>CM069435.1:18649122-21149122 GCA_035610365.1 Aquatica leii
CATTAAATAATGTTAATTTAAAAGAAAAAAAAATGTGAAAAACTTTATAACTTAATATGTTAGTATTTTTTGGAGAATTTGTTGTTATTGAAGGTCAAAATTTTAATGCAGATACGATTGATACAATTGTAAAAGTAATGATGGAGTTTAAAAATAATTTGAATTTTTTTTTGTTCATATGTATATTAATTAACTTAACGTACATATTTATTATGCTTAATTTTTACATGTAGAAAAGAAATTTAAATCGCCTTATCTTGTTAAAAAAATTAACGTGAAAGTACCTTTAGAAAAAAATCAATATTATGACCTTGCTTATTTGTTTTGCATCGGCCACTATTTAACAAAGAACATTCCTGTTTCAGAAGCTGAACGTTTGGTATTTCCAAAACTAAAATTATATAAAGTTAAAATTAAAAAAGATATCTTAGTCTTTGATTGCCTTTCTTTGCGAATTGTAATTAGGAGTGTTGTTAGGTAACTACCACAAGAAAAAAAATCAATACTTTCACGTTTCTTTGCCATTTATCCTGTTAGACAAGTGCTGTTAGAAAAAAATAAATATTTTTCAATTTTTTTCTTTGTCGATTGGTTACCATTTAACAAAGAACTAAATATTTTAATGATAAGTGTGCCGCTCTTTTAAAACATTTTATTTATTTCCTAGAATTACAATAAATATAAAATTTAAATTATCAAATAAACTACGCGAAACGGGAACCGTAGTGTTAATTACTGAACCTCTTCTTAAAGTTTGCACTGTACTTTTCTTATCAAAAAATAAGTACACTATTTTTAATTATGATTCAAATTTAAGAAGTAATTAGTCACTATAAAAATTGTACCTATTGCATGTGTACTTCATAAGAGAATCGTAAACAAATATTAAAATTAAATATTAAATTTAAGATCAGTTTTTAGTCAACGAGTATTTCCTAATGTTTTATACGTTATACTGAATTGTAAAAGACGTAAAGCTTTAGCAGCGGTTCTTGTGGTGTCGTGTTTACATTATTATAGCTTAAGTCATTCATTCTTAAAACTGGAATTGGGAAAATTGAGAGAATTGAGAGAAAATAAATTGTTTAAATAAACGTTGTACATAATAAATTTTTTGGAAATTATTCTTTTATAACTTTTTGGTATAATTAATATTTTATAAGATATTGTTCATTAACGTTGTTAAAAAAGTCACGTGATAACCGTATATCTCGAAAACTAAGCCTCAGATCGAAAAATTCCTTAAACAAAACTTGTGTACATTTGCATTGCAATTAACTTTTATTTGAAAAAAAAATGTTTTTTTGAAAGTATTCTAAAAAAAACCGTTCTTCAGATATTGTGTTTGCATACGGCCGACCACAAGACAGAATTTTTTTTACTTAATTATAATTTACTGACTTTATTTCGCCGAGAAATGTGAAAAAAAAGGCCGGTTCAAAATTTTGATTTAGAAACCGTTCTTCGCTTTACACGATGTGGAGTAAAAAAACTCTTTTTTAATTTTAATTGTGCGAACGCTATAAAATCGAGATAGCCTTGAAAATACAGAATGAACGTTACTACAACATCAATTTTGTATAAATAAATTCTAATTATGCCATAGAATTTAAAAAAAAAATAGTCTAATAATTTGGTAATAAATTTAAGACGTTTTAATGTGTTACAATGTTAACAATAACAAAAAATAAATCAAAAGATAGAGCGTATTAGTTATATGTTTCTTGTTTATGACAAATTTCAACTTATTTCTCTGTTTCTATTTGATTTTTTAAAAGTAGTTTTATTAAGTATTAATTGTTCTACTTATGTACACGTACTTTACTTTAAAATCCTTATGCAGATACAGATGGCGAAATGTAAAGTTTTAAAACGCTGCTCCACTTTGAAATGTTTTTTCATAATTCCTTTTGATAATTAGAAATACTATCAATGTCGAATGACTTTGTTTTTTTCCAGTCATATTTTGATAGAGAGATTCAAAATTTTTAGTAGTTTGTTGCTTTTACAAATTCAAATGTGTATACCAAATGTTTACAGATTAAAAACTTGTTATAGCTTTTGTGCGATAGGCGTAAAAAGAATTATTTATTGCACTATCTATTTATTGTTCTATTGTTTACAAGAGAGGTTAGTTACACTTGTACCAAAAATTTTCGTCGTCATAAATTTTTTATTTTAATTTATAAGACGTGCAGAACAACGCTAATTATTTTTTTTTGTTATAGTGCAAATAGCTAAATTTGTATTTAACAATTTCTAATTACCGCATAAGTACAGTATACGAAAAAACCAACGTTGGTTTAGTACAAGATGATTTAATGTACCTGATTCGTAAAAATAAGATAAATTTAGGGTTGATATTAAATATGGCGTCGTTGAATGCAGAAATGCAACTTAAAAAAATCAACATTCGTGTTTTATTGTGCATTTTAAAACAGCTAAATTATTAATGTTGTTAATATTTAACACATCAATAATTAAGCGATTTAAAATTATTAAATTCTATTAATAATGTTCAATCCTAGGTATATTTTAAAATTTTAATGACGGACCGCATTATATACAAAAAATATTTTCTGTTTAAGTATTTTGCCCAAAAAGTTCATTCATGTAAAAACAAAAATTAAGTAAAAGAAGTAGATAAAATATGCAACAAAAGATTTGCTGTAA
This sequence comes from Aquatica leii, assembly GCA_035610365.1. NCBI lineage: Eukaryota > Metazoa > Arthropoda > Insecta > Coleoptera > Lampyridae > Aquatica > Aquatica leii. Next base: position 18,651,796 of record CM069435.1, read on the forward strand.
GATAGTATACCCTAGTTACTTATGAACCTTAGCGTCAAATTCAATAATTATTAATTAATTTTTATAAATCACAGTTGCATATTAAAATTGGTAAACAAGATTAGAAGTTAAAGAAAAAGTTTTAATCAAACGATACAATTATGGTATTTAAATTTTACTAATTTTAATGCAGATGCGATTGATAAAATTGCATTGTAACAGTAATGATGGAGTTTCAAAATAATTAAAAGTTTTTTTTGTTTATATGTATTCGTTAACTTAACGTACTTATTTATTATGCTTAATTTTTACATGCAAAAATTGTATAAAAACAATAGATTTTATAAAATTGAGATAAAGTTACAAATACAATCACTAATAATTTGTAATATCTCTTTAAATAAAAAAAATGCATTGGATAATTCTAGTTTTTCTTTTTCTTATGGCGTAAATCAATGTAGCAACAATATCAGACAGGATGTAAATTACATTGTATCAGGAATTGTATTGTATGTAACAAGGACGATCGTTAAATTTCATTTACATGGGGTTATACTAATCAGCTCAGGTAATTAAGGAAATACTTGAACTGAAATAAAAGAAGGAAATGCATTTTTTATTTTTTGTTAAATACTACAAACAATTACAACTAGATAATTTTACCCGTTGGCAAAAACTAATAACGCAAAGTACATAATTACCAAAGCTTATTTTACTTTACAGAACGGTCATTTTAAGTTCCTTTGAAAAAATTCTTTAGAATTTGTTTTTAAATAGAACTTATTTCTAAACACACTTCTTAAAAGTTGAAAATTTATGGTGTTCGACATAAAAAGTACAAAAACTACAATATCATATTATTCCTGAATTGAATCAATGTGATAATTAGGATCATCCGTAAAATGTATGAAATTTTTTGTTTCATGGTTTGTAACCATAAGCTTAATTAAATAAGCACCTGTGTTTGCGTTACAGAACGGTCATTTTAGTTTTCTTTGAAAAACTTATTTTGATCATTGTTTCTTATCTAGTTAGGGTTATACAGTTATTGTTTAAATAATTTTTTGATCTATTAAAAACTTTATGCGCAATCAACAGGATTTTAATTAAATCAGTAACGTTTCCAAATAATACACATATGCTTGCTTTCAAAAAGATAATGTTCATCCAAGAATATCTCTGTTTTCAAAAACCACAAGAATATATTTGCGTAAATTAAGAAATTAATTCTTCCGGTAAAATTTTTTCTTCGTTTCAAAAAAAAAGTGATTTTAAATAAAGTATATTTTCTTAAATCAAACAAATCGCACAGTTAAATAAAATAAATGTTGTTGAAAATATATATTTCCTTAATTCAAGATAACGTTTTTATGTGTGTAGCAGTAAGTTTTTAATTTAACGGAAATAGTTGTATTTGGGAGTTGTCAGGGAAATAGGTAAGCAACGGCGGTTACATGTATTATTACTTAGTAAATTGTTTTCCTATGAAAATATTTTCTGTGGAGTTAAATTTAGTTGAACATCACGCAATAAATCTCATTCAGCATAGACCGATGCTGAAGGAATCCATAAAAGTAATGAGAAGGTAAGAAATTGTGATCTGATTCCTAAAAAATCAGAAACATTATATGAAAAAACTTTTGACATTTCATTATAGCCCGTCGACGTATAATAAGTGCCGCGGGCTATAAAGAGACGTTTATATCAAAAAAAGTCATGCATCATTATCAGACTATGATGTTATTGTGCATAAACTGTTTATTTAGTTTGTTCAACAAAATTTACTTTAATTATTAAGTTTTATTAAATTTTTTCCAATAAATATGAACATTAGTCATTGGTCATTAAGAGTGGTAAATGAATTTTATTTTCTAATGGTATTGCTTGTCTCCCTACCACACGGTCTTGCTATTGTTTTTAATTCACCAAATCATATTGCAAAATGGGGTTAATTCTATAAAAGGTAGTCAGTTAGTTTTTTTAGTAAATTACTTGTTCAATATATACATCAGTATTTTGGATTGTATTAGTGTCGGTGAAGTGTAACGTTAATGGTTGTGTGTTTTTGTGTTGTTTTACGTACCTACATATAGAAACAATTATGGACGTTTTCAAAAAACCACGACAAATTGTTCGTGGTACCTATTCCACTGCCACTGAAAAAAAGATATCATCAAAAATTTGTTCTTTGATTAGGATGTCAACTAGATCAAAAAAGATACTAGAAAGAGCTCTGCAACATCTTGGTAAGTAATTTCTTTTATACAACATCAGATTATGACAAATATAGGGATAATCAAGTGTCGTCATTCTGCAGGATTAGTATATGTTAAAAATAAAGAAGGATCAGTGGTCAGTTATTGCCTTTTTATGTTATCATACAAACGCAAAGATCCACCGGCCGAACTATAGGTACCTATTTTAATAAAGTTTATGTATGTGATAAAGTCTTCCTACTTACTAGGGTAACCTAAATACTTAAATCGCATGAGTTTTCAAACTTATTTCTGAAATTTTCTTAAGTTTCAAAACGTACGAAAAGCTATGCATTAAAAATACAATATTCAAAATTCGCTACTTTAGAAACATTTATCATTTATCAAGTTAGTTTTTTATTGGTTTTAGTTAAATTATAATTGATGTGAATTTCAGTGACTATTTCCCTCAGACTTATTAGCTAATCAGAATTTAAAAAAATTTGAAATTTCAACCAATCCGAGCAGCTAGGGTAAAAATTAATAACTGACAATAGACATTCTGTTGTAAATTTAGCGCAAAAATTTAAAAGCTCAAAGCATCAATTTAACTTATACAAAATTCATGAAAGCGTTATACATACTTTTTCAAATTGGTCATTTTGAAAACGTTACATAATATTTTTCTCGGAAATTATTAATCTAAAGATGGCAATTTATTTACTACTATGATAAGAATCAAATATGTGCAGTTATCCATTTTACGTATAATGTAACAGGCGTTTTTTTCATTTAAGTTAAGAATAATTACTTTTTACTTTTTGATCGTTATTAAAGAAAACATTGTTCAAATATTTTGTATAGAATTAGAATACGTAGGTTTTAATCTTATGGTTCTGTTAAAAGACGCAAACGTGACATAGTAAAAAGTGATTTGTAGTGCATGTTAACGATGAAGTTACTAAAAGGTACCAATTGCGAGTTAAAAGTATAGTAGCGCGATATCTTAACCACATTGTGCAATTAAATGCGTATTTTAATTCGCAAGTGCGAATGAACTTGAATAAGTGATGCTAAATAATTTTATCAAAGAAGAACGACTGCCATTTATTGTGGAACCAAAAATCGCCAAGTTGTTATATGATTTTGTTTTTTTGTTTTTTGTATTGTGGAACTGAAACGTGTGTGTATGGTTTTGGTTGATACATAGTTATTGAGGAAAACGATGTGAATTCGACTTAGACGAAACCAAGAGTTGCAATATCGTCGGCACGAGCTCGCAAACTTGGTGCATCGTTTGTAGGCGGGTTAAAGCGAAATCAAAGCATGTCGTACCTTGTACATACAAAAATCAGCTACACCGTTATAGCACATTATATACAACTATTTCAAATTAACGGTAAAAAATAAAATAAGTAAAAGGATTTCGGATTTTGTTGTGCAAAATTTGACTTTAAATTATTAATATTAATAATATTAAAAAGTATTAATTGTGGTACCTATGTACTACCTTAATTTCAAATTTTTATGCATACACAGATGCCAAAATGTAAAGTTTTAAAACGCTACTAAACTTACACTTTGTAATGTTTTTTTATAATTTTTTTTGGTAATTATAAATCACGTACTATCAATGTCGAATGACTTTGTCTTTTTCGATTAATAATTAGATTACATTTTGATAGATAGAACCAAAATTTTTAGTTGTTTGTTTAGTTGGTTGTGCTCTTTACAAATTCTAATGTGCATACCAAATGTTTCAGATTAAAAACGTATTATACCCATTGTGCGAAAAAGTATAGAAAAAGTTATTTATTCCTTAATCTATTTATTGCCCTATTGTTTACAAGGCGACATTCTGCTTATTTTAACCGTTACACGGTTACACCTGTAGCGGAAATTTCCGTCGTGATTTTTATTTTACTTTATAAAATATGTAACGCTAATTATTTTTTAAGTTATAAAATGCTATTTTTTCCTGTTATACTGAAAATCGAAAAAAAAAATATTTATGTTTTTTTAATTGACAAGTTCTAATTACCGTATAAATACAGTATAAGAAAAAACCAACGTTACCTGATACGTAAAAATAAGATAAATTTAAGGTTGATATTAAATATCGCGTCGATGCAATTTAAAAAAAAATCATGTTTCATTGCACATTGTAAAACAGCTAAAATATTTCTGTTGTTAACATTTAACACAACAATAATTAAGGGATTCAAAAAATTAAATTCTATTAATTATGTTCAATCCTACCTATATTTAAAATTTTAATGACTGACCGGATTATATACAAAAAATTGATAAAAGTTCCATATCTTAATACATTTGCATTATTTAAACATTTTTTATGAATGAGTAGAAATTTTATTTATTGTTATGTGGAAACATATTACAATTCGACTTTGCAATGTCAATTATAATATTTTAAAAATCTCGAATAAATTTTTATTAGAACGTTTGTTTGCTCATATGTATAAAATTTTAATCTTCAAACTAACACTGAAAATAAAATTTCATAACTTCAAGAGTTATTATAGGTATCTGAAATATTAATCAGTTTCATGTAGTTGTTTATAGAATAATAATTAAAATTATTAAATAAAAATAAATAAAACTGATTTTTTGTTGCCTAACTATTATTACCTTATTAATTTTTCTACTGATATCTAAATGCTTAAAATAATATGTGGAACAACGTTAAATAATGTTAATGCAGTTCATATAAATGCAATTGGATTTTAAAGATGCAATTATTTTTTTGATACGTATGTGAAAATATTACTTGTAGCAAGAGAAACTAAAAAAAATTAATTATTTGTGGGAATAAATAAACAATAAATAGGTACAGGTATACTTAAAAGGAAGAGTAATGTTAACATGTAATGTAAACATGCAAATAATACAAAATTTACTCGTAAAAAGAAGACCGTAGTATTGATTTTTTTGTACCAAAACTTTTAATTATAAAGTAATCACACTTTCATATTCAGGCAATTAAAATACTCAATTTATTTAACAATAAAGAGACGTAATTAAAATAATACTCAAAATTAGTCTTATCAGTTTTTTTTTGAATACATAATAAGTGACATTTAAATTTAAAAACCAAAATAAATTAAAACAAGACAATTCTAAAATAAAAACATTGTAATAAAGCAAGAAACAAACCAAACGCTGAACAAAAGAAATTCCAATATTCTAAATACGAAACGTATTAGCAGTTATTTATAAATACTATTATGTATTGTTACATTTTATACCTTGAAAAACTTGTTTGCTATGCGGTGATCGACTGGTAGACTCCGCCCAGAATCATATGTATGGTGCCAAAACGCATATATAATTTTTGCTATATATTGGTGCGAGAACTACTTGTTAAACTTAAAACATTTCGGGTGCGAAGTCGTAGAATTATATTTTGGTGCGACTACGTAGATTTTCGAGTATATATATATATATATATATATATATATATATATTGTATTTTAGGTTTTCACGAGTATAATTATTATTAATAAGAAATGATTTTCGGATTGCTTCTCTTCTCTAGCCCAACATGTTAAAGAAACAGGACATTCAATTAACTTCAGCAACACTAAAGTTCTAGCAAGTGTTGAACACTTTTGGTCTAGGGTAGCAAGAGAAGCAATTGAAATAGAAAAACGACCATCTAGTTTAAACAAAAGAGATGATAGTGTAAGATTGCCCAAAATATGGAAAACGGTATTGTCATCTATCAAAACAAAAGTAGGAGTAAGTTCATCAACTACAATCAATGCCCGTCAACCTATAACATCAAACGTAATTACGAATCTAGTACGACATCGACCGGTGACAAGAAGTCAGACAAAATAATGACATTGACAAATTAATTTAATTTAATTGTAACGTTTTAATTTTTATTTTCTGTTACTTTTAAATTTAAACTTGATAATGGTAAATGTTATTTTACCGAAACGTTGTTTTAATACTAATAATAAAAACACAACACGAGAAGCAATCCGAAAATCATTTCTTATTAATAATAATTATACTCGTGAAAACCTAAAATACAATTTAATTAATTTTTACGGAGAGGAATCATTTTACCAAACCAAAAATATAAAAAACTAATGTCCAAATGAAGTACTGTGCTATGTAGACTTGCTTTTCTAAAACGTTGTCAGGATGAAAAAATTAATTCCAAATTTTATGAAGATAAGTCATCAATTGCACACTAAAAATAGTAAGAAAATATTGCAAAATACAAGTTTTGCTCTGCTCCGAGAATCTATCCATGAAGCAAGACGTATGTTAAACTTGATAAGCATTGACCTTTTTAAACTTCACGTTCAGTTAAGTAACAAAATACATCTACTTCTCTGGGACACGGTGCAAAAGTTATCTCTATTTAGAACAGAAAAGACAAAGAATTTATTACAATAAAACAGAAAAACAAATTTGAAAAACTAATATCTAAAGAACGACCACCACATCGTGTTCAAAATAACATAAAAACTCAAATTGTTTATAATTTATCAAACACAAACATTAATGAAGAAACTAAATCCGTCTTATCTAAAGGTTTTAACTTCGCGGTAACTCCTACACATATTCCTATTGAGAAAATAATTTGTAATGTAGAAACAGCAATCAAAGATTTGCCTAGTGACGATGCTGAAATTGTTCGACAAGATGTGACTCATTTGTTAAGAAAATCTAAGTTACCAAATAGAAACTTGACGAAGAATGAACATATAGCACTTAAAGAATTAAAAAGTAATAATGACATTATTGTTTTACCAGCAGATAAAGGAAATGCAACTGTAATATTAAACAGAACAGATTATCACACTAAAATAACGTCACTACTAAACGATGCAGCTTATATTCCAATAGTTAGAGATCCTACAACATATCTAGAGAAAACTACAAAAGCATTAATACAAACTACGTCTTTAGATAAAGAAACCCAACTTAAAATTATTCCTAGAGAAAAATCTTCAAAATTTCCAAAGTTTTACGGTTTACCTAAAATACATAAAGCAGATGTTCCATTACGACCTATAGTAAGCTCTATTGGTTCTCCAATACAACCACTGGCAAGATTCTTAGCAAAAATTCTTCAACCATACGCCGAAAAAGCATCATCGTATGTACGTAATTCTGAACATTTTATAAATATTTTACAACAACAGTTAATAGTAGAAGACGATTTGTTAGTAAGTTTTGATATAGTATCATTATTTACAAATATTCCTGTAGATGAAGCTGTCACAATTATTAAGAACAAACACAATCCTCCGAAGTATGTAATAGATTTAGTTAAACATTGTTTGAATAATACGTACTTTATCTACAACGGTACTAAATATAAACAAGTTAAAGGAGCACCAATGGGTTCACCATTATCACCCGTAATTGCAAATATTTTTATGGAGGAATTAGAAACTTTAGCTTTAAATTCTGCATTACTAAAACCAAAATTATGGTTACGATACGTTGATGACACTTTTGTTATATGGCCTCATGGTATAGATGAACTTTATAAATTTTTAGAACACTTAAATATTCAAAACAAAGCTATATCGTTTACAATGGAAATTGAAGAAAACCAACAGTTGCCTTTTTAGACATACTTGTAAAAAGAAAGACAATCACATGGGTTATACAGTTTTTAGAAAAACAACTAATACAAACAGATACCTCAATGCTAAATCGCATCACCATCCTGCTCAACTATCATCCGTAGTTAACACACTAGTAACAAGATCTAAACGTTTAACTGATAAAGAACATTACAATATAGAAATTAATTATTTAAAGGAAGTTTTAATGGATAATGGATATTCAAACAAAATTATAATGAAAGCTGTAAATAAACCAATAATTCCGACAAAACAGTTGTCCCAACAAGAGGCTTTACTAACAAAAGCATATCTACCTTACGTTAAAAACATAACTGATAAAATTAGCAAAATACTATTACGATATAACATTAAAACTGTATTTACTACCCATAGGAAAATCTGCTCTATGTTACAATCTCCGAAATAATATATACCACTAGAAGCACAAGGAGTATATGAAATTCCATGTGGTATGTGCAATAAGACTTATGTTGGTCAAACAAATAGACGAGTCGCAGCAAGGGTAGAGGAACATAAACTAGCAGTTAGACAAGAACTTCCCTTCTCTTCTCTAGCCCAACATGTTAAAGAAACAGGACATTCAATTAACTTCAGCAACACTAAAGTTCTAGCAAGTGTTGAACACTTTTGGTCTAGGGTAGCAAGAGAAGCAATTGAAATAGAAAACGACCATCTAGTTTAAACAAAAGAGATGATAGTGTAAGATTGCCCAAAATATGGAAAACGGTATTGTCATCTATCAAAACAAAAGTAGGAGTAAGTTCATCAACTACAATCAATGCCCGTCAACCTATAACATCAAACGTAATTACGAATCTAGTACGACATCGACCGGTGACAAGAAGTCAGACAAAATAATGACATTGACAAATTAATTTAATTTAATTGTAACGTTTTAATTTTTATTTTCTGTTACTTTTAAATTTAAACTTGATAATGGTAAATGTTATTTTACCGAAACGTTGTTTTAATACTAATAATAAAAACACAACACGAGAAGCAATCCGAAAATCATTTCTTATTAATAATATATATATATATATATATATATATATATATATATATAAATATTTATATTATTTTAGCTAAGATTAAGCCTGGTTGCATAAAACCTGGTTATTTAACTTTGACGATGTAGTTAACTACTTGGTTATGTCGTTAAATGTCACCAGTCATAAAATCAATTGTTTGGCTGACGACATTGTCAAATCAATAGCATGCGTGCGTTACGTTTAATTGTGTTGAAGTATGAAAATGAAACTGAAAGATGAATTGCGGCTCTGGTTCAACAAATCTGTTTTAAACAAATCTAGATTCAGATATCAGTTTAACTAAAAATAAAAAATAAAATAAATAAATAAAAAATGCAATTACTTAAATTTTTTACGTTAAATTTTACTTACAATAGTTGTCGCTAAGCATACTTTTTGCGGCTGTGTAAAAAAATGTAATTTGGCGGGATCTACAGGTGTGAACTATTGACTCCAATACTACGGCGTCTGAAGGTTACTAGATACCATTTATGGAGAAAATTACAATTGCCGCAAATTAATATCACTGGGAAAGTCGTTTTGAAACTTTAGAAAACTCGCTAAAATAATTTTAAACGTATGGAAAGCAACATGGCCGACGTCATTTTAAATTTACCTGCAAATGCCAACTTAGTTAAAGAATTGCTTAATCCTGCTAGTATACTATCAATAACTCTTCAAGAGCATATATAATTATTAAAACCGTAACAGAAATAACCGACAATGAAAACTAAATAAAAAAAAGAATTACTTACAATATATAGCGGATAGCGTCTTAACAAAATTTGACCGTTTACCGCAATTTCAAATATGATCCTGTAAATGTCAAATGAAATTAAGCATTTTACTAGCAGTGGAGTCCGCTACTAGTGGCGGCGTAATTTTTAATTAGAATTATTATTCATGGAAAATGCATGAATAATAATATGTAACAAAACCTACTCAGCAAAATTATACCAGGAAACGACGAAAAAGGCTTATAACAAGACAGAAGCCTAGGCATACGCCAAGGATCAAACTCTAAAAACCACAATCAACTCACTTTTATAGAAAAACTCAACCTAGATAAAAAGAAAGAACTTGCCGACGTGAAGAACAGCAAGTAGTGAGGTCTCTGAAAAAAAAAATTGCCAATGCGCCTAAAAAATTTACAGCACACAACAAATCATTTCAAGAGAGAAAAGATGCTTCTAAAAAGTGGACATCTGTTTCAACAGCCGCATGATGGCTTAAAAGCATCATGCGACTGTTGAAAAACAAAAAAAAACCCACGACGGTCAGAGTAAAAAGTTTTGACAAACGCCAAGAACTAAGAACTCTAAAAAATGAATAAAACTCCAACTCATAGTAATCAAACACCCCTTTAGTCGCAATCCCAGGATTCCGATATGAAAGGAACAAAGTAATGTAGGTGACAAAAAAAACGACATCCAAACTCCAAGGCTAGGAGATAACCCCGGAAATCTTATCACAGTCTAACGTTTCCTCGATTATGTACTAGACGAATAGACGATTGTGTAGTGTCAAAGTCTTAACACACCTCAAACTCTCGCGACAGAATGGAAATAGCGCGTCGGAAAAAAGTCAAGTCTACAAGCGGAAACAAAGCCCAGGAGATATCCCCCAGTCTAACACTATATAAAAGAAGGATCCTAACATTTTGCCCTAAAACCAAAATAAAAAGCGGCTTCTTCTGTACAACCACAACATCTGACGAGCCGGTTAAGAAGAATTAGTTACCTTCACCTTCGAGTCCGCCGTACGCCCACCGAAAGGTATTATGCCGTCACGTTTTCACAACAGACCCCAAACCCTCCACTTAAGATGACGGATTAAAAGAAAAAAAAATTGAAAGAAGGAAAAAAAAGAGTACAATGTTTTTATACGGCCTAAATGGCCATCAACCCCACCTACGCTACTGTGTCTAATCAACCGCCTTAAGAGATAAACCATAGTAAAAATCAAAAGAAACAAGAATGGTTAGCACTTAGAAAATCCTCAGATCAAAGAAGAAAGAAAAGAAAAGTAGGAAAAACAGATATAGAGAAAGACTCGATGTTAACGGTTGATTCGTTCTTTTTCCCGTAGAAGAACGGTGACCGTCCAACCGCATAAGATATACAAAAAAAATTTAAAAAAAAAGAGAATATACATAATCAGAGAACGAATGCGTACCAATTGCTGTCCCAAATCGAAAAGTTTACTGCAGGACCTAAATGCCGACAAGCGGAATAAAAAACCTAAAAGAAAGAAAAAACAAAGGTGAGTTTAACTAGTGATTTACCAATCTCAAAATGGCCGACTAAACGAATATAACTATATACAGACAAAAAAACTCTGAATATTAGTAAAATAAAAAATGAAAGAACTAATTTTGTAGCATCCCAGCTACAACCAACTAAATACCGCCGACATAATCAAAGAAGCAAATCTCAAACTCTAAAGACGAGAACGAAAAGAATAGTAAAAAAAAGTAAGAATCCAATTGTCAAAGTTGAAATAAAACATTTACGACATTGTGTGGGATGTCGATGAAAGAGAAGAGAACGATTAGAAATAGAAGACAAAGCACAATTAAAAATTTGAAAACAAGTAGATGTAGAAGAAAGAAAATTAGCCTCCACCTCTCGAGAACGAATAGAACTTGTAGATACGTTTGCAAAATTCCTTAGTTAATAAATTAATATCAGGACGTGGTAAGAGTAATTTCCTTGTTTCTGCGACACACACGCATAGGACAATATCGAATGTAAATACCTATTCTGCTCCTTTCGATCTCATATGAGGCCAATAAAAATGACTACCAAGAGATAGCGTTTGTGCTACACTATGGTGACCGGAAGTAGAACGTACACATGGTGGTTGTGAATAATCGGCTTCCCGCGTTAATCGCTCGGCACTACCAACTTCCACAGATGTTTATCATTCTTCGACACTAGCACTCGTTTACAAAGATCATGCACCACAAACAAACGTCGAAGACACGCAGACACCTTAGAGACTAAACGGTTATGCCACTGACGATTCTTAGAGACGCCGATAATCTTAGAGAAAGACGACAAACTCGTAGAGAAACAGAACGTAAGGGTTTATCCCTCTTCGGGCGACAGTGAACACAAATAGTAAAATTCGCAATAGAAAAAAAAAAAGACAAAGATCGAGATTCCGTTAGGGCATCTATAAGCACTGTTAACTAGTTAATCTAAAGCACGTTTAACAAAACAATCAGTACTATTAATACATTTCGACAAGAAAACTATCTAATAAGTAATAGAAGGCAAGAGAAGCAAAAAAAAATTACTAACCACTGATATATATCATTAAGAAAAAAAAAAAGAATTAAAGCAATTCAAGGCTCTATGTTGGGAGTCACTTTTTTTGTAATGAGCCCCATTGCTAACAGTCACGTCACCACGGCTAGTTACGACGTTGGTGAATTGGCGTGGTCGAGTTATAATAAAAAAAAAGCAAAAAAGACTAAACGCCACTTTTTGTACTAATAAAAATCTCAGCTCAGACACTAAAGGTATGTATGAACCCACTACGGAGCTAATAGGATAGAGAAAATATGCGATTCGTTTGTGCTCATTTCCCGTAAATGTCAAATAAAATTAACCACTGTACAAACAGTGGAGTCCACAAACCAGTTGTGACGAGAATTTTAATTAGAATTATTACTTACCGAAAATGCATAAATAACGACATGTAATAATCTTTTGATCAGTTTTGAATTCCATTAGTGCCCCCCGTCAACCTTTTTATCAATTTATAGATGAGATCTTAATCCAGATAATGCGGAACCAAGTATATTAACCCTAATGGTATGGAAATCAGTGTTCGTTCCATTTATACACCGTGTAATCGTTGTTAGTTCCACAATGATTACATGGTGTATCCACCTTGGTTTTTTACGTCTACTCATCGCGAAACCAGCGTGCAAAAATAGAACAAACACAATGGAACTGCTGTGAATAATTTTAAGTGCGCGAGAAAAACCAATATTTTTTCACAATTCATTGTTTATTTAAATAGATATACAATTTGAACATTTTTTGTTTTTGAATGGTAGTTTGGAAGTTTCGTTTTAAAAGAAAACGATGTAATTCCTTATTCTATGTTCTGGTCGACTCCTATAAACTGGTTATACACATCAACTTCAGCTGGGGAATATAATTTACTTTTTCTTTTGGCTTGTATTGTAATATAAAAATAAATAAATCCCCCGTTGTGGTCATGATACATAATCCCAGTCCCTTAGCAATTACCAAATTGTAAGAAAAATAAAACAATTCTAAGTTTCGTTTATTAAAAACAGTATCACATATCCACTACTACGAGGCACATTTAAGAACTTCACCATCCCGTCTCTTTTTAGAATAAAACTGTGCCATTTCCCTTCTAGCTTTTACTAAAATTCTATGTCCGTCGCAATTAAGATTCTCTGTAAAACATTTATCCCGACAACACTTCTTGCAAAGTTTATATTCACATTTAGATCCCTAAAAATATGAAATAAACAAAGTGTTGATTACTAAAGAAAAAACGTACCAAAGGATTGACACATAAACTGCATTTTTCTAAGCTTCTATGTGTCTGTACTGAATCTAGTTTTTCAGGTCTCCTTGCAATCCTCCTTAGTTTTTTCATACGCTTCCTCGATATTGGATTCCCATCTGAATCTTCATACTGTCGTTTACTTTCCACATTACTTTCGGCTTCTGTGGTCTTTTTAATGTGCTCTTCTGGTGGAGTTCTAACATACGGTTGACATAACCATGGAGGTAGAATTAAATTGTGTGTCCCTTCTTCTGTTGTCAGTTCCCATTTATCAACACCCTCGTGATAATTTATATACATAGCTTTTAATCGATTAACAATTCTTTTAAAATCATCTTGAGTATTTGCTGAACCTAGCTCTATTCTTAAGTTATTATTGCTTGGTATCGATAATCTGTAAGAAATTAAAATTATATTACCAATAGGTAGTAGCAACGAAACACTTACACATGATGAAACAATTTAAAAAGATGTCCTCTGACATAAGAAGTTGGACACGGGTACATATCAACCAGATCTAAATATTCTAAAGCCGGCTCCCAACCAGGTGGATTAACACCCATAAAAATAGCCGGGTTATATAAATTACCTTCTGCTGTCATAACTCCTTGTACCTTAGTTTCTAATAAACATCGATACAAATCTTGAATGCACTGTATATTACCGTTAGATACAACAGGTATTTTCACAGCTTGTCTAAAATAAGAATAAAATTTTTGATAAAACAATTACTTTAAATTACCTAACAGCTTTTACATAATCCCAATTGGCGATGCCAGTTAAAGGCCCCTTTTGCTCTCTCGTCCTACCATGAACCGTTAACATAGCACATCCAGCAGATTCTAACATTTTCACATACTGTAACGTCTTTTCTAAATCTTCAAACACACGAACTTTACACGTAATTGGAACTTTCACCCCTTTGCTTAGAGTACTAACTACAATTGTTTTTTTAGTTAAATATAAACTTAAATCACGACTAACTACCTATTTGATATAATAGATCCCACTTGTCTTGTAAAAAAGCACCGTAATTTCCACGTTTGGCAATAGCCTGTGGACAACCTAAGTTTATATCAATTGCACAACAATAATCTTCCGCTAGTAACGCTGCTTCTAGCATAACCTTTGGATCGTTACCGCAAAACTACAACTGCGTCATTAACAATATTGTTAAGACAAATGTAGGAACACACCTGAACGATTAAAGGCTTGTCTTCTTCACAAGAAGCTAATGCTTCTTTGCGGTATTTAGGATCTTTACAAAAAATAGAACTGTGCAACATTGGAGTGTAACAAAGCTGTGCCCCGTACCTTCTGCTAAGTATTCTCCAAGGCAATTCACTAGCGTCTACCATCGGAGCAACTATTTTAATGGGAGCTCCCAAAGTTTTTTCCCAAAATTCCATTTTATTTAGTTTCAAAAGGTAATATGTTTACATATGTTTATAAAAGAAAGTAAGGTTAAGTTGGGTTAAGTCAGCAGCAAAGAGTCACAGTGACCGTGTCTCTGTGTTTGCCTAAGTGATTACAATTTGTGGTTTCTTTGAATCAGATTGAGAATAATATTGAAACGTTCACGAGCCTTCTCGAAGTTGTTATCCATGTTCTAGAACGTATACCGAAAGATATGGAACATTCGAGAAGAATTTCCAAAATGTGTATAAATGCGGTTCAAACAAATCGTAGGGGAGTTCCCGTAATGTGAAGACGGCAGTGTTAAGGTTAAGAAGATTATTCAAGTTTAAATAAATAAGTAATTAACGCGTGTGTGGAGATAAATATACGTGACTTACGTGAAAACAAACAATAAATGTTAAATAGTTATCCGCGGACTGATCTTTCGTGTAAGTGATAGTGTTATACATAAATTATAGTGTAACTGTTTTTATTAAATTTTCTTAGATTTAATTACTTCGGTTACTTTAAACCAGTGTTGGGATGTACCTAGGTAAATGTACCTAGGTACAAGTACCTAGGTAATTTTTGTGTACCTAAGTACCTAGACAGGTACTTTTTAATTTATGTACCTTTACCTGTACCTAGGTACTTTTTAGAAAGTACCTTTGTACCTAAGTACCTAATAAAATAGGTACTTTTAAGCGTACATGTATTGTACACTTTATATATTTGTTTCGAACTTAATCACATTTGAAATTACTAAAACCTTCCAAAAATAGTACATGACCTACGCAATTTTTTCTTAATGATACCAGAAGGGTACCGTTAATGTGTATAAAACTTCCTTGTTAAAAGTGCAAATGTAGGCAGTGACAGCACACTTAAAGACAGCCCTCGGATGAATCATTTACAACAATGCAATCGGACTGTTAACATATGAGTAGCCAGGGTATCAAACCGAATGCGATAAATTTCGAAACGTAATAATTTGTATAAAATAGAAGATGATTTTTAGAGAAAAGAGTTGTGGAGTTCTAGGAAAAAGCAAACAATTATAACTGATTATATAACACAATGACATACTATAATAAAATTTATTACGAATCGTATTTCTGCTTATATAAACAATACGTGCTTAATGACTTATTCTAAAACGACATATTTGAGTTTGTATTATACCGTTGATTATACTAAATTACATAAACATAGCCGAGACGGGTATAACCAACGGTATAACATAAATGCTGTAAGCACGACCTCAATGAAAATTAAGGTGTCGTGTACGTCGAATAATAAGACTTCTCGGATAAGTACAAAATGATCGGTCCCTTGAAGTACTTACTAACCGACGTCAACTGTATCACTAAACTGCCATGCATTACCCTTCCCGTTCAGTATCTTATAATTTTTATTATTAAATAATGCACTTCAGACGATAAACAACAATAGCATTGCTCAATAAACTGCAATTACAAAAGTTGTATAAATTTTAATATCTTTACTGAGATTCACACCAGCTACTGTGTGTGTCATCAACAGTGATTAATATAGTAGCGTCGTGGATTGATTTCAATCATTTCATGCCTTTTATAGCTGTAATGATTTATACCGTTTTTCAATGAGATTGCACAAATAAGAGTTTGTTTACTAAATTTGTATTTTTTATGATCATAAATAAGTACCTAAAAAGTACCTGAAATTTTAAGGTACATTTTTTTTGTACCTGTACCTGTACCTAGGTACGTTTGCCAAATCTGTACCTGAACCTGTACTTAGGTACTTTTAAATAAATGTACCTATACCTGTACCTAGGTACCAAAAATGAGTACCTGTCACAACACTGCTTTAAACGTGTATATATTTGTAGTATAAATAAAATTAATTAGTTTTAATAATAATAAAAATTCGTTACAATATATTTTAACTTAGATCTTTTGGATATCTCCACAAAACTAAACACAATACTGCAATTCAGTTGATAATGTTTAAATAATGTAAAGCGCCCAAAATAAATTGTATATTTTTATAAAACTAACAACAAAATAGGAAGAATCATTAAAAACTTTTAAAATATAATAACCTGGAGTTTTTTTCGACTCGGATATTTAAGAAATCCATTTGTGTTACGTTCATGACGTTATTACTCGCGCGATAAATATTTTATCTAAGAATTTACGTTGAGTTTAATACGGGATTCTCAGTTATTTGTATTTGGGTGCTATGAAATATTACGAACAATGTGCGAAAGTGATTTGAATGTCCTGGTGGTAACGAGATCACAAGTCTTTGCAGACGTTACTAATATTGCTGATCACTGTACCCAACATTTCTAAGAAATATGCAGAGTTTTATCTATTTATGCTCGACCAACTGTTCATTTGCCAATCTAATTTTAAAGAAATCCAGCGACAAAACTAATTAAAATACTCAGTTCTCATTCTAACCACTTTCAAGATTTTTTCCCTAAAATTATAATTCCACATTTTGGCGGAAAGATCACGATATGGACACATTACTTACTAATCTTTTAGGAAAAGAAGGTTTTGAATTGCGAAAATGGTTCAATAACGTTGCTAAAACTCTAGGTCTTCTCACAAGTAATTAAAAAACTCTTTTTATATTTTTGACTGAAGTTAAGTCTTTCAAAAACTTTAGATTGTACTAGAGTCATTGTTTAGACACTTTTCAAGTTGAACTTTTTAGTAGCGTCTACATTAACAGAGTATCTCTCTCTTATAATGCGTGACACCATCCGGAACTGGCAATGCCGGATAGTGTTACGCTGTTGGAATACGCACAAATCTAGTGAAAAGGAGGGCAAAAGAGGAGGTCTATAGATTGGAGAGCTGGCTGTTCTGATCACATACAGACGAATAAAGACTTTTTCTATAAGAGTGGAGAGTTAAGGCATCAAAAGTGAGAAGGCCTTCAGATATTTCGGCGTGTGGATCGGAGAGAACGGTAAAATGACTGAGCACGTAGAACGTGTATGTCAAAAAGCAGAAAAATCAGTTAAAAGTTTGGTTTGATTCATGCTAGCTTAGGAAGACCAAGCTCCGATCAGAGAAAAATGTATGTGGGAATGGTACGCGCCATTCTTCTGTATGGAACCCTTATTTAAGAACTCCGACTTGAGTCAAAGCACTACCTCGATATGTTAGAGAAGACGCAGAGAAGGACTGAGAATGACTGCGTCTTATAGGACGGTATCAACGGGGGCCATTCTGGTGGTAGATACCTACCGATCATGAGAGAAAGTATAAGAAAGAGAGCGAGGGATTTTAAACATAATTAATCTTCAGAGAAGATGATGCAAAAGTGGCAAGAAAGATTTGATAGGTCAAGCGGTGGCAGGTAGACGCACAACCTAATTAACGTAGTAGATGAGTAGGTAACATGGGAAGCGACAGAATCAATATGTGGTACAATTTTTGACAAGTCACGAGAGTTTTGGTTCTTATCTCACAAGAATAGAAAAAAGAGGAAAAGAGCTTGTATTGGGACGCAAGAACGCATGATGCAAAACATGTCCTAGAATGCCTAAAGTGAAAAGGTGTAAGATGGAAATAGAAGTGGAGGAAAGACTAAAGGCAGATAATTTTTTGTAATGTAGAGGAAAAAGAAAAAAATCGACCGACGGCTTTCTGAAATTATGAAAAAGAAACTAGAAAAGCAAAAAGGAAGATAAAAACAAATGAACAAAACTTTTATCACTTGAAGTAATACCCGAAAGAGTCTACCCGATGAGAAGCAAAGACAAGAGCGAAAGGAGGTGGTTTTAGTGGATATCTCCGTTTTTTAGAAAAACTCTTACACAACTCTGGTAGTATATCCCAAAGTGCCAATAAAACGTTTCCATCTCCTGTAATAAAAAGTTTGATACTTTACGGTTCCGCTTCTCCCTTTTCTTCATGATGAAGCTCGTTCTACAGCAGATATAAGCCAATAGTCTTGGTTAAAATGACTTTCTTAGCCCCGTTCTTACTTCCCAATGAATTAAATTGGTAGAATAGCTTAATAGCTCTCAAGTATACATTTCAAAATGCATTTTCTCTTATTCTTGTTGTTGGATTTTGCAACACCTTTTAAAAGAGATACGTTCCCAGATAGCACGTAAGCTTACGGCAAGTTTGCTTTTAACTTGTCATGTCAAGCTTAAAGCAAGTTTCAAACATGAAGCTTGAATTAACCTTGAATCAAACTTGAAACTTGGTTGGAAAGTTTGAAGCAAGTTTGCAAAATAAGCTTATTGCAAGTTTATTACCCAGGTAGCATGTAAGCTTATAACCAGTTTGTTTTTGACTTGATTGTGCTTACAATGTTAAACTTTCACTTCAACTATGAAACAAGCTTGTAATAAGTCTTGGTAATAAGCTTTAAAAAAATCGTAACAAGCTCTGCTATTATTTTGGCAACGGTGTTATCCGAAAGTTGCCGGAATGCTTCGTTAAGTAGCTTAGTCAATGTTGCCCAAGTTAGTATACATTTGTACTGAATCAGTATATTTTTGCTCAAGTAAAAGTACGTTAATACTTTTGTAACTGATTTCAGTACGTTTTCTTTAAATAATAATTATAACAAAGATTGATTTGAAAGGTGTGCCGTAAGTATATTTGTAACATATTTTCATTGGCTAAAAAAATAGATACATAAAAATCGTAATGTTAGTTTTTTCTACGAATAAACATCCTTGGTCTATGCAGTTTTAAAATTTGTTTTGTTCGAAGTTATTGCAAAAAGTACGTTAACCTAAAAAATCAGTATGTTTTTCTAAATAGCGGCAACGATGGTTGAACTTGGTTGAACTTAGCCATTTTACCTTTTTACCGTTGAATAGGCAGCGTAGAATTTTTATTTTGTTATTGTTGCGGTTTGCTGTGTAACTACTGTTCTTCGAAAAAAGTAAGGTGAGTAGGTATTCATTTTAAATCTTAAATGTAAAATTAATTAAGTACACTAATCGAGTAATTCAATTTTTGTTGAGGTTATGTTGTACACGTGTTGTAATAAAGTGTACAACCATAAAAAACCATACTCCTTAATCTTAAATAGTATGGAATGTTTTTATCACTGACCTCTATTTTCATTTTAACCTTCAATTTATATGACTATACTGATCTATCGATTCTTTTATATAAATTCATAATTTTCAGTTACATATCTTGAAATTATTTTCTGTTTTAACACATTATTAAAAAAACCCAAATGGGCATAAATATGTTTATAACCTGAAATCAAAAGTAACATATCTTAACATTTGTTAATAATTTATATACTTTTGTATTAGTTCGATTAGTTGTATTAAATATTCGACCAAACCGTTTTTCACTTATGCTATTTGTATTAACCACAGAAGAAGTAGACTAACAGCTAATAAAAAATATATCATTTTATCTACAAGTTTTTATTCAGCTATAATTAAATTTTCAATTTTGTTTTTTTATCTGGTATTTTAATAAACGGATTCACATTTCTTCAAGGTAAACGTACAACACATTATTAAGAAAATATACATTTACTTTTATTCCTTAGCATGTTTTTGTTCTAGTTCAATTGTTTTTTTTCAGAATTCAAGAAAATCGATCCAATGTGGAAACTCAGCAGGAAAAACTACAATTGCTTAACGATTTCTTCATATATAGTTTATACTGTTATGTTATTCCTTTTTTAGTTTATATTATATTATCTAACGCAATGTATTTTTTTATATCTTAGTCCACTTTTTTTAGAAAATAAATTGATTCAAAATTAAAAAAATGCTTTTTTTCAAATTTGCCCAACACGCTTCTTTCAAGCTTGTTCAACATGGTTATTTCAAGTTTGTCCAACATACTTTTTTCCAGCTTGTCTAATGAGCTTTTTTCAAGCTATATAAAATAAGCTTGTGGTAGCGGTAACTAGTAAGCTTGAATTATGCTTGATATAAGTTTCCAGACAGGTTTGTTTCCAGTCTACATGATTGTTAAAACAAGTTTGTTTTAACCTTGTATCAAACTGACTGTGCTATCTGGGTTGCCGCTATGTATGCCTGTTCTGTAGAGCCTTAACAATTACTATCGTGCTACTTCATAATCGCTATGTCAAAGCAATCCCCTTTAAAGATTTCATTACTCGAACTCTGTGGAGTTCTTTTGCTATCGCGCCTTTTGCGTTAGATTACATTTTGACTATTACAGAAACTCGCCTTTATACTGACGCTTAAGTAGTTCTTGCGTGTCTTTCTCTCCGCATTGTCTTCATAGATTTGTCGCTAATGGTATTGTAACTCACTGAACGACATCAATGGAATCACGTTAGTACTACCGATAATCTTAAGTTATAAGCAGCGCTTCTCTCTGAATTTCAAGTCCGACTTTTTTAAGTAAATCTCTTTCACAATAGTCATCTTTTTCTATTGCGACCGTTTTAGAATCTTCATTACCTGATATTAAAGCTAATGCAACTCTTCGTACTCACCTTGTTTGGTCTAATTCTTAGCTTTCCTTTTACTTTTTCTTCTTGCCGAACTACAAAAAGCTACGCATGCTTGTGTCCGTATCACTCAAGATAAGGAGGGGATCCTTAAGGCAAGTGGAAAGCTAGTTTTCTTCGTCTTGCCTCGTCATCCGGTAATATTATCGCATCAAGCTTATCTCTCCGCTCTTTTGTGTTTTTACCATTATGTCGTTCCTCTTTATTCTGGGCCTCAAACCATTCAAGCTATATTATAAGATAACTTCTGAACTATTTTGCTGCACAGTCATCTCAGAAAACGCCTCCCTTCTTTTTTAGAACAATTGTCTTCGTTTATTGACGAGGAAAAAGTTTTAGGGTGGGTAGAAGACTAGGTTTTTTTGCCTTGCTATCGTCATCCGCTAATATTACCACATCAAGATTATCTTTTCGCTCTTTTATGTTTTTACTATCATGTCGTCTCTCTTTATTCTAATCCTCAGACCATCAAGTTATATTACAAGATAACTTTTGAACTATTTCGCTGCGCAGTAATCTAAAAAAACGCATCCGTCAATGCATGACGTGTCATAATTTTAGAGTTAACACATTTACGCTAACAATGACGTTTCTGCCGGCGGATCGCATTAATGCGCAAAGGCCATTCATCGTAACCGGCGTAGATTATGACCTTCTACTGTTAAGGTTTGTTTCGTAGTACTACAGACTATTTGTGTTTGTTTGTTTGCACCGCTGCTAAACCTGTACATCTTGAATTTGCTTCGTCTTTATCTACAGGAACTTTCTTTGCCAGTTTGGATAGGTTTTTTTCGTGTCTTACTTACTGATCTATATGTTTTTTTTTCCAAAAATCCCTCATTTTGTAGTTTTCAATCCTCTTTATGCTCTTCATTTTGGAGCCTTTTGGGAAGCAGCTATTAGTCCGCTAATCGTTTGTTATATCGCTAAACTGGTAACGTGCAAATTATTTGAGTCCAGGTCATTTTCTTATTCACGGCAAGCTTTTGCTTTCTTCTCCTTCTTTACTAAACGCTTATCACTTTTTCTTTTAAACAACGTTTGCGACTAAACAGTGTTATAGAATCCTTTTGGCGTCGCTACTCTGCAGAATATCTGCATCTTTAACTCAACGAAAATGGTTTTAACATATCTCGGGACCCTGAGTAGGTAATGTAGTTTTAGTTTAGCATCTCAACCGACCGTTTATGTCATAGCTGGTTGATACAGTGACCGGTTTAGTCGTTTCCGCTAGATGCGCTGTTTTTGTATTATGTTATCTTAAAAGTATTTTGGTCTAATTTTCGTACTGTATGAATTTTGTCCAAGAACGTAACTGTCATTTTTACGCATGGAAAAGTATTATTTTGACTACTGTTTTTGACGTTGAAGTAGGCAGTAATTGAAACTATCGTTGCGTTCAGTGAGATCTACATGTTTAAATACCGTTTACCATCTTAGTTGTAAATGGGTAAATTAAATCAAAATTTTGTTAAGACGCTATCCGTTAAATTCGGTTATAATGTCAAAAAATTGTTCAGCTTAATAGCAGGATTGGGATTTTTTAAATTAAATTGGCGTTTGGTGCTACGAAACGGATTTCGCAGTGGTATTAATCTGCGTGAATCATAATTTTCCCATAAATGGTGATATTTCTATAGTAACTTTCAGAAGACGTATTATTGGTGTCAATGGTTTGCACCTGTAGATCCCACCTTAAATTTCTTATTTGTATTTTGTAATATAATAATTTTGTAATTCTCATTTTACTCTCAGTCGTAAATTTAAAACATCTTTAACTTTATGTGATGCTGCTATCTTGAGTACACTGACGTTATACCGTTATAAGTTTTTTGATTGTTTAAATGTAATCAAAGCACCAGATTTAGACACATAACGTATATACTATGCCCGTTCTTGTTTATAAACATATAAGAAGTAGTAAACGTTTTACTACTCATGACAAGGAGCTTTGGTGGAGTAAGTTTTTAGTACTCATTTTAAGCGTTGTTACTAATTATATTTGTCGATTCTTAATTTGTCGTCACTGCATGTAAACTAAATATTTGATCGATTACGTTTGATGTTACGATGATTGTCAATTATTCTAGTTGCTATTAAATTCCTTAAATTATTTTCTTCTGTTAATATAAACTTATAAAGTAATAAATATTATTGTAAAATTGTATACTTGTCATATTATTATATACAGGGTGCCCGTTTATGGACTTCAAGCAAGAGTATATCTGTTATTATAAGAGATACAGTATCGGTTGAATTAGACAAAGATTCCGGATTTTTAGGCTGCTCAATAATCTGAAACAAAACCTGATCTGCCATTTTTGTTCTTTAATTATGACAAAAAAATTGCTAGAACCAGACGTTCTGCAGGCGGTTTAAACAAATATTGTGGTCAATGTAGTCTTCAAAGAAGGTCCTCAGAAAATGTAAATACCTGTCCGCGGTCAAGTTTTCCTCATAAATGTATTGGTCAATGATGCTGTCGCCCAACACACCCACGCATAGGTTTAGTCCAAAACGTATTTGTGGCTGTCGTTCTTAATGTTGACAAGGATTTTCAATTGACCAAATGTGACCATTGTGAGGATTAAAAGTGCTTGAGTTTGTGAACTTGCTCTCGTCCGTAAATATCACGTTATTCAGAAAATAAGGGTTTTGGTCTAACTAATCCATCACAAACCTACAAAATGCTACCCGTCGATTATTATCCCCAGAATGGAGAATTTGGGTGATATAAATCTCTTTTGAGGACTTTTCACACTGTTTGATGCGATATGTTCAGCTCCGCTGCAATTTCCCGTGTGGAAGTAGAACGATTTTCTTGAACCTAGCAAAAAAACTGACTCTTTTACATACCGCTTGTAAAATTTCAACTATATTCTGATTTTTGTCTACCTCCATATCATTCTCTACTAGAACTAGACTTACCCGAGAACTGTGACATTTTTGCGTACGTGGACGATATCACTATCACAGTGTCCGCAGACAACAGACGTGACCTAGAGGCAAAATCACGACAATGTCTAGACATTCTGACTGGCTGGCCTGTCAACAACAAATTGACTGTCTCAGCGGACAAGACCAAATACATTATTCTTGGTTTCTCCTAAAAAAACTTCGACTCAACGGCATTTCCGTTCGAAGGGTTTTAAAGTTTAAGTACTTCGGTCTTTTGTTCAATCATATAAACTCGTTAAACACTGTTCCTGTGTAGTTGACAAGAGCAAGACTGCCTTACGCTTATTCTATAAATATTCTCGTCGTAATTGGAACCTACATAGGAAATCATTATTGACCATTTTCAACAGTACAGTCATTCCTATGCTCACATATGGCTTAGACATCTGGTATCACAGACTGCGACTCGCATTGTCAGGAAACTGGCATCCCTACATTCCTTATTCTTTCGTACAATCCTCTGGGCATATCGTACTGTTCCTATCGATTCCTTGCGTTGTGGCAAAATATTCCCCTCTGCATATCCTATTGCAGAAAATAAACTGCTCTAAAGTTCTCTTAAGAGCTGGCACATGTACTACATTCTTAGACGAGCAAATTTTAACCGCCGATTTTCTTTCCTTTTTGGCCGTCAAGGTTATCTTAAGACTTTGATTTTTAATTAATAGCAGCGGCAGTGGGATACATCCCATAAGAGACTTAACGGCGGATTCCGTTGCCATCTGAAACGCATTAGCGTTACAAATAACGACAGATGCTTGTTGTGTGGTGTTTCTGATACTCCGTCACATAGGATTCTTGCCTGCCGGGAGTTCGATGATGACCGGAGTACCCTCTAATAACCCAAGTCAACTCGTATCCCGATTTCCTTGAGTAGATACGCCTGCAGATCATCGTCATGTGCTTATACTTCTCAAGTGTATAAAACTCTGGAATCATTACAACACAGATAGGTTTAGGATTTAGAGGGCCTAAAAGCTGTCCGATACCGTCTGAACTTAGTACAGAGTCTTAGGTCACCACAGGACAATTAAATTAGGTTAGTTTGCTTCACGGTGTCTCATCTGCTTCCAGCAAAATTTCTTACAATTGCACCATTGCACCGCCTTGTGTCTGCTACGCAATCACGAACAAGTTCTTATCTACTACCCGAGAGTACGTACACATTATATAGATCTGTGCTAATTAAGATATACATAAACTAAAAGAAAATAGTTGATAGAAGCAGAAAACAAAATTGTAATTTAACAAAACAAATTTTATTTTATTTATACTGAAAATGTTATGTATTTATGCTTCTCAATACTTTTAGTGTTAACATAGGACCGGTATAATATAATTTTCTACTTGTAATGCAATGAACGTATCCAACTTTATTTGTCATAAAAATTATCGTTAAAACATAACTTTGTCTCGTAATACTTGTCGAAAAACAAATATTTATTTTTATAAATTTGTGTTTTAAAGACAAAGCGAATTTTGCTAAATGCAATAACATACTCAAGTACCTTCTTGTCATTACAATCAAATCAAATAAGAATTCACAACAACAATAACAACTACGCAGCTCTAATCGCCAAACACAAAGAATTGGACCCCCAACAACAATAAATAATAAAAATAAACAAGGCTTTTCTTGTCTACTATATTTTATACGCTATTGTTAATTACCGGTTACTAAGTATAATTATAATTAATAATTTATTTTTAAAATAATCAAAGTTAATTGATAGTAATTTGATTGACTGTCCCCACTCTGATACGAATAACTGTACGTGATATAAATAAACTGACAAGGTTAATGCTGATTGATAATCGTCAAGCCAGTTTACACGTGAGTTTCTGTGATTTGTGATTCTTCACGATGTCTGAAACAGGTAAATTTTGCATTTGGTTTCGTTGTAATAATTATTGTGTAATTTAATTAGTTCGCTTCTTGATTTTTTTAAACTGTTTTAAAAACCAATTAAATTTTTCCATTGTAGGAAAAATAATAAAAAGTAACAACAAAAGAATACTTTGCATTTGAAATTAAACAAATCAATCTAAATTTTTAAATAAGAATAGTTTTTGCAAACCTGTTTATATTTGTTTTTATTTTAATATTCTTTTTCCAAACCTTCAACAACAGCAATTAATTATTAGTTCTTTTTGTATGTACCTATCACTCTACAACGTGCCCAAGATTTTATTTAAAGTATCTATACATGCCGATTACAAAAATTTATTATTGCTTATCGTTTTTAAAATTTTCCCAACAAATTGAATTTTCGAATTTTGATTTTCGCATTTGTTTAAAAAGATTAAAAAACTAACACAAATGACGTTTTCAAATTTTTATACGACGTTTCATTTTCGAGTTCTAAAGCTAAAAATAGGAAAAAATAGCTTTTTTTTATTCTTTAATTTATTTATATTTTATATATATATTTTGCAGTTGTATTTGTTGTAGTTATAAGAACTTGAAGTCTCATTCGTTAGTTTCTTGTTTTGTGTATTTGTTTAATTTATTTGTAAGCGTTACGATAGAAAAGGCAATTTTACAAACAAAGAAAAATTTGGTATGTTGACTTGTTAGGTACACTAAACTAAAAAAAAACGGGACACTTTGGTTAGTTCGATTGAAATAGTTAGCGGTGTAAACTACGGTTGCTAACGAATGCGATTGGCCGTTTGCGATGCTATTCAACAAATTCAAATTACACAAATAATAAACATTGACAATATCAAAAGGTCAAATCGTTTATGCACAAACACTAAAAAATCAATATATTCTTATTTTTTAATGATTTGGAACAGTAAACTGCATTTTATTTTTATACGAAATATTTTCGTGTGTGAATAAAGTTTCACTTTGAAACATTGCATTATAAACCTTATTAAAGTTATTTTTTAACACGTTTTATATTACACTCATGTAAATTCCTCTTAAGTTTTAAGCACATTTTAAGTAGTTGTTTTTTTAATATCTTTTTTGGTCGAAATGCCAAAGAAACGCAATTATAATAAATGTTTTGAATACTTGCTAACACACTTATAAAGGCGTATTTACAGTGGAATGATTTTGTGTCATTTTATTTTTATACAAAGTATTTTCGTGTATAAATAAAGAGGTATAATCTTCGTAATGTGGCATTGAATTTCCACACGTTACGTTTCTTTTTCTTTAGAGGCGGGTGAAGCACCATCACTAGTATGATAAACAAAAATTTTGTATTTCTCCTGTCACCCATATCTTGCTTTACTATACTACGATAGATAATCGTTCTTATTAGACTTTTTAGGAATGCCAATTTAGAACAATGAAGTATTTTACCTTTATAATGATTTACTCTTTTTCTTGAAAATCCTGAAATATTAGAAAGACTAATTGAGCGTCGGACTGATTCATTTTACAAAAGAATAAATTTTATTCTTATAAGTTTAGAGTTTATTAAGGTTTTACACTTAGTGATGAGAGAAAGCGATCAGTTTTTTGTGAATGGTATGCTTATTGCCGTCTTTAACCTCCTTCCCAACGCCCTAGGCGCTTCAAACTGTTACGTCTCTCACTATTTCTAAATTTTCTCTTAACTTTCTTATTCTTTTCTCCTTTTTTGTTTTTGCTCTTTAGAGAATCTTTCTATCAACCACCACCTATAGACTCGTCGTGTCCCGAATTTGCAACCGGAAGCTGAAAAGATACTGGCATAGTTTAGCTACTTTTGTTCATTTCTTACCCTACGCCAGCATTACTTACCCACCCCTTTGGAAGTTAGTAGAGTAAATTAATAAAATCGTTTGCAATTACTGTATAAAGTATACATTATTGTATGAATTGTTTTCGAGAATCAATCAACATCATTTTGAGTGCATAGCAATATAAAACGGTTAAATTTTTAATTTTCCATAGTAGACCTCAATTCATTACTCTCTTAAGAACAGAAAAACTTCTCTCTGCTCTACAGTTTGTCATAGGAAAAGTCGAGTAAATTTTAATTGCAATTTCTACCTTTGGGAAGGTACTTTTCCACTTGTTTTTTTTATGTAGGAGAAGTATCCCCTTGTTGTTTTTTCCACCTTCACATACGTTTTGAAATGTTTACACTCTTGCACAAACTGTTCTTTATCAATGTCTTTGGGGTAGCATTGAGCCAAGTATTTGGCCTTTTTTGTCACATCTTTTTGCTCCTTTTCATGAAGATTTTGGAATATCTAAAATCTTATAATGAGAGCTTTGTAGCAATCTTTTCTTTTGTTTAATTGTGTTACAATATTTGGTAAGAAAACTCCAGTTTGAAATCTTTCTCTTGGAGTCATTTTCTCAAAATCTGAATTTCTTTTCTCATGTGAAAAAAATATTTCTTTTAATTTTTTCTTAGCTGGGCTTAGGCACGTTAGCTAGTTGCAATGCCCTTACTTCGTAATCATCAAAGTTAAATCTTTTTTCAGATAAAACCAAAGAAAACGTCTGTAATTTTTTAGTAGCGCCAAGAGGATCAAGCGCTTCCGTCTGAAAACTTTTTAGTGTTTTGCGGAATCTTTCAGCTGTGACTTGCGTGCCTGAATATTGTCTTTAATCAAATCTTCAAAGGCGTTCTTGATTTTATTTCGACTTATAACTTGAGCTCTGCGAACATCTGTACTTGCAGACCATCTAGTTTTAATTAACGATTTCAACATAAGATAAGAAGAATCTATGTTCAGTTTTTAGCTTTTGTTCATTTATTCTTTGCACATGATCTCTTTATACATTCCATCTATGAGTAGATGACATAAAAACTGTATATAAAAACAGGACGGTTTAAGAAATGGGCTGTAGATGGTACAAACTCAACAAAGACATATTTTTCTGGACTGAAAACCTGAGTACACTCTCGACATGTTTGGAGCTTTATTCTATCTTTGAGCAAATTGAGAGTTGCTTCTTCCATAACTTGAACTTTATGAGAATCTCATACAAGACGTTCATTGACTCAGCTCTTGCTGACAGAAACATATCAAAATGCTACAACCAACTAGTCGGTGTGTGAAGCAACGGGTGTAGAGGCAATAATGGGTGAAAAGTAACGTGCGAGTTTGATCTCTTTTAAGATATTTTGCAAGACTCTTTTGCTTATTACGTCCATGACCTCGCTACAAACATCAGACAGACGACAGATGTATTCCCTTTACCTTTGTTGCCATATTTTGTCAGATGTTGAACAGGAGACGGATCAAACTTACTTATGAGTTTAAGGCATCTTAAGAAAAGTCCTTTCGATGCAGATCCAAGTTTTTGGTCGTTGCCTCTGAATGGAAAGCCTTTTGCCGACATAAATTTTACAACGAAGACAACCCTTTGTCATATTGACTTTGAACTGCATTCTGAACTGAAACGATGATTCGTTTGACTTCTCATGCTGCGAAGCAAGCGCGAAAGAGTTCTTTCAATCGCTACAGTCACTTGCTAAAGCCCCTCGTTTTTCTTCAAGAAAAGGCAATAGAAACAAAATACCTGGCCTTTCGGTTTTGAATAGAGTAGCTAGATTTTCTTATGCTTCTCTCTCCGTAGAGATAACAATGTTCAGAATTAGAAAAAAATTGTTTCTAAGTCTTGATTTACATTTGAGTTAAATATTTTGGATACCTGTAAATTGTCTTTTATATTTTATGTACCGGGGTTCTCCAGCACGAAGTCACTGTCAAAAAAAGTGCAAACTGTTATAAGCTTAATAGTGTCAGAGTCCGTGACAGATAGAGTCTGGGATGTTGATGGTTGTTCTTGATTATTGTTTTCGTTGCTAATACACTTATAAAGACTTTATTATCAGTGGAATAATTTTGTGTCATTTTATTTTTATACAAAATATTTTCGTAAGAATAAATAAGTCCAACTTGATGTCTCATTAAATTTTCACACGTTACGTTTTTATAGAGGCGGGAGAAGCACCTTCACTATTATGATAAACAAAAATTTTGTATTTCTCTTGTCACCGATATCCTGCTTTACTATAATACAATAAAAATACAATAACAATCCTGAAATATTATAAACTAATTGAGCGTCGGATTCGTTCATTTATAAAGGAATAAATTTCATACTTATAAGTTTAAAATTTATCAAGGTTTTAGCTCTAGTAAAGAGAGAAAGCGATCAGTTTTTTTGTGAATGGTATACTTAGTGCCGTCATTAATCTCCTCTCCAACGTCTTAGGCCCTAGGCACAAATTATTACGCCCTCCACTATTTCTAAATTTTTCCTTTTTTGTTTTTTGTTCTTTAAAGAGTCTTTCTATTATCCACCATCTATGGACTTCCAACCGGTTGTTAGGAAAAGATGGTTTGGCCACTCTTCTTCATTTCTTACCTTACGCCAACATCACTCACCCACCCTTTTGGTAGGTAATACAGTAAATTAATAAAATTGTTTGCAATTACAGTATGGAGTATACATTATTGTATAAATTGTTTTCAACATTCAATCAACATCATTTTAAGTGCATAGCAAACTAAGGCATCTTAAGAGAAGTCTGTTTAATGTAGATCCAAGTTTTTGGTCGTCGGCTCTGAATGGAAAGCCTCTTGCCGACAAAAATTTTATAACAAAGACAACCTTTTGTAATATTGATTTTGGGCTGAATTCTGAACTGAAACGATCTCTTTTCTTAACATAAAAGTTAATACAATTGCCCTATGGTCGTCTGACTAGTCATGGTGCGAAGCAAGCGCGAAAGACTTCTTTAAATCACTAGTCACTTGCTAAAGCCCCTCGTTTTTCTTCAAGCTAGAAGAAAAGGCAATGGAAACAAAATACTTGGTTTTCCGGTTTTGAATAGAGGAGCAGCTAGTCCTTCTTATACTTTTCTCTATTACGTAGCTTGCCAAAAATAATTTTTTTGAAAGTTTGCTTTCAATTTTGACGCTTTTATAACAATGTTCAGATTTAGAAAAAATCCGTATTTAAGTTTTGATTTGAACTTAAGTTAAGTGTTTGGGAAATCTGTACATTGTCTTTTATATTTCATGTACCCGGGTCCTCCACCACGAAGCCACCGTCAAGAAAATTTGCAAACTGTTATAAACTTTGTAGTGTCAGAGTCGGTGACAGACTGAGTCTGGAATGTTGATGGTTCTCCTTGATTATTGGTTTCGTTTTCGGTTTTTTTTCGCCGAATGAACAAGTTCGGGAATGTGAGGGTTCACTTTCAGTAAATTCACGATATGAAACAAAAAAACTTTTTATCCGTTGTACTGTATCATTGTCTTGTTTTACGACAGCCCACTAGATTTATTGCGAATACAAGCTTTTTGCCACAAGGAACTAAACAAACTCTATGTAACATTTTTGGATACAAATTTTTAGTTTTTGCGTTGCTTTTTACATATAATTTGCAATTATGACAATTCATAGCCTGTCGTTTTCAAAGTGATAGTTTTAATCAAATTTTATCTATCAAATTTTCATCTCAATAAAGTACAAGACACAATTCTTAATCTATTTTAAAATTAGTTACTTAAGAACGAAAAGTGATAATTATACTGAAACTAAGACAGTCATTTATCAAACGAATTATTTATTAAAAAATATAGATAAAAGTTGTGTGATGTAACATACGCCAGATACAGTATCTACACTGACATAACGTCTGGGTTTTAGATATGGATGTTGTTATTTTTAGAATAAGATTGCATAGTCCTCTACGTTTGGTAAAATTGTTGTGTTATGATTTCAAAAACATTTGTCATCATTTATCGACCAAGCTGTTTTCAGAAAAAAAATTGTAATGTCTATGCTTCGCCTCATTTTTCTTTTTATTGTATGAGATCAACACGAATTTGTTTCTAGCAAGAAAGAATACGGTGTTAGAAGTGGATTAGTATAAGGAACGTAAAAAAATCAACATTTTACATTGGTTGCCATATTAATTTTTGATATGATAGAAGAAAACATCGTCTGAGATTGGATTGTGCCAATGTTGTTATTAAAGTTTTTGTTCGTTCGTCTTCATTTGAGTATCTAAGTATTGATGCCAGTTCAGAGCTGTGAAAGATATTTTATTTTGGGTTTACTATAAAAATATAAAAATATGATATATAGACCACGGTTGAGAAAATGATTATAACTTGCGTGACTTATATCTCTCGACGCTTCGCGTCTTACGATATAGTCTGTCGCTTAGGTTATAATCACACACTTCTCAACCTTGGTATATAATATATTATTTGACTCGCTTTGTAAGAAACGTATTATCAATGAAAACTAGATCGTAATGAGTAGATTGTTTTAAAATCCTAACCGTTTATACCGATCTTATATTGCATTTATACGTCATCTTTTTAGCTGGTATTGGATATGCAACACCTCTAGAGGCCACAAAAGGGCCGCGGGAAAAATTAATTTACGCGGTGTGCGTTCAACCTAACCGAACCCCAACCAAAACTGATCATTTGGCAACGATTGATGTAGATCCGCATTCAAAAACATACTGCAAGGTTTTACATAGAACCTACTCCAAACACCCAGAAGATGAGTTCCATCACAGCGGTTGGAATATTTGCTCGAGTTG
Organism: Aquatica leii; assembly: GCA_035610365.1. NCBI lineage: Eukaryota > Metazoa > Arthropoda > Insecta > Coleoptera > Lampyridae > Aquatica > Aquatica leii. The sequence goes on from CM069435.1 coordinate 18,684,552, forward strand.
CTACCACAAAAAACCTTGTTGCGACTTTCCACCAAGAGATAAATTGATACTTCCTGCTTTACGATCAAACAGAGTTTATGTGCTCGACACCGGAAGGGATCCTAAAGCGCCAACAATTTTTAAGGTTTTGTTTGTACATTGTTATTGTTACATAATAATAAAAACCAAATTTTAGATTATTGAACCAGCAGAAATGGAAGCATTAAACTGCACTTACCCACACACGACTCATTGCCTACCTACCGGCGAAATTATGATGTCAACAATGGGAGATAGAAACGAAAACGCCAAAGGAGATTTTGTTTTGGTCGATGCTAAAACTTATGAGACAAAAGGTACTTGGGTCGTTGGAGAAAAAGCTAAATTTGGTTACGATTACTGGTACCAGCCTTACCACGATATCCTCGTTGCGTCAGAATGGACCGCGCCTAAAGTTTTTAACACTGGGTTCTCATTTGATCATATCGCAACTGACGATATTTACGGAAAATCGTTGAATTTTTATTCATGGAACCAGCGAAAATTAATACAGACTATCGATTTAGGCAGAGATGGGTTTGCTCCTCTTGAAGTCCGATTTTTGCATGATCCCAAAGAAAGTCAAGGTTACGTTGGTTGCGCGGTTAATGCAAATGTTTTTAGGTACGTCTCTCAATTTTTATTTAATCGTTATAATAATCACACATTTCAGATTTTTCAAAAAGGGCGATGGCACTTGGGACGCTCATAAAGTGATTTCGATTCCGCCAAAGAAAGTATCAGGATGGGTAGCTGAGTTTATGCCAGGTTTAATGACCGACATTCTCATTTCTTTGGACGATAAGTACCTTTACTTCAGCAATTGGTTACACGGTGATGTCAGGCAATACGACATTTCTGATCCGAAGAATCCTAAACTTACAGGCACGATGACTAAAATACTTATATAAATAAACAATTTTTACTTTTAGGACAAGTCTTTCTGGGTGGTTCTATTTTAAGCGATTCTGACGTTAAGGTATTAGAGGATAGTGAATTGTGCGAACAACCTGATCCTGTTTGCATAAATGGAAAACGTCTTCACGGCGCTCCTCAAATGTTACAATTATCTTTAGATGGAAAACGTTTATACGTGAGCTCAAGCTTGTACTTATCTTGGGATCGACAATTTTATCCGAGCGAAGTCGCTCACGGTGGCTTCATTGCTAAGTTAGACATCGATGTCAAGCATGGTGGTATGAAGCTTGACAAACATTTCTTAGTCGATCTTTCAGATGGACCGGATGGGCCGGTACTACCACACGAAATGCGGTATGTTTAAGTCTAACAATTTTGTTTTGTCTTTACAAATTCTGGTTAATAACAAATATTCTGATCATGAAATATTTGATTTTGACTGATGATGTTTTTAGATTCCCTGGAGGTGACAGTACGTCCGATATTTGGTTGGTGGAACCTTAAATATAAATTTGTTATCCAGCATTTTTAATATATGTATTTTTACTTTAATAAATATTGGTTTATATTTTTGTATTTTTTCTTTTTACTTTTAACATTTAAAAAATAGTAGTTCCGTAAACTACACATGCACCAGTAGTTGATAACAACTACGGCTAGCTACGCTGTCGGTGATTAGGCGTGGTTAAAAAAATTATAATAAAAGAACGAGAAAAGCTAGGCGTCAATCTTCGTACTAATAAGAACCTAGGCTCGGAGATACCAAGACTATGTCTGAACCTACTTCTAAGCGATTAGGATAGAGCAAAAAAAAACAATGAAGGACAACGTAACAAGCGTAACATGTACTATTTCTAATTTTGTTTTAACAGAATAATAATTTAAAAAAATTAATAACAAATAGAATGATTAACAACCACTTCAAATCTAATCGATCTACTATTTTGTTTACATACAGTCGCGAGTAAATTAATAATCGACAAATATAATTAATAACAATGATTAAACTGAGTACTAAAAACTTACCCAACCGAAGTTTCTTGTAATAAGTGGAAAAATGTTAACTGCTTCTTATTTTTTTATTGACGAGACGTGCGTAGTATGTAAGCTTAGATTTATGGCGTAATGTGCCTAGATCTGACTTTGATTACATTCAAACAATCGAAGAAACTTGAATGGTATAACGGTAGCGTACTCAAAACAAATTGCATTACATAAAGTTAAAGATGTTTTAAATTTTCAACTAAAAGTAGGTCAAATGCTTTAGTATGATGCATTCTAAGGACAAGGCGAAATGCAAAAATATAAACTATTGACTCCAATAATGCAACGTCTAGTATTATTTATCACTATTTACGGAAAAAATCTTGATTTTCGCAAAACTAATACCATTGAAAAGCCGTTTTAAAGCACCAAAAAATTCGCTAAATGAATTTTAAACGTATTAAAAGCAACATAGCCGACGCCTGCTAATATACTGAACAATCTAAGTCACCGAACGCTTCAGATGCGATCCCCTTCCGTAAATGTCAAATAAAATTAAACATTTTACAGACAGTGGAGTCGGCAAACAGTGACGTTGTGAATTTTAATTAGTATTAATACTTTTAGAAAACATATGGAGGTAAACTAAAAGTGTTAAGAGAATAATCAGAAGTTGCTAAACATACATGTTAAACTACCCCTACAAAAAAATCAGGCAGATAATATCAACGTTAATAACAAGAAGAACTAGTAACTAAAATAAGAAAAATCAAAACATTCTTGATTTATTATTCAAACTCAAAAATCAAATTTAAATTTTTTGTAATCGCTGACCAGACAAATAATTATGATTTTATATCAGGAGTAGATAAAAGTGAGAAAGTATTTCGCCCAACGGCAAAAAAACGTTACAGTCTATCGCAAGTACTAAAGCTATTTTAGTTCCCGGTTTTTGCACTACAGGTTCACCCAGTCTCTATTAAGATGTCCGCAGTTCAGTTCTAAACACGGAATTACTTCCTTTCTAACTCTTCATTTTTGATGAATCTTTGCTAGTCGGTTCAGCACTTAATGGGGGGGTATCAGTGCACTTCTAAAGCGGGAATAACACTCTACCCTTACTAAGAGACGTATTGTTGGACGACAAAATAAATCAACTTGTGCCTAAGCTAGTTTCCACGCCAACAAGAGACCGACATTAATCGATAGAGCACTCTCTCTATTTTACAAAATGGATTCCTCTACTACTTTGCAATGTTTCTACAGCTCTCGCTTTTTCCACCTTAATGCACCGGTACGAATACTAAAATCGGGTAAATTGTTGTGCGTTTTATGGATCTAAGACGCAAGGCAATTCACATAGACTCCAAGCGTTTTTGGACCGCGTACGGCTATCACACGACGCTTACACTGCTAAAAACATAAGTCTTACCTACTACGCTTCTCTGCAACTGAACCCAGAAATGGAGCTCGATTCACCGGCACTGGTAAAACCTTTAAGCCCAAACCGTGTTTCAAGTGCCTCTCTGGAGCTCAAACCGGGTTCGGAGTTAGAACTAGGTGTAGATTTACCGGCATGGCAAAACCAAAGAGAAACAATGGCTCATAACCGTCCCTCCAATTTCCGTTGAAAATTGAATCTCTGAATTGGGTATAGTTCTTATTACTCCAAAAGCAACAACCACTTGGTACACCCTTCTCACCCGCTTGGATCGTACACAAATCACCCGCAGACGTTCTACCGCCGCAAAAAAAACCTATCAAAAGATTAGCTTTATTTCGATTATTACCACATTGTGATTCATTGTAAATTAGCCTACCCAAAAATTTACTTTAATAATTGTCACTTTGCTTTTAAATAATTATTGTTATCAAGTTTATTACTGTTCCCAGTTTTAGTGTTTAAATTATTCAAAATGCTAACTTAACAAAAACAATTGCAATTTTGTATTAGGAGCACATGAATTTAAGAAGGTATTTTAACAACGTGTAAACTAATAATAACCAATTTTGCAAGAAGCCAAGAAGGTATATCGACTAAATATACTTAACAAGCTCATATTTCGCGCGCCGCGCCGGCCATGTGTGCAAAGTATGCAGCGCACACAGGCGCCAGGTCTGAAGGAGCGCTGAAAAGCGCCCTGAAGGAATTGGACAAATAAAATCTTTCATAATAATTTAGAAATTTAATCAGTGCCGACTGGTGGTCAACGATATGAGAGGATCATTTAAAAAAATTCAATTACCGCAAAATCTAAAAAAACATTCATACATTAACACGATATATATTTAAGTTTTAGATTTAAGATATTTGTCTGTCTTTACAATTACCAAAATAATCGATAAAAATTTACAGTTTTTAATGAAAGATTTTTCGATGCTTAACATAGAAATTCGCACGATTTTCTTGTACCATAGTATTGCAGATTGCGTAGAAATCATTTAATTTTTTTTACGTAGAGGGACATCGCTCACTTTCCACGGTAGTCGCAGGTAAAGTCAAGCAGTTATTTTATTTCATTTATGTATCTATTTTTACAAACACTTTCATTGTAGTCTTTAACTGACTTTCGGCAAGCGCTGTCCACTTGTATTTCTAAGAGAATATTAACGCAACTATATAAGAGTAGCATAATTCATACAACTTTTTGTATGAATCGCCGATAACGAGTGCTTTTTGGCTTTTTGTTTTAAATGCTATCAATCAGTAACATTATTGTTACACCATAATGAACCATATAAACACAGTAAGCCTACAAAACAATAATATCTATTTTTTACTTCATATTTACAAATCCAATTTGACGAATCATACATAGATTCTTTAATATTACTGTGGATTTCTCTATTTTTATGTTTACTGGTCTTATGAATTTGAGGTAAAAACTGAAGACGAGCATTAAATTTAAATTCTAAACGTATTTATTATTCAATGATATTAGTTTATACCATTGCTAATATTAGCTATTAATTCTTTAATGTCTTGTACCACCGTCATTATGAAACAAAAACGAGAAGTCGTTTATTACAAATGAATATTATAGATCAACTAAGAAAACCGACAGTAGAGTTTGTCATATGTGATAAGAAATGTGCATTTTAGCATATGTTTTATACACATGTGCTGCGAAAATAATAATAAATGACGTAAGTCACGTAAGTATTGCACTGCCACTGAGTAGGCGGAATGACTCATTACGACGCTCGTCATCCTATACTTCTGGGTGCTAAACATGATTTCACTTATATTGTTATAAAACAGGAACATTTAAATAATTTTTATGCTGGTAACAGCACTACTTTAGCTTGCGTGCGAACGAATTATTGGCTTTTTAAAGCTCGAAACAATGTAAGAAAAATCATAAATGAATGTGTTACATGTTTTCGCGCCTGTCCTAGGGTTTCACATCCACTAATGGGTGACCTCCTCTTAATACATGTCACTCATCTATGGCCATTTTAATGAGTGGTGTCGACTATTGCGGCTCATTTGTAATAAAGGAAGGCAATCGGAAAAGCAAGAAAACGCGTAAGGCGTACCTCGCAATCTTTGTTTGTTTTTCTACACGTGCCGTGCATATAGAAATTGCATCTGACTTAACAAGTGATGCCTTCATTGCTTCGCTTAAGCGTTTTATTGCGCGAAGGAGAAAAAATTCAGATTTGTACTCGGACAACAGAACGAACTTTGTAGGTTGTTACATGCCAAAGTTAAAACAAAGTCACTGCCTGAAACGAGGTAACATAAACGATGTTGTGCCGCTAGCTTAGTGGAGACGGGATGGGTTATATTTTAAAATTCCGTGATAACTTGGAAACGAGATTGACATAAAATCGAACTAAAACGGTAAAAGACTCAAAAATCGGTTAGGGCGCCAATCAAGGTCACGATGATTGTAGCTTCCGGAACTTACCTCGAGTTGTAACCAGCTAAAATTCTGAAATACACTTAAAAAAAAATTTACGTACGCGGCGGCTGAATGAATAAAAGCTCTTTACAGTTTAACAATTTAACATTTATTGACTGAATATTAAAAATAAATTTAAAAAAAATGAATATCTGACAAATTTGAATAACAAAAATTTAAAAAAATAATCAATGAAATACAAAAAATTCACAAACGGAATATAACAATTCACAAATATATATAAAGAAAATAAAGCGTTAACTTATTTTTCAATAATACACAACAATAATTAAATTCAAGGCCTTGTACGCCTACTTAATCCGCAAATAACAAACAAAAATACTAAAATACAAAAGTCATAAAATATACGTCCGAAACATTGCTTCGAACTAAACGTTCAAACAAATTATAGTTTACAAATCGTTACATTATCTTTTATGCATGAATAAGATTTACTTTTACATACACCAAACAAAATTAATTAATTAAATCGAACTTCACGCAAGCACCTTCAAGTGTTTCTTGAAATATTTAACGTTAGCCGTAATTCAATCGGCTCAAATCAAAGCTTTTAAACTCATATCAATCGCGGTTCACTTCACGGTAATAACAAATTCGATAAATACCTTTACTCCAGGTGAACTGCGGGCCACAGTGGTTCCAGAAAGCTACGACTTTAGATTGAACTCCGGTCGGTCTAGGTGTACCGTAGTCGACTGCAAGCTCGGTGGGACCCCCAAACAATAGAATACCGGCGGAAGATTTATTTCACTATGTAATTTAAATCCGCACAAAAGCGAAGACAGGATTTTTCACACAAAGCATCGAAACTAAATCCAACTCGAACGTGAGTTTTTTTATGGATACCATGAAGTTCCTTAAACCGTAAAATTACGAATTTGCAAAATTACTATTTCCCCTCACACCACTCAATTTTCACGGCACCATTTGTTTAACTTCCGTGGTATTGTCTAACGGTAGGGTAAAAACACCCCCAACACTTGACTACATTCCGGTACTCGGTATTCTTAATCGCGACCAAAGATTGATTGATCCCCAAAAACAAAACTTTACTTCTTTTAACACCTCGCCTTCCCACTTAATTCAATGAACTTGCGCCGTAAAATCTTTGTAAAAGATAGAACACTAAACGAACTAAATTAACAAAGATGAAAACTATAATTGGCCACGTGAATTCTGTCACGTAGACCATTGAAAGAACGAAAATTTTCCCACAGAAAAATGCTTACTTCGCGAAATTGGCAGGTGGTTCGCAATCGCGCTCATAAAAGAACCCAACATAAACAAAGTATAGATACCAAGAAAAATGGATCAACTTACATTCCAAAGGGAAGTCGTAAATTATCTAGCATTGTTATTTTACTGAGATAAACAAGTAAAACACTAAATCGAAATCAAAACCACGGAGCTTTATGCATTCAAAAAAAATACCAGTAATATTTGTAAAATAACTTGAAATACCAATAAACTTAAATCACACGTAATAAAATAACGAGCAAAACGTTTTTGATGCTAACATATAACTAATCAATCAAAAAAAAAACAGAAAACAGAAAATTCAGCCAGCTGAATCTACTTACGGGGTCTTACATAAAAGATCCACTGCTAAAAATTCCAACGCAGGTTACAAGGTGCTTGTCAAAAATTCATAAAAATAACTATAACTCAATTGGAAAATGTTTAGAGAGTCCCATTAATTGGCATTTCATTCTCTCCAACTCGCCTTATTTTGGTGGTATTTGGGAGGCTGCCATGAAATCAGCTAAACATCATTTAAAACGAGTAGAACTCCAGACCACTCACTCCTAAAAGCAATGATCCCAATGATCTTGAATTCCTGACTCCTGCTCATTTCTTGAATCTGAATGAGCCTGGTTATCAAAATCTGGTTATCAATTGATTGAATCGTTGGCAAATGATGCAACAGGCATTTTTCACATTGCTGGTCTACGGAATATCTAGCGCAGTTTTATCAAAGGGGTAAATGGAAGGTTACCAAGGGTCTTCAATTACAAATTGGTCACATGGTTATTCTTCGACAAGACAATGCCTCGTCCCTTCAGTGGAAAATTGAGCGAGTGCTCGCCACGCGTTTTAGTGCTGATGGTGTGGTGCGAGCAGCAACTGTAAAAACTGCAAGTGATAGTGAGGTGCGTCGAGTTGCATCAAAACTTTGTATTCATCTGTTTAAAGATACTAATAGTGCTTAAGGATAAATACAAACTTTAATTAGCTAGTGACAATACTAAGAACTTTGAAAGGGTAGACGTTTCAACGCGGGCGGCTGGTTTGTTTGTCTATTGTACATTTGTTTTCTATTAAGAATAATCCTTGTATAAAGAATGGTATAATAGATAATTTTGTCGGTACCAATAATATTCCCACCGCCTCAAAGCTTGGTTTTTTTTGTTAAAGCTTTTTTGTATAATCTGTTTCGTATATAACGAACACTTTCATTTTTTTTTAATATTATCGACCAATAAGAATCGCCCTTATAATTAAGGGAAATGGAACGTTGAATGCAACCTCAAAATATTTAAATTATCAGTTCTATTTTTGCTTCCAATGTAATAGCAACTTGCAACTCCCGGTTTGAGACGGTTACTTTCAAAAAATATATGCAGTATTAGTGGTGTTTGCAAATATAATTTTTATATTAAACGTCGAATTATGAATGCAACATGTACGAATACGTTTACGCAAAAGTGCGTGTAGTTGTGCAGCAGCTACATAGACGGTGTATTTTGGGCTTTTATTAAATCAGAACACATCTTCGATGAGGACGTAAGTTTTCAAAACAACTATTGAGGGTGTATTTCTGTACGTGAACAAGAAATTTTGTAGTTTGTTTAAAATGAAATTCTGTAGAATATTTGCCCCTCTTTGAAAAAATAATGCTTTTTCTAATTCCCTTTTTCCACGACCTACTGCCCCATTACTTTGCGGATGGTAAGGAGGTGATTTAACAGGTTTGATTCCATTTGCTTGAGAAAATGATATAAACTCACTAGAAGTATAAGGTAGACCATTATCCGAACATTATCAATTATTATTCTATAGGTAGACCAAAAATTGAAAAAATATAACTGACACCAAACGTTAACCTAGTATAAGCAAAAAGACCCAGGTGAATTTTTATGGGCGCCATGAAACACAGGCGCCATTAAATATCGGCGCGGCACTGATAACAATGAAACAATCTTTAAATTAAAGAGAAGCTTTTTTATTATATTCTTTTACAATAAATTTAAATTTTTGCTTACAGTTCTTCTTTAACGTTACTTATTTTATCAAATTCTTGAATAGGCAACGACCACCAAAACGTTTTTGCACCAAATTCTTTGCCAGCTTTCATTGTAACATCATCTGGTTTGTTAATAAACATATAATCAATCTCTTTGTTATCTTTAACTGGTTTCCAGCTGACATCTTTGTATTTTGGCGTGCGATCTTCAGAAAACGACACTATGGTGTCTAAAAGAATATCTTTTATAATCACGTCAGAATCGGATAATTTTTCAGGAACGAATAAAACTCCATGCATATTCAGTTCGTAGATAAGCATTGCGTCTTCAGTATGATCAACACCTTCATGATGCAATCCAAACCAATTTAAAGATCTAAAGGAATTCGTGTAATTGTAAATGTATACGAATACTGGCGATTTGTTAACTTTGGATTGCATTTGAACTGCTACTTCAAAAGGTAATTTGAAGGTTCTATCTCCAAACGCATTAATATAATTTTGATTACTTATATCGTTATTCTTAAAATAAAATTGTTTAATTTGTTTAGTAACAAAATCTTTATCATATTCAGTCACTTTATCGTGGTACTGAAAATAATAAGGAAGTGCATAATCAAAATTGTCTTTTAAAGTGTCTACACTGTGATTTAAAAGCGTTAGTCCTGCAATTCCTTCACCGGTAGTTATCGAAGTCAACCATGGAACATCGTGAATTTGTCTTTTTTTGAGTAACACATAAGGATAGTCTGTTAAAAAAGCGGTACTAGAACTTTCTTCAATTACTGGTCCAAGAGACGATATAGGAAATCCTGGAATAATATACGTAAGTTCAAAATTCTGGAATAATTCTAAAGCTGATTTGGTTTTTAAACATTTTACTAGTTCGTTTGTGGATGAGTTTCTACACCCAACGGCGTTTCCTAGTTTAACCGCTTTTTCTAAAGGTTTATCGTGAACAACCCAAGGAGCAACAGCAACGCCACTATGGGACATTCCGCGATGAAATAAACCTTTTGACAAAGGAGAAAAATAATGCAAATGAGAGCATGCTGCTCCTGAAGAAAGACCAACTAACGTAACAGAATTAGGATTTCCACCAAAAAATTTTATATTTTTTTGTACCCATTTTAACGCAAATACTTGATCTTTAAGGCCTAGATTTCCTGGTAGAGCACTATCACCTGTACTTAAAAATCCAAAAATGTTCAACCGAAAGTTAAAATTAACGTAGACAATATCTCTGTCCATCACATATTTTGGTCCCGCAATTTCTGTATCTCCAAATACGAACACACCACCATGTATGTGTACAACTACATTTAAATTTTCCTCTGGTATTGGGTTAGCTCTAGGTACATAGATGTTCACGTACAGACAATCTTCATCTCCAAATATAAGTGGCGTAAAACCTTTCTGAATGCACTGATGCAGTTTAGTTGCTTCAAGAATACCATCCCAAGGTTGTGCATCTTGTGCTTCTTCAAATCTTAAATCACCAATTGGTGGTTCAGCATATGGTATTCCTTCAAAAGCGGAATAAATTCTTTTGTGATAGGAATACATGTAGTAGCCTCGTATTTTTCCTAATAAAGTTTCGGCTGTAGGATAGTTTTCTTCAACGGAGAAATCTTTAACAAACACAAAAGTTTAAAATTTATTAAGAAACATTTGTAAATATTTATTATATCGTACGATTTATTTATTGTGTATTATATAGTGATAGTCATATACAAATTACTTGTAAGTTGTTTTTGTTAATTATCGTTAAATTTTAATAGTTACGTTTATAAAAATTAGTTCTAAATCACGTGTAAATAGCTAGTTTTGGATAAATTAGTTTTAAAATTTATTACAATTGCTATCAGGTGTCGGGTTGCGATCTAACGAGTAATTTAATATTAAACTGTTGATAAAAAGTTGTGTAATTCGCGCGTGCTTGCGTGTGTTTGTGTCTTGTAGTTCATTAAACTTTTTTTATCAGAGTAACAATTTAGACATTTAATAATAAAGAATCGTTTGTTATCAAAATTGCATTTTGAAAGTGACTATATTTTATTAAATGCGTTTGCAAAAGTAAGCATAAAATCAAAATTATTTGAATTCTTTTAATCAATAAATAATGGCCAATCAAATCAAATAAAAACTATCAAAACTAGTGTAGAAAACCAAAATAAATTTTTAAGAAAAAACTTACAGATATGTTAAATTTAAAAGAAGAAAACCGAAAACAATAGATGAATGACAAAAAAGAAGCTAATTAAAAGACAGAATAAAACTGTAGCGTCAGAAGCAAAGATTTAATAGACTATCAAAATGGTAAAATCTACTGGTCAACTTACAGCAAACAGTTACAAGTCGCAGATGTAAGTAATGGTTGGAGCAACAAACTGAAAGCAACGTTTTTAATGGTGGCCTTACGTAAGGAAGCGTTTAGAATGTTGCAAACTGTTCCTGACCAGCTTATTTTCAACAGTTATTTCAAGCTCAAATAGAGAATTAAGGTTAGAAAACTGCGGAGAGTGTTCAAGACTTTAAAACTGACATCGCCAGATTGACCCAGCTGGCGTATCCTACAGTACCAGATACCTTCCTGAAACAATTGGCTATTTAAACCTTTGTAGACAACCTCCGATGGAGCGAAACGCAGTAGACGCTACAGTAGGTTTGACTTAAGACGTTGGATGACACTTTAACCTACCCTTTTTTTACTTTCCTATAAAAAAATATAGCGATCGCAATTTTTTAAAAATTTTTATTGCATAATTTTACGTTTCAAGGTCTACTGAACCAGAAAAAAGTATTGTTGACAAAAAAATTTTGGGTGTCTGTGTGTACGTGTGTGTGTGTGTGTGTAACGATGCACCCACGATAACTCTCGAACCAAAAGTCCTAGTAACTTAAAGTTAGGTATGGAGCTGGGTTTTCATATTCTCTCGGTTCTATTAAAAGATGGGTATTATAAAGAAACCAGAAGTAAGTGTATCCGCCATTTTTACCAGTTTTTCTTATATAATTTCGTACGTATGTAAATTATTCAAATTATTTTTACAGTTTCTTATAGAGTTAATTCTTCTTAACAATTTATTCAAATAAATTTTTTTTCTAACATTAACAGTTTATTAGATATTTGATTTATTATTCAAAGTGAATTCCATATTTAATCCTAGGTTCGAATCTTGCCTACGATGATTTTTTTTAGAAAAAAATTACATCTCTTGAAAGGAAAGCAAGATACGTTGAAAAACAACAATTTTTCTATAAATTCTTTTAACTTGTTTATATACGGAGTGCTGCATCTTATTTAAATTATCTTTGGATGTACCCACGATAACTCTCGATCCAAAAGTCCTAGTAACTTAAAATTTGAGCCAGGGCAGGCTTTTTATATTCTCTCTGCTCTGGGTTTGATAAAGAAACCGGAAATAGGTGTATCCGCCATTTTTAACAGTTTTTCTTAGATAATTTTGTACGTATGTAAATTATTTGAATTATTTTTTCTAAAATTAACAGTTTATCAGATATTTAGTTTGTAATTTAGAATGAATTCACAAATATAATATAATTTTGAATCCTGCCTGTGACGATTTTTTTTACTGATTTACTAAAAGGGTAAGTAATATCGAGGCGCACAAATATGCTAGGAATTTAATACGAACGTGTACATATCACTTCAAAATGGTTTTATGACAACATAACCTTTAAAAAACATGTAGATATTCCTTAATCATTTCTTATAGAAAAGTAGTGCGATTTTTTAAAGCAGCGATGCAGTCGTCGCACCAAGGCAATCATAAGCTCTGTTATGCTGCAAAAGTACCAGCGCATGCACAAGAAAGCATCAAGAAAATAGTGCAACAAATGCTTCGAGAAAGTGGAGATACAATTTCAAACTACAGTGAAATAGGCAACGTACAAAGACACGGTTTTATTCTTAATTTTTAAGTATAAAAGTTTAATTTAATCTTCAATTTTTTATACTTGTTGTAAATGGGTTGTAAGTGTTACCTGTGAAAGTTTTCCTAGGGTAAAAATTCACTTCTATTTTACGATGCGATTTAATTTCCTCGTATTATTATAACGAGTTAGGTGATCGCCACGTGTCTGTCCTTTTAGAGTTGTTAAATGTTTTTCAAGTACATCTTTTTCAAGTCGATAACTTGAAGAAAGCATTGAATCCAAACATCAGTGTTAAGAGCTAATTTGGGGGTCAAGTTGACGACATATTTGTGAAATGGACGAATAATCTTGAAGACTCAGTGGCACAACTGCGATGATAATACTGACAGTTATTTGGAAGCTTAACGCATTTTGCTTATATCATCGGATAACTTACAAGCAATTTATTTGTGGTATCATTATCTATATATTTATTGTTGTTACAGTTTCAACAATATTAAGAGATGGTTTGGATATGCCATTACCTAATCGTATGTCTAAAAACCTGTAACACTCTCTTTATTATCTATTAATTTCTGTTGTTGTCGAACGTAAATACGTACGACCTAAATATATAAGTTGTTAAAGTTTTCACAATGCGCTTTGCTTCTGATCGTGTAATCACGACGCATTGACTAATTTATTATTCTTTGCATCAAATTATAGTCTCATACTTTAGTTGAAATAATTTAAGTACCTGCATGTATGAGGTGTTGCTTAATTTAAGACTTTGTTAATACTAGAATTATTGGTGTTTTCTTATAGATAATTTGTTATCTTATACTTCTTATTATGAAAGATTTGTTATCATATACATATACATACTTTTTAGTAGTAACATTTACCTATTGATGGTGGTTATTAAAGGCTTGATAACAGATATAAAAACCATTATGTATATTGCCTTGTAAAATGTAAATCTAATATCTTTCTACCGTGATTGGGCAACAATGAACGTTCGCAGGTTGCTTCCATGCTATGGGACCCCGTATTTTGTTATGTGTAATAGCGCAAGTTGCTTTTATGCTATAGGACTTTGCACATTTGTGTGTTTTCTAGTCGCGGTAGGTTGCTTTCATGTTATGAGGCCCTACATTTTCGTTTACTTGTTTTATATACAATTTTTATTATTTGTATTACTGATTCCCTATATACGTATATGTTTTTAATCTTACTTGCTAGATTGATTCGTAACCAGGACCCCAGTACCCATTAGCTGGGCGCCGATTATATAACACGTCTTCAGTTTAAAATGATAATTTTTGTGCACGTGTTTATATGTGCCGAAATTTAAACCTGTTATCAGGTCCGTTTATTTGTCTAATTTACTATAATTTGAGATGTCCTAGCTTTCCAACGTGTGTTGATAGTTATAAACCTGAATTATGTAATAATCTTGCATTTACATTCAGTTAGAGGACCACAGAGGTTTCTTTGCTTTGTTCTTTCCCTCCTACTGCGGGTTAAATTCGAATAATAATCACGATTCATTTTTTTATTGTGTTTTATTTAACCTACTATAACCTTCCAACATAGAGTAAGCAGTGTATAACGAACTTTTGAAAAAAATTAATAATATTGAAGACATGGTTTCACTCAGTCCCCAAACATTGTCCTTGACCGGTAAAAAACCCTTACTCTCTTAATATACTATTGCTTAAGCATCTGATCCAAAAAATCCTAAACTTACAAGCACTATTAGTAATAGAAACAAAAAAGCATTGGTGGTTTTATTTGTAACGCACTAATTATAAAAGTGTTAAAAAAATAAAAATGTCGTGGGTTGTGTTGTCAGTTCTATAGCATAATTCGATAAAATTTATTGTAGATTTGTAAGTAATTAATACCTTAGATTAATGTACGTAAGAGAAAAAAATCGTTTACCAAATACAACCGCTAAACTTTAGTTGTTTAAGAGCGTTTGCTTTAGAATATTATTATTATAATGATCTCAACAAACCGAATGACGTCAGAAGTGCAAGTGAAATAAAATATATGGTTTAACTAACCCTTAAAACACGTACCGTGCGCAACCGCAACGTACTTCCGAATCTCCTTACAAAAAGAAATTATAGAATCGTAGTAGTTATGTAAATGACATAGTACTCTAATATTAATTGAAATATTATCAAATAGTAATAGTAAGTTAAGCAATTAAATAATATCGAATGACATGAAAAGGTGAGATGTTTCCCACTAACGTTTTGACGTAGTTCGTTGACCTCGTAGCAAACGATTAACACTTTAAGTTTTGATGTACCGAACAGTTCCAATTAACTTATAGCAAACACAAACAAAACCACTTATATAGAAATTCGCAGCGACGGCTTATTCTAGCGTTTGTCTACGTATATGACGTAATGTGTTAAAAATTTAAATATAAATACCTTGAAGTACAATATCAAAAACAATCGCACCCAAGTTGTGGAACGTCAGCAATTAAGAATCATGAGGGTAACAAAGAAAGATCAATTAGATCTCCGTTAAAAATGCTACATAAAAATTAACCTCGAGCGGCTTCTTAAAAGTTTAGGTGTTCTGCATCAAGAAAAATTCTTACTAGTACCACAGTTAAAGTAAAAGCTTTATGGCTAAAAACTTTACTAACCATTACGATATTTACCCACACACAACTACAATTTCAAAGTTGTCTAATCGACTTTTAAAAAGGCATTAAAACGTATTTTAAATAGTTACATATTTTAAACAATTCTGACGTTAAAATATTAGAGGATTGCAAATTGTGTGGACATTTGATCTTTGCTTGCTTCCATTTATCTTAAAATCGACAATTTTATCTGAACCAAGTCGCTCATTGCCAAGTGAGATATCAGTGTCATGCATAGTGGTATAAAGGCTGACAAACATCGATTTTAGATTAACCGGTCTACCACGCAAAATCCGGTATGTCTAAGTTTACCAAGTTTATTTTGTCTTTATGAATATTGTTTATTATTAAATAAAATAAATAAAATCTTTTGATTTGACATTTTTTAGAGGTGACAATACGTCCGATATTTGGTTGGTGAAACCTTAAATATTAGTTTGTTATCCATCACTACTACTCCATCGTATTTGTAATGTTTAGTTACCCCGACAGCGTTAAAGTACCAAGAAAAAATACACATGGGTATTATATAATTGGTATACAATTTAAGCTCAAAAATAAAAGAATAGTATCTTACTGGGATTCTTCACCAACTCTTCTGAGATGTCGGCGGAGAGAATATTACAACGGATCCAAAAACAAAACGATGGAGTCAACACCTCAACCTGGAAGGTAATAAGGAAGGAAGCGAGGGGTACATCAGCACTTCTAATCCTCTCAATCGACCAAAATTTAGGTCAAACAATAGAATCCTTAGGAAATAAACTGTTCTACGGATTCAAAGAGGTGCCTATCAAAGTAAAGCAACCTCATGAATCACCACTGGAGAAAAAATCAATAGATCCTCAGGGTGCAATCACCATGGAGGTGGCGGAGGAGAGTGATACTCCACCTCCCTCATCCACAACTTAACCATGGAGTGGGTACAGGTGAACCTTCACCACGCGAAGGCTGCTTCGGCCGCTTTATGCTACAGGTTTGCCCAAGACACTATGATTGTCGGTCTAGTCAAAGAGCCCTGCAATCCAAATCATCCTGACCGAGTTACTCCACTTAACCGCATTTAGTACCTACCGTTTCCGCCGCGACCGTCCGGAGTATGGCAAATGCAAAGAAGGATATACCGAGAACTGAAATGGACACTAAAGAGGATGGTATTGATACCACTGATCCCCGTGTAAGCTGGATTTACCGTTTGAAGAAGGAACAGCTGTAGGAAGAAATGTATCAATTTGGATTGAAGACCGTTGGTACTGTTGACGAAATGCGCAAAGGCTTAGTAAGCTTTTTCCGATACGGAAAACCGCCGCAACCGACCTCCGTCGCGCCAATGAACACCGCCGAGACTGCTAGCCAACCAGACCCGAGTCCGTCAAACCGTCGTAGTTCGCTAGAACAGGCGAAGATCCACAAGTGAAAGCTCAGCTACAATGGGAATTCGGATCCAGTGACCTTCCTCGAACGGCTAGACAAAGTTTGCGAGCAGCATGGTCTCACCCAGGACTTACTACTGCCGGCGTTGCCGGAAATTCTTACCGACAATGCGTTATGGTACCGTAACACTAAGAAGAATTGGAGTTGTTGAACGGACTTTTTCCGAAATTTCCAAATATTTTTCTTGCCGGCTGACTACCGAATTAAATTTGAAGCAAAGATTGGCAGAAGGCTCCAGCGTAAAGGTGAATAGGGAATAGATTACCTAACCGCTCTTCAAACATTGATCCGACGACATGGCACTCTGACGGGAGAACAAGAAAATCTACTTCCGGAATACCGTTTATGCATCCGCCGATCTGATTTCAAGAATGTAACCAAATTCATGAGTTTGAGCTCATCCGGCATGGCAAAACTCCGACAATCACCAAAAAGGAAACAGCACCGCCGCATCTTCCGGGAAAGTGGGAGACCGTCTACCCCCAACCAAATACAGAACGGAGACATCGGTGCGACCGACCAACGTTTGTATTCCCGTAGAAGCCGCTGTCTCTTAGAAGTGCAAACAGACCGGCCACTACCGAAGATATTGCCGCAATTTGCCAATTTTCTTCTGTTCCGCGTGTGGGAAACAAGGCGTATTTTCCAAAGACTGCACTTGCAAAAGTGCGGGAAACGACTGGAGAGCTCAGCAACAGGAAGGTCTGTGACGCTCCGGGCAACCACGACCTTCCAGACCAAGAACAACCGACCATACCTCACCGTAAAGATCGAAAACCACCCGATCTGTGTCCTAGTGGACACCGGAGCCGTCTCATTTTTCCTAGGTCCCATACCGTTAGCTATCTGTGCTAGCCTGAGGATGAACGCAAACCGTAACCGATTGATCCGCCAAAGTAATAAATGGAAACGAAGTCCCGATTTCTGAAGTCGTTATTGCTAGGATCGCAGTAGAATGTCAAGAAACACAGCACAGGTTCAACGCGTTACCGGACATGACCTACGAATGTATTTTAAGAATGGATTTTTTCTATACGATGAACTTCTACATGAACTTCCAGACGGGACTTATCTTTTTGGGGAATTGATGTATATCCGGTAAAACCAAGAAAGCAGAGCTTGTCTTGGTGACATCCATGGTGGATAGCTTAGAGGCCATTAACCAAAAGTGAATACAAGATTTCTTGCGTGAGGAGTTACCGGATCTGCAAGCGCTGCGTGGACTCACAGTTCTTCACCGCGAAGTAGAGCCTATTGAACCGTATGACACCGGTGATTCTACCGACTTACCGTCCCATTACCGTTTGCAACAACTGCAAGAAATTTTTCTCGTGGTCCGCGACACTCTCTTTAAAGCGTTCGCCAAGCAAAGCAAGTACTATAATCTTAGGCGACGTCAGTGGCGATACTATGTTGGTGATCAAGTGTGGAAGCGCGAATATCCTTAATCCTCCGCTGTTAAAGGATTTGCTGCCAAATTTGCCTCTAAGTACGCGGGTTCTTTTACCGTAACTAAAGTCTTATCCCCTGTGGTATACCGTCTCCGAGATGAGCAAGGCACCGTACATCTTTCCGTTCACGTTAAGAATCTCAAACCGTACCGGCCTAGAGTAACCGAGACAATTTTACTTACAGACCAAAACATGCCGTAATCGACTCGCCCTCCGCCGTCGACACATTCCGTCAGTATCCGCTTAGCTCAGGAGGCTGAGAGAGCTCGCCGAATCAAAGAAACGCTAGCCGGAAGGCGACCGATTACAAGATGGACGTCGGCGATCAACAGACACGGCCTGCAAAGACCGCTATCGCCGTGAACCGGTCCATGACTGCTTCTTCTTCCACACTGCAGTCGATACCTTTATCCAGTCTAACCAGCAACGACACAACGTCAGAATTGTACGAGCCCAGTGCGCTCTGCTGGCCTTACCGGGCACCGCCCAGACAACTGTAACCGTCCACCCGTCTTGTTTTGTTCACGATGTGGTCGTTGAAGGGTGATGTCGCGTTACTGCCGCTGTTCCTCCAGTTCTACGCCCCGGAAAGCAATGAGGACTTCACGCCTTCCTCCCGAGTCGAAAGACCGAGGCCCTGGAGAACAACAGCGTCGGGGGAAACGAGTGACTTTTGGTGTCGCCCTAGCAAAGGAGACGCGTGTTTGTGTAGTGATTGTCGTCAGTGCACCTGGAGAAAAGTTTTTTTTCTGTTTTTTTTTCCTCTCCGAAGTAAGAGGGGAGTGCCACGAACCGTTGCAAAGGTTTAAACTAAAATGTTTATAGAACTTTATCTAGTTTATTTTTAAGGGTATTTTTGAATTGTTTATATAAAGGAAACCTTTATTTATTTATTGTAGTTAAGACTGATTTATTTTAATTAAGTTTGTTATCTGTATCCGTTGGTAAATAAATGTACAAAGGAGATTTCCGCCCGGTACCAAACGCGCATCCAAGTTCGCGCTATCCGCGCTTACAAGCGCTTTATCCGTCAAAGCGCATGCCATCCCGCTTAGAACCGTTCTCCCTCTTCCGAACATCAGCAATAAAACCGGAACCCCGACGCAGGAACGAGAGTTCCAGTTAGAGCTCAAACCGAAGAGGATTCTGGGGTTCCTGTACACCAGCTAAAATTTAACGTAAGCCGTTTTGCTTTTATTAACCAAACCTCCGGGGAGATACCGCTCCCCTCTCTGTCTGCTCTTCCCTACTCTATCCTTTACCGGGCGTCGTATTCGTAGTGTTTGACTTTGGCCTGCAAACACGCCGTCAACACGTCGTATACGTAATGTTTGGCTTTGGCCTGCGGATACGTCTTCCTCCATCCAGTACCGAGCGTCGTATTCGTAGTGTTTGGCTTTGACCTGCGAATACGCTTTGTACAAAGGACCCATAAAGAGTAGAACTCTACTCAAACGGGAACGTCCCCTTGTCAATAAAATTGCATCGCCTGAAAAGATTAAGTGGGTCCCGATGGAGTATCTCCGGCACTCATTCAACGAAGGCAAGACATCTTGCTAGAGACTTTGATTAAAATATTCAGATCCAGTTTGTTATATGACCATGTTCTTCAAGCATGGAGGAAAGTAAAGGTCATATTCCTACATAAGGAAGGTGTAAAACCCCTAGATGATCCAAAGTCATATTGTCCAATACGTTTCTCATCGTTTATGTTCAAAACAATGGAGAAGCTAGTGGACCAATATATTAAAATTGAGATTTTAACAGTCAAACCTCTTCATAAATTACAGTTTGTCTATCAGAAAGGCAAATCAACGATATCAGCTTTACACCAAATTATAAAAACCATTGAGAAAGCACATAAGTCAAAGGAAATAGCCAGTCTTTATGGACATAGAGGGCGCCCTTGACAACGCCGCTTATGGTTCAATGACACAGTCCCTCAAAAAGAGAGGGATAAACGACTTTATCATTCAATAGATAAACAACATGCTGATGGGTAGACAGGTAATCACCAGCATTGGTAGTGCTACCCATGAGGTAGGTACTACAAGAGGCTGCCTATCGGGGGGAGTCATATTCCCACTGCTGTGGTCGATGGGAGTAGATAAACTACTAAACGACCTGAGTAGAGAGGGGTATAACGTTTTACGCTATGCTAACGACATAACCATAACAGTGAGAGGCAAGCATGACTCCATCGTAAGGGACAGAACACAAAATGCCATCAATCTAACACGTAACTGGTTCTTCAAAGAGGGCGTGAAACCCAAATAAAACCACCATCGTTCTTTTTACTAATCGAAGGAATTTAAATATCTCCAGTATTCAGTTAAATAGAACTACCATTCCCTTCTCCAAACAAGGTTAAATACCTGGGGGTGACACTGGACCAAAAATTAACGTGGAAAAGTCACCTGTCCAAAACGACCAAGAAAGCCATAAAAACTTTATGGTCTTTTCGCTAAATGGTTGGCTAAATGTGGGGTTTGAACCACAGTATAACCAATTGAATCCACAAACAGGTCGTTAGACCTGGAGTTCTCTATGCGTCTGAAGTTGGGCGGAGAAAAGTAGACCAAAGTACCACGAAACTAAGCTGGTAAAAATGCATAGGCTAGCATGTCTGACCACTATAAGCGCCATGAAATCAACACCCACCGCTGCGATAGAAATCCTTCTCAGCTTGGATCCCCTACAAGTGGCAATTAAGGAGGAAGCCATGAAGCAGGCCTTCAAACTACATGAGCAAAGAAGGCAACCTCAAAGGTCATCTGGCAATTCTCAAAGCCACTCATCTGATGAACATGGCCGCAGTGAGCGATCAGATAAACTCAAAAATGATCTTTGATTACAAATACAAAGCCAAGTTCCCCGCTAGGAAAGAGTGAGTGGGAGGCACGGACTGCGTGCCGGGGTCTTCCTAAAAATGGTTCACAATGGATCCAAAATAGAAAACGGTGGTGTGGGGCCAGGAGTGGTGGGACCTAAGTTCAAAAGATACGTATCCCGCAGTGCTTAAGCCACTATTTTCTAAGCAGAAGTACACGCCATCCAGATGGTGGCGGAACATCTGATTACCAAAAACCGATGCAAACAAAATATATGCACCACGCATGCTTCACGAGTGCCATCAATCCCTAAACCAGCCAGTGGACAAGAATAAAGTTGAACTTGCTTGGGTGCCAGGGCATGAGAAAATAAGAGGTATTAATGTGAAAGCAGATATCTGCAAGCAAAATTAGGTGCAGTAAAACTCTTTATAGAGCCATCTCCCTTGTATGGCTTTAACCAAAAAGACTATCAGGAGGTTATCACCAACTGATCCAACAAAGACATCAACAGAACTTTGAACAAAATGCCGGGTCTAAAACATTCAAAGAAGTTCCTTAGCCCTAATAAAAAGGAAGGGAAGCAAGTTATAAAGTTAAGAAGAAGAGAATTAAAAGTTTTCTGTTGTATACTAACAGAACACTGCAGATACCACTTGAGTAAGATGGGTGATCACACATGCAGGTACTGTGGTGAAGAGGTGGAGCGTATAAACTACATCATCATGAGGTGCCCAGCGTTGTGCCTAAAGAGACAAAAACATCTAGATTTCATCTTCATCTCGGAAGAATAAGTACTAAACCTTCCGACCAGGGGCCTGATCGAATTCGTCAAAGACGTAGATCTCTCCTTGGTCCTACTAGAGGGGGACACAAAAGATCTAATCTGGCTGCAGTGCACGAGGTTTTCATAACACTCACCCTAATTCTAGTAATAATAATAAACTCAAAAATAAAAATTGTTTTTAAAATTTCCAACTTTGTATTAAAAGCACATGAATACAAAGAGGTATTATTATGATCCGTTGTGTACTGTAAGTTAATTACGGGCAAAAAATAGTAACTTTAATTACTATTAAGCCTTGAACAACAATTAGCATCTGAACATTTTTAACGACCAGTTTTCAAATTCAAAAATTGACATTCCGAGGTTTTTTGCACACGCTGACCTAACAAAAGGTTATGATTTTTTATCAGGAGCACATGAATACGAGAAGTTGTTTCGATCTTGTTTGATTCATTGTAAGTTGCCTACCTAAAAATTTGTTTTATTCATTAAAGCTTTATAATGCAATTTTTTTCTTAATTTGTTTTTAATTAATAGTTGTTATTCGGTTTATTATTTAAATGGTCACTATTAACATTTTAATTTACAAATCCTAATAAAATAGTTTTAAAAACATGCAATTTTCAACTGTTACATTTTTAATCCTCAAACTAGTCAAACAACTAAATTCGAGAAGATGTATCGACTATGTATCGTTAACTATAACTAACTGTAATCATTTTTCAGTTTTTTTTAATTGTTACTACTGAAATAATGTTGCCTTAATTGATATACTTTATTATATGTTTTTACAAAAGAATTTAATTTTGCTTACAGTTCTTCTTTAACGTTAATTATTTTATCAAATTCTTGAAGAGGCAACGACGACCAAAACGTTTTTGCACCAAATTCTTTGCCAGCTTTCATTGTAACATCATCTGGTTTGTTAATAAACATGTAATCAATCTCTGTGTCATCTTTAACTGGTTTCCAGCTGACACCTTTATATTTTGGTGTGCCATCTTCAGCAAAAGATACAATCGTGTCTAAAAGAATATCTTTTACGATCACGTCAGAATCGGATAATTTTTCAGGAACGAGTAAAGATCCAGGCATATCCAGTTCGTACATAAGCATTGCGTCTTCGGTATGATCGACACCTTCATGTTGCAATCCAAACCAATTTGAGGATCTAAAGGAATTCGTATAATTGTAAACGTATGTATACACTGGTGATTTCGCAACCTTTGATTGCAGATATACTGCTATTTCAAATGGTACTTTGAAGGTTCTATCTCCAAACGCATTTATATAATTTTGTTTACTTATTTCGTCATTCTTAAAATAAAATTGTTTAATTTGTTTAGTTACAAAATCTTTATCATATTTAGCCACTTTATCGTAGTACTGAAGATAATAAGGAACAACATAATCAAAATTGTCTTTTAAAGTGTCTACACTCTGATTTAAAAACGTTAATCCCATAACTCCTTCACCCGTAGTTATCGAAGTCAACCATGGTACATCGTGAATTTGTCTTTTTTTGAGTAACTCGTAAGGATAGTCTGTTAAAAAAGCAGTACTTGAACTTTCTTCAATTACTGGTCCAAGAGACAATACAAAAAACCCTGGAATAATATGTGTAAGTTCAAAATTCTGGAATAATTCTAAAGCTGATTTGGTTTTTAAACATTTTACTAGTTCGTTTGTAGATGAGTTTCTACATCCAACGGCATTTCCAAGTTTAACCGCTTTTTCTAAAGGTTTATTGTGAACAACCCAAGGAGCAACAGCAACGCCACTATGGGACATTACGCGATGAAATAAACCTTTTGACAAAGGAGAAAAGTAATGCAAATGAGAGCATGCTGCTCCTGAAGAAAGACCAACTAACGTAACAGAATTAGGATTTCCGCCAAAAAAATGTATGTTTTTTTGTACCCATTTTAACGCAAATACTTGATCTTTAAGACCTAGATTTCCTGGTAGAGCACTATCACCTGTACTTAAAAATCCAAAAATGTTCAACCGAAAGTTAAAATTAACGTAGACAATATCTCTGTCCATCACATATCTCGGACCCGCTATTTTTGTATCTCCTAATACGAACGCACCACCATGTATGTGTACAACTACATTTAAATTTTCTTCTGGTATTGGGTTAGCTCTAGGTACATAGATGTTCACGTACAGACAATCTTCATCTCCAAATGTAAGTGGCGTAAAACCTTTCTGAATGCATTGATGCAGTTTAGTTGCTTCAAGAATACCATCCCAAGGTTGTGCATCTTGTGCTTCTTCAAATCTTAAATCACCAATTGGTGGTTTAGCATATGGTATTCCCTCAAAAGCGGAATATATTCTTTTGTGGTAAGAATACATGTAGTGGCCCCGCATTTTTCCTAATAGTGTATCAGCTGTAGGATAGTTTTCTTGAACGGAAAAATCTTTAACAAACACAAAATTTATTTTAAAACTTCTGTAAATATTAACATGTAGGTTAATGCTTTAAAAAATACTGTTGACGAATTCATTCTTAATTGCACCTAGCTTTTGTTATGACGTAAATATTGACCAACAAAAATAACAACGAAAATAACGTTACAAATTTAAAAAGAAACGATTTTAAGGTATTTTCGGTATTTTTGAATTAATATTGGACCTTCACAAATGAAATATTAGGTTTTACTACGGTTAAAATAAAATCCTAATAAGTACGAAAAACGAATAAAAAATCAGCCAATGTAATAAAAAACAAACAACAAAGATAATCAAGCAAAATGTAAAAGAAATTTAAAAGACAAATTTTAATTTAATGCTTATGTTAAAAGAGACAAAAAAGTCGAAAGAAACAGAATGAAGAAATAAAAAATAAAATTAATTGACAAGAAAAAGCAATTGACCGTATTCAGGCGTTATTTTGGACTTTAAGTTTAACATTTTTGGGTTGGTGAAACTGATAAATTTTAAATAGCCCTCAAAAAATAAGAACTTCTATTGGCAACAATAAAGTTATTGAAACGTTCGAGAGATTGTTTGCAAATGCAGGAGCCTTCTAGAAGCTGTTATCCATCTTCTAGAAGATATACCGAGAAGTAGGGAACGCTCCAGAAGGATTTCCGTATGTGTATATATGCCGACAAGATAGATCGTAGGTCAGTTATTGTCGTAACGCGAATGCAGCTGTATTAAGAAGATTATTCAAGTGAAGATAAATAAGTGATTAGCACGTGCGAAGTTTTAAATAAATAACAGTGTACACCGAATCGAGTGAACGTGACTTATAGTGTAAACAAACAAGTTAGTGGCTTTATCTTATCGTCGCGTAAGTGATAGCATATTATTGTTTTATATAAATTTCTGTAAGTTTTTATCCTTAGATATTTAAATTTAAGTAGTTCGGTTAATTTAAAAGTGTACATATTTCTAGATTAAGTAAACGTATTTTTAGTCGTTTTAAATAAATTAGTTAATAATAAATAAATACGCAACAGTGGTGTCAAGTGTGGGGTCGCGACCTTCACACCGTGACACCACTGTTACGTTGTTATTTATTAAATACTATTAAATAAACTTCTTAATACAGCTGCATTCGCGTTACGACAATAACTGACCTACGATCTATCTCGCCGGCATATATACACATACGGAAATCCTTCTGGAGCGTTCCCTACTTCTCGGTATATCTTCTAGAAGATGGATAATAGCTTCTAGAAGGCTCCTGCATTTGCAAACAATCTCTCGAACGTTTCATTATGATAACAATCAAAACTTTTTGTCGATATTTGTCCAACACAGTCCAACAACGCCAAAACGACGCCATATTGAACCCGATCTGACAGATCACTTAAATTACTTGTCTCGGCAGCCAATGGAAGTTCTTATTTTTTTAGGGTAATTTAAATGGTAGCAGTTTGACCAATACAAAAACATTAAACCTGAAGTCCAAAAAAATGCCTGAATATGGTCAATTAGAAACATAAACAAATAAAAAAGAGAACAATGGAAGAAAATAATAATAGGATTACAACCAAAGAAGAACCAAAAGAATCTGATAATGAATTTCTATTCCGATGCAATTATACTAAATCACAAAGAATTAAACTTAAACCCTATTCTTTTTTGCTTTATAATGTTTTCTTAAGAGGTCACTTTGATGCGTTGCAAGCTTCTACAAAATTCGCTTTTTTATTGAAATTATGCGAAAATTAAAATAATTGTTAACAAGTCCGCTATCAAAGCTGAACTAGAATCTTAATCCTACTTAAAGTAAAGTAGATTTCAAATAAAGGAGAATGACACAAACAGAAACAATATGTACAATATTTAACTAAATCCTAGAACTATGCAGTTAAGACGAAACAAAAACTAGTCTTTGTAATTATTACAGTTTTTTTAGTTTCTAGCTCTTATACTTTCAACGGAAAAGCGAATTCTGTAGAGGCTTGCAACGCATTTAAGCGGCCGTTTTAGAACCCCTTTAAGGTTGAATTTTTAAGTAAAAATCATAATTCGCTTACCAAGCAAACTGATTAATATAACAACACAAAACCACAGCATTGTTTCAGTTATCAACAACGTACATTATCTTTTTTTTTAAAATTTAAATCTAATTCTTTTATATACCTAAACTATGTTTCCCACCTCTATTGTGCGTAAAAGAAAAATATATTTACAAGAAATTACCTGTGAGAACATTTAAACAATGTGCGTATTACGATTATTATCATATTATTAAAAAAACACTTCTCCACTTAGTCTGACTTCTTAGTCAGTCAATTACCTCAAAATATACATTATCTAGTCATAAAATCAACGTTCGTTGCGCTGTATGATCAGCGAGCTTACTTTATTTCCAAGTAAAGAATTAAATCGAAAACTAAAATAATTTATTCAAACGAAAATAATTGCCTCCTCTCAACTCAAGAAGTTGGGCCAAAACTCGCTTACACAACCCGCGCCGTACTTAAGGGCAAAGTCGCGTGGTGCACCATGGCGTCAAAGGCGCCGAAAAGCTTCAAAACTCAAAAGTAAAAAGAAGATAAAGCAACAAACAACATTGTGAAAACAAAATTTATAATGATAAAAAAACCAGTAAGGAATTGCTAGCTATTTTACATTGTTTTTTATTTGTTTATTTTTACTCTTTGAGACGAGGGAACCGAATTACTTCTAGAAAATAATATATTTTTCAAATGAGAGTACGCAATAATAGCATTTATTCGATCGAATACGCAATACATAAATTGATAACATGAATTGTGTAAACTCAAACAAATCTAATGTTATTCATGTTTGAGCTTGAAATTTGGCTTGCAACGAACCAACGAGCGAACAAGCGTTTTTTTCCTGTCCGAGCTTGCAATGTACGAAATTTTATACATTTAAGCGCTGCATTGGTCGCGATTTCTTTTGTTGCCTGATGCCCAATCGATAATTAACTTAGCGAAGTGAAAAGGTGCATGGGGTAAAAGATATCTGTTTTTGAAACTTTAGTTTTTTGTTGTTTTACAGACTTTATAGTGATGTGTTTGTGTTTTTAATTAAGGTGAGTAAAGTTTATTTTTTATTTTAGATTTATTAAAACATTAAAAGCCAAAAACTTGCATTTCAAAAATTCTTTTATATTTAATTATATAAACATCATTGTTAATTGAAGTAAATTCAAACAGAATAATTGATAAGCACTAATAGCATTTAAGTGAACATTTAAACATTTATGAAAAGAACAAGTTACATATGGAAAATGTTTTAAAATTGTTAGATATTTCTAACAGTTTTAATAAAAATGAAATAATTGATTCTGAAATTCAAACTGTAATAAACATAGAAACCAAATACTGGCAAGCTGTTATAGAAAGAATTTTCTACTTGATTCAGTTTTCAGGTCAGCAAAATTTAGCTTTTTTTATACAAAACGCTCTCAAATAAAAGATCGCAAAAACTATCTCAGGGATAAATTACAAAATCAAATAATCAATTTTATCGCTAAAAATATCAAATCCAAAATTTTAGAACTAACTAAAAAGACAAAATATTATTCCATATTATTAGACTGCACTGCTGACTCTATAGTCACCAAGAACAAATTTCAGTTTGTATAAGATTTGTCAATTTAAAGAGCACGGGAATTAGTATAGAAGAACATTTTTTATTATTTTGTCCTATAGATGATGTGTGGGGTGAAGGTTTGACAAAATTTCTTTTGTCGGCGTTAGAGAAAGAAGGCTTAAATATCAACGATTTGCGGGGTCAGGGTTACAACAATGGGGCAAATATGCGTGGTAAGCGTCATGGTCTACAAAAAAAATTTTGGATTTCAATCCGTGAGCTTTCTTTGTTCCTTGTTGCAATCATACCCTAAATTTAGTCGTCAATGATGCCGCAAAAACGAATACTTTAAGCATCAATTTTTTTCTTTAGTTCAAGAACTGTTTGTGTTTTTTCAGCTTCTACTAAATGGTCAATTCTGAAATCTAATTTATGTATTAACTTAGGGAAGTTTATGATGCTCTGTTTGAAATAAGCAAGGGACACTTTGAAAATAACGTAAAAAATTTGGCTGCATCGTTAGCCAAAAAATTGCAAAATTTTGAGTTCATTTGCATTCTTATATTGTGGTATACTATTTTAAGTAAAGTTAACATTGTTAGTAAAATTAGTTTTTTTAATGCTCTAGATGTAATCATAACATCAGTGGATCAGAGATTCTAATTACTTTCTTCTTACTCTAATGATTTCGCGTTTTTATGAAATATTGATAACAATTATTCTGAAAACGAACAATTAGAATTATCTCAAAAAGTTGAAAATTTATTAAACAACAAAACTTGCAATAAACGAGACAACATAACTGTCATGGAACTTGTTAAAGAATTGCAATATTTACAAAATTTTGATAAAACATTTATTACGTCTCCAGATAAAGTTTAAATTATATAACAATTAACAACTTAGTGGATTCTTTTCCTAATACGAGCATAATACTTCGTATTTTATTAACAATGCCGGTTTCTGTTGCTACCGCAGATGAACGATCATTTTCAAAACTCAAAATAATAAAAAAATATTTAAGATCGAACATGGGGCAAAACCGACTAAGTAATCTTGCTATGATTTCAATAGAAACGGACCAGCTAAATAATTAGGCACCGAAGATTTAATTAAACAGTTTTCAAAAATTAAAGCACTCAAAGCTCAATTCACTTAGTTAAAATAGAGGAGACAGTAAAACGTTTTCAAATTCACGAGCCTTCTCGAAGTTGTTATCCATGTTCTAGAACGTATACCGAAAGATATGGAACATTCGAGAAGAATTTTCATAATGTGTATAAATACGGGACAGGTCAGTTATTTCCTGTAATTCGAAGACGGCAGTGTTAAGAAGATTATTCAAGTCTAAATAAATAAGTATTTAACGCGTGTGAGATAAATAACTTGGTACGTGACTTTAACGTAAACAGTAAGTGTTAAACACTTGTGTGACTTTATCTTATCTTCGTGTCAGTGATAGCGCTATATATAAATTAGTGTAAGTGTTTTTATTAAATATTATTAGATTTAATTGGTCCGGTTAGTTTAAACCTGTACATATTTTTAGTATTAGTTCAAATTAATTAGTTTTAAAAAAATTCATTACAAATGGTGACAGGTGTTGGGTTTGCGATTTTTTTTAGTGTAAATACCATTAAGTAATTTAAGATTGCTCCCGTAATTAAAACATTGATTGCGTAAATAATTAAAACTTTAGTTCGCGTGTTTGTTTATAGCATTTAGTCTTAACTGTTCCATTTCGTTAAACCAGTGTCGGGCTTTATTTATATTTAGTGTTATTAAATTTTGTTTTAAATTATTATTCGTGATTAAATTTATGCCGGTGATGCGTTCGCAAGCAGTTAAAATGGATGCAAAACTATTTGAATCTCTTGAATCAATAAAAAATGGCCAAGAATCGATAAATAGAAAAATGAAAGAAAATTCGCTAAAAATAGAAGAAAATTCTAAAAAAAATAGAAGAACAATTGTTGGAAAATTCTAGAAGTTGAAAAGAAAAAATACGAACGAGCATAGAAAATCAAATTAAAATTGTTCAAGAGGAAACCCAAGCAGATATGTTAAATTTAAAAGAAGAAAATTGCGAATCTTTGAATGAGAAAATAGAAGCAATAGAGGACAAATTAGAAGACAGGATAAAACTGCTTGAAGAAAAAATGAACGAAATGAATTGTCACGGTGAAGGAAGCGTCACGAACGAAGATTTAATAATGTACCATCCGGAAGAAACCACTCACAATTTTAAAGTTGTACCTCCGAATTTTGATGGTAAAGTTCCATGGTCAACCTACTACAAACAGTTTGAAGTCGCAGCTACAGCCAATGGTTGGAGTAACAAGTAGAAAGCGACGTTTTTAATTGTGTCCTTACGTGGAAAAACTGTTGGAATTTTGCAAACTGTTTCTGACCACCTACGAGAAAATTACGAAATTTTAATTTCAAGTTTAGAAATAACATATAGAAATGCTCATCTTCAACAAGTGTACCAAGCTCAAATTAAAAGTCGGATTCAAAAAGCTGCCGAAAGTCTTTAAGAGTTTGAGGCTGACGTTGCCAGATTAACACGGCTTGCGTATCCTACAGCACCAGATACCTTCTTGGAGCAGTTCAAACTTTTGTAGACGACCTCCGAGAACACGAAACGCAGCAGACTCTCCGGTTAGCTCGACCAAAGACATTGGATGACGCTGTGGTGCATGCTTTGGAGTTTAAAGCAGCAAAACAAGCATCGCAATGAGACGGTCATAAACTATGCTGTGCTGCAGAAGTACCCGCGCAGACACTGGAAAGCATCGAGGAGATAGCGCGACGAATACTTCGGGAAAGAGGAGTGACGACTTTGAACTGCGGTGAAATAGGCCATGTACGACGGCATCGTAATAAAACTAAAAAAAGGACAAAAAGAACGCTCGAAAATTTTGAACGAGGTGACCAAAAGAAACAAAAGGTAATTTCGTCTAATCAGGCTCCGGAGATTACAATACACATATCATCGCGGATGGAGCAATTGCATAGCATTTATCTCAATGGCAAGATCAATGGAAGAAGTGTTCGGTTACTAGTTGACACTGGAGCGACAAAGACCTTCATTCGTCTTGACATGTTATTCAAAAACGAGAAGACATCACCAGTAACAGTACGACTTTGAACGGCGACTAATGAAGAAATATCTACTCACGGACAAGTCAAAGTAGTCATTGGTTTGGGAAATGGAGTTTTGGTAGCCGACATCACGGAAAAAGTTATCCTGGGAATGGACGTAATAAAAAAGTATGGGTTCCATTTTGATATGAAGAACGATGTCCTAAAGATCGACAATAAAGAAATTCCTTTCAATTCGTCAGAGAAGGCCGCCGTGCGAGTCTTATTGAGTGTGAGTGTGGTGATGGCACGCCTGGATGGAAATGTCCAGGAAGGCTAAATACGCGCGATTGAACCAATAAAAGGCGGCTTAGTTGAAAACGGACTACTCGTTGGCAGAACGAGTATAAAACACGCTGCCAGTAAGGATCTTAAACATCAACTCAGATTCCGTAACATTGAAAAAGAAGACCGTGGTAGGCCAATGCACGCCAGTATTTCAAATTGTGAAATGCGTGAAGTGTAGCAAAGATACGTCGCCGAAAAAGTGTCCACAACATCTATTGGACATTCTTACTACCAAATGCCAAAACCTCAGCTAAGACCAGCTGGCTAAAGTTAAAGTGTTGATCCAAGAGTATCAAGATGTGTTTGCGCTGAAAAGTGGTTCCAAAGGAACTAACGTGGTGAAACATAAAATTAATACCGGAGATGCTCGGCCGAACCGACAACATCCACACAGACTTCCTTTGGCAAAAAGAGAAGAAGCCGAACGAATAATTACGGATATTGAAAGAGAAGGCGTGATTGAACTTTCAAGTAGCCCATGGGCATCCCCAGTGGTACTCGTAAGGAAGAAGGATGGATTAACAAGGTTTTGCGTAGACTACAGACAGCTAAACGACGTGACCAAAAAAGACAGCTACCTTTTACCCAGAATTGACGATACGTTAGACACCCTGTCAGGATCCCAGTGGTTTTCCACGTTAGATTTAAAGAGTGGTTACTGGCAGGTAGAATTGGAACTCAAGCATCGTGAAAAAACAGCTTTTACGATTGGAACTGGTTTGTGGCAGTTCACTGTGACGTCCTTCGGCCTGTGTAACGTTCCTGCGAGCGTTTGATGGAGACCATTTTGCGCGAATTCTTTTGGAAGACGTGCTTGGTTTACCTGGACGACGTGATCGTGGTTTAAAAAACACTTGAACAACTTGAAGGAAGTGTTCCAGTGACTACATGGGGGTACCCTCAAACTGAGCTCAAAAAAGTGCCACGTATTTAAGAAGGAAGTGCAATACCTTGGCCACGTCGTATCTAGAGATGGAGTAAAGACTGACCCAGACAAAATTTGAGCAGTGCAAGCATGGCCAAGACCAATTGACAAACATCAGGTCTGAAGTTTTCTTGGGTTGTGCACCTATTATAGACGATTTGTACCCGGATTTGCCATAATTGCCAAACCTTTGATGAAATTGACGGAAGAAAAAGCAGAATTTAGATGTAATGAAAACTGCGAAAATTCTTTCCGTCAACTAAAACAGGCCCTAGTCACTTCACCGATTTTGAGTTATCTAAAAAAAGATGGAAAATTTGTTTTGGATACCGACGCAAGCAATCTGGCCATAGGCGCGGTCCTTTCGAAGGTTCAAGATGAACCAGAAAAAGTTATCGCGTATTTTAGCAAGGTTTTGAACAGGCTGTTAGCAGTTGTCAAGTTCATCGAACATTTCTACAAATATATGTATGGACGAACCTTTTTACTGAGAACAAACCGCGCCGCTTTAAAACGGCTACTGCAGTTCCGTAACCCGGAAGGACAAGTGGCAAGATGGATCGAGAGACTGCAAGAGTATGACTATGACACAGAACAACGTGCCGAAAGCAGTCATCGGAACGCTGATACCTTGTCCAGAAGACCATGTCCGGCGAACTACAGCCATTGTTCGCGACTGGAAGAAAAAGTTGAATGCCTCCGGAGAACTACTATGGTTGATGACAAGTGGGAACCCAAACAGTTGCGTCGCGAACAAGAAAATGACCCTGAAATAAGGCTACCTCTGAACTGGAAAGAAAACGGCCGACGACTAACCTGAGAGGAAGTGCGTGCTTTGGGCAGAAACATTAAAGCGTACTGGGCGCAGTGGGACTCTTTGATAGTAGAAAACGGTCTTCTTGAGCAAACTTTAGAAAGTGTCAAGGGCACGAAAAACAGACTACAGTTGGTAGTGCCAAAGAGCCGAGTGTCAGAAGTGTTGAAGCATCTCCGCGATGGTACGTCAGGAGGACACTTTAGCATTAAGAAGACATTGGGAAAAGTTCGAAAACGATTCTACTGGGTAAACTGCAAAGAGAACGTCATAAAATGGTGCCGTAAATACACGGTCTGCGCATCAGGAATTGGTCCAGCGAGAAAGCGCAAAGCACCCATGAAGCAATACAGCGTAGGAAGCCCTTTGGAAAGAGTATTGATTTCCTAGCATGCTATAATTTTTTCGAAATTTTTCTCTTTAATTTCATTAAGATCATATCGACTAACCCTTATATTTGTGCGTCTCGATATTACTCACCCCTTTAGTAAATCAGTAAAAAAAATCGTTGCAGGCAGGATTCGAAAGTATATTACATTTGTGAATTCATTTTAAATTACAAATTAAATATCTAATAAACTGTTAATGTTAAAAAAAATTTTATTTGAATAAATTGTTTGGAAAAATTATCTCTATAAGAAGCTGTAAAAATAATTCGAATGAAGAAAAACTGTTAAAAATAACGGATACACCCACTTCCGGTTTCTTTATAAAACTCATCTTTTGACAAAACAGAGAATATAAAAAGCCAGTTCCATATCAAATTTCAAGTTACTAGTACTTTTAGTTCAAGAGTTATCGTGGGCACATCCAAAGATACTTTAAATAAGATGCAGCACTCCGTATATAAACAAGTCAAAAGACAATAGAGAAAAATTGTTATTTTTTAACGTATCTTGCTTTCTCTTTAAGATATAGAATTTTTTTCTAAAAAAAATCGTCGCATGCAGGATTCGAACCTAGGATTATATATATGGAATTTACTTTAAATTATAAATCAAATATCTAATAAACTGTTAATGTTAGAAAAAAATTTATATGAATAAGTTGTTAGGAGGAATGAATTCTATAAGAAAAAGAAATTATTGCGACTTAAAGAAAAGCTCGAATATTTTCGGAGAACCGCTATGGTAAATGACGAGTGGGAATCTGAGCAGTTGCGTCGCAAACAAGAAAACGATACCAAAATAAGACTACTCCTAAACTGGAAACAAAACGGTCTACAAACAACCTGGGAAGAGGTGAATGATTTAGGCAAAAACATCAAAGCGTACTGGCCGCAATGGGACATTTTGGAAGCAGAATACAGTCTTCATAAGCGATTCATAGAGTGTCAAGGACGCGGAAAACATAGTACAGTTGGTAGTGCCAAAGAGTTGGGTGTCACAAGTCCTGAAGCATCTACATAATGGTACGTCAGAAACACACTTTGGCATAAAGAAGACATTTGGAAAAGTTCGAGAAAGTTTCTATTGAGTGAACTGTAAAGAGGATATTATGAAATGGTGCCGTAAGTGTCGGTCTGCGCATCAGGAAATGGTCCAGCAAGAAAGCGCAAAGCACCGATAAAGCAGTATAACGTGAGAAGCTCTTTAGAAAGAGTAGCGATTGACATCGCAAGACCGTTCCCAGAATTGATTCGAGAAACAAATGCATCCTGGTGGCGATAGATTATTTCGCGAAATGGACGGTGGCTTACGCCATATCTAGTCAGGAAATAGTTACACTTGCAGACGTATTAGTGAACGAGTTTATCTGCCGGTTTGCAGTTCCGATGGAATCACACTTCGACCAAGACGCAACTTTGAGTCTAAGCTGTTTCAAGAAGTTTTCCGACTGTTGAAAATTAAGAAAACTACAACGACGCCTCTTCATACCAATCATCTGTTCACAAAAGCCAAACACCATCCTGTCTAATGTTGATCGCGAAGTATGACTGCCATGCCACCTGCAATTTGAACAAAGACCGGAAGAGAAAGTTGCTGTAGAACACTAAGTTAGCAAGCGGACGAATAGGCTAGATGAAGTACATGAGGCAGTACGTAAAAACATACAAATTGCCAGCGACAGAATAAAGACCAGATATGGCGTCAAAGCACAAAATGGTGGGTTTCAACCTGGCGACATGGTGTGGTTGTATAATCACAATAAAAGACGTGGTTTGTCGCCAAAGCTGAAGAGGCAATTGAAGACCCCTAATAAAGTCGTATATACAGCATATTAATGACGTCATATATCGCATTCGAAAATCATCCAGAGGTAAGCCAAAAGTGATCCACATGGATTATCGTTCCCTGTTTGCTGTCGTAAATTCAAGTCCAAACCATAATAATAACTAGCAGAACCAGATATCAAGTCAAAGGAATGGACTTCGATATACGGAGGTTCTGAAAAAGCTAGAGTTGGAGTTATAACCTAGGAACAACACGACCTGTTCCAAACACGAACAGATGAAGCCATCGCATATTGCGTGAGCGAAAATCTTGACATGTTCAGAAGGGTTGCAGTCGTATTTAAAAAGAAGTTTGACCGGCTATATGAATTACGTAGACAGCAACCGGCAGTCGGAAAAGTTTTAAGACTATGCGGTGACAGACGCTTCGTTTTCTATCTGGT
The DNA here is from genome assembly GCA_035610365.1 of Aquatica leii. Taxonomy (NCBI): domain Eukaryota; kingdom Metazoa; phylum Arthropoda; class Insecta; order Coleoptera; family Lampyridae; genus Aquatica; species Aquatica leii. The sequence continues at coordinate 18,720,512 of CM069435.1, forward strand.
CACCAAGAAGTAGTCACGTACAAAGCCGTTATACAAAAATCTGCGGCCAGCATTATGGCATCTCAACAGAGAACTAGAGTTTTACAATATTAAGAAATTGGCAATACCCAAGCTTCTGAGTAACAGACGTTCAAGTGTTGGTCTGCAGTTACTTACCAAGTAGAATATCGGGAGAAAAAGTTCATTGACTGCTACTTTTATGCTCAAGGAAGTTACCGAAATGGAGAGAGCTGCCGCTATCACCTCTAACCTTTCTACCGGTGTCGCATCCAGTTTCCTGTTCTGGGATAAAACAATCTTAAGAAGGAAACAGTGAAACGTTCTCAAAGTTATTGTCAACTTCAAGAACGTTTACCGAAAGATGTAGAAATGTCTCGACACAGATAACAGAAATATATAAAACGTGTTCAGTTCTTCGAAATCGAAAGCTAAGAAAACTGTCAGTTTAAAATAAATAAGTGATTAACGTGTGTGCTAAGATAAATAGATAAGGTGTCCGTGTCAGTAAAAAATAAATATAACGGTGTATAAGAGTACGTGCTTTTAATATAAACCAGTTTAGATATGTAAACAGAAGTTATCCGCGGACATTGTTTTTTAAGTGATAGTGATATATAAATTAGTGTACGAGTTTTTCTTAAATATCGTTAGATTTAATTAGTTACGTGTAGTTATAATCGTTTAAATATTTCGTTTATAAATAAATTAGCTTTAAAAATTGTTATATTTAGTATTAGTTACATTTTTCTTAGGTAGGGGGGCCTAGAGAGGTTTTGAGGGCGCCCTGTAGTTACGCCGGTGATCGCCACACCTAATAGAAGGTTTGTTTTCTTCATTTTCTCTTCTTTAATTACATTGTTTATTTGCTTCAGTTTTAACGATTTTATTTAATAGACCAATGTCAATATCTTGAAATCGATTAAACAGATTATCTTCGATACTTTCTTAATTTTTTAATTGTAATTGAAATTTGTTTCACCTTTTAACGAATGATTTTACTTAACACGTGAATTTCTTTTTTTTCTTTATTTTTCTTATAGTTATTTTATATTTTTTTCTTTAGTTTTATTCTTTTTTCAATTTCTTCATTCCACTTTGATAGTCGTTATTTTTTTTCTGTAGTTTATTAATTGTTGCTTCACTTTTTATTTCAGGTTTTTCTACAAAATAAATGTTTTAATTTAAAATTAAAAAAATTTAGTCGATAGTTTTTTGCTTTTCTTTACTTTCTTGCTTCAGTTGTTTTTCCTTAAAGAACTTTTTTAGTTCTCTTCTTTTTTTCTTTATGCCGTAACTTTTCTTTTTTGAGTAAACTTTGAATTATTTATTAAGAAAAATTAGCATTATTACTATCTTTTTCAATTTTTTTTAAGTTTTGTATAAATTGATTAAAATTTGTTGTTTCTTAATTTGTTGTTTTTAGTCACTATACATATTGAAGATAAAAATTTTTAAACCAAAAAAACAACAATTGAAAATTTATGAGACGGTTCAAGGTCGATTACTTTCAACATTTGGCAGGAATGCATTGATTATAAATGGAGTCATACCCCTTATTCATTTTATATTATTTTTTAGTAATTATAATTATTATAAAAAAAGTTTATTTATTTATACAATTATACAAGACTAAAAACTGCAAATCACTTAGATAATTTTTGCCAACGAATCTGACAACACCAATTGTGTAGGTATAAACGATATCACTCGATCGTCGCTCTTATACAATTTACTCAAATTTACTTACCAATAAAACTGATTAACACCAGAACAAACTGAAACCACAACATTGTTTTAATTACTAACAGAGTACACTATCTTTTCTATTTTTATATGCATATTTCTTCTTATATACATATAATCCATGCTTCCCACATCTATCGTTCGCCAAAAAAACATGTTTGTTATAAATTACATATGAGAGTATTTATATAATGTTCTTATCATATTTTATGACCAAATTGTTAAAAAAAATTTGTACTATTAGTAAATTTCTCAAATACATTTTTATAAATTTTTCAAGAAGAAAATATAAGCGATTACTTTGGTTTTTTTTTCACATTTTGGTTGTCAATTTTCTAGTCATTAAAATTCTCAGAATTTGCTTCTCCAAAACTGATGGCATCAAGACCATATGCCTCGGAGAGTTTTTTGGATAACAAAATATATAATTATTTACGAGAAATGATGTTGGTATAAGTTCAGAAAGGCTAAATCATAGCTTTGAAATTAGTCGGTTAATCTACTAGAATTACTGTGACGTCGTAAAACATTGAGCAGGTGAACATATGGGTGCCCGCAGAGAGGAAAATTCAAATACCTTAACCATTCGTTATTGAGCGGTAATAAAAAAACGATGTGCTACGTGCCACAAAAACACAACAAAAATGTGTGAAAAATGTTTAGTAAGTTTACACGAATAATGTTTCAAAAATTTCCATACTGCTTTGTTGGTACCGTTAAAAAATAAAGTTATGACTAAAAAGCGGATAGTAAGGCAAGAAAAAATACCAAAAAAGGTGGCATAAAAGGCATATTAAACCTGCCTGTATCTATTAAAATTTACAGTTTATTTTTTTGTTTTACAATGTTTATTAAGTGTTATTATTTTCCCAAGCACAAATCAAATATTTTTCAATATTTTGACCAAGAAGCTGTTGCCTTTTATCATTTAAAATATTTTTATAGAAGAAAAAAGTTCTTTCGACATCACAATGTAAGTGGAGCAAATTTTAATGCCGATGTTTCCGTTATTGTTAAAGATCTTTTCTGTTGATGCTTTATGACCTCCCTTTTTTGGATTTCAGTCAGTTGTTTAAAGAGATCAAAGGAATAGTTTTTTGAAGTGACGAAATCCAATTTTGGATTAATTTTTCTTTCTATAGTCTCTGGACATGCTCTTATAATTGTTCTTATTCTTTCGAATATAGCGAAAGATTCGGTCATTGCGGTTTCGCTTTTTCTAGCTTCTTTAATTCGTCAGGAATGCCGGAAAAGTGTGTTTTTATAAAAACTAGTCCTTTCTTAACAGCGTCGTCATTAAAAACTTTTTGAGATTTAGCAACTGCTGCAGAGGCCATCTTGTTAAATAATTCAACCACCTGAAGTAAGACAATTCAATTAATCTATAAGACAATGTCAGATGATAGTATGAACTGTACCTCTTTAATTTTATCAAAATGTGTGGCACAAAAAATGCAAGCAGATAACCACGTTCCCACGTTCTTGTTATGATAGGTTCCGGTGGAAATTTAACATCTGGAAGTTTTTCTTTATAGGCCCTTACCCGTAATGGTGCTTTCACAAAAACCTGAAACAAGATCCAATAATCAAAAAGAGAATCTAATATGTTAGAGATTTTTACCTTTTTGGTGGCAGAAATTAACTTGTTTACTATTGCAAGCTCGTCTCTAATAAAGTCACACACTCTATGTATTTCATGTGCTAGACAAGTTAAATGTTTTAAATTTGGATAAAATATTTGTAATGCCTGAGCGGATTATATCATCTAAGGTGCTGCATTGGTTACAAATAAGAGAACCTTTTCTTTTTTTACGTCATTGGGATACAGAAGTCCTACAAACATTAAATTATATAATTGTAATTAATAGATTGGATTATTTTAATCAATCATTAAAAAAAAACTTACGTAAACAATCATCGAAAACATTTGCAACTGTTTTTTTTAAACTTACTCACAGCACAACAGCAATAGACTATCACAGTGTGATAATATCACAAGTATTTATAACAAACAAAGAATATTTTAGTAATGTGTTTCAATAATTAAAGAAATCCCACCGGACAGAATTAAAATTATATATATTTTTTTGCTTTATTTAGGTACCAAATAGACCTATAAAATATGATTGATTCCGAAGTCCTTCCGGTTTTGTAAATAGTGTTCGGTTAAACCTGTCATTGTACATAATCCTAGTATAAATTCTTACACTAGATTTTTTTTATAAGCGGATTTTGTATTTAATATTTTCTGGAAACCATTGTTTAACAAAACATGAAAATCCCTGTTGTTATTTATAGGTTCGTGGTAAGACCTTTTGAGCAAGAAATTTTAATTATATTATTGTACGTAATTTAAATAAAATTCTGTAATGCGTTATTGTCATCTACCTATTAAAAGACTGTTTACACAAACTTTTCAAAATTGATATGTGATGGATATGTGAAAAGACAATATAAAATAATACTCTTTAGAAAGACAAAAAAGACAAAAAGTTTCACAAAAAGGCAAAATAGGCAGGCTCTAGGCATTTGCCTGACTGTCCGCTCTTTAGTTATCACATACTTTCTAAATACAATGTAACTCAAAGATAACGTATTTACAGATGTTTAAATGAGGGAACGTTACCGGATGTTTTTAGCTGAAAGTGTCGTTGTGTTGTATGGTATTGTTGTATTTTCACTAGCTTTACAGCTCCGTCTTCACCAACCACCTACGCCCACGGGTTGAGATTTTACAGCCCTCCTAAGTTTTATCGGGGTCGCGACCTGCGATTGGTTTTGTTTTTTGTTTTATTTTACATCTACAACTAGACCTTTAAAGCGATAATACTTTTGAGTGTTTCTATGAAGTGGTTTTTTAGTACCTGTCTACAGACGCCCTTTTATCCTTATCAATTCAGTAATAAAGTAAGGAAGAGGTAGTCAGTTCGGTGGCATAAAGGCCAAATTATCTGCTGAACGGCTGCAGCAATAAAGTACCTTTTAAAACGCTTCTTTTAACACCGAAAACGCTCTCCTAATAGACACCTTAGTGCCTAAATAAAATAAATTAAATTATTTAACGTGTAAACGAGGGCTATAAAGAAAACTTTATTCTTATTGGATTTACTTGAAGCCTGGGTTATCCTGTCTTTTCTTTTCTGACTAGCTGTAAGGTGGCACACTTTTTCACGTATTGTTTCCTTGTATTTTGGCCAAAGGAAGCATAGATTCCAGCCTTCATACTCCCAAAAGGGGCGACTCAGTTCCTTTAGTGTCGCACTACATAGGAGTTTTGGATCTCACCTGGAATGACAAAAACTGCATGTCTGCGGCCAAAAGAAAAAGACCCAATACATCTAGCTTGAGTTACAAATCGGTACAAGGATGCTGGACTACTACAAGATAAAATATTAAATTTGCTTAATGAGTTAGATAGAGTATCAAGATCGATGTTAATGCTCACAAAAGAGTCAATCAATACAAAACGTAAAATAAAAGACAACGCGTCAAAAATCCACAGTCAGTCAACAACAAACATAGCAATTGGAAACTGAAAGAGGCATTAGACTTGAGAACACCTGCAGAACCTGACCTATGCGTAAGGTGTAAAAAGAAAATCTCTTAGAAGGAACTAAAGAAAAGGAGGATAAGGGACATACTTAAAGAAGTCGTTTTTTTTAAGATGTCTGGCCGTTTTTCAAGTACTGTAAACCAACTCCGTCTACCAGGCGACTGTTAAAGGGTTAGAGGAGTGCAATAATCAGCTCTACTTAACTAATAGAGAACTTAGAGAAAAATGTTAGTAAACAGCGGGTAGAATCCTCAAAATTAGTCAAAGAGTTTTATTCTGATCTAGGGAATATAATCACTATTAAAACCATTGATATTCTAGATAATGAAACTGGACAAGAACAGAATACAATAACCAAATATAAAATAATCGGTCTGTAATGATGATCTAAAACGGTTTCGATAGCTATGGGGAAAGCCAAAGATAGGGCACAAACGTCAAGAATTCAGAACATACGGCTAATGGAGATAGGTATGAACCTTCAGATCACTAGGAACTTATGTGAGTTTATCTTTAGAGACCCGCAGGTTATTGTTTATCTACCGAGGTGTACAGCTTTAGAAAATGCTAATAAAAACAACGCTCCCAGACCAAAAACAAGCTCCCTGATAATTAAGAATGATGGTAAATCATTTGCGAACCTCTTGAGAGGGGTTAAAGAAGCGATAGGGACCACTACTCTGTCCTCGCCACCAAAAGCCGTTAAAAAAACCAAAAGTACACTGGATATCATTAAAGAAAAAGTGGATGCTGCAATGCAGGATACGATATACTCTATGAGAACAATCGGAAGAATGTTGTACGTGCACAACCTGGACGGGGTTACGACCACCGAGGAAGTTGTAGAGGCTATAACTGCAGTTGACCTCTTGTTTCTTAATTCCAAAAATTGCATTAACAGTAAGTAATTACGGCTCCGATAATTATGAAATTTTACAGGTCGGTGGACGGTGCGATTGCGAACAACTTTTGATTGAGTGGATCGTGAGTGGATCACAAAATGTAATTAAAACCTCTGATTGAATAAAAATTCAAGGTCAATAACGTTAAATTCGATTGTTAAATGAAACTGAATAAATCCGGTGAACTCGGAAAAGCTTGACAGGTAAATTAAATGCACAATTAATAATCAGGTGAATATGATTCCACGGCGCGTTACTAATTAAAGTTTTACGGTAAATTCAATGCACAATTAATAATCAGGTGAATATGATTCCACGGCGCGTTACTAATTAAAGTTTTACGGTAGCTGTTTGTTTATAGCTCCTCCAGTTACATAAAGTTCTTGACAATGGTTCTTTTCTTTGAATTGTTAAATCTTTGAGCCGGGGCTTACCCAACCACTAAAAGATCAAAAACTTTAAACAAGGGCCTTAATGTAACCACTCGGAAATTGGATTAATTAGTGCTAATGCTCGGGCCAGGAGAATACCTAACCTCGGAAGAATTAACACCTCCAACAGGAACAAACAGATACACGACTTTACAAATTTTACACTTACTCTGAATGATGTTCGTGGCGGTGACGATGACTTTAATGAATGAGTGATGAACGAAATGAAACAAGTCCAGGTGAATCGCAGCGTAGTCGGAGTAAATCAATCAACAGGTCGTTCGAGTAGTCTAGGTAATAGCGGTTGTCGACAAAACACAAAAGTAACAATCAGGTTCGGTTTAGCAAAGGATTCTCGGAGAGGAGTTTCTGGAAACGGATCTCGGAGGAGAAGGCTAAGTTAAGTTTCTTCTAAGCTCGCGTAGCCGCCTTTATACACCGCGGTGGTTTCGCTTGGCTGCCTTTGTAGCGGGGATCACCGTGCGCATCGTTCCGGATTTGGTGGGGACCTACGATACGGTGAAAGTCCACGCGCAATTTTCAAACAATTATTGTCAATTTCCTAAAAATTGCATTACTGGATTCGTATCGTTACAGATCATCAAAAGGAGATACTCAGACAATGACAGCATCTACTCCAACGGAGATCGCAGACATGCTTATTAATACAAAATATATTAGGGTTGGTCTAAATAGCTGCAGGGTAGTGGAGAGAGTGGACCCTGCCAAATGTTCTAAAAGCTAGGAAACAGGTCACCAGGCGAACAAATGAACAGGGATAAATAGAAACAGGTTATGCCCAAACTGTGGAAAGGAAAGGCGCGCGAGTGCTGCATGTTCAGATGCAATATTTTGTGCAATCTAGTACTCAGGGTTATGCTCCCTGGTCTATGACGTGCTCAAAGCTTAGAAAAAAATACAAGATATAAGAAAATTTAGGCAGATGCAGCAATAATTCAGTTAACATATAACATCAGTATGAACTACACAACCAAAGATTGTACTAACATTAGGATTTAAATAAACATTGGGCGTAGAAGAGAAGCACAATTCTTAATCCTTATTATTGCCGAAAAAATGCAAGCTGACGTCGTTCTCATCAGTGAACCAAATATTAAATGGGTTAAAAACATAAATATCATCATGAAATTACAGACTTACAGAATATAACCATGTTCAACTGCTACGTCTCTCTAAACGTAAAAGATCTCAAATTAACTACACTGATCAAAAATATTAGCAAAGAAAGAAACAACGAGACCAGCCTCGTCGTCATGGCGGAAGAGTTAATTTAATTGGGCCTCAAGACGAACGAGCAATCGAGGCAATTTACTACTAGACTGGATCGCATCGGAAAACCTAGACATTCTAAACTCAGAGTCTACACAAACAAGAAGTCATGGACAGATGTCATTTTCTACTCAGAACTAGTAGTTCAAAGAGTAAGCTTGTGGTCAGTCTTAGACAAGGAAAGCCTGAGCGACCACAAATATATTATATTTATAATTTACAAAAGACCAAAAACCCGCTGGAAAACAAACAACCTAGATAAGAAAAAGCTAATTAAATAACTAGAGAGAACATGCCCCGCTAAAAAAAAAAGTTGAGTACAAAAAGGCTCTTAATGCGGCGAAAAGAAAGGCTTGAAAAGGCATGTGCAATAAACTTGAAAATAACCCTTGGATCATCGCGTACAGAATAGTCGTCAAAAAATTAAAACTCGGGAAAGACGGAGAGACGCTTAAGTCAAAGAGCCAACAGAAGTCATAACACAACTATTTCTAAAACAGCCTATAACAACTTGGCCCCCCCGCCGCCACCTTTTACTAATGAAGATCTGAAAGAAGCAATATTTAAATTGGGTACAAACAAGCACCTGGGTCAAATGGAATCACAAATGAAGTAATAAAAATCACGACGACCGAATTTCCGGAACAATTATGAACCATTCTAAATCAAGAACTTTGTAACGGCACTTTTCCAGACTCGTGGAAAACATTAGACCTAGTTCTCATCCTAAAAGGGCTAAATAGCTTCCGACCGATTTGATAAACAACATAGCAACAGTTTACGACCGGTTGCTACTGGTTAGAATTGCCAGCGAAATAGAGTCATAGTGGACTATCCGATTGCTAATTTGGTTACACCAAAGGTAAATCTACCATAAATTCTCTCTTTAGAGACCTAACAACGGCGGCCAGAACTTACACGTGGAGAAAGAGAAATATTAGTGCCTTGATGCTCCTAGACATAAAAAACGCTTTTAATTTAGTGCCTTGGGTGCTCCTTATTGAAAAAATGCCGAAGAAAGGTATGCCCACTTAATTAAAATTGTTGCTACTTACCTAACAAATAGATACATCGCTACACAGATGATAACAGCGACAGTGTACAACATCATATTACGCGCGAAGTCCCTCAGAGTTCTAGCTCGGTGCCGACCTTTTGAAACATGTTTTACGATGATCTGCTTTATACCCAACTTCCAAGACTAACTTACCGCGCTAGCCGACGACATAGCGATTTTTGGTCAGGGTAGCAACGCAAAAACGCTCACACAATCCTTAAATAATAGCATAGAGAGAGTAGCAGTAGAAAAAACTAAAGCCGTAGCGTTTACGGGTAAAAGAAAAATCGAACCAATCATATTCTGCCACAGAAGTATGCCCGTACCAGTAAAAGATAACATAAAATACTAGACAAAAAATCTGATATTTGGGCCGCAATTGGATAATGCGACGACAAAGGCAGACAAACGAGCGGCTACATTTGATAGGCTAATGACGAACGTCCAAAGCCCATCGGCCTTAAAATTTTCTTAAAAGTGGTCAGAAAGAATCTGCAAAATTTTAAACGTTTCTCCACGTAAAGTCACTAATAAAGATGTAGCTTTCTGTTTGTTGTTCAAATAATTAGCTATAGCTCGAGCTTCAAACTGTTAGTAGAAGGTTGATCATGAAACTGTACCATCAAAATTTGGAGGTAAAACTTTAAACTTGCTGATGGTTTTTTCCCATTGATCCATTATTAAATCTTCACTCGTGACGTTTCTTTCGCCATGTAAACTCATTTGGTTCATTGTTTCTTCAAGCAGTTGTATTCTTTTTCCTAATTTTTGCTGTAGTTTGTCTCCTTGGTTCTTAAATTTTGTTCTAACCTTTGTTCTAATTTGTTTTATAATTTTCTATTTTGTCTTTTCTAGCTTCTCTCAAATTAAAAATGCCGCTTCGCATTTCTTTTTGAACAATTTTAATCTGGTTTTCTACACTAATTTGTATTTGTTCTTCTATAGTTTTTATTTGATTTCTAATACTAGTATGTGTTTCCTGAAAATTTTCGACAATTTTTCTAGTATTTTTTGCCATTTTTCTAGAATTTTTTTCTACATTTTTTATTCATCGATTCTTGGCGATTTTTTATTGACTCGAGAAATTCAAATAGTTTTGCATTGATTTTCAATGTTTGTGAACGCGTTAGCGGAATAAAGTATAATACGAATAAAAAGGGTAACAATACTAATTTTTTTAGTAATAATAGCGATTTAATTATTAAATGCACTAGTTTAACGAACTGGAACAGATATATCACGTATCCATCACACAACGTTTCTATTACGGGAGCAATATTATATGACTTATATTTACACTAAAACCGCGATCCTACACCTGACACCAATGTAACGATTTGTAAATATAAATCTGTTTTAAGCGTATTTATTTACACGACAAATAATAGACTTTAACTAATAAAAAGTAAACTGCCCGTGATAAGTTTCACTTTTCGTTTATCTACACTAAAATGTATTTTAGCACTTTTATTTATCTTAACACACGCGTTAAACACTTTATCTATTTAAACCGACAAAGTAGTGTTCTTAACACTTCCGATTTCATTCGAAAAAATGATGCGTTTCTTTCTGCGTTAGCAATTTCTAAGTATTAAAACAAAACCGATTATATTAACAAAGAAAAGTTACTTAGTGAAGTCTTGGTGGATTTATAGACGGTACATAGTCGCCACACCGACTATAACTTATAATCAGATCATATTAATTTGCAAATAAAAAAAAGTCCAATATAATCAAAATTAAGATTACTATAAACTATTAAAACGTTCTCAAGATCAAGAGCATTCTCGAAGTTGTTATACATTTTCCAGAACGTATACCGAAAAATATGGAACATTCGAGAAGGATTTCCAAAGTGTATAAATGCGGCACGAACAAATCAGAAGTTAGTTATTCCCGTAATGTGAGACGGCAGTGTTAAGAAGATTATTCAAGTTATAATAAATAAGTAATTAACCGGTATAACCTTGCACGTGACTTTAAAGTAAACAAGTGTAAGTGTTTAGATAAATAGAAGTTATCCGCGGACTTTATCTTCGTGTAAGTGATAGTGCTGTACATAAATTATACTGTAAGTGTTTTTATTAAATATCCTTAGATTTAATTAATTCGGTTAGTTATAAACGTGTACATATTTTTAGTATAAATAAATTAGTTTTAATAATATTAATAACGCAATAGTGGTATCAGATGTCCGATTTAAAACCCGTGGAAATCATGTAAATAAATAAAGCTGTTCGTGATTTTTAGTGTAAATATCATTAAGTAATCTAATATCGCTCCCGTAATAAAAACATGAATTGCGTAAAGATATAAAACTTTAGTTCGCGTTTAATCGTAGCTGTTCCATTTCGTTAAACTAGTGTCGGGCATTATTAAAATTTAGTGTTATTAAATTTTTTTTTATTATTATTTGTGGGTATTGGGTAACCTACAAAAAGGGCGTCATGTAATGGTGCTGTAAATGCACGGCTGCGCATCAGGAAATGGTCCAGCAAGAAAGCGCAAAGCACCCATAAAGCAATGCAACGTAGAAAGTCTTTTGGAAAGTGTAGCGATTGACATCGCATGGCCGTTCCCAGAATCCGATTTGGGAAATAAATACATCCTGGTGGTGATGGATTATTTCACGAAATGAACGGAGGCTTACGCCATACTCAATCAAGAAGCAGCTACAGTCGCAGACTTATTAGTAAAAGAGTTTTTTTGCCGGTTTGGAGTTCCGTTGGAATTATACTCCGATTAAGGTCGCAATTTTGAGTTTGGGCTGTTTCAAGAAGTTTGCCAACTCTTGGAAATTAAAAAAACTAAGACGACGCCTCTCCATCCTCAATCTAATAGCATGGTTGAGTGGATGAATCGAACAATGTGCAAGTACTTAGCCAAAGTAGCGTCCGAACACCAAAGAGGCTGGGATCAGTACTTACACCTTTTCCTAATGGCATATCGATCATCCGTTTACAAAACCACAGGCCAAACATCATCCTGTGTGATGCTCGGTCGCAAAATACGACTGCCATGCGACCTACAATTTGGACGAAGACCGAAAGAAAAAGTTGCTGGAGAAGATTACGGCAGCAAGCTGACCAAGAGGCTAGACAAACATATATAACATCCGAGATGGGTTGCAGTCGTATTTAAAAACAAGTTTGGGCAGTTAGATAACTACGAAGACAGCAACCGGCAGTCGGAAAGTTTTTAAGACTACGTGGTGACAGACGCTTCATTTTCTATCTGGTCACCAAGAAATACTGAAGTACCAAGCCGTTATACAAACATCTGTGGCGGACATTATGGAATCTCTTCAGAGACAAATGGAGTTCCACCATCTTAAGAAATTGGCAGTAGGTACCCAAGCTAGGTTGTGGCTTAGATCAACTGAATTGGAGGACAGTTTGAAACATGTTGGAGGTCGTCTTCCGAGGAACAGGCGTTCAAGTGTTGGTCTGTAGTTACCAACCAAGAAGAATATCAGGTCAGGGAAAGTCCATTGACTATTAATTTTATGTTCAAGAAAGTTGCCGAAATGGAGAAAGCTGTCGCTATTGCCACGATCTTTTCTACCGGTGTCGCATTCAGTCTCCTGTTCTGGGACAGAACAGTCCTAAGAAGGGGGCAGTGAAACGTTCTTAAGTTCAAGATCCTTCTCAAAGTTGTTATAAATTTTCTAGAACGTATACCGAAAGATATGGAACATTCGAGAAGGATTTCCAAAATGTATAAATGCTGCACGAACAAATCAGAAGTTAGTTAGTTTTTTTTTCTATATAGTAGCAGTCGTCCGATCCATTCTTTAATAAAATGATAACATTATATGACTGATTACATTAACCGTGATTCTAATAAGGCTACGTGCACTGTAATAAACTTAAAAATCTTTCAAAAATCATAAAGAAGAAAATTAAAATTGCATTGCAAACTTGAACATACAACATCGTGTTTTTTTTTGAGTGTACAAGTCGGTTCTGTTTTTTCTTCTAAAAGGAATTACAATGTCTATGCGACAATACATTTTTAATACAAGTATGATTTTGATTGTTTTGCATGAGCCTTTACAGCATCATTATTATTTTATTTCAAATTTGATTAAAATTTGTATCCAAAACAATTCACTATTTAAAGTCTTGGAAATATTGCAAGACCAAAAAAGAATTAAAAATTAAGTGTTTAAGTGCTGAATTATCCATGTTCAAACTTTTTTTTAATGAAGTTTTGAACAAAAACCGATTATTTAGTTCAATGTAAATTAAACAACGAAAATCGTGAGCATTTGTCGTAAGATTATAATATTTAATAAGACAATATAGTAACATTTATTTAAAGAAAAACATCTCCCACGCATACAAACTATAAATAAAATAGACAACAATAATTAAAACATAATTTATGATTCAAAATCATTACATAAGATTTAATTTGCTGATTACTTATGACAAAATAATTACAAAATTATTTGCTGATAGCAACAGGACACATTCTTTATTATAAAATGTATTTGTTTGTTTCGGAAAAAATAAACTCACGAATTTCCCACTACATTATTTACTATTGTTGTAGTAGCAGACTTTAAAGCCTTTGAAATTCACGGTTGGTTTGCGTTGCCATGCACAAATGTTTGTAATAATTTATGTTTTTTTAATTCATTAATTTACACTTTTAAGTACTGCTCGTAAATATGGTTGAATAAAATTATCCACTTTTTAGAATTATACTACATCTACTAGTATAATATTTACATTTTATAGTTCTTCTTTAACATCAATAAGCTTATCAAATTCTTTAATAGGCAACGACGACCAAAAACTTGTTGGAGCAAATTCTTTAGTGCTCTTCATCGTAATCGAATCGGGGCTTTTAATAAATAAATAATCAATTTCGCCGTCTTCCTTAACAGAAGTCCAATTAATATCATTATATTTTGGAGCACCATCTCTAGCAAAAGAAACTAACATATGTAAAAGAATATCTTTGATAACTACATCAGAATCCGATAATTTTTCAGGCACAACTAACAAATCGCCCAAACTTATATCATACAAAAGATAACCATCTTCCGCATGATCCACACCTTCATATTCTATTCCATGCCAGTTTTGTGATCTAAACGAACTTTCATAAGCGAAAATGTAAATATAAATTGGAGTTTCTTTAATTTTGGCATGCATGCGCACCCCTATGTCCAACGGAACCTTAAAAGTTCTATCTCCAACCAAACGTATAAAGCTTTTTGTGGTTATTCCATTTTCGAAATAAAAATCTTTAATTTTTTCTGATATAATCGGTTTATCATCTTCTTTAATTTTGTTATAGTAGTCTAGAAGATAAGGTAGAATATAATCGTAGTTATCTATAAAGAGATTTAAGTCGTTGTTTAAGTGTCTTAATCCGATAATTCCTTCGTCGGTAGTTGATGAAGTCAGAATAGGAACTTTGTTGATCTCTCCTTTTTTGAGCAATATATATGGGTGTTCTGTTAAAAACGCAGTACTAGATTTTTTTTCAATTACTGGCGCAATAGCCGATAATGGATATATTAGTATGGAATAAAAAACTTGGATTTGTTTGTATAAATCTGACGTTGATTTTGATTTTAAACAATTTGCTAGTTCTTTTGAGGTTGAGTTATTACAGTCAACGGCTTTTCCTAACGCAATTGCTTGCTTTAAAGGTTCTAATTGAACGCTCCAAGTACTAACAGCCGTTCCACTTTGAAGAACTGCGCGATGGAACAAACCTTTTGACAGTGGAGAAAAATAGTGAAAATGAGCACAAGCGCTTCCCGACGAGAGTCCGAGTAGAGTTACAGAATTTGGATTTCCGCCAAAATATTTAATGTTTTTTTGTATCCATTTTAACGCAAATACCTGATCTTTAAGACCTATATTTCCAGGCAAAGCTTCATCGCCTGTACTCAAAAATCCAAATATGCCCAAACGATAATTAAAATTAATGTAAATAATGTCTCTGTCCATCATATAGCGAGAACCAGCTACTAGTGGTCCACCAAATATAAATGCACCTCCATGTATATGAACAAAAACATCTAATTTTTCATTTGGCAGTGGGTTCGTTCTAGGTACATACACATTGATGTATAAACAATCTTCTTCTCCAAATACAGGAGATGAAAATATGTTTTGTACGCATTCATATAGCTTAGTTGCTTCTAATACTCCATTCCAAGGTTCTGCATCTTGCGGTTCTTCAAAACGTAAATCTCCGACTGGTGGTTTAGCGTATGGTAGGCCTTCAAAAGCTGAATAAATTCTTTTATGGTAAGAATATTTGTAGTGGCCCTTGACACGTCCTAATGCTGTGTCTGCTGTTGGATAATCTTGTTGGCGAGAGGCACCTTCAACCAATAAAAAAAATTTAAAACACATGAACATTATAGTAGAAATTTTTACAATTGCATATAGTTTCTTTAATTTCGACATAGCTTCAAAAACAAACTGAAACGTTATAGAAATTATTCTCAAGTTCGAGAGCCTTCACGAAGTTGTTATCCATTTTCCAGAACGTTCACCGAAAGATATAGAACATTCGCGAAGGATTGCCAAAATGTATAAATGCGGTACAAACGAATCATAGGTCAGTTATTTCAGTAATTCGAATTTGGAAGTGTTACGAAGATTATTCAAGTTTAAATAAATAAGTGATTAACGTGTGTTGAGATAAATATAGGTAGTATAACCTTGTACGCGACTTTAATGTAAGCAAGTCTAAGTTTTCGTTAAATAGAAGTTATCAGCGGACTTTATCTTTCGTGAAAGTGATAGTGCTATATAAATCAGTGTAAGTGTTTTATTGAATATCTTTAGATTTAATTAGTTCGGTTAGTTATAAACGTGTTCATATTTTTAGTATAAATAAATTAGTTTTTAATAATCGTTACAAAACTATAAAAACTAACACGAATAAAAATTTCGATGACACCTACAGTGCCAATGAAAACTCTGCAGCGTACAGACTAAGACAACTAAGAGTTTGTGAACGTCTTTAATATGGTATCATCCTAAACGACTATCTTTTGATCGTGCTAAATTTATTGTTTTTTTAGCCCAGCGATAAAGAAATTACATTGTAAACTGCAAATATTTATATAAAAAAAAGTATAAACAAAACAATAAATAAGTTTAAAGCTAAAATCAAAACAGAAATTAATGCAAGAAATAAAACTGTCAAACACAAAAATCTAAACAAAAAAGGAGTAATACATAAAGAACCAAAAAACATTCTAAAAAACACGATAATAAAAAGCAAAAGAATAACTATAAACTAAATCTGAGATAAAAAAAGAAAAACGAGTGTAACAATAACAAAAAAGAGAAAGACTAAAGAAAACAAAAAACTAAAAAAAAAAGAATAAACTACAAAACAAAATGTTAGAAATGCAACTACAAATAGAAACAAAAAAAGCAATAATTACAAAAGTACAGAAAAATAAGATTAAAACACAGACGCAAACAAGACAAAAAAATAATAGAAAGAAACTGACACAAAATAAAGTTCACAGTTTCCAAAATAATAAACAAAATAAAGAAACTACTTTTAAAAAATTTACGAGAGCACAATAATAGTTTAAAGAAACTTTAATGAATGAATAAAAAAACACTAAAAGAAGATGATAAGAACACTAAAAATGGAATAAAAACTTACTAAAAAAAATATTTTGGCAATGAGCAGAGACAAAGTTTTTACAAATTTTTCGAAAACGTTCCTTTAAAAAAATTTAATCAAAACTGTATTTTATAGTATTTAGATCTGGTTTACATATTTTTTTAGGCAAAAACTATTTAACTAACTCCTCTTTAGCATTGACGGACCTCTTTCATTGGGCATGAGCGATGCTATGGCCGGCGCCATTTTTGTGTTCTAGCACTGGCTTCTCCCACAGGTTGAGATAAAGTAGTTTGTCGAATGTGGTGTTCTACAGAATCGGCTCCGACACCGAGCCCCGAAGAACTCCGCACGTCATCTGGATGCCTTCTGTTCTCTTAAGTATCAGTTTCTTGTATTTAAGGAACAAGCGCGTCTGTGATGACCGGTAACGCTAACGAGTTGACCGCGTTTTGAACGTCCAGCGTTACCATGGTGCATAGTTTTCTGGTCCTATAAGAGCCTTTTCTGACTTCTGTAGCTCATCAGTTAACCACTACTATGGCGTTTATTGTGGATCTGTCTTTTCTAAAACTTTGACCGTGGTGTTCAACAGACCTCTAGAACCCTGGTTTGTTCGGAAATTTTTTTTGTCTACTAGCATTAAGTTAGTTTTTTTCCGCTCTTCTAGAAAGTCTTTCTGTAGCAAGAGCGTGTTTAACAGGAGTGCAAACTTCTCCGAGTATCTTTTGGCGACCACCACAATTGCCTCCGGAGACATGCAATCGGGTCCGGGCGCTTTCTTTTTGTTTATCTTTCTCGCCGCTTCGACGATTTTGTTCATGCTGAATCGAGGTGGCAAGGGAGTGTCTACTGGAGATCTTACCATTTTTGGCTTACATGGGAATACATTCTTATTCACTTTTTCTATGGTTTCCAATTTGGTCAGGGTTTTAGTTAGATTAACTCACCACACACTCTTTACGTTCACATAACTCTATCCAAGCCCCCATCTTTTGCCGTCTGAATCACTTTTTTGAATTCATGTCTCTTCTTCCTGAATTGCTGTGTGACTAGCGTGAGTTCTGTATTCTGTTTTTTATTTTCCTTAGCCGCAATACGCTTCATTTGCATGCACTCCTTCCTAAGTCGGGCCAGTTCCTTGCTCCACTACTCTGGTTTTTCTTTAATATGTCAATAAATCGTTCACTTTTAACTGGCAAAGCCAAATTTAAAAATCGGGTTAGATGTTGTTTCCTTCTACAAAGCTTTAGACTCTTACTTACGAGGCTAAAGGTGAGCAACGAAGAGCAAGCAATAAGTCCACCGTTTGGGCAATTGGACGACTAAAAAAGTCTTTTTCTAGCCACTCCACGAGTGTCGCGCTGTCGCGTTCTACCTTGCTTATTTCATTAACCTCCACTCTGGTTTCTCTTCAGTTAGCGAGTAAAGATGGGCAACGAAGCTCAGGTAATAAAACCTATACGGCAATAATCTCTTGTTGCACGGCTAGAAGGGTTAAGTCGGCACTAGTCACTGGTCGTAATCCTAGAAGCAGCGCTGTCGCAAGCAGCTTCTCCTACTCTCTCAATCTTTATTATGAAAGTTAAATCCTGTTCCTCCAAACGTTGTGAAGACGGCGATGATGATGCCAATTCCAAAATTACCCAGCTGAATACTCTGGAAGAACCCTTAATTTCTACCGGTAAAGAATCTGTTGCCAGGCGTACACAGTTATTGGATGTCCAATTGATATTTCGGAAATACATTTTGTACAAAAAAATGCCTACGCAATATTCAGACATTTCTGATGCTCTTCGGAGCGTACAAACGGCGCTTCAGTTCGTAACTGACAAGTTGTCAGTTCCTGGCCAGCAGATTACAACTGGTCCTGTTGCGTATACCCAAGTAGCTCGTTCGAGGAGAATTGTCGACAGAGTGAAAGTACTTTCCGGCAAATCCATCACGCCTATTCAACGATCCACAATGGTGACAAAGTCCGAGACAAATTTTAAAACAGCAGACGACTTAAATCCTACCACGCTTGGTTAACAATTAGACCGAGTGACGAAAATTAGACAAAACTTCGTTCGTCTGGAGTCCAAAAAGATAGACTTGTTTAAAACCCCAGCAGATATCCTCAACCATTCTAGCATTGTGATCACACTACAAGGCAAAGCCTTTCCTAGGATTTTTCTCTCGAACGTTCCATCTAACTTTTTCTCCAAGCAGTTGAAAGGGGCGATCCTTGAGCAAAAGTTCGATGCCACCTATGACGAAATAGGTAAACAGGCTAAAGAACATCTTGGAGTCATAACAAAAATCGGGCCTAGAGATAGGACAAATACTAATAAAGTTATTGAAGTAACTTTAGAGGTACTTAATGCCTAGTCGTAGAATTTACGTAACCTGGAATGTATGCAAGGTCAATAACCATGTGCGCATCTTAAGATGCTTCAAATGCCAGAAGTTCGGTCACCAACAAGATGACTGCAAGAACGAGCTTCAATGTGATAATTGTGCTGAAAAGCGTAATACGAAAGACCCTGTATGTTCTAACTGTATAAAATATGGCCATAAAGGTGATGCGGTAAAACACAAGGCGTCTTCTAGCAACTGCCTCCAGTACTTAAAAAGGCTTAAGGCCAAAATATCTATTATCGATTATGGACTGTGAGGACGCTTCTCTGACTCTTAGGATTGCGCAAGTGAATCTTCAGCGTTTTCATGCTGCGATCTTAGAAGCCATAAGCTTCTCTTCCGACAATGACATAGACATTCTACTGATCCAAGAGTCATATGTGTATAGTTCTGGTTCATGGTATAGCTCGCTAGTGCGACTTTTCTCTTCAACGGGATTATCGTATCTACTTCTATGCGGTATTTTTCGGCTATTGCTTATAACAACGCAAAGTCCGTCAAAGTAGTAGATCAGTTATCTGCACTGCCGTATTTATGATCACAGTTGAAAACACCTTCTTGGGTATCGTCGGCGTTTATTGGCCACCAAGCGAGGATGTTCCTATTTATCTACAACTACTAGATTCTAGATTAGGTTTTGGGTGAACGAAGAGGCCTCCCGATTATTATAGCAGGTGATTTAAATGCAAAATCGCAGCTTTGGCATTCCTTGCAGACAGACGAACAAGACAGAAGTGTGGAGAACCTTGTAAGCAAAAGTGACCTATGTGTTGTAAATGAGCCTGATCAACCTTTCACCTTTGCTAGTCACCAAGGTAATACACACATCGATGTCACTCTAGCAAGCTTCAGTTAGAATAATTTCTAACTGAAAAGATACTCCAGAGGTGATTGAAACCACCGACCGATACGTTTTGATTTAACCGTCAAAAATCCTCGATCGGTTCCGATCTCTAAGCGTATCCTCGATGTCAAACGCATAGATCCTCTCAAGCTGAACACAGGTGTCAGCGCCTTACTTCCTACTTAAATTCCACCTAGAGCTAAGTGTCACAATCCTAATTCTATTGACGTTTTCATTGATAAGCTGACTAGATTAAGGATAAGGTTAAAGCAAGTTGTACGTTGCTTAATAAAGCATACTCAAAAAGGTCGCGCTTCCTGGTATAAACTGGTAGTGAAGAACGGTAAATTTAGCTCATTTCAAAGGTTGGTAGAGAGAAGTTTGGCGGCGAGTCCGTTGGGATTACTTTATAGAATATCCTCACAAAAGTTTTTTGCTATCCAACCATGCTCCAACGTTCGTGACGGCGACAGATACATTCTCATAGATCTGCACACAATTAAGTCAATAGTTAGTTTCTTGTTCCCAGACGACGATCCAAGAAACGACGATTCTTCCCAGGCCTGAATTAGATCTTGATCTTTTGCAAATATTGAATCCCGACATGACTAGGTAATTACAAAAGAAGATATAACGTCAGTGGCTAGCAGGATTTCTAAAAATAAAGTTCCCAGAACCGTCGGATTACACTGTAACGTACTAAGAACAGTTGTGCAAGATTCCTCTCTACTACGTTTATTGACCTATTCAACACTTTTGTTCAATGCGGGTATTTTCCAAATAATTGAAAAATTGGTAGGCTAATAACGATTCTCAAGCTTGGATCTTTCTAACCCCAATTCGTATCGTCCGATTACGCTACTTTCAGAACTTCGCAAATATTAGAACGAGTACTGTTAAAGAAAATACATGACAATTTCTCTACAAAGATTATTCCATCCCAGCCAGTACGGCTTCGTTCCCGGCAAATCGACGACAGACGCCATTCGTAAATTAATGACGAACGTTTCCAAGAAAAGACTATGCATTTTTATAAGTATTTGAAGAGCGTCCAATAACGTATGGTGGCTATCAATAAATTGCTCTCATCGTTAAGAGAGTCTCTGCAGACACCGTGCGAGTCATTCGCAGTTATTTATTTAGTCGCTCGATCACTTATTTCACGAACTTTCTAGTTCTTCCTACACAAAACCACTGATAAAAGGATGCCCACAAGGATCGGTTCTTGAGCCGATTTTGTGGAACGTAGTTGTGGATTCTGTACTAGAACAAGACTAACCCGATAAATGTGACATTTTCGCTTACACGATATCACTATCACAGTGTCCGCATACAACAAACGCGACTTATTAGAGAAAAATGACGACAGTGCCTGGACTTGCTGGGCTGTCAACAACAAATTGACTATCTCAGCTGACAAAATCAAATACATGGTTTCTGGTTCCTTCTTACAAAGAAATCCCTCACTTCGACTCAACGACATTTCAGTTCGATGGGTTTTCGAGTTTAAGTATCTGGGTCTTTTGGTCGATCGTAAACTGAGCTTCACATATGACTTAGACATCTGGTACCACAGACTGCGACATACCCACATTGTCAGGAAACTGGCATCCCTACATTCCCTACTCCTTCGTACGATCCTCGGAACATATCGTACAGTTCCTTCTTTCCTTTCTGTTCCAAGTGCGTTGTGGCAAAATATCCCCTTCTGCATCTCCTATTGCAGGAAATATACTGCCACAAAGTTCTTGTAAGACCTGGCACGCGCCAATTCTTAGACCACCAAGTTTCAACCGCAGATTTCCTTTTTGGCCGTCAAGCGTTATCTCAAGACGTTGATCTCAAATGAATAACAACGGCAGTGGGATAGATCCCATAAAAGACGTAACGCCTATCTCTTGATTCCAAATATTGCAGACTAGATAACCGAAGACGAGCGGCGGTTCAAATTCTTACATTGCTTGGCGAGTTCCGTTACCAACTGAAACGCATTAGCGTTGCAGATGATGACCGGCGCTTGTCGTGTTGTGTTCCTGATACTCCGTCACATAGGCTTCTCGCTTGTCGGGAGTTTGATGATGACCGGAGTGCCTTAAAAACCCAAGTCAGCCCGTGTCCCGATTCCCCTGAGTCCGACGCCAATGTACTCATTGCATTTTCTTGCAAAGACCAGAGTCAAACGCAAAGCCTAATTTAATTTATTTTTGCATGGCATTATGATTTTATTTTACAGTCAGCTATGGCAAAGCAGTGTATTTATTTAGTTATTTAACTGCATGTGGCTTAAAATCCTAAGCTTTTGCAGTTATTTTGTTTATGGTTATAAGCGCTTAAACCACATCGTAGTTAAACACCCAGACTTGTTAGGTTTAATCCTAGTCTCTCTTTGAGAGCCAAAACAAGAAGTAGAACTTGACCTTTGCCGTATTGTCGTTCGTGAACTCAAAAAAACTGACGTTTTGCAAGATATTGCAGTTTGCATCTTCAGAGGGGTAAATGTCCACAACAAAATAACCGCGGAAGCTTAAGATTTTATAAATAAAATAAACGCAAAAGCTTAAGATTTTATCAGTGACATTTACCACTCTGAAGATGCAAGCTGCAATGTCTTGCGAAACGTCAGTTTGTTTGGGTTCACAAACGACAATACGGTAAAGGTTGATTACTTATTCCTCAAACGTATCCCGTTCTGTTTATGTCAAACGACTGACGAAGGGGTGTCTGCAAGGTTTGGTTTTCGAGCCGATCTTGTGGATTCTGGTTGTAAATGACATGCTTAGCAAAGAACTTTTAGCAGACTGCAACATTTTTGCATACGCTGACGACATCACTGTCACGGTGTTTACAATTTCTAGAGACTCCAACACGTGCCTATGCATAAGTACAAACTGAACTGGCAGCAACAAACTGACCGTTTTAGCGGCGAGACATAGTGCATAGTTTTTACCTTCACTTTAAAATGAGATTCTTCTCTGCGCCTCAATATTTCCGTTCGTAAGGTTTTCGAATTCAAGTACCACGGACTTACATTTTATTCTAATTTTTTTTATATCTGTTGATAGTATAAACAATTATTTTACTTTAATTAACTTCAAAATACCGTTACAGCACAATTTATTTTTTTTCTTTTTAATTAATTTTTGTTTTATTCTCACTAATTATTTTTTTATAAATGCTTATTTATATATTTTTTTATGAACTTTTGTTTCTTCGTTGCATTTTTTTTTCTTTTATTTTCTTTGTTTTTAATTTCGTTTATGTAATAAATTGTTAATGTAACGGAGCTTTTACTCAATTTACCTGTTCGGGAGTCAATATTGTTATTAGAATTCAGTCGTTACACACTATAAAGGTAGGTTCCAATAGTGTGTACATCGCCGGACGTTTGAAGTATAAACCTTCCTTGTGCCTTTTTGACTCTTTTTATTTTGACGTTTGTTTTTTTTTTGATTTTTCTAAACAGTCACAAAGTTTTGAGTATAATCCACACCCATCTTCACTGAGCACCGGCAAATACTCCCCAGCAGCTACACAATTTTTGTGGCACAAGAACAAATTTTTCTTTGATTGTGAAATTTCTTTTTTTCATCGTAACACTTACAAATAAATTAAACAAAAACGCGAAACAATAAACTAACTAACTAATTAATATTGTTCCAGTGACTACTAGATTAAAGAGTAAGAAAAGATTAATGCTCATTTATTCCCTATTTTTGGCTTTAGAACCATAATCCGTGTCTTTGAATTTTTAATTAAAAATTCTACCGAATACGACGTGTTTCTTTTTTTGTAGACATATAAAAATATTACGTTGATGATGGTTTCTCGGAGATGAAACATCGGATAAAAAATTTGAAAGCTCTATTTTGTAGAGCTTAAAAACTGGCAATGGCAAAATGTTGTTAGTTTTTTTAATCTTTTAAAACAAATACGAAAATTGAAAAAATAGAAAATTCTAAAAATTTAATTTTTTGAAAAATTTTGGAAACGACAAGCAATAATTAATTTTAGCGATCGACATGTAGACATAGGTACTTTAAATAACTCAACTTTTTTTAAATTTAAGCCACCCTGTATCTTTTACCGTTTACAAGATCTCTATATGCTGTGCATTCTCATCTTGGACACGTTGTAGAGAGTTTATGTTACTAAACATAGCCTATAAAGCAACGTTCTGGCAGATCTAAAAGACAGTCAATTAACAACCGGTTTTGGCGTTATCAAAGTTACTAAAACGTTCGCGAAGTTTTTGTCGGCTTCGAGAACGTTCCCGTAAAGACAGAAAATTCTCGAAAGATAACGGAAATGTATAAAAGCGATTCAAACGAATCATAAGCCAGTTATTCGAAGTAAGAAGTGTTAAAAAGACGTTTAAATAAATAAGTAATTGACGCGTGGTTAAGATAAATACAACGGCGTCCCAAACGTACGTGCTTTTAATGTAAACAAGTGTCAGTCTTAGAAAAACAGAAGTTATCCGTGAACATTATTTTCGAGTGATTGTAATATATAAATTAGTGTAAGTATTTTTCTTAAATATTGTTAGATTTAATTAGTTTGAGTAGTTATAAACGTGTACGTATTTTGTTATAAATAAATTAGTTATCAATGTCGTTACATTGGTTTAGTTTAGAACGTGTTGATCAAAAGAGACAGAAGTTAATCTCATCAAGTCATGTCCCGAAGATTACATAGTATTTATCTCGATGTCAAAATTAATAGAAGTGGTCAGTAACTAGTTGACACGGGGAGCAACTAAAACCGTCATTCGTCCGGACATATTATTAGAAGATGAGAAAACATCACCAGTAACAGTACGACTTCAGACGGCGACGGCCAAAGAAATACCTACTCACGGACAAGTCAAAGTAACCATTGGTTTGGGAAATTGAGTACTCGACCATCAAGTACTGGTAGCCGACATCACGGAAAAAGTTATCCTGGAAATGGACGTTATAAAAAAAACTATGGGTTTCATTTGGATATGATGAACAATGTCCTGAAGATTGATAGTGAAGAAATTCTTTTTCACTCGTCAGAGAAAGCAGCCGTGCGAGTCTTATTGAGTGAAGACGTAACTGTACCTGCAAAGTCTGAAAGTGTGGTAATGGCACGCCTGGATGGAAATTTTCGGAAAGGCTACATTCGCGCAATTGAACGAATGGAGAACGACTTAGTCGAAAAAGGATTACTCGTTGGGAGCATTTTAGTACGAGTAAAAAACACAATGCGAATAAGGATCTTAAATGTCAACTCAGATCCAGTAACGTTGAAAAAGAAGACTGTGGCACGCCAGTATCTCTTGTGAAATGAATGAATTCTAACAAAAATACGTCGCCGAAGAAGTGCCCATAACATCGATTGGACATTCTTATCTCCAAATTCCAAAACATCAACCAAGACCAGCTGGCTAAAGTGAAAGTGTTGATCCAACACTATCAAGATATGTTCGCACTGGAGAGTGGTTCCAAAAGAAGAACTAACGTGGTGAAGCATAAAATTAATACCGAAGACGCTCGGTCGATACAACAACATGCACGCCAAGTTCCTTTGGCGAAAAAAAAAGAAGCCAAACAAATAATTATGGATATGGAGAAAAAAGGTGTGATTGAACCTACAAATAGCCCATGGGCGTCCTTAGTGGTACTCGAAAAGAAGAAAGATGGATCAACCAGTTTTTACGTAGACTATATACAACATGACCAAAAAGAACAGCTACCCTTTATCGAGAATTGACAATACGTTATACACCTTGTCAAGATCCCAGTGATTTTTCGCGTTAGATTTAAAGAGTGGATACTGGCAGGTAGAATTAGAACCCAAGGATCGTAAAAAAACAGCTTTTACGATTGGAACTAGTGTGTGACAGTTCACTGTGGTGCCCTTCGCCCTATGTAACGCTCTTGCAACGTTCGAGCGTTTGGTGGATACCATCCTGTACGAGCTGTCTTGGAAGACGTGGTTGGTTTACCTAAACGACGTGATTGACAAATTCAAAGAAGTGTTCCAGCGACTACGTGGAGCAAATATAAAACTAAGCTTAAAGAATTGTTACGTATTTAAGAAGGAATTGCAATATGTTGGTTACGTTATATTTAGAGATGAAGTAAAGGCTGACCCAGACAAAATCCGAACAGTGCAAGCATGGCCAAAACCAATCGACAAACATCAGGTCCAAAGTTTCCTTGGATTGTGCACATATTATAGACGATTTGTACTCAGATTTGCCAATATTGCCAAACCTTTGACGAAATTGACTGAAGAAAAAGCACAACTTAGATGGAATGAAGACTGCGAAAATGCTTTCCATCAACTAAATCAGGCTCTAGTCACTTCGCCCATTTTAAGTTATCCAACAGAAGAGAAAAAAAATGTTTTGGATACCGACGCAAACAATCTGGCCATAGGCGTGGTCCTTTCGCAGGTGCAAGACGGACAAGAAAAGTCATCGCGTATTTTAGTAAAATTTTGTCCAGACCAGAAGAGAATTATTGCGTGACTAGAAGGGAGCTGTTAGCAGTGATCAAGTTTATAGAACACTTCTACAAATATTTGTATAAACGAAAATATTTACTGAGGACAGATCACACCGCTTTGAAATAGCTATTGCAGTTCCGTAACCCGGAAAGATAAGCAGCAAGATGAATCGAGAGACTACAAAAGTATTACTGTAACACAGAACACCATGCGAGAAGCAGTCATCAGAACGCTGATGCTTTGTGCAGAAAACTATGGAATGCAGCAACTTGAAGAAAAAGTCGAATGCCTCCGGAGAACTGCTATGGTTAATGACAAGTGGTAACCTGAGCAGTTGCGTCGCGAACAAGTAAATGATTCCGAAATAAGACTACTCCTGAACTGGAAAGAAAACGGTCAACGACCTACTTGGAAATAAGTGAGTGCTTTACAAAGCGTACACAGTGGAAGTCTTTAATAGTAGAAGACGGTTTTCTTAAATTATCCTTAGAAAATATCGAGGAGGACAGCAAACAGACTACAAGTGGTAGTGCCAAAAACCACAAGTGTTGAAGAATCTCTACGACGGTACATCAGAAGAGTACTATGGCGTAAAGAAAACATTGGGAAAAGTTTCGAGAAAGATTCTACTGAGTGAAATGCAAAGAGAACGTAATAAAATGGTGCCGTAAGTGCACAGTCTGCGCATCAGGAAATGGTCCAGCTAAAAAGCGCAAAGCACCGATAAAGCAGTACATCGCAGTAAGCTCTTTAGAAAGAGTAGCAATTGACATCGCAAAGCCGTTCCCAGAATCTGATTTGGGAAACAAATATATCTAGATAGCGATGGATTATTTTACGAAATAGACGAAGGCTTACGCCATATCCAATCAAGAAGCAGCTACAGTCGCAGACGTATTAGTAAAAGAGTTTTTCTGCCGGTTTAGAGTTTCGTTGGAATTACACTCCGATCAAGACCGCAACTTTGAGTCTGGATTGTTTCAAGAAATTTGTCAGCTGTTGGGGATTAAGAAAACTAGAACGACCCCTCTCCATCTGCAATCTGATGGCATTGTTGAGCGGATGAATCAAACAATAAGAAAATACTTAGCCGAAGTAGTGTCCGAACACCATAGTGACTGGAATCAGTACTTGCACCTTTTTATAATGGCATACCGATTATCCGTTCACGAAAACACAGGCCAAACACTATCCTGTGTCATGCTCTGTCGCGAAATACGACTGCTATCCGATCTCCAATTTAGACAAAAACCGGAAGAAGTTGCTGGAGAAGACTACGTCAGCAAGCTGACCAAGGGGCTAGACAAAGTACATGAGGCAGTCCGTGAAAACATACAAATTTCCAGCGACAGAATGAAGACCAGATATGACGTCAAGGAACAAAATGGTAGGTTTTAACTTGGCGACATGGTGTGGTTGTATAATCTCCAAAGAAAACGTACTTTGTCGCCAACGCTGCAGATACAATGGGAAGGCCCTTATGAATTCGTGCAGCATATTAAGGACGTCTTATATCGCATCCAAAAACTACCAAGAAGCAAGCCAAAAGTGGTTCACAGCGATCGTTTAGCTTCATTTGCGATAACCACATTACGCAAGTTTATGTCCAAACCAAAGTAGTAACTAGCAAAATCAGTACTCAAGTCAAAGGATAAGTTTATGAGGTTCTTGGCTAATGTTCATATCAATACTTATTAATTTAAAAATATTTTGTTATGCCACAAATTCCTAATTCGTGCTGATATTCAAGCCATCATCGAGAAACTAAAAAACAATTTATGTACCCCATCAGTATAATTGCATCGTTACATTATCAGATAAATTACAAAATAGGGAAAGTTACATACCATTTAAACGTCTCTACTACAAAATGAAAAAAAATTGCTAAATTTTTATTCTTCACTTAGGAGGGGCAAGACAAACCACTTTATACTATTTATAAGACAACGTTTCGTGAGTGCAAGCCACTAAAATTTATTAAAAATTTGTCTAAGACATATATAAAATTTAAACAACTAACTAATACAGTAGTTTTCTAGCATAAAAAAACCTACACAAATAGGCTACAGTGGCACAATCCAACAGACCGCGAACATGAGCAACTATGTTATTAAACTATTTAATAAATAATAACGTAAAAAATGAAACATGAACTTAAAAACTTAAAAATAACAAGGGACAAAATCGAGTTCAATTCAAAAATATTATTTTGCATATTTGTCATTGAAATTATCCGATAATAAAACTTTGAGATATTAGCTGACGTCAAGAAAAATTGCTATGAGGTTCACCATAAAATTTTTGGAGTAAAAAAACGAGAATGCACTGAAATAAAATTAAATGTAATTAGTTTTGTTTATTGTTTGATTAGATAACACTTTTCAATTTTCAAAATATAAAATAAGTAGCGAAAAAAGAGTAAAAAAACCGCAAATAATTAACCTGTAAACCAATCAATTAGAACACATTGTGTACTAATATAATGAGTCACTTTGAGAAATTAATTTATTATGCGTTTTTTGCATTGGATATGATTTTTAGACACCTTTGAGTAACAAAATTGTATACATCGTTGTTTATTAGTTTGTTTTTTTTACATTACAAATTTACTTACCAAGAAAACTAATTAGAATAGCACTGAAAAGCCACAACATTATTGTCAGCACCAAAAAGTTTTTTTTAATTTACAAATATTTCTATATATACTCGTTGAACAATAAACTTTTATTCTCACGCAGATTTTTGTGTCAAAAGTTACGAAACAGCTTAAATAATATCACTTTTTTTAAAACTATATTAATTTAAATAGCAGGATACAATACCCATAAAATTATACATTTAAATTAAACTACACACGAATATTTGTACTTGCCATTGAAATCTGACGGCGAATCTTTTTATATATTTCTACCATAAAATCAAAAGTTAGAAGTAAAAAATAATTTTAAAAAGTACTGGTATCAATTGATTAGCGATAAATATCATATTCAAATTTTATACTTCTAACTAACGCAGTTTTAATTATATTCAAACACCGTTCTAGTAGGTTCTAGCACTCATTACGAAAAGTTACAGCTTAAAACATCTACCAAAATTGTATCTTTTTTTGAAATGACATAAAATTCATGTAAACCATAGACTTTTTAGCATTATTTGAATTTTGTCAAATTTCTGTTAAAATTGGAATTCGATAAATTTGTATATACTTGTTCAATTTAAACGAATTCTTTGTTAAGAACTTTAATAGTTCAAACATTTCAACAGAAACATTTTATGCAATTCATTTTTAAACAATACAATAATGACTTTTAAATAATATCTATATTAAACAGAGACCTTGTACAGTCGTAAAATGGATTTTGGCATCACTATAAAGCGGCATACATAGTTACTCAAAGACTCAAAGTCAGAGTCAAAGTTTGATTAAAAAGAATTCATTCAGAAAAACAAATTTTAGAATTACAAAGTAGGTATGAGAACGCTTCAGCTCACTTATCAGAATATGAATCAGTTCACCCTAAAATTATTGAGCAAATGAATGATCATTCGCGGAGCAAGACTTTTTAGAAATCGAAAATATTTTCTTTTCCACAAAGGAAAGTGTCGAATATTTAGTCAGTAAATTAATCGTCTCTTTGCCAAATACAGAGCGCAATTCGCCCAATGGTAGTCTACATTCATGCAAATCTGGTACATTGCAAAGGTCACCATCTTTCCAGTTGCCAAAAATAAATATTCCCAGATTCTCAAAAAACTGAATCGAATTCAAAAACATATCCGATATCTAATAATGCTCTCCTTGCATTTTTCTTTGCTTCCTTGCATTCTCTATCTCACCATTTCTTCCATCCTGTTTTCTCCCCCTTCCATTTTCTAAATCTGACTCTCTCTGTTGCTTTCTCTATCATCTCTCTCATTTCCTCCACACTATTTTGTAATCTTTGCCCTACCCATACTGTTTTCCCTATTCTCTCTTTATATCTTTTTATACCCTCTTCTGTCCATTTTTTTTTTCATTATGTATGTTATGTTCTTCTCTCTCTCCTCTTTCTGTTTTTTTCATTGTCAATTCCAGTGGTTGGTTCCAGCCTCTTCATTTGTCATTACAAAATTTATTATTGATTCTCCCCTTTTTCCTATTTACGTATATTTTCCCATTCCTTCTTCTTCTCTATTCCTATACATTATTTCCTTTTTCGTTGCACATTTATAGCAGTTCTTCTCCCTCTTTATTTATCACTTTGCTCTTTCTATGTCTCTTTCCCGCCCCTTTTCTTTTTTTGTATTCCCCCTTCTTCCCCTATACTTGCGTTGAAGTCCCCTCCTATTATTATCAACCCCTCCTCCCTCTCTTCTATAATTTCTTCGATGTTTTTCTTGTCTCTTTCATTCTACTGCTATAAACCGTCACTCCTCTTCTTTGTTAGACTTTCTCTTTTTTTTCTAACTCATCCATTCTTTTCTTATTCCCGTTATTATACCCCCCTTTGTTCTCCTTTTATTCATCTCTCTTTCTGCATGTTGCACCACCCACTCAAATTCCTCCGGCAACTTTTTCCCACCACTCCTATTCTTTTTCTTCCATACATGTCTCCTGTAATCCCACTACA
The DNA here is from genome assembly GCA_035610365.1 of Aquatica leii. Taxonomy (NCBI): domain Eukaryota; kingdom Metazoa; phylum Arthropoda; class Insecta; order Coleoptera; family Lampyridae; genus Aquatica; species Aquatica leii. The sequence continues at coordinate 18,751,439 of CM069435.1, forward strand.
TTCTGTTCCTTAATGTACTTCCAAAAATCTTGTTTCTTGTTTTTATTCCCGCTACGTTCCAAAACAATACTCTCAGCTCACTCATCTCCCCCTGTGCTTCTTCCTTACTTTCTTTTTTTTCTCCTTCTTTTTCTTATTATTCCTTTTCTTTGCCATTTTGTCAACTTTCTTTTCTTTATCGCCCTCCTTTCGCCCTTTAGTTTTTTGCCTTTTGGTTACCTATTTTTTCTCCCCTTTTTCTACTCAGGCCCCTATCCCTGTCGTTCCATATGTATCTGTCTCCGTCTATCTCCATTTTCCTGTATCCTATCCATACTCTTTTCTCTTCCGCTCTTTTTTCCACCGCTATGTTCATCATTTCTTTTTGCACTCTTCTTTCTTCCCATGTCAAATCGTGACTTATATATATTCTTGTATTCCTTAATTTCTTCTTCTCCACCATCAACTTTTGGTTTTCCTCCCATTCTCCCATTTCCGCCACAAACATCTCATTTTTTTCTCTTTGTTTATTACTGTCACCTTTTTCACTTTCACTTTTACATTTAATGTTTCTTCCAGCATGAATGCTAAATCTTTTTGTGGTTCTTCACTTCTCCACCCCTTTATCACAATATTCTTTCTTTTTCATCTTTCCTTATCTTCTTCTTTTTTCTCCAGGTTTTCTATTCTCTCCACCAGTTCCTCTTTTTCTTTCTTCCACTTTTTTTTTCTCCTATTTCTTTTTTCATTTCTTTGATTTCTTGCGTTATTTCTTGTATATTTTCTTCCATCTGTTTCATCATTTCTCTTATTAGTTTTTTTAACTCTTCTATTTCTTTCCTTCCTCCTTCTGTTCTTGAGGCTTTTCGTTCGATTTCCTCCGTTATCTTTTTAATGTCCGGTGATCTTATTGTTTTTTTTCCTTTTTCAAATATTTGTTGTCTTTACATTATCTTAAAGGCTGTACCGCTGCTAAAGTAATCAAATCGTTAGAGTTTTCTGCTAGCAATTATCAAGTACTTTCAACTTATTAGTTGCCCGATATGATCAGCCTAAACTATTAATTCGGAAACATTTAAAATCTATTATGGAACTAGAGCCCTTGCTTTCAGTCTGAAAAAAGTAAGCAAATCTCTTTTCAAGCACGTTACAGCATTCCAATCGCTTGCTACAACATAGCAGTTATTCGAAACGTGTATCTAACGTGTTTGGAAAAATTCGGAAAAATTTGATCCAACTACTTCGCGGCAATGGGAAACTATACGCAACAAATCCAATTCCGATCTGCCTACCTTAGATGAATTCAAGTCATTTCTCACAAATCATGCCAATCTTCTGGATAGTCTAGAAGCCAAACCAGTTAAGGTGGTGTCAGAAAAATCTAACTTCCATTCAAAATCGTTTGTTGCAAATAGTCCCGTCTGCTTACTTTGCAAGGGGCACCAGTATCTATCCAAATGTGGCAGTTTTCTCAACATGACACCAAAAGATCGTTCTTCAAAGACTAGAGAGTTGAAGATATGCTTGAACTGCTTCGCTTCGCTCGCAACCTTTTCTTGAGTCTTCCATTCCTATTGTTTCTGCTTTCTGTTCTAATACAATTACTTACGGAATCTCTCACTCTATTCGGGTACTTCTCTCCGCTTAGCATTCTTCTTACCAGATTAATCTCTCTTGCTTTCTACTAGACAAGATTACTAGAATGCTGCCTTCCTTTCAGCTAGATCATTCTAAAGTTGTGATTCCAGACAACATCCCATTGTGTGACCCATTTTTTGCCATCCCGGTCAAATCGATCTTTTGATAGGTTCATCAGCCTTCTTCAAACTGCTCTGTATTGGGCAGATGCGGTTAGGTCTCAATCTGCTGATCATTCAAAAAACTCGGTTTGGTTGGGTGCAATGTCATCTGAGAATATCTGAGATCCCAGATCAATTATCTCGATTTTGGGAATTAGAAGGTTATCGAACTGAGAGAATTTCCTTTTCGGAGAAGAATTTTTGTGAATCCTATTCCGTGCAAAACACACTAAGAGATCAAGAGAGTAGTTTTGTCGTTTCTATTTCTCTAAAACAACCTATTGACGTATTAGGCGACTCTTGCTCAAAGAAGATTTTTATCTCTAGAGAGGCCTGTTCAAGCCAATCCAGAACTTTTCAATCGTTATTCAGCATTCATGAGGGAATATTTAGAGTTGGATCACGTGTCGTCTAGTTTGAATCTTACGTCAATTTATTATTATCTCCCACGCCATGGAGTGTTAAAGGAGGACAGTGTCACCATAAAACTTCGAGTAGTATTCAATGCTTCTCAAGTAACCACAACGGGCTATTTTCCTAACAGCATACAGAAGGTAAGTCTCACAATTGAACAGGATCTTTTTTCTATCTTAGTACGAGTTCGTAAGTATTTGTATTCTGATATTGAAAAGATGTACCGGCAAGATCAAGTGGAACCTAACCAAAGATCTTTACAACGCATTATATGGCGTTTTTCACTGTTAGACCCAGTTAAGTCATACAATCTCAAGACTGTCACCTATGGTACTGTTTCAGCTTCATTTCTGTCAATTCGTAGCTTATTCCATGTAGGCATCGATTGTAAAGTTTCTAATCCACGAATTTCTTAAATTATCAAAGAGGATATTATGTTGATAATCTGCTGACAGTAGCTGATATTCTTGATAAAGTCCGTGATATCTGCTCACAACTTACTCATGTTTTGCGTTCAAGGTGCTTTAAACTGCAGAAGGGGATTTCTAACGATCCAACAATTTCATCAGGCATTCCTGATTCTGATCTGCATCCAGGTGTTCATAAATTCGGAGTCCAAGAGCGTACCACCACGCTGGGTCTCATTTGGTTTTTTCCTACTGATCACTTTAGGTACTCTGTATCTTGTTTTGCTTCCACTAAGAGATCAACAACCAAACGAATCATTCCATCAGAAGTATCTCACATTTTTGACCCACTCGGTCTTCTATCGCCTTGTTCTTTCTTACAGAAATAATTTGCAAAAACTATGGTTGGAAAAGTTATCATAGGACGACCCAATTCTGAATAGCATTTAGTCCATATGGACTACTTATTGTAGCAAACTTTAAAGATTCCTAGTCATGTTCTATGTAAACATCAAGTCAACATACAACTTCATGTATTTTGTGATGCTTTCATTCGTGGTTTTGGTGCATACATATATATGCGTTCAGTTGACATGGACAATCAAGTTCACGTTAATTTGCTTTGCGAAAAATCAAGGTTTGGTCCCCTTAAGTCTTTAACTGTGCCCAAGCTCGAGTTGTGCGGAGCACTTGTTTTAGCTAAACTTTCACATCACGTTATAAAGACCTTAGATGCTTTAGTATCTAAATATTTTCTGTGGTCTGATGCCAACATCGTTTTGGGTTCGTTGAAAACCAGTCTCAACTTACTCAAGATCTTCGTTTGCAACAGAATCGCAGACATCCAAAGACTGACTCCCGATGCGGTATAGCGTCATGTCCCCACCAAATAAAATCCTGCCGACTTACTCTCCAGAGGAACCACGCCACGAATCCTTATTACCTTGACGCTGTAGTGGCAGACTCCATCTTGGCTTACTCAAGATTCGTCATGCTGGCCCAACTCCTAGTCTACCGAAGCAGAGCTCCCTGGTATGAAGATACAATTCCAGTGCTTGGTAACAACAGAGCCATTAATTCCTTTTCAAACTTCTCGAGTCTCACCAGGCTCGAACGAGTCATCTCACATTGCTTGCGATTTTCTAAGAACTGTTCAAGTCTCAAGGAGGGTCGTCTTTTTGAGGTTCTTATGCTCATAGAAATTAATAGGTCTTTATTAATCTTAATTAATGCCGTTCAAGCGGAATCGCTTCCTAGTGCACTCAAACAACTTTCACAGAAAAAACCTTTAAAAACTACTTTGCGATTGCTGGATTTCAGCCCATTTCTGGATTCCAAAGACATAATTCGCGTTGGCGGTGTTATGTCGAGGTTAGCTGATGGGTACTTTCATTAATAAACCTTCACTAATTAATACGTTTATTAATACAGTCATAAACTATTGTTAAATTTTATGTATATAAACAAACACAATATACGAACGCTACTACAATCAATCTCTGGTCCCTACCCCGCGACCATCTTTTCTTTAATTCCCGTGGCTCTTCCCGCGCCCCCGGTACTTTAATACACTACATTTCCTCCCCTTTAAGTTACAATTTAAAATAGAATACAATAAAATAAACAATACATAATACAAAAACTTAATTTTAGATATTTGTATAGTAATTTTTGAGGATTACCGGTTTTGAGACTTTCCTGCCTGATCTAGTTTGAGTTACAGTGTTATTAGACTTATTAGAAGTATTTACAATTACAGTTTGATTTGCAATTTCGGGTATCGATTCAGAATTAGTGTTGTCAATAGGATTAGGTGAGATAGGTATCGTCGTTATGGCAATGCTCGGAGTCTTGGGAATGAATCTTCTAACTTCCTTATCTTCCATTTTCTCTGTTGAAGCTTGAATGTTAAGTTTTTTTATTTGATCTATATGTCTTCTCCATAAGTGTCCTTCCTTTGTTTCACATATGTAGTTTTTTGTTCCCTGTGCTTCTTTAACTATGCCTTCAATGAATATTGGATTATTCTTGTTTCTGTAGTCTTTAATTAATACTTTTTCCCCCTCTTTAAGTGTTTGAGTTCTTCCTTTTACCTCAAGTTTTTCATTCTTGTGTGGTTTTAATAAATCAAATAGAGTTCTCACTTTCCTACCCATCATCATGAATGAAGGTGTTTCGTTTGTTGTACAGTGTACCGAATTACGATAGTTGATTAAATATCTACAAACTATTATATCTGGAGATATGTCTTTATTTCTCTTGTCTAATAATGATGCTTTTAAACATTTTTTGAAACTTTTCACCGCATTTTCTGCCGCTCCGTTGCTGGCAGGGTGATATGGTGCACTTGTAATGTGTTTAATTCCGTTTTTTAATAAAAAGTTATTAAAATCTCTTGATACTAACTGTGGTCCATTGTCTGAAACAACAGTTTTTGGAATGCCCCATCTCGCGAATGATTCCCTTAATTTTTGAGTTGTTTCTTCCGCTGTTATGTTGTTCATTTTGAATATTTCTGGATACTTAGAATAAGCGTCCAAAATAATCAGATAATGTGATTTATTTATAGGTCCTAAAAAATCTATGTGTATTCTCTGCCATGGTCCTTCTGGTTTATTCCAAGGGATTGTTATGGATTTACTTGGGTTATTTGAAATTGTTTGACATGGAGTACATGCGTTACACATTTCTTCTATGCATTTATCTATTTTGGGCCAAAAGAAATACGATCTTGCGATGGATTTCATTTTTACCACCCCCATATGACTTGAATGCAATTCTTCTAATAATTGATCTTGAAATTTCCTCGGAATCACCACTCTGTATCCCCACATAATACATCCTTGCTCATTATATAATTCAAATCGTCTTCTGAAAAATGGTAAGAGCTCTTCTCTCTCTATCCTTTCAGGCCATCCTGTCATGATATATTCTACTACTTTGCTTAATAGAAAATCTTTCCTTGTTTCGGTAGCGATACTTTTGAAATTAACCGGTATTTTGTCCGAAATTATTAAGTTGATATACGTCGATTTTGCGTTATAATCGTCTGAAATATATTTAACCTTAATTGGGTGTCTGCTAAGCATATCTGCAACTTGATTGTTCTTCCCGTTTATATATTCCGTTTTATATGCAAAACCTGACAGAAATAATGCCCACCGTTGTAATCGTGTCGCTGCCATTTGCGGAATGCCTTTATTTTCTCCGAAGATTGATGTTAACGGTTTATGATCCGTTTGTATCGTGAACTCTTGCCCCATTAAGTAGTGATAGAATCTCCTTACTGACCAGTATATAGCTAACGCTTCCTTGTCCAGTGTCGAATAATTCTTTTCTGCCGGCATTAGCGTTCTTGATATGAAAGCAATGGGTTTCAGTTGTCCATTTGGAAATTTGTGCAGTAATGCTCCTGCTATTCCATCTTGACATGCGTCCGTTTGCAGAATTATTGGGATTTTTGGGTCAAAATGAACTAGTATTTCATCCGATCCTATTATTCGTTTTATTTCTTCGAATGCCTTACCACAAGCATCAGTCCATATGTACTTGTTATTTTTTTTAACAATTCAAAAATTGGCTTCATTATTATCGATAATTTTGGAACAAATTTTCCATAATATGTCACCATACCAATAAAACTCTTAACTTGGGTAACATTTTCTGGTCTGGGTGCATCGATAATTGCCCTTTGCTTATCTGAATTTTTTTTTAATCCCTCTTTCGAGATGGTATATCCCAAATAGCTTACTTCATCTTGAAAAAAAGCGCACTTTTCTTTTTTTAATTGAAGTCCTGCATCTTCCAATCTCTTGAAAACTTCTCTTATATTTTTTCCGTGATCTTCTCTAGTTTTGCCCGTTATTATGATATCGTCCAAAAAATTCGCAACACCATTACATCCTTGTAACAATTTTTCCATTTCTCTTTCGAAAATTGCACTTGCAGGTGTAATGCCATATGGTAATCTATTCAGTTTGAAGATACCTCTATGTGTGCTCCATGCTAGCTTCATTGCAGACTCTTCATTTACACATATTTGGTTGTAGGCGTTACTCAAATCGATTTTTGTAAATGACTCTCCCCCGTTGAGCAGTGAAAAGATATGCTCCATGGTTGGCAATGGGTACATAACCTTTAACAAATGTTTATTTAGCGTTACTCTATAGTCGCCGCAAATTTTCAAATTCCCGTCTTGTTTTATTATGGGTACAATTGGAGTTCCCCATTCTGATGATTCAATTGCTGAAATAACCCCTTCCTTTTCCAATCTTGTTAGCTCTTGTTCCACCTTAGATCTAAATGCGATAGGAATAGGTCTAGGTTTAAGGTAAATAGGTTTGGTATTTTCAGCTACCTGCAAATCAACTTGTTTATATTTGTAACATCCTAACTTATTTTGAAAAATGTTTGCAAACTCGTTAAATAATTGTTCCCTGTTGTTCACAGTTGTTACTAACACATCTGCAGTCAGTTTAAAATTAAATTTTTCCAGGAAATCTCTGCCCAATAAATTTTGAGTTGGCGTATCGTTCCTAACAACTTGAAACATAAAATTTTTACAAATAACATTTTCAAATTTAATGTTTACAATTACACAACCAATTGGCTTTATTTTACAACCAGAATAGCTACGCAATGTTATAAAAGAATGCTTCAGTTCACACTCAGACAAGTGTTTCTCATAGAAGTCATAACTTATTACTGATAAACCTGCCCCCGTGTCTACTTGCATTTTGTAATCATTGTTATTTATTTTTACATTTAAATATAAAGGTTTTTCATTGGTAATATATATGCTATTTATATCTACACAATCATTGTCTAACTCTACATCCAAAGTGTTTTGTCTAATGCTTTTAGTATTATTACAGACTTTTGATAAATGTCCTATCACTTTACATTTATTACATGTGTAGTTACTGTACTTACAGTTTTGTTTCCCTGTATGAAAATTACCACAGCATTTACATTTCCATTTACCCGACCTGGAACTATTTTCTTGATCCATCTTATTTGAAAAATTCCTTGCTGTACCATGTGCTTTTTCATACTTCTGCTGTTGTACAGGTTTCTTCTTATGTAAAAAATGCACGTCTTTGCTTTCAGCTTGAATACTCGATTCCCTTGCTTGAGCAATCTCCAGTAATTTATTCAAGGTTGTTGTAGGTTTTTCTTCACAAAGTCTATCTCTTATTTTTCCTTGTTTTAAGCCACACACAAATTTGTCTTTTAAAATGTTTTGTAACTGCACACCAAATTCACAATTAGTTGACAAGTTATGTATTTTTGCATACCAATCGTTAACATTTTCATATTCTTCTTGTTTTGCATTGTAAAATTCTATACGTTCTCTAAATATGCAAGTTGTTGGCGAAAAATGGGTTTTTAAAAGATTACACAGGTCTTCATATGCTTTGGTACTCGGTAGGTCTGGCGTACACAAATCTCTGAGTATCTTGTAAGTATCGGAACCAATAAGACTTAATAATGCACTTACACGTTTATCTAATTCTCCAGCTGATTGATTATCAGATGCAACAGTAGCATGCTTTTTTATACCATTTATGTTAAAAAATTGCTCTAACTGCTCTTGATATATAATCCAGCTGTCCCTTTTTGGATTGAAGCTATCTATCGAACCAATTAATGCCATTGTAGTATTCTTTCGTTATGGATATTTGTCGTCCCACGTGTTTTATTTTTTTTCAGAATCGTCGCCAATTTGTTATGTCGAGGTTAGCTGATGGGTACTTTCATTAATAAACCTTCACTAATTAATACGTTTATTAATACAGTCATAAACTATTGTTAAATTTTATGTATATAAACAAACACAATATACGAACGCTACTACAATCAATCTCTGGTCCCTACCCCGCGACCATCTTTTCTTTAATTCCCGTGGCTCTTCCCACGCCCCCGGTACTTTAATACACTACAGGCGGTAAGCTTCGAAATTCCCAATTCGCTTTCGACAAGTAACATCCTGTTTTCTTACAGGAAAAGCATCCCTTATCAAAGCTTATCGTTGAGCGTGAGCATATTTGTTTGCTGCACGCGGGCTCTTAGTTGTTACTATCTTCATTATACGATAGATTTTGGATCACTTCTCGTCGAACTCTCACCAAGCCAATCGTACATTGCTGTGTTAGATTCTTTCGATTTGCACCAAAGTTGACCCAACCGATAATGGGCAACTTACCATCTTCACGAGTTTAATCATCTCATCTTCCTCATGTTGTGGGTGTTGACTTTGCCGGCCCGCTGATGGTCAAAGATCGCAAAAATCGCGGTGCCAAAGTTGCAAAAGCACACATTTATTTATATGTTTGTTTTTCAACCAAAGCTTCTCACTTCGAGTTAGTGACAAATTTATCAACAGAATCTTTTTTATTGAGTTTACGTAGATTTGTAGCACGCCGTGGCAAACCTCTACATGTATACTCTGACAATGTTAAACAATATTTATTGGATAAGTCAATCCGTGATATACACAAAACACAATGCATTAACCTAATTGTGTGCTAATTCCCTTAAATATTCTAATATATCTAAATTGACATCTCTATACTTTCTCAACTTTACGGGTGGAAGATTTCCGGCAACAAGCTGTTCATAATATATATCCCGTCCTTTTTGGACTTTACGAAGCCCATCTATAAATTCAAATATCGTTAGATGGTGTACCCCCAATTCCATCTTTAATCTTCGATGGGTCGGTTCTGCGTGATTATTTGTTCTGTCATTACCATTCAGAGTCCTTTGGTAGAGATTCCACATTTCAGGAGGAAATTGGGGTTGACGTCTTCCATTTTCTCTTCTATAAATTGTAGAAGTACATCATTGTAATCAAAATAAAAAATAGTAAACATACCGATTTATCCACCCTATATAATTATCTTCAAACCAGTCAAGCAGTGGTTGCAGCTCTTGGTGTAAAACATTGGCGAGGGTATCTATAGCTTGATCTAAGTTGGCGATAGGTACGAATGGCAAAGAAATTACCATTCTGGCGTTGAGAGCGAACTGTGGATTATTATTGTACTGTGCAAGAAGTCTTAGATTACCCAAGTGTTGTTTTCATATTTTGGGCTAAATAAAAAAGTATCCATTTATGTTGACGCTCAGAAAGCTGTGTAGCATTGCAGTAAATGCCGCTCGTTTAAAATCACAATGAATTTCTGTAGGTTGCAAATTTGGCACTATTTCCTTAATTAAGTCGAACGTCTGACGGCGAACGCCGAAACGTCTGATGGTGAAACGGCGTAATGCCGACACGGCGACGTCCCATTTCCTTCGTTTGCTCGCTTTATTAATAAGTAGCCATGCAGTTTTATTCGTTCTTTTTTGTTTTTAATTAAATTTCAACACTTGCATTTGGAATTTTGTGTTTCGTATAAATTTTATTTCAATTATGTAATTTATTTTTATTGTTGTTCAATTTTAATTAACTATTTTCTTACATTGCATTTTTTTATTTATTTTATAAGAAATTTGTAAATTTTAAATGTACCAAAACCTTTTAATCACGCTGCGTGCGCGTTGATTTTCTGTTATAATTTCAAATTTGTGACGTTACAACCTTAAAGGTAGGTTCATTAAGAGTTGTAACCAAACAAATGAGCTTCTGGGCGATTAAAGATCTAGAAACGAATTTCATCGTGTCCACACTGATTTTGAGTATTTTATTCGTTTTTGAAATTTTCGAAATAGTTCTGGAATTTTTATTCTAAGCTAATCCGCTTCTTACGGATGAGCACCGAGTGAAAACCCTGATGATGTTTTTTATTCAAACGTTTCTTTTAATACCAACTTCTGCAAACAACAAAATAAATTCTTTATGACAATCGACGACGCTCAGCTCAGTGGTTGGACCGCGAATGAGTGTTTACAACACTGCCCAAAACCAACATCACACCAAATAAATTGATGGTACTTGTGTTTAGAGACCTCAGTTAACGATGAACTCGGGAAGTGTTTTTGCAATAGTTCTTGCAGAGTACTTTCGACTGAGTCTGTAAACTTTTCGCTTTTGCTCAACATAGAACTGATATATACATACTTCCAGGGCGATCCTTGTTCAAAATTTTTTGGAAGCAAGAACATATAAGTTTGTTTTATATGTCTCTACAGTACCTTCTCCAAAAGTCTTTCTTTGCCTTTTTAATGGCATTGCTATATGCAGTGAGACTGGTTTTGTATTTAATTCCAATCTCCGTTTTTTAGCTGTGTTAAATAGGTTTCTAGAGCGTGCCCTTGCTTTGTTAAACTCCTTGTTCCACCAAGTTACCGTGTTAGAGGTTCGTTTGACAGTTCATACTTTAAATTCGGATTTTATTGAACTAACAATACCATCAGTCATTAGCTCAAGCTCGTGCGTTGTTCTTGCAGCTGTAAGTTAGTTTCTGATTTTGCTGGCAAATTCGGGTTTCTGTATTCCATTACGAGTTTCTCGTCTGATTTAATCTTGAATTGAATGTATATATAGACAGATAAAACAAGTGTATCTGATGCATGCCATATTTTTATCACTTTACTCGCCTTGTGACTAGCAAGCGTAAGGCTAATAACTTGACTGCGCGACACGGTTTTAAACGTAGGCGCATCTCCGTTATTTATTATTTTGAAATTAGATTTTAGCATAAATTCTAAAAGTTTTTCACCTCTTGGATTTGTGTTTATGGTCCCCCACAAGATGTGTTGTGTATTGCCGTCGCATCCAAGAATCAACGGTTTGCTAGTCTTACTGTTAATCAGCCGCCGAATATCTTCCGGCGACGGTAGTTTTGTCTGGTTGTAGGGAAGGTAATCGGATCCGATAATGGACTCCCTCCTGATGCCTTTGTGTACCACAGATATTTTAACACCGTCTGGTGTCGCTGTTGCGTTCCTGACGTGCCCACGTTTTTTTCCTGCATACGTGAGTTTTGCGACGTGTCTCTGCTGTTGCCCTGAAAGCTTTTTAGGTTTTTTAAGTTTGCGCCGATATTTTTGAGTTTTGGGTCTCTTTTTTTTAAATTTTCTATAAGCGATTCCATATATTTATGTCCCACGAGTATAGTACGGAGGAAATAAAAGTTGCCGTGCGCAGTACACCAATGCGCTCGCTATGTGCAACGGGGTTTGCCTGGTGCCCCGAAGTTGGAACCAGTGAAGACTGATCTTCTATTCAGTCACGCATCTATCGATTTAGTTCACCCCCATCTTAAATTTAGGTTTTTAATGAGGTTGTTTCCTTTTGGTCCAGACAATTACTCCTCCAGCACCGCTTGCTTGTAAGACATGTTCACAGCAGCAAAAAGGTTTGGGTTCGGCTGCTTTGTCTGCTAACCAAAGTCAGTAGAGCAGCGACAAGCATCGTTATCCTAGTGTTAGCTTTTGCCAGTTTAAGCTAGCTGATTGGCGTGACATTAGAACATGAATGTATGAGACATAAACTGTCTCATTAACTTTAATACGCCATTTTTAAGGCTAGAACAAAATTACTGTCCAGGCTTATTTGAAGTAGGACAGATGCTACCAAAGTATTCGCCTCAACAGCCTGTATCGTCAGCATATCTGCATACTTTTACGTCATCATAGTCATTGGAAAGTCAGCTGTGAAGAGAAGGTACAGTGTTGGACCTAAGACGCTGCCCTGAGAAACTTCAGCATATATTTCCTGAAGGTTTGAAGTAGCTTCATCTCTTATATTAGTGTGTGACGTAGCCAGAATTTCAGTGAAGGGTGGGTCTGGTGAGAATATTTATTTTATCTTATAAATATACTAAAAGATTTTAAAACTCCCACCGGTTTTTTTTTACAAGCATCACTTTATCCGGGATTTTTAATAAATATTTCAGGAGGGGTCTGAACGCTCAGAACCCTTACACTAGCTACGTCACTGGTAGAGGTCTAGGCTCTCGGTGATTTACTTTTACTTTGTTTTCTTGATTGACTTCAAGCTTCGAAAATATGTTTGTCGTTTCGATTGTCTGACTTAACCAGTAAGATTTGAGTTGTGATTGTCTGTTTCGAGACTTAATCTTTTTAACTATATTAGTGTAATTTCGTTCTTGGTCAGATTCTTGAGCAGTATTTTGAGTTTTGAAATCAATAGGACTTAAGTGATCTTGGTCTGATGATAAATCGATTATATCTTTGATTTACGAACACTACTCAGCGAGTTCGATCTATGTGTGTTCACAGTAAACACACGACGTCCCAGGGACGTTCGTTTTATGTCCAAATGATGTCTTTACATCCCGGGCTTTAAAACGGACCTGTATAGGATGTCTTTAATAGGACGTCCTCAGGATGTCAATGAAGAAGGTACGATGGGATGTCCTATGCGGGAAAAAACAAATGCACACTGAGTGCGCGTGCCCACTTTCCTTCTTGTTCTCTGGTACCTACTCAACACCCGTATATTTGTATTTGGTATATCAAAGTGGTACACTCTGTTTGCATTTCCCGCATTTCACAGTACCCTCCTGGAGTAGTTTCGTTTTATATACGGAAATTTCATGAATTTTGACTGATATCCTCAGCCTCGTCTTTTCTATCGGGATGTGATCCTTTAGGCCGTGTCTTTTGGGATGCAAGGCACATGTCTACTTTTTGTTCGCGCTTCATACGAAGAACATAATTTGAATTATTGAATTTTCTTTATTACGCAGTAAAACCATATATGCCTTGATGGATTCTTTGACTTTGTTGATCCACAATTCTAGATTCCTTAAATGTGATGTTTTTTCTACTAACAAAAAAACCATTAAACTTATCGTCATCCATAAATCCGATAAGAATTTCACAAACTGACTTTTTGAATGTGTACTTTTAGAGAAAACTCAATAAGAATAATGTCTCCTGAAAAACTGACAACGAATTTATTGTTACAAAAATTTTTCTTATAACTTATGTAGACTTAAAAAACTAACGTCTATTAAACACAACAGTAAAAAATAGTTGAACGATTTTTAAATACATTTGTAATTATAATTTGTACTTAGAAGCTATTAATAAATTAGTCAACATCCTTAACATCATCGATTCCTCCAGAAGTTATAGCAAATGCAACTTCGCACTCTTCTAACTCTGGACTATCGTAAACCTTAGCAATTCTGTTCCCTTTCACGTTTTTATGAAAGCAGATTCGAGTAGTTGATGCGTGCGCCAAAATATTACCACCAACAGGTTTTTGAACATCAGGTTGTTCTAGATTGTTTAAGTCGGACGTAATTTGATTAGTCATAAAAACGGCAATGTTATATTCTTCGCTAATCTTCTGTAAACGAGACATCATTTGACCTAATTTTTGTTGACGAACAGCTATTTCGCCACGACCGCAATAGTCCACACGAAAGAGCGCCATCACCGAGTCAACAATTAATAATTTAAATAATCCAGCTTCCTCGTGTAGTTTTTCAACGACGTTATCGAGTAGTTCGTATTGGTGTTCGGAATTATAAGCGCGGGCGTATAAAACATTATCCAATACGGTAGTTTGGTCCAAGTTGAATCTATCTGCAATTGGCCTCAACCTATCAGGTCGACTATGTACTAGTTAAGGATATATTAGCAAAGTATGTTTATATGTAATTAAAATAAACAGAAAAAAAGTGGTATAGAAATAACATAAACGACTCCATTAACTAGGCGTGTAAAGTTGTTTCTTGTTGACACCAGTGCCCATCTCTCAAACTACAGAATTATGACCTACATAATATACACAAAGAACTCTTTCGTTAGTTCTCATAGCGCAGACTACAAAAACATTAGCATCAACAAACAAGAAGATCGAAACATTGCTAAAACTTAGTTATCCCGACGTTCCTAATGTTAGGCAGTGCCCTTTTCATCTCACCTCCTAAAAAGCATTCACTGCAACAACTACCATAAACGCCTCCAGCGACAAGTAATGTAAAATACTACAAAAAACAAATATATAAACGACAAAGACTAGAATTGGCAAGAAGAAATGTAAAAGACAACAAGTTTTGTAAAATGTGATATTTAAAAAAATACCAATAAAAAACCTGTAAAATTAAAATTTTTTTAAAAGCAGGATACAACGTGTGTTCGGTGTCAATAAAAATTACTCTTCCACCAATGTAACCATTGTGTCCTGGCATTTGAGCTGTAACGCATAATGTATGCGACAATTGAGTTTTCCCAGTTCCAAATTCTCCAAATACTTCGGTTATGGCCATAGACTCAATTCCTCCTCCCAGTAGCTTACTAAAAATTTACCAATATGTACAAAGTCTAAAAACTATATCTCATACTCTAATTGTTGGCTCCCAGTAGTCAATTTAAATATTTGTTTCCTTTGATCGACAACATCCAAAGCAGTCGTAAAACCATTAGCCAAAGATATCTTCTTACATGCATTTTTAATCCTATCGATCTTAGCATCATCGAAACCTTTAATTTCGGATAATTTTTTGCGTATAGTCATTTGTACGCCCTTAATTGTGTTAATCCCAGCAGCTTTTAACCGTTTAAGATCATCGTGAGCAATTCCATGTTCCAACAATAAAACAATATCCTGAAAACAAGCTTCCTCTTCTTCTAAATCGCCAAGATTTTCTTCGGAATTGACACTGCTTTCCTTTTCAGGATCCACAACTTGGATAATTTCAGTATCCATTATTAATATTTCTAAAATAGTTTCAGTAGCCAGGAAAATTTCAAACTGAGAACAGCTTCAATATGGCGCATTTCCATGACAACAGAAAATGGCGCAAAGGCGCCAATTTCAATTTTTTAAAATTTGGAGCAATTGACAAGTTGTCTAATCGCTTTAAACGTATTTTTAAGAACTAAAATGCAAATAATAAAAATTATTTACCTGTAATTAATCAATAAATTTATGAAACTGCGTAAAATTACACACAGATACACACGTACAGTGTATTGATAATGATGACATATTAGATTTTACACAAATTGGTTTTTAAACGAAAATGGAAAAAGCGGTGGTGGTTTTAGCCCCAAACGGGCGAAGACAAACAGTTAAAGTTGATTTAAATGCAACGATTTTGCAGGTATAAGAAAAATAAATAAAATTGCCTACTACGTCACTCTAACCTCACTTTTAAGATACTCGAAGAAGTATGTAGAAAGCAAGGTTTAAAATCCGAAGAGTATGACATTAAACACCACAATAAATGTCTGGATACATCTACTATTATACGCTTTTCGGGTCTGCCAAATAATGCCCAACTAGAACTTTCAGAAGCTACTCGAACTAGATGTGACGGGATAGTCACGTTAGGGTTGCAGCTAGAAGACGGTACTAGATTAACAGACAGTTTTAGTCCGAACAATTCTTTAACTGATGTACTGGTGAAGCTATGTCCAGATGAAATGAAACCGGAAACTAACCCAGTAATCATTTACATGAGAAGGGAAATATATGGGGAAACTTCTTTTAAAGATACCACTTTACGAAGCTTAGGATTAACCAATGGTCGTGCAATGCTACGTCTCATACACAAGTATGTATAATTCATAAGTTTTAAAGGCTAAATAAGTTGATTTTAGGACTCCGGAAGAGCTTCACACACAAGCGAATGTTTCAGCACCTTTACCATCACGACCTGCTGAGGAACAACCTTATATACGGCCATTTAAACAAGTTGAATCGCCTCCACGTGTTACTCCAGTCGCAACTCAGTTTAATTCTAATACCCCACAAATGCCTTCTAAACCTAAATCACCACCACCTATAGAACAAAATTTAAACAAAAAAGAAAATCCAATCACACAGTCAATCAAAGAAGAAAAACGGGAGTCAACTTCTTTAAAACGACCTCCATCAACAGTGCCAACACAAGTTAATTTCAAACAACCTAATAAAGAGAATACTGTTGCAGAAGAAGAATTTGTATTTGTAAGTTTTTTATTGTTTTATAGATGTGTGGCTCAATACTTATCTAGTTAGGCGAAAGAAATGCAATGGTATTCTCGCAAGAAACAGCCGAAGCAATACCAACATCTGAACTACCAGATGATTTTTTCGAATTAACAATAACTGATGCGAAAAAGTTACTGAAAGATATTAAAAAACGTAGAATGGATATAGAAAATGCACCGTTTCAAACAAAAGCTGTTAGAAGTCTACTGAAATCAACACAACAATTGGGTCAACTTAATAAATACAAACAAGCAGTAATAAGAGTCAACTTTCCTGATCAAACCGTCTTGCAAGGAGTTTTTAAGCCCATAGACACTGTTGAAACGATAATGAATTTTGTTCGAGAATATTTGGACGACAAAAACATTGAGTTCTATCTTTGTACGTTTTTGCATTCATCAAATTATTCCTCTAATCATTTTATTTAGATACTGCCCCGCCAAAAGAAATTATGAACAAAAGTAGTCGATTGATCGAAGTTAATTGTGTGCCAAACGCTATTTTGCACTTTGGGACTAAAGAACCTCCTAAAAATAGTCTGTATTTGAGAAAAGATTTATTCAACAAATTCACTACAGCATCGTTAGCGAGTTTAGCTGCTGCAAAAACAAGGTAATTTATTGTCTAGTTGTGACGTAATTTAAATGCTTTATATGTAAAGGTCCGAGTCAACGAGAGTAACTACCAGTAACACTTTAGATGATGTTTCTCTTGGTGATAGTTCGTCTGACGATGTAAATGTAGGGGCAAGTACAAGTCAAGGGAAAGAATATGAAGATTACGCTCGTAGAACACCATCTTCAGGTCCAACCACTATGCCTAAGTGGTTTAAACCACCCAAATAAATTCGTTTTTACTAATGTTATAACTGTTTTATTTTTTTACTTTAACCATTGAAGTTGTTCATTAAATAGAATCAAGTTTGAATTTACACTGTTCTATTCGTTTTTTCAACCTATGAACCTTTTAAAGAACAGTGGTGTAACGAGAAACCAGTTAGCCTAATCACGCCTAAGGCTAAGTTGATTTTACATTAGTAGTGCAACTAATAACTCATTTTTATTTCCATGTTCTGCAAAGATATTCACAACTGTTTTAATATCTGTTTGGTTTCTTCATGTGGTTTTGGTGTCATGTGCCATTTTGGCAACATGCGGCTATTTGCAAACCTAGTTTCTATGTATTGGGATATAATTTCGGTATGCGTCAACAGAATACAAATGGAATGTGCATTTATGCATATAATTGCTTATATCTGCTTAATTAAATCAAAAGTTAATGAACTGTAGGGTCCAGTATAATATGGAAGCAACCTACCGCGACTTTAGTACATAAAAGTACTTTCATAGTATGAGAATTACCTGCGATCACACGCCGTTTGTACTACACATTAATAAAATTATAAAACAAAGTAGGTACACGAATTAAAATTACATTTCAAGAAATTCTTTCAGACATGTAATTTAGTAATTGCGTTTTAGTTTTAATTAATAATTTGTGAAAAACATAGTTCAACAATTCCACATAAATTGATTTTAAAATGCATCATACATATAAAACAATTGAATCGACAAAATTGAAATGGTCGCCAACGTATTTGTTTTACCAAAACAAAGAAAACGTATTATGCTTCTGTAACGCCGGAATTTTAATACAAATTGAGTTAATTTTATCACTCTTTACGTTAGCTAACTAATACACACATTACACAAATTTTATATTATCAAATTGTAGGTAAGTACCGTGGGCTCGAACCCATCTTCTTTCGCCATTCCGACCTTAGCGTGCGCAACCCCATCTTAAAACAGATCATGTGCATTTTCGTAGTCATCGATATTTCCGCTAGATGACAATGCAATTTTCATTTTACTGACAGGTAATGTAGTCGTGTAATTTCTGTTTCCATTTTCCGCGATAGTGTTTATTCTGTAGACTTCATCGGCTAAAACTGGTAATTACATAATACGGCCCTTTATAGTTTCGCTGCGTTCTGGTAGGTTCCCCAGTAGAAATTGGCGGTAATTTCGCATAAACAATGTCTCCTATGCTGTAACCTTCGTGCTGGCAACGTCCCCTGTCGTCATACGCCGTATATTTGATTTTTTCCTTTCCGATTTTGTTCCAAATCGCGTTTTGTATTTCTGATGCATCCTCCTGCCCATTATTTTCTTCTGAAATTCTTCTTAGTATTCCATCCTGAAAGTGCGATGTGTACCTGAACTTCAAACGGTTACCTTCACGTGGTTTTGTTTATTACGTTGTTCGCGTCTCTTTGCACTTGGTTTATGCAACAAACAAGTTGTTTCACTCTGCATTTTTGTCAGCATAGTTGGTGTTATTATTCGTTTTGCACGTTCAATAACTCCATTCGTCATTGGGTATCTCGAACTGTTCAAAATATGTCGTATCCCGTTCTGTACACAAAATTATTTAAACGATTCCGCTGTAAACGCGGTTCCCATGACGTCGATTTTTGAGTTCGAGAGAAAGGAGCAGTTCTCTGCGAATATTCTCCTGTTAGGTTCTCATAGAAATAGTCCCTCAACATAATTTGTATTTTCGAATGCATGTGAATAGTTGTTCTCATGAGAATTAGTAATGCAACATTGCCACATTTAATTCTAACCATCAACCAATCAAAAAATTTGAAATAAAATTTGTCTGGCTTATCTAAGGTGGTCATATTATTTATTAACTGTAATAAATACATAAATATACATAATAACAGATAAATAATAATCCTTATTTAATATTTACCTGGTTCTAAAAGTCCTCAGTTCTTCCAAATTAGTAGGAAACTTCACCCACTCGCTAAAAATGGCCGGTTGGCACAGTGCATTGCATATTTCCTCCGTGCAACCGCTAACCGAACTTTGACTAACTCAGACTAACTGCTGTAAATATGTTGGTGCCCGTTATTTTTTGGTAACTACCATATCCAAAAAATCGTAATGCAATTAAAACCTAGATTAAAATGTTGTTACTTAAAAACTCAAAATGTACTATTGATTTCGTTACTTTTCTTCGTATGGTAAGATCAAAAGCTCGAGAGGACTGCCTTACAAAAAGAGTAACGGCCTCAATTATATTGTGAGCTAACTCTTTTGACACTCGGAAATATTTTATGAGCTGTTTTCCTGGCAAATTAAAAGCATTTTCTTCTTTGCGAAATCGACGGTTTTTGAAATTCCGCGTCTTCTTCGGCTCTTTCTAAATTTTCATTTACTAACACACCCGCAAGAACTTCATCATCCATTATGAAATTTCCAAAATACAGATTCTTAATTTTAAGGGGAACACGTCCCCACTCAAAAATCGACGTCCTGGTCGGTTACAAATTTTGTCCGGTAACCAAAAATCTTTTATGAGTTTGTCCAAACAATTTATTGCAATAACCTTCGAACTTCGTACAAAAGGACCTTAATGATTTATGTGTATATACCCGTGAAACACTTTCTCCGGTATTGGAAGCGGATGCAACAAGCCCGGTTGCTTTCCACCTGGTAATTTCATTAATAAAACACTCTGAACACACTCCGATGTGAGGTTTCACGTACTGACGAATGCCTGGGAACCCCGTAATGTCCCGAAAAGTCATGAAACTTTATTATGATACTCTTCCAAATCCTGCCGTTCTAATTGTCCGTTTAACAATTTATAATGATTCACTTTTTTGCGTTCTAACCTGTTTAAGCTTATATTATTCTTCCGTAATATGTCAATTATTTCACTTAAATTAGCATCTGCGAGCAGCCGCGGCTCCAGCAGTTTATTTCGGTAGGGGCTCCAACAGTTTAAAGCGGTAGATTCTTTCTTCCTCCAGCATGATCGCGTACACTTCCAATCGTTGTTCGTATAATATAACTCCTCCAAATGATCGATGCTCGACTCAACGTGTCCTCGTGCTGTAGTCGTTCTCCCTTTCTCTATTTTATTTCGTAATCGAATTCTTGTAAAAGATGGCTCTAACGTGATATCTGTCGTTTTCTGCATGTTTAGGTAAATCACCACCTTAAAGTAGATTGGTAACAAATTTTTTTTTAATCTGTCCATTGACCACACGATAGGCATCAACTCCAACCTGCTACTGTGATAATTTTCTTGCTAACGGCGTACACATGCATGGCACCGTCTAACCCCTTCTGTAGTATCATTCCTACCAAACGCAACAAACTCTGTTTTCGCCTTTGGGTTATATAATTTAACCACTGGGTATGAAACTAATTTCTCCTACAGCGTATGGAAAGCATCGTCGTGACGTTCCGTTCAATTGTACTTCACGTCCTTTCGTGTTAAAAAACACTCAGAGGTCGTGCAATTGCTGCGTACCCCTGTACAAACCTTCTAAAGAAACTGGTAAGCCCTAGAAATCTTTTCAGCTCGTGTTCATTTACCGGTCGGGGAAATCTTTTAATAACTTCCGTTTTCTCATCTCCGGGAGTGATTTCAACGCCGGAAAAACCCCAGAAAATTCCCTGTAGTATATCCGAATTTATATTTTCGTAATTTTAAAGTAAGCCGCGCGTCATGGATCGCGAGCATATCTTTCTAATCACGCGCTGACACCAAAACGTCATCTATAAATACCATGAATATTTTGTAACGTGAGGTCCAAAAACTTTTGTCATAAGCCGTGCAAAATTTGAAATTTGTCAACCCGAAACACATTCTCGTAAACTCCCCCGAGTCGTCCGGTGTCACAAAAGCTGTATTTGGTCTCGCGCCCGTCGTCAAGAGTATCTGAAAGAATGCGTGAGCCAAATCCGATGTCGTGAGTAATTCACACCCCGTCAAATGCTCAAACTACTCGTCAATGTAAAGGTAAGAGAAAATGATCCCTGGATGTCTGACTATTTAACTTTCAGTAGTCCACCACTAGCCTTGGTTCACCTGATTTCTTCTTAACTAGCAACACAAGCGACGCATACGGCGACGTCGTGTCTGTAGCGATTCCGCACCTTTTCCACTCCAATACTATGTCCATCATCGTTGACTTGTCCTCCGAGGTCATTCTGTTTACTACACACCGGCTTCCCGCTATCAATTATATCCATCACCATAATTCACTTAGATTTGTAGCGAAAGTCGTTCGAAGTTCATTTACAAGTTCTAATACGTTTCTCCGATACTCAATTAGCGTTGCTGGATCGATATCAAACTCATTGATACTCACCGTCACGTTCGCGTTATCAGTAGCGTCTTCCCAGTCATTCGCGCCTTCTCGGGCTTCACCTAATATCTCTCCATCGTATACAGTCCTCTCTCGCGTGTCATCGTTTCGCATTGGCATTTGCACGTTTAATTCACCAATTTTTGCATTTACAAAGTTTATGCTGTAAGGTGTTAATGTTGTAGTTTCAGTTGCGCTCACGTTCAATTTGTTAATTTTGATTACGGGTAATTCTATTTTATCGAAAAATGGATCTGATTTTAGTCTAAACACTAATCGTCTTTCTAAATGAAAATGTTCGGGTGTTCCGTAAAGTTCTGACTTAACAACACCGCTGTGTTCTATACTTCGTTCGGCACTACGTACATTTTTACACCTGCCATGAAAATTTTTGCAATCACAAAACTGTCACTTCGAACTTTTGTTCCGCCAAACTTGGATGTTTCCGTCACGTAAGTTTTAAATCACGCACTAGGTCCTCCTTTATTGTACTTACCGTAATCGTTTATTGTAATGTCGCAATCTTTGCTTAAGTGTGACTCTTCGCCACAATTAAAACAACGAAACTTCCTTCATTGAAAAAACTTGTGTCGTCGCCGAGCGGCTCCTATTTTCGGCTTGTGAGATGTCCACCTGCCTTACGCCTTCTTTCTTTACCGTCTTATTGGTGTCCCTATTTATTTTGAATCTTTCCATGCGTGCATCGCTAACTGCCTGATGCTTTAAGAGGTCATATTGTACAATTGTGTTTCTGTCTCCTGTGACCTACTTAGCATCGCGCTACATAAACCAATTAGCACTTGTTGCTTTTGTTTTTCAAAGTTCAAGTTCAACTTCTTACATAACTTCATTTCTTCGTGGAAGTACGAGTTCATTGACCATTTCTTTGCTTTCTCGCCATCATACGATTCCACCTTTCCGTTCGACTAACGTTTCCAAAAAACATCTTCTCGAACTCTTCTACAAACCCCGTGCACGTATTGTAACGATTATTAAAACTAATTTATTTATACTAAAAATATTTACACGTTTATAAGTCCGCGAATAACTTCTATTTATCTAAACACTGACACTTGTTTACATTAAGGTCACGTAGAAGGTTATACTTCGCTATACTTATCTCGACACGCGTTAATCAACTAATTATACAAACTTGAATAATCTTGTTAACACTGCCGACTTCGAATTACTGAAATAACTGACCTATGATTCATTTGTATCGCTTTTATATATTTTGGCCATCCTTCAAGAATTTTCCACATTTTTCGTAAGCGTTCTAGACGTCGATAAAAAAGAACGTGAACGCTCTCGAAATTTACAAAAACTTCGCGAATCTTTCAGTATTTAAGTTTGCACGATTGCTTTGTAGCCAATGTCGTAAAACTCCCATCAGGTGTATTCTAGCTGTCTCCAATACGAGTGAATCCGGCGATCGATGTAACAGTTGCATACTCACCATTCGCTTTTCCTGTCGACTTCGATTCATCGTCGTATGTTAGAATATTTTTCGACAAGTCTGGCATTATGTGAAATGCTTGCTTGTCTTCCATTTCTTTTTGTGTTGGTTGTTTTTGAGCCGTCACATTGATCACCAACTGCTCCAATCGATCATTTTGTCTTTTGTTATCCAAGACCCGTGCCAGTCCACCGTCCCCGTTTTGCTCCCTTATTTGTCCGTTCTTCGAACGCATCAAAATCGTCCACACTATACTTATGCGGCATCTGAGTCGGGCACGCACACTTTTGAACCACACCAAGAACGTTCAACTACCGGTTTGTAAGCAACGGCAACCTTACACGGACACCATTTTGAAATCTCAACCGCGTGCTAACACGTTCACCACCAAGACACCTTTTTACTGAATATCAATCTACTCGTTCTGGATTCACACAATTCCACTTCTGATGATGTTAACTACTTTTCTTACACCTGGTAGTTAAGCGCCCTTTTGACTATTTTTCTAGGAACTTGTAATTTCAGAAAATTATGATGAATTAGAAGTAAGCAGACATTTGCACGAAATAGGGTACAATAAATAATATAATACAAAATAATATTTGGTTTTATAGAACTTAAAGAATCTATCTCCCTTATGTCAAAAAATTTCGCCAAAACTAAATCAAAAGGCGACCAATGTTAATAGTTTATTCTCGATATATAATATATTCAATACATACAAAAATGTTAATCATACAAAAAAACTTAAACTTAAATTTGAAAAAATCACAGACAACTGTCATAAAAAATGGAACTTAGCGGCGTTTTTACGGTGTATTGATTTATCATAAACAAGTGAAATCTTACAAATGCAACTAGCGATTGTTATAAGTAAATTAGTTTAGACCTAAAGTTAAAGACAACACAAATATACGAACACATCAAAATGGAGTATGTTTTTTCTATATATAAAAGTACGAAAAACAACTATGTTGATACTAATGGCTGGTTTGATCAACACCTTAACGTTGCCAATAAATCTCTTTGTAATAAAACTGATCTATATCTATGTGTATTCGAAGCACCTACTAGTACATATCAACGCTGTCAATTTTGCAAGAATTACGTTTAAGAGGAAAGGCGCAGAGTAATGTATTTGTACAAAGTAATTAAAACAAAACCTTCAAAAGACTTGGTACAAACGGAATAACCCGTAAGTTAGAAAAGAAAACAGAAACAGTGACGTTGTACAAATTCATCCATGGCCAAGGAACCGTTAAATTAAAAGTTGTGATGCTTAATTTGAAACAATCTAAAATCAATCAACTAGAAGCTGCCTTTATCATGACTTGTACTAGGTTCCAAGTGTATTCCCATAGGCCCCAACATGGTGCTAGCCGGGCCAGCTTCACCCATCTGAGCTTGATAACTCTCTAAAACATTCTTCAAGGCGTTCATATCAATATCAACGGGACGAAAACTCTCAACATCATCGAATCCTTCACATTTTTCTTTCGTCTGGAAACTTTTCCCAATCGTAGTCGTCGACAATTCTTGATCCATTTGCGTCATGTAATCTTTCATTTTATTCTTCACCTCCTCGCAACCTTCAAAACTAACTTCTTGATCTTCGGCGTAAGCACTCATATCTGAATCGGAATCTAAATCCCAATTATCATCTTCAGGAATCATAAAATCTAAAATATTTTGTAAAGCACAAGTAAACGAGGCAGGATCAAAATTCACTTTGTTTGAATTGACTTTATCTTCGACCTTCGTGTCGCTGGAAAAAGACACTTTGTTTTTATTTTGTCGTTTAATACCACGAGGAGGCCTTCTTGGAGAATGTTTTACATCATCTGGAAACTCGGCACCTTGCACATCGGAAACGTGTTCCAGGAATTTGGTAATTTTTTCGGTAAAATTCGTTGGGTCGGTGTTGCCATTTAACGGGGTAAATTTTTTCTGTCCATATTTTTCCTGTAGCATTTCCTCAAGATCGTTCGGTGCTATATCCAACCAAGAATCATCGTCGTCTTTAGGTAAATCGCTGCACTCTTTTTTGAATTCGTCACAAGCATAATCAAGGTTCTTAGTTAATTGTAAGATTTCTTGTCCGATTACAGGTGTACATTGCATTGAATCGCAATAGTTAATGTAGTATTCCTTTGCTTTATTAAGAAGATCGTTGTAATCACGCGAATGTTCCAGTAAACTTCGGAAATAGCCTTTGTCTTTTAATGATTTTACATACGAGTGCCAGCCTCGGTCATTATCAACATCGGCACTAGGTTTAGCCTGAGAAACTAAAATTTCAAAACCACATGCGAGTTTAACTCCTAAACTATGTGATTTATATTGTGGGCTACTAATTACAGGTATATTCCAACCCGTACGTTTATCGGGCGTATACCTACTGTGGTTAAGCATTGCATACAAGCACTTTGTGAACGTAACCCTTGAATAAACTCGATTTTCTGGTGGAAAATACTTCATAGCCCTACAAGCTTTCATATCCACAGAATCACGATTGCAGAAAGCTTGTACTGCTGGAGCAACAAGTGCAGGTTTGTGTTTTAATATAGCAGCAACGCCTATAGGTAAATACAAAGATGCTGAATGTAAATTCTCTTGTATTCGACCAGGATACCCTTTAATCTTATTTAAAATCGAATTCTGAATGTCTTGCAATGAGCAAGTACTTTGTGGGTCGTTTCGAATCTGTGTCAATGCATCGCTCACCGAGATAAGTTCGTCGTCATCAACTGGAGGAACTATGTGCAATTTATTTTGATAAATGAACACTCGGTTTTCGCACGTATCTGGATTGGCCCATTTAGGTAAATAGTTCGCAGCTTCTATTAACAAAAACTCACCATCAGAATCGATAACTCTAACTACAACATCTAATTCTTTAGTTACTTCGTACAATAAATACACTATAAACCACTCGTCTTCGATGTTATCACCGCAGTGTGTAACGCCATATAAGTGGGGCAGTGTTTCATTAGTGTCGATTGCTAAAAGCGAATCTTCGGAAGTCCTTACCACCAGCTTGAATTCATCTCGATGCCACAAATACTTTTCTGAGTGCCTTTGCACGATGCTTTCAACTTGTTTTAAGGTGTTTTTTAGAACGGTTTGTTCAGCTTTTGAATCCTTACAGGTTAATAACGACGGATATACAAAATATTCAACAAAATCGTCTTCTCTCGTGGAATGAAGGAAATTCAAACTATTTGCCATTGTCTCATACAACAACGATTCTTTACGTATGAATGAATCACAATTTTTCTAAAAATCGAACATAGAAAACGATTCTTTAGGGTTCGTTACAGTTGGTGGAAAATTTAAATAAACTGAAATAAACTAAAAACTGCAATGTTGTCAAATTGATTTTTAAAATGCTGCCAATATAATTACGTTTGAGTTTAGAGTGTCTAAACTTAGCGACGTTACTTTTAGAGAATAATAGTTACGTTTATTTAATGTCATTGGTCATTTATGGTTGCTTTAGTGTGATTGACTCAAATAACCGCGAGTATGCTAAGTTTTATATCTACAACTTTATGATTTAGCATTAGCAACACATACAGAATCGACAATTGATGGAATTGTCTACAAGCCGAGAGTATAATTGTTACCAATGCTGAATGCAACTTCCAAATTAATTTCGATCATAATTTCCACCATCACGTATGCACAAATGCTAACCGTTGATCACTTAAACAGTTGGATTCCCTAATCCTTAGTTAGATGTATTATAATTGCTGCGACAATAACACAAAATTTACACCAAGAACTGAAAACTACTTACAAATAGATACGCGATCACCAATCTAACTTATTATCTCGCCGTTGCATGATCATTGCAGTGTTTTGTATCAGTAAGACCCAAGCAACTAGAAATGACCAATAACGTTAAATAAACGTAGCTGTTAGTCCATGAGAATAACGTTGCTAAGTTACTGTCATTTTATTAACCTTGCGCGGTATAGAGACCATATATAAACAAGAACTCGAGTTCAACCAAAGTTCGTTCTTATTAGCGTTTTAATTATAAACAATGTGCGTATTTCAGCATTCTGTCTAAGACTCAAGCAAATAAAAATGACAAATGATGTTAAATAAACGTAACTGTTAGTTCATGAGAGTAACACGTCGCTAAAATACTGTCATGTTACATTGAGAGGTAGATAGCCAAATTTATTACGAAAGTACTCGGAATTATGTGGGATCCGTACAAAAGTACTCTAATTACGTAAAAATGACGTGATCAAAACGTGATCTGGTTTGCTAAAAACGTGCGTATAACAAGTATAACAATTTTGCTCGACGTTGCGCAGTTCAAAGATCGTATAAACATGAACTCAAAAAGTTTAACCGAATTGAATTTTTTGTTGGATTTTGTTTAGTAAAGTCTGATTATTGCAAAATCTTTGAAAATTCAGCGTTAAATTAAATTAAAAGTTATAATATTCAAACATGGATTAAACAAACTATTTTTTACTAAATGAAATCATTATTTTTCAAAAGTTAAATAGATCTTAACCACAGAATACTTAAATGTTCTCTTTTTGTGATATCAATGTAGAAATTAGTCAAATTATTATCTACATCCTGTATATAAAATGTCGGTTTGAAATTGAAATGTTAGGGGTGCCAACCATGTGCCAACATAAAATCGAATTTTTCTAGTAATGGCGTCAATTTGTTCGACCTCTTGTAAATCTTTCATTGAAAATGACTTTTGCACTCTATAATCAAACTTAAAGTAAATGTCATCTTATCCATAAACGATGAACCAGTAGATTTGGTAATACGTAAAGAAACAACTCTGTTATGTGAATTACAAGAAATCAAGTCAAAAAAAAATGTTTACTTATAACATAGAAATATACTCTTGGAAATGGTCGTGACAAAAAACATAGATAATAGATGGGTCAAAAGATACAGAATTTGTTTTGTTATCGGTGCATTTATCTTGTCTTTTCAAATATACCTAGCACTGCGTTTCTTTCGAATAAATACAGATACTACGAGTACAGCCAGTCAGTGGAACCCCCATAGCATAATAAATATCGATTCTAACGATGTAGAAAACAGTGTTAATTCAGCCAGACGAAGCAAAGATGGTTTATCGATAGACGACGAAGACATTAGTAATACCTTGCACCAAGCTAAAGAAAAATATCGCGTTAAATCCGATGTTATTATTAATAAGACACACGCAAAGAACCAATTACATTTACGTTTAGAAGAATTAGATTTTACTCCTTCATGTAAAATTACCACGAAAGAAGCAATTTCTGCAATACATAGAGCAAAAACGCAAAGATGTAAACAAATAATATCAAACGTAACGTGCCTTATAGCAGATGGTTTATTGTATCCAAAGAAGTTACCTAATCACTGTCCTAATGATGGGCTCATTGGTGGCAAATCGTTGGGTTGTTTTAAGGATGAGAAAAGTTTTCGATTGCTGAGTGGGTATTATGGAAATTTCAAGAATACAAATTCGCCCGATTTCTGTATGCAATTGTGCCTTCAGTCTGGATTTTTATATGCTGGGGTACAGTATTCGTAAGTATATATATTATTACTGGGTCATTCTGACAAAAGTTAAACCTGACCATTTTTGAGTTTTGTTATCACAGTGTTAACATCGATTGTTTTTATTCTTAGAGCCGAATGCTTTTGTGGAAATGAAGAACCAACTGCCACAGCTAGGTTACCCGATTCATCATGCAATATGAAATGTCCTGCAGATCCACATTTGGCTTGTGGCGGGTATTACACTGTTAACATTTATCAAACAGGAATTGCAAGTAAGTACTTGCAAAATTATTTAGTTTTGTTTGACAACATTTCTTATAGAGTTTTCACCACAAATTGCTGAAACTACAGCATCGTTTAATGCAAAATCTGCTAGAATAGTGTTTCTTTTGACACTAAATGGGAGGGCTCTACGTCAAGTTAAAAGACTAATTAAGATATTATATCACGAAGATCATTATTTTTACATACATGTTGATATTGTAAGTACCATAAATGTTTGTTTTTTTTTATTAGTAGAATTCTTGTTTTTAATGAAGAGGTTTTTGTTTATTATTTATGTAACTGTGGAGTTTATGAATTTTTCCAAGAGGGTAGTTTGGCAACTGTTGGTAGGACGTTACACTGTACACTGTTAGATTCGAGAGCTTTCTTAGGAGTTCTGTCAGCTCTCTTTAGTGAGCATCCAGTCTTGTCGGCATTTTATTTTCAAAAAAGATTGGGATCTGAATCTAGTTTAGTAAGGTAAATGCGAACTGATTTAATTTTAGCATTATCGTTATGGGCGACTCTGATTGGTTTATAGTCGAAATGAGGCGTCTCCACCTTTTTCCGCTCTTGCCTTTGCTCCTCGCCCGGTAAACCCGTTCGAATATTACTTCAGGTGAGGCTTTGTTCACTCGTCTTCCACCCTGCTTTTATCCTCTCTTTTCCTCTTCTATTTTTTATAATTACCGAAATCCCTCAGCCGATTTTTCCCAGTTCCCCTCCTTTACTAACTTCCTAAGGTTATCTGCCTTCAGTCTTTTCCCCAATTCTATTTCTATCTTACTCAAAACACTCTCTCACCTTAGGCGCTCTAGAACATGTTTCGCATCTCTACTCTCGCGTCGCAATATACGCATCTGTTTATTTCCTATTCCTGTGAGATTGGAACCAAAACTCTCGTGACCTATCAGAAATTAAGCCACATAATGGTTCAACCCTGTCGCTGCCCATTTTACCCACTCGTCCACTCTGCTAATTAGTTCGTGCGTCTACCTGTCAACGCTTGCCCTATTTCATATGTTTTGCCACTCCTCCATCATCTTGTCCGCAGATGAATGATGTTCGAAATCCCCCACTCTCTTGCTTATACTCTCCCTAATGGAAGGTGTCTCGGCCACCACCAGGATGGCCCTATAGGCCGCAGTCATCCTCAATACAATCCTCCCCTAACATATCGAGGTGGTGCTTGGAGAACGGAGCGTACCACCTCTACATAATTCTTCTCCGATCTGAGCTTAGTTTTCCCACGTTGGACATGAGTCAAGGCAAACTCCTCACAGATTTTTTTGCCTTTTCACATACACGTCTTACGTGGTCAGTCATTCTGCCGTTCTCTCCGATCCACACGCCACGATCCACCTCAAGGCGTTCCCACTGTCCAAACCCCCCCACTCATATGAAAAAATTCTTTATTTATCTGTGTCCGACCAGGGCAACCACGTCGGTTTCATCCGGAGCCAGACAGACCGAGATACTTCAACTAGGCCACCGCACTATAAATCCCATCTTCTGCCCTCCTCACCATATCTGCGGTTTTACCCTCGATTACCACCGCTAGGTCGTCTGCGTATTCCAATAGCGTAACACCGTCCGGCATCGTAAGCTCCAGTACTCCGTCGTAGTAGAGGCTCCGCAGAAGCAGTCCTAAGACCCCTGCAGGACCCCCCCTTAAGCTCAATTTTTTTATCTGTCTCGACGTACAGCCACTTTTCCCTGAAATAATCTTTCATTCTCTGTTTTGGCGCCCTCCCTTTTTTACTTAAAACCAAATTGGTTTTGGTTTAATGTATTCCCCGTTTCTATCCACTCCTTCATTCTTTCTCATTCTATTACTTCTAACAATTTTCCTAAAACCGAAATCGTTCTAAATCCTCCCGCTACTACGTTAGGTTTAGTAGGCTTCGGGACTAGCGCCAAACTTCCAGTCTTTCGGCAAGGAACCGCTTTCAAGACATTTGTTGACGCATACCAGCAGGTCGTTTCCAATCACTCGACAGGCCTTGCTTAGAATTTCTGTCTTTATCCCATCAGGCTCCAGGACTTTCCTTTCTCCATTCGATCTTTCCGTGCCTTGCAAACATTTACTTTGCCAGACGCACTCTTTCTTCTGCTTTCATACTCACTTTTACTTTCTTACTAAACTTTCTTGTCACGATCTTGTATCCATTTCCCTATGCATCGTTTTCAAGGTCTGTTAATAGGCTCTTCCAATTCTGTTCTTTAGTTTTCTTTATTGCTGTTTTAGTTCTGTTCTTTCAGTCTTGTACTTTTCTTTTTCTCCTTGTCATGTCTTCTCTCATTCGTACTCAACCTTCTTCTAGCTTTCACGCATTTTCACTTCTTACTTTCGCTATGTTCACCAGTGCTTATCCTTTTCCCTCTGATTCTCATCCTTCTTTTTCAAAGTAGTTTTGCGTCCTTCCACAATCATGCTTGTCAGCTTTTTTGCTTCCAACTCGCCCCCTACCACATTCCATCTTAATACTTCCAGTCTTTGTTACAGCTTTTTTAGAATTTCCTCGTTCGTTTTCCATCGTGTGCTACTTTCATTCCTACGTTTACTGTAATCTTTTTTACCCTTATTCCATACCCAACGTAAGCATCTGTGAGTACTTAGCGTTTCGTCTTGCATCACCTTCTATGCCGTCACCTCATTGATACATCTTTCATTTACAAGAATGTTGATAATGTCCAAAAAGTTGTCCCTCTCTATATTGGGGGAGACGTAAACTCCGCAAATAGTAATATCCTCTACCTCCACTATTATCAGGTCTTGTCCTTTTTTGATTTCTTTTAACCTTACATTGCTACCGCGTCTTTCTACTTTAATTGTGACATCGCTATTTTCATCTAGGAACCTTTTTAGTCTCTCTTCCACTTCGTAGGTATACGTTTCAATCTCCGTTGTTTTTGCTTGTTGCTTCCGTTTCTGCGGCTACGATTTTCCTTACTTCCCTTGTCGTGCAAGCTGCTTCGTCGAAAGCATTTAACAATTAGTTTGTGATCAGCATGCTGGCAGAACTGCTTACTCTTTCAACCCACTCCTTTAGTTCTTTTTGGGTGTAATTCCTCACCTCGCTTCACATTTTTTCTGCATCCGATCGTAGCCTTCTGAGGATGAGAGAAGCCAAAAACGGTTTTGGTGGACTACTGAAGTATTTGTCAATTTTCCTTTTTTTGACAGAATTTTTTGTCTTTCGCCCCATGTTAGATCCAGTATCCTATTGTTACCACCCGGTGTGCTCTATACGTATCTTCCTGCCGTCAGCGGCAGCGGCGACGTCTGTATTGCTTCTTCGTTTCTCGCTTTCATACTTCGGTCGCCCAGTTTCTCTAACGATGCGGAGTAGCGGTCGCTTGTAACGGTCGCCAAACTCCCTTCACCGATCTGCGCTAGCGTATTCCCCCTCCCCTGCGCAGTAAACTATCTTTTTCACCTACTCATTTTGATTTAATGAACGGCTTCACCGCATTAGGTTCTGTATAGGATTTCCCCTCCTTGGAACAGGTGGGAGAGCTCGCCGGTCACGGTTGACCTTCCCGTCAGCCACGCATCTTTTGGCCCGGTTGCCACCTTGGATTTGGGTTTGACAAGACATACGGATACGCGCCGTCACTAGAGGGCAGTTTTGCCGTCATTGATTTAACTGATTCAATCTCTTGCCCTCGACATTACAGGCGAAATTATAGTGCTACCCTGTTGGTCCACGGAAGGATTAACTTCCTCCCCAGTAGAGGCTCAAAACTCACCGTTGGGATTGCCTAACAAACTTAACCAAACTGAAGACAGAAACACTGAAAACTAGATCACGTGGCTTAGTGGTTAGGATTGTTTTTTTTT
This sequence comes from Aquatica leii, assembly GCA_035610365.1. NCBI lineage: Eukaryota > Metazoa > Arthropoda > Insecta > Coleoptera > Lampyridae > Aquatica > Aquatica leii. The sequence goes on from CM069435.1 coordinate 18,784,213, forward strand.
TAAATATCTGAACTATCTAATCCTACAGAACTCACAATTGAATTGTAATTTAAGTTGCTCAAAACTTTATTGGGGTCGCTGTTCGGCGTCGTATTGTCTTGTCTCCTTCGCTAATAGCACGTTCGCGAACTACTTTACAAGACGGGTACTTTCACTGTGGGAGAGCTCGCAGGTCACGGCTGACCTTCCCGTCAGTCACGCATCTTTTGATCCGGTTGCCACTTTGGATTTGATACGAGTTGTGTCCTCTTGGATCTTGCGATTTGCCACTAGTACCAAGACATACGGATACGCGCCGTCACTAGAGGACAGTTTTGCCGGCATTGATTTAACTGCTCCAATCCCTTGCCCTCGACGCAACAGGCGGAATTATAGTGTTACCCTGTTGGTCCAGGAGAGGATTAACTTGCTTCCCAGTAGAGGCTCAAAAGTCACCTTTGGGATTGTCTAACTAAACTGAAGACAAAAACACTGAAAACGCGAGATCACGTGGTTTAGTGGTTAGTATTGTTTTTTTTATATCTGAACCGATCTGAACTATCTAATCCTGCAGAACTCACAATTGAATTGTAATTTAAGTTGCTCAAAACTTTGTTGGGGTCGCTGTTCGGCGTTGTATTGGGTTGTCTCCTTGGCCAATACAAGACGGGTACTTTCACTGTCCCTTAAAATTAATACAAGATATTTGAATTTAAACTAAACAATGTAATATTATCTTGTAATAGTCTAAGAAGCAATAAGATGATTAAATCGCCATTTAATTACAGCGTCAAGATTATTTATTTCGAGAACTCCTTGCTCTGGAAAAACAATTTCCTAACATTCGTTTAACTCGAAAACGATTTTGCACGATATGGGGCGGAGCATCCTTACTCCAAATGCTGTTGTCGTCAATGCGCGAGCTGCTATCGTCTAATTGGCAATGGGACTTTGTGATCAACCTGAGCGAGTCGGATTACCCAGTTAAAACCGGAGATAAATTGGTCGAATTTTTAACCGCGAACAAAGGAAAGAATTTTGTCAAGTCTCATGGTCGTGAAGTTCAACGTTTTATTCAGAAGCAAGGACTCGATAAGACGTTCGTTGAGTGCGATACCCACATGTGGCGCGTTGGTGATCGTAAACTTCCTTGGGGGATACAAATCGATGGCGGTAGTGACTGGATTGCTTTATCGCGCGAGTTTGTTGCCTACGCGGCTAGTGACGAACCAGACGAACTTGTGCAAGGTCTACGCGTCGTTTTCAACTATACTCTTTTACCAGCCGAATCTTTTTTCCATACAGTTTTGAAAAATTCCAAATTTTGCCATACGTACGTCGATAATAATTTACACGTGACTAATTGGAAGAGAAGATTAGGATGTAAGTGTCAATATAAGCATATAGTTGATTGGTGCGGTTGCAGCCCTAACGACTTTTTACCCGAAGATTGGTTACGCATACAAAATACGGAAACGCGTCAAATTTTCTTCGCGCGGAAATTCGAACCGGTTATTAACCAAGCTGTGGTCCTACAACTAGAGCAATGGTTGTACAACTCAAACTACAATAGAAACGTAGCTAACATCAACTCGTACTGGCAGAGCGTGTATCATTACTTAGACTTAACTCCTTCAGTAGATGACAGTTTGTTAACGGTAGCTCAAAGCGTTGCACGTATCACAACAAAATCGTTGTTAAGTACGTGCGTTTTGGCTTTGGATAAAATTTTAGAAATTACTTCATTCCACTCAGACGATCTTTACCAAAAATCTTTGATATTATACGTAGCTAATACGACAAACGCAGCTAACAAAATTCAAATTGAGACTGGTATTAAAGGTAAGCAATCATTTGTATTATTAAAATCATCTCCGTTTCTTCATAGACTAAAATCTTTAGCTGTAAGTACTGAATACGACCCAAAAGAACAAACATTTCGAAATTTTGCACAAATAATGGGACCGTATTCCGAACCTACTTTGGTTTTCGAATTTAATTCTAGTCCTGAAGTTAGTGCCAAAACTACAAACGTGTCATTCCTTTGGATCGATCCCGTCGGACGATTAGTCGATTTATATGATACATCGATCGACGATAATTACGCGATAGGTCATATTAAGCCATCTCTAAAACAACCTCTTCTTCCTGGAACGTGGACCGTGAAGTTGATCTACAAACAGGTATTAGCCGAAATCAAATTTTTAATAACTCCGTTGGAATTTTTCTCCGGGAATGTTGTCACCCAAAAACAGGTGAGTTTTATACACTCCGGTTCGGACGTTATTAAAGAATTTGATCCGTACTGGGAAAAATTTTTACCGAATACTTTCGATCGCGAAACTTTGTTTAGTAAGTCGATTGCCGATTCGAAGAGGTTTGGTACCGACTTGCAGGACTGGATTGATTCGTTGGTGAATAAATTTTTTACGATTAGTGATAGTTGTACCGTTAAAAATGCGAGTGGTGTTTGTCAAGATTTACACGTGTGTAGTCAAACCAACTGGAGTTCTTTCGCTCCTGACCCAAAAAGTTCATTAGAAAATATATTATATAAGAATAATAATGAGAGCTTTAAATCGTTATAATTTAAATTATTTTAGTTTTAATTTGTTTGTATACAAATGGCAAGTGTTTTTAACGATTTTATTAATACTTTTAAAGGCAATTATTTTATATAGTCTATTAGTGTCATAAGAGGCTTAATTCTATTGTTTTTATAACTTATACCGCTGCTTTTTGAAATCATTTTATGATCCTATTAATTATATACTTTTTACACATTGTTTATTAGTTTTTAACTTACGAGGGCAACAAGACAACTGACATTACTACGCAAGAACAATAATTTTGTCAACATTGTTTGTTTGGAGCAGCTCACGGTCCTTTTAAATATTAGACACTTCATCATCTGGTTTTAGAATGATTTTAATCGATGTCTAGTAAAGTGGTGGATCGTTTCACGGTAAAAAAATAAAGTAGGTCACTGAGGATATCCTGACGATCTCAATAAAAAAGCGTCTAGATGCCATAGTTCCAATTTGGAAATTCAAAAGTGTGCCAACATCCTCTCGGCAAGCAGTGCTGAAAAGACTGACATCTATTGGCTGATGCTGGGCCTCAATATAAACAGTAACTGAATTACCGAAAAGATTCAGGAACGGAATAAAATCAACAGAGATGAACAGATTAGTGAAAGTAGAATAGACGTTATTTTCTCTTTTTTTTTTAAGTTTTGTTTCCTCTCTATCGTCGACAAGTGAAGTACTTTCACTATTGTTTAGCACTCTTAAATTCTGTTTTCTTTTCGATTAAGTAAAAATCTTACTGATTTTTTCCTTTCAACTCTCAGTATAGATTTTGCTAACGAGCCATATTTTGCGTTAGATTAATTAATAGAGCTAGAAAAATTAGCCATAACAATAACTGTTACGTATTTCTTCTTTTGCATCCCATTGCATCTTGAATTTGGGTTTTAGTAAAACACTGTTTTTGCAGGTAGATTTTTATTAAATTAGATGTCAAATGCTTTTGTTTAATTGCTCCATGTTAAAAAAATTCCTTTTCTGGGGGCCAGAACACAACCTACCACATGCTCGATAGTATTTAAGTGTAAATCTAGTACCAGTTTTTCCTACTAACCTATTGTACATAGATTTTTTTTATAGCCAAATCAAAATGGCTCCAGTTTCAAATAATATTTCTTGTCTAAAAATTACTACATTCCTTACCATTCTGATAATTGTTAGCTCTACGTTATATTAATCATATTTTTAAATAAAATCTTGCCATGTGTATTCCAGTTGCAATCACAAGCTCAATGCATTTGTTCTAACCGTACTAGTTAAGATTATTTATCATTTTTGATTGTAATTCAATCAAATAACTTCAGTAGACTGGCAAAAGAAATGTAAATGTGTTTTATCAATAATGTTATTTGTGATAAAATGGGTGCTCGTCCTAGATTATATCATATTTGTGTCATAATAATTATAGTTAACAAGAATAATTATTATTAAGGAAAACCAGTTGCTGGTGCGATTTTGATCGTATTAAAAATAACTCAACTATTTTTATTGTGAAAGTACTGTAATACAGTAATATAATGTTGTTGATGAATCTCTACATGTTGTAAAAATACTACAAAAAACCGTTTTGTGTCCTTAAAACATTCTATGTACTTTTTTATGTAGGTTTTATATTTATCTTGACCTGTGTACGTGTTATTTCGAATTTTATATCTTATTCCCATTGTAGTATGTACATCGCAAGTTCAATAAATGTTGGATTCAAAGTAACTAGTTTTTATTTACATTAGTTAAGATTTTGACGATTGAATTGCGTTGCAAAATAAACCTAAAGAAATCATGTCAATATTCAAGACAAAAAGCTAACGCAATATAAAAAGTCGAGACATTTCAAATGGAATAATTCCTTTTAATAAATATCTGGTTTTGTCAACTGTAATAAAAGTTCTAATACCGATATGTGAACGACAGTGTGGTTCCACAGCGAGGAAACTCGAGGCGAGTCATGGTGCACCTCCACAACCAACATTCAAACATCTAATTCACCATGGAGTTAGAAAACAACGGGTACATACCATTTCTAGATGTTCTAGTAAACAGGACCGAAAATTAGGTCACTGGATGTACAGGAAACCAACACACACGCGCAATCACGCCATCATCCGATGCAGAAACTAGTGATCTACGCTTTGGTAAAGAGGACAAAAGTGATGTGTGAACCAGAATTCTTGGAAGAGGAAATGAAACATGTACAAAGTGCTCTACTGAAGAATTGATATCACAGAGAGACATTCTCAACGCGATCCGAACACAACCGACGGAGAGACGAAAACAACATTTCTACCATATAAAGATGCACGAAAAGAACTTCTTCAGACTTCTTAAGAGAAAAGAATTGAAGGTAGTCTTCAGTTCTAAAGAGAAGATGTCAACTCTGTCCCCGCTAGCCAAAGAACCCAAGAAGAAACTTCAAGATACTAGAATCTAGGGTATTCCCTGCATCTGTGCGAAAGTATACATAGGACAGACTGGAAGAATCAACATAAGACACAGCAAACACGAGAACGAATAGCATAAGATCGGCGGTAGCGGAACACTCCCAGACCATAGGGCACGCAATCGGTTTTAACGGAAACAGCACACTTTTGGTCAATAAGCAAAAGGGAAGCAATAGAGATCCAGAAGGATGGCAACAATTTGAATAAGGACGACAAAATAGAGCAATTATTAGGAGACCGGCAACCGAAACGTCACGAACCAGTGAAAAGGAATGAGCTATTAATATAAATTCTCGAACCTTAGGGTAAACAAAACTATCAGAAATCCTATGCAGAATACCAAAAATAACATAATCTCAGACTGGAAAAGAATGTAGATTTGGAGGTAGACAAGGTAATTGCAAAGCAAAAAATAAAGAAATAATAGCGAAAGTGCACACAAATTTACGTAGAAAATAGCCAATAACGATAGACGAGGATATCCACTTTTGAGACGAAAAGGACAAAGGAGATATAAAATCAAGATACCAAAAGAAACTACAAAAAAAAGTTAAAACAAAACGAAATATAAAAAGAACATGGATATTGAATTTGTTAATCAAAGAGTTTCTAAAACAAGAGGTGTTTAAAAAACAGCTCTGGCACTACATAAGCAAATTCGATGCATTACGAAAAATTGTGAAAATGAACTAAACCAGAGATGTGTAGCGTGGAAAACAGCAGAGCGAATGAAGGCATAAAGAAAATGTGAATTTAAAAATGCACGAACAGAAGCAAAACTAAAACAGCAATTATGTAGAGATAGTTACAAGCAGGATATGAAATCGACCAGTAATGACTATTTGAGCAAATTGAAGAAGTCATAGTTATAATTCAATGACATTTCAATGCACCAATAGGATAACATTCAGAAAGAATAGAAGGAGAAAGCGATACAAAAAAGAAATTTAGATCAAAATAGAAAACACGGTAAGATAACAAATATTGGAAATGTACACAGGGTGTGGAAGATGCTAAAAGAAACGCCTCGAGAGGAATATGGGAGACAAACTAGCGGGTTAACGAAGAAATTGAAAGATTTAAACGTTGAAAATAAAGTTAAGAGGTATTAGAAGCAACTGAAGGATAAGCAAAGAGTAGATGAGCAAAAAGAAGAGAGTAGAAAAAACTTTTTTATGGGAAGGTCAAATGTTCGGACAAAAAAAACGGGCGTTGTACCCACGATAACTCTCGAACAAAACGTCCTAGTAGTAGTTGAAATTTGGTATGGCGCTGGCTTTTCATATTCTCTCGGTTCTATCAAAAGATGGGTCTGATAAAGACGCCGAAAGTGCGCATGTATCCGCCATTTTTAACAGTTTTTTTTATATAATTTTGTACGTATTGAAATGTTCGCGAAGAATGTAGAAACTTCTCGAAAAGGCGGAAATGTATAAACGCGGTTCAAACGAATCAGAGGTCAGTTATTCAAAGTCGGAAGTATTAAGATGTTTAAATAAATAAGTGATTAACGCATGTGTTCGAGATAAATATAACTTAGTTCAAACGTACATGCCTTTAATGCAAACAAGTATCAGTTAAAAATAAACAGAAGTTATCCGTTACTTTTCGAGTGATAGTAATATTAAATATCGTTAGATTTAATTAGTCACGTGTAGTTATAAACATGTAAATATTTCTTTATAAATAAATTATAGTTATAAAAGTGGCTACATTGGTGACAGGTGTGCGATATTGAAACTCGTTGAAATCGTGTAAATAAAGTTAGCGCTTCTCGTATTTGTTTATATAATGTAATTATAGTTTGTTAAAGTATGTATTTAAACTTTTTATTCAGTGTTATAACTTGTGCTGGTAACTCGTTATCAAACCAAAATGGATGCAAAACTATTTCAATTTCTCGAATCAATAAAAATGGTCAAGAATCGATGAATAAAAATATGCAAAAAAACTATCTGAAAAATCTCATAAAATTCTAAAAAAATGTAAGAAAAGTTTTGCAAAAATTCTCATAAAATTGAAGAAAGATTATTTGATGTTAATAGCGAAGGCTTCCACGGCCGGAGTTTATACTAAGATAAGAACGTCTTCCGAACGTCATTGACACGGTCCAAACCCGGAAGACGTTCTTATCTTAGTAAAGATTATTTGAAAATACCCAGAAAAAAGAGGAAAAATGGATGGAAAATTCTAAACGTTTAAAAGGAGAAACACCAACGAGCATAGATAATCAAATCGAAACTGTTCAACGGAAACCCAAACAGATATGTTAAATTTAAAAGAAGAAATTTGCAAATAAATCTATGAATGACAAAATAGAAGCAGTAGGAGATAGAATAAAATTGCTTGAAGAAAGAATGAACCAAATGATTTGCCATGATGAAGGAAGCGTCACGACCGAAGATTTAATAATGAAACATCTTGAAGAATCCACTCACAAGTTTAATGTTGTACCTCCAAATTTTGATGGTAAAGTTCCTTGGTCAACCTACTACAAGCAGTTTGAAGACGCAGCTACAGCTAATGGTTGGAGCAACAAGCAGAAAGCGACGTTTTTAATAGCGACTTAACGTGGAGAAGCCCTTGGAATCTGGCAAACTGTTTCTGACCCCTACAAGAAAATTACGAACTTTTAATTTCACGATTAGAAATGAGATATGGAGATGCTAAACTTCAACAAGTGTACCAAGCTCAAATTAAAAGTCGGGTCCAGAAAGCTGCCGAAGGTCTTCAAAAGCTTGAGGCTGACATCACCAGATTAACACGGCTTGCGTAACCTACAGTACCAAATACCTTTTTGGAGCAGTTGGTTATCCAAAACTTTGTAGGCGGCTTTCGAGATAGCGAAACGCAGCATACTCTCCGGATAGCACGACCGAAGACGTTGGACGACACTTTAACCCATGCGTTGGAGTTTGAAGCAGCAAAACGGCTTTTACGATTGGAACTAGTTTATGGAAATTCACAGTGATGCCCTTTGGCCTATGTAACGCTCCTGCAACGTTCAAGCTTTTGATGGAGACCATATTGCGCGAACTCTCTTGGAAGACGTGCTTTACCTAGACGTGATCGTGGTTGGAAGGTCGTTTGAAGAACACTTGAAAAAAGTGTTTCAACGATTATGTGGGGCAAATCTAAAACTGAGCCCGAAGAAGTGCCATGTATTTAAGAAAGAAGTGCAATACCTTGGCCACGTTGTATCTAGAGATGAAGTAAACGCTGACCCAGACAAAATCCGAGCAACGCAAGCATGGCCAAGACCAATTGACAAACATCAGGTCCGAAGTTTCCTTGGGTTGTGCACCTATTATAGACGATTTCTACTCGGATTTGCCAAATCTTTAACGAAATTGACCGAAGAAAGAGCAGAATTTAGATAGAATGAAGACTGCGAAAATGCTTTGTATCAACTAAAACATAGTCGCTTCGCCGATTTTAAGTTATCCAAGAAAAGAAGGAAAATTTGGTTTAGATACCGGCGCAAGCAATCACCATAGACACGGTCCTTTCGCAGGCGCTAGATGGACAAGAAAAGTCATCACGTGTTTTGGTAAACTTTTGTCCAGGCCAGAAAGGAATTATTGCGTGACTAGGAGGCTTTTTTTAACAGTCGTCTAGTCCATAGAACACTTCTACAAATATTTGTATGGACGAAAATATTTACCACTTTGAAATGGCTATTCGTAATCCGGAAGGCAAGTGGCAATCGAGAGACCAAGAATATGACTACGACACAGAAACCGTGCCGGAAGCAGTCATAGGAACGCTGATGCCTTTTCCAGAAGACTATATCCGCCAGACTGCATCCATTGTTTGCGACTCGAATGCCTCCGGAGTTGCGTAGCGAACAGTAAAACGATCCCGAAATAAGACTAATCCTGGACTGGAAAGAAAACGGTCGACGACCAACCTGGGAAGAAATCATTGCTTTGAACAAAAACATCAAAGCGTATTGGGCGCAGTTTACTCTTCGATAGTAGAAGACGGTCTTCTTAAGCGATCCCTAAAGAGTGTCGAGGGCACGGGAAACAAGCTACAGTTGGTAGTGCCAATGAGCCGGGTATCGGAAGTGTTAAAGCATCTCTACGATAGTACATAAGGACACTTTGGCATAAAGAAGACATTGGGGAAAGTTCGAGAAAAATTTTACTGGGTGAACTGCAAAATAGGCGTCATGAAATAGTGCCGTAAGTGCACGGTCTGCGCATCAGGAAATGGTGCAGCGGGAAAGCGCAAAGCACTGATGAAGCAATAAAACTTAGGAAGCTCTTTAGAAAGAGTAGCGATTGACATCGCAGGGCTGTTCCCAGAATCTGATTCGGAAAACAAATACATCCTGGTAGCGATGAATTATTTCACGAAATGGACAGAGACTGACGCCATACCCAATCAAAAAAAGAGCTACAGTCGCAGACGTATTCGTGAAAGGGTTTTCTGCCGGTTTGGAGTTCCGTTCGATTTACACTCCGACCGCAACTTTGAGCCTTAGATGTTTTAAGAGGTTTGCCGACTGTTGCAAATTTAGAAAACTAGGACGACGACTCTCCATCCCCAATTTGATGGCTGAGCTGATGAATGGAACAATGGGAAAATACTTAGCGAAAGTAGTGACCGAACACCAAAGAGAGTGGGATCAGTACTTCCGTTCATGAAAGCACAGGCCAAAAACCATCCGGTGTCATGCTTGGTCACGAAATACGACTGCCATTCGAGCTCCAATTTGGACGAAAAGCGAAAGCAGAAATTGCTGGAGAAGACTAAGTCAGCAAGCTAATCAAGAAGCTGGACGAACTATATGAGGCAGTCCGTACAAACACACAAATTGCCAGCGACACAATAAAGACCAGATATGACGTCAAAGTACAAAATGGTGGGTTTCAACTTGGCGACATGGTGTAATTGTATAATCTCCAAAGATGTGGTTTGTCACCGAAGCTGCTGAGGCAATGGGAGGGCCTTTATGTAGTCGTGCAGTGTATTAAGGACATCAGATATCGCATTCAAAAACCACCCAGAGGGCAAACCAAAAGTGGCCCACATCGATCGTCTATGCCCATTTGCTGGCATTAACAAAGTTACGCAAGTTTAGGTCCGCACCAGAGTAATAACTAGCAGAACCAGAAATCCAGTCGAAGAAATGTACTTGTGAAGTTTGGACAGCTAGATGAACTACGAAGCCAGCAACCCGCGGACGGAAAAGTTTTAAAACTACGTGGTGGCCGACGCTGGTCACTCACGTGCAAAGCCGGTATACGAAAATATGTGCCAACATTATGGAATTTCAAGAGAGAAATGAAGTTCCACAATATTAAAAAATTACCAGTACCCTTGGTTATGGCTTAGATCAGCTGACTTTGAAGGCAATTGAAAAATTGTATCTTGTTCTGGGACAGAACAGTCTTAAGGGGGCAGTGAAACGTTCGCGAAGTAGTTGTCAACTTCGTAAACGTTTACCGAAGGATGTAGAAAATTCACGAGACAGATTACAGAAATATATAAAAACGGTTCAAAAGAAGCATAGGTCAGTTTCTCGGAGTCAGAAGTATTAAGAAGACTGTAAATAAATTAAATTATTAACGCGTGTTAAAAAATAAATATAACGCGTTCAAGTGTACGTTCCTTTAATGTAAACAACTATCAGTTTTAGATAAACAGAAGTTATCCGCGAACATTATTTTTCAAGTGATAGTAGTATATAAATTAATGTATTTTTAGATTTGATTATTTACGTGTAGTTATAAACGTGTGACTATTTCTTTATAAATAAATTCGTTATAAATTTTGTTACAGTATACGTTAAAAATAACAATTTTTACTAAAGGGGAAAGAAATATCAAGGCGCACAAATATAGGGGTTAGTCGATATGACAACATAACCTCAAGAAAAATTTCAAAACAACATGCCAGAAAGTCAATATAAACGTGTACATATCACTTCAAAGTAGGTAGAATGAAAAATTTTTTAAATAAAATTGTCTAATGTGTAATACTTAGTACTTTTACTATTATTTCTTTTAAACATGTAAAGTTACAAACCAAAGTTTTCTTAATTCTCTATATACTTTGGACTTGGATATTTTTGTTCAATTTGAAAATAAAAATATCTAGAAATTTCTTATAGGAAAGTCGTGTGGTGACCACGCCAGTTTTTTCCGATTCAGGAAACCTTGAAACGTAAAATGGCATGCGCCTGTGCGATAATCCGCCACTAATCGCAATTATCCATCAGCTGTAAAATAACGACCGCTTGTAAAATAACAGCGATCGTTGAAATCAACTAATTTATAATTGTAATTAATTAGAATCTTAAGGTGTAATTTATTGCAATAAATTTAATTTGTTAACTAGGTTTGTTTGTTAAAGTAAAAAGCTTTTTAGTTCTAAAAAAAATCTAGAAATAATGGAATGTCAGGATTTAACGATAGCGACTGTGATCGTCAATCATCTTAAACAGAATAATCGTAATTTTGATTCTTTCGTTCACCACCGTCGCTATCATTTTAAAATTAAAGAATGTGGTTGACGCAGTCACAAACGCAAGGCGCATGCAACGGGACGCGAGTACTGCCATATCGGGACGTATGTTGGTTTTTTAAATATGCATGTATAACGGGGTCGAAACGCAGCGCTATGGGAAACTTTAAATCTCTTCCCACCCAAGAATTTAGAGCTTGTCAAGAGGACAATTGACAAATCCTTGTTACAAGGGTGTGAGCTGTCATTTGTGATCGTAGTCCAGAAGTGACGCGATTGTATCGAAGAATCTAGATTAGATCAGGCTAATTTATTGTAGTCATTCGCAAATCGTACAAGATTTAATGACACAAAAGTGATAGAGTATCGCGAATGCTTCAAGACAGTAGTCACGGAGCAATGATTTTCGAGTTAGCTTATTAATGCCAATTTAATCATTTACATTTAGTAGCAAGTAGATAATATACCTCGTTTAGCTCTTCGAATCAACAACTGAACAGATTACATCGTCTAAAGAGGAACAGAAAGTGATATTAAAAAACTGTAATATAGATGGTAAATGAAGTTTATTTCAAATTACTGTCCTTTCTTTGGTTACACCAATACAATAGTTTCATGTAATACAATCATGAACGTACAAAAAAAGTTAACTATATTCTATACAAGTATATCGAAACTGTATCTAAATGTGCCAAAGTACAGTACAGTGTTAAACCAATCATTGCGATCAACTAACCGATATAGAACACTCTATAAAGGTATTTCAACTAAGAATAATGTTAAAGAATGCACATGGAGACAAGGTTCAATAAAAAGAATTAATAAATAGACTATTTAAAATTGACTTAATCTAACAAGACGATTCATTATAAAATTGTCAAATTAAATAAATTTCAAACTCTCAAGATAATTTAAATTAAATATTATTTACAGTCATCAAACTTGACAACAGTCATCAAAAACTCAATCACACTCTGTGAACTGGTGGAATGCATTTTCCGATTAAATACTGATGCTTATTCTTCCATAAATCAGATCTACTTAATAAGCTGTAAATGAAACTATTAATGTGCGAAATTACCAATCGACAAGATTTTATTACCTCCGTTTGTGTATCCATTTTGTTTATTCATTCCACCGCTGAACCTCATATGGTTTCTTGGACCCGAATTCTCGCGACCCCTGAAATTATTTCTATAACCCCAGCGACCGCCAGATTTGCCTCCGCCATAATTATCACAGCGACTTGCGATTTCTGATAGTTTTGGATTGATTACCTAAGAGACGATTTTGTTAATGAAGTTTGTATTACTCGAGTAAATTAAATTTAATGTAAGAAGGCTAGAGGATGATATTCAGACTGAAAGTGTGAACACCGAAGGTACCTTCTCTAAATAATATACCTCTTACAAGCATTCATGCTTCACTGTGGGTACAACGTGAAGGCATGCCAATTTAAGAGGAAAATAAAAAAAGTGTGAAGTAAAATATTACCTGGTTTGCTTCCTTTAATACTGCAACTAAGTCTTTAGCTTGTTTGAAATTATTCGGGGTGAAGAAAGCGTAAGATGTCCCTGTACTGTCCGAGCGACCTGTGCGTCCAATACGATGAATGTAATCTTCAGATGAGTTGGGATAATCAAAATTTATCACATATTTAATTCCATCAACATCTATCATTAAAAATCAAAAATTAGTTTGTATAAATAAAAAAAAACAAAAACGACGTAAAAGTGCAATTTTTTTTTGTAAATTAGAATTGTTAAGCAAAATAAATGTAAAATGTTAATGAAAAATTTGTTAAATAAATTAAAATAATGTTAAAAATACTATAAATACTAACCATTGCGCTAAGAGAACTCACTGAATCCACAACGCGCTTGGCTATGACGTTTAAATATAAATTGGCAGAGCAATAGTAGCAAAAAACTGGCTGCAGCGGATCCAACCGATGTTGAAATAGACCGACTAATCCACTGCAGGACCGACAGGAAGTTTTAAAACATTTCAACGACATCTCTTATCAGCAAATGCTTTCCCTCGATGATCAGCCAATGGGAAGATTTGTTAATGGGACATTTTTTTTATAAAATTAAATTTAATAGGGAAACTGTAGGAACAGGGAAACCAACAAGTGCCATTATGTGATGCCTTAATCGAACCTTCCATTATCGGTCTTCTACCTCAATAACTGAACTACCATTCTAGGATAGTCAGTCAGAGGCACCGCAAGACAGTATTGCATCCTTTTTAAGAACGCAACCTGATGCGTAAGATAGCAAAATCACCAGCTAACTACGCTCATCTCGCATGTGCCTCTGAAACAAAAAAGGACAACCAGACTGATTAAAATGTTGCTGCTCCAATATGTGCACTTACATACTAATTTAAAACTTACCAGTACCAATCATTTAAAAAAAAAACATTAAAACTCGTTAAAACAAAATTACATTTACATCAAAAAATTAAAATTAATCATGCACGAAATTTTCCCAAACTAGAAAAATTATTTGACCCAAAAATAAATAAACAAAAACGAAAAACCAGTCTGGAACATCCCCAGTATGCTACTATGCTTTTGTGAAATTTAGAATTTCCCCATTAACATTGTCCAATTAATCCTGAATTACTCGACTGCCAAATAATCACGAAACCTATCGACTAATATTTTCTCGTTGTAACTTACCGAGACCTCGTGCGGCAACATCAGTTGCAACCAAAATATTACATTTTCCGTTTCTAAACTCGCGCATTACGTGGTCTCTTTCTGGTTGACTTTTGTCTCCGTGCATACATACTGCTTGCCATCCATATCGTCTAATATTACGTGTGATTGTTTCAACTTTTTTCTTTGTTTCGACAAATATTAAAGTTTTTGCACCTGGTTCTGCGTTGTTTCCAATTTCTTGTAGCAAGTTATTGAGTCTAAACAAAAAAAAAAAACCTGTTACAGAACGTGTCGCAATAAAAGTATAAAAAAATTTTAATTTGAGAACTAATCAGTTCTTCTTAGAGGACGAATACGTAGTCGTCATAAACTTTCAGTAAAAGAATTCATCATTTTAAGAGAGTATTTAAAAGAATTAATTACAATTTAAAAAAAGGGTACGCCACTGGAACCACAAAGTAGGTCAAATAGAACTTTCATTATTTATAGTAAAATGGCCTCCAAGTTACTTACTTGATTTCTTTTTCCTGTTCTTGGCAAACATCAACTATTTGTAAGATGTTGTGATTGGCCGATAATTGCATTGACCCAATGTTGATATGAATGTAATCGTCCAGAAAATCTGCAGCTAATTTTCGAACTTCTTTTGGCCACGTTGCGGACCACATCAACGTCTGTCTGTCTGGCCGGATTTGTTCAACGATTTTACGAATCTGTGGTTCAAAACCCATATCCAACATACGATCGGCTTCGTCTAATACTAAATAAGTGCAACGCTGTAAATTCGTGGTTCCTCTTTCTAGGAAATCGATAAGACGACCAGGTGTTGCAATTACAATTTCGACGCCCCTTTCGAGATCGCGAGCTTGGGGCCCTTTTGGAGCACCACCAAAAATGCACGTATTTCTTACATATGACGAATTTCCAAATTCGGTAGCAACCTGTTGTATTTGTTGGGCTAATTCGCGTGTAGGTGCCAATACTAATGCAATTGGACCTTCGCCTCGAATTACTGATGGTTGGTTGTTTATGTGAACGATCGCTGGTAATATATAAGCCAAAGTCTTTCCGGAACCAGTTTGAGCAATACCGACCATATTCTTGCCACTCATGGCAATAGGCCATCCTTGAGCTTGAATTGCAGTTGGTGCATCATAACCTTGCTTCATAATACCATTGATCACGTAATCGGGAAAATTTCCTTCTTCAAAATGTTGAATGGGATTAGGAACCTATAGAAACAAAGATTCGTAAGACTACAGTAAGTATCGAGGACCCAAAACTAGCAATTTTAAAAGGTCACAATAGAATCTATTTTTAGAAAAATTTTACACAAAAATTAAAATAAAGCACACCACTTATGTAGTAGCAATTTCTTTAGTTTTCAGAAGTGCACAAGACAAATATTTAAAAACAGTTTATTGCAATCAAAATTCACAATATTATAAATGATCTAAAATTGTGAAATAAATACGAGACAAAAATGGTATATAAAAAATTCCTTTGTTATAAATTAAATTGTAACCACTAGAAATAATGCAAATCATTAAAGTTGATGCAAAATTGAAAAGTAATTACAGGGTCGACAAATGACTCATGTAACTGATAACCTACAAAGTTAAAGTACTTACATCTCGACCTTCAACTGAAATTTGTTTTGCCCTACGGAATTGTTCAATTTCGTATTGAGATCTGTTAGCGACCATTGGATGGGGTACATAAAAATCCTTTTTAAACGGACGTAAGGTTTTCATGTCCCAGTCAGGTTTACGTAGACGATTACCGTTTGTATTGGTTTTATTGTTTCCAAACTTGTGCCCTCCACCTCCTCCTCCGCCTCCAAATCGGGTATTGCCACCGCCGTAGCTCCTGCCTCCACTTCCTGAACCACCACGGTGGTTACCGTAACCATTCGATGTTACACCACTGCCACCGCCTCGGGGGGCACCAGTTTGCCCACCCATGCGACTTTCATGGTTAGCAACACCATTCATTCTAGACGAACTAGAAGAATCGCCATTGCCGCCGCTACTCCGCGTGTTATAGAATCCATTGGATTTACCAAACGACCTAAAAGTGTCCATTTTTTTAAGGATATTTGCACGTAGTAAATTACAAATGGCCGTCTTCGCGATCATTTTATAAAATTAATTATAGAAGTGAAACTAACAACGATCTGATAAAAATAAAACTTAAACTAATACTGACGTTTGAAATAAAGGTTACTTACATTTTTATTATATGTGAAAATCCTGGAATACTCGGGATGGTATTGGAAAATTATTTTGTTTTATAATGGCGGCCAACAAGATTTACTAAAATTAAAATAATTACACCGTTAACGTAAAAAACCTCGATACGATTAGTTAAAACATATAAGATTTAATCACAAATTGCATTAAACAAATTTAATTAATATTAAAAGAGTTTTTGAGTTATTTGAAACAAAGAGATCGAAACACTTACCTCGCCAACTACTGAGGGCGAGAGACGAAAGAGGCTGACGCACATCGGCTACGTCGCAGTATCCCCACCAGGAAATAACTACATTAGCGTTTACGCGCATGCACCAATAACGCGCCAAATTTAAATTTAGAATCGTGCGCTTTTTATCTAATAATCATTAATTACGTAAATTTCCTCGTGTATTTTTTTCACTCAAATTAATTTGTAATCTTTAATTTACGCTACATTAAATCTAGTTACTTAATAAATATCTAAATTTGTTAATCGTTTTAATTAGGAAAAATCCGTTTCATGACGTTGCTGCTATTCGCATTAAATTATAGCAATATTGATTGTACAACCTACGACAATTTTTTTGTTAAAGTTTCGTAACTTTTTACGTTACTACTTTGAGTCTGTTACGTAATGCAAGAGTTTACAGACGAATAT
This sequence comes from Aquatica leii, assembly GCA_035610365.1. Classification (NCBI taxonomy): domain Eukaryota; kingdom Metazoa; phylum Arthropoda; class Insecta; order Coleoptera; family Lampyridae; genus Aquatica; species Aquatica leii. The sequence continues at coordinate 18,801,255 of CM069435.1, forward strand.
AAAAATCAACGCAATCGTTGACGCTTTATGAAGATAAGTGTTAGTTACTACGAGAAAAATGTAACGCTTAGAAATTGATAAAAACTAATCCAAATGAAATCCATAATTCTATTATACCACAATTTTAATAAACACACAGAGCTAAATCATAAACAGCAGAATCTTTTTTTCTTGTCTAATCCGTGGTTTTAAAGCTTTTGACATCCTCTGTACCTTAAGTTCGTCACCAGAAGTGTAACAATTTCTGGATAGCCTTTTAATATGTCCTTAGCAAACGCATGCCCTATAAAATCTTAACTAAGTTTAAATCAATTGATGCAAATTTCATTGTACTGTAAATGGTTTTATGTGCGCTAACCTTGGCATATTAATCTATTATATTTGGTGTATGCAAATATTTCCGCCTCCGGCCACGACAAGGTTCCACAGACAATACAAGAGTTTGAAACGATTCCAAAAATGAAAAAGCGAACATTTAAAAAAAAGATGTCTTCCGATGTACTAGAAAATGCAAATTGTTATACGTTTATTTCAAAGCCGACGAAGGAGGACATGATAAAGTCGAAGAGCTTCCGGCCAATGATCTTATTTCCAGGTAACCCAAGGTCCTCAATCAGATTGTCGCCTCACGAATAAAATACCACTTGGCAAAAAAGAGTATTCCATTTCAAACTAGTTTTCCATGATAAAAACATAAATAAAGCGAAAGAAGATTCCAATCCTCTGACGGATGCAGCTTACGAGGATGGTTCGATAACTACGTAGCTTATTAACAAAGAAAACGCAAGTTTTTTTTTTACAAAAACAATTTTGCAATGTGGTTTCCTGCACGCTCAACACACTTATTCTTCTAACGATATTTCAAATTAGCAATTCCGTTATTGTATGTTGATGGATACAAGTCTTCAAAATGACTATTTATAGCAGCAATTACCTCGGTATTAAACGAAAATCTGTTAGCGCCAAGTCATTTTTTCAGGTTTGGAAACATGATAATCGCTGAGAGATAAATCTGGAGAATATAACGCTGAGAGGATCGTTTTAATTAAAATCCGCGAAATTACGTAAGCATCGACATCTGGCAGAAAGAGCGATAACTTGCGCGCACTAGGTGTTGAACGTCGAAGCAGAAGAGTTCCGACTCACGGTACAACCAACATTGATAATATAAAATATGTGTAATGTTTGGTATTCTTTGTTTTGTGAAAATTTATGAGTATGTAACTAAAGCTATTAATTAGCTAGCATAAAGAGTGATAAAATTAACTAAAATTTAAAACACTTTCTATTCAAATTCCAGCGTTATAGAAAGACCACGTTTTCTTTGTTTGGTAAAACGAATGCATTGGTCACTATTTCAATTTTATCGATTTAATTGTTTTATCTATATAATGCAGTTTAAAATGAATTTATGTGGAATTATTAAACAATGTTCTCAAATTAATTAAAACTTAAAATTACTAAATCGACATGTTTTAAAGAATTGCTTGAAATGTGATTTAGATTTGTCGTACTTTCTTTATTTTATAATTTTATTTGTGTAATTTTAGATACAACATTAAACGTCGTAAATTTGACTGTGATAATTAACTATTTTATACTTAAATTTGAAGATTATTAAAATTGAAAGTGCTGTTGTGCACGCTTTTTGTTTGTAAAAAGAAGCTACTTAACTTCTTTTTTAATATTCCTATATACCTTTGATGTGTTTTAAAATCAATTTGCGTTAATCTATTAAATCATTTTTTTCTGGAAGTTCTAAATTATGCATAATAACTTAGTTGTTTTTCTGTGCTTATATAATTTGATATTATAAAAGTTGGTCAAAGTAATACAGCTTTTCGATCGTAACATTTACCTATTAATGGTACTTCTAATTGGGTTTGATAACAGAGAAAAACATAAGTGTATCCATTGCCTTGTAAAATGTAATTAAATATTTTATTTACAGTGATGAGCAAACATCTTGAGGTCGCAGGTTACTTCCTGATTTCATGGATAATTATCTATTTTATGCATTAAAGTCGCGGTAGGTTGCTTTCTGATATATGGACGCTACATCTTTACAACTGTTGTTTTGATATATTATTGTGTATTTTGTCCTTGTTTGCTCCAACCATTGAAGTAATAGCTGGGTTGCTTCCGTAACTAGGGCCAATTTACCCACCGACAAGACGTTAGTTAATAACTCTTTTTTTGATTAATCAATAATGTTTGTGCACGTAGCAGTTTTTGGTCGTCCACTACGAAATTCTTCACTCAATGACTACGCTTAAATTTGGCAATCCAGTTTTTGACCATTAAAAACAAAATTGGATTTCAATAGTATTCGATTTAGCCCTGGATTGATTACGGTTTGTGTTAAGCCTTTCGACTCAGTTTTTGCCTCGTGTACAGAGTTTGACGTACTGCCAAAAACAGATCGCTTTGTACTGTCATATTTAATCTATTAAAAAATGATTCTACAGACTAGTAAAAAAGCTTTTTCCAAATTCGTACCGTCTCTGTGTTACGACACGTAATTACCGAACGGCAAACGAAGCGCTTGCGAAAATACAATAATCAACAAAACAAAACAACAATAATTAAAATTCAAGGTTATCAAACGAATAGCTTTTTTACGGCAAGAAGCTGCCCTTCCCATTAGAAGTCAAATTTTCAACCTGATAATTCGTACGAGTTCAAAATATGGTAAGAATTTCGCAATGCTGCAAAAACACAAAGCTTTTAAGCGTCCAACGAACGTTAACGATAAAAACTGCACTGTCTTTGTCTTAAGTGTTTTGCCGCAATGGAACGACGTACGTACGTAAAAGCGAGTTGATATTTTAAAGAACAAACTAAAATCAGAAACGATAAAAGAAAAACCGTACAAAAAATCACATACGTCGTGATGGTCCATTCGGCAGACTACAACTTCTTCAGATAAGCAAAAATGATATTCCGTTTTGGCGGCACTTCCATACACTGCCACTGTGCGCCCTCTCCCAACCACATCGAGTAGACATTTCGTTTCACGAGTGAAGAACACACAACCGTTCCTGGGAGTCTAAGCATTATAGAACAAAAACCATTACCTACATAAACGCTTATATCGTCGAAAGGAAGTTTCTGATACCATACTAAAACTTAACAAAACCGGCAATAGATCGAAGTACACGCAAGAGTCTGGAATAGAGTCCAAACTGATGTTAAAAACGTTAAAACGTCCTAGTCGGTACCCCAATGATACGTTGGGATGGAGTACGTCTCTTCCGTTTCCAACAAATAGTAATCTCAGATTGCTTAATGGATCAGACTGATGTTTGAAAACAATCGTCAATGCTCATAGAATAGTATCTATTCTAAAACGTATCCTGCTAGAGTAAACCGAGTCATCAGTTGTTTACTCCTGTACTATCTTACAAACATGCAAAATGCCGCGATGTTCCTGATCTTATCCGTGACAGCGTTCTTCCTTGCTGGAAATTCGATTCGACTGAGGTATAATTTTAGGCCGTAGTCTCGATGAACTCTTGTCTTGTTCGATTCTGTCAATCTTCTGTATTTTTTCCGACAACTTAAAATGGTCTTACAGCAGATAAGAATAATGAAACATTCTCAAGTTCAAGAGCCTTATCGAAGTTGTTATCCATTTTCCAGAACGTTCACCGAAGGATGTGGAACATTCGCGAACGTTTCGTCAAAATGTATAAATTCGGTGCAAACAAATCAGAGGTCAGTTATTTTATTAAATATTCTTAGATTTAATTAGTTCGGTTAATAATAATAAACGTGTACAAACATTTTAGTATAAATAAATTAGTTTTAATATTAATAACGCAACAATAGGTACATGGGCGTTTCTTACGAATTTGTGCTTACAGAGCTCACTCTACTGATCGTTCTAGAGAATCCTGTTTTCCTTTAACTCGACCTTTCTATGGAGGAACTGTATCTTTCATGCAAGTCTTTGCATATATTCGATTTCTCGCTCTGTGAACGTAATTTTTAGTATCTTGCGTATCCTTATCCTTTTTGACATATTCATCTAATGCGGCGAGACCCAGACATCTTCGGTAATTTCCGTTCCCTTTCGCGCCAATAAGCTGAGATTGTATACCTATAGCGCATTTTACAGATACCCATTTGGAATGCAAACGGTATTTTCAAGAAGAGGAATGAACTTCAGGATTTTCTGTACAGGCATAGCTTGGACATTATTCTGGTTTCAGACACACCTTAAAGCGTGTCGCGATCCTAGGATACCCAACTACGTCATGTACAGGAACAAACGAGCTACCGGAGGAAGTGGTAGCACTTCGATCTACATCAAAAAGACGTTGCAAAATTACCACAAAGCAACTTTCCCGCTTGGCAGACGAAGTCGTCCTTTGTGCGGCCTACAACCCTTAAAGAAACCCCTTACAAGAAGCGGTTTTCGACATCAACAACGCAAATATAGTCGGTGAAGACCTCAACGCGAAGCATTCATCATGGAACAGCCTACGCACTAACCCTAACGGTATTTACGTTAGTCTACGCCATAACGAAGCGATGGGGCCGACTTACCATCCCAATCAAGTAAACCATAGATCGGACGTACTGGACATCGTGGTTATGTAGAACTGCAGGCTAAACCACAAGATTTGAACGGTGCAAGAACTGAGTTCGGATCACAACCTGGTGTTGGTCCAACTTGGCGAGCCGACTGCCATTCAACCTGAAGAGTACAACTTCGTCGTAGCCTATAAAATCCAGCGTTTCTTACTCAAGGTTCATCGTTTGCGAATAACAAGTGGAACAAGCGGTAAACGGTCTAACTGTAGCTATTCGACCCGCAACAACTACATCTAAGTATTCGAGAGATGATTCGCGTGAAGAATCGACAATGTCACAGATGGCAAGGCATCAAAAACCCCAAAGACCGCAGGGTTCTCAACAGAATGCAGTCCTAAATGAAGACCAAGATTGCCAAACCTTGCAACCAAATATAGAAAATATAGCTGAAATCGCTGAACCCCGAAAATGATAGCACCTAAAAGATAGTAACGGCGCTAAAAAATTCTTATGCGCCAAGGATCTCTCCACTACGAGGACCCAATAGTATCACCAACTCGAACGACAAGGCAGAACTGTTCTCAGACACGTTAGATGAACGCAAGAAGACGCCGAGCCGGCAAAGATTCACCGCGTCAACAGATTAGTTTGGAATTAATCAACCGAGGCTCCCACCAAGCAAATGGCATAAGCAACCTAGCGATCCGATTCCTCCCACCCAGAAGCGTAGTCATCCTTACAGTTATCTTCAACGCCTCTCTCAAAACCCCGTTTATTTTCGACCCAATGGAATAGGCTCACGGCATTCTCCTCCCGAAGCCGGGAAAAACCTCGCGATGCCGCAGAATTACCGTTCCATCAGCTTGCTGTCGACGTTAGGCAAGTTGTTGGAGCAAGTAATCGTTGCAAAGAAAAGTCGACGAAAACGATATGATTACAAAAGAACAGTTTGGCGATTCGTGCGGTAACATTCGACGTAGAAGGTCGTATTTACATTTACAAACGTAAAAGAGAAATACAAGTGTAGAAGTTGGAAAAGATAGTGAGTGAAGGGGCTGGTGTTAGTAGTGGTAGTAAGAGGGAAGCAGGAGAGAAAAAGGGTGTGTAAAAAAGGAAGGGTGTAAAATAATAAATAAATTAACGGAAGAATAAAAACCGTGGTGGAAAATTATAGAACTGTCGAACAAGTGTGATTAAGGTGAATAAGCAGGGTAATCCAAAGGTCAGAGACAAAAGATAACCTCCTACATTAATAGAAATTATTACATTTAAAGCGAAATTAAAGTGAATTAGCTACAAGGGTGACGTTTTAAAACACGAAAAATAAGAAAAGAAGGTAAGGAGGAATTAAGAAAAAAAAATAATAAATTAAAAAAAATTAATAAAAAAAAAATTAATAAAAAAATTAAATAAATAATTAAATTAAAAAAATAAATAAATAAATAAGAAAAAAAAGTGGGGAAAGGGATGAACAAAAGAGAGAGAGAGGAAGAGGAAAAAGAAAGGCAACAAATATTTGAAAGAGGAAAGAAAACAATAAGATCATTAAAAAGATATCTGAGGAGAGCGAAGGAAAAACCTCAAGAACAGAAGGAGGAAGGAAAGAAATGGAGGAGTTAAAAGAATTAATGAGAGAAATGGTGAAACAGATGGAAGAAAATATGCAAGGAATAAGACAAGAAATCAAAGAAATGAAAAAGAAATGGGAGAAAGAGAAAAGAAGTGGGAGAAAGAAAAAGATAAACTGGTGGAGAGAATAGAAAAACTGGAGAAAAAGCGGAAGACGAGGAAAGATGGAAAAGAAAGAATAATATTGTAATAAAGGGGTGGAGAAGTGAAAAACCACAAAAGATTCAGCGGTGATGCTGGAAGAAAAATTAAATGTAAAAGTAGAGGTGAAAAAGTGACAGTAATAAACAAAGAGAAGAAAAATGAGATGGTGGTGGCGAAAATCGGAGGATGGGAGGAAAAACAGAAGGTAATGGCGGAGAAGAAGAAATTAAAGAATACAAGAATATATATGTCACGATCTGACATGGGAGGAAAGAAGAGTGCAAAAAGAGTATGGGTAGGGTACAGAAAAATGGAGATAGACGGAGACAGATACATATGGAACGACAAGGATAGGGGACTGAGCAGAGAAAGGAGAGAGAAATTGGGAAACCAAAAGGCAAAAAACTAAAGGGCAAAGGGGGGGTGGTAACGGAGAGAAAGTTGACGAAATGGCAACGAAAAGGAATAATGAGAGATGGAAATGGAAAAGAAAAAGGAAGAAAAAAAGAAAGTAAGAAAGGAGCACAGGGGGAGGTGAGTGAGCTGAGAGTATTGTTTTGGAACGTAGCGGGAATAAAAAACAAGGATCATGATTTCTGGAAGTACATCAAGGAACAGGATGTAGTGGGATTACAGGAAACATGGATGGAAGAAAAAGAATAGGAGTGGTGGAAAGAGTTGCCGGAGGAATTTGAGTGGGTGGTGCAACATGCAGAAAGATAAAAGAAAAAAGGGAGGGCAAAGGAGGGTATAATAACGGGAATAAGAAAAAAAATGGTTGAGCCAGGAAAAGAAAGAGAAAGTGCAACAGAGAAGAGGAGTTGTAGAAAGGAACATACACTGGGGAAAAACAAAAATAAAAGTAGTGACGGTTTATAGCAGTAGAATGAAAGAGACAAGGAAAAACCATTGAGTAATAATTTAAGAAGAGGCGCAAATAGTGTGTTAAAAATCGTACTGTAGTTTTATCTCTCTTGTTTCTCTTTTTTTGACCCCCTCTATTCATAAACTAATAGACTAAGACCTGCTGCCATCTGCAAAATCGTGGTTTTTATTTTGCGAACTTACTTATTTGTTATGAAGTACGAACCTTTTCTTATATTTGTGTTTACTTTACCGTTTACCTGTTCAAAACAGGTTAATATCATAAACAATAGCTTGTATTGTTACGACACAAGTCAATGTCAAATAAACTTAAACAATATCATGCTTTATATTTAAGAAAACAAAAAAATATGTATATTCAAATATTTATTTATTTTTGTAAAATATAAATCGAAAACAGATATAACTAAAAAAGAAAATTGTTATGGGAATTTATTGTTATTATTCGTCAATTTTTAAAATTATTCAAATTACCAGTCCACCAATAATAAAATCGTTAACTTTCAAAATGTATTTTTTACATGTTTCTAGCTTTAAAATAATGAAGCTCATCTTTCAGAAAAGTAAAATATTTACAACTTATAAAAAGTTAAGCTTACCAAAAGTTTTTTAACTTACATTTTGTCGAAGAAATCTAAAAATTTCTAACTAGATAATTAAAAAAATGTAAGTTTTACAAAATGTTAAATGTTAATTATTTTAAAAAAGGAAGATGATGCAATTTAGAAACAAATCTAAAAAAAATTAAGTTTAAAATCATAATTGAAATTGGTTTGCTCGTTCAACAAAAAAATTGTATTTGATATTTTAATATAAATGAACTCTAGTAATTCAAGAATTTCCCAGTGAGCAAATTGCAGCTAAAACCGGCTTTTTTATAACTATTTTAGCTTTTAAAGTTACTCTTTAGAACACTTTTAAGTGGCTTGTGAAAAAACTGAGGCCTCCATAAAGCGTTCAAGTAGCTAAAAATTCCGCAGTTATGTTGCTGTTAGGTAGCTCCTTTAATGCATTAAAATCGGGCTTATACAGCTCATTGTGGTATTAGCAAAGCTTTAAAGAAGCTCTAAAGGAACCGTAAACCACCTTTCAGAAACAACTATACAGCTTAAATAGCTTTATTTTTACTACCTTTAAGTAGCTTAAAAATTAAATAAATATTTCATTTGAAAAAGAAATCTTGAAATCGTTACCTTTACTTAATTTCTTATAAAAATTGAGAAAAATGATAAAGGAGAACCCATTGAAAGACCTAGATTTTGTTTAAAAAATTGATTATCAAATTTATCACTTGTTTTTACTGAAATCTTCTTAAACAATTTAGAAAGTAAATATATTTCTGAACACCAAATTTTCTTACAAAAAATAATATTTTGGAAAAGATATGTTGATGACATTTTTTGTGTTTAAAAAAGTTGTAAATATTTTTTGTAGACTTTTCTGAAGATTAGCATCATTATTTTAAAGCTCGAAACATATGTAAACAAATTTGTTATTAGTGGACTGGCAATTTAAATAATTTTAAATTAAAATCAATGTTAAATTTCTGAAAGAATAATTGAGCAATTCATCCTTTAAAAGGATTTTTGACGGAGAATCCATTTGTATCACTATGTTGCGTAGTTTAGTCAAAACTTAACGGCTTGACGAATTTGAGAACACACTGTGGTCGTTCGAGTATCTTCAAAACATTATAGGACGTATCTTCAACTATAAAATATATATTAAAAAAATTACTTATTATTGCTTGTCTACTTATACCTTCGTTTAGTGAACTGGAGCTGTAGAAAGAATAAATTTATTCGTCTTCACGATCGTCATCGATAAATAACAATCGACGTTTTCTTCCATGTTTGAGAAACTACTACATTTGAGTATCTTAGGTGGATGTTCATATCAACAATTGCAGCTTCTGTAAAAATTTATACTAATTAAGCCCAAAAAGTAAAAAAAAATTTAAGTTGTTAGTATTTTAAAGATAAAGTTTTGAAAATGCAATTAGTATTAGTATTTTCAAAATTTTTATGATTTTTTTTAAACAATTGTAAAAATATTTTATGTATTGTTGATTTGTATTGAAGTGCTTTCAGCATGCTAAAATAAACATAAAGAATTTTGTTTGTAATTTTTTTATTAAAAACTAAGTATTTATTAGACAAGCAAAGCTAAAGAAATGCGGCCGATATTTTTATTCGACATATGCCAACATCAACAAAAACATTTAAAGCAATGACCAGAACGATTATGCAATTACGATGAATCGATCATTATGCAAAATAATGATCGCGATATCGAGCGTCTGTAATAACGATCGCAATCATTGATTGCTTATAAAATTGTTACTTTTAATTATCGCATAAACAAATAAGACTAATATAACACGATTTTACCTATAATATTTACTTTAATAAATGTATAATAAACTTTAAGTATGCAGGTAGTTCACGGAAAATCGTAAAATTTTGTGTGTAAGCAGGTAAATTAACTCCCTTTGCTCTTTTTCTCGTAAGAATTTTCACACATTCAGCATTTTGGGAAAACCTAGCTTTATATAAACACCTAAGGTAAATCATAAAAACACAGGAAGTTAAAAACAATAAGCATTAACTACAAATGACAATACGTATTTGAAAAGAATTGCAAATTTATTTTTAATTCATAAATCTTTTGTTTGAGACAAATATCAACATGAGTTATGACTAATTACTCAACAATCTTTTCAGGGTCAATTTCAAATAGAAACATTTAATTTACGAAAAAACGACACTTATTTTTTAATATGTTGTTTATTAATGCTTTAAACTGTTTGTTCGTAAGTTTGCATTAGAATTCAAATAGCACGTCATGTCGAAAAAAAACATCACAGTAGTATCTATTTTCTGTGAATTTTTGTAAATATTTTTTTTAAATCTAAATATGAACAAATTTTAATTAATTTATTGTTTAGAAACAATATTAAAAAATACTTAGATATGTTGATTTTCAATACTCCAAACGTTATTGTATCCCGGAAAACGAAAATCGAATGTTTATGGCTAGATTTATGACTAACTTTACACGAGCGACTTGTTAGCAACAGTCGATTACTAATTAATTCTAAATAATTATGATTGCGATCATTGATCGTGGAAAATAATAGCGATCTCAGCCACTGCTTTACAGTAATTATTTTAAGTTATTGTTCAATTAAGTGCAACAAGAAGAAGCAGAAGAATCCGGCCAAGGAGATTCTCTGATGCTAATTTAAGCCATTTTTAAACGTTTGGTAAAAAAAATTTTTTTTTAATATTTACCTGATTGAAGGTGTAGAACAAGAACTGCAGTGTGTTTAAAATTTCCTTTTGTTGTTATACATTATCTCCGAAGATGCTTCTCACAAATCTTCTTTTGTTTTAAATCTTCCAAGTCCATTGTGGCAATGTTTATATTTCTACAGTTTTTCTAACATTCTTTAGCACGCACTTTATCACTAATAAAAAAACTTAAGAAAATTAGTACCTTTGTTTTCGGTATTATTATTTTCACAATTAATATAAATACAATCACATGATTTGTAACTTTTCCCATTTTAAAAATAAATCAAAAATATATTTACACTTAAACTAAACAAAAGTTCAAACAAACATTACTACTACCAGAATTTTAAAAATCGTATCGCAATGTTAACCCAAGAAAAACTTTCAATTCAATACCGAAGTTTACAAGTCGACAGACACGCAAGAACTGAAAAATCTCGATCCAATACAAACGTGGCGACCTCTACATCTCGATCCAAACAGTCGATACGATATCGCCCCTTAAGTTGCATTTCTTCTTACATTTATTATTCAATGGAAAAACATAGAAGAGAAGGAAGAGGGATTGATAATAGTAGGAGGGGACTTCAACGCAAGAATAGGGGAAGGGGGGGGGGAATACAAAAAAGAAAAGGGACGGGAAAGAGACAAACAAAGGACAAGGTGATAAATAAAGAGAGAGAAGAACTGCTGGAATTGTGCAACGAAAAAGAGTGGGAAATAATGAACGGGAACAGAGAAGATGGAAAGGGGGAATTTACGTACATAGGAGGCAGGGGAGAATCAATAATAGATTTTGTAATGACAAATGAAGAGGTTGCAGAAAAGGTAAAGACATTTAAGGTGGGAGAAAGGGTAGAGTCAGACCATCAACCACTGGAATTGACAATGGAAGGAAGAGAAAGAGAAGAGAGAGAGGAAGAGGAAAAGTACATAACTAAAAAAAAGTGGACAGAAGAGGGTATAAAAAGATATAAAGAGAGAATAGGGAAAACGGTATGGATAGGGAAGGAATTACAAGAAAGTGTAGAGGAAATGAGAGAGATGATGGAGAAAGCAACAGAGAGAGTCAAATTTAGAAAGTGGTAGGGGGAGAAAACAGGATGGAAGAAATGGTGGGATAAGGAATGCAAGGAAGCAAAGAAAAATGCAAGAAGAGCATTAAGACAGTGGAAAAAGGGAGGAAAGAAAAAGAAGAATACAAAGAAGCAGTAAAAATATACAAAAAAACATGCGACAGAAAGAAGGAAAAAAACAAAAAGAAACAAGAGGAGCAGATCAAAGGAATAAAAACAGAAGATGTATGGAAGTACCTAAAGAAACAGAGGAAGAAAAACATGACGACAAAGGGAATACAAATTAAAGAATGGGAGATATATTTTCGGAACCTGTTGGGAGGGGAAAAACAAAAGCAGAAAACAGAAAAGACGCAGTAGTAAGACAGGAAGAAGGAGATAGGGATAGAATAAGTGAAGGAGAAGTAATAGAGGCGATAAAGAATATAAAAAAAGGAAAGGCGGCAGGAGAAGATGGGATACAAGGAGAAGAGTGGATGTACGGGGGAGAAAGTGTAGCAAAAAGGATGACGGAAATACTAAACAAAATATGGAAAGCGGAAGGATTTCCAGAGAGATGGAGAGAGGGAATAATATGCCCAATCCATAAAAAAGGCGAAAAAAATAAAGTCAAGAATTATAGAGGGGTAACATTATTGAGCACGGCATACAAATTATATGCGACAATACTGCAAGAAAGACTACAGAAGGAAATAGAGGAAAGAAGTTTGGTACCAGACGGACAAGCGGGATTCAGAAAAGTAAGAAGGGCGATAGACAACATATATATACTGAAACACTTAGCAAATAAAGAACTAGAAAAAAAAGAGGGAAAATGGTGGCACTATTCGTAGATCTAAAAGCTGCTTTTGACAAAGTGAATAGGGAAAAGCTGTGGGAATATATGAAAAGAAAAAAATCAATGAAAGATTAATACAAAGAATAGAGGAAATCTACGAAGAAACGAGGAGCAGGGTTAAAGTGAATGGGGAAGAGAGCGAGAAATTCATCACAAAGAGAGGGTTGAGACAGGGATGTCCACTGAGCCCAAGCCTGTTCTCAGTATATACGGGGGATCTGGAAGAGACAATGAGAGGACAACAGACAGGAGGGATAGTGGTAGGGAAAGCTAAGGTATGGTCGTTGGCGTATGCGGATGACATAGTGCTGGTGGCTAAGGAGGAAAAGGAAATGAAAGAGATGATGAAAACGCTAGAAAAATATATGAAAAAAAGAAATGGAAGTAAACACGGAGAAAACAAAGATAATGATATTTAGAAAAGGAGGGGGGAAAAGAAAAAGAGAGGAGTGGATATGGAGCGATGAGAAAGTGCAACAAGTGAAGGAATTTACATACCTGGGCTACACGATGAAACAGGATAATAAAGAGGGATAACACATAAAGGAAAGGGTGAAGAAAGGAAACAGGTTAATAGGACAAGTCTGGGGCGTGGGGGAAAGAGTATTCGAGATGGATATAAAAAAAAGAAAGTTGTTGTTTGAAAAATTAATAAAGGGGGTGGTAATGTATGGAGCGGAAATATGGGGCTGGAAGGAGTGGAGGGAGGTAGAGGGGCTACAGGAAAAATACTGGAGATGGGTTTTAGGACTGGACAGGGATACACCGGGGTATATTGTGAGAGAGGAGGTACAGATAGAAAAAATAAGGGTAGAGGCAGGAAAAAGAGCAATAAAATACGAGGAAGAACTGAGGGAAAGAACAGATTGCAAAATACTGCAAGAATGTTGGAAAGACATAAAGGAAAGGAAAGTGAAGTACGGGCAGGAGGGCAGAGAAGAGTATTACAAAAGAAACGGGTACGCGAGAGAAGAAGTGGAGAGATTAAGAGAAGAGGGAGTAGGGATAAGGGAAGAAATAATGAGAGATAGAGACATCGAAAAACAAGAAAGATGGGCAAAGCTAAAAGAGAGCAGATATAATAAGAATTATAAAGATATCAAGGGTGAAGGAGTGCCGGAATATTTAAAAGATAGAGAGAATAAAAGCAACAAAAAGAAAAAAATGGTAGCAATGTTCAGATGTGGCAACGAGAGTTAGGGAACAAATATTGGAAAGAAGAACCAGAAAAGATGTGCAGGCTATGTGGAGAAGAAACGGAAGACCTTAACCACATGAGACATAAATGCAGGGAACTAAGAGAAGAGGTGATGAAAATAGAAGAAATCTTAGATGAAAACGGAAAAGGAGCGGAATGGATGGAAGAAGTATGGAACAGGAGGAAAAAGTTAAGGGGAGAGAAGGGATAAGAAAATGTATTTCAAAAAAAAAAAGAAAAAAAAAAGAAAGAAGAATGTAAATATAGAATGGAATGTAGGTTGTAAATGTAGTATAGCACGAACGAATTTGTAAGCCAAAGGCAACAAATAAAGTTAAACTTATACTTATATAAGAACAGTTTGGCTTTCGAAAGTCACACTTGACGACGCACCTGACTTTGCGAGTCGCCAAAGTCGACGTGGGATTCGAAAGAAAAATTGACACCAGTGGTTTTTCTCGACATTGAAAAAGCGTTCGACAAGGTTTGGAACGCACCGTGGTTTGTGAGAAACCAGGATCCACAGATGTCCATAATCAAGGAGCTATTCTGCGAGACGGCACAAAAGATGGTCGAAGAAATACAGACACATCCCAACGAGGAAGTAAGAAAACTATAGATGATCGTGCGTAGGTACAGAAGACCGAAACACAATAGTCCCAAAACGACAAAAAAAATGGAAACTTATGTGCGCTGCGCAACAAATTTTATTAACAACGGCCACACCACGTTCCGGTTAATAATTCAACGAATGCGTGCATTTACTGCTTATCAAGTAACGTGAAAAACTATAATTAATTTTTTTTAACGCTCAAACAAATCTTTTGTTTTGGATTATGCCATATTTATATCCTTTAATAAATTGTCCTAAATAAATTCGATGTTTCACATCTACAAATGTTTTTTTAGTTTCAAATGATACGCCAATTTTATTGTTTACCACTTAGTTTTATTAGTATTGGGTATCAAATACAATCTCCAAGAAATTCTCAAATAAGGTTTCCTTATGTTTATAAAATTTAATTAAAAAGTTCATTTTTACATAAATGAATTTAAAGAAAACTATTTCGTTCTTAAAATTTTGGAGCCAATGTACGTGTCGTAATTAGCACACTATGTTGGTGCATCCCTGGTGAAGACAATATTCAAAGCGGTTATGTTAAAAAAAAATTAAACAAAATTGTTTTTATTTTCCATTTAAACACTGACAAAAAATTCAAAATTATCGTTACGCAATTTATGTTCACAAAATTTCGGGAACTGATCCTCATACAGTCGAGCACATCTGCACATTAAATAGGAATCAACGTAACCGAGGAATACTGTAAAGATACAATGGTAATGATTATAACATTTTATTTTGTTCGAAATAAAGTATAATATATTAGTATTAATACTGTATTACATACAAGAAATGCACTTGTTAGAAACTTACAGAAGAGTATAAATATAAATTTTGACCAGGCAAAAGTAATAAATATTTGTTTACAGTCTTACCATTACTAATTAAAAAAAAATTAAATGTGTCCAAAGGCCTTGGTGCACAACTGGATTCATACATGTTATAAATAATACTCGCGATGAGCTCTTAAATCAGATCAATAAATAAAATGCCCATTTTACGCTATTTACAACACAAAAAATTGAAAATTCCTTAAGATCTAAAACGTCGTAGAAGCAAACGAATCGTTTGTAACTTACGTTAATTAAGATGAGATGCAGTTAAGGGAAAAAATGAATGGATCGAGAAATGAACGACGATTCGAAATTTAAATAATAAATAATATGCAACCTCTTAACTCTAATTTTTTCCTCAGAAACAAACGTGGACCCTAATAGTAGAGTAAATATAACAAAGAACCGTCCAAATGTCTCTCAACTTCAGTCGCGTGGCAGATCATACACTTCGAATAATAAAATAACTTAGCGCAATATTATTAGTTGCACTCGTTCCGAGTGAGGAGAGCACGCTCGAAATCTTTCCAAAAAGAAATATCTACAAAAACAAAAAAATTGTCTACTTAGACCAAGAGCGGGTTATATCTAAAAAATATATAGATAGATATTTCAGTCTTCAGAGAAAATATCACATTCCAATCAATGTATTTTTTTTTTGAACACATTGCATAAAACGAACGGCGTTTCTCTCAAACACGGAAAGTTAATATAATTATTCTTTGCTACCGTTACGTGCTAAATATCACAGATTTGCGTACTGCGCAGCCGCAGTAATCGGCAGACAAAACACGCGTACGTTTTAAAGACCAAAAACGAATAGATACTACATATATTTACATGACCGTCGTGCGTACGTACACTTATCTAAACGCAAGCAGCCATGTCTTATTCTGTTAATAAATTAAAGACGTACGAATCGCTTGCACACTGGACAGGTACACAGTAAAAAATATAAAATTTCGCAAGAGGATCATCTGATTGACGTAAAGCGGTACTTTCTCATACGCGCAGTACCGTCTACTAAAATTAAAACTAAATATCGATCCCCCCTTCTATATGTTTCGTGCATTTCAATAGCATACAGATATAAATTCTATTACATTAGATCTCGGCTAAATATCGCACGAGAACACATTTACACATCTAACATTATAAACTACGGTGCCCTTTCTATAACTGGCAGCGACCACAAAGTGCGGGGGGTCAAGTATATATCTGTGGCCTTAGTAAATTACTATTAGTTAGACCGGAATTCGACCAGTGTCATCTTAGATCAAAACATTTTCCAGTCTAAGCTTTAAACAGATACACCTAAAAGTTAAATACATACATAAACACTAAGCAAAGCTATACCATAACAAAGAATTCTAACTGCCACCACTACAAAAATATAGGTATTTCGATTAATAATAAATAATGTAATTAGATCTAATGGGGGAAAGGGCTCGGGGCAGAAAATTTTGTTCGTACAAATTTTTTCGACTTGAAGCAAATAGGTCCCCCAGTAGAAACGCTATTCAGCCTTTTTTTAAAATTGAAGCGTTATAAACTGAACTTAAAATGAAAACAAAAACAAAAGTGCTAATGTGCCTGTTAATAGTGCAAAAAAAAACTAAAATACAAATATAAAGAACATTAACAGGCTAATATACATTTAATTGATTCACTGTTGTACAGCTGCAGCGGGTGGTTGTGAATATTGGTACGCGTATTGCGGTACCGGAGGTGAGTACTGATTAAACGGTTGGTTTAGCGATTGATAACCGCATGGGTTAGTGGGAGGTGGCGGTCTGTTACTTTGAAAGAATTTGTGATTGATCAAACAGTGAATGTCGTCTGGGCCGGGAACGCCCGACATCATGTACTGTGGTGCAACTTGATACATGTTCGAGTTGTTTGTTGGCGGTGGTCCAGAAAACTGTTGGCGTTGGTTATATCGTTGCGGGTTCATTAAATTGTTGTTGCGAGAAGGTGTTCCTGGAAAAAAATACCATTAGTGAAGTATTTTTAGAACAAAAACTAATCTGGGTCAGTGGTATGTATTCCAGTCAAGTACAGCCGGTAGTTGTATAGTCATAGAAAATCAGATGATAGCGATTTTTTATAAGAGTTCTAATAGTAAAAAAATTATATCAAAACGAGAGTGTGGGTAAAAATAAAAAAGTTCAAGATAGTTTTTTAAAACTTGTTACGTGTTCTAAATTTAAATTGCCATTCACTTCTCGACGACATCTAAGGAGTATCCTGCTTCGTGGTGAAGCACAAAATATACCGTATAAGATTTATTCCCGGAACGTCCACTTCCCACTACATTGGGAATTATTGCTGTCAATTCGTTAATTTTTAACATCGAAATTAAATCCAGTTTCGTTTATTGTATGATAACGTCACGCCGCGTTGATTGAATATATCGAAACCTTCGCTAAATTAATACAATTTCAACCGTATTGGGAGGCTCACCGAAACAACATAATTCATTTGGGGGAAACTCAGAGCATTTGATTTTCTCAATAGTCATATGAATCGAATTGGATTAACTTGTGGTAACACCGTATATACGTGTTTAGTTATATATCAACAAATTTTAAGAAATGCTAGAAAGGTGCTGCTAGCTAGTTGCATGCTTCGAAGGGAAATTAAACTGTAAGTATTATATTTCCTACTTTCATTTACGTCGTCGATCGGTTGTACACACGATTGTAAGCACATATCAGCTTGTTGTCGCAATAACCCATAAAACTTTTTCTTAGTGTGTAACATATTATTAGACAGTTATTTAAATTTTCGAGATTTACTTTTTCGTGTTATAAATTTAATCTTTTGGAATTTCAAAGTTAGGCCGACAAGTTTAATTATTTGTACGACGTGTTGCCCAACCGAAAGGGTATTACTTCATAAACTATTATCTGTGATAGAGACCTGATCGCACCTATGTAAATTTATCTTCTTTTTCTGTGATAGAATAAATATACTCGATACAACCTGTTTTGTCATTCGTTCTCTTTCAGCTTTGGGTAGATTTAAACGGTATCTCCCATCCTAATCTTTCACCGTTTTGGCGCCTTTTTAAATTGTCTTATAATTAGCACATCGAAACCTACAATCCACTCACCGAATCAAACTGAGTCAGTCGCTAGCAATGAGACAATTCTCGTAACAATTTAAATAAAATTTTCTTAATCCAGTTGTACTGATGTGTATTTTTGGGATCATCTTCAATATCCATATCAGTTATATGTAAGGGTTACAACTTTCAAGCACCTATTTTGATGGGTTACGAGCACTTTTATATGTATTGTAGAAATATTTAACGAGGAATCGATCAAATAAGCTCCTCCACTGTACACAAAGTGATCACTATTCTCTTGTCACTACAGTGATGCTCAGGAATAAGAATAAGAAAAGTAATGTCACAGGCGAACGAATGTACTTTAACAAGTTCAGTCATTGTATCCACTGTCACTATCAGTCACTACTGTAAAATGGAACCTTCAATTTAAGGAGGAGACTACTGTCCAAAGTACTGTTAAGCATTCCTTTTCGGTGGTAGAATAATTCAGCTCAGATTTGGTTAATAAGCGACTAATATACTTAACGACAGTCTCTCTTTTATCAGTTGTTTTGACTTAGCACCGCACTTAAGCCAAAATCTGAAGCAACCGTTTGCAGAGTAAAGAGAAGAGAAAAATTAGGACAAGAAAAATAGATGCCAAAACTTAGCAATTTTGTAAAGTAATAAAAGCATTTTGACATTCTTGACTCCAAAGAAAACTAAAAAAAAAAAACTATTTAAAGGAGATACCACAGAAGAAAAGTTAGAGATGAACCTACGATACCAACCAGCCTGCGCATCTCAGAGACTTTCGTAGGAACAAGAATATTGCAAATCGCAGCAACTTTATCAAGATTTTTGTTGACGACATACCCTAGGTATTTTAGCTCAAGGTTGATGGAAATTACATTTGTCTCGGTTTAATGTGAGACCAGCAGTAAATAATCGTTGTAACACTTTCGCCAAAAAACGTGCATGATAGTCGAAAGTCGGCGTAGCAAGGATGTCATCCACGTACGCAAAACAGAAAGGTTCTAAGTCAGTCCCAATAACTTGATCAAATGTAGTAGGTGCATTATGAAATCCAAAAGGCATTCTGGTAAACTGAAACAAGCCCGCCTGCGGCACTGTAAAAGCTGCTATAGCCTTAGATTCAGAAGAAAGAGGAATCTGCCAATAGACCGATCAGATATCTAAAGAAGAGAGAAAGCGAGCGTCTTGTAAACGGTCTGGAATAGAAGGGAGATGTAGGGAAGCGGATACGCATCCTTCTGCGCCACTTCGTTGACTTTCCTGAAGTCTACACAGAACCGATAGGTACAGTCAGTTTTCTTAACTAGGACGATTGGACTGAAGAACTCGGAAGATTCTACCACACCCAGTTGCAACATTTTGTCTAATGCTGTGTGAGCTATTGACAGTAAATTAGGAGAAAGTGGGTAATAGGTTCAGCCGAAGTCAAGATTCGATGTTGTACCTAATTAGTTTGTACTAGATCCGATGGTTGAGAAAAGAAATTGCTTAGTCAAGTAAACTGGTTCCGAAATTAAGTCAGCAAGAAAGTGTATCACATCAATACTCCGGTCTCAGTCTGAAGAAGCGTTAAAGCTCCATATTCCTTTTCGAAAATCCGCTACGAAATTTAATCCTTTCAAAACTCAATGTACACGTCACCCCTCATTAGCCAACTTGCAAAAGAAAGCCTTAAACTTAAAGAAACTTACGTTCAAAAAGCGTAATTTCTCTCACTCTGGAGCGCCTAGATTAGTGCGTGAAGCGTCAGACTCAGAAGTAGACGAAGTACCAGGAGAAGGAAAGTAAGCATGAGAGCGAGCAGAAGTATCAGCAAAAGTAACTCGGGTAAGTCTTTGGTGGTTCTAAAACTAGAGCAATCGAGACTATACCCGAGAATGAGGATGTTTAAACGTATCTACTAGTTGTTTATTGTATTCCGATTTCTTGGCGATAGATAACAATTGTGAAAGCGACGTAATGTCTACAAGAACCAGACAAGTTTGATAAAAGGGAGAGAGGTTTCGCAAAATGATCTTTAATCGTTGTGCTTCCGACAAAAGTTCTGCCAGTTGATTAAACAGACTTTGCATAGTAGCGGCATAAATAGCAATCGTCTCGGGTTTTCCCATAGTTCAGAAACAAACAACTGTTGTTTAGAACTTTACGAGCTACTCGATTCTAGTAAGAACGTCTAATACAGACGAAGAGTTACCGCCCAAAAAAGAAATATTAAATTTAACTACCGTGGTAGATTTACAATAACACTCGTGCTATACGTTAACCGAATTAGCTTGACGCACAGAATGAGTTACCGGAGAAGAAATAGAACCGATATAACGTCTTACCTTGCGAATCTTTGATTCTACTTCGTTTCATTTCCTGTAATGTTATCAAGAACTTATTTCGTTCAGCCAATTCAGAGTCAGATAATGCATTAAGCAACTCGCACCGTCGTTGTGCATGAAGCCAAAAAGAACTCAATCTTAAAAACGAAGAAAAATGTGCCTATTAACGGTATTCACTAACGCCGTAAGTTCCATAAGAGTTTGTTCGAACGCTGTCTTATCTTCCCCATACGGTATAGAATGTTTAACCGATTTAAAAGATTAATTTAATTCCACCTGGTGAGCTGTGCGCACAATTTTTCTGAGCCGATCTACATTAATATCTATCGATACGTACTAGTCATTTTCGTTGAGGTAATAAGTAATCCACAAAATCGAGATAATGGCTACAATATAATCTAAACTATTACTAAAACTAACTAAACTAATCATAAGAGAATCACAACTAAAGAAAGTCGGTGAAAAGAAATACTATAGAGAACAAGAAAATTGTTATAAGAAAATGGAGCCCTATGTTGGGCGCCATAATTTGTTACAAACTTCTTGTTGTTTACAGACTGCACAGCCAGCTCGTAATAGAATTTAAAAAATTGCTATTCGGAGCGTGGAGAGGTTCAAGTGACATAATTTTTTTATGGGCGCCAGATCTAGTATTGCTGAAGCAGCTTCTGTTTGATCACCACAGGAGGTTCGAAGCTTACAATAAATAGGAAAAGTCCGTAAACGAAAAGAAGCTAGTAACAAAGTATTGTGATTTTGGATGATTCCAATTCTTTCCCAGAATTTTGTATCAAAGAACAAAGATTTAGAAATCACTCTTTGCAAAACTAATAAATATTGCATCTATACTAACCGGATATCAGGTCGGCGACTGCAATATTCTCGCTGAACTAAAGAAACCACACACAAAAAATTATAATCAACGAAGGAAAATATTGCAAAACACGATCGACATATCTCAATGATAAAAAGTAAATGTGTTTGTGAAAATCATTTAGTCAAATAATTTTGAAAACGCAGTCAAATTGACAGTCATTATGATTAAAAAGTCACTTACCATAACTTCTTTGCGTTGGGGGAGGTCCATAAGCACTCTGTTGTTGATATGCTTGACTACTCATAGTATTTTGATAACTATTTTGATACACCATAGGCGGCGCCGAATTCCTCATGTTGTTCCTCTGGTACATATCTCCATTTCTGCCGTTGTTGTTGTTATTCGAATATGTGTTGCTGTAGCGCATCGACGGCTGTCTCTGTTCACTATTATTTATCATCTTGTTGGAATTCCATATATTTCTTTTGCCGGAACTGTTATTCGAGTTAGGAGACGAATTATCCTTATTTCTATTTTGCCAACGATTTCTGGGATTTTGTCCATTACGCGCACTTGCGGCCAAGTCGCGCAACTTTGGATTGACCATTTGACCGGATTCTTCCAGCACCGCGATTAAATCCTTCGCTTGTCTCTGATTGTTTGGTGAGAAAAACGCGTACGCCGTACCGGCCTGTTCGCATCTACCAGTACGACCGATGCGATGTACATAATCTTCGCAAGAATTAGGATAGTCTAAATTGATAACGTATTTGACATCTTCGACGTCTAAACCACGCGCCGCTACGTCTGTAGCTACCAGTATCGACGCCTTACCGTTTCTAAATTCAGTTAGTACGTAATCCCGTTCCGGTTGAGATTTATCGCCGTGTATTGAAATTGCCGCGTATCCTTCCATACGAATGCCTTTAGTTATATCGTCAACTTTTTTCTTCGTCTCGACAAATATAATTATTTTGTTGTTTTGGTCTGCAGCTATTTCTTTTAATAAATTTAGAAGTTTTATTTCTTTTTCGTTTTCCTCGTAAACTTCCACTATTTGTCTAAAAAAGAAAACGGCAATATTAACACAGCAGAAAAACGTTTTTTATTTAAATTAAAACATTCTTAACAAATAATGTCACTAGTGACATTTACCACTCTGAAGATGCAAGCTGCAATGTCGTGCGAAACGTCAGTTTGTTTGGGTTCACGAACGACAATACGTCAAAGGCCTTGTTCTACTTATTGTTTTGGCTCTCAAGAAGAGACTAGGACCAAGCCTAAGTCTGGGTGTTTAACTACGACGCGGTCTAAACCGAAAGTCGCTTATAATCATAAATAATTTTAATTTGTATTGGACGATTTGAAATAGATTGCCCTACGTAAGCGAGCTGCATGAACACGAAATGCTTTAGTATTTTGTGCCCACGAAAACTGGTTGTAGTATAACAATTTCGAAATATGTGAACAGTGCAAAAGTACAATTGCGTAAAAAAATTATTATTCGCCGCACAGAATCGGGAAAATAATCTGGTGGCAACCCTATTTGGAATCAATTCTGTTTAATCAAATAAGCATTACTAAGTTACATGCATGCAAATATTTTATCAACTACTTATCAATATAAAACGTAGGAAAAATATACGATTAATCATCGATTGAATTAAAATAAATATAGCGTAATTGTCGATAATAAACTATGATACACAATTGTTTAAAATCTTTCATCGATTAAACTGAATTATAGTTAAAAGCTTAAAACAAAGAAATGACAAAACGAAACTTTTTATTGAAATGAAATCCTAAATTGGTTCGTGAGGAATGCAACAAGACGAACAATAACAGAGCAACATTAAGACTATTAATGTTGCAAAAAAAGTCTTTTGAAAATCCGGTTGGTGGAATATTATATACCGTCTGCTCAACAAGAATTTCTAATTTGTTTTACATAAAATACATTAACAAGGTTCTCTAGGTTTTCTCTGATTTAAATTCACTTCTACTTTCCCTGACAATTCCAGGTTTTCCAGAATGCTGTGAACCCTGATTGAAAACGCTAAGATGCTTTTAATTAATAAACAGTGTCGGGGATGACGTGATCCATAGAAAGAGAACACAATATATTTCGAAGAACCTTTGAAACCTCCTCCAAATTGTAAACAGACTTCCCTGCAAGCTTGTTCTTCATGATGACCCATACAGTTTCAGTAAGGTTGGCATCAAGAGATTGGTGAGGGCCAATGCCCTGCAGTGGCGACTACGACGTGTCGGGTGATTGTTCTATTGTAAGACTCAATCTTTTTAATTGGATCCAGACATCTTCTTAGCTGATCCTAGGAAGCCACGCTGCTAAATTTGGACCTACGTTAAAACTTTAGGCGAATACCTCCAAACAGCCGAATTCGCGCTCTGAAAAGCATCCCCATACATCGACTTTTATACGTTACGTAACAGTACACCGAATCAAATTTGTACCGCGGACAGACCAAGAAAAAATTGAGTTGGACCAATCGCGATCGATGTTTTCGGTTTCCCATGCGTGTTTGCATGTGGATTTCTGAGAGCAGTTTCGAGCTTGTAGAATAGTACTGTGCGTTTATCGTAAACGCTGTCTGATCGTAATTATGCTGATGTTGATTAATCCACAACAAAGTACTTCGATTTATTAAGTATTGAAACGTATAGAAGCTTCGAGATCATTCCAGATGATTCGAGGTAACTACCGGAATGTTCTCGAAGCAGATAAATTAAAATATAAAAAGTGCCCGAATCCAGTCAGAAAGCTAATCCAGTCTAGTCAGAAGAAGAATACGGTGTAGATAAACAAAAAGTGCAACTTTTCACGGACAGTGTTTGTAAGTGTTATAATTTATGCTGGTTACGCGTTTGCAATCGATGAAAATGGATGCAAAACTATTTGAATTTCTCAAATCAATAAAAAATGATCAAGAATCGATGAATAAAAATATGGAAGAAAAACTATCTGCAAATTCACAGAAAATGGAAGAAAAAAATTTTCAAATACTCAAAACACGAAAGAAACATTTTGCGAAACTTTTCAAAAAATTGAAGAAGCACGAACTAGCATTGACAGTCAAATATAAATCATCGAGAAACAAATACAGAGTAGTGTAGAAAACCAAATTAAAATGTAAAGGAAGTGTCACGAGCGAATATTTAAAGAACCATCAAGAAGAAGCGACTCACAAAGTTGAAGATTCTACCACCATATTTTAATGCTAAAGTTCAATTGTCAACCTATCACGATCAGTTTGAATCCGCACCTGTAGCTAATAGTTACAGCAACAAGCAGAAAGCGACGTCTGTAATAGTGGCCTCTTACGTGGAGAAGCGCTTGGAATTTTGTAGAATGTTCGTAATCACCTCCAAGGAAATTACGAACTAATGCTCATCTTCGACAAATGTAACAAACCGGGATGAAGAATCGAGTTCAGAAAACTGCGGAGTCTTCAAGAGTTCGAGGTTGACATTGCCAGATTTACACGGCTTGCGTATCCTACAGCACCTGATACCTTCTGGGAGCAATTGGCTATTCAAACCTTTGTAGACGGTCTCAAAGAGAGCGAAACGCAGCAGACTCTACAATTAGCTTGACCTAAGACGTTGGATGTCACTTTAGGTACACAGGCATCGTACCGAGACGGTCATAAACTTTGCTGTGCTGCAGAAGTACACGCGCAAACACTGAAAAGCTTCGAGCAAATAGCGCGACGAATGCTTCGGGAAAGAGTGACGATTTTGAACTGCGGTGAAATAAGACACCGTACTAAGCCTAAGAAGAAGACAATAAGAGCACTCGAAAGTCTAGAACGAGTTGACCAAAAGAGACAAAAGTTAATCTCACCTCACCTCATGTACCGGAGATTACCATTCAAATGACCTCGCACAGCATTTATCTCGACAGCAAAATCAATAGACGAAGTGTTCAGTTACTGGTTGGCACGGGAGCGACGAAGCCCATCATTCGTCCTGACACGTTATTAGAAAATGAAAAGACATCACCAGTAACAGTGCGACTTCGAACGGCGACGGACAAAAAAATACTTACTTACGAACAAGTAAAAGTGAGCATTGGTTTGGTACTCGACCATCAAGTACAGTGATAGCAGACATCACCGAAGAAGTTATCCTGGGAATGAACGTTATAAAGTTATATGTGTTTCATTTGGACATGAAGAACGATGTCTTGAAGATTATGGTGAAGTTCGTGCTATCGAACCAATGGAGCGCGACTGAATTAGCAGAACACTAGACGAGTAAGAAACACGGTTTCAGTAAGGATCCTGAATGTCAACTCAGATTCGGTAACATTGAAAAAGAAGACCGTGGTAGGCCAATGTACGCCAGTATCTCAATATGTGAGATGGGGAGATTCTAGTGAAGTTACATCGCCAAAGAAATGCCGACAACATATATTAGGACATTATTATCTTCAAGTGCCAAAACCTAGGCCAAGACCAGCTTGGTAAAGTTAAAACGATGATCCAACAAGTATCAAGATGTGTTAACACTCGAGAGTGGTTCCAAAGGAAGAACTAACGTCAAGCACGAAATGAATACCGGAGACGTTCGGCCGATACGACAACATACACGCCAACTTCCTTTGGCGGAAAAAAAACCAAACAAATAATTACGTATATGGAGAAAGAAGGTGTGATTGAGCCTTCAAATCGCCCATGGGCGTCCCCAGTAGTATTTATAAAGAAGAAAAACCGATGAACGAATTTTGGCGCAAATTACAGACAGCTTAACGTTGTGACCAAAAAAGACAGGTATTCTTTACCCAGAGTTGACGATACGTTAGACACCTTGTCAGGATCACTGTGGTTTTCCACGTTAGACTTAAAGAGTGGTTACTAGCAGGTAGAAGTGGAACCCAAGGATCGTAAAAAACAGCTTTTACGATTAGATCTGGTTTGTGGAAGTTCACTGTGATGCACTTCGGGTTGTGTAACGCTTCTGCAACGTTCGAGTATTTGATGGAGACCTTCTTGCACAAACTGTTTTGGAAGACATGCTTGGTTTACCTAGACGACGTGATCGTGGTTGGAGAGACGTTTAAAGGGCACTTAAACAACTTGAAAGAAGTGTTCCAACGACTACGTGGGACAAATCTAAAACTGAGCCCAAAGAAGTGTCGCATATTTAAGAAGGATGGTACGTCGTATCTAGAGAGTAAAAGCTGACCCAGACAAAATCCGGGTAGTACAAGCATAGCCAAGACCAATCGACAAACATCAGTTTCAAAGTTTCATTAGGTTGTGCACCTGTTATAGACGATTTGTACCCAGATTTGCGAATATTGACAAACCTTTGACAAAGTTGGCCAAAATGCTTTTCATCAACTAAAACAGGCCGTAGTCCCTTCGCCAATTTTAAACTATCCAAGAAAAAAGGGAACATTTGTTTTGGATACCGACGCAAGCAATTTGCCATAGGCGCTTTCTTTTCGCAGGAGCAAAATTTCACTTGCTTTGACAAAACGAGAAGAAGTCGAACAACCTTCTAAGTGCAGGAACGTCTCCAGTAGTACTAGTAAAGAGGAAAGATGAATCAACGAGGTTTTGCGTAGACTACAGACAGTTTAACAATGTGAACAAAAAGAACAGTTACCCTTTATCGAGAATTGACGATACTTTAGACACCCTGTCAGCATCTCAATGTTTTTCCACGCTGGATTTGAAGTGTGGTACTAGCAGGTGGAATTGGAACCCACGAATCTTGAAAAGACAGCGTTTACGATTAGTTGTGGCAGTTCACTGTTATGTATTCGTGGAAGACGTGCTTGGTTTATGTAGATGACGTAATTGTAGTTGGAAGATCGTTTGAAGAACATTTGAACAACCTGAAGATAGTGTTCCAATGACTATAAAAGGCAAATCTAAAATTGAACCCAAAAAAGTGCCACATAATTAAAAAGAAGTGCCACGTCGCATCTAGAGATAAAGTAAAAGCTGACCCCAGACAAGGTTCGAGCAGCGCACACATGGCCAAGGCCAATCGACAAACATCAGGTCCAAAGATTCCGTGGGTTCTGCACCTATTAGACGCTTTGTGCACTGATTTGCCAACATTACCAAACCTTTAACAAAACTGACAATCAGGACTGAGAACGCTTTCCATCAACTAAACCGGGCCCTAGTCACTTCGTCGGTTTTAAGTTATCCAAGTGAACATTTGTTTTAGATACCGATACAAGTAATGTGGCCATAGGTGCAGTCCTTTCACAGGTGCAAAATGAACAACAAAAAGTCATCGTTTATTTTATCTAAGTTTTGTACAGGCCAGAAAGGACATATTGCTCGACTAGAAGAGAACTATTAGCAATAGTCAAGTCTATAAGCACTTTCATAAATACTATGGATGGACCACGCCGCCTTGAAATGGCTTTTGTAGTTTCATAATCTGGAAGAACAAGTGGCAGCATGGATTGAGAGATTGCAAGAGTATGACTATGACACCGAACACTGTGCCAAAAACAGTCATCGGAACGTTGATGCCTTATCCAGAAGACCCTGTACGGCAGAATACAGCCATTGTTCGCGACTTGAAAAAAATATTGAATGTCTCAGACGAACTGCTATCGTTGATAGCGAGTAAAACGATCCCGATATAAACGTATTCTTGAACTGGAAAGCAAACGGACGACGTAGTGGGACTCTGAGAGTGGAAGACGGTTTATTTAAGCGATCCCTGGAGAGTCGAAGGCAACAGCTTGCAGTTGGTAGTACTAAAAAGTGGAGTGTCATAAGTGTTGCAGCATCTGCACGATGATACATAAGAACACTTTAGAGTGAAGAAGACATTAGGGAAAGCTCGAGAAAGATCCTACTACGCAACCTGCAAAGAGGGCGTCATAAAGTGGTGCCGTACATTCTTGGCCTGATCATCAGAAAATTGCTCAGCGAAAAAAACCATAATAAAACAGTATAACGTGAAAAGCCCTTTAGAGAGGGTAGCAATTGACATCGCAGGGCCTTTCCCAGAATCCCAGTTCAGAGTTCCCTTGGATTTACAATCTGCTTGTTTCAAGAAGTTTCCCGGCTGTTGGGAATTACGAAAACTAGGACTACGCCTCTCCATCCTCAATCTGATGTCATGGTTAAACACATGAATCGAACAATAAGAAACTACTTAGCCAAAGTAATGTTCGAACACCAAAGCGATTGGAATCAGTACCTGGCACATTTTCTTAATGACATATCGATCATCTGTTCACGAAAGCACAGGCCAAACTCCATCCTGTGTTATTCTCGGTTGCAAAATACGACCTCCAATTTAAACGACGGCCGGAAAAAAGATCGCCGAAGAAGACTACGTCAGCAAGTTGATGGAGACGCTAGACGGAGTACATGAAGCGGTTCGTAAAAAATGACGTCAAGGCACAAAACGGTAGGTTTCAACAGGGCGACATTGTTTCTTTGTATAATCCCCAAAGACGTGGTTTGTAGTTGAAGCTGGAAAGGTAATAGGAGGGCCCTTATAAATTTGTGCAGCGTATTAATGACGTCATATATCGCATCCGAAAACCACAAAGTAGTCCACATCGCTTGTCTAGCACAGTTTGCTTGCGATAACAACATTACCCAAGACCAGCTCCGAACGAGAGTAATAACTAGAAAGGCTACGTTCGGAGCAGCAACAAGACAAAAGCATCACGCCGAAGATCTTGAGATGTCCAGAGAGGTTGCAGTCGTATTCAAGAAGTTCGGATGGCTAGATGAACTACGAAGACAGTACTCACGTGTAAAGCCGTCATATAAAAATATGTGGCGAGCATTATGAAATCTCACAACATTAAGAAATTGGTAGTATCCAAACTTGGTTGCGGCTTAGAACAACTGAATTGGAGAACAGTTCAAATTTTGTTGGAACTAGTCTTACGAGGAACAGACATTAAAGTCTTAGTCTGCAGTTACCATCCAAATAGAACATCGGGTAAGCTAAAGTCCATTCACTGGTACTTCTATGCTTCTATCGCCACCACCCTTTCTATCGGTGCCGTTTACTGTTCTGGGACAGCACAAGATTAAGAAGGGAACAGTGAAACACATAGAAACTTTGAGATCATTCAAGATGATTCGAGGTAATTACCGAAATGTTCTCGAAGCAGATAAAGTGAAATATAAAAAGTGTGCGAATCCAGTCAGAAGGCTAATCGAGTCTAGTCAGAAGAAGAATACGTTGTCGGCCTAAATGAATAAAGTGCTTAACGTGTGTGCCAAGTATAAATAAACAAGTGAAAATAAATACCAGTGTAGATACACGAAAAGTTCAACTTATTACGGACAGTGTAAATATCGAATGATAGTAACATACAAATTACTTGTAAGTTCTTTTTTTTAAATACGGTTATATTTTATCAATTAGGAAAAAACTAGTTACGTTTATAAAAATTAGTTCTAAATTACATGTAAATAGTTAGTCTAAATAAGATAATTATAACTCCTTCGGACGTACACTAACAGCCATAAGTAATTGCCCACCTTGGTTTTCTGACGTCAGTTGAATTATTAACATTTTAATTTGATGAACTTAAGATATATTCAAATTCAGTGAAAGGCAAATAAAATACACTTACAATCATTTCTTGGAACAAATTTAAATAATTAAATAAATAATGTGGTAAATTCTAAAGATAACTATTTTATGGTTCCGGTAAATAGATTATAATTAAAAAGTTGAGTAGTGGTAGTGTAACCAACAAAAAACGACCTGTACGACCAAAAATGACATCTATAGACAATCGCGCTTTTGTTATTGTTATTTTTTATTTATTTTAGAAACAATTCGAATTACGAATGCAATAATATCTATTTCTTGAATTAGAATTCCGTATATTGAGAAAACAAGAAATACAAGTGCAACTATGAAATCGTTCAACACCTTACAATAAAACAATAACATTTTAAGTTTGCTTTTCAACTATTGGAATAAGTTATTTATAAAAAAATCCACAAATTCTTTACAAACGTTATAAAGCCAGAAGTTATTAATTTTAAACAATAAAAGTGTCCGTTATCTATACAATAATTATTTAAGAATGCTTTTCATTCTCACTTTTGTATAGAGAATATACCTAATAGCCTAATAATTTTTAAGTACAATAAATGTCACTAGAATTAACAGAAAAAATGTACTTGAACCCAATAAGAACTGCAACGGGCAAATCACACACGTTTATTAAAGAATCCGGAATGAAACGATGACGTGTAATTATGGAATTTTAATATCTCACTTGAAGAAAAAAAGTGGTGGTGCAACTAAAATAACGTTAGATAATTGCGACTTACCCGTTTTAAAAAAAAACTGTTCCTGAAGTTTACACGGTTGATACAAAAGTTCCAAATATGAAAATTTTTGTTGAAAAATTTAAAGAGAAGATTAATGACAAGGGGGAAGCGGATACACTAAGAAATACAACAATAACAGAAAATTATTGATGTTTGGCGTTCTTGTTATTTACGAGAAAATGATACAAGACCCTTTTAATGTTTAAATCTAAAACTAAGTCCGGTGACTTATCAAGACGACATGAACCATACCGACTTTATGCAGTGGATGAAAAAACAATTGATTCCAAATTTGCGTCCTGCGTATTGTTGTCACGGATAATGTTCCTTACAAATTAATAAACCTCCAACATAAGCAGAACGTTAGATCGAAAATAATGGAGTAAGAACAACAAACGACATATGACGAAAGTTGTAACGGAGAAGACGAAAGTGACATTGATTGAATGATTCTTTTATAATTGTGTTTTTAGATACAAATAAGTAATTTTTAGAACAGTAAATGTGTAATTACAATTTATTTTTATAATATTTTATATATAGTGTTTTTCTGAAATAACCTCAAACTTGAACAAGGTCTCATAATTTTTAATTTGAGTATACGTTTAGAATTAAAGTGACACAACGCCTCTCTAGGCATTGTGTTTACTCCGGTCAACTGTATTTCCTGTTTTCTTAATATACAGAATTCTAATTGAAAAAAAATGTATTGCACAATAAAACGCGATAAGTCGAGTTCGGTTTCTAAAATAAATGAAAAAA
This sequence comes from Aquatica leii, assembly GCA_035610365.1. Lineage (NCBI taxonomy): Eukaryota > Metazoa > Arthropoda > Insecta > Coleoptera > Lampyridae > Aquatica > Aquatica leii. Next base: position 18,832,623 of record CM069435.1, read on the forward strand.
TCAATCTTTGCCAGTGCATATATTTTTACAGTGTTAGTTTTGAAATAAGCAAGAAAAGCAATAAATAACTACTTAGCGAGAACAATCGAGACCTCCGCAGATATGAAATTATAATACTCGCCGATACAAATAAAAAAAAAGTGTAAATCCCCGTCTCATTTTTTCTTCATGTGAGTGTACAACCACTATCAACAAAATCAAAATTTTTTAAATTAAAATTCATAAAATAACAATCTCTTCTACTCGACTTGAATTGGTTGGTATTTCCATGAAAATTCAAGATCGGAAAACTATATATTGAGAAAGTACTTAATTGTAAATATACTTTAGGTCGAGGCGTAGCTGGTTACGCCACTGCTAACCCACTATTTGGAAGTAATCCCAAAAACATGATAAGAGATACGAATAGGAAATGCTATTGGAAAATTTAGTGTATTACAAAATACTAAAAAATGTAAGGTTTTATTATTCTGAATCCTGTACACAGGATAGCAGATACGCATAAAATAGTCTTAAAAATAAATAGTTCAAAAACATAATGAATTATTCTATTTAAAATAACAAAGTCATTACTAGTATAATCAAAAATACTACAAACTCAAAATTATTTAAATTTAAGAAAGCACCTTCAAAAACCGATCATTAATATCGCGAAGGACGTTACTAAAAACAAATTTTGACTGACCCCCAATGGTCCCTTTTTTCTGATTCCTGGCGAAATGCTTTGAGCATAAAATTGAATGTAATTTTCAGCGAATGTAAAACTGAATATTAAAAAACTCCCCCCCACCATATGTAACCCTTAAAAAAGTATTCACAAAATGAACTACAAAAAAAAATGAATTCATCAAAGATCCACAAATAATGCACATTGTTACATCAGATTTTTATCAAGTAAAAAAGATAATAATTTTCCTAAGCACGTTGAAGTCTCGATTCACATAAGAAACGCGAGAACGTTAAATCATTGAACAAAAGAATTATTTTTCAAAACGAACCACGTGGAAAAATTCACGGGTTTAGAAGAGCGTTTGATTCCATCAACAAAATCAATTATTTTAGTCGTTTCTTAAAATTGTTATTTATGAATGTTTAAAAAATTTAATAAAAACGTTTTGTACTTTCGTATTTCCTATTGTAAACTAAGAAATCGTCAGGCGGTTTTCCCATTAGAAAATCGGTTACATCCATTAAATATACACCCAACTCCCAATACGTCTCCGATACGACGAAAGCAATGTTTTGACGACGTAGACGATTCCAAGTTATGTTTTAAACGCAATTTCAAAGACTACGCGCACGCATTTTAACGGTTATACGAACGATCGGAAACGTATATAAAGAGGGAAAGGAGGATGCATTGTATGTGAATAATAAATTATCAAATGGCATCGTGCCCACATTAAAAAAGTAGATTTTTACAACATTAAAACTCTAAAATAAAATCAGCTATAAGAACTCGTTATTAAAAAAATTGTAGTTAATAATGTATATTTGATCAATTTTCTACACGAAGTATGGGTTTGCATTAAAACTTGTAAAACAACAGAACCGATTTTAAAAAATTGTCCAATCAATCAAAATTTGTAACAGATTAAAAAATAAGTAAAAAAAAACTTACCTAATATTGCGATTAGCAGAAAGAGCAAGCGATCCAACATTAATCTGTACATAATCGACAAGGAAATCTTCAGCCAGCGCTTGAACCTGTTTCGGCCAAGTAGCAGACCACATCAGCACTTGCCTATCAGGTCGAATCTGTGTAATAATTTTTCGAATTTGTGGCTCGAATCCCATATCCAGCATACGATCGGCTTCGTCCAATACTAAATACGTACATCGCTGTAAATTAGTAGTTCCTTTTTCGAGGAAATCGATTAAACGTCCGGGTGTCGCGATGACAATTTCGACACCTCGTTCTAAATCGCGAGCCTGCGGCCCTTTGGGACAACCTCCGAATACACACGTATTCCTAATCATACTAGGTGCCCCAAAATCTCTCGCAACTTGCTGGATTTGTTGTGCAAGTTCTCGCGTTGGTGCTAAAATTAAAACAATAGGACCTTCTCCCCTCTGTGGTCGTTGTTGATGATTGATATGTATCGCCGCTGGTACCATATATGCTAAAGTTTTTCCCGAACCAGTTTGGGCAATACCGACTAAATCGCGACCTGAAAGAGCTATGGGCCAGCCTTGTGCTTGTATAGGTGTAGGTTCCGCATAACCTTGCCTTAATATTTCTTGCATAACATAATCGGGGAAGTTAGTTTCGTCAAAGCATTCGCTTGGATTTGGTACGTTTGTGCCTTTGACAGTAATGGCTTTTTCATCGCGATAATGATCAATATCGGCTTGTGATCTGTCGTTATGAGGAACATAAAAGTTTTTACGGAACGGTTGTAAGGCATTCATGTCCCAAATCAATTTTTCATCTTTTGGTTTCTGACCTTGTAATTTAGAATTCGGTCCCCCGAAATCTTGTATTGCTGCTAACGAATGTGCGGGGGGTTTCCAATAATTGGACTGTTTATTATTAAATTGGTCACCACGATTTGGGCGAGGACGAAAACTATTTAAATAATTCACAATTAGTATGACAATAAAAGTTTAATTTTGAAAATTATAAAAAGGTAGGGCATTGATTTATACGTGATTATTTTTAAAATCGAGCTAAAAATTGAATATTTTCTTACTTACACAACGTTATTCTGATATCCGTTGAATTGCATTTTTGCAGAATATAAAAAATCAGTAAAAGTCAATGGCTGCCTAAGTTCAGTTTCTGTTACCAAATAATCCTGTAGAAAGGACATTTAAATGTAATTTGAGATAATTTATTGATTTTCTTTTGATTCGTAATCTCAATTTTCGCATTTCAGTAATTTAAAACTGCCCGAACTTATAACATTTTAAAAAACTTACCTATAGTCCATTTATTTCACTTCACCGGTTACAAGATCACCAAAAGTGATGTTTTATAAACTGTCAATTCACGCGCATGCGTAACGCAAACGTTGAAATTCAATTTTTGATTGGTGCATTAAAATTTCATTCATATGCTTCGATGTAATTTTCATCGAATTTGATTATGCACTATTCCTAATAGTACATCGAAATTTATTAATAATTGTACTTTACTTAATTAATCACCGTGTTTTAGATATAAAAAAATTGTATACTTTTTTGTTACTAAATTACTAAATTAAACAATCTCAAAATTTTGTTAACGACACCTGACGAGTGGATTGAGTACTTTCTAGAATCTGGACAAAAGAAACTTTCCAATCGATTCGGTCGCGATTATTCGAGAAGCAGTGCAGGAAAATTCTAGAAATTACGATGGCATTAGGGATACTTTAGAAATAGACAGTTTAGGGATAATTTATTTACGTTTAATACAAATTTTAACATTATTTTTTTTTATCTGTATATCATTTCACTAACAGACTTAATAAATAAGCTTTAAGCAAAAAGATATTCAACTTAAGTCAATTTTTTGCACCTTTTTCTTAAAATGAGAAAAACTTAAAATATAATATACAGGGTCATTCAAAATTTAAACGCATCCTGCAATGAACTTGTTCTTTTCATCAGAGTAAGAATAACATTTCTTATTAATGTCGTTATTGAGGCGTAAGCCTTTAATTATTTAATTCTTGTGTAGCTATTGTAGGTAGGTCACTGTTCCTCTTAAACTAATTTAAATATAAATTTTTTTTCTTATATGAATTTTTTTGAGTTTAATAACATATTTGTCGAGCGGCTGAAATCTATCAGTACGATGACTATCAGGCGGTTATAATTAGTTCGTGATTTGGCGTAACAGTTTCTTGCTTTTGCTTACGGATGATACCACGTTCTCAAATCGAGGCTACCCAGCCAACCAAATCGCGTTTTTATTACGTCATTTTTACGTTATTAGACTACTTTTGTAACGTACCCCACATAACCACGAGAATTTACGCTATTTTTTTAATGATATTCATTAAACACACAAAAAAAATTATAACACGATATTAACATAAAAGGACGTACAGTTTTTGCAACTATGTAAAAAAATTTAGTTTTAATATGACAGAAATATAGCAACGTTACTCTAAGAAAATCACAGTTACGTTTATTTAACATTATTGGTTATTTATAGTTGCTTGGGAAGTTGTACACATCGTCGTTTTCAATCTTAGCAACTCAGAACTGACTATCTGCAATAGTAATCCGTACAAAATCTGAAAAAACGTTTGTCATTTTAAAAAATCTTTTAACGTTCTTTAAGATATAAAGATCTCATAAACGGGGTAAACCTTTTGCAACGGCCGGATCGTTAGCTTGAGGATGTCTTGTTGCAATTAGTGTGTATACAGTACACTATTACTGTGACAATCTATTTCTATTTGCTAGTAAGTAAAACACAGTAAAATCATCGATCAGTAATTATTGAAACGTTCGAGAAGTTATTCACAACTTCGAGAGCCTTCGCGAGGTTTTCTAAAACGTTTACCGAAGGATGCAGAACATACGGGAACGTTTCGTCACAATGTATAAATACCGAAGAAACAAATTGTAGGTCAGTTATTGCCGTAATGCAAAGACAGCAGTGTTAAGAAGATTATTCAAGTCTAAATAAATAGGTCGTTAACGCGTGTTATAAATAAATCTACCAAGTACGTGACTTTAGTGTAAACAAGTGTGTGAAGCTATCCGTGGACTTTATCTTATCTTCGTGTGAGTGCTATAAATTATAGTGTAAGGGTTTTTATTAAATATTATTAGATTTAATTAGTGCGGTTAATTTGAAAGTGTACATATTTCTAGTATAAGTAAAAATATTTTGAGTAGTTTAAATAAATTAGTTTTAATAATAAAATTCGCAACATTATGCTTTTCGGTAAACTATAGTCACACAATTATTTGCGTAACTATTCAATTTAGTATACCAACCTCGTTAAACGACTTCTAATTCGACATGATAAAGGCGTTTGTGTATAACTGTATATGCGTTACCCAAACCACTTACTACAAATGTTTCAAATGTGCTCTTTTATGCAATTTTGGAAAACGTTTCTCACACGATTATGTCGGTCATCGGGTGTAAAAATAGATTGTTGTCTGTACGATATTGTTCAAGTTAAGAAGAAGCATATTTCCTATCGCTTCTGCGTTGATTTCCGAAAGATGAAACAGGTGACTCAGAAAGATGCTTACATCACTTCTGTCTTCTATTCTAGATCGGTTGAGAGTTGACGTTTTCTTTTTAGCTTCAACGTTTGGTCGACGTATTGGCAGATTCCCATCTCAGAAGAGTCCAAAGATGTTTCTGCTTTTACTATTCCTTTTTCTGGTCTCTATAAGTTTACGCGCATCCAATTTGGGTTGCATAATGCGGATGCAACGTTTCAGTCGCTGATTGGTCAAACTTTACTTTTTTGCTTATCTAGACGGCATTATCATCCTTGCGAAAAACTATAATGTCTCCCTGAGTTAAACTACTGTAAGTAACTGAAATTTTTAATATCGTCATTTCTTCGAACGTTACCGATGTTAAAATATTATTTGGAATGACCATCGTCGTTTTACTTTTTATTTTTCTTCCCTTAAGTCTGCACTTTCTGGTTGTTCTTGTTGAACTTCAAAATGCAGACCGTTTTTGATGCTCTTAAAAACAATTTGATTGCGGCTGTGTGCCCTGTGTGATGTAACCCGATCATACTTGAAAATTAAACCCATGAACCAAAACGTAAGCAGCCACATCGTCAAGCTACTTCTCTTTTTACGTTGCATTAAGTTTCTTATACACTACTTACTCTCGATATTTGGGAAGACTGTAGTAGGTTAAATTAAACACAGGAAAAATAGATTGTGATTGTGATGTAATCTACTAATATTTGAAAACAAAAACTTGAAAACCAAAAAAGAAATAGCCTCACCTTTCTCTCATACGTTATATTAAGTTCGTTATAGATTGTTTACTCTCGATATAAAAAAAAATAAATAAATAGTGGTTTTTATTCAAACAAAACTGAAGTTTCTTGCACAGTGGTACGTGGTAAGAAATTAAGAAAACCCCCAGTCCACTACTTGAATATAAATGCATAATTTAGATTTATCAAGCAATCAATGTAATCGAAGAATCAATAAATATCGGAAAGTTAGGACATCCCCAAATTTAAGTCAATTAAACCAATACACAGTTATGATAACAGGTTTAAATTCCAACATATATAAACACGTGGACAAACATCATTACACTAAACAAAAGAAGAGTTAGTTAACTAACGGTCTGTCAGTGCGTACTAGGATTCTAGTTACGGAAGCAACCCAGCTAAAATTAAATTGTCAGTACAAACAAACGTAAACTAAAAATATACAATAATAATGTTATAAAATTTAGGGTTCGTTATCATGGAAGCAACCTACGGCGACTTTAATACATAAAAGCAAGCACTTGTCTATATTATAGCCCCAAGATACATTACTTCACATAAAAGTACAAGATTTCCATAGTATGAGAGAACTACCTGCAACCACACGCTGTTTGTGAATCACGGTAAATAAAATATTAGATTACATTTTTCTTTATTTTTTCTGTTATCAAATCAAATCTCACCAATTAATATATGTAAGTAAATATTCCGATTCAAAAGACTATTAATCTAAACAAAAAAAGATTTTTTTAAAATTTTCAATTAAAACCTTAAGAAATATAAATAAATAAACAAATAATAAATTAAAGGAAATTAATTCTAAAATACAAATGACAGACACGCATACAAAGAAATTTAAGTAGCGTCCTTTTACAAACAAAGAAGCATTTGCGCAGCGCCACTTTCATTTTTAATAATCTTCAAGTTGTTAATTATCATAGTGTTACGTATTTATTTATTAAAAACTAATTTATTTAAACGATTAAAACTACGTTTACTTATTATAGAAATATGTATACTTTTAAATTAACCGCACTAATTAAATCTAATAATAAAAACACTTACACTATAATTTATGTATAACCGTTGTATAATACATAAGATAAGATAACGTCCTCGGATTTGTTTACACTATAAGTCACGTTCACTTGATTCGGTGTACACTGTTATTTATTTAAAACTCCGCACGTGCTAATCACTTATTTATCTTCACTTGATAATCTTCTTAACACATTCGCATTCCAGCAATAACTGACCTACGATTTCTTTCTTACGTATTTATAGACATCGGCAAATCTTTCTCGAGCGTTCCTTACTTTTCGCTATATCTTCTAGAAACTAGATAACAGCCTCCAGAAGGCTCTTGCATTTGCAAGTAATTTCTCGGACGTTTCAATAGTTAAATTTCGACGATTAATGTGTTTAGAACCACACAAACGAAATTATAAAATAAAGAAAATACGATGAATCTAAATTATATTTGAAACATGTCTATTTAGTAATTTTAAGTGATAATTAATGGTTTGTAAACAGCATAGTTTAATAATTCCACAAAAAATGATTTTGGATCGCATCGTACATATTTTTATTGTACCTATAACTGCCCATAACACTTCACAAAACAAATTATTAAGCAAATTTTCTATTTTTTTTCAAGCACCACTGGTTTTCACGTTCAACCTTTAAGTAAGCGTATTGCTCTTAACCTTCCGATTACCATTGGGGTCTTTTTTGACCCCAGACGTGTTGTTTTTGTTGTCTTTTCTTAAGTTTTTTTTTACAACTGTCCCAATACTTTTTTAGCTGAGTTTCTCTCAACAATGTTTAATAAAATATAACAAATTTTTCAATTGTTATTTGTTTTGCGACGTAAAAAAACTTGGTAATCGGCGCCTCAAAAATTGCTTCGTAATCCGAAGGTTAACGCAAATCCTGCACATTCCCGTAGTTATCAGTTTTTTTTACTAGACTACGTTGCTTACGTAATTTCACACGCCTTTAATTACATTTAAATTTAACTTGGATCACTCATTAAATTTTAATTGAAAAGTTTTTCTGTACGGTGGAACCTGTAGTAGGAAGAAAAGAACAACCAAAGAAACTCCTTCGGTCTTTTAACTGGTAGGTGAATGCATGATAATTGCATAATTTAGTTTAATGACGCCAACAGTTTATAATTAAAGATATGAATCAACATAAGAAAGTTAATAATCTCAAATTTGAGTCAATTACACGAATATACATATGATAACAGATTTAAATCCTAACATATAAACACGTGCTCCGACATCACTATATTAAATAGAAGAAGACTTAGTTAACTAACGGTCTACCAGTAGATACTGAGGTCTTAGTTACAGAAGCAACTCAATTAAAGTATATAAACAACTTACCTCAACTTTAATATATAAATAGTTGTCTATATCATAGACTCAAGATACACTACTTAACATAAAAATACCCATAGTATGCAAACTAGCTGCGACCACAAATTGTTTGTGTGTACATTTTACAAGGCAAGGCATACACTAAAGTTTTTCCTGTTACTATACTTATTAAACTTACCATCAATATGTAAATATTACTAGTGCATTTTTTAAGTAAAAATTACTAAGCGACATACAGGGTTTATCGGTGATTTTCAGAGCTATAATGGAATATATTTACATTAACCTTTGTCGCCCAGTATATCAAAAATTTAATCACTATGCGACGATTTTTCACAAATGAGCGACATTTGTGTCGCCCAGTGCACTAGTAAAAAAGTGCAGTGAATATTACGATCGATGTTCTAACTCTGACCAACTTTTATATCATCAAATTATAAACGCACAAAAAAAACAAATACGTTATTATAAACAATTTCGAATTAAAGTCAAAGATACGATTAATTACATGAAAAGAAAATAATTTTATTGATTCTAAAACACATCATAAGTATACAAATGACAAAACAAATAGCCAAAGAAACATCTGTGCAACGCCACTTTCAATTTTAATAATCTTCAAATTTAAGTAAGTATAAAATAGTTAATTAGTACAGTTAAATTTCTAACGTTTAATGTTGTGTTCAAAATCACACAGAAATAAAATTATAAAATATAGAATATACGACGAATCTAAATTACATTTCAAGTGTTCTTCTAAGACATTTCGATTTAGTAATTTTAAGTTTTAATTCATAATTTGTAAATCGTTGAATAATTCCTCACAAATTGATTTTGAAATGCATCGTACATATACAAATATAAAAACAATTAAAACGACAAAATTGAAATGACCGCCAATGCGTTTGTTTTACCAAAAACAAAGAAAACATGCAGCGTTTCTATAACGCTGAAATTTAAATACAAATAAGCGTTTAAAAATGACAGTAAATTTTCTCACCCTTACATTAACGAATTAAATATGTTTATTTACACCCCTTAACATTTCACAAAATACAAAGAAAATAAATCATTAAACGAATTTTCTACTGAACGACTTGACTCGTGTTCTTTGTCAACCACCATTTAGTAAGCTGTAAGTAAGCGTCTTGCTCTTAAAGACAATCTTGCTTATCCTCGTAGTTATCGGTCTTTCCTCCAGGTGACAATATATAGGTAATTTCGCTCGTCTTTGATTCGATTTAAATTTAAACTGGATCATGTCACCGGGTTTTTCGTTACTTTTGTAGGAGATGGTGTTGTGTTCAGTCAAACAATTCTAGATAGTAAGAAAGCAGTTAGTGAACCAAGTCAATCGTTTATTAAGATTGAGAGACATTATTTGACTACTGAAAAAGAATATTTGGCTATCTTTGTAGGCTATAAGAAAATTTCGTCCTTATGTAGAAGGTTTCAACATTATAACCGATCATCGTTCATTGTTGTAGCTTAACCGCTTTTAAAGTTTTTTAAGACAGTATGTTGGTTTATTCGTTAACAACAATACGACTTTTGAAAAATCCAGTCGTGCTTTATGCGCTATCTTGCTTAGTTTTTGTACTAGAGAGCGTTCACCTGTATGAAATCTTTTCCCTCTTGAATGTTAATTTGCATATTTCTTGTTTGTATTATAAACTGCTTCAACGTGTCTTTTGGATGATTTTGATTACTTTCATAAGTAACTTCTTAAAGGTTTACCACTTTTTTCTCAGATTCTCATTACAGGAAATGGTGTAGAATGAATTAATCGTGTCTTAAAAACGAACGGTATTGCCTTCAGTTTAAAAAAATCTTAAAAAATTTTACTGTGCTATTTGTACTGCAAAACTCGAAATCATTTGATGTACTCTTTTTGGTTGTGTTATGATCTACATCTTCAGCAAATCATCTTCCGTGTTAGGCAACGGAAACGTACACAAAACAACCATAAATGACATTAAATAAACGTAACTGTTATTTCGTTAAAGTAACGTCGCAAAACGTCTGCCGTCTTATTGACAAAATTACAGTTTTTTACAGTCAATGTACAATGATGTATGTCATTTTGTTTTATTATTATTTTGTAAATGTACCTACATATAAAAATTGTTTAATGTTGACGTTTAGGTTCACATACTCAAAGTATTCTACTAACGTAAAAGAAACAACTCAAAGTTCTTTGATAAGAAGGTAAAAGACCGCCGTATCCTGGTTGCAAACTTACCGATATATGACGCTGGCCTATGCCTCAGCAGTTAACATAAAACCATAGTAGATTATTGGAAACAAAGGAAACTAGGTCAATCTTAAGACCTCAAAATCGATGAAATCGTCTCCAGTACGGCAGAGACCGTAAGCGCCAGTACTGCGACTATATTTAAAATTTCTAATTGTTGGTAAACGAAATATTATATATATGATATATTAGTACCAAAAAAACAAAGTAATAATAAAACTGTGTCATGTTTGACGTTTTCATTTTTTGTTTTAGTTTTAAACGATTATTGATCAAACATGAACTTCTTCAAGGATACGGACGACACTACTCATCAAGTCGAACCCGTAAGAAGAACATTGTTAAATGTTCTTTTAGATAATCTGAAGGAAGCAAACCGAGTAAGTGTGATTGTGTATTTATATTTTTAGAAAAATACTTTTTTTTAGAAAATTTATGTTCATCGATTAATTTACATTGGAGAACATAGTTTTCCAACTACGAGCACTATAAGTATATCTGACGTGATGAAAAACACCGTTGATACAGTCAATTCGCATTACAACGATGAGAATTTGAGTGGAATTTTTTTGCATTATCCGAAATACTTTTGCCATTTATTGGAAGTAAGCTAAGTGCACGTGTAAAGATCAGAAATGCATGGTGAGTTGTAGGGGTCGGAAGACAGTATCATAAAGCATTTGTTGCTTTTGACCGAGAATGAAGAAAACAAAAAATTTTTGGGTAGAATGAAGATGCTCGTGTGCTATCATCACATTAACCAGGTAATTACTGAGGTCACATAATACGCACCACAAAATTAAATAAGCGTTTTTATAAGCGATATTTTGTGTTTCTCATTATATTGTAGCTTTTGTTTTTGAATAGTATCAACACATTCTCTTGTTTTTTGCATTCATAGCCTTTTTATTATTGATGTTTTGAATCCAGAAGATGCGCCACATCTTTCTATACGCCCACGTCTCAAAACTTTTAATTCTGCTGATGACCTCTTTGTTTCTATGTTTTGGTTATTGAGTTGTAAGGCTATTTGCGGTCCACGGTGACTTCTAGTTATCATTACTAATTTTGTTTGTCTTGGTGTTTATTAATAGTACCTGTGTTACACTTTGGAGTATCTTATTTTCTTCCGTAATTTGTCCGTCTACTCTAACATGTGCTTTTTGATCTTTATATAGATGCAAAATGATTCGCGTGTCTGCGTTATTTATTTGTGAGGCTTTCAGTATATCAAAAATTTTTTCGTCTTTAACCTTGTCGAAGATCATCTCATAATTGATAAAGAGAAAGAATAAGTCCATCTCTGGCTCTTTCTGTTTTTATCCTTAGTACCCAGTCTATCTCGGAATGCAAATTGCTGTTCGGATAGTATTTCCTCACTGTTACCGTATATTCTTCTGTGGATGATTTTAAGGAAAGGTTTCAAAGTGTGGCTTATTAAACTGATGGGGCGATAATCTTGGAATCCTCTAGGCTTTCGAATTTTTGAGAATTTTACAAATGTTGAGTGCAGCCGTTCTTTTGGAAGTATTCCAGTTTGGTACATATTATTGAAAAGGTTTACCAATAGAGAGATGTTGTCTTTATCAATCAGTTTTATAAGTTCAGTTGGTTCCTCGTCCGGTCCCAGTTCTTTTCTCCGTTTCAAATGTTTAATGGCATATAGTAATTTCGTCTTTTGTTATTATTATAATGTCGTTGTTTAAAATTATTGTTGGGATCTCTGGTTAATCCCTGAAGAGGTCACAAATATAGTTATTCCGTTCTTTGAGTTTTTCGTTAGCAGACCATAATATTTCGTTGCTAGCATTCAGCAGTATGTTTCCTTGCGGTTTTTTAATTAGTTCCCGTACCTGCTCGTGTAGGTTTCGGACGTCATGAATATTTTGTAGGTGTTAGATATTCTCACATTTCTCCTTTGACCAATTAATATGCTTAACTATCCTAACAGGCTGGGAGATTCTTAGCACCTTGTGGTCATTTAAGTTCTGCCCAAGACTGAAAACCATTGTCTTTATGTTCCCTGCCATGATTATTCTTGGGAAAATAATTTATTTTTTTCACATACGCAGTTTTGTAGCTATTAAAGCCATTTTAACCATGCGATACAGATTTGTCCGGTGGTACCTTTTCAATCGACTCGATATTCGCTACTACCGACAAGCACACTGCCACTTGTTTTGTATTGTTTTCTAGTTTCCTTGTAGACAATGTTGACACTTTCGCCGGGTTCGCTGTACCGAAATCCTCCTTCTGGACCTTTTTCACCGTTGTGGTCTTCACCGGTATCCCTAAGCAAGGAGGTTCGTTATACCTCGCAAATACTGAGCTTTTAGTAGAACTTTTTCACCGTCTTAGAGATACATCATTTGTTAATATAAAGCTATAGGATTGTCAATGCATTTGTGGAAGTACAGTAAAGTGTTCTCCCACTGCTGAAGAGCCCCAAAAGGCGAAACGACCATCCAGTAGTTCACTCTGATAGCATTACATTTTGGCCCGTGGTTTATTCAGAATTTATTTGAATTACACAGGTATAAAATCAGCTTTCAAGGTTTTCATCTCTATAGACATCAATATAGTTATTTTTACTATTTAACACATTGCTTAGTCTTTAAACTATAATAATTTTTTTATCTAACAACATATTTTGTAAAGTTCTGTTCTTTAGAGATTTCTAACTCAATGGATATCAATTACTAGTAGACCACCGACCTTATTAGAACGTCTTGACGCTGAACAAATAGATTTATACAGAAGCTATCGGCATAATTATAACTGTATTAAGAAGCTGTATAAACTTGCTCAAACTCAAAACTCGGGTGGTACTGAGGCTGTAGAAGTGGATTGTCTGCCGGAGTATGGATTAATAGAATTTTTGTTATCAACAAAACACACAGTTGATTTGTACGAATTTATTCAGCTTTATGGCGTTATTCCGGTTAGAGATGGACTCAAAGGTAACTTTTTTTAAAAACAAACATTAAATGTTAAACAAAAATAATTTATGTTAAAGTTTAAAATCACAAATTCCAACACAGAAAAACTTAAACAAAAATAATTGCTATAAAAGACTTATTTTCAGAAACGTTTTACATTTTTATTCATTTTTAGATTTAGTCTGGCCTGCTATGAGTGAATTTGTACCATTCAACGTCTTCGACGAGCCCATTGATGCAGTAATCGATCTACCTTCTGCAGCTGCTCAACAAGAAGCAACAGAAGCAATTGTAGAATAATAGTAATTGTAAAAAAAATAATTTATCGCTTAAATAAAACTTATAACCCCATCATCTGACAAATACTGTAATATCTTCTACGAGTTAGTGCGTTATCAAAACATCCATATAAATGATTCAGTTTTAAGCAATCGCCTTTTGACATTGCCTTTCTTTGTCCTAATTTTTTAATTCCTGGTAGTTTGGGCGTCATCGTTGGTTTACCTTTAGATTTGCTAAAGTAAAATTTCCCATAGTGCATAATAGAATCGTAATCGTATTCGTACGAGTACGTCGTATTGTCAAGACTCTGCTTTTCAAAATTTGATTTGAAATCTAGAACATTTGGTTTTTAACAAAAACTTAAATGAAGGAACTTACTTGGTATTATATTTTCATAGTGGACTTTAACAAACTTATCTCGATCCCATCTCGACTGCTCGTGAAAAATTCCCAAAGCGTGCATAAGCTCATGTATTGCTCTGCCTTCAGTTCCTAAGCAGTTGGAGCCTTTTCTATCGGGCGGTTGTAGACTTACGATTTGCGATCCGCCCGATTTTCCAACAAAAGACCAACAACCTGCTGGGTACTTAATGGGCCAGATTAAAAGATAATCGTTGGCTTTGCCGTCCCATGGCACAAACTTTATGCATGACATATAATTAATTGTTCTAATTGCTTTATAGATAGTGACTTGATCGTCAGGTTCTAAAAATTATAAATAAACTTGAAGCAAATACATCACGACATTTACCGTAAATGGGACTAATTACATAAGGCACTGTTCCATTTGGCCACAACTTTTCCGGAAATATATCCCAACGTAAACCAATCCGCCAGTAACTATAAATATCGTTATTCATCGCCATATCTCCTTGAAAAAGACCAGGTCTTACTTCAGGATCTTGGTCTTCAATTAACTCCATACTATTTTCAATGGTGTTGACTGCAACAAATTTTTCAATTTTTTAAAATTATTAATGTTAAGTTACCGTCGTCAGGTATTGGCGGATGCAATACGTCAGGCACTTTTGGCAAGATAAATCTTGACGACAACCCGCTAATTATCGCAATAAAAACGTTTATTCTAAGTAAATAGTCCATTTTGTTTGTTATTCAATTTGCACCACAAAAACTATCGTTCATATCAGTGCACCTACACTACAGTTATCACGTTCTTAAGAATGTGGTATTGCAAGGAAATGTTGCAAATGTGGGTCACAAAGCCAATCGGTCAAGTTGAGAATTTTATTTATAGAAAGTTTAATAAAATGATTTATTTTTTATAAGCGAAATTTTGCGAATAGTGCGAGTAGTTTATTAATTATACATTTTGTGACGTAGGTACAACACAAATTAAATTTAAAAAAAACGATAATTTTTGAATCCAACCAAACAAATTCAATTATGTTAGGAACATGCTCAATATAAATCGCCATGTGGGTTTGATAATAAAAATTGAAAGTTTTCAGGTTGTGTTTGTACACAAATGGATGACGTAATTTAGTTACAATTTTACAATAAAGAAAGAAAATACAAAAAAAGTTTATGTTTCTTTTGGTAAACAAGCATGACGTATGGAAAAAACCAAAAAGTGAGAGCAACGTTTTAGAATGGGTGGAAATTTATAACGGTCTGTGGATTAGACTTGTTGATAAAAAAGTGAAAATAAGAACGACAGAGAAAGACTATAAACTCATATAAGAAAGTAAAAAAAATTCTGCTAATTAAATTAAAAAAATTAATTAAGGTCGTTTGCAAACTAACACTATTTATAGAGTCTTCTCCACAAACAAAATCTTCAGGTATAAGAAAATAATCACGCCTTGCTGATGCAGTTGTATCAAAAATGATTCAGTCTAAAATGATAATGAGTACTGAAAATAGAAGATAAAAATCAAACTGAAAAAAGACATAACATTACGTACAGAACCAAAGACAATTTTTGTAGTAATTTTATTTTTGAGGCTTTCGCTGCCATGATTTTTTAACGAATAATTATTTTCGGGTTTTGAACCGCGTTCCATATTTATACTTTTCACAAAATTTATAAAACTTAAAAAACTTAGAAACTTTGAAAAATTTACAATGTTTGACGTTTCGACAGGCATGTCGCTGTCTTCTTCAGAAAAAACTGAAACTGAAGATATAGGATCCTGACAAGCCTTTTTATATTACGCCGTTCGGGTCAGTGGTTCGTGACGGTTTCGTTTCATTAGTTTTCCGGAATATGTTTTTCCATATTGGCGCTAGATCGATTCTATTATCCCTATTAAAATTGTCGTACTTCTGGATTTCAATGGCTTCCTTGTATAGTCTAGGCCAGAAGTTTTGGGATTTAGCCAACATTGTTGCCTCTTCAAATTTTATCGTGTGACCGGTGTCTAAAAGTGTTCCGCAACAGCAGATCTTGTGTTATGTTTCTTTGTATCCGCCTTATGTTCTTTTAATCTGATAGCTATGTTGCGTCCCGTTTGTCCAATGTAAGCCAGTCCACACGAACAAGGGATGTGGTAGACCCCTAATTTCTCGAGTGGTACTTTTGTTTCTTTTGGTTTTGAGAAATTGGCGGGTATAGCGGTTTCTAATGCTCTTTCTTCAAAATCCTCCATAAATATATTGGCGATGACTGGAGAAAGTGGTGATCCCATGGCTGTCCCTTTAATTTGTTCGTATACAATATTGTTGAATGAGAAGTACGTGGACTTTAAACATAACTCAATCTCCAGTGCTGTTTGTAGTGGCACTTTTGTGAAGCGAGATCTCACATCAAGCCTCAAAAATAAAATTATCCGACTCTACAGGAAGGAAGTTTTTAAAATCGTACGAAAATTGGAAACACTCAGGATCAAACGCCAACGTCTGCTTGCTCAATTAGCCTTTTTGAGCAGATGTAGAGACCAGGACATTGTCCCAAGTTTTCTACAAATACAACATCACATCAAGACTAGAACGGGAAAGCATATACTGCGAAGAGCCAGCCGAGCCTTGTTGAGGGAGAGGATACACAAAACTAAACGCCAATTAGACTAGAAAACTACGGAGTTATTTTCAGTCCACTCACGACTGATCAACACAATAGATTCGACAATCTGAAATTTGATCGACAAACTATCTACGGAAAAAGCCGAAGAGATCGCCAAAAAGGTAAAGAAAATACAAATGGCGAAGTTACAGAAAGTACAACATCCTTCACCGCTGCAATTAGAGACCGACAGGATCATCATCAATATGTCTTCCACCACACTCAGTGGACCAGCAACGGCTATTTTATCAAAAAGATTAAATTTTGCTATCACACCAAAATTTATACCAAAAGAAGAAATAGTGAGTTCATTGGAGAGCACACTCAGAACTCTACCACAACATATTCAAGAAGAGGTGAGGGTCAAAACAGCCGATATTCTGAAAAAATCTACAGCACCGAAATCCACGATTAATCGAGAGGAAAGAAATGCTCTGAGGGAACTTAAGGCCAACAAAGAAATCACTGTATTACCAGCTGATAAAGAAAATGCTTCTGTAATCATGAACACCAACGACTACATGGAAAAAATCGATACTTTGCTACAAGATTCGGCGTACAAACCATTGAAGAAGAATCCAATAAAACCGCTAGAGAGAAAGCTTTCGGCCGCTGTAAAACCCGCAAGCACGATCCCGGAACATCAAAAGAGACGACTAATTCCTACAGACACCAGAATGCCGCAACTTTACGGCTTTTCAAAAATCCACAAACCAGGGGTACAGCTTCGCCCAATTGTGAGTGCTACAGGTTCAGCCACCCATCCTCTGGCTAAATAGTACTTCGTCTCTAGAATTAAAGAAATTAAATTGGAACCAGAAGACATTTTAGTCAGTTTTGATGTGACATCTTTCTTCACAAAAGTGCCACTACAAACAGCACTGGAGATCATCAAGACCAAATTACGAAAAGCGGATTTGAATGAGGAGCTTAATGGACTAATTGAGTTATGCCTAAAGTCCACGTACTTTTCATTCAACAGTATTGTATACGAACAAATTGAAGTGGCAGCCATGGGATCACCACTTTCTCCAGTCATCGCCAATATATTTATAGAGGATTTTAAAAAAAGAGCATTAGTAACCACTACCCTCAAACCAAAATGCTGGCTTCTTAATGTGGACGATACATTTGTAATTTGGTCTCATGGAACAAAAACACTACGCAACTTTCTGGATCACATCAACCAGTTAGATTTCAACATCAAATTCACTATGGAAAAGGAAACAAACAGAAGCATTCCGTTCTTGGACGTACTGGTTACTCGAAATATGGACAACAAATTGGGACATCAAGTATTTAGAAAACCGACACATACTGACAAATACCTCAACGCCGAATCACATCATCATCCAGCTCAGAAGTTTGCAGTTTTAAAAACTTTAGTACACAGGGCCAAGGCGATCAGTTAACCGAACACGTTAAAGACCGAGCTAGATCACCTAACAAACGCCTTAATAAAAAACGGTTTCAGAAAAGCAGACATATATCGAGCAATTAACAAACACAGTAAGGAAAAACCAAAGAAGGAGAAACCCGTGGCAACTTCCTTCCTTCCTTACATAAAAGAAGCTGCACGGATAAAATAGTCAATAGCCCTTAGAGGAAAAAATATCAAAGTGATCTTCACTGCAACAAATAAAATAGCCGCCAATTTCTCAAAATCAAAAAAAACAAAAGCACCACTTGAGGAACCAGGAGTCTACCACATCCCTTGTTCGTGTGAGCTGGCTTACATAGGACAAACGGGACGCAACATAGCTACCAGATTAAAAGAACATACGGCGGATACAAAGAAACATAACACAAGATCTGCTGTTGCGGAACACTTTTTAGACACCGGTCACACGATAAAATTTGAAGAAGCAACAATTTTGGCTAAATCCCAAAACTTCTGACCTAGACTATACAAGGAAGCCATTGAAATCCAGAAGTACGACAATTTTAATAGAGATAATGGAATCGATCTAGCGCCAATATGGAAAAACATGTTCCGGAAAACTAATGAATCGGAACCGTCACGAACCATTGACCTGAACGGCGTAATATAAAGGCTTGTGAGAATCCAATATCTTCGGTTTCAGTTTTTTCTGAAGAAGACAGCGACATGACTGTCGAAACGTCAAACATTGTAAAGTTTGTAAGTTTTCTAAGTTTTATAAATTTTGTGAAAAGTGTAAATATGGAACGCGGTTCAAAACCCGAAAATAATTATTTGTTAATTTTTGTAGTAATTTTTAAAGAAGAAGCACTGAGAAACATCCCAGTCAACCAAATCGTGTTATTATTACATCACTTTTACGTTATTAGAGTATCTTTGTAACGCACATTACATAACCACGAATGAGTTTGAGTACGTGATCCTCAACGTCAGCAATAAAATAATTTTTGTATGTAAATTTTTCGTTTTGGTTTATAAAAACTAAACTAACAGATTTACGTTTACGTTATTTTTAGTTACGTTAGGTTATGTGAATTACATACAAGAATAATACGAAAAATTACAAAACTATAGTAACACAAAATCACGTAGTTTTTGTGTGTTTAAAAAAATGTAATTTGATCAATAAGTTTAGCGACCTTACTCTCAGAGAATAGCAGTTACGTTTGTTTAACGTCATTTATGATTGCTTAGGAACTACATATTTTTTTTAACAATCAATAGTAGTTTAGTTATTAAATTGATCAAATCCTCAATACAAGATAAAAAATACTTGTACTAGTTACCGAAATTTAATAAAACTTTAACAACAAATTATCTCACAAGAAATTGTAAAAACGCTGACCACAAAATATATTTTTAAATTTTGAAATTGCATTTTCAAACAGTCAACATAACATTCGTAACAACATACAGTTAATTCTAATAATAAAATAAACTTGTTTTTAAAAAACCGATTTGGGCTAGTCAAAAGTTAATTGACGCAGTTGAAAAGAAGAGTTTTTCGTGTTAACCATTGACTGGAAATCGAACCAAAATTTATGAAGTTGTGCAAGTGGCTCCTTAAAAATCAGAAAATCATAGAGTCTATCGCATAACCAGAGCAACAACAGTAAAACGAAAAGAAAACGGAATTTGGTACAACATTGTCCTAATTCGTAAAGAAAACCTACAGCCAGTGAAAAATCATCTTTATAGTACTTACGAAGAATGTTAAAAATCGTAACAATTTTAATGTAAGTACAATTTATAAAAGCTCTTTTAAACAATTTGCAATATTTATCAATAGAAACTGACTTAGAACGAATAGTTAATTCCAAAACAATTACCTTGAACCAATTCAAAGCTGAATTCTCTTACATCTCCGAACACGATGGCAACCCTGACAAACTGAATAAATCTTTTGTGACGAATTTTAAAACTAATTAAGTTGTACACAAAATATTTACGCGTTTATAACTACAGGAACTAATTAAATATAACGATATTTAAGAAAAACACTTACGCTAATTTATGTATTACAATCATTTTAGAAATAATGTCCGCGGATAACTTCTGTCTATCTAAAACTGACACTTGTTTACATTAAACGCACGCAAGTTTATACTCCGTTATATTTATCTCAAACACGCGTTAATCACTTATTTATTTAAACATCTTCTTAACACTTCCGACTTCGAATAACTGATCTATGCTCTCTTTGAATCGTTTTATCTATCCCGATAATTTTCTACAGCCTTCCCAAACGTTCTGAAAGTGGATAAAAAATTCGTAAACGCTCTCGAAGCTGAACGTTTCAATATTTATCAATAAGTGAATCAATAATTCAACAGTTTTACGACAAACAAAACCTTTGTAATTTTCAGAGCACTTTTACTATAAATTCGATTGCTGCATGTACGACAGAAAATAGACACTGGAAATTCTTACGAATGTCCCTTGCTACTTTTCAAACAGTCATAGATAACATCTCTCTTGGTATACAAAACAAACAATTTTTTTTAACATCGACCGACTTAAGAATGTTTCTCAAAAGCTTTCAAAATTCAACTTGAAAAGTCATAGTGAGACTAGATGGAGTTAAACCCAAACCAATAAAAAATTACTCAATTCCAAAAATAACAAAACGAATTAAAGGATTATTAGAATTACTAGCTTACGGTAGACAATTCATTCAAAAATATGTCAAAATTACTAAACCGTTAACCAAATGTTTAACAAAGGGCGTAAAAGTTGAACAGGATCGAGAATTTCTAAAATGTTTTGGAATTTGTAAAGATTTGCTAATAAACAAACCTATCCTTTAATACTTAAACTTTTCTAAACCAAGTTATCTGACCACCGACACGAGCAACTTTGCCATTGGAGCTGTTTGATCTCAAATCCCTATTGGGAAAATTAAGCAATTCGGAACAAAATTATACAGTGATCGAAAAAGAAAGAAGCTAAAGATTTAATATAACTAATCACAAACCACTAAAATATATTTTTTCTCTAAAACAAGCTGAATACACATACGACATTATATGTAAAGAAAGAAATTCAAACATCAACGCAGCCCCTCGAGAATTAAAATTCTAGCCAGCAGAGAGAACCCTCTGGATCCATTACCGTTAACATTGTTATCGCCAACCCGAGTCTTGAACAACTACAAGCACGTTGTTGGACGTTAACAATTAACAAGGTTGTAATAAAAAATACAGTGACGGAATAAAGAATGTATAATTAAAAGTAAAAATACATAATTTGACCACGGCAAGCAATCGTAAGCACAGACCTCTGGGTGATGGGTTGAATGGAAATAACTACAAAGATGTGAACTCCGTTAAATTTATTAATTATAACTTAATATACTATTTACATTAAAGAACAATATTAATTAATAACACAATTTAATTATTTGAAGATAAAATGCAGTATCTTAATTTTAGTTGACTCACCATGTTTAATATAACGTTATCGGATATCTTCTATTTTTAGCACATTCTTCGTTCTTGTGATAAAACTCTTCTAAAGGAATGTAGATTTCAAAACACACTAGCACGCATGAATTATCATTGTATAATAAACTTCATTAACGAAAAAAATCCAGTAATTAAACGACAAAACCAAAAAGAAAAGATTTAGAATAAAAATCCAATAAACGAAAAGATCCAATAAAAAGAAAGATCCAATAAAAAAAAGACCCTAAATATAAATAATTAGAATGGTTTTTTGAATGACATCATGTACTCACGCTGCGTTTAGAATGCAACGGCCTTCAAAATAAAGTCCTTTGTCTAACGATTGCGTAACATTGCGAAACCACTAAAAATGTTGAATTCAATAGAAAAATTATATCAGAATAAAGGTAAACTCACCAATAATTAGATGGAATGAATAAAAATTAAATTACATGGGTTTTTACGCCATAATCAAGAAAATTTTGTCTTCCTCGCGTCACACACGTGAACTGCGCGAGATCGTTCAAACGGAAGTGAAGTTCAAAGATGTGAAGTTTAAGCTAATACTAAAGTCAACTACGCAGACGCTTCCGAAATACAACGCGACGTTGTCAAACTGAATAAATTTACGTGCAATATTAGTTGCAAAAAATAAACGAATGTAAAATTGAATTTTAATGTAATTAATTCAAACGGGACGTTACAAGGTATTTATAATACTAATTTCGACTTTTATTCTTGTTTTTTTTGCTTCCAAAATCTGAGTTTCTGTGTGTAAAAGAACCTACCTCTCGCCACTGAGTTTTTAGTCGAGCAAAACATATTAGTGTTTCCGATTATTCGGAACGGTGTTGTTAATGGAATTACTCCATTATAGTGAGAAAAAAGAAAACTGCCTGAAAGTCATTGCACTAACGACTTCTCAAATCCCATGCTGATTCGATAGATTTAAACATTCGACCAGAGTAATAATTATCTCACGAGAAATCGTAAAAACGCCGACTATTTATGTAATCATATATAAGATGTTGTACACCTTGCATAAAACCCTTGTAATTGCATCAGGCCCGCGCCTAGCACTTTTGGCGCCCTTGTGGAAATTTAAAATAACGCATCAAATTTGTATTACGTTCATATGCGAGTACATATACGGGTTAAGTTAGGTATTATTATCCACTATTGAAAAATAATGTTAAAACGTATTTTCATAAATTTATTTTCATTTTTATATTTTACAAGTACAAGCCATATTCCATACAAATATTTTTTCATTGATGTACATAACATAATCATAAACTTATAGAAAACAGAAATATATTCTAACAGTATTACAACTCAAAATTTTTCTATTTTAGTTTCAAATGTAATATATGATACAGAAGCACAAGAAATAAAAAAAATACTTAAAACATAAAAAATACTCGTTTATATATCACAGGACGAAACTGATCGACAAATAAAAACAAAACAATATTGTAACGAATTTATTATTAAAACTAATTTATTTAAACGACTAAAAATATGTTTTACTTATACTAGAAATATGTACACTTGTAAATTAACCGAACTAATTAAATCTAATAATAATTAATAAAAACACTTACACTAATTAAGATGTATTCGCATTACAGCAATAACTCCCCTACGATTTGTTTCGTCGGTATATATACACATTTTAAAAATCATTCTCGAGTGTTCCATATCTTTCGATATACGTTCTAGAAGATGGATAACAACTTCGAGAAGGATCTCGAATTTGCGAATAACTTCTCGAATGTTTCAATATATTATTTTAATAATGCAACATGTCGCCTTTTAAAGAGTAATATCCAGGTATTAGGTATTGGTATTAATATTTTAGCTAAGTGAATTGAGCTTTTCGTGCTTTAATTTTTGCAAATTGTTTAATTAAATCTTCGGTGTCTAATTCTTTTAGCTGGCCAGTTTCTATTGAAATGATAGCAAGATTACTTAGTCGGTTTTGCCCCATGGTCGATCTTTAATTGTTATATAATTTAAAGTTTCTTCTGGAGACGTAATAACTTTTTCATCAAAATTTTGTAAATATTGCAATTCTTTAACTAGTTTCACGGCAGTTATGTCTCGTTCATTGCGAGTTTTGTCGTTTAATAAATTTTCAACTTTTGACATAATTCTAATTGTTCGTTTTCAGAATAATTTTTAAATTTAAAAATATTCTATAAAAACGCGAAATTATTAGAGTAAGAAGAAAGTAATTCGAATCTCTCATTCACTGATGTGATGATTACATCTAGAGCATTAAAAAAACAATCAACTTTAAACTTTCGTCGTGGACAGGTTCATCGTCACATTCATAATCAAAATATTTTTTTCATTTTTCGTGGTCTTTGTTTTTTTGAATTTAGGTTTTATGTCTAAACTGGATGCTATTTCTTTAGCATCAATCAATACATCATTAAAACCTTTATCGGATCGATAAGCTTTCAAAAAATTTATTCAAATTATTTAAATGATTACACTACTGAGCAACATCAAAGTTCGGTTTTTGAATAATTTTACTAACAATGTTAGCTTTACTTAAAATATTGTAACGTATTTTATTATTAAAACTAATTTATTTAAACTACGAAAAATATTTTTACTTATACTAAAATTATGTACACTTTTAAATTAACCGAACTAATTAAATCTAATAATATTTTAAGCCGGGTACTCATGGCTGCAACACAACATATAATGTAACACGTAATGTAACAGTTACTGTAACATGGTTTTATGTGGACGCTTTTGGCCGAACTCATTTAAGCATCCCGCGATCACTGAAATCCGTAGTGTTCGTCAAACTGTTCCACTCTACTATGTTTGTACGTATACACACAAAATACTTATAACACGTTCACGAACCTACTGCGAGGTGCTGCGAGCGCCTTTGTGTTAGTTGGAAAAACCGACAAGTTTCGGATCGCAGCGAACTGTTCACTCCAAGTTCGAAGTGCGTTCGCGAACCAGGTTCGGACAGCGTACACACAACAAATTTTGTTACAGTAACTGTTACATTACGTGTCACATTACATGTTGTGTTGCAGCCGTGAGTACCCGGCTTAATAAAAACACTTACAGTATAATTTATATATACCGCTATCACTGACACGAAGATAAGATAAAATCCGCGAATAGCTTCACACACTTGTTTATACTAAAGTCACGTTTCGTAGATTTATTTATAACACGCGTTAACGACTTATTTATTTATACTTGAACAATCTTCTTAACACTGCAGTCTTCGCATTACGGAAATAACTGACTTACGATTTGTTTCTTCGGTATTTATACACATTTTGGAAATCCTTCTCGAGTGTTCCATATCTTTCGATATACGTTCTAGAAGATGGATAACAACTTCAAGAAGGCTCTTGAATTTGAGAACGTTTCAATATTATACCACAATATAAGAATGTAAATGAACTCAAAATTATGCAATTTTTTGGCCAACGATGCAGCCAAATTTTTTACGTTATTTTCAAAGTTAACTACTAGACCAGTGGTTCTCAAAGTGTGGTCCGCGGACCCCCAGGGGCCCGTAAGTCCATACTAAGGAGTACGCGGAGCTACCTTAAAACCTGAGAGAAAAAAAATATAGACTGCTGTTAATAAACGTTACTTTGTGTTTGAAATGAATAGCACTTTCTATAATCTATCTATACATTCTATTATAATAGTATAATTATAATACTATGTAATTTGTAATATGTATGTATAGTATACACTTATACAGTGTAGCTGTGACCTTGACGTGAGACCGACAGCGCGTCTACAGTGACGGACGAGAGGAAGGGGGAGGAATGAACAAAACGTCCACTTGACTCACTCAGTACAGACTCACACAGCGACTAGACACTACGCGAATTGCTACAGTGCAGTGTTTTTGGTATATACGTACGTAATATTAAATTTACAATATAAAAATTAATAATATAAAATTAAGTGTAGGTCTCTAGTAATCAGCTATGGATCGTTGGTTAAAGACGGTACCGTACGTGCAACTGAAGTGCCGATTGAAACTAATGGAGGCGGCAGACAGGACCTTGTCCCACCTAATAACCTTGACAAGCCCTCTTGCTCAAAATCTAGAGGTAGTGCCAATAAAGCCAAAAAACGCAAATGTTATGAATATTTTAACCTGGGATTTGTGCAAGCGGGTACAGACATTGAACAAAAACCGCAGTGTGTTTTGTGTTACGAAGTACTTTCCAATGAAGCAATGAAACCTGTTGAGTTGGGTAGGCATTTGGAAACAAAACACTCCGAGTTTTCTGATAAGTCGATAGAATCTTTTTAAAATAAAAAGCAATGAACTGAAAAAGTAAAAATAAAATTGAAAAAATTGCAACAGGCACTACAACCATTGCATCATGTGCTGTTTCTCTGTTGATTGCTAAGTCGGGAAAACCGTATAACATAGGAGAGGAGCTTGTCATCCCTGCTGCAAAAATTATGTGCAGCATAATGTTAGGTAAAACTGCGGCCAAAGAAATAAGTTTGATTTCATTATCAAACAACACAGTTAACAGAAGGGTTGGCGATATGTCTAAAAATGTGCACTCCCAATTAATTTCACGTTTGAAATCTACGGAAATGTTCGCATTACAACTAGACGAGAGTACAGATTTCACTGATAAATCTCACTTGATAGCTTTTGTCCGTTACGAACACGAAAAATATATCATTGAAGATCTGTTACTTTGCAAAGAAGTAATACAGAACAATGCAAATGATGTATTTGAAGCTCTAAATGTGTAGGGTTAGCTACTGATGGAGCTAGAGCGATGGCGGGTCATAAAACTGGATTGATGGCTCGGGTGATGCAAGTAGCGCCAAACGTCAAGTGGACACACTGTTCAATACATAGAGAGGCTCTGGCAGTGAAGAAAATGTCAACTGAGCTTAAAACAATATTTAACGAACTCGTCAAAACTGTCAACTACATTAAGTCTCGACCCTTGAACTCTCGCATTTTTACCAAGCTATGTCAGGAAATGGGAACACGAACATTTTTACACACAGAGGTTCGCTAGCTTTCTCGAGGAAACGTTCTTACACGTTTTTTCGAACTAGTTGATGAAGTAAGAATATTACTTTGTGATGGTAAACACGAAAAGTTCATCTTAAGAGAAAAACTTCATGACTTTTCGTGGCTCTGCAAAATTGCGTACTTGGCAGATTTATTTACAAATTTCAATGTTTTGAACTTGAAGCTGCAAGGACCTGATACTAACATATTCGTAGTAGAAGACAAAATCGGAGCAATGATTGAAAAACTAAAGCTGTGAGTAAATCGAGTTGAAAGAAACCTGTTGAGGTTCAAGGCATGATTATCGAATCAGACTTAGCGAGTACTTTGAGGAACTACTTTCTTGCACCAGATAGAAACAGTGACTGGATGAGACACCCTTTCAAACAACAAGATGTTGCCAGTCTTACTAACCTCTCTGAAAATGAACTGGTAGCTTTGTCTTGCCAGTACGGCTTGGGAAGTAATCTTTAAAGAAGAAAATGATTTATGTCATTTTTGGTTTCTTGCCCGGTCGGAATTTAACAACTTGTGCCTTTTTGTACGACTTATTTGTGTGAACAGACATTTTCTACACTTTGTAACATAAAAAGTGTCAAGAGAAATCGACTGAAGAACGTTGAACCAGCCTTAAAGTTAAAAATTTCAATTGTTCCCAAAACCTCGGACATTATAAAGTTTAAGAAACAAATGCATTCCTCCCATTGATAGTGATGAATTTTTATATGTTTGTCAAGATGTTTTATGTTTGTCTTACTATGTTAATAACAGTTAATAAACATATTTGAGTACATGTAACAATTTTTTTAATTTCAAGTCCTGATACAAAAACAAATCAAAACGAATATTTTTTATCTCTGGTGTTTCATCAAATCCAAAATTAAATTAAACACAAAACTATATATTTACACATAACGATATGGGCAAAACTAAGGATAATTATTAGCATCATGCGTTTTTTTGGAGATTGGGGGTCCTCGAAGACTGTAGGTGTTTAGGTGGGGTCCGTGATTCACTTGACTTTGAAAACTACTGTACTAGACCATTGAGTATCCGATAACGATTTTAAAGTTAAATTTGTTACATTAGATAAATTAGATTTCAGAATTGACCAGCGTTTAGTAGAAGAAAAATACAAACAGTTTTTGAACTCGAGAAAAAAAAATTGATGCTTAAAGTATTCGATTTTGAGGCATCATTGACGACTAAATTAAGGGTATGATTGCGACAAGGAACAAAGAAAGCTAGCGGATTGAAAAGCAATTTTTTTTTGTAGACCATTATGCCTACCACGCATATTTGTCCCATTGTCGTAACCCTGACCCCGCAAATCGTTGATATTTAAGCCTTCTTTCTCTAACGCCAACAAAAGAAATTTTGTCAAGCCTTCACGCGACACATCATCTATAAAACAAAATAATAGAAAATGTTTTTCTATACTAATTCCCGTGCACTTTAAATTAACGAATCTTATACAAACTGAAATTTGTTCTTGGTGACTAGAGTCAGGAGTGCAGTTTATTAATATAAAATAATATTTTGCCTTTTTAGGTAGTTCATTACTTCATTTTGCATTTTATCCCCGAGATAGTTTTTGTGATCTTTTATTTGAGAGCGTTTTATATGTTCTGACATAATCGGGTCGAATTTGGAAATCATTTCTATGCATTTTAAAAAGTTACCATTGTTTTTTTCAAAGAACTTATTACTACTTCCACGAAAAGCTTAATTTTGCTGACCTAAAAAATGAATCACGTAGAAAATCCTTTCTATAACAGCTTGCCAGTATTTATATAGTTTTTCTGTTTATTATATTTTGAGTTTCAGAATCAATTATTTCATTTTTATTAAAACGGTTAGAAAGATCTAGCAATTTTAGAACATTTTCGATATGTAACTTGCTCTTTTCATGATGTTTAAATGTTCACTTAAATGCTGCCAGTCATCGTAACCAGATTCATCACTAAGGCGAACAGATTTCAAATTCCTGTCATTAAAAATTTTGTAACAGAAGCAGTAAAGTAAATTTTTTGTTTCGGGATACAACCAAAAGCGCTCAATTTTTTCTTTGTTCGGTAAAATTCTAAAGTAACTATTGGAAAACTTACGCCCCGACCAGCCCCGACTCCGAACTATCTCTCTGATAAATATCCTATTTGTTTTGATAATGAGCAGGGCCATGTTCTACTAAGTCTTGAATATTATTAGGACGTAATTTCTTTAGTCATAGTGCGACTTTCGAAAGTTGACTTATATTTTCCGTTCTGGTAATTTTTGGAGGTGTTGATTTCTCATTATCAGCGGAACTTAAAGATGTTGATAGATTGCCTTCTAGAAGATCAGTTTCTTGTCTGCTGCTGATACTTGTTTCAAGTACACGTTCAGAATATTGGGATTCAACTCTATTATTGTTGTTATATTTGCAAAGTAGACTCGGGTTTTGAAAAAAAATGCGTAATTTTGACATGGTTCTTTCACTCTTTTTCTTTTATTCAGCAAATTTTGGTATCCATACAATTTCTTCTTTTACCCCATGCACTTTTTCACTTCGTTAAGTTAATTATCGATCGGGCATCAAGCAACAAATGAAATCGCGACCGATGCAGCGATTAAATATATAAAATTTCGTACAGACAGGAAAAAAACGCTTGTTCGCTCGTTGGCTCGTTGCAAGCCAAATTTCAAGCTCAAACATGAATAAAATCAAATTTGTTTGAGCTCGCACAATTTATGTTATCATGTTACGTATTATGTATTCGATCGAATAAATGCTATTATTGCGGACTCTCATTTGGAAAATATTTTATTTTCGAGAAGTAATTCGGTTCCATCGTCTCAAAGAGTAAAAATAAAAAATAAACAAATAAAAAACAATGTAATAGCTAGCAATTCCTTACTGGTTTTTTTATCATTATAAATTTTGTTTTGACAATGTTGTTTGTTGCTTTATCCTTTTTTTACTTTTGAGGCTTTTCGGAGCCTTCGGCGCCTCGGTGCCATCGTGCACCACACGACTTTGCTCTTATGTACGGCGCGGGACTGAATTGCATTTTCAAACATTCAACATTACATTTGTAGCAACAAACCATTTTAAATTCTAATAATAAAATAAATACAAATACATTTTGTAATAATAAAATTAATTGTCTGTGACTATTTATAGATTCGTTTATAATTTGAGATGGTACTAACATTTTACCTTGGTAGAGACAGACTCAATTACTTGAACGATTAGTTTTTACAAAAACTATCACGCAAAAAAAAAATTGTTACGTTAGATAATGAAATGTGATTGTTAGAAGTAGGTAAAAGTTCTGACAGGATAATATTCTAGTTAACACAGATTCATAGAAATAATTTATAGAATTTCTTCTTGCACGAACGACCCAAATTACATTTAAAAT
Source organism: Aquatica leii (assembly GCA_035610365.1). Classification (NCBI taxonomy): domain Eukaryota; kingdom Metazoa; phylum Arthropoda; class Insecta; order Coleoptera; family Lampyridae; genus Aquatica; species Aquatica leii. The sequence goes on from CM069435.1 coordinate 18,862,769, forward strand.
TAAGGCCGAAGAACAGCACGAAACTGCATTTTTTGATTTTCTTTAAGAACATCGCGGATGATATAGTGCAATAGGTCTGCGGATTTGAATTGCAGTGTAATCAAAATTCCGTTCTAGATTTATCAAATCAAACGAAAATGACTCAGTAACAAATAAAAAAGTTTAAATTTTTGAAAAGGACATTAACCTTTACATGTTTGCGTACTCGTATCCATGACAATACCATTGATCAAATGTTCATTTCGTTAAAATGGTGTTGTAGGATTGCCCAAGATTTCCAGTTTCACTAATTTCACTTACATTTCAAGGTAATGTTTGTTGTAATAACGTAAAACTAATTATGCAGGTGCTATAAATCGATGAGGGTTGTTCGTTAATTGTTAGTTGGTGGTCGTAAGCAAAACAACTGGTAAGTCACGATATCTTTATTTATCTCATACTTATCTTTCATTTGAATTTGTCATTTGTCTGAAATTGTGATTTTCAATCGAAGAAGAAAGACTTTCAGCAAAACAAAGGATTTCGTAATACTTATGAATATAATACACTGATAATAAGAGATAAGTAGGTGTAATTCCAGTAACTGAAAAGATTAATAATTCATAACAACCTTAAAAACAAAAGATTGAAGTGTCCTTGATAACAATTTTCCGATAATTTCTTCGTGGAAAACAACAAACATTTTTTTTTCTGGAATTACTTATTTCAAGTTCAAGTTTTTTGCGAGTCTATAAAGACACAAGCGAAGATCTTTTTAGAAGAAATAAAATTTTAACAAAATGCTACTTCAAATTGTTGTCACTTATTTTTCATTATTGTCTTCAGTTGCAATTGCAAACATGTAAACATTAAAAAAAATTATAATTTTTATTTTTTGTTTTTCAAAATTTATCTTTTTTTTCATCATAATGGAAATGTTCCAATTGAATTAAGTTCAAATTAAGTGTCTAAAACCAATACTATGGCAGAATGAAATATTATTTAAAATATCACGTCACAAAAACAGACAAAGATGAATAAATTTTTAACGTTGTTAAGTAACCACGAATACTTTCTTCATAATGAATTTGAGTATGTTAACCACAACGTTAACAAACTTTTTTTACGCAAGCTTTTAGTTTGATGTTTTGGTGGCATAAAATTAAATACGGAAATTACAAAACGATAGCGACACAAAATGGCGTATAATTTTGCGACCCTGTAAAAAAACGGTAATTTCGCAAACGATATTGCAGAAATTTAGCGACTTTAGTCTCGGGGAATAAAAGTTACGTTTATTTAACGTCATTGCTCGCTTATGGCTATTTTTATAAAATTTGCTGTTAACAGTGTTTATTAAGCAGCTCCCCAGCCAACTAGATCGCGTTTTTAATACATTATTATTACGTTATTACGTTAGTACTTTCTTTGTATGGAAATTGAGTATGTGAATCTCAACGTCAGTAATAACATTATATTATATACCGCGGTTCAGAAGTCTATTATTATAACTTAAACGACAGATGTAAGTCACGCAACTTATAATAATTTTCTCTCTTATAATCAATTTTTTCCATTACTAGAGTTATTAAAACATTTTGAACTTAATCAAGTTTAAATAGGTACAGCTGCATTACATATTAGGGGCGCCTTTGGGAATTTGGTACCTTTCAGGGCTGTGTTGAATAGCGGCGGTCTCAAAGATCCTTTGTAGATAGGTTGGGCATTCAAGTTACTCGTTCACGAGTCTTAAGGAGGGTTGCACAAAGCAAATCAAAAATGTAACAACTGATTATTTCTCAAAACAATTGCAACCAGCCAATGAAACCACGTTTATTGGTGATGTAACAATTGATTTCAGAAATAATCACTTGCTACATTTTTGATTTGCTTTGTGCAACCCGCCTTTAGTTGTGGGAATAAGATCTTTACCTACTTTAACTTTTAAAGAAGTAATTAAATCAATAATATCACCACGTTTGATCAATTCAAAATAAAATTTGACGCCGAGATTCTTCCAGCCTTGACTTCACAATTACAAATGGCACATCTTTCTAATAAATTGAAAGAAAGGTTCAGTTTTATGAAACTTGCTGACTTTTCGTTTGATGTTCCAGGTCCTATTGACGGACTGTTAGAAAACGAGGTATTTGTTAGGGCGTCTTTTAAGCACCAACTTCATTTGAATGTCTTTCCTGCAGCGGTATTAACAGCCTTCGGTTTGTTTATAATGGGTCTTGTATCTTCTTTGTGAGGCCTTACACCTACCCATGATACCCAATGATAGTAGCATCATTATTTGTTCAAAGGTCGTATCAAGGGTCAAGGTTTGAATACCGTCATACAAAAATTCTGGGAATTATAAGAACCCTTTGTTAGTACATGAATAGACAATTTGTGAACGTCATTTCCCTAAAACTCATTCTAGAGACTCGTTTGGTCGATATATTGTCACCTTACCTCTTTGATTTTAAAATTACTGACGATTAGCTCTTAATCGATAGTCTTCTCAAGAGCGACGTTTTCTAAGTCAACCTAAAAGAGCTATGTGATATCGTCAGTCTATGAAAGAATATTTAAAGTTAGGTCATATGAAACCTAACTAACGAACACATTGATAATATACTCTGTGACATAAAAAATGCAACATCAAGAAAGCGTTAGAATTTGTGGACCAAACTTGGCAGAAATGTTTAACTAATGAAAGATATAGTAATTGATTATTATGGAAATTTTGACGTTTTACTTGTTACAATCGAAATTATCGGGTATATTTCTTAAGAGATTAAGTCGATTTCGGCATCGTTTTTGGTTGCAATTCTTTTGTTTTCGTGTTCTTCTTTGGGTTTTTAAGCTGAGATTATGCTTAGAGTGCGACAACGTGAAAATTATCGACAACTGAGTGAATTCGACAGACATCGCCTTATTGCCTTACTTGAAGGTAGTTTTTCATTCATAGAAATTGCTAACCGTCTTAACCGTAACTAATCCTCTGGAGTACGGTGTTATCAAACATGGTCTAAAGAAGGTCAAAAACGTCGTTGACAAGGAAGTAGACGGCTAAGACAAACAAATGTGGTCTAGAACTGTCATCTTTGGTTAATGGTATTAAAAGATTGATTCTCGAGTACAAGATCAATATCCGATTAATGGTTTCAAAACGAGGAACGTTCTGTATTGGAACGTGGAATGGCATAGGGTGGTCTTCAGTGACGAATCCCGATTCTCTTTGGGATCATCAAATGATGGTCAGGCGTAGACGTGCAGAACGTCTCAATGTGCAGTTTTCTGTTGAGCGGCATGTTCACAACACTGTGGGGGTTATGGTATAGGGTGCTATTGTCGCAAGTGGTATTCATCCGTGACAATATGAATGTCCATCAATATGTTGATGGAGTGGTAGAACGCCATATCCTTCCATTTTTCCAGGACCTGGAAAACCGGATTTTCCAAGAGGATAATGCCCGTCCATATATTGCAAGGCATTCTATGGAGCGCTTAAAAGTGGCTAACGTCAATGGCCGTGGCCACATAGATCTCCCGACCTTTGGCCTATCGAACATCTGTGGGGCATGATGAGTAAAAAACTCAAGCAATTAGCCAATCCCCCACAGACACTAGAAGCTTTCCAGCATGAATTACAGATTGCTTGGGATGCAATACCTCAAGAAGAAATTGACCACCTGGTGGAATCCATGCCAAGCGGGAGTGTGAAACTAATAGGTGTGGTCCAACACATTGTTAATAAAATCAATTACTACTTTGCCTAGTTAAACATGTCTGCGAAGTTTGGTTCAAAAATTCTAACGCCTTCTTGGTATTGCATTTTTTATGTCAGAGTGTATTTCTCTTAGCCAATGTTTTTTGGCGGGCCCTACAGTCTAGCGGATATTGTGTGTAATTTTAGGTTGCACAAGTTTGCGTTTACTGAAGACGTTTCTAAAATGTACACACAAATTCTTATTCATCCTGACGATCAATGTTTTCAGCACGTTGTTTGGAGAAACTTTCTTAATTCGCCAGTTGAAACTTTTGCTATTGAAGCTTGTTTGAATTGTCTTGTGTTGAAGGAAGTGGCACAAAAATTTAAGGAAGACATATATGTTGACGACATTATCTCAGGTGCTGAGTTCGAAGAAGAGGTTCTTGAAATGTAGCTGGAACTAACTGAGCTTTGTAAACTTGTCGTTTTTAGTTTGCAAAAATGATTAAGCAATACTTCGTTGCCTGGAAAATTCTTCTTGTCTCAAATTCTTGATAAAGAATATTTTTCTCTAGATCTGATTCAGAAATGATATTAACCATACAGTGGAACCATAAACAAGATGTTTTTTCTTACATTTTTTTGCTCTGTAACTGTAGGCAGCGCAAAAAAGAGTGTTTGTCTAATATAGCTAGATTGTTTGATTCTTTGGGATGAGTATCTCTAGTAGTGTTTTTTGCTAAGTGCCTACTGCAAAGGTTGTGGCAATTGCAACTTGATTGGGATGAACCGATCCCCCATACTTTTGTACGGCATTTGCTTCTGAATGTTGAGTAAAATTGAAACACCAAGATTTGTTTTAGTACCTCAGACGTCAGTTGCCAGATTTTAGAGTTTTCGGATGCTTCTGAACTTGGTTATGACTGTGAAATTTCTGTTCGTTCCCGTGACAGCATTGGATACACTAGAGTCGAATTGTTAAAGTTTCAAACAATGGTCGCTACTCTCAAGGTCATCACCATTCCCCATTTAGACTTGTGCGGTTCTCTTTTACTTGTTTGAATCTTGAATGGATTATCCCGCTGTTTGAAACGATATCATACTCATTCAGTTCACCGTTGGGCTGATTCTACCATAGTATTGTCTTGATTGAGCATGGAACTTCATATCTTAAAAACTCTTGTTGCACAGCGCACAAACGACAACCCAGTTGACTATGCTTTAAGTGTAATTTGGACTTATGGTGGCATGGGCCTACTTGGGCTTTCCATTTGCTTGAGCCTTGGCCGAGTAGAGTTGTGCACGCTATCTCGGATATTCCGAAGACCAAACAAACATTAGATTTGTCAAATTCCGGTTTGTCGTGGTTAACTAACCATCCTTTGTTATTGCCAAAAAATTGTCATCTAACTAAATTGATTGTGCAATACTGTCATGTCGTTTATCTACATGCTGGTTCACAAACCTTTTAAGTATTATTAATTAAAAAATTTTGAATTGTTTCTGGACGCTTATTAATTAGGAATAGGGTGCGCAACTGTCCGATTTGTTTTAGATTTAATTTTAAATTCGTTTAGGTAAGAGTAGATTTGGCGGTACCCTTGTTAATTAAAGCTTCAAAAATTTGTAAAGCAGCCATTAGTAAGGTTTACTTTTGTGTTTGTTTGCGTGGTGAGCAAAGTCAACTATTTAGAACTAGTATCATCTCTCTTTACTGATACATTTTTAGCTAGTCTTGATCAATTTATGTCTCCTCGTGGAGTTGGTAATCACTTTTACAGTGAGAAAAATTCTTATCGGTGCAGCAAAGTCCTAATTTTGGAGGACTATGGGAAGCGGGTGTAAAATCTGTGTCATCTGCTTCGAATCGCAAATTTGCAGACGTTTAACTATGAGAAACTTACTACGATACTCGCAGAGATAAGAGCCATTTTAAATTCTTGACCACTTTAAGCGATACGAATGACGTTGACTTTCTTACACCAGGACATTTTTTAGTTGGATGCCCTTTCGTCTCTATTCCTGAAATTCCTCTGTCCGACGTAAATTTAAACTGTTTGACTAGGTCGCAATTAATAAATTAAATACAAGAAAAATACACAAAATAGTGTGCAGTTTTTGCGATTGCGTAAAAAACAAACTAATAAAATGGCAGAAATTTAGCGACGCTATTATCAGAAAATACCATTAACGTTTATTTAACGTCATTGGTCAGTTATGGTAGTTTGGGTTCATAAAATAGAACAATTTTGTACCTTTTTCTTGTATATTTCAGTCGCAATTTTTTTATAATTTGTCGCTATTTTTATTCTATTTTAGTTATTTTATCTTTTTCTGTTGTTGCTTCCGTTTGGCCTGTGCTCTTTAATTGAATTACGTAATGGCTGCATTAATGTCGTTTATTATTAAAATTTGTAATTATTCTAATTATGTGAATATTTTAGTTGTAAAAATTTCAATCTGATTGTCACATTTTTTAATATAAAAAAACATTTCACAAAACGGTCATAGTGCTGACGAGTCCCAAAAAGGCGAAACGGTCTTTGACGTTAGTTTTAACAATTATACCAACATTACTTTACCAATTACAATTATATTTACATTAAAAACTGATGGCATTAACCTTTTTTTTTGTTTTTTTATTGTCTAAATAGTATTGTAGGTATTTTTATCCATGTTTATTTTAGATTCGTTAAGCTGCCTCTTAGTTACTTTTTTTAAAGCATCGGTCATATACAATACAGTAAGGTCAAAATATAAATGTATTCAACTTTTTATAATAATTATGTACTTTGATTACAAACCACTAACTGGTCCTTTACAATTAAAAATTAGCAAATGAATAATTTTTACGTTTCACAATTCATTAATTAAAATGTAAACCTTTAACACCTGTAAACATTATTCAATATCAGGAAGTATTCGTACAATAGACAGAAAAATCGATTGAGCTTTAATGTTTATAAATTACATGCGGTGAATATAAAAATCAAAACAAATTTGTAGTGCATTCACCTTTCAGAATGTTGACTTTTATGTATTAATAGATAGTGTTTCAACAACAGAATGTAAATATATTATCTTTTTCGTAATTATATTGTGTATTTAGTGTTAATTTGTTTGCGATCATTTTATACGAGTACCTACACATAGTTTACAATTGTAATAAAACATGTCGGATTGGGTTAATTAAATTAAATTAAAGCAAACTTTAGTATTAGATGAGAATAAAATTAATTACAAAAATATTGTCAAAAACAGGTAAAAAATAAACGTTTTTCTTTATATACTTGTAGCCATTTGTTGATCGTTGAGAACGTTTTTGCAAATTTTTAAATAGTTTTTATTATATTAATTTATTTGCTTTTTCTGTCGCTATTTAAGATCTTCCAAATTTTTTTCGGTTTACCACAAAAAAAATATAAATATTAATTGGCGATTAAAAAGCTACTAACACATTGCAACAAAAACATAAAAAAGAAAAGTAGTTACATAAAAAAACGAAAAGGAAAGTTAAGTGGATTATAAAGTACTGACCTAAATCAAACGTTACAAATAAATGACTAATTGCACTAGATGCAGTTTTATTTGTTGTTGTTCAATCTATAAACAGTTTAATACATATTTATTTATTCAATGTTATGCTTAAAATAGAATATTCAAGTTCGCTTTTTAGAAATACTAATAAATTCTATATGATATGAAGGTACAAAGCAATAAATATTTGAAAATAAAGAAAACTGTTTTTTAAATTGTGGATTTTGCATAACGATTAAATCGCATGACTAAACAAATTCAAATATCAGTTATCTCTGATCAACGGTGGGTCCCAAAAGTAAACCAGCAAAAATTTTGAATTTGGCACAAGTAGTCATGCTGTAGGCTACTAAGTGGCACACGCGTAAAAAAATCAATAAAAACTACTTTTTAGAAAAATTAAACGTTTAACGGTAAGTAATTTGTAAGTTTACTTTCTAATCGATTTGTTTTTTATTAATAGTTTTTACTAATTTTATTAAAAGAAACACAAGTAATAAATTTAACGAAATCGACCAGTCAACTATAAAAATGATAATTATGAATAAATACTTTATAAGTTGAAAAAAAATCAGAAGTAAAAAAAAATAAGACTGCGTATTATTCTGCAGACAATAAAAAAGACTCATGTTATACAAGAAAAAAATGGCAACATATCAGAAAAAGAGTAAAACAAATAAAGATTTATTTTATAAAATGTTGAAAAACTTAAAAGACAAGAAAAATTCTGTTGTGAAGCAAACAACGGAATATGGTTATGCGTTATATCAAAAGTGTGTGGACGGACATTTCCTGATTAACCATTCGGTTTACAAAAAGAAGACAAAAGTTTTATGGGACCACTTAAGATCTTTCTTAAAATTATTTCCGATTTAACACCGTGCCCCCTTCATACAGAAATGCCACGTCACTTTGTTATTTTAAATAGAACACCTTATATATTGTTATATTTTTGAGTTCCTTAATAAATTATAAGAAAATTTTGTATAAGGCACCTCTCCACGTCTAAGCCAAGTCGATATTGAAATTTTTACTTTTCTATAAAGCATAGCAATCGCATTTTTTTTCCAAAAAATTTTTATTGCATAATTTTTTTCAAGGTCTCCTAAATCAGAAAAATTTATTTTTGACAAAAAAATTTTGGATGTCTGTGGGTAACGATAACTCTCGAACCAAAAGTCCTAGTAACTTGAAATTTGATATGGAGCTGGCTTTTCATATTCTCTTAGTTCTATCAAAAGATGGGCCTGATAAAGAAACCGGAAGTGGGTGTATCCGCCATTTTTAACAGTTTTTCTTATATAATTTTGTACGTATACAAATTATTCGAATTATTTATACAGTTTCTTATAGAGTTAATTTTTTCTAACAATTTATTGAAATAAAAATTTATTCTAACAATAAGTTTATTATTTATTTGACTTATAATTTAAAATGAATTCCATATATAATGTTATTATTATATCTTTTATAATCAAAGACTTAATTGCTTTTCTCTAAAAATTAAAGATTTTATTCAACAAATTCATTTTGTATCAACGACAAAAACTCACCTAAAAATTAAAGAAAACAACATTTAAAGTCCTTATATCTTTCAACAACTGATATCTAGAATTAATTTTTCAAAATCTCGTAATTAGACAAATGTCAAAAAAAAACTTTAGACCCGATGTATCCTATGAACCTTGTACTACATGCATAAGGTGGTTTTCTTTACATCTCCCTCCCAGAGAAAGTAACAATTGCATGTAATAATGTCTGTAATTGTTTATCCACTAACATACACTGAAGATATTTTCGTAATGTGGTAGAAATTGGACTCTGTTTTCTTGTGTCCGGTATCAACTTCATAGATTGAATTAGAAATCTTCTTCATAATTTTGTACGGTCCTATTCTCAGTTCATCCATTTTCTTCCTATTTAATCTATTCCCGTTGTCCACGTATACTTTGTCTCCCACTTCCAATTTATGTTCTTCCCTATACCGGTCGAATATTTTTTTATTATAATGATGAGATTTTATTGTGTTCTCCAGAGCAATTTTCCTATCTCTTTCCAGATCTTCTTTTGTGTATCTTAATTTCAGTTCAATTGGTAAAATATTAATATTTTCATCTTCCAAAAGGTATTTTGGAGCAAATTTTGTAATTGTATGTTCCGTTTCATTATATTTTTTGTACACATTTATGTGCAATGGTAGTCCATGCTATTTTTTTATCACTTTAATTTATCTTACATGTTATCTTATTAACTAAAGTTTGATTTAGTCTTTCATTGAGCCCATTCGAAAATGGTGAATCTACAGCAGTGAAAACTATTTTTATGTTTTCATTTTTCAAAAATTCTTTAAATTCTTTAGAATTCATACCAGGGTATTGGTCCGTTAACACCATTTCAATATTGTAATTTTGTGTTACACTTTCTATTAGTTTAATAAAATCATTGGAACTTTGATTTCTTGATGTAAGAATATAAGCATACCTTGTAAAATGATCGACCAGAAGGTGTAAGTATTTCTTTGTCGACCGTGATCCTCCAAAGCCTCCAATGGTATCAATAGATATAATTTTAAATGGACGTGTTGCTGGACCTAAATGTGACATTCAACCATATTTTGACTTCCTCCTTGATTTGTTTTTTATACAAACTTCGCATTCATCGCAAATTATTTGTCATCTGTGTTCTTCCAATGTGGCAGTAAGTATCGTGGACACCTTTTATTAGAGTTTTGCTCAGTTCTTCTGATAATATGATTTTTTTCTCTCATCTTTTTATAGTAAATTTCATTTTCAAATGTAAGTTTTTCTTTTTTTAGGTCAAGATTTGTCTGTTGGTCATTTTTTTATATCTTCTAGGTTTATTAAATTTACAACTTTTAAAAAATCTTCAGTATTGTCATGAGGTTCTTGAACTGGGTTTCTGCTTAAACAGTCTGCTTCTTGGTCTAATTTTCCTGGGTTATATTTAATTTTAAAATTATATTGGGATAAATAATATGTCAAATCTAGTTCTAGCCTTGATGTTCATATTTTCTAATGGTTTATGATCTGAATATACGATAAATTCTTTTCCCATAAGCCAGTGCTGCCAATACTTCACAGCTTCTTTTATTGCTAGACATTCTATATATATTGCCTTGTTCTTTTTTTGAGCTTCAGTTAACTTTTTTAAAAAATAAGCAACTGGCTTATATATTGTAAATCATTAATTCTGGGTCAAAAATATTCATAATTGGTTCTGAACATAGCAATTCTTTTATTTTTCAAATGATTCCTGGCATTCTGCGGACCATATGAATTTCATTTCTTTCCGTAATAACTTGTGTAAAGGATCCAGAATAATTGCACTGTGTGGTACAAATTTATGATAAAAATTTACTTTACCTAGGAATTGCATATTTTTCTTTGTTTTTAGAAGTGGAAAGTTTTTGACAGCAGTTCAATAATCTTTCAAAGGTCTGATTGAATTGTTTTCAATTATGTGACCTAAATATTTAAATATTTGGCGTGATTACTTGCAAAAGAACATTTCGAAAATTTAATTCTAAAGCCTTCTATTCGTATTGCCTCCATTAGTCTCGATAGATGTAATAAATGCTCTTTAAAAGTTTTCGAAAAAATTAAGATGTCATCTATAAAACTTACCGCAAAACTAGAAAGTTTGTACTTTCTAATGATGTTTCCCAATATTCTTTGAAATATGGCTGGAGCAGTCTTTAACCCAAATGGTAGGCACGTCCATTGGAAATGGCCTTCCTGTGTAACAAATGCAGTTTTGTATCTATCTTGAATCTTTAAAGGAATTGACCAAAATCGTTGCCAAAATGCTGAATTTATGTCCAAAGTAGAAAAGTATTTACAGTTTACAGTTTTTATCATTAAATCCTCAATCAACGGAAAAGGTGTGATTGTGGGACGACAATTTTGTTCAATTCTCTGAAATCTATACACAGTCTTTTTTTTCTTTCATCTTTTTTTTTATATGCTAGAGTTACTGGAGCAGCAAATGGGCTATAAGAATCCACAATCAAATTTTTATTTAATAGTTTTGATCAGTTTTGATGTTTGATTTTCTATTTTGTTTCTATCTTCAGGTGTGCACTTGTATGGACGTTTGTAACAACATTTATCTATCATCAAGTCAATGTGAGCTTCATAATCTCGTACAGTACCGATGTCATATTTAAATTTCGCAAAGACCGGTTTGTATTTTTCTATCAACTTATCAATTTCTGATTGTTGGTATAATCTAAATGGTTTACTAATGTTTCAAATCTATCTGAGTTTATATGTTCATTGAAATTTATTTCATATTTACTCACGGTTTTAGTATCTTGTTTTAATACCTCAGAGTTTAATAAAAATCGTTCTTTATTTTGTCACCTAGTACATCAAGAATTTTGACATTTATTATCTTTGATTTATCATTTTTTAAGTATTTTTCGTTTCTCATATCCTCTTCAATTGAGGTTACCGTCTTTTCTTTCGGATTGTTACATTGTATGATCTTCAATTCTTCATTTTGCATTAATTTGAAGTTTTTGGTGCAGTCCAGCCCAATTAGAAAATCATAGTTTTCATTATCTACTACAAAAACATCCATATTTCTTACATTATTGTAAATTTTTATTTTTTACGTTATGTTAACCATACCTTTGGTTTTTTTCGCACCATTAATAGTTTTCAATTTAAGTTTTTTTATATTATTTGTATTTTCTTTTGGCTGTATCTTCAATAACTTTGCATTTATTAATGACACATTTGAACCTGAATCATAAATTCCGGAAACATTTAAAATATCATTTAATATTAACTTTACTTTTATTAATGGCCACTTCTAGTTTTTTGGATTCTCCTCGTTCAGCTCAATTTCCAATTCTGAGTTATTTACAGTTTTTAAAACTGTTTTTTTATTTTTCTCTTTACCAGCAATTTTCCTCTGGATGGTAACGTATCCCTTTTTTCTCGCAGACACAGATTTGGCATGGTTTTTTTTCTCAATTATTATTGATCTATTGTCAGAATATATATTATCTTTTTTATCATATTTTTTTCCCCAACAAAATGTTCCAATCTTCCTAATTCGTTGTAAAGATCTTCCATTCCTTGTAAAGTTTCTCTGTTAATTTTATCAGCCACATAATTAGGTAAGCCAAATGCTATAAGGTCTATGAGTGCCCCAGTATTAATTGATTTTCTTACTTCCAATAACAATTTTTCTTTTTTTAAAGCATACTTAAGTAACGAATCTGCTTGATATTTAAAAGCTAGAGCATGTCTAATGGGCCACCATCCTTTGTTTGCAAACGTCTCACAAAAACTTTTCTCCCATTTGTTTTACTCTGATTCCACTGTAAGTTTTATTAACAATGAGCTGTACCAATCTATGCTAGAGTATTCCAAAAAAAAATAGCATTTCAATTTTCTTTTTATCTTTGTTGACTTGAAAACGTTCACATTCTTTATTAAAATTCCTAATCCACTGGTAAGCGTTTGAGTTCCTGCCATTGAATTTAACAATCATAAAATCCTTTGCAATTTTCCCTAGATTTTGAGTTTCAGATTTTATTTGTTTATCTTCAAACAACTTCTTCAACAATTTTTCATACGATTCATTTGAACCACTAGGTATAGATTCAACACTATTTGTTTCTGCTAAAATTTCTTTCAAGTAAAAATCGTTAAACTGTAGGTTTTGTTCTTCATCCAAATATATTTTTGATCTGTCAGAGTTATTCATATTTTCCTTGTTTGATACCTTTTATTTAATGATTTTCTTACTTTGACATAGTTTTGAGTATTTGTAATAAATTAATGCAGGGTGGAACTTGACTCGTATTCCAAAAATCTGTCCGTTAGGTGTAGCTATCGAGTTTATGCATATGGTGTTTGATTTTCCAGCTGCTGTTGGTTTTACAACAAAATCAAATCTTAATCTTTCCATGTTTCGTGAAATATTTGCAGAAAATGTTGTTTTATAATGTTATTATTGTCTTTTATAATCAAAGACTTAATTGCTTTTCTCTAAAAACTAAAGATTTTATTCAACAAATTCATTTTGTATCAACAACAAAAACTCACCTAAAAAATAAAGGAAACAACATTTTAAGTCCTTATATCTTTCAACAACTTATATCTAGAATTAATCTTTCACAAAATCTCGCAATAAGACAAATGTCAAAAAAAAAAAAAATTTAGACCCGATGTATCCCATAGGTCTTGTACATAGATAACGGTTCGAATCCTGCTTACGACAATTTTTTTTAGAAAAAAAAAAATTCATATTTTGAAGGGAAAACAATATACGTTAAAAAATAACACTTTTTCTCTAGTCTTTTGACTTATTTATACATGGAGTGCTGCATTCAAAGCTGCATCTTAAATTATTTTTGGATGTACCCACGATAACTCTCGAACCAAAAGTCCTAGTAACTTGAGATTTGGTATAGAGCTGATTTTTTATATTCTCTCTGCTTTGTCAAAAGATGCATTTGATAAAGACACCGGAAGTGTGTGTATCCGCCATTTTTAACAGTTTTTCTAATATAATTTTGTAACAATTTATTCAAATAAAAAAATTCTAACATCAACAGTTTATCAGATGCTTAATTTGTAATTGTAATTGCATAAAAAAATTGCATGTTTTCTTTTAAGATGTTGCTCTTAATATTTAAATTTTTTTTTGCGTGGCCTTAACATAATATTAAACTTCTTTTTTAAATTCTGAATAGTTTAAGCTTTTTGCACAAGTTTACCAAATTTTATTGCTAAAATCCCTTCCACGTCAAAATGAAAAATCTTCAAAAATACCACTACAACTCTAAAAAAACGATAATATTTAATATCTGAATATCGGCTTGGCTTAGACATGAAATACCTTATACAAAATCTTAGAATTCATCAAAGAAATTAAAAATATAACAATATACAGGGAGTTCCGTTTGAAATAGCAAAGTAATTTCTATATAAAGGGGACACGGAGTTAAATCCAAAATAATTTTAAGAAGCATCTTTAGTAGGGGCGCCATACGTCCGGAATTTTCCAGACATGTCTTGTAATTTAGGTCTTTGTCTGACATGCAGGGGGAATTCTAAGACGTCCGGAATTACTACAATTTAGGTAAAGAAATAAAAAAAATCATATAAACTAAATGTTTTTATTAAGGAAATTAAGGTTACATGCATGCATTGTGATCATTTTTCTTATATTTAGCGCTCCCGGAAGTACTTTTCAACACTTCCAAATCTCTAATAATAGTTTTGTTTTCTCACACAACCAAATTAATATTATATTTACAAGAAAATCCGGAAATTTTTCAAAAATCCGGAATTTACTCCCGGAATTTTGATTTTTAACCCTAATCTGAAGTGGTGCCGTAAAACCTTTGTCCAAGATATTTTTTTGTTAACCTAACGGTTTTCGAGTAAATAACCGTTCACACACTATTGACTCACTCAGTATAATATATACAGAAAGAAAAATAAAAAAAAATAACCAAACGCTGTCAATTAGGAAGCATTTAAGAAGCAAAGAACAAAAAAGACAAACGATTGTATGAGTTACTTAAAAAAAAGAGTACAAAGCGTAAAATAAAAGTAGAGTATCCGCATCTTTCAGAGAATTGAAAAATATTGATTTTAAAGACAATATTGACAATTTGTATCCGTGAAGTTTATCGGAATTAAGAAATAAAATTATTATAATAGAAAACTTGTTCTTCTATTGCTATAATTAAATGATGTACACTCAAATAAGAGAAAAACGAGACACTGCCTGTTTTTAAATATATAGTTTAACCCTCTATTACAACAGAGACCTTAAAAATTTGACTTACCGTTAGGATTGTTTCAAATTGTGAATTATTCATTTCTTTATTGTTCTACGTTCCAGATTTTAATTCAAGTTCATATTTGTCAGTTAGAATTTTAATTTTTTTTAATTATAAATTTGTAATTATTTATATCATTAAAGCATATCCGTTTTTTTTTATAAAATGAAATGCCATTCAATTAACACATAACTCTAGGTATATAATATTTTCTTATTGTAAAAATACACAATACAATCACAATCTTTAATAAATAAATATTTTAAAAAAATTACACAGTTATAAATACCATTAAATAATATAATATAATCAAAAAACGGATACTTTAATGATTTTGAAAAAAAAATTAATGAAAACTAAAGTAATAAACACATTTTTTATTAAAAATACGTCAAAAAATTAATGAACAAAAGCTAAAAAACAGAATAAATTTATAGTAAACGTATATAGTAGGGAAAAAAAGGAGTTTACGTGATAAATAAAATCAATCGGTAAAACTTAAGGCAAAAAGTGAAAACAATCAAAAAAAGAGATGTGAAGAAAACGGAAACTTCTATAATTGCAACTAAAAAATTAAGAAAATAACAAAGATAATTTGTTTTATTGATTTGAAGATTTAGGTAATACCAATGTATACATCGGCAGCAATGTGACGTATTAAATAAAAATAATCATTTAACGTGAAAGTAAGAAGTGATGAAATTAAAGAAAGAAAAATATAGAAAACGGATGAACCATGGATTTTTTGCAAGAGAAGTTAAAAAGCATCAATTTTTCTAATGCTCTAAGTGATGCAGGTACACTCAGATAAAGAAAAAACAAGACATTGCTTGCTTTTAAGCACAAACATATAGTTGTGTAAACGAGACTTAACCACATCTATTACAACACAAGTCTAAAACAATTCAGATAAATTTTACTTAGCATTGTTTCAAACTGTGAAAGATTCCTTTTTTTTATTGCTGTATGTTCACGATTGTAATGCAATTTCATATTTGTCAGTTGATCTTATTATGAATTTGTCATTATTTGTTTTTTTAAAGCATTTCCATTCAAGTAACACATAACTCTAGTTTGCCCCTATATTTTGTTTACCGTAGAATTAAATTGGTTTTATACTTTATACTTTGAAACATATTTAAATAACAATTAAATAATTGATTAAACATACACAATGCAATCACAAACTATAATGAATAAAAAAAATGAAGAAAAAAGTTTTATCGACTAGATGGGAAGTAAAGAAAACCAAAAAAATTGTTTAAATAATTTTAGAGGTACATACTTATTTTCCTGAGTCCAGACCCCTTTCGAAATATTTATTAAAAATCATGAATAACGTGGTAATAAAAAAACCAGGCAGAAGTTTTAAAACCTTTTAGCCTATTTATAAGGTAAAATAAATATTCTAGTCAGACTCGCCCCCCTTGACTGAAATCCTGGCTACGTCACTGTTATTTTGTATAAAAACACAAAAAAGAATTTAAATGAAATAAATAAATAATAGAATTAGTTTGATTGACTACCAAATTAAAATGCAATTGAAAATTAGAAACGTGAAGAAAGCCGATAAGTTATTGATTACATTTGTACATTCTTCTTATTACTTTTATATTATTTTTTATAGTATGTGTTTATAATTGTGTAACAAATTTTTTTTAAAAGTCCCGTTTTTTCTTTTTTTGAGTGTACATTATTTATAGAGTGTTTATTGTTTGCTGTCAAAGTTGATGAATTTAGACATAAAAAAACTCATTTTTTAAATGGAACACACTGTGTATTATTTCATGCGTTAATTTAAAATTTAATTCTTTCGAAAAAGCTCATTAAATCTAGGTTTTGTGAAAGAAATATCACCATAAACCCCCAAAAAATTCGTGCCCATTTAATAGCACTAAAAAAAGACTACCATAAAATTATTAAAACACTAGATAATTAATGAAGCACAATGGTTAAAATTTATTTTAAAACAACGGATAAACGCCTGGAAGAAATAACGCCTTGCCTTGATACATGAATTGCAAAAAGCTTACTGCTCTTACACAAGAAATGGTACGAAATGGGTCGATTATTCAAAGTACAGCAAATGAATATACAAGCGGAATAAATGAGTCAGAACTGCAATTACCCATAAATTAAAATAATCTTTAAATAATTGAAAATTTCAAATATTTAGGTGTGGAATGTAAGTCATAAAAACGATGCACCTGAAGAAAAGAAAATTCAAGTAAATAACAAAGTATTTTACTCTAATTAGAAAACAGAAATAAAAGAATAAAAAAAATGAAGCCCTTTGTTAAAACTTAATAAAGCGTATTAAAACATGAATAACACTCTCGGTTGATAGACATCATACTCACGCGGTTCTCGAATTACATTTTAATAATTTAGAAACAGTACCTATGTAGGACACAGCGTTTTTGTGGTAACTTTGAGGTGATTGTACGTGAAATATTAACCCCACTATGAATTATTAACACAAATCCCTTAATCTGTTTTCTTTAACAATGTTGTTCTAATGACTCTGTTTGCGTGTCTTGATTTTCAAAACTTTAGTCTTAAAAAGCACACTCGGTATACGTACGTCGTTTGCGTGCAAATAGTTTTGAATAAAACACAAGTTTACCTACTTTCCACATTTTATAAATTCATATAAAAATTTTGTGAGTTAGTACTTAGTTCGAATTCTTGCAGAACTTTAGAGCTTAGTTTAGCACAGTGCAATGATAGAAAGAAGAATGTGTACCGGTACGTACAAGTTCTTGAATTTTGCTGCTTTGTTTTTTATAAGGTTTTATTTTGGTTTGTACGAGATAAAAGTTTTTAAAAAAAACACCAAAATAAGTAACTAAAATTAAATCATTTTGAAAAATAATCTAATTTTTACTCGAAAGTTCCTTTAGTAGATTGATTGCCAATTTGTGAGATGTTACTGAAGAAGTGATTGTTTTAAAATAGACTATCTGTTTACTTCAATTCTTGGATTATTGTTAGTGTAAACCATTTATTTCAAAGCAGAACTAAATCAAATATGATAAAATCGAAAAACCTAAATTTAAAAAATTAACACAACTTTAATTCGTAAATCAACAAAGTTTTTGGGGCGACAGACTATTTACATATTTTTATATATTTCGTATTTACTAAAATGATAAATAACTCTTTGTTTTTTAGAAAGTAGCCAATGTCAACATTCGTTGACAAACCCGTATCATTAATCGAAAGGAAAAAGCAACAGTGGGCACGAGAAAAAGGTAAAAGTTTTTCTGTTTATAAATTCGATTATTTACAAAATCTTGTAGAAGAACTTGCTGGATTATCTGCACCTTGGACTGCGTCAACTGAATGCGGAGATAATTCAAGGTGAGAACACTATTTTCTAATCTCAATTCAAATTTTACAATCCTTAAAACATTTTGAAAATGATTGAAACGAACGGCGCTTCCATTCTTAAGAATTCATTTTATATCGCGAAATAATTATCAACAATATGGTGTATAACTTACCACGAAGCCCACCAAGTCCTCGAGCAAAATTTCCTAGTATACCACTTAGATATACTCATAGAAAGCCGCCAAAACTCTTTTCTAGAACAAGAAATATAACAAAATTGGACACTGCATCATCGAACACGTTTATACGACGTGAAGGATTTGGAAGTCGTAGACAAAGTTTGCCTCCAATTGCCAATAAAAATGACATACAAGCTTCTAATTCAAACGATAGGTACGATAAAGAGCTGGGTGGAGAAACGTCCGGATACGGAAGCGATAACCACACTCCCGAGTACTTTCAACACACGTGGAATCAAAATTTAGGTTACGAGTCTTCCTCGAGTGCAAGAGATGACAGAGCTAAATGGGGCGATCGCGGTGTGGGGGTCGGTAGGTTTTGGGATCCTCACGATGTTAAATACAATGCGGAAATGAACGACACTCCAGGTTGGGTAAAACGAGGTTTGCAAGGTGATACGGAATTAATTGTTTCAAACACTTCGCCATCGGAATCGCCCGAACAACAAGATTTTGTCGATCAACGTCCTTATACCAGTTCTTCCGTATCGCAAACTCGGTAAGATTTATTTTTGTTACGTACATATAATAAAACATATTTTTTAGAACATACATAAGAGGTCAAAATAATCCCATTGACCCGCTTGAGCTAGCCGAAAGAGAAAGAAAGCGTCAACTCGCACGAGCGCACCAAGAAGCCATCAAACAGCAGTTAGAAGAAAGAGAAAACAAACGGAGGCTAGAACGAGAGCGTCGAATTAGAGAAGAGCGCGAAGAAGAATTGCGCATTGAACGAGAACAAGAATTGGAAAGAAAACGTAGAGAACACGAAAATCGAATCTTTATAGAAAAACAAGAACGGGAGCGAAAAAGAAAAGAAGCTTTAGAAGAAGCTATACAACTTGCTGAGAAGGAAGCGCAAGAACAAAAAAGAAAGCAAAAAATGTTGAAACAAATTAATTTGAACATAAACGAGAACGTTGTAGAAAAAGAGAAAGTGATATCACCAAGACCAATAGCAGAATGCACTAATATAAACAAAGCTCAAAATAATTTAGTATATATTAATGATGGTACTATTATAGAAGAAGAAGTACAAAGTGATGATGTGGTAAAAATAAGTAATAAGATTTTTAATAACAATACGACGACAAGTAGAAAAGAAACGAATATAAACCGTAATAGAGCAATTACTCCAATAGAAGAAACTCAGCCAATTACTGTCGCACCACAAACTCAAGCAGCTTCTGTTGTTCAAGACAACGTTATGGTTATGCAAAACCCGTTTGAAGGTTATCAGATGCCATTTGCAATATTAATGCCTACTTTTGCGCAAGTACCTACAACTCCTATACCGATAACAGCTTCGGTACCAGCTTCCACTGCTGACGGACCACGACCACGCACAAAAAATAGAGTATTAACACCAACTCAATACAGATCCAGACAACTTTGCGATAGCAGCACTCAAACGGATTGCGAACCTAACGATAAATCTCAAGAGGAGCAAAAAGAAATTAAGTGTGTAAGAGAAAAATTGTCTAATTTAGAAGTAAACGATGAAGAAAGAAGTAGAAAAGATAGTAAAAGTAGAAGCACGGAACCAACTCACGGTAATCACAGCAGTCGGCCTAAATGGGGTGCGAATAGACCGCCAACGCGATATTTAAAACAAAGTGAGAAAGATCCTTTCTACCAAAGAAAAAAGTCTAAAAAAAATCGTCAAATCAAAGTGTACGATGATAAAAATAATAACTACTCGCCCCATTCTAGCGATGACAGTCAAATATGTTCTCCAAAAAGTTATCGAAGTAAAGGGTACATCGAGAAAAGGCGCACTCGAGCAATGTGGCAAAAAAACGGTCAAGTTTTTGCTAGAAACGTTCGAGTTTACCAAACAGAAATTGTACCTTTAGAAACGCACAAAGACCAAATTTATTATAAAAAATCGGAGTGCATTAAATGTTGTTGCGATTGTAGATCGCAACATCACAAGTACACCGATGAGTTTAAAGTAGTGGATATCTTGAAAATTGAGCACACGCCAAGAGAAGATCTTCAGTACCAAAATACTGACGATTGTTTGCCAAACTGCCCGAATTCAACTATAGACAACGAAGTCCTAGAAAAACTCAATTCTCTTCATAACGGTTTGTTGATGAAACAAGAAATGTGGCCAAACTCGCCATGTACGCCAAGTACACCAAGTAGAACAACTGAAATTAGTTAATAACTACTTAAAATAACATTGTTTT
Source organism: Aquatica leii (assembly GCA_035610365.1). Classification (NCBI taxonomy): domain Eukaryota; kingdom Metazoa; phylum Arthropoda; class Insecta; order Coleoptera; family Lampyridae; genus Aquatica; species Aquatica leii. The sequence continues at coordinate 18,883,583 of CM069435.1, forward strand.
TATTAAACATTTACTAAACAGCACTTAATAATTTGTAGAATACACCCATCATTACTTATTATTTAGAAATCTGAAAAATGGCTAAGTTAGACGACTTTCTTGGAAAAAAGAAAGAAGCGGCGCCAATATTAGATTTGTCAAAAGCTGTCGCAAACACCAAAGAAGAATTTAGACGACTCTACGATAAAGTACCCGACTTTAAAATGAAAGCCGAAAAAGTTCGAATCGAAGACATTAAAATCAGGGACAAAGATTTTAAATTTAAAACTGGAAGGAAGGATTTTAAGGCGATGAAAGAACCTTATTTATTTCAAAATCCCATACCGCCTGAAATGAAAAGTTTAAAACTAGAAGATTTAGTTTCGGTCACAATAGATTGGAAAATGCTAACTACGGTTCGTCCGAAAAGCAAAGTCGACGAAGATTTTTTCTCCAGGTAACTAGAAATAAGAACGCGTAGATTATTTTTAATAAAGAATTCTAGATTAGTTGAATTGGGTAAAGCTGAATTAAAAACTGCAGCTAGCGACAAAAGAAGCTTTGCTCTTGATTCTCAAATTCGTAAAACAAAAAACAAAGCCGGAGTTGTTGAAATGCGCGTTGTGTCTTGTAAAGAATGCGGAGAAGATTTTTGTACTGGTACTTTTTTCCGCAAAAAATTTTTTAATAACATTTTATTTTATATTGTTTTAGGTAAAGCGTGTGTTAAATTTAGCTATGATTATTTTACGAGGGTTCCTGAAGTACCAGTGGTCTTACCGACGAAGACGTCAACTACAATTGATATAATGAAAGACAATAAAAAGAAAAAGAAAGTTAAGCATAGATCGCGTTCAAAAAGTAAAAACAAGCACAAAAACCAAAAGAAATCAAAAAACAAGTCCAAGACTAAAACAAAATCGAAATCAAAGTCGAAATCAAAATCAAAGTCGAAATCTCCTAAAAAAGATGTTGCTGATAAATAATAAATTATTGAAATTTTATTATACTGTATTATTACTAATAAAAACATTTTACCTTTTGTTTGTGTCTTAAGTTAAACGCGCTAATCTACAATTTCAGTCACGTAGTCTCAAAAAAACCTGTTTTTGAGTTTTATAATATTTGCGACAGAAATGAAATTTACAAAAATATTTTTGTTGAATAGATTTTTCAATTTCATTTAAAAAAAATATTGTACTATCAATAAGAAAACGAGACAAAAAAAATTCACTTTCAAGTATTTTGAGTTTCACTTGAGAGCAATCAGCTTTGTCAAAGCCAATATAATACTTATTCTGACACTTCCTTCTTTCACATATTAAATAAATTGCAAATACTTAAAATATATTTGTTTTTGGAGACCTTAAGTTCATAGATGTTAGCGCATTTGGATCAAACGTTAACAATTTATTACGTCCCTGAGTTCTAAAGCCTGCAATCGGAGATCTGTGTACGTTAAATTACATCCTGTAAACATCCATGGAATGTCCTTGTGCTATGTGGTATGTTCCTGGCAATAGTACAACCTTCTAAACTGCTAAAAAAATACACTGCACTTGCGGAACTCAAATAATAATAGAATTTAATATCACGAGAAGAATCCGCAGCAAGAACAACAAAGTTTTTTCACTTAGAAACGGAAGGGTTAAATTACTGTAAGGACTTTATATGAAGTACTTGAAATTAGTTACTACCAACATCGACTCGGCCGCAAATTTAAAATAAAACTTCGAAAAAACATACCGGAAAATCTACAAAAGAACCATCTGATCTACCATTTCAGATGCAACTAAAATCTGCTAGAAAAGATGTAACTTTTGAAACAACAGAAAAATAATAAGCGCCCATTTTGGTAAAATCTGCATACAGTATTATCTTGGACAGCACGGCGTATCGGGGGCGCGAAATCTGAAGGAAGATTGCATTCGTCGAGATCTTTCCGTTTTCTACTATCGTGGACAATAGACTAGCACGAGTTGGACTATCGTCGCCTAGTAACAACAGCGGGTTATCAGAAAACGCGACGCACTCTGGATTACTAAGTTACACGGTACGCGCAGTATCCTGTACCCCCTAACCACGAGTTGTACGCGTTAGTTTCAAGACGTCAGCAGCTCAGTGCTTAACACGGAGTGGTTTTCTTCTTTCTGACTTTGTGTTTCTGATAGATTTTTGCTGGCTAGTTCAGCACAACTCTCGCACGCTCAGTTATGGGAGGTAGCAATGTGTACCGAGGCGATGATAGAGTGTCTTATTAAGGGACTCTATCGAATAGTCATGTTGTTGCCGCGCCATATTTGACAAGTCACCATAGTCTGCTCCATTGTACAAAATGGATATTCTGCTACCTCGCAATGTTCGTGCAGCTTTTGCCCTTTTCACATAAATGCATTAATACGAATACTGGAATTGAGTAGATTGCAGGCAATTCACATAGATCTCAAGCGTATTAAACCGCGTACGGTTACTACAAAACACTTTCGCTGCTGGAGGAACAAGTCTTCTCTACCATGTTACTCTGCAATACAGCTTGGCTTTTCCTCTCTCTCTCTCTCTAGAAGTAAGTTTCGATTTACCGGCGGCAGTAAAACCTTCGGACTCAGGCCGTGTCCCAAGTTCTTGCCTAAAGATCACACAACTTAATGTGATTTCAAAAGCGCATGCTAACAATGTAACCGAACGAGGTATTGCGTTGCGCGCATCGTACTCCGTTCCCCGTCAGCCGGACACTGCTGTTGACCTCGTTCCTGGTTTGCTCTTTCTCGATCGTGCTAAATTCGAAATGCTGGCGGTCTCGATACTAACCGCTACAGTACTCCTCTTCCAGCGCTCGCGACCTTCGGCAAATCTGACTGGTGGCTAGGCCAGCTCTAGATGTAGTGGTAGTTGGCGTCGTTGTGGTTTGCTGCTGTTTCTCCTCGGTGGGGGCTGGTGTCGTTAACTCTAAACCTGAAGGGGTTGGCGCGGCGCTGATTGTCGTCAGCGGCTGATCTCCCGTAGATGGCATAAAGCATGGTTTCAGCCGATCCATTGCGACATTCACGGAGCTGCCATTGACCCTAACGGTAAATACTTTACCGTTTCTAGCGAGAACTTCGTACGGGCCCCTATAGGGCTGCTGCAATGGTTTTCTCACTGTGTCATCTCGCAAGAAAACGTGTGTGCATGTTTTGAGTTCGGGATGAACGAAAACAGCAGTTTGGCCGTGACGGGCTGTAGGGACCGATCGCAGATTTCGCATTTGTTGCTGTAGCATTCCTGTGAAAGAAATTGGGTCGAGCTGGTGGCCTGTGTTGTTTACAAACATTTCGCCTGGAATTCTTAGCGTTGTCCCGTATACCATCTCCGCCGGTGAACAGGTGAGATCTTCTTTATAGGTTGTGCGTAGACCCAGTAACACAGTTGGCAGTATCTCGAACCATTTTTCGCTTTCGTGACATCTAACTGCTGTCTTCAAGGTTCGATGCCATCGCTCTAAAATGCCGTTAGTTTGCGGCCTATATGCAGTGCAGCGTGCGCGTTGAATACCCAATAGCCTTGTAAGCGAACTTGTTAGCGCTGCTTCAAATTGCCGGCCCTGATCGGTAGTAATCGTGCGCGGTGTGCCGTAACGTGAAACCCAATTTGTGTAGAAAGCTTCGGCGACGGTTTCTGCGGTGATATCCGCCAACGGAACAGCTTCCGGCCACCTGGAGAACCGATCTAACATTGTTAAGCAATATCTGTATCCTTTCGATGGCGGTAGTGGTCCTACCAAATCCAAGCCTACATGTTCAAAACGTTCATCTGGCATTGGGAATTCTTGCAGTTCACTTTTTGTGTGCCTGTTGATTTTAGATTTCTGGCATGGAATACAGCTTCGTGTCCACTGTGCGATGTCTTTCCGCATGCCAGGCCAGACGAAACGCTGCGAAACCATCCGCATTGTTGATCGTGCGCTACTGTGCGCTGCACCATGACACATGTTAAAAATTCGCCTTCTCAAACTGCTGGGTACATAAGGTCTAAGTATTTGCGTAGAGGCATCACACCATATTAATGTTGACTCTCCCGGGGGCCTAAACTGCTGCATCTTTAATGATGTGACGTCTAGTCGCTGAAGTTCTTCATCTCGTTCTTGTTCAGAAGCTAACTCCTCTGTCGTCACTACCGATGGCAATGTTATAGCGTCTAACCGTGACAGCGCGTCGGCAACTACATTCTCTTGTCCTGGAATATGTAGGATTGTAGTTGTCAATTGCCCAATAAAATCTAGGTGACGTAACTGCCTCGGCGAAGCTTTCTCGGGTCGCTGTTGGAATGCAAACGGTAATGGTTTGTGATCGGTTTGGACCACCAGTTGCCTGCCCTCGACCATGAATCTGAAGTATTTTATGCTCTCATAAATCGCCAACAGTTCTCGGTCGTATGCGCTGTATTTATTTTGCGCTGGGGTGAGTTTCTTAGAGAAAAATCCTAAAGGCTGCCACTTGTTTCCATCTAGCTGCTGTAGCACAGCACCTATAGCTACCTCGGATGCGTCTACGGTTAACGCTAGGGGAACAGATTCTGCTGGGTGTGCCAGGAGGGCCACTTCTGCTAGTTGCGTTTTGCACTGCTCAAATGCTGTTATTGCTGTTGGGGTCCATACGATGCTGCGTTTGTCCCTTCTGGTAGCACCGCGTAGGTACTCGTGAAGAGGTGCTTGCAAGTGTACCGCGTTTCTGACGAATCTTCGGTAAAAATTCACGGCACCTAAAAACCGGCGTAACTCGGTGATAGTTTCTGGCCTTTTGTACTCCTGTATAGCTCGTACGCGGTCTCGTAACAGCTGGATTCCTTCAGGCGAAATTAAGACACCGAGGTATTCTACCTTTTCAACACTAAACACGCACTTCGCGGGGTTAATGCGGACACCATGTTCGCGTAAACGTTCAAATACTTTGCGCAGATGCGTCTTGTGTTCTTCTTCGTTATGCGAAAAAAATAAGAATATCGTCGATGTATACGTGACAAAAATTTAACCCTTGGAGCACTTTGTGCATAAATCTTTGAAAAGTCTGCCGCGTTGCACAATCTGAACGTCATATACATAAACTCAAATAACCCGAACGGAGTCGTTACCGCCGTTTTGGGAATATCGTCCTCCGCGGTAGGGATTTGGTGATATGCCCGCACCAGGTCTAGCTTCGTGAACACCTTATTTTGATACAGCAAATGCGTAAAGTCGTTGATATGAGGTATCGGGTAGCTGTCGTGAACGGTAACCGCATTTAAACGCCGGTAGTCTCCACACGGACGCTATGTCCCAGCCTCCTTCTTCGGCACCAGATGTAACGGGCTCGCCCAAGGGCTGCTGGAGGCTCCAGCATATACTCGAATTCCGCCTTGGCTGCTGCAAGCTTTTCGGGTGTGAGCCGGCGAGGACGTTGTGCGACTGGGGGACCTTTTACTATTATGTGATGTTGAAGATCGTGGTTGTTTCCCGTTGATCATTGGGATGCTCTGGTGATGTCTGCAAATTCCGTTAATAGAGCGTAACAGTTGCTGGTTTCGCATATTGTCGAGACTGATGTTACCGCGCTGCTAGTTGCAGACAATGTAGACACGTACAGTTTAGTGGTCGTATCAATTAGGCGATTGTTTCGCAAATCCACCAGGAGACCGTGGTGATTTAAAAAATCTGCACCGATTATAGGGCGCGCCACGTGTGCTACGTAAAATTTCCACTTGTACGGTCGACGTAACCCAAAATTTAAACATAACAACTCAGTCCCGTAAGTGTCTATCGTAGAACCATTAGCGGCGTACAAACGGAAATCCGACACGGCACTAGGTCTCTTTGCTTTCGCGGGTATCACTGAAACGTCAGCACCGGTGTCGATTAAAAATCGCGTTCCCGTCGTTTTGTCTGTTATAAAGAGGCGGCTGCTGCGGGATCCGTCACTGAGCGCCTCATTCAGCGATGGACCTCTTAGTTTTCGTCAGGAACGCACAGGGTTGAGTGCATCTATTAGCTCGACCACCAAAACGACGGTGATAAAAACAAACGTCCGGCTGTGCGGATTTGCTGCGTGACCGGTATCGCGTTTGACTTTTTCCTCGTCTGCGCGCTCCGTTGCGATTCATCTGCTCGACCATCTTCGTAAGCTCTTCGACTTTACGCTCCAACGTCGAGATGGAAAAGTGGGTAGGTGGGGCGGTTTGCTGCGCTGCCGTTTCTGCGTGCGCGGATGCAAAAGAAACTGACGGTGGGGATATCGTTGTTGTAATGGCGCCGATACCTGTACACGCGCTGTCGTTTACTTCCCTGATTTTATCCGCAATGGCAGCCATTTTATCCAACGGCAAGGTGTCACTTACTGATAAAATCTGTTGTATAGTTGATGGTAGCCTCTGAAGCCAAACCGTACGCAACACACTCTCGTTTAACTTGCTACCCGCGTGCATTTTTAATTCCCGTAGTAGTTGAGAAGGCGTTTTATCTCCGAGTTCTAAGTCTGTTAGCACTTTGCGTAATTGTTTTTCCTCGGAGTCTGTAAAACGCGCGATCAATTCTTTTTTAAGTCCCTCGTATTTGTTTTTCTCGGGGGCTGACATTAAAATGTCCGACACCTGTTGGAGCACCGCACTGTCTAATGCACTAATTATGGTATAATACTTTGTAGCGTCTGTTTTAACTCCGTATGTGTGAAATTGCGCTTCCACTTGTACAAACCACAATTGCGGGTTGACTTGCCAAAAGGGCGGTAATTTAATTTGTTTGATAGCACATACTTCCGGTCCGCTGTGCTCAACGCTGTTATCAGTCGAGTTTCCATTCACTTCGTCGTTAATCATGGCGGCGGCGTGGCGTGGGTGCACTTTCACTTCGTAGAAATCACTAAACGTCTTGGTCACCAATGTGGGTTTCTAGTTAATTAACAATCCACCACTACTTTATTTAATATAGATACAAACTAAGTAACATTAGTTATACTACAAAAATAATAAAACACACAACTTAACGTTATTCCAAAAGCGCATGCTAACAATGTAACCGAACGAGGTATTGCGTTGCGCGCATCGTACTCCGTTCCCCGTCGGCCGGACACTGCTGTTGACCTCGTTCCTGGTTCGCTCTTTCTCGATCGTGCTAAATTCGAAATGCTGGCGGTCTCGATACTAACCGCTACAAAGCGTTTACTTATCTTCTTTTTTAACTCGCATAAAATTGTATTCTGTGTGTCTCACTCTTGACTACCAATAACTATCATTTACAATTTGGTTTCAGTATAGTATATATACAGGCATAGTTGGGGCACACGTACGTGTCAACCTCGGGTAAATTTGCAAACTTTCGTGTCTGTTGCGTTTAAATTGACAATTATTTAAACGCAAATTTTCTGTGATTTTAAAGTAAATAAAATACCTTTCTTATTCATTTTTTATGAGGGTCATTTGACCTAATAGAGAAGCCGCCACTGCTATGACTCATAAGCGTCCGTTCAGTTCCCGTAAAACACCGCCCGACTCTCGGAATTGGGTAGAGTTTGAATTGCTCTAAGGATAGCAGGCAGATTGCAAACCGTTCCCGCACAAGTGAATCGTACACAATTAAGTCCACATCCCGCGGACGTTCCACCGCCATAGAAAAGATCGGATCAAAAGATTAGCTTTGTCATGATTACTACCAGGTTAGAATATGTTACGTTCTCGTCGTTGATCAGGCTCACAAACATTTGACATCACGTCGAAGCCGAACACATTCCGACGAGCGTAGCAATCGTCGCCAATACGGGAGTTGCGTTTGAAACACTGGTAAATTAGAACCGGCCGACCGAACAAATCTCCGAAGTTTGGCTTATGGTACAACGAACAAAAGAATAAACCAATTTCAAACCACGTCAAATACTCAAGCAACCATAAATGACCAATTACGTTAAATAAACGTAACTATTATTCCTTGACCAAATTTTTTTACAGAGTCGCAAAAACTGTACGCCACTACTATTGTTTTGTAATTTCCGTATTTTTCTTGTACAGTGTAAAGTAAAATTTGTCAATGAAATTTTAATAAAGCACTAAACCAGGCTGTAAAAAGTTACAAAGAAAAATTATTTTATTGCTGACGTTAAGGTTCGCATACTAAAATTCATTACAAACAAAACACTCGTGGTTATGTAGGGTACGTTACTAATAAACGTAAAAGTAACGTAATAAAAACGTAATTTGGTTAGCTGGGTACGACAGCAAACTGACATCCAGAATCAAACGGCGAGAAAAAACAGTCGTGAGATGAAAAAAAAAGTAGACAGCGGACAACACCGGCAGACAGACTTTCTGGTTTATCCCAACCATCAAAATCGAGATCCGTACCGTACCGCTACAGGGTGAATCTGTTGGAAAGTCATAACAAGTTTTGACCACACCTTTTCAAGATAAGACGACTGCTAATAAAACGAAAGCAACGACGATTGTTCACCAACACAACGACAGCAAAATGATAGAAGCAAAGATTAGAAGCCAGACGCACTCCGAAGCTAATTTAGAAAAATCAGATTAGAGTTAGAATAAATACGTTAGAATAAAGTCATTTGGAAATCACCGATTTCGAACAAGAACTTACAGGTCTTGCAATATTATTATTTAGTAGATAGGTTTAGATTTTTTTGGAAATCGAGCACCGTGAACCGACGACCGTAACCGAATCGGACGGAAAAAAAGACGGAATGCGTGCATTGCTAGGGGTAAGTATGTTAAGGGTTTTTAGGTAAGCTGCAAAAATCCTACGTTGCTTTTTTTTTGAGACCGTTATCGACGTCTGAGCGATAAAACCCGTCGGCATAAGAAACCAAAAATAAAGAACCTTTAAAAAAAGCAGAAATTGAAGAACACAAAAGTTATTATAGCAGATTCTACATAAATAAATATGAAAACAATCCACACCACAAATACTATTCATGTAACAATTTTTTACCGAGTTTCGCCGTGTAGTCGTAGTTTTGTTTCGACGTTTCGCTGTCCGTGCTGCCAGCTTTTTCAAGTTCTGCTATCAGACGAATTCTGTATGTAGTTGTTCCTCTTTACATACGTTGTTGATTCACTGGTGCGTAGCTGATGTACTCCATCTGTTTTGAACAAAGTATTGCTTCTTCGTAGCAGCTGGAACTTCTGGTTCATTAAAATCGACCTTATGTGTGTGATATTTGCTGACTTTGTTCGACTGAACTTCCCGTTTGTACCAAAGATAGTACGACGTAGCTCTCAATAGCTCTTTCCGCATTCACTCATTAGTTTGTAGACTTCTTCCTATTTAGTCCGTCATAATTTATCCTTAGTGCCCCTTTCAGATTGTTGGCATCGCTGATTATTACTTTTTTGGTTAAAAAGTTCCCGGAAAAACAATAAGATTAGGAAATTATGTGACCTGTGTAAAACGGAAGCTCAATGATGGTTTTAACGGCGACTTCTACACGGCTACTTTTTTTGTTACCGAAGTCTATTCTAAAATAAAATTAATTTTGTCTCTCGTAGCATTTTTTTTTTACAATTGAGTCATAGTTTAGTATTTTGAAGTGAGCAAGATAGGTAGAGCTCAGGGGACAAATTTTCAAATAAGAAAGGACAAAAGTTTTAAAAGAGTAATAACAATAGATCTTACAATAAAAGAACATAATACATAATTTATACTCTATAACTAAACAATGAACAAAGTTTAGTAATTAAAAAACTATAAAAGCGTTGGAGCGAAATCCTTTCAATATTTGGGGTTCCTTGTGGTTGTGGATAATTGGTGGGTATTACGAGTTGTTGCAGAATTTTGGTAAATTCCTGTATAGAGTCATGTTTCACACTTGCCATATATGTATCTACTTAGGGTTTATAAAAAGGTGAAATTATAGCATCAATGCAGACAAAAAAATTAATCGAGAATTAGAGCTGTTAACACCAACAATAAAAATTTAAGTTAATACAAAAAACTTATTTTGGTACTTCTATGTAGTCAGAATTTACATTTTTCTAATTAAAGAATTGATAAATTGATACTTCTTTTGTAGAATTATTGGTTGATCTTTTTGACGATTCTATTATTGATTAAATCATAACAGATGATCGATTATAACCAGTTAAAAATTGTTTAAATCATTTTTTTTTTAAAATTGTAAACACGTCCTTTGCAAATTCATTAAGAATTTTTATACGTTTCATCAGAAGAATGTGGTGAAAACAAAATTATTTCTAGACGTATTTTGAACTACCTAACTAATTATTGTGGAAACAGTATTACAATACGAGAAATCCGCACACTAATCATAACTATAAACTAAGACGCTGTTACTGAGAACGCGATAACGTTTTGGTTTCTTAGTTAGCTAAGCGATTTTGTTCCTTATCGGTCATGTTGACAGATAACGTCACGCTTTTAAACCTTTAATACAAAGAAAACATTTTTTTAATAATTTTTTGTGTAAAAAAAATTTTTTTTGCATAAAATAAATATTTTCAATTCACCGCATAGGTATGCGCGCGAGATGGTTTATTAATAATTCTGATCTTTTAATTTCGATTAACTTTTTGTTAATTTTTAGTAACTCAACATAATAATTATAAATGACGATTTTTATACATTATAAATAAATACAAGGTGCCAAAAACTTACTAAATAAATTTGTTTATGCATTAAAACACCCAAAAAACGTTAGATAATAAAATAAAGAACCGATAAATAAACAAACAAAAACAAATACAGAGTGCAAAAAGGGTGCAAACAGAGTGTACCAAAGGAGTGTACGGGTGTTGAGTAGGCACCAGAGAACAAGAAGGAAAGTGGGCACGCGCACTAAAATTTGCATTTGTCTCGTTTATGTACGAAAACTGATTATCGGTGTGGTTGAAGTAAATCACACACAACAAATCAACATCTTCAAAATATTTGTTATATCAAAAGAAAGATTAACTAGAGTAACCGAAATTGATGGATGGATAATATTTGTTTAACTGTCCTATATTTATACCATTGATTAATTTATATATAATGAATGTATATAATCCTGTTCTAATTTTATTTGATAAGTAATTATAAATAAACATTCGCATTAGGTAATATGAAAATTGTCCTTTTCAATTTTTTTTAATTCGATTAAAAATATGAATTGACAAACGCCCAAACTTGTTTTCCCGCATAAGACATCCCATAGTACGTTCTTCATTGACATCCTGAGGAGGTCCTATTAAAGACATTCTAAAGAGGCCCGTTTTAAAGTCCGGGACGTAAAGACATCATTTGGACATAAAACGAACGTCCCTGAGACGTCGTGTGTTTACTGGGATCACAAGTTTATGAAAACCATAATTGCAGGAAAGGACCAAAATAACTTCAAAAGTCCTAATGTCACTAAAACGGTAGCTGGCACGGACGGGAATATAACTTTGGGCCAGCACTGGTAGAGCTTGTTCAGTTTTTTGTGGCGAAAATCTTGTATGCACATAAAATAATTTATTTCATCTGAACTAATGCAATCAATTTCATTCAAAAATAGTTTTCTCCAATTTGGGTGGGCTTTGTGACAACTCAGAGGTTTCCTGACGCTGCCGCTGGAATGAAGGGCGGAGCTATTAACTAAACAATCCGCCTTACATGACACTGGTTTTGCCACAAGAAACTGAACAAACTCTACTGCAGTTTTTGAGAAAAAAAAGAATGCCTTGATGGTGTTATTGCTGTCAAAGTATCGATACAGAACTACTCTTGTTAATACATCTCGTGAAATTGTCTCAGAGTTCAAAAATTTCAGTTAAGGAGATGAACACCCAATTCGTCAACACCTAATTTTACTCTTGGTAATATAGCGCGTGAAGTTTTATTTCAAGTCTAAAATTTTTAAGACGATCACCAAATTGTGCCATTACATACTTTGGTTATACAATAACAGACACCATTTTAGCACTTAATCTTAAAGTAATTCCTTTAATAATTTTGCGTGAGGTGGCTAACTACCCACGTGACGTGACAGATAATTTTAAAACCAAAACAAGCTACATCCACCGAAAAAAAAAGACAATAAAATTTAAAATATATATTGAACTGGTCCCCAAATGATAACAATCCACAGACCTACTTACATATAATTTACAGGTATATACAAGTCGTGTAGTAACAAAGTAAAAATTACAATAATTACTTTGTACATTTCTCATTAAACAGTAAACATATATGATATAGTAAGTATGTAAAATAAAGTATAATCTCCTCATTACCAATATCAGTTACACATAAGACTTACTACTAAAAGTCATCAACGGTCTGTCTTTTGTCATATTTTAGAGAGAGCAGCAAAAAGACAAAGGGTTTTAAAAAACAAGTACTTAAAACACGTTATACATGCACGAAAAAAAAACAAATGTCCATCTGATGGAATTAAAATAAACACTCAAAATCACAAACAAAACCAGCGCATATTTACTTAAAACTAAAAAAATATAAAAATTTGTAATAAAAAGTATAGCTACGAATCTGACATATAAGTATTTACTTACTAAGTTACAATTCTTATCAATAATTTACAACAATATAATAATAGTGATATTACGATCTTTTACATTTATGAAAATATAACTGTATATTTTTTTTCCCATCGTACACATTTACACTCGTTAACATTATCATTATTATTATTAGTTCATTAATCAATATTAAAAAAATAATTAGGTACTGGAACAAATAAAAATAAATACATCAACTAACAATAACTAAAACATATATATAAGATTAGGGCCGGCTCAAGGTTTTGATCCTTTATTTATGGTCAAATTTAGGTTTAAGGCCCGAACCGACCCTGCACAAAATAGAGCTACCACAAAATAAATGATTATTGCTACTATTGGCAATATTAAGTTATAAACGGCATTACTTTTTGTTACAAACTCTTTAAAATAAAAAATGCAATCGAACGGATGAAACAATTTGAGAAGCTGATAAAATTAGTCAAAAAAATCTATGCAGGCAAAACATTCCTTTTTTCGTTTCAGCACGAAAAAGTAAATCACAGTGGAATTCTGTTATTGAGGCATTTAAAAAAAAAACTGTGGCGTTGGTGTACCCAAATTAGACTCACGAACTAAAATTGCCCAAAACTGACGATCTGATAACAAAAATGCTAACGTTGATACTAAACTAACAATAGATCGCTTTGTATAAGTTCAAGGACGCATAATTACATAAAAAATTTACCATTTAATGTAGAATACAAATTCAAAGTTTTCAAGTTACAATCAAATGCGATAAATATTAATGACTCATACCGTAACTAGGAACAAAATAAAGATAAAATTAGTCGATTTTATGGGTATTTGAGCCATCTCGTTTGGGTATACCGTTAATAAAGTTGTTATTAAATAACTTAAGACTTAAAAAACAAAATTATTCTAATTAAAAGGTATGGAAGACTTTAAACCTACGTTTTGTTATTTATAGAATTTCATAAACCAGCTTATTAAAATAGACATGCAACATACATTTAAGGCCTTTATCGTCATTGATCATTTTGATATAATAAACTTAGTCACAAACATGTTTGCATTGGCACAAGTTACATACATATTTAAATACAAATTTTCTATACATTTTTACAACAATAAACGATAGGACCTGGAATGCGTGGCTACACAATAAAATCACAAATGGATTCCAAATAAGATTATATAAAAATTTCGTCACAAAGTTAATTGGTATGAAAAGATGATTCTAAATTAAGGACTTAAGTCTTTCTCTATTGAGATCTAGTCTCATTGCGCATGATTGTAATCACAACGTACCTGGAGGGATGTCACAGCTGCATCACAAACTTCAATTCTCCCGTCTAGACTTTTTCTTACTTTTCTTAGCGGCTTTAGCTTCAGTCCAGACATCTAAAACAAACCAATTAGAAACACCTGAAATTAAACCAAAAACCCTTACCTCCAAGTTCATCAAAGGCAGGTACAGAAGCATCAGCCGGTTTTGCCTCAGCTTTTTGCACAGGCTCAGATTCACTTACTTTAACTTCCTCCTTTTTTGCTTTCTCTTCTTTCTTAACGACTTTCTTTTCCTTCTCAACCTTCTTAATATTCTCGGTAGCCTTATTCTCTTTATTATCTTCTTGCAACTGCTTATCTACCTCATCCTTAACAGACTTTTCCGACTTTTTACCAGCCTTCTCCTTCTTAGGACTTTCCTGCTTCTTCTTCTTGTCGTTCTTGGAAGGAACCGTTTCCCAGTTACCTTCATCATAATCAACGGGCTTCTCCGTTAATTTCGGCTTCAAATTTTTCTTGTTCTTTTCTTCGACGGTGTCAGATTTTTTCGCCTTAGGTGTTTCGGGTTTCTTTTTATCAGCTACTTTTGGCGAATTCGGTTCTTGTTTTTTAATTTTAGGTGTGTTCGGTGCTTCTTTAGTAGGCGAGTGTTTCGTTTCTTTCGATTTTTCGTTTTTGGTTTCGGTTACCTGTACGGCATTTCCATTCGCAGTTTTCTAAAACACAAAACATATGTTAGCAAATAGATTTTTAAAATCGTGTTAGGTTCGGTTATAATGTGATTATTTACCTTTTCCTTTATTTTACGTTTTTTTCCGGCTGATTTTCTGTCGTCTGCGAGTGCTGAGAGTTTATCAAAAGGTGGTTGTTCAGCTGATTTAAAACCGAAAGTAAATAATAAGGTTAGAGCGACAAGTACTAAAGCCACTGGGATATATAAGGTAAATTGATTATTCACTAGTTCTGTTATCAACTCCATTGTCGACGTTCTTCTGTAAATTGGAAGCCACACAGCAGCGTGTAAATCCAATCAAGACAATTTTTGGTGACGCGGCCGTGACGCAACAACAGTCGTTAATGCGTGCGCATGACTGTGATAAAATGAGGTCAATACCAACTTTACGAATATTACCGTTGGCAACATTGGCGTTTTTTAAATTTAAATTAAAAATATTTCAGTACAATAAAATTCAATTCATATTCATTGTTAAAAATACTCACTTACTAATGGTACAGGATTTTCATCTGCAAAACGCACTGTAAAAAATAGTATATTGTAACAGCGGAATTAAATTCCTCAAAACACAACAGAGACCGACACTCTGTACGAACACTTATTAGATGTACACTCGACTAAAGAAAAAACAGGACACCTTGGTTAGTCCGATTGAAATAGTTAGCGGTGTAAACCAGGTTTATTATATATATATCCTTTTATTTGACATGTTACATCATACATAATTATATTATATACAAGATCTTAAGTAACTAAAAACAAAAATAATACTATCCAAGAAAAAGAAAAGAAAAGAAAAAAAAACGACAATAACATTGCCAAAAGGAACGAATTCAGTCTGACTGGTAAAAGTCGACTGATCTTCCATTCGCCCTTAAATACTTATTAAATAGCAAAATAACCCTTTTTATTATATATATATTTTTTTTAATTTAATTTTTTTTTCCACCGCTCATGAAAATCATCCTCCCGCAATAAGGTTACCAAAGAATACCTCTGTTACTGTAGATATGCGTATTAAATTGCAATTTCTCTGTTGGCCAATAAACGTTTAATATGACTTTTGAAACTAACAACGGATAAATTTTTAAGATTATTGGGTATTATGTTATACAAGTGTGCAATACCGTAAGTAAAAGAATTTTTGAAAATTTCTAGATTATGAGTTGGTATGGATAGGAGCTTTCTATTTCTTATATTAATATTATGAACATCTGTCCTATAGCGTATTTTGTAGTACAAGTAGGGGGGAGATGCAGAAGTTATTATTTTATGAAAGAAACATGCCAGATGTAGACTTCGCCGATCAGCCATGCACAACCAGCCAGCCCATTTTAACGCATGCGAGACGCGTTCATATTTACGGATACCGTAGATAAACCTTAAACAGACGTTTTGTACTTTTTGAATGCGATTAATATCCACAGTCGTTAAACATTTATGGTACAATACATCACAAAAATTAAAGTTAGATAAAATTAAGGAATCGCACAATAATAATTTAAGCTTTTGATTTAAAACATTTTTATGGGCAAATAAAATCTTATATGTGGAAAAAGATTTTTGAATTAACTTTGTAATGTGTTTAGTAAACCGTAAATCTGAATCTAGATAGACACCTAGATTTTTATGAAATTTAACAACAGGTAGAGTATCGTTGTTAATTCGGATAGCTAATTTGTCGTGGACAAAATCCCGATGGCGTCGACTACCAAAAATCATGACTGCTGATTTAGTAGGATTTATAATTAAGTTATGATTACTGGAATTGTTAATGAGGCGCGACAGATCGGAGTTAATTAATTTAATATTGTAATCCACTTCTAAAGGCGGAAATGACCGGTAAATCTGTGTATCATCAGCATACATATGAAAACCACAGTGTTTCAAACCCTTACAAAGAAAGGAAGTGTAGATAGAATATAAAGTAGGACCTAGAATTGAACCCTGAGGAACTCCAGATTTAACAACTTGCGGCAATGATAATTGATTGTTCATAAATACATATTGTAAACGATCTTTTAAATAAGATGACATTAGTGAGATGGCACTATCACTGAGACCTACATAATGTAAAATTGACAATAGGAGTTTATGATTAATAGCGTCAAAAGCTTTGGAATAGTCGAGCATTACTAATGCCGTCACCTTGCCAGAATCTATTGCGCGAAAGATCTCATCAGTGACATCAGTTAATGCTGTGGCACAACCGTATCCCGCTCGAAACCCTGACTGTTTGAGTGGAAGTACATTAAATTTAGTTAAGTGGCTGTTCAACTGGGTGATAAGGATTTTTTCAAATATTTTGGAAAAGGTCGGAAGGATACTGATAGGACGAAGATCACCACAATCTAATGGATTATTGTTTTTTGGTAAAGGAATTATCTTAGAATGTTTCCAATTATTGGGAAAATAAGATTCGTTTATGCAGCAGTTAAAAATATGACGAAGAAAGTGAGTTAGTAAAAGACAACATAGACGAATCATCTGAATGCTTAACCCATCTACACCCACTGAACGTGATGACATTTTGAAAATTACCTTGTCAATATCATCTTCTGAAATTGCTTTAAATATTAAAAAATCATTAATTTTTGACACACTATTAGAGTTGTAATAATTCAAGAGATCCAAATTGGGCTCCGAATTATTCTGTAAGGAAGAAAAGAAACGGTTGATATTGTTTAGATTATTTAGATAATTAGGAATTTCCGGCTGTTTTTTATAGTGTATGCCTAAGGTTTTTAGTTGTTTCCATATATTTTTAGGACGTTGTTCTTGTGATAAGCTATTCAAAAATGCTTTTTTTTCATGTTTAATAGATAATTATTGTTAGCGAATGCGATGGACAATCATTCGTAACAATACCAGAAAGTCAATCGTTTATCCGCAAAAACTAAAAAAACAGTAGACTGCATTTTAAATATTTTCGTGTGTAAATAAAAGCTCCATATTGAAACAGCGCATTATAAACTTTATTAAAGCTATTTTTTGGTCACATTTTAATATTACATACGAGTAACCTCCTGTTTCTGTTAAGTTTTAATCACATTTTAAGTAGTTATTCCTTCAATTTCTCTTTCTAGTCAAAATGTCGAAGACAGACAATTATAATAAATGCTAACACTCTTAAAAAAGTTTATTAACAGTGGAATGATTTTGTGTCAAGAAAGATATATGCTGCATTTTCTTTTTATACAAAATATTTATGTGCATTAACAAACGGGTATAATCTTTGTAAGAATGAACAAATCAAACTGAATGTGTCATTGAATGTTCACACGTTGAGATGATCCAGTTTAAGTTTAAATCCAATTTAAAGACGCACAAAAGTACGTAAGCATCATCATCTTCTAGAAAGAACAATAACTACAACAATGCAGTCTTTTAAGAAGGGGTTGTTACAAGACAATTTAGTTTGATTCGGTAAGCAGGTCGCAAGTCTCGGTGTGCTAATCTTGTAATAAATTAAAAAGGTGCTAAAATAAGTCAATAATATATACTATAGTTTTTATATGTTGTTGTAATATGTCCACATTATTTTCTTTACTTAACACAGATATCTTACACGTGGAAATTAATTTTGATATGCGTCTTGGTTGGTCTTAGGACAGATCGCGTTTTTATTATTAGTTTGGCGCTGATCGTTCAGTGTTGGTTCAGTGTTGTAAATTATCTATATCAATTCATGTAGATAAATTAATCTAGATCCCGTGTCCCGTAAAATTCCAGTTACAATATGTATGTTTTCCTGCATTCCATAGTAGTTCTTCAAATGAACTCCATCTATCGTTATTACTACTTAGATTATTTCATCTATTATCTGTTATCTATATAAAGTTTGAATGGTTTATCTATTATCTAATACTAGATAATTTTTCAAAGAATAAAAATTATCTATATCTATATAATTTAAAAATTATCTATTTACAACACTGTGATCGTTTGTAACCTGGCGACTATGAAGGGTTCATACAATTTGGCCGTGGTATTCAGCAGACAATGGTCTGTAGAACCCTAAGTCGTTGGGAGAAGGTTTTTGCCTAGTAGCACTAAATTGGCTCTTTTCCGGGAAACCTTGCCGTAGCAATAGCGCTTTTAACAGGAGTGCCAGCTTGTCGGGGTGTTCTCCAGGAACCACCTCTGACATATCTCCATCCAATCACGATCTTTTGCTCTCAGGATTACCTTTCTGAATTTTCCCTAACCGCAATGCGCACTCTTTCCTAAGTCTGGGTAAATCCTCGCTACATCAATATATACCTGTGCTACTTCGGCGATTTTTCTCATCTTGAGCATGCTGATGGCGTCACAAGCTTTTTGATAAACATGTACATGTCTTCTGGAGTATTTTTTTTACCATCGCGCGATACCCGTTCAAAGGTTTAAATTAGTTTTTTGACGTCCAGCTTGTAAGCTTTCCATCGTGGTTGGCTGCTGCGGTTAACCGAGCGGAACTGACGACATATTTGGAATTGGGTGTATGTATGTTGTTCGTTTCTTTTTTTGTTTATTGTATTTAGATATACTATGACTATGTCGATTTATAGAGTGGGAATTTCTTTTGGTTTTTGCATTTGCTTCTTACGTGGCCTTCTTTGCCACAGTCGAAGCGTTAGTCCCTCTCGATCAAATGCCTCACAGTTTTTTGCATTTTTGCCTATGGCCCAGCACCTGCTACATTTCTCACCAAGTCTTCTTTTTAGTATACGGCAAAATGTTATGCCTATCCAGACTCTCTCAGCCTCTAATATTTTGTATTCTATTGTTTGTTGTTATTGCTGTAGCAATTTGCACCTTGTACTTCTTTAAGTGTCTGTTTTTTTATGTGGAGAACCATTCTGCTATATCTTCCTCTTTTTACGTTTATCTAAACTTTCTCCAGTTCGGACTAAAGGTTTTTTCCAATTGTTTTGGCTTCAGTTTTCATAATTGGTGATGTTTTTATAATTCATTATCCTGAACGTTAATAGGTTTGACCTGTACACGGAAATGGCTTTGACCTGTACGGAAATGAAATTAGACAATCACAATGGACAACGGTGCCTAATCGCAATTAAACATACAACGTATCGTATTATCTGTTAGTCGTAGAAAAATTAATATGTGATGCCAGACTTATGACGTAATGACATCGTTTTAAAAAAAAATGTGCAAATAGCAAAAACAATCCGATTCCGTTCAGTTAGTTACAGAAAGATATAGCTTATAGTGGATAAATTATATTGCGAAAACGCCATATTTTTATTATCTGTTTTTTTTAATCCGTCACTGATTATACGCATGTAAATATCTTATTTTTACTACGCACTTACCCCACTCGGCCTTATTATTAGAGAACGTAAATTCCAAAATAATCAATGGTTTATAAATATTCACAAAAATATATAGCGTACGCATATACTTATTGGTTTTATTAATTAATTTATAAAGTTATCGTGAACTATAGCAGATGGCGCTCTCAGCGGATATTTTTGAAATACCGTGTGCATATTTCTAAGTTCCTAGACTGGCATCACTGATTTTCTTTTTTCTTAGGAACGATGTACAAAAACATGCAAATGGGAGAAAAATTAACAAAGATTTGTCGAATTTGTTTATTAGAAATAGAAACCGAGCAGTATTACTTTTTAAACAACAATAAGTTAATGCTACAATTCAAATTGTTGAACCTTCTACCAGACATTGTAAGTTTAACTGAATATATTAATATATTCTATTGTGTAACACAAACTTACTTACAGGATCTAAACATTACACCGAACCCAATTGCTTGTAACAGATGTATGACTGCAATTGAAGAAATATATGAATTTAAGCAACTGTGTATACAAACTGAAACGATTATAAGAAACTTACTACAAGGTGCAATTAAAGAGGAGTTGCATGTCGATAACATCAAAGTTGAACTTTCAAGCTTGCAAACTGTTAGTGATAACTACTTGGAAATCAATAAAGAAATGCCTATATGCATTGAAGAACCTTCAACAACAGAAAGGTATTATTGCTACAATTGCAACTTCAACACTAACAAAAAGACGATTTTGGTTAAACACCTGGTTCTTGAAAATGTAAAGTTTGAACACACTGTCGGAAAACCATTTAAATGCAATATGTGTGATTATTGCTATGCCACTAAGTTGGATTTAAAAATCCATATGCATAAGCACACTGGTAAAAAACCGAGGGGTAAACCACTGGTGAAGTTTAGTGTACACCCGTGATGAAGTACTAATGAAGTACATGAATTAGCAGTGAAATACATGAAGTATAAGTGAAGTACGTGAAGTATAAGTGAAGTACGTGAAGTATAAGTGAAGTATACGAAGTATAAGTGAAGTACGTGTAATATATGTGAAACACATAACGTTTGTATGAACATTTAAACGAAATACTATAAATTTTAGTACTACATTCTCAACAAAAAACTGAGCATATTCATTTTAATGGTTAATTATGAATTTTCATAATAACGAATCACATATTTCTTGAATTTTAGATTTCATAAATTTAATATCTACCGGTCAGTGCGGTTTTTCACGAAACGAGAGGATTTTACCAAAGCTTAAAAAACAGGTTGACTCAATCCTTACAGTTTTTTAATTTCTCTAAATGCAAGATGATCGAAATAAATACCTACTAAATCTGCAAATTTAAAATATTTTGTAAAGACGTATGTCAGTTTACCTACTAAGAAATATTAATTCTTTTAACAAAAAAAAACAAAATACCTAGCATGAGAAATGCAGTAATTGCACTTGTTATTGGGGTACAATGAGTAGGTAATTAGGTCTTGATTTTAAATAAAGTTGATAAACAAATGCCGACTCTGAGACACTTGTTACCGCTTGTTATGATTAGATAAATAAAAAATTCCGATTCATTCACATGATTCTCTTTTCTTTTATGCTAGGTAATTCAAACTGATTTTACTTTCGGTTACTCAAGCGTTTACTCTTTAGTTCGTAGTTAAATGATCGCACTGTGCACATGTTGGCTAGTTATCATTTAATTCTTTGCCAGTTTTTATTATCAAAATTATTATAGAGAAAAATGTTACGTTATAGAATTTTCTGCACAATAAAAGTGGTTGAACATAAAATCACTGCAATCCATTGCTTAACTGTCTGCATTTTCAAAATGGCGACCATTTAAACGCTTTGACCTTGATTTTCCGGAAAACTGCACGATATAATTATTCATTATGATTCTCATGCAAAAAATTTACAAGAACCATATTCAAGATTTTTCCGAATTTTTTTTAATTTATAAAAAGTTATAAAAATTTAAAAACTGGTAGCGACGAATAACTTATCTGCTTTCGTTTTAAACAGTCAAATTGCATTGGTTAGGAACAAAACAAATGATTACAAATAATTGTTGTTTTGTTTAGTTTGTGATAGTTTCTCTGTAATAATGGTCGATTTTAGTAGAATTGAATATGCTGATACGCATTTAGTATTTAGAGAAACTGAAAATATTGTAGAAGGGTGCAGAGGATTTACAGGAAAAGATTTTCCATGAGTTGCGGTCATATGACCGTTTGGAGAGTTTTGCACGAGCAACTATTACACCCGTGCCATCTGCAAAAGTAGAAGAATTATTATCCGATGATTATCCACCTAGAGTGAACTACTGCCTTTGGTTACTTAGGCGACTTTGTGTCTAGCTAGTTTTACACAGAACGATACTTTTCACTATCGAAGTGACGTTCATAAGAGAAGGTATTTTTAATAAAGAATTTATTTTAATAGACCCAATATGTCTAATAGGTAGTGAACAATTCACTATTAATAAAAACTACCCCAACAACATAAACAAGGCTTAAATAAAATTATGAGGCGAGCTATGTAGATGTACTTTGAAATCTGTATTTTTAAAAAGCAATAAAAGTAACAACAATATTCTAATTTTATTTTTTTTTAAATTTGATTGTGTTGAAGTTTGATTGTTTATTTCTTTATTTTATGACAATACTAATAACATTTTGACAATTTACGTGTATTTATTAAATTCCTTAAAACTTCATAGATGAAATATTATGAATTATTGAAGAAGTACCTGAAGTACTATGAATTATAAGTGAAGAATATGAAGTACTATGAATTATTGGTGAAGTACATGAAGTACCATGAATTATTAGTGAAGTACACGAAGTACTATGAATTATTAGTGAAGTAGATGAAGTATTACGAATTAAGATGAAGTATGAAGTATGGTGTACATGATTTCTTCCTGCGGTTAACCCCTCGTAAAAAACCATTTACATGCAATATATGTGATTATTCCTGTACCACCAAGTGGGGTTTAAAACGGCATATGTGTAAACACACTGGTGAAAAACCACTTAAATGCAATATATGTGATTACAGCAGTACCACCATGTTGCAGTTGAAAACACATTTGCATAAGCACACTGGTGAAAAACCGTTTAAATGCATTATATGTGATTATGGCGGTACCAGCAAGTGTAGTTTAAAAAAGCATATGTATAAGCACAGTAGTGAAAAAACATTTAAATGTAATATATGTGATTACTGCAGTATGCACAGGAGTAATTTAGAAACACATATGCAGAAGCACACTGGTGAAAAACCATTTAAATGTAATATATGTGATTACTGCAGTAATCAAAGGAGTAATTTAAAAACACATATGTATAAGCACACTGGTGAAAAACCATTTAAATGCAATATATGTGATTATCGTTGCAGTCGATTGGAACATTTAAAAAGGCATATGAATACGCACACTGGTGAAAAATCATTTAAATGCAATATATGTGGTTATTGCTGTACCACCAAGTGGGATTTAAAAATTCACATGTGCAAGCACACTGGTAAAATACTATTTAAATGTAATATATGTGATTACTGCAGTAACAAAAGGAGTAATTTAAAAACACATATGCATAAGCACACTGGTGAAAAACAATTTAAATGTAATATATGTGATTACTGCACTAATCAAAGGAGTAATTTAAAAAAACATATGAATATGCACACTGGTGAAAAACCATTTAAATGCAATATATGTGATTATCGTTGCAGTCGATTGCAACATTTAAAAAGTCATATAAGTTGGCACAGCAAAATAAATAATACTTATTAACGTTTTGGTTTTATGGTCAAGGAATACATGGTACATTTAACATAATCTTTTTTACTACTATTTTTTGTATATACAACCAACTTATCTACATACTGTAACGTTTATTATAAACTATCTAATTTATTTATACTAAAATTATGTACACGTTTATTATTATTAACTGAACTAATTAAATCTAATGATATTTAATAAAAAAACTTACACTAATTTATATATAGCGCCATCACTGACACGAAGATAAGATAAAGTCCGCGGATAACTTCACACACTTGTTTAACACTTATTGTTTACGTTAAAGTCACGTACCAGGTTATTTATCTCACGCGTTAATCATTTCTTTATTTAAACTTTAGTAATCTTAACACTGCGGTCTTCGAATTACTGGAAATATCGGACCTCTGATTTGTTTGTACCGCATTTATACATTTTGGAAATCCTCAAATGTTCTATATCTTTCGGTCTGCGTTCTGGAAATGTTCAAAAACCTCGCGAAGGCTCTCGAAAATGAGAATAACTTCTCGAACGTTTCACTGTTCCCTTCTTAGGACTGTTCTGTCCCAGAACATGATGCGACACCGGTAGAAAGGATCGTGGCGATAGCGGCAACTTTCTTGATTATAAAAGTAACAGTCAATGGACTTTTCCTGGCCCGATATTTTTCTTGGTTGGTAACTACAACACTTAAACGCCTGTTTCTCGGAAAACGACCTCCAATATGTTTCGAACTATCCTCCAATTCAGTTGATCTAAGCCACACCAAGCTTTGGGTACTGCCTAATTTTTTAACATGGTGGAACTCCATTTCTCTCTTGAGATTCCATAATGTCCACCACAGATTTTCGTATAACTGCTTGTTACTTGAGTATTTCTTGGTGACCAGATAGAAAACGAAGCGTCTGTCACCACGTAGTCTTAAAACTTTTCCGACTGCCGGTTGCTGTCTTCGTAGTTCATCTTACTGCCCAAACTTGTTTTTAAATACGACCGCAACCCCTCTGGACATGTCAAGATCCTCGCTCACGCAATGTGCGATGGCGTAATCTTTTTGTGTCTGGAACAGGTCTTGTTGTTCCTCGGTGGTAACTCCGAACCTAGCTTTTTCAGACCTTCCGTATAAGTTCATAAACTTCCCGAACTCCATTTCTTTGATTTGATTCCTGGTTTTGCTGCTTATCACTCTGGTTCGGACCTGAACTTGCGTATTGTGGTTATCGCCAGCAAACGGGGCTAGACGATCGACGTCTTGCTTCTGGGCGGCTTTCGGATGCGATATATGACGTTATTAATACGCTGCATGACTTCATCGGGGCCCTCCCATTGCCTTTGCAAATTCGGCGATAAACCACGTCTCCTTTGAGGATTATACAACCAGACCATATCGGCAGGTTGAACCCCACCATGTTGTGCCTTGATGACGTCATATCTAGTCTTCATCCTGTCGCTGGCAATTTGTGTGTTTTTACGGACCTCTTCATGTACTTCGTCGAGCTTCTTGGTCAGCTTGCTGACGTAATCTTCTCCAACAACTTCTTCTTTCGGTCTTCGTCTAAATTAAAGGTCGCATGGAAATCGTATTTCGCGAGCGAGCATCACAAAGGATGGTGTTTGGCGTGTGCTTTCGTGAACGAATGATCGGTATCCATTAGGAAAAGGTGCAAGTACTGATCCCAGTCTCTTTCGTGCTCTGACACTACCTTGGCTAACTTACCCATTGTTCGATTGATCCGCTCAACCATGCCATCAGATTGAGGATAGAGAGGCGTCGTCTTTTTTTAACTCCCAACAGTCGGCAAACTTCTTGAAACAGCCCAGACTCAAAATTGCGGCCTTAATCGGAGTGTAATTCCAACGGAACTTCAAACCGACAGAAAAACTATTTTACTAATACGTCTGCGACTGTAGCTGTTTCTTGATTGGGTATGGCGTAAGCCTCGGTCCATTTAGTGAAATAATCCATCGCCACCAAGATGTATTTATTTCCCGAATCGGATTCTAGGAACGGCCCTGCGATGTCAATCGCTACTCTTTCCAAAGGGCTTCCATTTCCTGATGCGCAGACTGTGCACTTACGGCACCATTTCATGACGTTCTCTTTGCAGTTCATCCAGTAGAATCGTTCTCGCACTTTACCCAACGTCTTCTTAATGCCAAAGTGTCCTCCTGATGTCCCACCGTGGAGATGCTTCAACACTTCTGCCACCCGGCTCTTTGGCACTACCAACTGTAGTCTGTTTCCCGTGTCCTCGACACTTTCTAGGGATTGCTTAAGAAGACCGTCTTCTACTATCAAAGAGTCCAACTGCGCCCAGTACGCTTTGATATTTCTGCCCAAAGCACTCACTTCTTCCCAGGTCGTCGGCCGTTTTCTTTCCAGTCCAGGAGTAGTTTCATTTCAGGATCGTTTTCTTGTTCGCGACGTAACTGCTCAGGGTCCCACTCATCATCAACCATAGCAGTTCTCCGGAGGCATTCGACTTTTTCAGCACTTTAACTTTAGCCAGCTGGTCTTGGCTGAGGTTTGGCATTTGGTGGTAAGAATGTCTAATAGATGTTGTGGACACTTCTCGGCGACGTATCTTCGTTCGACTTCACGCATCTCACAATTTGTGATACTGGCGTGCATTGGCTTACCACGGTCTTCTTTTTCAACGTTACAGGGTCTGAGTTAATGTTTAAGATCCTTACTGGCATCGTGTTCTTGACTCGTACTAAAGTTCTGCCAACGAGTAGTCTCTTTTCAACTAAGCCGCCCTCTATTGGTTCAATCGCGCGTATGTAGCCTCCCGGAGACTTTCATACAGGCGTGCCAGTTTTATTGAGTGAAGACGTGACTCTGCCTGCAAGGACTGAAAGTGTGATGATTTTCTATTCATCGATTCTTGACCATTTTTTATTGATTCAAGAAATTCAAATAGCTTTGCATTCATTTTAACTGCTTGTGAACGCGTCACCGACATAAATTTAACCACGAATAATAATTTAAAACAAAATTTAATAATAATACTACATTTTAATAAAGCCCGACACTGGTTTAACAGATAAGATTAAATGCTATAAACAAACACGTGAATCCCGAACTAAAGTTCTATTTATGTACGCAATCAATGTTTTTATTACGGGAGCGATATCAAATTACTTAATCGCGACCGCGCACCGTGACACCACTTGTATCGAATTTTATAATTACTAATTTATTTAAACTACTAAAAATATTTTTACTTATACTAAAAATATGTACACTTTTAAATTAACCGAACTAATTAAATCTAATAATATTTAATAAAAACACTTACAGTATAATTTATATAGGGTGATTGTACCTGTTGTCGGCCTTTTAACTAAATTTCGAGATTTAACTGTCTATATCTAGTAAGCAGTTATTATTTAGTAAGGTGGCATGTATGAAATAAGATACCTGGTATAGTTGTCTTTTTAAAAAAGGTATCACAAATGTCATATTCTCAACTATAAAATTTGGGAAAAATATTTTCTGACAAAATGCACTTTTTCCGGCTGTCTGCCATCGGTGCATTTTTACCGGCCGTCAATTTTTCGTTTTTCGGCCGGTCGGCCGACAAGTGGCCATTTATCGGCCGTGTTCGGTACACTTGAGTTAGGAGGTATGTAGGTAATGAATCTGGCACCTATGGTGTGAAAATGATACAAACTACGAGTGTTTGTACCAAATAAAGTACTAAGCCGAAATTCGCAATGATTCATTTTATTTACTACCTATATCTTTTTGGTTAGAAGATATCACAATTAGTCTTTGCATATATCACACTTATATTCTTTCCTTACAACGTCTTCATAATGAAACTCGGTGAATTCAGTACACCTTAAGTGGTACCATCTTGGGCAGTGGTCGCAACCAATATTTTTTTCAGAATCCTCTTCTGTTTCACTGAATAAATCATTTTCACAAAGAGAACATTTAATCATCTCCTTTTCTTCAACATCGTAGTGGTGATTCTCTGTTAATACTTTGTTATTTTCCTTATTACTGGCAGTGCGCACTCTTTTACGTTTTGTTGTTTTTTGCACAGTATCCCGCACATTTTCTAGTTTTTTCTTTTCCTCGTCCTTTCTCTCGTAGTAATTTCTCTACTCCTTGCAGGAAATGGCACTGGGCAATTTCTCCTTTTTGCAATTTTCTCCTTGATCAACTGAAGTTGGAAAAGTTAAATGTCGTGTAAATAGAGTAGTGGGAGATAAATGAGATGTTTCTGGCACCCCATCTAGAGATTCTTGGGACATTTTATCAGGTGTTTTATGGACTACAACATTATTAAAAGTTTGTGGTGGTGTGTGGTCATTGGGAATTTTTTCTTGAGGGATATTCTCTGTTACATTATGACGTTTAGATAAAGATTCATTTAATGCTAGATCTGAAGGATCCTGGGGTGTTTTTACTGCAGAAATTTGTTGTGTTATGTTGTAAGTTTGATGAATCTCAAATGAAGGATCGATTTGCATATCAGGAACGTGGCTAGAATCGGTTGAGTTTAACAAGACTATAGGTAATATATTGACGTCGTCCATTGCAACTATTGAATCGACGGCGACGTCAGCTACATTAACGTCGTCAATTTTATTATTTCTGTCATCCAAATTTATGGAGATACTGACGTTTTCAGGAGAAAGATGGCCATCCAAATTCATGTTTGTGATGCAACCATTTTCAAGGTATTTTATCTCGTCAATAATTACTGGAACATTTATCCCATAACTATATAGGCGATCCTCTATCGCCTTAATCATTTTTTCGGTCGATCTAAAATATTGACTTTAAAAAGCTGTGTCACTTGAAAGAGCTGATGTATCTTTTTTGTGTTGTTTTTGTTCCTTTTCTAACATGTTTTTAACACATTTTGTATAATCCACGTTGTTGGGATTTAGTGGAAAAAGGCCGCATTTTCGAAATCCGTTTTTAATGCATTCGACTAAATTTGTTGCGTCTAAAGATTCTTGAAATACCGAGCAAAAATTAATTTTATTGACAATAGCATTGGCATTTTCAGACTTGCTTTGCCATTTTCGGACAGTATTTCTCCATTCTTGCTTTAATGGCTTGAAAACGCTCATAACTGCTGATTGAAGAATGTGAGTGGTGTTCGGTGGTAGGGCGTATAGTATTATGCCGTTTTCTTCACATAATTGACTCAGTGGTAATGTAATATGGTTCTTATGTCCATCTATAAACAATATGACCGGCCTTTGAATTTCATTTTTATTCAACCATTTATTAAAAGCGTTACACACGTACTCATAGAAGACATCACTTCGCATCCAGTCAGAATCAGATTTGGCGAGAATCCAGTTTTCAAGCATGTTTTAGACCAATGCCTTTAGGGCCCTAACATATGGAAAGATGACTAAAGGTGGACACAGATTTCCACTGGCATTGAAAACTATAAGTACAGTTAGATTTTCCTTATCGTTCCCAATCTTTACTTGGTACAGATTTTTTCATTCACGTGGCGCAAGTACTATGCCTGTTTTAGGACACAAGCTAAAGACTGATTCGTCGCTATTGAAAATTCTGCTAGGATCTTCCAAGATGTCTTTGCAATTATTCTTGTCCAAAAATTCATTGAGGTTTCTGAATCATAATCGGATGAACTTCTCAGTTACTACTGCCATTGATTTGTTAATGCCTTCGACTTATCGCACAGAAATTTCTGGGTGACGTTTTAAAAAATTCTTATACCATCTGATACCTGGTTTTTGGTTTACAAATTGATCAAGTTTCCCAGTTTCTCGGGCAATTTTTGTTACCGTTTCAATTAAATCTTCTTTTTAAATGGCAAACCCACATTTGGCGATTTTTATTGCCCAATCGGCAATCCTTTGTTCTCCCTCTATTGTCATTATAGGCTGAGGACCTGTTTTCTTTAGAGCATCACCAGTTCTACCATGGAGCCTATCTTAAAGTGTAGCTCTTGGTACTCTAAATTTTTGACTGGCCTCTAATCGACACTTGGTTAGATCTTATTCGCTGAAGTGCCTCTTTCAGTGATTCCTCGGAATATGTAAAGAGTTTTTTTGTTGATAGCGGTTTATTTCTTTCTAATTTCCTTCACTTGACATCTGTAAATTTCATAAATAAAAAAATATATTAAATTATTACCTACTTAACTGCAGTTGCGAGTAATGTGAATTATTGTAATAAGTGGCCCAGTTCTCAGCCGCTTTCATCTTTGAAATTATGCTATTAATATTTTAGTACTTTCTGTATTATAACGGTCGAAAACTAGTTTAGTTCTAATCCAAATATTCATCACTTAACTGAAAGGAGAATAGCACCACATATAACGTTTTAACGAGTCAAACAAGGATAAAATATTCGTATGCAGTAAAACCCATTCTCGGCCGAAGCGGCCGAGAACTGATCTATGCGTTTTTTAGTGAACCAGTTTGCCGGCCATCTTTATTTTCTTGAAAAAAAGTGATTTTTAACGTTTCTAGGATTAAAATATAGTATTTGAGCTATAATACCTGTGCAAAATGTGAATGAGCATGCAATCAAATGAGAATTTGATAAAATACTTACTATATCTCACAGTTAGCACCACTACACAAAACAGAGGCGTTTAACTTCACATCCACAAAACAAACTGGTGACCATTTATTTAGTTTTGTTCTTTCCCACACGCTTTCGAACTTTTTATCATATAATCCAGGCATATCATAGAGCACAACAGTCTACTAACATCTTTAGCCAGGTTTGAAATATTATTGTTATATTGAAATATTTCCTAAAATGGCCGACAAATAGTAGTAACCGAAAAACAGGTACAGTCACCCTATAGCGCTATCACTGACACGAAGATAAGATAAAGTCACACACGTGTTTCACAGTTGTTTACGTTAAAGTCACGTACCAGATTATTCACCGTAGGTTTATCTCACACGCGTTGACGACTTATTTATTTAGACTTGAATAATCTTCTTAACACTGCTGTCTTCGCATTACGGAAATAACTGACCTACGATTTGTTTGTTCCGTATTTATACACATTTTGGAAATCCTTCTTGAGTGTTCCATATCTTTCGGTATACGTTCTAGAAGATAGATAACAACTTCGAGAAGGCTCTTGAATTTGAGAACGTTTCAATATAATTTTTGTAAGCTTTGTGATAATTTTTTTTTGGTTCTCTATCTTGGTTCAGGTCATACTACCTTTCCGTTTCTATTTCTCTTGTCGGTAAACTTTCCAATTTAACACATTCACGACCACCGTCACATATATGTGACACATAGTTTTTTAGTATACACTGGCGTCACATATATGTGACATTAGTATCGTATCAAATCATTGTCGGAATTTCACTAGTGGTTTGTGATAGGGAACTGAATTTTTGTGTCGGTGTAGGGTAACATGCGTCACACCCATGTGCCACGTGGGTTTAGGCTAGCTAATCGAATTGTATACTTAACCTCCAATTCTTTAAGACGAGCCATTTACCATATTCACGTAGTGTGTATGTTTGTGTTTCATTTATCTTAGTGTTATATGTTATATTATATTACCTACTTATTACATATATTGGTTTAATATTTTAATATACAGGTATGTATAACAGAAATTTGTGATAATTTAGAATAAACTTAGATAAACATAAAGTTGGGCGTGTGTACCTTTACGACAGTATCTGATAGTATGTTGTGATTTTGATGCATTTGCAAATTATAAATATATAAATATATAAATTTTGAACAATTATTCGCACAAATGATGCCACATTTACGATGTTCTATTTTCTTCCCAATTATTATTTTGAATTTATTTGAGAACGTACGTCTAATAGTTTACTTGACCAACCCCCTACATTTTATCAGAATATTTAGAAAATAAAAATATGTGTAGGTACTAAAACAGGACGTATGTAACTACTGTAATGGTACATCTGGCCAAACAACGATTACATAATAAACATAAAATTGTTTATTTTTATTTACTTTCATTGCAGTTTTACCACATTTACGTAGTTCCATTTCTACCTAACATATATAAAATGGATTTAAGAAGGAAATTGACGGAAAAAGAATTGCAGGATGAAGCAGAATCGATTATGGAATTCGAAGAATACAGTGATGAACCAAACGACAATCTGCTTGGGTCTGAAAGCGAGCGAATACGATCCTGTTGAAAATTTAACTGATAGCGAGGAGGAAGGTCCGTCAGACGATAACGTGCATGATACAGTTGAAGACGATTTAGAGGTGAATGATGAGGATGTAACTACTGACAGTTGGACAGATACTGAAGAAGACATACATATACACGATTTTATAGGACAAGAAGGAGTTAAAGTAAATTTAGACACAACAACTACTCCTATTCAAACCTTTTCATTATTTTTCGATGACGATCTTATTCAAAAAATCGTTAATTGGACAAATACTAGAGCTAATGCTCGAAAAACAAATACCGCATTGAAAAGTAAGTCTATGATGCACAGCTGGAAAGACATAGATGCATCAGAACTAAAACAAGTCGTAGGTCTTTGTCTTTTGATGGGAAACATCAAAATGCCTTACCTTCGATGTTATTGGAGTAAATCTTTTTTATACAATCATCCTGTATTTGGCCAAACTATCTCGAGAAATAAATTTGAACGGATATTGCAGAATATCTGTTTTTACCTCCCTACCGAGGATACATCGGTGCGTTTACACAAGGTAAACAATCTAACATCGCATGTCATAAATAATATTCAAAAAGTATATTATCCTTTGGAGAATTTATCCCTGGACGAGTCCTTATTGCTATGGCGTGGAAGACTTGTCTTCCGCCAGTATATACCTAATAAAAGTAGCAAATATGGAATCAAATTTTACGAAATTTGTACGCATGATGGCTTTCTTTTGAACATGATTGTTTATAGTGGTCGTGGAACAGTACAAAATGAAAGAGGCCATGCGTTTGAGGTAGTGTCAAAATTAAGCTGAACCTTATTTTGGTAACGGCCCACACTATCTATATGGATAATTATTACACAAGCTATGAACTAGCAAAATACTTACTTGAAAAAAACACCCATATGTGTGGAACCCTCCGAAAAAACCGGAAAGGTAACCCAAAGGCGCTAGTATCGTTAAAACTGAAAAAAGGGGAAGCGAAGTGGAAGAGGAATGGCCCAGTTCGGGTAATGATGTGGAAGGATAAAAGAGATGTGTTAATGATATCAACCAAGCATAGTACACATATGGTTGAAGTATTGAATAAACGGGAGGCGTGAAAGAAAAAACCTGCAATGGTAGCAGAGTATAACAAATACATGTCGGGAGTTGACCGCCTGGACCAAATGCCCACGTCCTACAGCACCCCTCGCAAAACTATTAGGTGGTACATGAAGGTATTCTTTCATATCATTGATATAGCTCTGTGGAACGGTAAACTGATCTACAACAAAGTAACAAATAAAAAGATTTCTTACTTAGATTACCGAAATATTATTATAGAAGAGTTGATATGTAAACTGCAAGACCAAATCAACATCCTACAAAACCGACAGATAATAGTCACGAATTAAAAAGAGAATTGAAAAGAAAACGGTGTAGATTGTGTAGCGAGAACAAAAAGAGAAGTATGAGTTGGTATACGTGTACAGGATGTAAAGCATCTGATAATGTTCCTGTGGGACTGTGTGCTACACCGTGTTTTGCCGATTGGCATAAAAAGAATAAGCTATAGTGCAAATACCTTTTTTATTTTAGTTTTTATATCATATCTTTTGTAACTATTCAATGAATACTTACTTTGTTTTTTATAATAGCGTTTGTCACATATGTGTGACGGTCAGGCCATTTTATTTGGGATTTCAAAACAAACCGGTGTCACACATATGTGACATTAACAACAAATTATTTTATTGTAACATTCACTTGTAACAGTGTTGCCTACAAATATAATAAAAGTCTTCTTACTGTTATTAAACTTAATATTGGAATGGGTTCCCCAGAGAGTACAAAGATAATATACGGTCGCGAATGTGTTAAGACAGCATTTGGTTCACAAACTGTCGGGAAAAATCTCATACCTCAAAATCCGTTAGATGTCTGTACTTGGTTTTTTCTTTCTATTTTTTGAGTTCACATTTAGTGTTGGTTTTTGAACTTTGACTTAAGGTTTTAGATTTATGTCTGCTGTGATCTAAACTTCTCTTTTTCCTATTCATCTTTTCTTAGTTTGCTTTGTATACTTTGGTAAGGTGTAGAGAATTACATTCGTTTCTTGTCGGGAATCATCTCACACCACCTTTTTGGAATGATTATCTTAGTTCTTGACTATTCTCTGACTTTGCGTACCAGCATTCAAAATCAGTTAGATATCTGTACTTGGCCTTTTCTTTTTTGCGTTTTTTATTTTGTTAAGGTCTCATTTAGTGTTGGTTTTTGAATTTTGACTTGCGTTTTTGGGTTTGTCTGCTGTGATCTAATCATCTCTTTTTTATTCATCTTTTTTTTTGGTTTGCTTTGTATTATTCTTCACTCAGGTCTAGAAAATTATGTTGTTTTCTTGTCGGGAAGAATCTCATACCGCTTTTTTGGTATGACTATCTTACCTTCTTTAGAGTGAGATCTACGTCGTCGTAATCTTGTATTCTTACATAGAGCGACCTAATCTGTTTCACTGTGATAGAGATTGACTTGAGCTACTTTTATCGTATAGGACGCTTTTTGCGCATCATCGTTTTCTATCGCGCTATCTATTGAGAAAACATATTACAATCTTCAGTTTGGACACTGAGATTTGACCGGTTTGACTCCATACTTAGTGGAGTACTGACGAAATTTTTGTCTTGTTATATCTAACCTTTTCTAAAGTTTTACAATACCATTACCATTTTACCTAGTTCTTAGTACTTTTATTAGCACAATCTATCTGTGATATAGGATGACCTTACGATATCGTGTGTGCATTTTTACTATTCCAAAAACTTGTCCGCATAACTTTAAAAATCACTTCGTTTATGGATTTGGGATTAATTTTAATTCGATTCTGTAAGAAAGAAGCGGATGACTCTGAGTAAAGTTTTTAGGATTAACACTCTTCGTTTCTTTTATTTTCTTTAATAATGACACGTAGAGTCGGTGTATTTTCTAAGAAATTGCTTATTTGATGTAATAGAGTTTAAGTATTTTAAAAAGTACATTTAAAGCTTTTCATTTCGTGTTGTCCTAGATTAAAAGCGGTTTTTGTTCTCCCCTACCAATTCATTTTACTTTGTTCTCTTATTGCTTTAGGCTTATAGGCATTTGACTATTTTATGTATTTTAGGCGTCCTTTCAATACGGCTTTCCGTTTAGCTTCATCTTGTCATTCATAGAAGTAATATGCATTTAAATAATTTCGTACTTCTCATTTTTGTAGTCGACTCCAGTACATCCTTTCATATCTCTATCAAAAATCTTATTTTAGCGATTTGAATTTCTGTACCTGTAAGTTTATATAACAATTTTTTAATACAATAATATAATGAATTTTAAAACTACATTTATTTTACACGTATTTATCTACTTTTAATTAATACTAATAAAATGCAGCGGTATTTACGAAAAACAACTTACATTAATTTATATATTACTATCACTCGATATTTACTGTCCGCACTTTTTTGTTTACCTAAAACTGATATTTGTTTATGTTTACAACATGTTCACGACGTTATATTTATCTTTGCACTGGCATACGCGTTATATACTTAATTTGTTTAAACCGACAGTCTTCTTCTTAACACTTCTTGCCACTCGATTCGAAAACTGACTTCAACTTCTTTCAAACATTTTGTATACACTTCCGTTATCGCAATCCAGAATATACTCTTCTTTTCCATCAGCATCTCAAAGTTTCCAACTACTTCGGGAATGCTTCACTACCCCCTTCTTAAGACTATTTTGTCCCAGAACAGGAAACTGAATACAGCACCGGTAGTAAAGGTCGTGTCGATAGCGGCAGTTCTCTCCATTTCGGCATCTTTCTTGAGCGTAAAAGTAGTAGTCAATAGACTTTTTCTAACTCGATGTTCTACTTGGATGGTAACTGCAGACCAACATCTGTTTCTCGGAAGACGACCTCCAACATGTTTCTAACTATCCTCCATTCCAGTTGTTCTAAGCCATAGCCACGTGACTAGATAGAACGAAGCGTCGGTCATTCCGTAGTTTTAAGACTTTGCGGACCACACAACTAATTATATTCAATTACTCACAAATTTTATGAGTGAATGATTTTAATTTCAATATAAGTACTACTCGATCAAACTACTTCGTCTACTATGCAGTTACTAAATAATTCACCAATTCACAATGATAATAATGAATCGCAAAGAAAGTAAAATATGAGTACAAAACTTACCAAAACGGCAATTCTTCGACATCAGTAGTGACTTCTGTTACCTCGCTTTATCTGATTTAAAACAAAAATATGCGTGGTATATAAGCTTATGTACGACGTTTAATGTTATTTTGCCGTTGGCTACGACTGCGGTTAAATGATTGAAGAAACTTGACGGATGTCAGGTCATCGTACTCAACGACAATACATAAGGTTACAAATGATATAAAGTTTGCGACTGAAAGTAAATTTAAGTCAGCATGATCTAACGTTACATAAAATAAGTTAATAGATTGAAAGCCGACGGTTAGTGAATACATTTAGAACAAATTACCTAAAGCAAAATTCAATGTTACTAAAAAGTAGTACGTACAAGGCTGAAAGTAAAGTAATCAATATAAATGCAAGAAGGTATATGCTATAGTAAGAGATGTGCATAAAGTAATTTAACGAAGTAAGACTTCACAGATTACATATTCCGAGAACAGCCAGGTACACAGACAGCATGGTAACCCCTCAAAACTTGCTGAAACAAGATAAAAAAGTAACGTGACGACGCCACCTTTGAGAATTGTCTTCCTATACTTGCAAACGTCGCGTCATTAACCCAATCGCCGAATCCGACCAATACCTGAATACGTTTTTCCTAGCACATTCGCTAAAAGCGTAATAGAAATCACTGCCGAGAAAAATGCAACCAAAATATAATCACTTACATGTCGTAAAATAACACACAGGTACACGAACGTTCACAGCCGTAAAGAATGAGTAAAATAGTCGTTAGTTGCTGTATCGGGTTTATGTCCACTTTTAAAGTGAAATGACCATCAGTAGCTCTGTTAGACAATGCAGCCGTTAATTTTAATTTGGAATAAATGTTTTTGAAAAATACAAAATAACGACATGTAACAACCTAGTCTTTCTCGAACCCTCGTACATGCGCATAAACTTATCGAAGTCCATTAATAAGCAGCATAACTTTATAAGGGTCTTCTCATTACCTCTGCAGCTTCGGCGACAAACTACGTCTTCTTTAGGGATTATACAACCACACCATGTCGCCCGGTTAAAACTCAACGTTTTGTGCTTTGACGCCATATCTGGTCTTGATTCTGTCGCTGGCAATTTGTATGTCCTTACGAGCAGTCTTATGTCTAATTTCTTCATCAACTTGCAGACGTAGTCTTTTCCAACGACTGCTTTTTCGGGCCACGTGGCAATAGTATTTCACGACCGAGCATGACACATGATGGTGTTTGGTTTGTGCTTTCGTGAACAGATGATCGGTATACTATTAGGAAAAGATGCAAGTACTGATCTTCAGGTTTTGGTGTTCGGACAAACTTTAGCTAAGCATTTTCTCATTGTTCGGTTCGTCCGTTCAACCATGCCACTCGATTGAGAATGGAAAGGCGTATTTCTAATTTTTTTAATTCTCAATAGTCGGCAAACTTCTTGAAACAACACCGAATCAAAGTTGCGGTCTTGGTCGGAATGTAATTCCAACGGAACTCCAAACCGACGGAACAATTATTTTTCTAAAACGTCTGCGATTGTTGCCGCTTCTTGATTGGGTATGGCTTAAACCTCCGTCTATTTTATGAAATAATCCATCGCTACTAAGATGTATTTGTTTCCTAAATTAGATTCAATTACTACTCTCTCTTTCTAAAGGGCTTCCCACGTTATACTGCTTCATTGGTGCTTTGCGCTTTCTTGCTGAACCACTTCTTGATACACAGACCGTAAACTTACGGCTGCATTTCATGACGGCTTCTTTGCAGTTCACCCAGTAGAATAATTCTCGAACTTTTTCTAATGTTTTCTTTACGCCAAAGTGTCTTCCTGTTGTACCATCGTTCAAATGCTGCAACACTTCTCTAAGGATCGCTTAAAAAAACCGTCTTCCACTTCCAAAAAGTTCCTCTACGCTTAGTACGCTTTGATATTTCTACCCCAAGCACTTACTTCTTCCCAGGTTGGTCGTCGGTTGTTTGCTTTCTAGTTAAAGTGTACTCTTATTTCAGAATCGTGTTCTTCTCATCAACCCTAGCAGTTCTTCGAAAGCATTCAATCTTTTCTTCAAGCCGCGAACAACGCCTATAGTCTGTCAGACATGATCTTCTAGACAAAGCATCAGCGTTCCGATAACTACTTTCAGCACGGTTTTCTGTCTCATAGTTATACTCTTGCAGTACCTTCGTCCATCTTGCCACTTGTCTTTACAGATTACAAAACTGCAATAGCCATTTCAAAGTGGCGTGATTCGTGCTTAGTAAATTTTTTTGTTTATACACATATTTGTAGAAGTGGATAACTTAATATTGGCGTGTGACTAGAGCTTATTTTAGTTGTTGGAAAGCGTTTTCGCAGTCTTCATTCCATCTAAATTCTACTCTTTGTTCGGTAATTTTGTCAAAGGTTTAGCAACGTTGAGAAATTCAGGTACAAATTGTCTATAATACGTGCACATCCCAGTAAAACTGCCAACTTGATACTTGTCGATCGG
The DNA here is from genome assembly GCA_035610365.1 of Aquatica leii. Classification (NCBI taxonomy): domain Eukaryota; kingdom Metazoa; phylum Arthropoda; class Insecta; order Coleoptera; family Lampyridae; genus Aquatica; species Aquatica leii. The sequence goes on from CM069435.1 coordinate 18,922,020, forward strand.
TCTTTGCCATGCTTGCACTGCTCGAACTTTCTCTGGGTCAGCTTTTACTCTATCTCTAGGTACAGTACACCATTACCAAGAATAAATACGTTCACCTTTTGTAGTTGGGCTTGAAGAAAAGTCTTGAGTCTCCTTCAAATTTTTAAATTAAGAAAAGCTAGATGGCGTTTTATAACCATTACATGTAAGTAGAAGATTTTTATTTTATTGAAATCGCTAAAAGCGTAACAATAACGACGATGTGAAGTTAAATTAAAAAAAATTACTTGCGATTCTACTAAAACTAAACTACTCACAGCGGAAGTCAAACGGATAATGTGTTATGTTAAAAGCTAAAAAAAAATTATTTTTGGAAGGCCCACTTTCCGCTATATTGCTGAGACGTCGAAAAGTTTTGACATCGTAGTTCGATAAAAAAAAATCATCTATCCTGTGACAGTGAAATAGGTCGGACATCATGTGGAGATAGTAAAACTGATTTATTTATTGAAAAAATTTTCATGATGACGTCACGTCACTTGCGTTGAAGATATCGAATTCTAACCAAATTGGAGGACTGAAGTAATATAAATTAACTTGAGGGAAACTCGGCCTATTTGATTTGTTTTTATTGATCGTATGAACCAAGAGAAATTTACTTGTGATAACACCGTATGTATGGTTTTGTTTATTTCAGCTAATTTTAGAAATTTCCGATGGATGCCGCTAGCTAGTCGCATTCTTCAAAGAAAAACTAAACTGTAAGTATTACACTCCTTATTTTAATTCTTTGTATATACGCGGTCAGTCGATTACACGAACAACTGGACGTACCTAGCAGGTTGTTATCCCAATTATATACAATTGTTCTGCTGTGTCACATGTTATTAAACGATGCGCTCTAGTTCTCTGAATCATCGAGATTTGCATATTTGTGTTATAATTTACAAACTTAAATTTATATATTATTGGGATGTAAAAATTAGGCCGACAAGTTTAATTTGTTGTACGATGTGTTGCCCAACCTAAGGAGACTTATTACAACCACGATTTTCTGTGATATTCACTTACATTCTAGCGGATGATCGCACTTATGTAAATTCTCTTGACGAACTTTTCTGTCTGTGATAAAATAAATATACTCGTTATTACAACTTCTGTTTTGTTATTTGTTCTATGACAGTTTTGGGTAGATTTATACAGTGTCTCCCACTCTAATCTTTCATTGTTTTGACGTTTTTTAAAATTTGTTTTATAATTTAGCACCACGAAGCTTACAATCTCCAAGTTAAACAGAGTTAGTATCTGATTTAAGTTATAAAATAATTCAACAACAACATTTGGCGCCCAACGTGAGGCTCGATTTCGTGTGTGCGATCATAATTCGTTTTATTTTTATTGGTTTTTCTACTTATTGAATGTCTTTAGTGGGTTCGATGTACTCAAAGTTTTGCTTCGTTGACTTACTTATTTGTTTTGGCTGTTTTTTAGTGGTACGCTGGCTTAACTTGCTTTAGTTCTCGAGTCATTTTTTTTGTTTAGGTTAGTGGGTTTCTAGTCAGACACGTGTTGGTGGATTTCTGCTTTAATTAATTTCTTGTTTTAGATTTTAACGTATTAGCTATGTATTCTTCAGATAAAGAACTACCACTTCTTACTTCCTTGGACTCAGAAATGAGATTCGCGAATTAAAACGTGATTTTTTCTGTCGAAGATCGTTCTGTACTTATTGAGTTTTTTATTCGTATTGACGAATTGTTCGTCTCGTGGTTTCTCGCATTACCAACTTTTTCTATCAGCTTTTGAGGTTTTGTCTGGCAAAGCTTTTCTTGTTTTTAGAACGAACCGAAATTCTTTACATTTGTGGAATTACATTGCTGCTCTGTTCAAGTCTGTGTTTTTGTTTTTGGATTATAATAAGTGCTTAATAAATACTATTTGCAGTTGTACGATGGGAGCTAACGAATCAATCGGTACGTACGTTACTAGTTCGTTTTTTCTAATATTTTTTATAAATATAAAAAAAAAAAATATTAGAAAAACGAAAAGCCCGAAATCTACCTACCCATCTTCTTTTCATAGACCTAGAAAAAGCCTACGATTCAGTGCCCTTGAAAAGTATGTTTAATATATTGACGAAAGTTGGCCTTAGTAATAAATATGTTAGAGCAATATATAACATCTACAAAAATGCACAAAGCGCGATAAAGACTGGCAGCGAAATATCACCACCTTTTCAAATAACTAAAGGTTTAAAACAGGGATGTTGTCTATCACCTACACTATTTAAAATATATTTGCAAGAAGCATTATTAGAATGGACGAGAAAGTGTGCAGGGATGGGTATAAAATTTGATGAGAGATGCCTAACAACTCTATTCTTCGCGGATGATCAAGTACTCATTGCAAACTGCAAAGAAGACCTAGATTATATGCTGAGAAAACTGAAAGAAGCATATGAAACATGGGGCTTGAACATCAACATGAAGAAAACAGAATATCTTAGAGTTGGGGATGAAGGAGAGGATGATCCAGATTTGGAATTAAAGAATATAGCACAATGTGAGGGGTTTAAATACCTGGGAAGTATAATTTCAAATAAAGGATCATCAGAGAAAGATATAGCGTATAGGACTCAACAGGGGAAGAAATGCATCGGAATGTTAAATCCTTTACTATGGTCCAACCATATAAGAATTCAAACAAAAATGACAATCTACAAAACAATTGTAGAACCAATATTGACGTACGGAGCAGAATGTTGGCAATTGAAAGAAAAAGATAAACGAAAAATAAATGCGGTAGAAATGGATTATTTGAGACGGTCGTGCAGAATATCAAGACAGGAGCACATCCAAAATGAACAAATAAGAAGAAGGACACGAAGAGTTCACACAACAGTAGAAAGAGTAGAAACTAGGCAGCTAGTCTGGTATGGTCATGTAAAAAGAATGACCGATGATAGGTGGCCAAAGAGAGCTCTAGAATATATTCCCCCTAGTAGGAGAAGAAGAGGAAGACCAGCTCAAACTTGGATGAGCGGGATAGTGGACACAATGAGAGATAGGGCGATCCAGGAAAATGAATGGGAAAACCGAAAGGTTTGGCGAGCGAAATGCGAGATGCGGCAGAAGCCGTAGGATCCTCGCTACTATATATATACGTTACTAGTATGCAATAACACTTTCTTTAACTGTTGGAACCGGTCTCAAAGCAAATGCAGCTCAAGATCATTAGCCGAAATCTTACACCGTTCTATCAACTTCCGTTAACGCTGATTGAGATCAAATCTATCGCTCAATTAATATCTTTAGACAACCGTTTGGAGTCGAACATCAATTCTCGTGATTCTTTTAACTTCTCAAAAGCAGAGTGACAAAGTTCAAGAGCCACCTGTAGTCTTTGCTAGCCAGACTTCTACTTCCGTCTCTTCTGATGATTCTATTACTTGTTTGATGTCGTCCTCGAGGTGATAAGCTTTAACGTTCTGTTCGTTCTCTTCTTACTTATTTCTTTCTTCTTCAGTTTTTAGGATTTTCAAGCTTACTACCGATCCTTGCTACTTAAGTTTAGCGTCTAAGGTTACTGCTTATCCTCGTCGTTTCTCTCGTTAGTGCGTTGTGAAAAATCTTATATGTAAATGTGTACGTGCTTCTTCTTCTCATACTTGCGTTTGGAAATTAGTTGTTCTATTTGACCAACACAAGCATCTAATCTACGATTATCACATTCCATCTGGTTGTGATCACCGCAGTGCTAGGCGCACTTTGGAAGCTCTTCGGTGGCATTTCCACTGATCTCATATGAAACCTAAGGTTGCTACTGTTCTTCATGTTCGAACTCACATCGGAGCAATCTTATTAGGTCACATTGTCATGCTTTGCCAAGTACGACGAAGCTTTCCAACACTCGTGTCGCTATACAAGGTTTGCGCGTTTACATAATGATTCTTCGTTTTCTTTGGATGCAGAAGCCGTTGTTATTGCTTTTGCACTTACTCTTTCAATTGCTTCTAATTGTGCTTTATTGTCTTCTTCTTCTAATCGTTCTCTTCTACAGGGCGAAGAACGAATCAGACATTTACATCAAGCTTTATCTTTCTCTATTTCTATCTTTCCTACTTTTCATCTAGGGCTTTTCTATGTGCCCACTATTCTTCTTTCTTTGGCTCCCTTTATGGTTCGCCTTTTAAGCAATTGGTTGGGCATTGAAATGTTGGTCACTCCATTTCGTTTCTTTTACGGAGGGACCGAATCAGACACTTACATTTTGTCTTATATTTCTCCATCTGTTTCTTTACTTTTTTGTCTGATGGGTTTAGTACGTTTTTGTTTTGTTATTTTTGGTTTGAAACTTGAGATAGATTGTAACGTCGCTTTTTGTACTCTAAGTACTTCTGCTTAGTCGACATTTTTAATGTTGTCAGTCACTGTTAAGGTATTTATTTTCTTTGGTTTCTTTTGCTCTTGGAATATTCTAATTCGTTCTTCGGCATTTACGTTCCATTGTGACATTCCAACATGACGAACACTGACCCACGATACTTAATTAGTAAGTTAAGCTTGTTATTCTTTCTTATTCACTTACTTCATATTTTTTCTTCCTTTTTCGTTCTTTCGGTTTTGTTTGGATTTTTCTTGGATTGGTACACTTTAGTGTTTACCTTTTGGTGACTTTAAAGTTGTGACTTTGGGATTATAGATTTGTTTCTCTGTCTTTTAGGTAGTCCGAATTGTGTCGACTTTAATTAGAATCTTTATTTTTGCTTGTGATTTATTTGTTGTTTTTTTTGCTTAGATCTTTAGGGTCTGTTTGGTTTTTTTGGTGGAAGAATATTATATCGTCTGTTGACGACTGTTTAGACACAACTGTCTAAGTCTTTCTTTTTGGCGTATTTCTAAATCCGCTATTCAAGATCTGTATTTTACTTTCAAGTTTAGTTAGTTTTATGGTTGGATTTGTATCTATGGGCTGGGATTTCATGGAATTTTAGGGCGTTGTTCTTGACCGAGGTCTAAACTATTCTCTTTTCTATACTTCTTTTCTCTTGGTTTACTGATGTCGATTTTCAACGAGTATCTTTTCTGATACTTCATTTCTGTTGCTTTCTTCTTGGATTGGGTGTTATTGTGTTTGGGTTGGTTTTGGATTTTATAGTTTTGTCTTTAGCGTATGTCTAAATTTTTATTCTTGATTTTAGCTAGTGCCCACTTCGCAAGTTTTTATGTTGCTGAGAGGGAGAAAGGAATTTGTTATATTAAAAGTGATTTGGTATAATGTTTGCACCGTATAAGATTTATTCTCGGAACGCCTACTTCCCGCTACATTGCTATGACGTAGAAAAGTTTTGACATCGTAGTCTAATGAAAGAAAAATCATCTATCCGGTGATAGTGAAATAAGTCGGAGATCATATAACGTTGTGCGCGCCCAACAAGACTTTTATTTCTGAGTATTCGACGTATCCATACGAGTATTAGGCGTAGTTACTATTTTCATGAAAGTTTTTATTGGGTTAAGTGTTGTTTCCTGGTTTTGTGATTTAATTTAATTCTTTCGTAATTGTCTTTAGCGGGTTTCTGGACACCTACACGTTTTCAATCGATGAGCAAACTGTAAAACTGGTTCATTTATTGGGAAAATTTCCACGATTACGTCACGTCACTTGCGCTGAAGATATCGAGTATTGAAAAAACTCTAGCCAAATTGGAGGACTCATTTAATGCGTTAATATAAATTAATCGGAGAGAAACTCGACGTATTTGATTTGTTTTTATTGATTATTTACTTGTGATAACATCGTATGTACGGCTTCGTTTATTTCAGCAAGTTTTAGAAATTTTTGAAAGGGATGCCGCTAGCTAGTCGCATTTTCCAAAGGAAAAGTAAACTATAAGTATTATTTTAATTCTTTGTATTTATGTGGTCAGCCTATCGCACTAACGACTGAACGTACACAATAGGTTATCAGGATTAACTATACTGTTTTGCTGTGTGTCACAATGCATTCTGGTTCTCTGAATCATCGAGATTGGCATATTTGTGTTATAATTTACAAATGTAAATTCATTTCTTTTCGTAATGTAAAAATTAGATGGACATATTTAATTTGTCGTACGAAGGGAGCTTATTTCAACCACTATTGCTTTTGATATTGACCTACGTTCTAGCGTTTGATCGCACCTATGTAAATTCTGTCTACGAACTTTTTTCTCTGTGATTAAATTGTAACGAAACGAAAATAAAGTCCATCATTTTGGAAAAAATTGAAAACAAATTTTAAAATGGTGCATAGACTTTACCGTAATCCTCGTATATCCCACCAGCGACAAAACGATCCCCGCTCTCAAACCGGCACTGAAAGAAGAAAAAAGGATATAAAAGCGGCTGCACCGTCTAGGAGGGCATCTTTCCGTCGTCGTCCGACCGGTGTCTCTGAAGACATCTCGGACATCCCGAAAACCGCCTCCCGAACCTGAAAACTAACCGTAAGATAACCAGTAATCCCGTTAACAACCGCCACCTGTACCTGGAGCATTTGCTCAACCTGATTAAATCCTGACCTGTTATTGCAACGATCGGGACCTGCGTTTCACCTGTCGCAATAAACAGCAAATCATTTTCACGAAGTTTCATTAATCCGTATGTATATTAGTAATTTCTCTACTTAGCTACCTAGGGTGTTGTGAACAAAATCAACATCACAACGCAGGACCGGTTACAAAATATACTCGTAACAACGTTTTGTCATTTGTTCTATTATAGCTTTTCGTAGGTTTAAACGGTTTCTCACCCTAATCTTTGATTGTTTTGACGCTTTTTTAATTTGTTTTATTATTTAGCACTACAACGTTTACGACCCAATCTCCGAATTAAACTGAGTTAGTTTCTGCTTTATTAAGTTACTAGCCAATTTTCGTAACAAATTAATTGGCGTAAGATCTTACTTATTTTTTATTTATGTAAGGGCAATAAAAGTATATAAACAAATAGGAAGAACATTCGATTTTGCCATGTTAAAAAAAAACAAAATTTGATGCTTAATCGTTTGTATTTTTTTAAATTTTGATTAATAACTATATAAATATTTCTTAAAAATTAACTGCAGCCAAGCATTTTATTTATATAATTCAACAGTTTTTATTATTTTTTTCTTATGTGTATACCTAAAAATGTATTCAAAATAAATATGTATTAAGCTGTATGAATGTACAGCAACTATGTCTAAAAATTTATCTATTTAGCAACAACTTTTAGCCTAACGTTATTTGTTATTAAAGCAACGCACGTACACATGGAATATTTGCATTGATTGCTTGAATTTGCAAGTATTCTCACTAACAAACATTTTTATTTTTTACACACCAATCTAATTACCTATTAAAAGACTATAAAACTAAATACTGTTTAGTAGAATAACGTTTTTTTTTCTTATAAAATGTACGGGTCTGATTAAAGTATAAAAAATATATTATATTAACTTAAACGATTACGAATTTACATTTGCTGTATAAACATCTTATTTTAATTCATTTTTACTTATACTTTCCGTGTTTCAATATTTTACATTTTTTTGAAGAGTGTCATAAAGTAATCGGTGTAATAAACGTCATCTAATTATTGTGTTGCTACATAAATTCCTCTTTTTTAATACAATTAAAGTGATTGTGCGTATGTATAACCTCCCATTAACATTAAATTATAAGTCAAGGATGTTTTTCCTTACATTCATATACTGAATAGCTTACTAATGAATTAAACGTGAAGCCAAAATCGGCCATTTGCTGGGTAGACAAAGTATTACAAAAAGATTTAGTAATGGTTACCATCTTGTGGACATCCCACGAACTACTATTAAAGAAAACTATATACAAGATGGTAGTTATCACAATATGTCGCTAACAAACTGACCAATAACAACATTTTGCCTGATATTAGAAGTAGGGATAAAAATCCTTGACATAAATGCAGTAATAAAACATAAATATACTAATCTAATCCTATTGCTTTTTTTGGTAGCAAATAAAGCTTTACCTTTACTAAAACAGTAATCTAGCTGCAAAAATCTAGCTACATTATATATTAACAATGAAAAAAATCTACAAATTCAAAACGTTTGTAAATTGATTCTACAGTTTGATATGATACTTTTAAAAATAATTATGTTACCAATCGGTCAAGAAAATTTGTAGTTGCATAGCGTGTCTTGTGGCGGAAGAGTATCTTCAATCGGTACAATAGCTGCTAACCTCCATTGGTCTCGCAACGCTTCGACCTTAGAAAAAACTCGAAGTATATTTTTTCCCGCGAGCAAAGTAATGTCTTTTAAAGACCATTCGGGATCGGAAAGAAGTTCGGCCAGTAACCGCGGATATCCGGAAACGTCTTCTAAACCATTCGGTGTCATGTTGATACCGTCGTATCCGGCTCCTATGCCAACGTGGTCGATTCCGGCTACGGTTCTAATGTGGTTTATGTGTTTAATTACATCTTGAATAGTGGCAGTTTCGTTACAACTAATAAGATAAGTGTAGAAGTTTACCATGACGACTCCGCCGTTATGTGCAACGAGTTTGAGTATGTCGTCTGGGACGTTTCTGCTAGAATTACATATAGAATAAGCGCTCGAATGCGAAAATATTATAGGCGCTTTTGACGCATTTAGAGCAGCTTTGGCAGTGTTAACGGAAGAATGCGACAGATCGATTATCATTCCTAAACGATTCATTTCTTTGATTACGCTGTAACCAAATGGCGTTAATCCTTCAATACCCTGTGAGTTTGAACCAGAGGCCCACGACGTATCGCACGTATGCGTTATTGTTAGATAACGAGCACCCAAGTTATAAAACATTCTCAGTACAGCTAAGGAATTGCCGATGGCGTGGCCACCTTCGACGCCTATCAAAGACGCGATTTTTCCTTGCTTGTGAGTTTCTAGTATTTCGTTAGAACTTTTAACTAAAGCAAAATATTTTGAGTTCATATCCATAAGTCGTCGTATGGCATCTATTTGTTCTAACATTAACTGTACCGCGTCAAGATGCTGGGCGCCACATGGAACGTACGCCGACCAAAATTGTGCGCCTAAATGACCTTCACGTAACCGTGGTATATCAGTTTGCGACCATCTACTCCGAATCCACGGCTCTTTATTTGAAATTTCGCTAAGATTAAACCCATTTAATTTGTTATGAACAAACTTTCTAATATTCCACGCTAAATCGTTATGTCCGTCTATAAGAGGCGTTTCCTTTAATAAACGATGGATGATTACTAGACGTTGTTCGGGTGTTTGTTTATCAGTTTGTGGATGTAAAGCAAGAGGAAGCCCTAAACCAATGCCTAATGCTGCTACTATAATACATATTACAAGGCAAATACACCACGGATTTCGAAATGATGCTCTGCTCGACAAAGTACTGTCCGTACTGCAACTACATGAATCAAACGAATCTTGATACTCATGATAGTGATAACCTTCACTATTATAATAATGAGGCACTACATTGAACGATGCTTCCTCGTTGAAATCTTGAGGAATTGGTGGTATCTAAAACAACACAACCTATTAATTAGTTAGTACATTAAGGTTTTTAGGTTAATTTAATTTAGTAAAATATTATATTTAGTTACTGTCGCTTAGTTCTTATACTAAACATGGTCCTTCAAACCGAATCAATTTTTTTAAGAGTCGAATTTGTTAATTTGTTTGTATGTACCTACATGAAAATCATACTTACTTCTATGAAGCTAGATTTTATTCAATTATTTCCTGTTAAAAGCAGTGTTTTTAATTGTTTTGTTACCTCAAGTTTCAATGCTCTAATTTAAATTGTGTAAAAAAGCATTTATAGAATTCCCGAGTTGATTAAAGAGGAATGTATAAAGAAAATCAAAACAATTTTGTATATCGATATTCTAGGTCAAACGTTCGTTCTATAAAGCTGTAATAACTTTACGGATTTTACGTCTTCTTGTATTATAAAACCGTATTTTTAGATACTTCAGTGTTTTTTTTATTAAAAATTTCTGATAGAAACAGATTTCGTATTTTAAAGATGCAGTCCGCATTGTTCGTTTGTTAAGAATGCCTTTTGAAATATTGAAAATCAACATTCAACTCAAAACTTGGATAAAACAGAATGCTTATTATGGTTACGAATATTCTTTAAAACAAAAAATGTTTTTTACTTTAATAAATTTATTGCTTAGGTGTTTAAAATCTAAAAGTATTGGATTTTCTCTGTTTAGACGTTTGAGTTTAAAATAAATTTTTCATGTAAGGGGTTTACTTTCTTTGAGACGTTATGTTAGCCCATGTTTCATTAAATATTTATTTACTTTTACACAAAGTTGTCATTTGCTATTTTATTCATATATTATATTTTCTTTTAACATAAACTAGACGTATTATTTATTTTCTTTACTGAATTGTTTGTTGCAGATTGCTTTCATTGCAAATGGAAATTCGTGCAAATGCAAAGCAAAAGGAATCTGGATTTATGCATATAATTATTTAGCTACTTAACCTCTTAATTGCTGATGCCGTATATATCCGTTATGGGCAATCAACTTTCGTAGCGCTTATGACGTATATATCCGCATTGTAGAAAATGGAGTGAAACATAATGTATATGACGTATTTGCCCGCCTGGAGCGATGTATATATTCGTTAACTCATGTTCTATTAGATCAGTGTGGCACACGCCTTTCTAGAGTTGGCATTACAAGATGTGGTCATATTTATATGCTTCGAGCACGTGTTTCTGTATATGTTATTTGCGACTCTTTTTCAGCAGAAATTGCGATTGTTTCTTGGAAATAGATTACGTAAATATTGGATTCATGATTATTTGCATGATATTAATCGTTTTCATAATTTGATCAGCTATGGACAAACGAAAGTGGCATGTCAGTTCTGAAGAGAACGAAGCAGAATCTGAATTTATAGACACTGGTGGTTTTGAATCCGACATCGACAGTTGCAGTACAAATTCAGAATTTGATTCAGATGACATCGACCTGTTTGCCGATATTCCATGGACAAGCGATTGTTGTTCAAAACCACCCTTTTCTTCCACCAGAAATTCGGGTATCAAATCGCAGAACCTCTGAGAACGTGCTGGAACTGTTTGAAAGTTTTTTTTGTGATGATCTAATAAATATAATTGTTACGGAAACCAACCGTTATGCCCATCAGTTCAAGGTGAAACACCATCCAACAATGAGAAAAAACTCACGAGTTCATGAGTGGACAGATACCAATTCAAACGAGATAAAAACCTTTCTCGGATTACTCATTTTACAAGGTCTTTGTTCCAAGCTAGAAACAAAGATGCATTTTTTAAACGTGAATGCATTTCTACGCCATTTTATTCGCGCATTATGTGTAAAAAGCGGTTCCATCTAATACTAAAGTTTCTGCACTTCGCTAATAACGAACATTATGTCTCCAGTGGATTGAACTGTTCAAAATTAATCCTATTTTGAATCATTTAAGAGCAAGATTCATGGCAAGCTATGTACTTCAAAAAACGTGAGTCTGGATGAATCTCTTATTGCTTGGAAAGCTCGACTAAGCTCGAAATAGTACATACCATCAAGAAGAAAGAGATTCGGTATGAAAATATTTAGTTTGTGCGAAAGCAGATCTGGATATGTACATAACTTTATAATTTATGCTGTATCCTCTACTGTTTATGCCGACTGCAATTATCCATATGAACCTATATCATCTCGGATTGTGCTTGAGCTCATGCATCCTCTCTTGAATTACGGCTGTTGTATCTTTTCAGATAATTATTACAATAGTATCAATCTCTCGAATACGTTGGCTAAACATCGCACAGATAATATCGGAACGATGAGATTAAACAGAAAAAACATACCTCTTGAGATAAAGGACGAAAAAAAGTGGCGGGATAAGAAAGACATCACTATGGTCAGCTCAATTCATGACAACATCATGCAACTGGTGAGAATTCGAGGAGGAAACGAGGTGAAAAAACCAAAAGTAATATTAGAATATAATAAAAATATGGGATAGCGGATAACCACCTACCTTTCTATTCAACCAGCAGAAGCCGAATCAAAAAAAATATTACATGAAAATATTTCGCCACTTTCTAGACTTGACTGCATTGAACTACTTCCTTATCTACAAAGATGATGGAACTTAGAGAAAAGCTTGTTGAGAAATATGCAACCTCACGGAACACAAAAGATGGGAAATCAAGAACTTCAAGACCTTCAAGGCTGAAAGAACGCCACTTCCCCGATATCATTCTTCTGACTACTAAACAGAACCTACAAAGCGCTGTGTTGTATGTTATGAGAAAGGAAAAAAGAAGAAATCCAGATATTTTGTGTATCGAATGCCATGCTGAACTGTGCCTTGCCCCGTGCTTCAAAATATATCACACACAAATTTGGAATGTTCTAAGTTACAAAAAAATAACTTTTTATATTCAATTACAGTTTATCTTTTTCTTATGAATATTAAAACGTTCGAGAAGTTATTCGCAACTTCGAGAGCCTTTGCGGGGTTTTCTAGAACGTTCACCGAAGGATGTGGAACATACGGGAACATTTTGTCAAAATGTATAAATACTGTGCAAACAAATCCGAAGTCAGTTATTTCCCGTAATTCGAAGACGGCAGTGTTAAGAAGATTATTATATTATTATTATATATATTATAAGTCTAAATAAATAAGTAATTAACGCGTGTGAGATAAATCTACGGGGTATAACCTTGTACGTGACTTTAATGTAAACAAGCGTTAGTGTTTAAATAAATAGAAGTTATCCGCGGACTTTATCTTCGTGTACGTGCTATACATAAATTATACTGTAAGTGTTTTTATTAAATATCTTTAGATTTAAATTAGTTCGGTTAGTTATAAACGTGTACATATTTTTAGTATAAATAAATAAATTAGTTTTAATAATAATCGTTACAATATTATCAAGCAGGCAAATTTTTATTTTAGAAAAATATCGGAACATAAAGTAGTTTTTTTAGGATTTTGTAGGCTCAGTAATAATATAACCACATAATACCAACGTAATGGTCCTGACCTACAAAATTGCAATGGATATCACGTATATACTCGCATGCGATCGCAAACTGCTACCACTACGTAGGGACCTTTTTGCTCAAACGCGCGCCACTTAGAGGTTAAGAAATTAGGTGGTCAAAGTACTCTCTCTCTATTTGACAATGAACCGTGATGCAAAAGCACTTCGATGTTGTGAACATCACAAAAATTTCGTAATTAGATGTCCTTCTGAGAGTTGGACTCATCGTTTTGATAAGAAGACTGCGTTGTTGCACTACATGATTTGGCTGGTAGCGGGTCGTACAGGATATGTCGGACATCGTCTCCGGTGTATGCAGGTGTATGACGATCAATGGAGACAGTTGTTTTTCGATTTTAAATGTTTTTGATTCACGTTGGACAAGAAAGTACGGGGCACGCAAGGTTAATCGAAAGTTGTTGCAGTTGTAATAATGTCTTAAAATAATCCATATAGCAAAAGTACGTAGTATGTATGTACAATGTACGTGCATTAAAATACGTACGTATGTAAGTACAGCGTATGTATTTATACGAACAATGTACGTACATAGTACATCCAAACGACACTGCTTTGTACATAATATTGAAACGTTCTCGAACTTATGGTCAACTTTGAGAATGTTTAACGAACGATGTAGAAAATTCTCGATACCGGTAACAGAAATATATAAAAGGTATTCAAAGAAAGCATAAATCAGTTTTTTCGAATTGAATTGGAAGAAGACTATTGGTTTAAATAAATTAAGCGTTTAAGGCGTGAGCTAAGATAAATATAACATAGTGAACGTGTTGTTGACATAAACAAATACCAGTTTTATATAATAATAAAAATTGCAGATAGTAAATATTCCAGTGATAGTATTAAATAAACCTGTTTTTTCAAATATTGTTAGATTTAATTAGTTATGTTTACTTCTAATCGTGTAAATATTTCGTTTTCAAATAAATTACATTCAAAATTTGTTACAGTGGTGTCAGGTGTGGGGTTCGCGGTTTTAAGGTGTAAATACAGGTAAATTAATATTGCTCCCGTAATAAAAACGTCGTGTGATAAGTACGTGCCGCATGTGTTTGTTCATAGAGGGTAATTATAGTTCTTCCAGTTCGTTAAAGTAGTGTATTTAATAATAAAAAAACGAGCGTTATTAAAACTTAGTGTCATTAAACTTTTTGTTCGTTTTTTAATTTATGCCGTTCACGCGTTTGCAAGTTAAAATTGATTCAATTAAATTTATCGAATCCATAAAAAATGGTCAAGAATCTATGAATAAAAATATGGAACAAAATAATAAAAAAAAGTCTAGAAAAAAAAAGAAAATTTTAGAAAATGGGAAGAAAAAATTGGCGAAAATTGAAAAAATGGAATTGGAAATTAAATAAAAAATAAAACTGTTCAAGAAGAAATGCAAAGCGGTATTTTAAATTTAAGAGAAGCTGTAGAAGACAAAATAGAAGAAGTAGGAAACAAATTAGAACAGAAATTAGAATTAAATGTAAGAACCATAAAGTACAAACTAAAGCAAAAATTAAGAAAAAGAATACAACTGCTTGAAGAAAGAATGAACCAAATGAATTGTTACGGTGAAGGAAGTATTGCAAGCAAAGATTCAATGGACCATCAAGAAGAAACCACTCACAAGTTTAAGATTCTACTTCCAAATTTTGATGGTAAAGTTCCATGGTCAGCCTACCACAAACAGTTTGAAGCTTTGCGTGGAGAAGCGCTCGGAATTTAGCAGACTGTTCCTGACCACCTCCAACGAAATTATGAACTCTTAGTTTCACGTTTAGAAATGAAATATTGGGATGCTCATTTTCAAGAGGTGTACCAAGCCCAAATAAAAAATCGAATTCAGAAAACTGCGGAAAGAGTTCGAGGCTGACATCGCTAGGTACCGATAATTTCTTGAAGCAGTTGGCTATTCAAACTTTTGTATACGGCCTCCGAGATAGCGAAACGCAGCAAACTCTACGGTTAGCTCGATCCAAGACGTTGGATGACGCTTTAGTGCATGCCTTATCGCAACAAGACGGTCATGAACTCCGCCATGCTGCAGAAGTACCCGCGCAGACAATAGAAAGCATCGAGGAGATACCGCGACGAATACTTCGGGAAAGAGGAGTGACGACTTTGAACTACGGTGAAATAGGTCACGTACGATGACATTGTACCAAAATCTAACAAAAAGGTAAAAAGAACGCTTGGAAGTTTGAAACAAATTGACTAAAAAAGGCAAACGTTAATATCATTTAGTTATGTTTCGGAGATTACCATTCAAATGGCATCGCCTATGGAGTAATTGTTCAGTATATACCTCAATGGCAAGATCAATAGAAAAAGTGTTTAATTACTGGTTGACACAGGTGCGACGAAAACCATCATTCGTCTTGACATGTTATTGGAAAGTCAAAAGACATCACCAGTAACAGCACGACTTCTAACGGTGACAAGTGAAGAAATACATACTCACGGACAAGTATAAATGACTATTGGCTTAAGAAATCGAGTACTCGACCATCAAGTACTGGTAGCCAACATCACGGAAGAAGTTATCCTGGGAATGGACGTTATAAAGAAGTATGAGTTCTATTTGGATATGAAGAACGATGTTCTGAAGATCGACAGTGAGGAAATTCCTTTTTATTCGTCAGAGAAGGCAGTTGTGCGAGTCTTATTCAGTAAAGACGTGTCTCTGGTTGCAAGGACTGAAAGTGTGGTGGTGGCACGCCTGGATGGAAATTTTCGGGAAGACCACATTTGACCGATTGGACCAATGAAGGACGACTTAGTTGAAAAAGGACTACTCGTTAACAGAACTTTGGTACGAGTGAAAAACACTATGCCAGTAAGGATTTTGAATGTCAACTCAAATCCAGTAAAGTTGAAAAAGAAGAACATGGTAGGCCCATGCACGCCAGTATTTTTGTGAGCTGCGTAAATTCTAATGAAGATACGTTGCCGAAGAAGTATTTACATCTGTTGGACATTTTTACCTCCAAACACCAAAACCTCCGCCAAGACCAGCTGGCTAAAGTTAAAGTGTTGATCCAACAGTATCAAGATGTATTCGCGCTGGAGAGTGGTTTAAAAGGAAGAACTAACTTGTTGAAACATAAAATTAATACCGGAGACGCTCGGCTAATACGACAATATCCACGCCGTCTTCCTTTGGCGAAAAGAGAAGAAGCCGAACAAATACTTTCGGATATGGAGAGAGCAGGTGTGATTGAATCTTAAAATAGCTCATGAGCGACCCCAGTGGTACTCGTAAAAAAGAAATATGGATCAACGAGGTTTTGCGTAGACCACAGACAGCTTAACGATGTGACCAAAATAGACAGCTACCTTTTAACGAGAATTGACGATACGTTAGACATCCTGTGAGAATGCCAGTGGTTTTCCAGGTTCTATTTAAATAGTGATTACTGGCAGGTAGAACAGCTTTTACTATTAGAACTGGTGTATGGCAGTTTACTGTGTTATGCCGAAAGGCGGAGCACCGCAATCTGCGATTGTGGTAAAATAAAATTGTATGTGTGATGTCCTTTGGCCTGTGTAACGCTTTTGCAACGTTCGAGCGTTTGATAGAGACTATCTTGCGAAGACTGTCTTGGAAGACGTGCTTAGTTTACCTAAACAACGTGATCGTGGTTTAAAGGTCGTTTGAGGAATATTTGAGCAACTTGAAAGACCTATTCCAACGAGTACGTGGGGCAAATCTAGAACTGACTTCAAGGAAATGTCCCGTATTTAAGAAGGAAGTGCAATCCTTTGGTCACGTCGTACCTATAGATGAAGTAAAGGCTGGTCTTAGACATAATCCGAACAGTGCAAGCAAGGACGAAACTAATAAAAAAACATCAGGTCCAAAGTTTCTTGGGGTTGTGCACTTAGAAAGAAAGAACAAGTAGCAAGATGGGTCGAGAGACTGCAAGAATACGACTATGACACAAAACACCGTGTAGTCATTGGAACGCTGATGCTTTGTCTAGAAGACCATGTCCGACAAACTGCGTGAATGTTTGCCAGAGCAATTGCGTCGCGAACAAGAAAACGATCCCGAAATAAGACTACTTCTGAACTGAACGGAAAACAGTTGGTAGTGCTAAAGAGCCTGGTGTCACAGGTGTTGAAGCATCTCACGATATTACATCAGGAGGAAACTTTGACCTAAAAAAAACATTAAGGAAAGTTTGAGAAAGATTTTACTGGGTGAACTGCAAAAAGTACGTCATGAAGTGGTACCGTAAGTACACGGTTTACCACAAAACGGAAAAAACCTGATGAATCAGTATATCGTGAGAAACCTTTTAGAAAGGGTAGCGATTGATCTGATTCGGGAAACAAATGCATTCTGGTGACGGTGAATTATTTCACAACATGGACGGAAGCTTACGTCATACCAAATCAAGAAGCAGTTACAGTTGCGGACATATTGGTGAAAGAGTTTTTCTGTCGGGTTGGAGTTGCGTTGGAATTACATTCCGACCAAGACCGCAATTTTGAGTCTGCGCTGTTTCAAGAAGTTTACAGACTGTTGGGAATTAAGAAAACTAAGACGACGCCTCTCAATCTTCAATCGGATGGCATAGTTGAACCGATGAATCAAACAATGGGAAGGTAGTGTCCGAACACCAAAAAGACTGGGATCAGTACTTGCACATTTTCTTTATGACTACAAATCAAGTCGATAGCCTTTGATAAGTTTATGAGCATGTACGGGGGTTCTGTAAATACTCGGTTTAAAGTTACAATTGAGGAAAAGCATGATCTTGAAGGGTTCAACGTTCTCAAAGTTATTATTAACCTAGAGACAATGACCGAAGAATGTTGAACATTTTTGACATATATAACAGAAATGTATAAAACGTATTCAAAGGAAGCATAGGTTAGTTTTTCGAATTGAGTCGGACGAAGAAGACTTTGTCGGTTTAAATAAATAAGTGATTAACGTGTGTGCTAAGATACATCAATAAAGTGCACGTGCTAGTGAAAATTAAATACGGCGTTGTAAGTGTACGCGTTTTTAATATAAACAAATACCGATTTAGATAAACCGAAGTTATCCGCGCACATTATTTTTCGAGTGATAGTAATATATAAATTAATGTAAGTTGTTTTCTTAAATACCGTTTTAAAAAATTGTTACAATATTTTTACACAAATGATGTGCTTACCCCAAAAAATTGGTGTCGTTCGCCCAACAAACCATAAATGACTAATGACGTTAAATAGACGTGATTATTATACCTTAAGAGTAAAGTCGCTAAACTACTGACACATACTCAAATTAATTACAAAGAAAGTATTTGTGATTACGTGAGGGTACGTTACAAAGATAATCTAATAACGTAAAAATAATGTAATAAAACCCGTCGCGTTAAAATAGCAACCAGTATCACTATTAAAGTAAAAAAAGATCTTTTGTAGCTACAGAAAAATAAATTGGAAATCGGAATTGGAATATTTTATTAAATATTTTTACACAAATAATAGCTAATGACGTTATACTGTTTATATTTTATGTTTATTAAATATTATGTGTTTACCCTAAAAATTTGTTGTTCTAACCCACCATGAATGACGTTAAATAAACGTGACTGTCACATCTTGAGACTAACGTGGCTAAATTACTGCCATCTTTATTTTTTTTGTATTTATTTTGTATAATCTCATGCAACCATAAAATAGTGTAAATGTAAATCTCTCAATTAAGTTTTAACATATTTCTAAATCAAAGTAAAAACTTACATCTAAATATTATTTTATTGTTGACGTTGAAATTCACATACTCAAATTAATTTCATAGAAAGTACGTGGTACAAAGGTACTTTAATAACGTAAAAATGATGTAATAAAAACCCTTGTTTTAAAATAGCAACCAGAAGCGCTATTGATGTAAAAAAAATTGCTGGGGTCGCGCCAAAACAATAAGTTTTTAATATTATTTCTTTTCAATCTGCCTTAACTTGTTTTTTTAGTTTTCTGTCTTTCGATTTTCTTTTATTGCGACTACTATCACACCGTCTAATTTTATATGTCTTTTTTCCAGTTGTCAATATCCGCTAATAGTTCGTTGTTTTTCTTCCTGATTGATTGCTATCACGCTTATTTTTGAATATGCTTCTAGTTTTTCTTATGATATTATTTTAAATTTTTTTCCGTGTTTCTAACAATCTTTAATTGTTTTCTCTGATAGTTGTTTTTTCTTAATATTTCTATTATTTCTGATACTTTTTTTCTGTTTTTTCTTACGTTCACTCTCTTTCATTTTCTCTGTCGCTGTTTTTATTTTTTTACTTTTTCTCTTTTATTTGATTGATTCGTATTAGGTCTCTAACATAAACCATTTATTTTATTAAACAAACGCAAATAATTTAAAAAAATCCGTGTCGTCAATTTTTTACACGCCGAGCTTTTGTCGCAGTCGACACCTTCAGAGCCTGGAATTCCGCATCAAGAAATCGACTACACGAAAATTATCCAGAATAGTAAATTGTAATACAATTCAACTAAAACTTTAAAAAACGTCTACCCGAAATCGAAACGAAATACATTAATAAAAACGTCTTTCAAAATTATGCATAAAATTTTGACTACTTTGCAACTTTTAACTAACATTGCCAACTACAGTTTCTACTTTTGAGCAAAACTTTTAATGAAATGTGTGACTTAGTTATAGAAAATATATACAGTTTATAAAACGTAATTTTTAGTAAAAAGATGTTTATGTGTTGCAATGTTTTACATTAATTACGATTATTAGTTTGATTCTTTACAGTGGAGGTATGAAAATGATTGTTTTAGCAAATACCGAACGCAACGTTTTGCACTTAAGATTGGCGCTTCTTCAGGCTGTTGAAT
Source organism: Aquatica leii (assembly GCA_035610365.1). Classification (NCBI taxonomy): domain Eukaryota; kingdom Metazoa; phylum Arthropoda; class Insecta; order Coleoptera; family Lampyridae; genus Aquatica; species Aquatica leii. Next base: position 18,941,947 of record CM069435.1, read on the forward strand.
AATTTATTAGATGCTATAATATTTTTACGTTTGAATTGCGTATCATAAAGTTACGTTTATGCATAAAACGATTTAATATTTTATAAATTCAGACGCACGTTTGTTTAAGATCTTTTACAATTAAAATTTGCGCCAATAAGTGGCGGCTTTAGGTCGCATTAAAATGTTCGGCGCGTTGTTTGGAAAATAAATTCACGTTACTTCTTTAATTAAATTTTTTGTTCAAGCGTTAATAAGGGATTAGGTTAAAATGAATCGGTCGTACCTGATAATCTAAATAATTTCCGTAGCCCATATGATTACAGGCACAAGGGCAGTGTTGTATGTGATGTCGAAGTTCAGAATCCAGAACCCATGGGTTCCGAAGGCTCCCGCGGCCTGTGACGGCCATGGGGCCTTTGCATCACGGCTGCATTGATCACCGCGTGTCACCTGCACTAACTGAGTGCCTGGAGAAGCTGCTGTTCACGGTTGCTATGGTAGCAAATGCTCTGCGTCGCACGTGATGATCGCTAAATTTACTTCGTTTACGCGTGCGAACATTTATTCAGGTGCGTACGAAAATTTACAAAGACTGCACATTGGTAAAGGCAATTTTCGTCAGTCGTACAAAATCATTTTTCGGTTAATCAAGCAAGAAGCAAAAGCGCGCATATGTGACTACTGTACTTCTTCCAGATGGAAGAACATTGCGGATGTGTCGGCGAGTTTTTTGAACGCTACGCTCACGGTTCAGAATAGACTATGCTTCAATTACTTATAAATATTGCACGGGATATCTTTGTCAAAGAAAATTGCTTTTTACGTATATATGCCAACCTCATTCAACGTCTTTAGAATCGTATGCATAATAAGTGTATCTGAAGCTTTTTGGTCGATAAGAAAATGTTTAAGTGCGCATGTTTATACCTGTTGCCCGAGTCCATAGGGATGCTGAACGACGCCGGCGTTATTACCACACACAGATATGGTGCTATAACAATTAGAAAATGATTAGTGCGTGGTTGTGATAACGACCTTTGGTGCAAGTCAAAAATGCAACAATACAGGTAACACAAGTTGCTGATCATGTAAAAACCCGCCTTTGCTTTTACACAAATTCATCCATTACACTTGAAACGTTGTCTTATAAATTTTCTAGAAAGAAAAGACGTATTGAAATCGACTTATACAAAAGAACAATACAAATGACTTTTAACTACATTTTTTGCTATTTATGCAAATTTTAATTGTGTTAAAACGTATATCAGAGTTTCTCTACTTTAAATAAATATTCAAGATGCAACCTAGTGGGTTTTTGAGTGGCGGATGGAAGCGTGCTGGTGTTGCAAGTTCAGGTGTTGTTAGACGAGCCTGTCCAGCCTCTGGTGCTCAGTGGAACGTGCAAGTTGTTCGTGGAAAAGTTAATGGAAAGTGTTTATGGAACGCATGCAAAGCGTTAAGTGTTGGACTTTTACTCATGGTTTTAGGGGCGGCTATGGCAACCATTGGTAAGTTATCCAATTTTTTTAATAAAACCATTAAGCTCATACGTTCGTTGTGCATTAAAATTGTATGCTGAGAAAATCGTTTTGAAAAATATAACACAAGTTTTCTTATCATGAACTTTCGTTTTTCAACTTGACGTTCATCGTTACGGTTTCATCCATTTTTAAAGAATCTTGCGTTGTATCCTTTGCATATTTTATGAAACCGTTGTAACAAATACATGATAACAACCTTTACTTCTGTCACGTCGACGTGAACTTTATGTCTTAGAAATAATTTTATGCCTTCGTTCAGACAATCAAATAAAGCGTGACTTTATTAGTGACACATTGATTGTGGTATCAACAAAATGGAATGCAACATTTAGTTTATGTTTTGTGAAACTATTAAATAACTTCATTGAAACTAGTCAAAAAAGACAAAAAACAGTAATACGTCATCAGTACAATTACAGTATTAAGCACTTTTTAAAAATAGAATCTTAAAGTTTTACGGTTTTCTTGGTTACGATTATAAGCGATTTTCGGTTTAGACCGCATCGTAGTTGGACACCCAGACTTTGTAGGATTGGTCCTAGTCTCTCCTTGAGAGCCAAAAGAAGAAATAGAACTTGGTCTTTGCCGTATTGTCGTTCGTGAACACAAACAAACTGACGTTTTGCAAGATATTGCAGCCTGCTGCTTCGGAGTGATGGATGTCACTGAAGGATAAAGTGTAGTTGACGGTATTTATATCATTAGCGATCTGGTCTTTCACGGATTTTCACTTTCCGTTACCGTTTCACTGACTTCGTTATTAGTCGGAGTAATAGTTTGTGTCCTTTCCAAGAAGGTTGGTCTTAGAGACTGTAGCCAAGGTTTGCTGATTAATACAATTTTTCATTCTGGATAATTTCGGTGTTGTCGTTCTTACACAAGGTAAGCTTTTGTCACAGTGGATATCTTCAGAACTCGAAGAAGCGAAGCTGTGAAAATAAAAAACCATCCATATGATATGAACTGGGAAGACGGTTTAAAACTCATCAAATCTTAGCTACCAGTACTATACCCTCTAAGACAAGTATTATCTTTCTTGGAAAGTACAGAAACTGTTACTCCAAGTTATAACGAAGTAAGCCAATAGGTAACGGATAGTGAAAAATAACGGAAAGTTGAGGCACAGATACTTAAACGGCAAATCTGACCACCATCCAATACAGAAGACCACTGTTTTGCATACTTTAGCTAAAAGAATTATAACTGTGTCGAATAATGAATATCTACAAAAGGAAATGGAAACACTGTTGGAATATCTACAACAAAGTGGATACGGGTTCAAAGAGATCTAAAGAGTGTGGGTAAGAGCAGTCAATTCAAAAGCCAAAGAAGATTTACCACCTCCTACTAGTATCACTTATTCACCACAGTACATCTGGATTCGTGTTTTGAAGGCGGTTGAGTGAGGACGTGTTTTGGTTAATATTATTGCGGAGTTTTGTATACATTAAAGTGATTAAGCTGTAATCATTGAAGTGATTGTAAAGTTGAAGCAGTTAAGGAAATAATTAGAAGTACAGTAATATGTAAATAGTGAATAATGACATTAAATTTACGGTTAAGAAGGCATAGGCGAGCTCAGATAACGTGTGTGAATGCGAGAAGGATTGTGGACTAGTTTAAAGGTCAAGCGCGCGCTTTTGATAACATTGACGTACATACTTTTATTTATATACCTTTTATAATATTTGTGGCGGGCTTTAATTAGATAAAATTAGATAGAATCATGTCAAAATCCGAATCGACAGGATCGGAAAGAAAAAGAAAATACAAGAAATTATGCAAGACATTTTTGCAAGAAGTAAGAGAACAAAAAGAAGCCAGAGAAAGGAGCAAGGGGTAATGGAGATGTGTAGAGAGATGATTACAGAAATAAAGCAGATGAGGTGAGAGAACAATAAATTAGTAGTAAATCTGGAAAAGGCCACGGAGGAGTTAAGAAAAGGAAGAGAAGAGCGAAGAGAAATATGCGACATGTGGGAGAAAAAAAAGAGCATGGAAGAGAAGATAAAAAAATTAGAAAAAAGGGTGGAAATAAAGGGAAAAGAGAAAGCAAGAATTTGGTTATAAGAGAAAGGAAAGCCAAGGAGGAAGAGAAAAACGTAAAACGCAAATGGTTAACTTGTTTAAAAATGAATTGGGTGTGGAAAAAAATATGAGACGGAATTAAACAGCGAGTGGGTTAATACTGGTAAAATTAAATTCTGTAGAAGGTACGAGAAACAAGGATATTTATAGATGAAAGTATGACCCCAGTAGAAAAAGAGGTACAAAAAATATGGAGATGAAAAGAAGAAACTAAAGGAAGAAGGAAAAAGAACAACAATAGGGTTTATGAAATTATGGGTTGAGGAAGAGGAGATGCATTGGAACGTAAAAAAAAATAAATTAGAGGGAAGGAAGTCCAAAAACTAGAAATAATGGTGGTAAAAGATAAAATAAATGAGGACGACCAGGCAAAGATCAAGGAAAACGATAAGGAAAAAACGAAGGAGATAGGATTAGTATTTTAACACGTTGCAGCGGTTAAAAATAAAGGATCTGAATTTTGGAAGTATATAGAAGGGTCTGACATTGTAGGTTTAGTTCAAACGTGGTTGCAGGAGAAAGATTTGGAAATATAGAAAGTAACTTTACTAGAAAGATATATATGGAATGTACAGTTCGGGACAAGAAAAGAAAAAAAAGGAAGAGCGCAAGGGGGTATAATATTGGAAGTAAGAGAAACATAGGTGGTAGAAGAATAGAAGAATAAAAAGTAAGAGCAAGGAATAGTAGTAAATGAAATATTAAGGGAAGATGAGGGTAAATTTACGGTGATAACAGTGTACGGTCAAGAAATGAAACAAACAATCAGGAACTTGAAGCAGCTACTGATTGAAGAAGAGACAACAAAATTAATAGTGAGTGGGGATTTTAACGCGAGAATTGGAGAAGATGGAGGTATGATAGTGAATGGGGAGGAAATAAAAAGAGTAACGATAGATAAGGCATTAAACAAATATGATAGAGAGCTATTGGAGTTATGTTAGGGAAAGAGGTGGACTACACTCAACGGAAATATGGAGGAAGGAGATAGAAGAGAATATACATATATAAGTGAAAGGGGAGAATTTATAATATATTATGTAATGGTTAGTGGGGAGGTTTTAGAGGAAATAGAAAGTTTTAAAACAGTTGAAGAGGTTTATTCAGACCATAAGTCATTAGAAGTAAGGCTAAAAAGTTGGAAGAGAGAAAGAAATGATTTAAGCACAGTTTGGGAGGAGAAAAAGGTATGGACAGATGAAAATATTGAGGAGGAACAATGGATGGAGGAAGGAGTGAAAGAACTGATCAATAAAATGGATAAAGGCAAAGATACAAGAAATTAAAATATAAAAAAGTTTAGAGAAAAGAGGTGGTGGAATAAGGTATGCAGGGAAGCCAGGAAGGAAAAGAAGAGGTAAAAGAAGGCGGAAAAAAGAAATTTGGATATTCAGGAATATAAAAGATTAAGATCACAATATAGAAAAGAGTGTTGTAAGAGAAAAGAGTAAGAAAGTAGAAAGATGTTAGAAAATGAAGGAAACATATGTGGTTTTTTGAATAAGAAAATAATAGTTGGGAAAAAAGAGGGGGATACAAATTGATATGAAAACATGGAGAGAACATTGCGCAGAGGTCTTAGAGGGGGGAGAAGAGAAGAATGGTCAATTTGAAATAAAAAGGATAACAAGAGGAAGGAGCAGAACGGTTATACAGAAAGAAGAAATAGAAGAAGCAAAAAAAAAAGAAAGACAGAAGGAACGGAGGGGAGGCAATGAGAAGAATGGAAAATATACAGGTGAAGGGTTTCCGAATGATTAGAGAGAAGCAATAATATGCCCAGTTTACAAAGCAGAAGACAGAAGAGAGGTAAAAAATTATAGAGGTATAAGTGTGGCAAATGGGGGATATAAAAATTATATGACAATTTTGCAAAAATACTGGAAAAAGAAATGGAGAAAAAAAAGATCTTACCAGACTGGCAGACAGGATTTAGAAGAGGGAGTAGGTCATTAGATAATGTATGCATATTGAAACAGATAGTAAACAAAGAAATAGAAGTGAAGAGAGGGAATATTTTTGCGTTATTTTTTATATAAAAGCAACGTTTGATAATATCAATTAAAGTAAATTATGGAATATATTAAGAAAGAAACATATAGAGGAAGAACTAGTGTTATAAATGTAGAGGAAATATATAATGAGACAAAATGCAAAGTAAGAATAGATTGAAACTTAAGTGCAGCATTTTGAACAAATAAAGGATTAATGCAAGGGTGCCCATTTAGTCTTAGTTTATTTGCTGTATATTTAGAGGATTTAGAGAAAGAGTTGATGGGACAACAGAGTGGAGGAATACTAATGGAGGGGTTAAAAGTGTGGGTTTTGGCGTAGGCGGATGACGTAGTGATTATAGCGAAGATGATGATAAAGACAGTAAATAAGTATTTGGAAAAAATATTTAAATGTAAATGTGGGAAAACAAACATAGTAGTGTTACAAAAAGGGAAGGGGAAGTTAAAAAAAAGTGGAGTGGAAGTGGGGAGACAAGGTAATAGAAAGTGTAAATGAAGTGACTTATATTTGGGTTATCGAATCAGATACGACAATAAAGATGAGACTCATATAAAATGGTGTTGATGTACGGCGGAAATATGGGGGGTGGGAGGAATTGGAGTACAAAAAAAATACTGGAAATGTACGTTAGGGTTAGAAAGAAAGACGCCAGGGTACATAGTAGAGGAGGAAATGATGTTAGAAAAGATAAGAGTACAGGCGTGGAAGAGAGCAATGTGTTGCGAAGAACAATTGAAAATGCTTCATTTTTTGCTACTTACCAAAATTTCAGATTTGTTCTTGCTAAAAAAGTTTCACTTCAATAAAAGTAAAGAAAAGTGTCGAATTGACTCTGTTTTTGAAGACTGACACTGCATCTATTGATTTTCTTCTTGTTTATTTCATCAACATTTTCTGTTGTAAAATGTACACATTCAAGCTTCTGTGTAGACTGAGACGCGCAGTGATAGATAATATTATTGTATTTGGTCATGTAAATGACACTTAAGTTTCTGGTGTGCGACTTGTGGTCGTCTCGGATGATACTATATTAATTCTTACTATTTTTTTTTACGAATGTGCTTGATTTCACTATCTGTTTTTATCAATATTGAAAAGTCGCGTTTTGCTCTTTTATTTTTTTGTCTACTCTACTTGATATGTAAAAAAATTTTTATCTTCGTTTCCATCTATTTCTAGCTAAGTGTTACTCAAATGATATTAATTTATATTTTTTACTTATGTTATTGTGTCTATTTCACGGTCATACATTTAACTTTTATTCTTCTATGTTTAGTGTCAAGTTTGTTTGGTTGCACGGATTTTTAGTTAAAGCTTAACACTGTGCTTTTAGAGATCCGCGTCGTTATGAAATCCATCCGCGAATTTTTTTAAGCATGCTTTTTTTAGTCTTTTGCTTTTTCATACATTGGGGCGCTAAAACATAATTTTACAAAAAACGTTATCAGCAAATCACAGTATTTTTGGTTTTGATTAAAAAAAATTAAGCAGTTTTTAAAACAATTACAGATGGTATATAATCACAAAAGAGACTACGAAACGTAATTAAAGAAACACTTCCCGGTGTAGGAAATGTTTAAAATTAAAAATACACTGCGAGTTAAAGTAGTGATCCGCGTTGAATTTCTAATTTTAAAGGTAATCCGTGACTGAAAAAGTTTGGGAACTTAGTGTCTAAATTTCATATTTTTTACTTCTGTTATTGTGTCTATTTCACGGTCATATATTTAACTTTAAGCCTTCTATGTTTAGTGTCAAGTTTGTTTGGTTGCACGGATTTTTAGGTAAAGCTCGACACTGCTTTTAGAGATCCGCGACGTTACGGAATATATCCGCGGATTTGTTATTTTTTATTTTGCACATACTTTTTTTAGATTTTATTTTTTTGATATGTTGAATTGCTAAAACTGAATTATAATCTCATCTATCAACTAATCAAAACGGACAAAAACAGTACTACGTCATCACTATATTTTTTATTTTGATTTAAAAAGATTATGCAGTTTTTATAAATTTACAAACGGTATATAGGCACAAAAAACACTACAAAATGTATTCAAAGAAGCAAATAGTAAGAATAGAAAAAATAAAAAAAAAGAAGCAATGGTAAAGCACTCAACCACAAGGTTACTTCTTTTTCAGTCACTTTTATGGAGTTAAAAATCCGGCTGGGTTTTCAAATTGATTACCTAACTCTGTATTGTTTCCTACCTTTTAAGAGTTTAGAATCTGACTTAGTGCAAACTCGGAAAAAGATCGCGATTTGTTATTCATTCTTTTATGTTTAGTGTGAAGTTTGTTTTATTGTATACAATTTAGAAATCCGCGTATCGTGGTGAAATTTCATTCCAGTTTTCTTTTATTTTGTTTATCTTGTAGTTTTTTGCTAAATAATGTTTTTTTTATTTTTAGGTTATTACGCTGACCATTTGTCCGTCGCCCAAGAAATACGAGGAAATCACACGGTACGGATCAAAAACGAATCACGTGGTTTCCACTTAAACAACCTATCATACGCTGGTCCAATAGTAATGGGAGTTGGAGGTAGGATATCTTTTTTATCAAACATTTTCACTGAATGTAATCACTTAGTACCAAATTGAAACTATCAACCATATGGTAAATACATTTTTAGTCAACGTCTGCTTATCCGTTAAAGAGTGCAGAATTATTGACCTATTTTACAACTAAATTTAACGAAAAATTGGTCGAGCGGTGCGTTTTTTACAAATGCTGCTTTAGCGGTAAGAGACAATACTTTCTATAGAGAAGTTGTAAAACTCAAAAAGTGCTATAAAAAAAGTATGCGACGACTTACATCATATGTTAAGATTAATACACAAATTGACAAAATATGAAATTAATTTATTTTTAATCTATCACGGGGAATTTAAGAAGGTAATCTTAAATTTTATCAATAATTTGCTTATAATCAAAGAAATTTTATGTAGACAAAAAATATTGTTTAGACAAGTAGCTATTAGCTTTTGCAATCGTGTTTTACAAAAACAAAATAAAGTACACTATGGTGTAGAAGGGTGGCGAAGAAAGTCAGATACAAGGTGCGTTTGTCTACAAGATAGTTAAATATGCGCTTTACGTACGTGTCTGGAATTGTGCTAGCGTTGACAAAGTGGCAAAAGCGGCATGATTAAAAACTTTGTACTATCGTAAACAGATGGCGCTGTTAGTTAAATATCGTTTTCTAATACGCGTTAACAAGATTTATTTTTATTAGTAATTATTTAGGTAAAACTCAATAGTATTTGAAAATTAACTGTTTTCTTAATAATAATCGAGTTCTGTGATGTATTTCTATTAAGTTTTATAGTCATTTTGAGCCCTTATCTATGCTAACATGCATGAATGCACGCCGTATTCACAACTTTACAAACAATAATTTTGATTGATGTAACAGATATGTTATTTAACATTTATTGTTCTAAAGATTTTATCGAGAATTCAATATGCAGGTATCATTTAAAGCATACTACACTACAGGGGCGAACTGGCTAAAAGTACCGGGGAACTTAGATTCTCCTAAATCAATAAAAATTTAAAAAAATTGATAATTATACATATGCTGAAAAAACTGTACTAATGAAACAGCAGATTGTAGTAAAAAAATTGGAAAAATTATGTGAGATTAAACAAAATGTTAATGATCATAACGGTGACAGTAATGATAGTGGAAAATTTATACAACCTAAAAAAACGTTTTCTCAGCAACGAAAATTAAATTTATTAATCCGGAGTTAAACCCAAGCGACATAGTGCCCAAAATACATCTGTGTTAAATGAAAATTGAAATTATCTTCAAATTGAGATGTAGTTTAAGAAAATGGCCAAAACGAGTTCAAAGTACCTTAATGTCATTTTCACAAGACGAAAAACATTATAAAAAAGGCACTGCAATAAAGCACCTCAAGCATATTTATATCAGACTTAAAAATCGTAAAAATTCACTGCAACATGAAAATTCGGTATGAATGTTACTATTTCAAAATCAACTACTAACATACTTGGTACAAAATACAACATAAACATCCAGATTTTAGCAATTACGATATTTTTTTTCAGTTCGAGTATTTTATCCTCTGTACATAAAGTTCTGAAATTATAGCTTCTACTAGTTATTTCTAAATTATTGTTACGGGTTTTGCTTTTTTTTCTCTACTCAAACATTTACTCTCCCTAGGCACGCACACAGGACTGGTGCTAATTGCTGGGAAAAAGAGCGCGCGGCGGGCTATAAATGCGCTGGATCGACGGAATAAGAGACACGCGGATTTTACATGGAAGAGAATAGCCGCAAACAAAGAGATATAAAAATTATAGTCAGTGGTGAAATTTCAAATTTTGGGCTCTAGAACAAACCACTAGTAGCGATTTTATTATCTAAAATTAAGGTATCGTGTGTTACGTAACTAAATGAGGGCGGCGACTAACTCAGTTGTTCAGGCGATAAAGTCGTAAGCTTCGTGATGTTAGATGATAAAATAAATTTAAAAAATCGCTAAAACAATGAAAGACTAGAGTGGGATACACCATTTAAATCTACCCGCAGCTAAAATAGAACAAATAACAAGACAGAAGTGGTAACACAGAACCTATTTATTTTATCACAGACAGAAGTTAACGTTAGAAGAAAAAGAAGAAGAAAAAGGTACATAAGTATATTTATATAAATTTTATCAAACGCTAACACGTAAGTCGATATCACAGACAAAATATGAACTATCTCCTCGACGAAAGTGACTTAGTCGGCCTAACTTTTACATTCAGAAAACGAATGACTTTACAATCGTAAATTAAAACACAAAAGTACGAAAATTGAAGAATTAGAGAATCAACGCGCACCGTATAATAATATGTGACACAACAAAACGATTTTATAACTAATTGTGTTATCAGTATTACCTAAAACTTACCTACGGCGTTATGACAAATAAACCCCTTTTATTCATACGATCACTGAAAATAAACGACTGTACAGAATTTTTCTCAAATTAATTTCGTAATTTTTGGTTAAAGTTTCTTCCAATACGTATAATAATTGCATCCAACCCCTCGAAGGTGTAGATAGTGTTAGCTACAACGACGTGACGTCATCATGGAAATTTCCGAATTATAAGAAAACGTGTGGGGGTGGAATAATTTAATTAAACCACGAACACAAGAGATGCTTATCTTAAATAAGAACTTTCACTCAGATCACGACAATATTCTAATTCATATTTACATAGATGTGCGTGAAACACTTGAGAATGATGAAAACCTTGTTGGGTGTACACGTACATACGCCTGCGTCCTTTAAAACGTTACCGGAAGAAAATTAAATCGTGTTTAAATTTGACATACTATCCCTACTCAACAACCAAAAGAGAGCGTATCGAGAATAAATTTTATACAGGGGACAAACATTATACTAAAGCATTTCTAACAGAAAAAGTAAACCCTCATCGGTGCTGGGCTTTGAAACACTACTTTACCTTGAGTTATGGTATTTTTTACCGCTAACTAGAGTTTGTTGAAATAAAATCGGAGCTTCGGGCCTAAACGAAATCTCAGGTGTAACAGGTTCTGATGAAGCACGTAATACTACGGAACTTAATTTGAAATTTAAGATTGAAGCGTTTTTATACAAAGTTGTAACTTTCGAAAATGGCAATTAGAACTCATGGAAACAAACAACTTTTCTTGGCTCAAATTTTTGATTTGGAGCCCTGGCGTTTCTTGGTTTTTCGAAAAATCGTCATGACTCTCTTATTTTAAAGAATATTTAAAAAATACAAAAACTTTTGCTTTCATCATTTGTTTTTGGTTTTCTAAATCATTTGTATTTAAAATTATTTCCTATTTTATCAAATAACAAAATGGCGACCTATCAAAAATTTCAAAACTAGATATTTTCAAAACCACTTGACCGATTTTTGAAAATGAAACATGTGTTAGCTATTGCGTCCGCCATTAGGTTTTTACACTTTGGTTCTTTCGTATCCATGCACTCCTTGATATTGGACCGTTGGTGTACGATCTTTAGTCGATAATGTTTTTGACACACTGGTCGATAGCAGCAACTTCAGCTTGAAAAACTGACGCATAACTAAGGTTAGCAAAATTAGCTTCTCATGGTGCTTGCCTCCATATATTGCGGCACCGGTACAGTTGCGATTTTTGGTCTTATCGGTGTACCATAAAGTTTCTTTAATCGAGTCCGGCTAAAGTAAAGTAAAGTCGGATCTCATTATTAACATTGTTTCTTCTTGCAGCACGTTGTATATATTCGGTTTGTATGTTCCGCTAGAGACGTACGTTCATTTATCTGCAGTTTGTTGTTATATTCAAAATAATAAAAGAAACATAAATAAGGTAATCGCTGGTGTTCAGTGAAGATGGTCGAGAGATGAGTTCAACAATCTGTGACTAATTTGGAAAACTCACAAGGTAAAAGTTAAAATTAAAAGAGCGCCAGGAAGGTTAATAGCTTAATTAGGCTTCTAGACCTTGCCAACCAAAAAATCTGCTATCTTTTTAAATACACTTTAAATCGTACTTACCTTATTAGAGTGCATTACACTAAAATCTGCAATTTTTAATTTACACAAAACGCAAAAATTTTAAAACGGTAATTATATATATAAATAAACACAAATTTTATTTAAAAAAATACAGAATTAAGTAAAACGTCGAGACCGTAAAGTATACGAAATAGAATGAGCAACCAAAAACTCACAAGAAACGCAAAATTATCAAATGATAACTAAATATAAACTACTAAAGTAAACGAGCGCACTAGAATATAGAATTAGAATCTAAATTTTGAAACGAGTTAATCACTGTCGGAAATAATAAATTATAAAATGTACTCAAAACGTATGACAATTAACTTAACCTAAATGACTCAAGTGGACATGCACTAAATGCGTACTGTTATCAGCAGACATGTCATTTTTTACACTTTGCCTAGCTTAAAAACCATGTTTTTAAGGTTGGTTCTCTTACCTCATACAAACTCACCGAACGCGATGGTGGGTATAGTTACCACAGTATAATAGCCGTTTGGTCATTGTAGGTTTTAATCCTTATGTTTGATTGCATTAAGAACTTTGATGGTCTTTGTTGTGACGTTTTACAGATGAGCGTTAAAAGTCAGTCTGTAGGTATGAAGGTGAATCCTAACATTTGACTTCATCAAGAGCGCGAGTCCGTACATCGTAGGTAGTTTTATGTTATCCGTTTTCCGTCGTTTGGTAAACGAAGCGATTGCCGTTTTGATTGAATTCACTGGCAGTTTTTTTTACACAATTTTCGGACAGTGTTTAGTGTTTAGTGTATTTTGCAGTATGTTAGATATAATTGTTTTAAAATTCCCGTTTGTAATGATGATGAAATCGTCGACGTCTTCTGGATCTTGTAGTAGGCCGTCTATGAGCAGGCACTACAGCACGGGTGATAACGCTTCGCATTGTAGGCACCCACTAGCCACCTTGGCTCATACCGTACAAAGTAGCTGTTACCGTCCGATTTCTGAGCATGGAGTTGATCCAGTTTTGCACTATAGGTGTGATGAACGTGTAGGTTTATTTTCTAGGATTTTCAAAAGTCTTTCTTTGCTTTTTTAATGGCATTGTTGTATGCCGTGAGAATGGTTTTGTATTATTCGCAGTCTTTTTTGGATTTGTTAAATAGCTTTCTAGTGTGTGCTCTTTCTTTATCAAGCTTCATGTTTTATCAAGTTACCTTGTTGGGGGGTTCGTTTACTAATTCTTGGGCAGCTTGTTATAAATGCAGACTTTATTGAATTAACAATACCTAGATTAGAGTTTCGTTGAACAACTCCTAGTCGGTTTTCCTTGAGTTTCTGTATTTCATTACGAGTTTCTCGTCTGATGTAATGTTGAAGCGAATGTATATCTGGTCAGATAAAGAAGGTTCATCTGATACATGCCACATTTTTATTACTTTGCTCGCCTTTGGACTAACAAGTTTACGCTTCTTAGTTTTGTGACTATTACACTGCCGATTGTCTGTGCTCACCCCGAATTTCTTCTTAATTTTCTACTCAAAGTTTTTGACCCAGAACACGCCTGACATTGACCTCGTTTTTGGGTTCACACGCCGCTTGTACTGGTTTCTCTTGATTTGCGTTGCTCTGTTAGCTGATATCGTCTAATATTTCGTTTATATAAGCTTGGAACGTATAGCAGCGTTGGTAATCTTTTTTCTCGTATGGGGCTCTACTGATTGTTTACTGAATTCTTAAAAAATCGTTTTTTGTGGCGGCGCTTTGATTTCTAATCTTTTGGTTATCGTTTTGATTGTCTGTTATAACTGTATTCTGCCACTATCTTATCTAGTGAAATATGATATCCGGTTTCTTGTGTTTTTTTCTGAAACAACCATGTCACTGCAATTAGCTGAAATGTCGGTGAGTGGGCTAGATTGAGAATACTATAACTAAAGAAAAAAATAAGCGCTACTTTATTGTACTGGCAAAATCTTTGGCTTGGAGACACCAGGGTATATACGAAATCGCGTCCACGAAGAAGTGGGATATAAACAAACAACTATCAACGAGAGAACAAACAACTTTGTTATATTTATTTTTCCAAACGATAACCGCTTTTTTCTTTTAACCTAACCGTTTAAATTAGTATTAAAAACGACTTATGCAAACTTAAAGTTTCTTACGTAAGTAGCAATTAAATATACTATATCAGTAGTATTATAGCTCAATCTGGCGAAGAGTGTAAGTTTACAATCGTCGCTGTATATTTGCCGAAGTCTGGCTTTAAGTACAACTAATACTTAAGGATACTAGGTTGGAATCAAGTCAGCGTACTTAAATTTGAATAAGTTGAAAGTTGAACTATTGACTCAACTGAAAGTAAAATATTAATAATAATAAAGCTGAAGACATAGTAAATAGAATTATAGACTATATGTAGCGCAGTTATAAAAAAACAATACAAATTAATACGCTGAGTGTAAGTCAAATAATCACATCAAAACCACACTTGACAAGTAGCGGGTCAAGGTTTCATTTGAGAGACTACCTGCGGTTATCAATCCTACGTCGCTACACCTGTCTGATTCGGTTTATAATATTATAAACATCCTCATGTTCATTCGTTGAAGTTGAGCTGTAGAAAAGACTTCAAAGTTAACAAAAGCAAGATGGCACCCATGTCTGTGATGATTAAAGTAGATCGAGAATCGTCTTAATTCTGTCAAAAAACGTAGAAAATTTTTATTTCAGTTAACTCGAATTGAACGGACAAAGTTTCTATTAAATGTTACATGTCATTATTTATGCTTTTCTATAAGTAGTCATTTGAAGTAAAATTTAAGCCGTCTCTGATTTTTTGACTTCACTGTTTGTTTTGACATTTACTCGAGGGAAGCGCAAGCAGAGGTAACGTTCATTCGCATACTTGACATCACTCTGAACGTTTGATTTTATCAAGATCTTATCTGCTACATTGTAATTCTGCTTTGTACTTTGGTTATTTCACGTAATACATAGTGAACTTTTCTTATTTGTATTCGATGTTCTAATTATTTATTGAACCTTAAGCATTTTTTAATTTGAATTCACCGTATTACTTATTCTATCTAAACTAATTTTAGATCAAGTTTTCATACTACGCATGTCTCATCACCAAAGTAATACAAAATATTATTATAATACGAAAATTAAAACGTTAATAGTTATTAGGTACTATGACGTGCAACAAACGATACTATAAGGGTGTTTAGATGCTATCGAAATAACGCATTTGTTTTTTTTTGAGGAATGAATGGGGCGTTGCCGTTCTGGCAAGAATTCTTCAAAATAAGGCTTTTATATTAGTTAGTGTTCCATACGCTGTAAATGTTTGGTCTAGTAACTTTTTAGTCAACTCTTAAAAAGTAAAATGTTCTTTGTCGCGACCCCGTATCCAGGTTTCAAACATGAAACAAATTCAATTCCACTTTTTTGTCTGGGTTCCCTTCTAGGAAATTTCCCTCCTTTCTTCAATAGATTTGCAATGCAGTTACAACGTTGCCGAGAATCCCCGTTTTTATGCCGTAGTTGACAGGCTTACTTTTATCTTTATTTACCACAAAACGGCAGTAAGTGTGGTCCTGGATTGCAAGACATTTGACAGTTTTTTTTATGAATATCTTAGTTACATCTTGTATAGGTATTAATTTATCCGTTGCTCTTGTGTCTTTATCGTGAAATCTAATCAAACTGGAAGTTGAGATTTTTTTTTTAAAGTTGGACGATAGAAACAGGGGTCATTTTGCCACAGCATAGGAATGGGCTTACGATTAGCTTTTCGTAAACCATTTCAGTTTCATTGGTATTCTTCCAAATAATATAATCTACTCCGTCATTACGATTTTTAGTTTCGTAAGCCTCTCGCTGACTTGCAAAGTTTACTATTTCATTCACCATTTCAACAAAAATAAATAACTTGAATACTTCTGCCATAGCGCTGGACTTAGGTACTTGGGAATCAACATCAGGACGAACCGCAATTATATTTTTTTATTGCTGCCGTTTAGAGTTAAAGGGATTCTTCAGACAAATGGCATCATCTTTAGCAATAAAGATAACTTTGACGTTGGAATTATGATGTCTTCATCTTCTTTCTTTTATCTCTTTTAAGTTATTTTCACTTTATAACAAATACAACATGAATATCCAGATTTTAGCAATTACGATATCAAAGTTCTTGCTTCAGTTCGAGTATTTTATCCTCTGTACATAAGGTTCGGATATTATAGCTCCTAATAGTTGTTTCCATATTATTGTTACGGGTTTTGCTTTTAGTTTTTGTTTTTCTCGAATATTTATTCTCCTCAGGACGTACACAGGACTGGTCCCATACCTGGAAAAAAGAGCGCGCGGCAAACCATAAATGCGCTGGATCGACGATGTAAAGAGACACGGGGATTTTACATAGAAGAGAATAGCCAAAAACAAAGATATAAAAATTAGAGTCAGTTATGAAACTTCAAATTTTAGGCTCTAGAACAAACCACTAGCTGCAATTTTATTATCTGAAATTAAGTTATAGTGTGTTAAGTGGTTTTTCTCGTAATTAAAAGAGGGCGACGACTAACTCAGTCGTTTAGGCGATAGAGTCGTCGGCTTTGTGGTGTTAGATGATAAAATGAATTTTAAAAAGCGCTAAAACGATGAAAGACTAGGGTGGGATACATCGTTTAAATCTACTCGCATCTGAAATAGAACAATGACAAAACAGAAGTGGTAACACAGAGTATATTTATTTTATCACAGACAGTAGTTAACATTAGAAGAAGGAAAAGAAGAAGAGGAAAACAAAGAAGAAGAAGGTACATAAGTGTATTTATATAAATTTTATCAAACGCTAACATGTAGGTTGGTATCACAGACAAAATATAAACTACGCTCTAGACTGGGCAACACGTCGTACAGCAAAGTGACGTACTCGGCTTAACTTTTACATTCAGAAAACGAATGACTACATTTGTACATTAAAATACAAAAGTACGAAAATCGAAGATTTAGAGAATCAAAGGGCACGGTATAATAATATGTAACACAACAAAACGATTTTATAATTAATTGTGTTAACAACCTAACATGTACGTACGGTCGTTCTTACAATAGACTGACCACCAAAGTGCTAAGAATTGAAATAGAAAGTGTAATAATTACAATGAGTTTAGCGCACCTTACCAGTATTATATAAAACTTAATTGAAATCTAACCAAAAAGTTACATACGGCGTTATCACAAGTAAATCCTGAATATTCATACGATCACTGAAAATAAACGACAGCGTAAAGTTTCCCTCAAATTAATTTCGTAATTTCTTGGTAAAAGTTTCTTTCAATACGTAAAGTTACATCCAATCCCTCGAAGGTGTAGGTAGTGTTAGCTACAGCGAAGTGACGTCATCATGGAAATTTCCTCATTATAACATCTGCTTACTATCTCCACAAACAAAGAAAACGTGTGGGAATATAGAAACTCGCTTCAGACAATTACGGAATAATTCAATTAAACCACGAACACAAGAGATGCTTATTTTCAGATCACATTATTTTAATGATTATATCTGCGTTCTGCGTGTTTTAAAATTCTACATTCTATCCCTACTCAACAACGAAAAGTGAGCGTATCGAAAATAAATTTCATACAGGGGACAAGTATACTAAAGCATATAAAATCTTAAGCTTTAGCGGTTATGTTTATAAGCGACTTTCGGCTTAGACCGCGTCGTAGTTAAACACCCAGACTTAGGCTTTTTGAATCTTCAGAGTGGTAAATGTCACTGAAAGAAAAAGTGTAAATGACGATATTTGTACCAATAGCGATTAGCGTGATTAACGGACCTTATCTTTCCGTTACCGCTTCACTGATTTCGTTATTGCTCGGAGTAAGTGTTTGTGTCCTTTTCAAGAAGGTTGATCTTTGTCTTAAAAGATACAATACTGGTACCCAAGTCTTAAACCGTCTTCTCGGTTCATATTACATGGATGTTTTTCTACTTCTACAGCTTCGCGGATTAGTCTGGGAAAGTAGAAAGGAGTTCTAGCCAACACTTTAGTTTGGTCAAAGATCAGTGTGTGTCCTTGGTTCCATACGTGTTCTGCCACTGCTGATTCAGTAACTCTGCGGTGATTGCAGTCAGGCATATGTTCTTTTACTCTAACTTCAATAGAGCGTCCCGTCTGTCCTATATAACTTGATCCACAGGAACAAGAAATTTTGTAAACTCCGGCATGTTTTAGAGCCTCTTGTTTGTTTTTAGCAGATGTAAACCAGGTGTTCAGGGTATCCTTAGTCGTAAAGACGGTTTTAATATTATGTTTCTTTGGCACCTTGCTTATTTTGTCTGTCGAACCCATACAGTATGGCAAATAAGCGGTGCTAGTAGGAGGTGATAAGTCTTCTTTGACTTTGGATTTATTGCTCTTTTCTATGCGTTTTGGATCTCTTTAAACCCGTATCCATTTTGTTATAGGGATTCCAACAGTTTTTTTCTTTTCGTTTTGTAGATTTTCATTATCTGACACACGTATAGCTCTTTTGGCTAAAGTATGCAAAACAGTATTCTTCTATACTAGATGGTAGTAAGATTCGACGTTTAAGGATCTATTAGTGTGCCTTTTCTTTTCTATAAACGGAATGCCCCAATTTTCCGTTATTTTTCTTTATCACCAGTTCATCAAGAAAGGCTAGACTGCTGTTATGTTCTAACTCCATAGTAAATGTAATGCTATTATTTGCAGAGTTTAGATGTTGAAAGAACTGATTTATAAAATCTTAAGCTTTCGCGGTTGTTATCTTTATGATTATAAGCGACTTTTGGCTTAGACTGCGTCGTAGTTAAACACCCAGACTTAGGCTTGGTCCTAGTCTCTTTTTGATAGCCAAAACAAACGCATCATCAACATATCTGAACCAAGTTTTTAGTTTTAACTCAACATTTTTCATAATTTCAGTTTCAAAATATTCCATGTAAATATTGGCTATAACTGGAGAGAGCGGTGAACCCATGACCGCTCCTTCTATTTGTTTAAACAAGTTGTCGTTATAACTGAAATAAGTGTTTTTAAGGCAGAGTTCGATGAGCAGAACTTCTTCTTCAGTAATTCTCTCCTTGAGCAAAAACAACACTTCGTCAACCGGGACTTTAGTAAAAAGAGATACCACGTCAAAGCTGACTAGGATATCTTCTTTTGTTATACGAAAGTTCTTAATTTTCTCTACAAAATCTGTAGAATCTTTAATGTGAGTTTCTGTATTTCTTGTCAACGGTATGAGTTTTGCAGCTAGATAACGTGCTAACGATTGAGTTGGTGAATTGATAGTGCTCACTATCGGTCGAAGAGGGACTCCTTCTTTGTGTATCTTGGGAAGACCGTAGATTCGTGGCATAACTGGATTTTTTACAATCAAAGTTTGTTTATTGTTAATATCTATAGTAGTGGTTCAGATATGTTGATGATGCGTTTGTTCTATGGCCTCATGGCAAAGATAAACTAAATCAGTTCTTTCAACATCTAAACTCTGCACATAATAGCATTAAATTTACCATGGAGTTAGAACATAACAGCAGTCTAGTCTTTCTTAATGAACTGGTGATAAAGAAAAATAACGGAAAATTGGGGCATTCCGTTTATAGAAAGAAAACGCACACTAATAGATACTTAAACGTCGAATCTCACCACCATCCAGTACAGAAGAATACTGTTTGGATACTTTAGCCCAAAGAGCTATACGTGTGTCAGGTAATGAAAATCTACAAAAGGAAAAGGAACCACTGTTGGAGTCCCTACAACAAAATGGATATGAGTTCAAAGAAATCCAAAACGCAGGGAAAAGTGCAATAAATCCAAAAGTCAAAGAAGACTTATCACCTGCAACTAGCACCGCTTTAACGTTCTGTTTGGTACAGACAAAATAAGCAGGGTGCAAAAGAAACATAATATTAAAACTGTCTTTAGGACTAAGAATATCCTGATCACCTGGCTTACATCTTCTAAAGACAAACAAGGGGCTCTAAAACATGCCGCAGTTTACAAAATTCCTTGTTTCTGTGGATCAAGTTATATAGGATAGACGGGACGCTCTATTGAAGTTAGAGTAAAAGAACATATGGCTGACTGCAAACACCGCAGAGTTACTAAATCAGCAGTGGCAGAACACGTGTGGAACCAAAGACACACGCTGAACTTTAACCAAACTACAGTGTTGGCTAGAACTCTTTTCTACTTGCCCAGACTAATCCGCGAAGCTGTGGAAATAGAAAAACGTCTATGTAATATGAACCGAGAAGACGGTTTAAGACTCAGCACATCTTGGTCTTCAAGTATTATATTCTCTAAGACAAAGATCAACCTTTTTGGAAAGGACATAAACACTTACTCCAAATAATAACGATGTCAGTCAAGCGGCAACGGAAAGGTAAGGTCCGTTAATCACGCTAATCGCTATTCTTTCAGTGACATTTACCACTCTGAAGATGCAAGCTGCAATGTCTTGCGAATCGTCAGTTTGTTTGGGTTCACAAACGACAATACGGCAAAGGCCAAGTTCTACTTCTTGTTTTGGCTCTCAAGAAGAGTCTAGGACCTAAGTCTGGGTGTTTAACTACGACGCGGTCTAAGCCGAAAGCCATTTGTTTCTATCGCTGCCGTTTTCGGTTAAAGAGATTTTTCAGACAAATTGCGTCATCTTTAGTAATAAAGATATCTTCGATGTCTTTTGGAACTATGTTGTCTTTTCTCTTTTAATTTATCTCTTCTAAAGACTCATCTAGGTCCACCGAATGCAAATCAGAATCAAAACAGTTCTCAAATTCCTCATCTATATATACTAAATATTAGAATATTTTTACCAATATTAGATATAACTGTTGATAGGTATATTTACTCACCGGACTCATCGAGTCAGTCGAGCCATCATTCAAACGCAATTGAAATATATCTCTACACAGACTTTACACTGACAATTCAGGAATAAGTATAGAATCCAGTAGCGTACTTACGTGTATTTATATCCCTTCAGACAGTCTCAAAATATTTTTCCAACCTTTCATAAGCCTACTGGGATAATTATTACAGTAGTGAATAGCGCACCGTAAGGAAAAACACTTTGACTTTACTAAGATTCCGGTTGGTGCTCGTCTTTTCGTCGTTTGTGTGCGTTATTTCAACTGCCAAAATCGAATGTATTTCTATATTAATTATTTCTACCGTTATTTCTAAAATTTTCCGGTTCCCTTACTTTATTAATTACAAAAGATAAATGTGGGAGAATACCCCTAGGTAATTACAAGCACATTATATTAAGGCTTATGTGGTATCTCTTTGTAATATCCTATCTTTTTTGTCCCATTTACAGGTTGAATAAGCAGGAAGTTAATGCATGTTGGTAAAACGGAACCTACCAAATTGTGTGGTTTGCCGTAAAAACCGATGTCGCTCTTTTTGTTAATAATTTGTATAGAAAAACTTGCTTTCACAATGAAAACGAAATCTTGCATCAAACAGTTCTAAGAGAAATTTCTATTTTAAAAAAGTATTCGTGATATTGTTACTCGAAAACAATTTTTCTTAAAACGAAATCGACGACAGAAAATCGATGGCTATGCTTTTGTTTGTATAAAGAATACTATTTTTCGATTTATGTTGGTAGTTTTGCCGTGATGGTTTTTGTTATATCAAAAACTTTAGAAAACATACTTAGTTCATGAATGAAAAATGCGGAAATAATTTTTATAATTTTAGAAGCTGACAGAATTTTTTTCAAAGTGGCTGGAGCGATAACATTTCAAGGTCGAAAACTGAAAGAAAAATAATTCTTAAACTTTTGGTTTTAATGTTCTTTAAGGTCGTTTTTTTTGTATTTCTTTTACTGCTATGTCTCAGCCTACTTTAAAATACATAATTTGTGGTCTAATTATAATAATAAGTACGTACAACATTCGCAACGAATTCATTTTGAAATTGTTTTCTATATTATATTTATGTGAAAATATTCGTTTGACATTTCTCATTCGAATTTTAGAAAATATCGATTTGAAAAATACCTAAATAATAAATTAATTAAAAATTAAGTTGTTTAATTTTAAAAAATTCTGCCCCCGGAGAGAATTGAACTCTCGACCCCTGGTTTACAAGACCAGTGCTCTAACCCCTGAGCTACGGAGGCTATGAATCTTACACTGTCATACATGTTTAAATATAGCATTCCAAAATTAAATCTTGAAACCATTATAAATTTTATAGATTAAATAGCAATTTTTATTTAAATTTGTATTTAATGATAATAAATTTGCGTTCGAAGCACGCGTGTTACAAAAAATATACGTTTTTTCTCATTAAATTTAGTTCGTGTTTCTATTTTTAATTTTCATACATTCGTATTTGATGATGTGCTACAGAAAATTAGAGGCGTTTCAATTTTACTTTTATAAAAGAAATCAATAGTCTCCGTAGGCGTAACTACTAAAAATTATTCACTCAACTTTACAGTGATAACAAAACTTTGGACGAAATTAATCCTACGCTTTCTATACGTATATTCTCCCCTATAACATTCACCTACAGAATTCGTTTTCTAAAAGGGAATGAAAGAACGCTCGAATGCCAATTGTGCCCATTTGATATGTGTAGTTTGTTTATAGCGTTGTAAAACGAGTCCTTGTCTGTCTGGGTTGAATAAGTAAACAAAGGTAATAAAAAGAAGTGAGCCATAAATTTCAATTTATCAACATAAAGATGGCGGCAAATTTCATAACTACCTATGATTGACTCACTACTTTTTTTCGATTATCAATTTGTTTTTAGTAACTACCGAAGAAGCATTAAAAATACTGAAATGTTAGTGTAACTAAAAATAAAGCAATTGTAGAACCTAACATAAAATGCAGTAACGTATAGACACGTTTTATATGTATTTTCTTCGGTGGTCGGAAATACTGATTGCGATTACTTTCTACAATCGGTGATCATCGATCGTGCGATTATCCTTTTGAGGATGATCCGCGATCGTATTCATTATATCACGATCGAGTATTGCTCAAAACTCGATCATTTTGCGATCTTTTCAAAAGTAAGTTAAAAACTTTCTACTTTAGCAAAAATCCTTATAATTTTCAAAATAAAATTCATTGCATTAAAAGTGTAGAGATACGGTAGAGGTGACCCTTGTTTTTAAAATTGATTATAAAGTTTCTTCAGTTTTGCGTAAGCGGCTTACTGCTACCGCTACAAATCGCGCGATCCTCCCCCGCTCAAATGTAGTCAAACGTAACTAGAAAAACATAAATAAAGTCGTCCCAGAAGGAGGAGGAGGAGGAGGAAGACGTGGACTCACGGCTTATCCTCGCTGCTAAAGTTAATACCAAGTAGGCAAGGAAAAGGATCAGTATATAAATAAGGAAGTAGAAGAAAAGCAGACTGTTAGTCAAGCAGCAACAGCTAAAACCAAACTCAAATGTGTCATTTAACTAAAAATTATGAGCTAGCAAGTTGTTACCACTTTTTTTAGCACGTTCTTATGGTAACAACCACGTCACCACAGATAGTTTAGATACTAATGAGTGGGCGTGGTTGCGAATACTATAATAAAAAAGAAAAAAAAATGAGCGCCATTCCTCTGTAAGAGTAGAACCTTTGGCTCGGAGACGCCAAAAGTACATAACAAACTTGCTGTAGAAAAAATTAGGAAAAAAGCAAACAACTATCAACGAAAGAATATAACAATTACTACATAAGGCAAAATGCAATCTTATTCTAAAAACGAAAAACTTACCTGTAGTTTCTTAGAGTATTACCTGGCATACAATCAAATGATTAAACTAATCGACGTCAACGTAACTAATAATACACAAATGTAAAATAAGCTGAAGGCTGAAGTACAGAATCGATCAAAAATAAAATATTAATATCGATGAACGAGTAACTGAAGGCTTAATAGAAGTAATAGGACATAATTAAAATAGCTGAAACTTGGTAAATACAAATGTAAATAAATACGTAACACAGTTGCAAAAAGATAGCACAGATCAATAAAGTTGAAGCGTAAAACAAGTAAACAACACCAAAACCGACGCTTGACAGCTGATTAAAGTCCAATTTGACACATGAGGCCATTAATCTCACGTTAATTACACCGAACTGAGTTGGTCCATTAAGTATGAGACATCATTAAAAAGAAAATAATACTTTCACATTTAATAACAGAGTTTGAACAAAAGACTCCTTGCCTCCACCAATTTCGCTGTAATGAGCTTTAATTTAGCAAATGCAAAATGACGTCAGGTATTCATTACTTGCAAGTAGCTGACTAGAAAGAAAGTCGATTTAACCTTTTCGATACAGAACAGAACAGAAAATCTTCTTTCCATTCCCAATCGCTAAAAGCGTAATAGTAACAACGACGTGAAATTAAATTGCTTACGATTAAACGGGCAAAGTTTCTACAAACGTCAACTAAAAAAAGAATTCTGGCGAATGTTGAACATGAAATACTGATATTGTGTCTCCAGTGCGGTAGTAAGAATTTTGTCGAAAATACGAAATTGTGACACTTTATTACTAACGACACGTAACGATGTACCATTACAAATTAGCGAAATCGAGCAAAGAACACCTGGATCTGGACTTAAAGTAACGATTATTAATTTTGTTTTATACGTTTTGATTGGCGCTTGAGATACCTTGTCCAAAAATTCAAAATGTTTGAACTTGTAAAAGTGCCAAAAGGAATTCTGATAATCAACGTATGGTCTAAGCGTCTAAGTGTCATACCGAATGACCAATTGACGCACCAGATAAAAATGCATAAAGTGAATACAACCGGTGGCGTGACCAAATGGTTAACACGTTTGCTGCATTTTCTACAAACCGAAGAACGTCAATCTGATACACTAGCCTGCCTTGCAAACCAGAATAATTTCCGGTTTTCAGTACCAAACCCACTAACAGCACCAACAATATCAGCAGTGCTATGTGAAGCCGCAGAAACTTCAAAGCTGTTTCATACCTCAATCAATGATCAAAATCTTGGCACTAGAGATTGCAAGAACCGCCGCCAAGACTATTTTTTTTCTCTAAAAGTTGCCGGACTTACGCTGCCGCCATTTACTGTAAGTAAAGACACAAAATCATGACAGTCTCATCTAGTAATGTTCTGTGTTTGTGTCTGCGCCGAGAGGGTGCCCACACAGCACAAGCATATCCAGTGGATATGAAATGTACACACCAACCATGGATACCGGAGGTGCATCGAACATCCATATTTAATATTATGGAGCAAGGATGGAGGTCCATTGGATATATCATTCCGTCACGGAAAAATCTTCATAGTATGTCCATAGGACCTCCAGGTGGATAAACATTTTACATCCATATGGAGATACATTGAACAGTCATATGAACGTACAAAATACATACATATGGAGGTTCAATGAACATTTAATTAAAGTATAATAAACATTCATTTTTTTTATAGAACCTTCATATGTGCATATCTATATATTAACAAAAAATATGGCCACACGTCAAATAAAGTCAATACAAAATGCCAATAGTGATATTTTCCAGATGCAACAACTCCGGTTGGTCCACAGAAAATATGACCACTTGTTCATTTTCACTCAAACACAATCGAACTTTTTTATTTACACATTCTCTCATTTTTCTAGAGCTTTTATCCATTATTTATATTATAGGAATCCAAATACTTACTAGATTAATGTACAGCAAAAGTAAATTCAAATATGCAAAAATACCTTGTCTTTACCCAATAAACACATCTGTACTGGCAATGTACTCCTTAGCCGGCACTCAGAATGCTGGCAATGTACTAAAATGAAGTACACTGCCGGTAACCAGGTGACACACCGGCCGATATATTGCCGGATGAATCTTGCCAATGCAGAAATTGCATCGAACCAATATCGGCAAGTTATGTATATTAATACAAGTTAAATGCAGAATGCCAGTGAAATCTGTGCAATATAATATGTACTTTGCCATCACATAAATAGTGCGCAATTTTAAAAGCATTGGCAATGTTAGCAACTTAACTCAAAATAAAAGCATACAATGGTATTATCATTTTTAATTTAATTAATAAAACAATTTGGAAACTTAACATACAATGTCCATATATGTACTGAAAAAAATTAAAAAAATATAAAAAACCTATTTACATTCATTCTGTGCTTATGTTTATTGGCGTCTTTCGTACCCACTACTCCTGGTGTTTATTGCGTGTTGTAAAGCTGCACCACAATTTGAATTTTTTCTTATGGATACTGTAAAATAAAAATTACATTGTAATGCTACTCAAATAACTTATGCACTTTTTTAGCAATTTCTAAACTAAATTTTGAAGTTTTTTAAGTAATTATAAAGAATTGTTTTGTAAATAGTCGTGAAATAAAATACAACATGAAAGTCAAGTTTGGCAGTAATGCACTTGAAATCACATTACGTTAATATACATATAAAGTTAATGTTTTAAGTTTTAACCTATAAACTATAAAATACTCTGAAGCCTCTTACCATAAATTAAATTTAAAATATTTTTACAAATTTGTTTTGCTTGATCCAGACCAATTACTTGGTTAAAACATGTCTCGTTTGCTGTATCTTTTCATCCAACAAAGTAGATTGAATCGATCTAAAAAAAAATTTCAATTAAATAAAACTCAGCAATAAGAATAATGAATTGGGAAATTGTAGATAAACTCACAAACTGGCTCTTAGATTACAAATTCCAAAGTCATTATATATTTTCTCAAAAACGTGTTAGTTTTTAGGTTATATATTTATTATTAAGAAATAATTTATATTTAAATTTAATACTTACTTATTTTGTTTACCCATCCATCCTAAATGATGAAAAACAAACACATTTTTTCGAAATTTTAAAGCACAAAATGGTTTGCATACGATAAATACAAGCTAAACAAAAAGCCAAAAAGTTTGCGTGTGCAATAATTCCTTAAATAATCAGTGGCGATAATATACGCGAAACCTTGGCGAAAACAAACGAACAACGAAGAAAGTTTAAATTAAACCGCGCCAAGTATTTTTTTTTTCTTTTTCAATTTTTCATTAAATTTGTTGTTGCATGTTAAATATTTACTACAAATGTTAAATTTTAGAGAATATAATTATTTCTAAATAATTTTGATAAAAAATAGCAACTCACAAAATTATGTAACATGATATATAAAAAAAAATATTTCCGAACATAACACTTAAGATAATCCTATTTCACAGATATCCATGAATGTATATAAGGTGCATATACAATGGATATTAAACTACGGATGTACATCAATGGATATTATATGGATAAATATGTATATCCATTGCATCTCGCGTGCTGTGTGGGTGGTATGTAACAAAACGGTGGAGGTGACCAAAATTGTTTATAAATTTTCTTTAACTACGCGTGAGCTTTAGACTCTCGGATTAAGCCCACTTCTACTGTTTCAAAACGCTTAAGTACATTCCGGCATAACCAGACAGGCATATAAAAGGAAACATTCGAGTCTTTTCTTTTGAGACCCGTGTCTGGTAAGACTTATACCAGGTACTATTACAAATTAACGCAATCAAGCTAAAAAAACACCTGAATCCAAATGTAAGCATTTTTAATTGTGTTTTATACATTTTGGATGGCGTTCAAAATACCTTGTCCCAAAATACAAAATGTATGAACCTGTACAACTAATTTAGATAGCCCCATGTTTGGTTCAAGTGGATGAGTGTCATACGGAATTGTTACACTGGTTTTCGTGTAACCAAAAAAAAATAAGCAACGGCTAACACAGTTTCCCCGGAGAGGGAGTCGTAGGCTTTGTGATGTTAAATTATAGGTTAAAGCTAAAAAAAGGCACCAAGACGATGAAAGATTAAATTAGGGAGGTATCGTCTAACTCTACTCGTAGCTGAAAAAGAACAAATAAAACGAAAGAAGTAATATAATGTATCACAGAAGTAGTTGAAGAGGACGAAGACAGTATATAAGTATAGTTATATAAACGTTGCAAACAATATTACATGGGTTGATATCACAGGCCAAATATAAGTTACGTCCTTTGACTGGGCAACACGTCGCACATCTAAGTGCCCTAATCGGTCTAACTTTTACATTTAACGAAGGAATGACTTTACTGTATTAAGTTAAATTACAAGAATACGAAAATCAAAAGTATCGAGAATCAAAGCGCACCCGATAAACATGCGACACACAAAAAAAAGTGTTGAACATTAATTGTGATTACAACCTAGTATGTACGTGTGGCCATTCCAATAATCGACATGACCAACGAAGCAAAACAGCAAATGCAATAGTTGTGTATTATCCAGTAGGGGAATCGCTAATTCCGTAACAGTCTGACCTAAAAATGCAATTTGACACAAAGCGTACATACGGTGTTAGCACAAGTAATCTGATTTAATGCATACAATATTCGACGTAAAAGAATGCGCCGAGCTTCTCTCTAAATAACTTTGCATTTGTGTAAGTATTTCTTCCCATAAAGTGGTGTACAACCCATTAGCCTTCAACGACCTGACGTCATGGAAACTTTCCGACAAGCAGGTGTTTTACCAACGTAAATGATAATTTAAGCCCTCAAAACAAAAAAAACCTTATAAAATCACATACCCTAAAATAAGCTTTCACTCAACAATACGCAGAATTCGTCCACATATTCACGTGGAATGGCGTGAAACAATTTAATAATAAAAGTCTTGTTGTGCCAGAGAGACCACCAAGAACGGTCCGTATTATGCTGAACGTTAACAGGAAATGAATAAAATACGCTCTTATAAAATTTAACATCGACGACGAATAGGTGGGGTGTGTCGAGGAACAAATTTTATACTTGAAAATTAATCTACCAACTGTTTAACATAACAGAACACTTAACCAACCACATGAAAATACATAAATTTTATACAACCTGTGGAAAACAAGTATCGATGAACGTCAATCCGCTACACTAACCAGCTTGAAAACATAACGACTACATTAACCTGAAAAAATAAAAAGCGTTGGCTTGCGACTATGTGGATATAACCCGATCAAACTTGTCTTGAATCACGAGATGACACACTAACTGCAAGTACTACCTGTGTGTGTTGTTTTAGACTTTTGAATCACACCAAACAGCCTCAGCTAATTACCGATACTGCCCGTGGATCTATAAATCACTAAGGTTTGCTTGACTTTTAGGTTTAAGCCCCTTTTATACCCGCCGTGGCTTTCGTAGATTTTTAACTGTTTTTTTGTCGCCTTATACGGGCAAGAGTTAAACTCGACTGTGGATACCGGTTCTACCAGAAATTCTGTAAATCCAAAGGTAGAAGAACTCGTTGCTGGAGACTCACTATTCAATGGAAACATGTCAGACAGAGTCTAACCAGCAAACAGCGATATTACTAAACCAAGCAAAAATTATTCAATTCTACTAAACATTAGGTTTCAAACTATTACGCTCGAATGTAAGTTCCTGGATTATCGCACAAACAATCTCCTGCTTTGCTTAGATATCGCATCCAAACATAAAGTTATTTTAGAAGTAAAAAAACACCGAACCGATAATATGTACGAGCAGAACCAGTCAAGGGCTGGAACGAATCCAGAGTGTATCCAAACTAAAACTGCCAGTAAACAACGATTTGCTGCAAATATAGGTGGATCAATTTAAAACATTCATTGATTCCAAAATTCCCGTACCATACTGCACCGAAAAAATCTTTGGTTGATACAGAAGAGAAATCGTTTTTGTCGTTAAAATCCGCACAGCCTGACTTTAAAGTTCACAGTTTCCTGGTGTCTCATAGTTCCGTCAACAGACGAAATCTTGCTGTCACAGACCGCAATAGCAACTTAACAAGAGACATCGCAAAGGTTGTTTTTCTTAAAGTACCGTACTTGAACCGCCGCCAGTTACCGAGATAACCAAAATTGTTTTTAAAATGATTATAAATTTTCTTTAATCCCGCGTAAGAATTTGCTGATGCAACCGATACGAAACCCGCAATTCTCCGCCGTTCAAGTGTATTCAAACGTAACTAGACAAACGTATAAAAAGAGACGTCCAATCCCAGAAAAGAAATTTTCTTCCGAGATCCGTTGCCGGTAAAAGCTTTCGTCCAAGACCTTGTTACATGCCAAAGTTAAAACAAAGTCACTGCCTGAAATGAGGTAACATAAACGATGTTGTGCCGCTGCTCAGTGGAGACGGGGTGGGTTATATTTAAAAGTTTCGTGATTGATTTGGATAACTTGACGAAAAACACAAAATCGAAAAGTAATAATGCCGAAATCAAAGGGCGCCAGGAAGGAGTAAAGCTTAATGGACTTCTGGCCCTTGCCAACCACAAGTCCGCTCCTGAAGGATACACTCTAACTGGACTTACCTTCTTAGAGTGAATCACAATAAAATCTGAAATAAATTAATAAAGTTACACACGCGGGGGCCGACGGAATTAAAGGCTCTTTACATTTAACAATTTAACATTTATTTGAACACACAAAAAAAAATAATGAAACAAAAATAAAGTATAGTAATCAACAAAAATTAACCAAAACAAAACAACAAAAGGTACGTAAATAAACGTTTGATAAAAAAACAAAATTTAAAATTATTTGAATAAATGCACAAAAACAAAATAATAAAATACAAAATACAGAATTTAATAAAACCAAGCACAAATTAGTAAATCTTAATTTATCACGGCCGTGTGCGCGTCGAAATTACTCATTTACAAAAGAAAAATAAACTTATTTAAAATAAAACTAATATATATATATCTTGAATCAAAAATTCGGTCCCGTTTAATAAATTTTTAACTCGGGATTATGTCACAGTTCCGATAAATACGGACAATAATTAGTTACATTAACGTCAAATCAATTCGAGACACTAAAAATTTTTATTTGAAATTCAAAGCTTTTAACACTCAATCACGTAAATAATAACTTCACGATTAAATATATGGTGCAATTTAAATACCTTGAATTTGTCGTAACTTCAGGAAAGAACCGGTGGTTGGTTCTAGGTGGCCAGTTGTCTACGGGAAGAATAACGTTGAAAGGTACCCCAAACAATTGCAATGACGGCGGAAGAATTTTCTTTTTAACACTTAAATAAAATCCGCACAAATGCGAAGACTGGATTTAGCACAACCCATCGATTGCATATCCAACTTGAAACGTGAGTTTTATTTTTGGAAACTATGAAGACTACTTAAACCGTAAATTACGAAATTTGGAAAATCAAACTTTTCCACCACTACACTTGATTTTCACGGTTCCATCTAACTTCCGCGGTTTACATCACGATAGGGTAAAAGTACCCTAACCACTCAACTACATCACGGTACCCGGTATTTCTTAATTGCCACCGAAAACAATTATCCCCCAAAATCAAAATTTTTCTCCTTTTAACTCCTCGTAATCCCACTTAATTCAATAAACTTGCGCCGTACAATCTTTGTAAAAGATGGAACACTAAACAAAGTAACTTAACAAAGATGAAAAATATTATTGCCACGTGCGTCTTGTCACGTAGGCACTCGAAAGAGAGAAAATCTTCTCACAGAAAACGCTTACTCCGTTAAATTATCAGGTGGTCCAAATCACGCTCGTAAATGACCTCAGCATAAACAAAATCGATCAAAATACATTCCAAACAGGAAGTCATAAATTAGATAGAGTTGTTATTCCATTGAAATAACCAGAAGTAAAAACACTAAATCAAAATCAAGACCACGGAAATTTATGCGTTTAAAAAAAACAAACCAATAATAATTGTGAAATAACTATAAAATACAAATAAACTTAAATCAAACGTAATAAAATAACGAGTAAAACGTTTTCGATGCTAACATCGAACTAATCAATCGTTAAAAATTAAAAAAAAACCAGAAAATTCAGCCAGATGAATCAGATTACGGGGTCTTACATAAAAGATTCACGACTAAATTTCAACGCCGGTTACAACCTGTACCTGAAACCGCGGGCTTTTATGGTCCACGTTACTACTAAGACATCGGCGAGTGGGTGTAGTTAAGAATACTATCATAAAGAAAAACAATAAAATTAGATGGCAATCTGTTGTAACAGTATAATTCTTGGCTCGGAGACGCCAAAAGTACATACGAACCGCTGTACAGGAATTTAAGAGAAAAGAGAGAAACTATCAACGAGAGAACGTAACAAATTGGTTGTATATTTTCTAATCGATAACAAATTATTACTCTTTATATACTAATAGATATACAAGAATAATATTAAAAAGGTCAAATGCGATCAAACATTAACAATTGCATACAGTTGCGAAAAAGTTTAGTTCTCGATTAGCGAGACATGATCAATAACTTATAAAAATAAAAGACTTAATTGAAATACGAACAAATTCTTAAACTATTTGAACGGTATAAGTCAACGTAACTAATAATAGACAAATGTTAAATAAGCTGAAGGCTGAACTATAGACTCGATCGAAAGTAAAATATTAATAATGATCTCAAGATATACAAGTAACTGAAGGCTTATCACAAGTAATAAAACATAATTAATATAGCTGAAAACTTGGTAAATAAAAATGTAAATAAATACGTAACACAGTTGCAAAAAGATAGCCCAGATCAATAACGTTGAAGCGTAAAAGAATTAAACCACATCAAAACCGATGCTTGACAGCTGATTGAAATTCAATTTGACACGAGATCATTAATCCTACGTTAATTACACATAAGTGAGTCGGTCTATTAAGTATGACACATCATTACAAAGAAAATAATACTTTCACGTTCAGTAACTGAACTCCAAGCCTCCACTAATTTCGCTATAATGAGCTTTAATTTAGCAAATGCAAAATGGCGTTAGGTAGCCATTACTTGCGAGTAACTGACTAGAAACAAAGTCGATTTAACTTCTTCGATACGAGCAGAAAATCTTCATTCCATTCCCACTCGCTAGAAGCGTAATAGTAACAATGACTTAAAATTAAATAAAAATAAATTACGTAAGATTAAACGGAAAAAGTTTCAATCTACCCACAACAAACGTCAACCAAAAAAGAATTCTGGCGAATGTTAGACATGAAATACTGATATTGTATCTCAAGTGGCGCGTTGCCAGTGCGGTAGTAAGAATTTTGTCGAAAATACGAAAATGTGACACTTTATTACTAACGACACGTAACAAGGTACCATTACAAATTGGCAAAATCAAGCAGAGGACAGCTGGATCTGGACTTAAAGTATTGATTATTAATTTTGTTTTATACATTTTGTTTGACGCTTGAGACACTCTGTTCAAAAATCCAAAATTTTTGAACCTGTAGAAGTGCCAAAAGCAATTCCGATAATCAACGTATAGTCTAAGTGTCTTAGTGTTAAACCGAATGATCAATTGACGCACCAGATAAAAATACATTAAGTGAATACAGCCGGTGGTGTGACCGAATAGAAAAGACATTATTTTAGATGTAAAACGAATACCAGACTTTGACCTAGAAGTCTATTGTTTTATAGCTCCGTCAACGAACGAAATATTGACACCGGAAATCGCGAGAACTGCCGCCAGAGATGTTTTTTTCTAAAAAGTGCCGAAATTAAACCGCCGCCAGTTACTATAAGTAAAGACACAGAATTATGTTAGTGTTCGGACTCTCAGATAAAACTTGCTCACTTAGAAGTAAAAGAAAAAACTCTGAGACTAAATGCAGAACCGATAGTGTGTACGAACCAGTCTAGGGCTAGAAGGAATTTAAAGTGTATCCGAACTAGAACCGTTTTGCTGCAAAAGTTCTAGTACCACAGCAGTCTAAGAAAAGTTTTAAGTTTATAAACAAAGACTGTTTTTGGTCGTTAAAATCTGCACCGCCTGACTTTAAAGTTTCCAGTTTTTCGACGTTTAAAGCTATGCAGTTGGAACCATCGAACTTTGGCCCAGAAGAGTATTGATCTATAGCTTCGTCAACAAACGAAATCTTGCCATCGGAGACCACAAGAACTGCCGTCAAAGCTGCTTTTCTCTCTCAAAGGTGCCATACATAGAATCATGTCAATCCCATTCAGCAATTTCACGTATTCGTGTCTTTGCCGAGGAAAAGGTAGCATTTAAAATTACGTGTAAGTTTTAGACTTGCAGATGAAGCCGTTTCGATGCGCACTAATTTCTACAGTGCATTTAAGCATAACCAAAAAATGATATAAAAGGGAAACATTTGAACCTATAAGAAAACTTTTCTTTCGAGACCCGTTCCCGCTGGGAAACTTTCTTCCGAGACTCGTTCCCGGTAAAACCTTTTTTCCAAGACTTGTACGCCAACAATTTTTTTGAAGTTGAAGGTTAAAGTTACAGCTTAAAATATGCAAATTCCAAAACATTTCGATGAAAGTTTTTTTTTAAACGAGTTATTTTTAATTTTGTTTTTATCATATGTGCATTTTGATATTTGAGAATGATGATGAACGTTACTGTCACTTTTACAGAACGTTGCAATACGTGTAAAACTTCACGTTTTACTTCATTCTGTTAATGCAACATATAACAGAAGTAGAGCTAAAACTAACATAATGCATGTTTAGGCAGTACGTACCAAATGAGAAAACCTATTTCTTGTTATAGGATTTATTGTGGTAGCAGCTTGTGTAATGACGTTTGAAGCACGAGACTCGGCAGCAAAAGTTGTACCCGCAAGGTTTAAATTGAGCGGTTCAGGCCCACCGAGCGGAAACTCGTGCCCTTACACCACACATACGAACAGATCCGCGCATAGCTCGTTGAGAACATCAGGATCACAAACTACAAACCTACAATATCAATATACAAATCACTTACACAGTCCAACTGATAGGCATGCACTCACTCAGTCTTTCATGCAATTTTCACGAGGACTCGTTGTAGAGACTCAGCCTAAAAGCACTTCTCCGCAGGTAAGTTTTAAAATATTTTTTTGCACGAGTTCATTTATTCTATGTTAAAGGGTTCTGTATCTAAAAGTCCATCCGCTCCTAATTTAGTAGTGGAACATGAAAACGAAGAAGCCTCCGTTGCTGGTGCTAAAAATTCAACTCAAGATGCTTTAACGACAAGAAGTAATCGTACTTTTGCAGCGTGTGCTTTGCTAAATCCGAGCTTGCTGCACCGACACGCATTGTCGGTTGATGATAACTTTGATTTTTGATAACGACGCACATATTTACAGGTTGAGTCACGAATCACTACATGGCAGCGGAAGTCAAGGGTCGATGGCGTTAGACTTGCATTTAGAATACCCAGTAACGTTAAAAGTACGAGATCGAAGAAGAAATCCGCTTCGTCGACAACAACGAGTAGACGAAGAGGAGCGACAAGGGCAGTCTGATACTTCCAGACGAAGTTCTCATTCGTGCTCACCTAGAATGTCGTTAAGACGAAATCATAGTAAAGATCATCATATTGTATCGTTATCGTCAGGTATTATTTATGCACTATTTTCAACGTCCATTTAATTAAATTAATTTTTAGGCAATTCTACGCATCATCTGCCTACTCACGCATCATACATCTGCGCATCTAGAAGACGTAGTTCAAATTCATCTGACTGCACACATCGAACGCGTATTAGAAAAAGAGAATGCTTGCATACGAGGGGACGTCTTGAACGCGCCATTAGTTCCGATTCTCGATTAACTGGAGCAATACCTAAATGTTACCCTCACACTCCACCAACTTCGATGGAACAAGAAGCAGAATCGAAATCAGACACAGACATTCGCAACATAAATGTATTAATGCACAACGTTGCTCGCAGACATTATTAGATACACATATTGATGTCGTTGTTTGATGTGTTTAACTATAGGTATAGTCACAAGTCCTTCCTAGACTGTCTATACTCAGTCTACAAATGCGATTTATGATTACACACCTATTCCACCAAAAGGCCTCTTATCCATACAGATAGCTCATGGTTGCTAGAAGTAGAATCTTACGTGCTCAATCCCATCATCAGTACTTAGTATGACTAACTTCTGCAATCTACTATAGTGACCTTGAAATTGAATTTATGTGTTCATTTAATAACAAATAAAGTCGAATGAATCGTAAAGTAATTAGTTTAGAGAAAAGCCTTCCGATATCGCAAGATCGAAGACTTTTATTGTTGGAATTGTAACATTACTAATACTTTCGATTAGTAAAGTAACTGCGTATAATTAAGTGAATAGCAATAACACAATATTGATTCTTTTGTATTAATATCATAAGTTTCAATGATAAGATTTGTTTGATAACGCAGTTTCTCAATGTCTTCATACACAATACATGATGTGACATGCTTTATTTCTTTCTTTAATTTCTACCAACTTACGATTACTTGCTAATACATGTTTAGCAACGTAGGTTTGTTTATTACGTCATCAAGAAATATTGCAATGTTTGACGTAACTTTTACCTAGATTAAACGTTAATTTTTGTACGTACCGATCACGTAATAGTTTGAATTTGATTGTAAATATGTACTTGTGTGATCACATTGATAACAATGCGTGATACCTATTTTATTATTTATTTAAATAGTTTCTTATAAATGAAGACTGCAAAACTAATTTTTATTGTATTTTAAAATTGAAGAAACGAAACATTCTTCGCTGTTTTTTGAAACGATTTTGTATGTGAAAAAATGTGAAAATTTGTATAAGTTTAATACTTAAATGTGATTAATGTAGTGGGTTGTAATAATACATTGTAGAAACCAAACGTTACAGCAAAATTATAATCATTTGTAGAATCCACAATAAACGTCCATAAGGAATTGTTTACTAAAGTTTTATTTTAAATCGAAATCTAATGCACACACAAACGTATTGCTTACATAAAAAGATACGTAGAGATCATGCACATAACTTTTACGTAAAAAGTAACAAATTATTTACGTTAAAACAGGATATAACTTTTACCAAAATTATGATACTAAAATTTGTTGCAACTGGAATCTTAAATATATATGAGATCACTGTAGTTGTACTACCTTTATTAAGATAAATTTACGTATGACGATTACGTAATTTTTGCCTAACTTTTAACCGCGATTAAACATATGACATCAACAAAGCTTAACCCACACAGCACGCGAGATGCAATGGATATACATATTTATCCATATAATATCCATTGATGTACATCCGTAGTTTAATATCCACTGTATATGCACCTTATATACATTCATGGATATCTGTGAAATAGGATTATCTTAAGTGTTATGTTCGGAAACATTTTTTTTTATGTATCATGTTACATAATTTTGTGAGTTGCTATTTTTTATCAAAATTATTTAGAAATAATTATATTCTCTAAAATTTAACATTTGTAGTAAATATTTAACATGCAACAACAAATTTAATGAAAAATTGAAAAAGTAAAAAAAAATACTTGGCGCGGTTTAATTTAAACTTTCTTCGTTGTTCGTTTGTTTTCGCCAAGGTTTTCGCGCACGCAAACTTTTTGGCTTTTTGTTTAGCTTGTATTTATCGTATGCAAACCATTTTGTGCTTTAAAATTTCGAAAAAATGTGTTTGTTTTTCATCATTTAGGATGGATGGGTAAACAAAATAAGTAAGTATTAAATTCAAATATAAATTATTTCTTAATAATAAATATATAACCTAAAAACTAACACGTTTTGGAGCAAATATATAATGACTTTGGAATTTGTAATCTAAGCCAGTTTGTGAGTTTATCTACAATTTCCCAATTCATTATTCTTATTGCTGAGTTTTATTTAATTGAAATTTTTTTTTAGATCGATTCAATCTACTTTGTTGGATGAAAAGATACAGCAAACGAGACATGTTTTAACCAAGTAATTGGTCTGGATCAAGCAAAACAAATTTGTAAAAATATTTTAAATTTAATTTATGGTAAGAGGCTTCAGAGTATTTTATAGTTTATAGGTTAAAACTTAAAACATTAACTTTATATGTATATTAACGTAATGTGATTTCAAGTGCATTACTGCCAAACTTGACTTTCATGTTGTATTTTATTTCACGACTATTTACAAAGCAATTCTTTATAATTACTTCAAAAACTTCAAAATTTAGTTTAGAAATTGCTAAAAAAGTGCATAAGTTATTTGAGTAGCATTACAATGTAATTTTTATTTTACAGTATCCATAAGAAAAATTCAAATTGTGGTGCAGCTTTACAACACGCAATAAACACCAGGAGTAGTGGAGTACGAAAGACGCCAATAAACATAAGCACAGAAGGAATGTAAATAGGTTTTTATATTTTTTAAATGTTTTTCAGTACATATATGGACATTGTATGT
The DNA here is from genome assembly GCA_035610365.1 of Aquatica leii. Taxonomy (NCBI): domain Eukaryota; kingdom Metazoa; phylum Arthropoda; class Insecta; order Coleoptera; family Lampyridae; genus Aquatica; species Aquatica leii. The sequence goes on from CM069435.1 coordinate 18,980,432, forward strand.
TAAGTTTCCAAATTGTTTTATTAATTAAATTAAAAATGATAATACCATTGTATGCATTTAATTTGTGTTAAGTTGCTAACATTGCCAATGCTTTTAAAATTGCGCACTATTTATGTGATGGCAAAGTACATATTATATTGCACAGATTTCACTGGCATTCTGCATTTAACTTGTATTAATATACATAACTTGCCGATATTGGTTCGATGCAATTTCTGCATTGGCAAGATTCATTCGGCAATATATCGGCCGGTGTGTCACCTGGTTACCGGCAGTGTACTTCATTTTAGTACATTGCCAGCATTCTGAGTGCCGGCTGAGGAGTACATTGCCAGTACAGATGTGTTTATTGGGTAAAGACGAGGTATTTTTGCATATTTGAATTTACTTTTGCTGTACATTAATCTAGTAAGTATTTGGATTCCTATAATATAAATAATGGATAAAAGCTCTAGAAAAATGAGAGAATGTGTAAATAAAAAAGTTCGATTGTGTTTGAGTGAAAATGAACAAGTGGTCATATTTTCTGTGGACCAACCGGAGTTGTTGCATCTGGAAAATATCACTATTGGCATTTTGTATTGACTTTATTTGACGTGTGACCATATTTTTTGTTAATATATAGATATGCACATATATTTTACCTACATATGAAGGTTCTATAAAAAAATGAATGTTTATTATACTTTAATTAAATGTTCATTGAACCTCCATATGTATGTATTTTGTACGTTCATATGACTGTTCAATATATCTCCATATGGATGTAAAATGTTTATCCACCTGGAGGTCCTATGGACATACTATGAAGATCTTTCCGTGACGGAATGATATATTCAATGGACCTCCATCCTTGCTCCATAATATTAAATATGGATGTTCGATGCACCTCCGGTATCCATGGTTGGTGTGTACATTTTATATCCATTGGATATGCTTGTGCTGTGTGGGAATTTATTAATACACAATATTCACGTGTTTGTACAATGAACAATATTAGTTTACATGTAACATAAATTTAACGTAAGAACCAAGTCTCTATTAAACAGGCATATGTTAAAATTATTATGTTTTTCAAATAGTGTTTTTTACGTTTGTAAGTAGGTACGTAAACGATACGTTAAAGTCAAACGCAACATTGATCTAAGAGCCGTAAAAAACGAGTAACGCAATAAAAAGTGTCGAGTAAACCTAAGTATTACGCTAAAAATATCACGTGTCTATCAAATAGTGTTTTTATGTTTGTAAACACGTAAAGAATACAAACGCAATTTTGAAGAGTTTAATAAAAAAACATACAGAATAGAAACAATTGAACACTTGTTGTAAGCCGTGTTCGTGACAAAGAGTATACGCTAAATAAATGTCAATTTTATCTACACGTAAAGTTTACCATTCACTCAAAGAAAACGTTAAAATGACGTCTGTGAGTAAAAATTCTTTAATATATTTTTTATAACTGTAAAAAACTATTATTTTTTAAAAAGGGAGAGTTGTAGTTAATATATAAACACAACTCCCTTTTTAAATACGAAATTGCAAAGATTGTAAGCTTACATTCATCGGCGCGGGTGTGTGTTTGTGTGTGTGTGCCAAACTGTGGCCTTGATTACGTTTACAGATTAAGGATACTCGATCGGAATACGGTTAACGTACACAACAATTATTCAAATACATTCGACGGGAAGTAAAGATTAATTAGTGATCTTATTTTTACAAAATCTGAGAGCTAAACATAATTAAATCGCTCAAGACTAAACAGAAACTAAAAGTATAGCTTATGGTTTAATCTAAATAATGCAAATACACACGTAATAAAAATAAAGAAGGGCCCCTTGTTTTCACCTGTATCATGCGCCTAAACTATAATTTGCGGGATATTAATCAGATAATTTTAAAATGGTGCATTTTTCCATTTTTGTCAAATAAGAATGTAGATAGCGTCTTCGACCTATCTTGCTGTAAAACGTTAAATTTTAGCCTAAAGAACGGTGACGTAAAATCGCCATTTTGTTACCTGCACGCAACTTTTAATTTTAGCGAAAAACTTGCTCCAAAGACTTGCAATAAACGTAATTCCTTATTCGTAATTCACTTCTATAAAACCGTAATAGTAAACAACGTACAGTAAAAATGAAAGTACTTACAGTTCAAAGATTTCGAACACTTCTAGATTACATGCAGCGAGCACTGAAGTAGAAAATCAAATATGATTGATTAAAGTATTCGATAAATCACTCCCCACCTCAAAATAACTAACCAGTGGTGTCGGCGTACCTGTGACGTGGCAAAAATTTAAGCAACATACGATTTTTGGAAAAACTAATAATTAATGGCACGTAACAAGTTTTAAGTTCTACTTTCTCAATAAATTTCAGTCAGACTTATGCGCGTGTTTGCTATTACTTTTGGTTCTATATACTGAGCATTCACATAGCATGTGAAGAGAAATTTTATACTAGGGAGATGTTACATAAGTAGACAGTGTCATGTGGAGAATCCGACTCTTAGTTGGTTGTTTACCTCGAAAATGTTTTTGTATCGGTACAAAATCGACATTTTTCTGTCTAACATAAACTGTAGGACAGCCGAAACTCCCTTGCAGTGAAGTAAGTTTAATCGTAAGACCGTGAAAACACTGGCGTTACAGCTGGGATATTTCTCCAATTGACGTCGTTGGTTTGATACATGCTCGCTCTTCTTTTTTCTCTATCACACGTCTGAATAAGATTCGGAAATTTAAACCATCGCCATCGTTTCACTTCTCTATTGTTCCTTGTTGGCGGTCGTGTTACTATGCTAGGAGTACTGCCTCCTCATAGGGTGCGTTTTGTTTTTCGGTCTTTTGATTCGACTCTGTTGATGTTAAGGTGCGCGCCTTTGTCCTTGATGTATCGAGTTTCTTAACTCTCCTTTGCTGCTGACGTTTTTCTTTGCAAAGCTTCCTTCTAGCAGCACATAAAATTTTCTTAAGTTGTAACGTACAAATTGGGGAGGTAAGACAAAAATTATTTGCACCACTTTTTCTTATGGATGAGTAATGTACTGAACGTCTAGGCTAGAGAAAAAGAAATCCCAGACCCGCAATTAAGAAATAAAACATTTGTTCAAATAAGAAAATCCCAGTTTCTTTTATTCATTTCTGATTTCTTTTTTTTTGTTGTATCGTTTATCTACGAAGGAAAACAAAGATAGGAGTGAATAGAATAGGAGTAATCCGTCGGTGCCCTTGATGTCAAGTTTGCGAGTCAGATATTTACATAAGATGTATCACCCGGTAACTTCACATCAAGCTTCGACGCGTACTTCCAATCGCTTTACAATTATTATGATATTGAAATGAATGAAAGCTAAATAGTAATATTGAAATTTATAAAGGTTAAATAATAATATTGAAACTTATGAAAGTTAACTGATAATCTTGTAACCGGAGCATTTAGCATTTACTAAGCGCACATGACAAAAGAACATCGTTTATAATTACATTAATTATTTCGTTACGTTAAACATTCTGACAATCGACGAACACAGTTAAATTATAAGCGAGAAGCGATCTGAAAGACCCCAACAGCACCGATCAAGTTACGGTCGATAAAGCGTTCGTTCCCCGGTTTATTCACAGTTAAAATAATTTGAAAGTAAATACCTTCAGGAGAACTCCGCCGCAATTAAACCACTTCCACTTACGTACAGGGATATGCCATCAAAGCTGAATTACCGAAGCATGCCATAGAAGTTGAATTATAGGAGCATGTCATAGCAATCATAATTCCAGGAGCATTCCATAGTAGTTCCATGAGTAGAAACTTAATTGCAGGAGTACGCCATAGAAGCTTAGTTATCGGAATACGTCATAGAAGCTACAATTTGTGTTGATCAGAAATACATCTGTACGTCGTCCCCTGACTGACACATCCACAATATCGGTTTTAGATTTTACAGTTTTTTTCCGTTTTAAGGCTGACACACACATCGTATTGGACGTGACAAAAATCAAAAGTGGCCGAAAATGTCTTTGGAAAATGAACTACAACTTGCGCCATCTGACAACATAAAACTCAACCAAAATTTTCAAGGTCAGGTATTCATACGTTGGTGATGGCAAAGTTGCTTATCCGTCAGTCGAAAAGAACTGCAAGTTAAAATTTAACCGTTACAAAGTGGGTTTTTATTTTCACTCTGTGTCTATTACATTAGGTATATTTAGTTTAATCATTTGATGTGTATTAGTTCTACGAGTAAGAAGCAACTATAAATAACTAAGTGCAGTGTCCATGCGCACATTGCGAGCTATATACAACGGAGTTCGTTTAGTGCCCAAAGATTAGAGTTAGTAACGACTGGTCTTCTATCTAGTCACGCATCTGTCGTGCAACTTTTTTGACCAGCACGTTTTGCTAAACAATTTTCCGTCGGTTTCAGCTGCTAAACGCGACCTCAAGGTCTTGATCTTGAGTGAATGGTAGCGATTGTGGGAGATTTTCTAGATATCTTTACCTGAGTCAGAATGTCCCACGTCCCCAGACGAGAGACCCTCGACATTCTGTTTTATTTATTATTTAGAGTTTTGAATGCCGACAGCTGTCCGCCGTGTGGCGTTCTCGACACATCGGAACAATAAAGAGAAATGCTGTGCAATTGTTTCACTGCAGCAAACGGTAATTGTCGGTAAATGACTAGAAGAGATAAACTTTTGTTTCTTTCGGTGAACTTGTTCCAAACCTTTGTTTTTTTTGTCTTCTTATATTTAGTACGGTGTTGTCGTACGGAGTTTACTTTACCGCGGTTCGAAACCGTTCTTCTGAAGCACAGCAAAGTTTTATTGTTTCAGTGTAATGCTTCTTTTGCTGCGTTAAACTCTGCTATAACAGTATAATCAGTGACTCGAAGACGCTAAGGGTACTTACAAACCCTTTCGAGAAGTGCAAACAAGCATTCGACGATTTAATCTTATGCGCCACTGCCTTGAATACGAACAAATTATTAAGTTACTCGAACGGTACAAGTTAACACAAACTTCAAATGCGCTTAAGGTTGAACTATAGACTCGACTGAAAGTAACATATTAATAGTGATCTTAAAATATACTAAAGGTTTTACCCTTAGTATCTGGGTGGGATGAAAGAACCCCAAGCTTCCGTCAAATTCGCTGTAAGTTTTAAATTAGCGATAGCAAGTAGGAAAAAAATGGATTTAACTTCTTCAATACAAGTAGAGTATGTTCCCTTCATTTAAATCACAAACAATGTTGTGATATTCAATTTAATAAAATTAATTACGATTAAACGGATAAGGTTTCTACTAACCAATCGCAGCAAACGTCGACCAAGAAATTAATTCCGGCAAATGTTGAACACGAAATAATGAAACGTTACTACTAACGACACGTAACAAGTCCGTCTACAAAACCCTGTATATCCAATTGATCCAAAAAGCTATCTGGCGCCTTAGGATACGCAAGCCATGTCAGTCTGGCGATGTTAACCTCGAACTCTTAAAGGCTCTTTTCAGCTTTTTAAAACTGATTTTTTATCTGAGTTTAGTATATCGGTTCTAGATAAACACCTCCATATCTCATTGCTAAACGTACAATTAACCGTTTATAATTTTTTGAAGGTGATTACAGACAGTCTGCAAAATTCCAAGCGCTTCTCTACGTAAGGGCACTATTAAGAACGTTGCTTTCTCTTAAAACCGTTTGCTATACTCTGCCTCTCTTCATTTCTTTACGATTGCCTAAGTCCCTTTTCTTACCAATTGGGTTTTATGTGCTTTAGAAGCGAAGATAAGCCGTAAGGCAAGTGCCTTGCTAAACAGGGTGCTTTCAAAGCACGTCTCCGTTACCTAGCCCATTTGACTAGACTAAGTAGATTTTTCTTCTAAATGATACATTTCCTATTATTACCTATCCTTTTTGTGGCGAACCATTGGAGAAAAGTTTGGTGGGTTTACGTCTTCTTTCTCCTCCTCCTTTTCCTTCTCCACCTTTTCACCTTCCAAAAAGTTTATTTTTGTTTGAGGTGCCGACTAACCATTCTAAACGTGTAGAAACTAATGTTTTTTTAGTGTGATTGCAAGAGCAATTCCCGTCAAAGTAACCTTAAATGTTTTTTTGAGATTTTTTCCGCTCGACTTCGCTTTGCCAGTCGTTTTTGTGACGCCGGTGTGCTGCTGTTGGAAAAGTTGCGTTTCTGCGTTGCTTTTGTTCAGGTAGTTTGTGCATTTGCGTTTACCGTCTGGTGTAACTATTGCGTTTTCTTTCTGTATAGGTGGGCTTCTCTGCCGTTGGAGCGTAAACGGTTGTCTGAGTCCCGTATTCTTTTTGTTTTTTCAGCCTTGCCGGCTCCAGAAGCTTTTTAGGTTCTTCGGGTTTATGCTCAGCTTCAGCCGATATTGTTGAGTTCTGCTCAGAGTCCTCGTTTTTTTCTTTAATTTTTTGTATAACTAGTATATGTCTCACAAGTACGGAGAAAATAAAGGTCACCGTGCGCAGTGCCCCATCGGGCGTACAGTGACAGTCTACTTGTCCACAGATCATGTGCAAACGTAGTTGGAAGTAGTTTAAGTATTCTGTAACTATACCACTTTGTATAACCACTTTATTCCGACGTTTTAAGGGAAAAGCTACGTTTTTAGTGTTTTTAAACACTTTAAGGAGGTTGATTCGAAGGCTCGTGTAACGAAACGATGAAACGTTCATATGAAACAAATCTGGATCTTGCGGTAGTACCGAATTTTACTTCATTTTTTGTATTTTTTGGATGCAGTGTTTATTATTATTGAACAAGATATTTCTTATAATTCGTTTTATGTTTTTAAAATATAACAAGTCTTAATTTCACTCAGCAGTGATGAAAAATGATTACAGTAATTGCAGAATTAGATCCGCGCGACCTTCCGTCTTGTACGCTGCAAAAACGGTACAATATAGATAAAAATTGCGCATGAACAATTTATTAAGCACAAAATTTACTACAAAAAAGTCCACGGGCGTGTATAATTATATCTAATAGTTTAAGAGTTACTGAATTTTAATCTAATTTTTGTGCAATTTTGCACACTTGTATCTTCTAAACTATTGAACGTAATTGTACCCTTCCGCCGACTTTTTTATAGTAAATTTTGTCCTCTATAAAAATGTTTATGTGCAACTTTCTTCTATCTTGCACCGTTTTAGGGTAATAGTTTATTGGTTGTTTTAAATTATTAAGCAAATCATTTCAATACAAAAATTGTGGCGGTTTCGATGCTGGTGTAATATTACGACATCGACCAAGCTACCCTTAGCCGCAAAAAAAGTCGCAGTGGTCACCAAAAGCAACTCGACCGAATCACACAATATGTTCTACTAAACCGATAATTTATGTTCAAATTTTAAAATGCGTAAACGAAATAATTTAATAAACCTGATTTATTAAGTTTTATAATAAAAACTATCAGTAATTACTAGTTTAAATCATAAACGATTTCACTGTAAGGTTATCATCATAGGACGAAAGTAGGTAAAATAAAATTTGAGTAAATTTTGAATGTCGAAATTGTATCAACAATCAAACAATTGTAAAGATTATTAGTGTTATAAATCTGTTAAGACTAGAGAAAGATTCAGGTTAAAGTAAAGTTCATCTCTTTAATGGTTTTTTATAGTACGTAGCGCATTTGTTTAATAATAATAGGAGAAAAAATTGTAGAATCGGTAAAAAAAGAAAATTTAATAAAAAGGCATGTCGATTATTTCGCGTCGCAAAATGTTTTTATTGCAAGTTTAATCTGCTGTAAGTCTTCTTTAGATATGACAAGGAATCGCAACCGCGACAAACTGTTGAAAAAAGTTCAATTTTTAAACTGTGGATGCACATTTCCAAAGATGAAATCTCCACTTTGCAACTTTTACATCTGAAAAGATGTGGCAACGTAGCTCGAATCGCGTCATAATCTTAGAAGCTGTAGAACTGTGAACCGCCATAAAACTCGGGTAAAATCCAGTAATCACTTAGTTTTGTTTTTTAAAAATGCGCATCAAGTATCTCGAATCGCGTTATAATCTTAGAAGATGTAGAACTGTGAACCGCCATAAAACTCAGGTAAAATCCAGTAATCACTTAGTTTTGTTTTTTAAAAATGTGCATCAACTAGTAAGAGTGTGGTGAAGCAATTGTCAGAAATCACGCGATATACATTGTTTATTTAATCATTAAATGATTTATTTAATCCAAGCGTATTTAATCAAAGTTTGGCTAAATTTCTAAATGTTCCACTTTGGTTCTAAAATTGATTGTGTCTAGAGAAAATTCTACATTTATCCGAATGCTTTCAAACGTATCTAAGCCAGCAGAAAATGAGTCAGTGGACGTGAATCACAATTTTCGATCTTTCCTCGCATAACATGCTTGTGAGCGCAATATTGTTATTTAAGCTTTGCGAAGGTGACTTTTCCCTTGAAAATGTTTTGTGTCAAATAAAGTTTGATCTTTTGAGATTTTGTTGCTTGCGTTGTGTTTCTTACCGTACATCACTTGGAAAAGAAAAGCTAAGCGTTATCAACACAGCCCAAATGCCCATTTTTGTGCTTCTCTAGAAAATTTTTTTTATAAAAGATGTACCCTCCAGTTTGCAATCATTTCGCACTAAACTATTACATACTACTAAAGCTATAATTGGGAAACAACAGCCGGGACTGTTTGAATTTAGAGTTTTTAATACTAATTCAATGCCGAGCACAATTTCCGTTCCTCTTGGAGAGATAATGGGCAAACAAATTGAACTACAAAAATAGAAAAAATTGGTGACGCCGATAACGCGATCGGGTTTCTTTTTAGATATGTCACTGGAAGCGATGTTTTATCAGCGCGCAGCAATTCTTGATAATGAACGGTCTTGCTCATAATTTGTTATGACAAAAAATTCTCTATAAGTCATTGGTGTTGCTGATTCATCATCTTCCAGCGATGAAGAGCTTATGGAAAACAATTCTCAGGCATTTCATCGTCAAATATTCGTGAATTATCATACGACTCTATTCTCGTTTAATATGTACCTAGAATACTAGTTATTTGTGTTTTTGTATTTTTTTATTATACATGTATGCATTTCTATTTTTGAAAATTGTAATAAACCTTGTTCATTATATTACGTAGGTAATATTTTGTTTGTTTTCAACATCTTCCGATAATTGCAAGATTTGCCAAATTTGTGAATATTTTTTTTCTTAATTTACAGTATGTCGTAAATTTAAAGTAATGCAACTTTAGCTCTGAGGTCTAAATTGACACACAACAACGGATCTTATTCTGAACTCTGTCTCTGACTCTTTTCTAAAAACGATGACAAGATAATGCCTCTTTACAAGTATTGTACAAAATTGCAGACGAAATTTGTCGATGTTACCGAATTTTGTCGTAAATGAAATACTAAAACGACACACGCCAAAATACTCTGACATATTCGTATCTTTATTTTTTCTTATTTTTCTTCTTGGTATCTTAGATTTTGCTTTAAAAGCTGTGGATAAACCACGAAGTATGTGCCTAGCTAAAACCTAGGTAGTTTATCCCACTTCTTGATTTCGACGTACAACTCTAATAAAACTTTTTCCAAACGTGTTCGGCTTGAGCCAAGACAAGTGAACTGTCTTTGATTTAATCGTTTAATTGTACCATTTTTTATTAGAACGATTATTTTATTTTTAAGTGTTTATTATATGGTTACTAATAGAAACCACAAAGCAATAACCTCTTTAATTTAATTCTAAAATGTTTGCATAAAATACTGTAGTTAAACGGGGTCGTCGACCACTATCGATTGTCTCTATTTTGTTAATCCCTTCTCATATTTTTGTTTTGCCAAATTATGTAGTCCTAAATTACATTTTAAGTGCTTTATTTTTAGACCACAACTACGGAGCTCATAACATTAAAATAATAATTTTTTTTTGACCAAACATTTTTTTTTTTAAATTTTGACTCTGGACGGACTTGCAACAAGAAATTTCAGTTTTGAGTTTTGTAACAAAGAACTTTACACGAAATCTGAAATATGATCGTTAATTATTCCACGTAACTGTTGCGTGTTCTGAATAATCATAAATTGCAAGGTGGTGTGGGGTGTTAACTGACCTCTAGCCAGTATCAAATCTACAGTTATAGAGCACCGACCATACAATGGGGTGTGCGAGTAGTAACCCTCTTATTGAATCTGGAAAAAATTTAGTTGAGTCGGCAAAAGACACTGCTACTGAATTTGCTCATCAGGGAGAAAATACCTTATATGGTAAGTTAAGTCAGTTTTATAGTAGAAATTTGTAAATGTTTTTATTTACAAAAAATATTCAAATAATATACTTCTCACTGTTATTCTCACTCTGTAAACATATTCTTTTAGGGCTGCTTTAAACATATAATTGAGAGCGTTTTTATTTTGTATTTAATGTTATTTTTAGAATATTCGATTTAAAGCAGTGTTAGACAGTTTTTATTTCTAATTTATGCAATGTACGAATCATGAAAAAGAAGTTTGCTTAAGTAAAACATGCAATCAAGCATGCACATTAAACAAAAGACTTATACAAATGTTTGAGTTACAGCTACAGTTTTCTTATAGTTTTTGTTAATTACAAATGCCACATTGCATTTTTAATTCATTTAAAAAACATTTTGATACTTTTTAGAAAATTCATAAATTTTGCGTGTTTTAGGAAACAATATTATAGGTCACTTTAAAATGTTGACTCAAGGAAAAGCTTTTATCAAATACTTTGCACGTTGACATTTAATATATTTTTTCTTTGATTTTAAAATCGCATTAATAATTCATAAGTTTGTTAATATGGATTATGACGTCACCACGTCTGTGCTTCTAGTTTTTACTTACCTATAAGGAAAGTATAGCGATTGCAATTTTTTTTCTCGGTTCTATCAAAAGATGGGCCTGATACAGAAACCGGAAGTAGGTGTATCCGCCATGTTTAACAGTTTTTTTATATAATTTCGTACGTATGTAAATTATTCGAATTATTTTTACAGTTTCTTATAGAGTTAATTCTTCTTAACAATTTATTCAAATAAAAATTTTTTCTAACATTAACAGTTTATTAGATATTTGATTTATAATTGAAAGTCAATTCCATATATGATCCTAGGTTCGAATCCTGTCTACGACGATTTTTTTTTAGAAAAAAATTCCATATCTTGAAAGGAAAGCAAGATACGTTAAAAAATAACAATTTTTCTCTAAATTCTTTTGACTTGTTTATATACGGAGTGCTGCATCTTATTTAAATTATCTTTGGATGTACCCACGATAACTCTCGAACTAAAATTCCTAATTACTTGAAGTTTAGTATGGAGCTGGCTTTTCATTTTCTCTCGGTTTTATCAAAAGATAGGTTTGATAAAAAAAACGGAAGTGGGTGTATCCGCCATTTTTAACAGTTTTTCTTATATAATTTTGTACGTATGTAAATTATTTGTATTAATTTTACAGTTTCTTATAGAGTTAATTCTTCCTAATAATTTATTCTAATAAAAAAATTTTCTAAGAATAACAGTTAATTAGATATTTGACTTGTTTATATACAGAGTGCTGCATCTTATTTAAATTATTTTTGGATGTACCGACGATAACTCTCCAACCAAAAGTCCTAGTAACTTGAAATTTGGTGTAGAGCTGGTTTTTTATATTCTCTTTGTCAAAAGATGTGTTTGATAAAGAAACCGAAAGTGGGTGTATCCGCCATTTTGAACAGTTTTTCTTATATAATTTTGTACGTATATAAATGATTCGAATTATTTTTACAGTTTCTTCAATTGTGTAAATATCACTTCAAAATGGTTTTATGACAAAATAACCTTAAAAAAATATAGATATTCCTTCATCATTCCTTATAGAAAAGTCGTGTGGTGACCACACCAGTTTTTTTTTAATTTAAATAATAAAAGCTTCTTTTCTATACTAATGTAAGAACGGGGAAATGTTGGCAATTTCTGTCTTAACATTGTCGCAGTACAATCCCTAAACATGTTTTTTGGAAATCTCTACTGGAAAAACATCTCACGTCAGTTAGATTCAATCTCTGAGCAATTCTTTCTCGTGATGCACAGAATTTTTTAGACAACATTACCTACAAGTACTGTAAAATTACGTTAATCGCACGGGAGATTAAAAACAAATATTTTTAACAGTCGTTAATTTTATTTATTTTGATGTTCCAAACAAAAACCAAAAATTCAAGTTTTGTTGTTCTTAAATAGATTTCTAAAGAAGTCATCATATGTATTTCATACCTTGCTTGTCACATTACAGATCTCATATGTATTCTAAACTAATAATACACGTATAAAATAATTTTCTACACGTATACGTAGAAAATGCGTAGATAATGTAAACAATAGCATATACAATGAAAAGTATAGAATAAATTCATTCTTTCCTAAAAAATAAAGTTTGGCGAAATTTCGTCAGATACGTCAATTTTGTTTGCTTAAACGTCACTTATTTCTGTCATTGACAGTTTTTGCTCGTGTTTTGTTTCCAAGCTATAATGTCATCGACTTTTTTATAAATCGCAACCCATATTTTTGCAACAGATTTTGATAGAGTGCCAAAAAGTCAAAAAAGTGAGAGCTTAAACAATTCAGTGATATTCGGTTACAAAGTTTCAAAAATGTAAGTAAAAGTTGCGATAAGACCAATTATCAACTGGGAAAAACAAACGATTTGGACAATTGTTACAATTTTTTACTTATTTCTCAAAAGTTTATGTTGTATTCTGCTAATTAATCATTGTTTAGTAGTATTTCAAATTTTTCCTTCCTCGACTATTTGAAAATGGTCCGCCGTTTAAGTGAAAAGCAAAGAATAGAAATTTTCATAATGATTGGTTACGGAGACAGAGTTTGCACACAAGTTGAAACTTGCCGTTAATTTAATGAAAAATATCTTAACAGAAAACCAATTGCACTGTTCACCCTTAGTAAGATCGGTCTTTTTGGAAGTGGGCAATGTGAAAGATCGCCCTAAAATGAGTCGTGCAACAGTCTGTGAAAATCTTAAATTAAACGTTCTACTGTTACTGCGAAGTGTCGTTCGACGACAATCGCGTTCGCGTACAACACGTTTCCACGGAACTCGCTCAAAATAAAAGGAAACGGATGATAAACAAGTTATTACTTAAATTTAACTATAAACAATGAATAAAAGCGATGAAAAAAAACTACCTCTATAACGGATGAACAACTTAGAATTAAATACATGTACATAGGTTCTTATAACTTAAGCTAAATCGATGAGTAAACGTTTATGAGTTCTAATACGCGTACCACCACTAGCACTACTACGGGAGACGGAGGCGTACGCGCCGGTGGCGTCAATTATGGGAACGAAGTGCGAGCGCAATAATGCCTTTAGTTAGCGGGACATTCAGTCTGAGGTGCCTTTTAAGCAAAAGTAGACTTATTGCAGCTAAACAAATGACGGTAGTCGCAACGGCGTCGCAGCCAGCGGATACTCACAACTTCAGCCGAACACCCAGTCTCAGGTGCCCTTTAAGCAAAGGTAGACTTGTGCAGCTCAAGTGACTTTTGGGTGTTCCGGGTTCTTTTTTTAAACTTTTTTCGGGTCATAAAACTACACTCATTCTTGCGCAGTGAGGTTTGTAGTGGGTCGTCGAGGTAACACTATTTGAGTAGGCAGCACTTTGTTCCATAACTTGAGGTCTTTTTCTTGTAAATGTATTCTCAGGCCCTCATTTATCTCTTAGTTTTGGCGTTCTGCTAGGTTTGCAGATGAGCGGCATACCGGCGTAGTCCAATAATAGCAACCCCACCGGTAAGCGGAGCGGATTCCCATGCAACTGACACAAATTGCGACCCGTTGTCCGAGACAATGGCTTTAGGGTATTCAAATCGCTGAAATATTTCTCGTTCTAACAGAGCAATCACTTGCGTGGCTGCTGCATGTTTTAACGGAAAAGCTTCCGTCCATCGGCTATATAAGTCGGTGACACCAAAATTTGTCGGTTTTCTTTGTTGAAGGGGGTGTACGGGCTCATAGTGTCAATAGATATTGTTTCCCACGGCAGAGTAGGCGCTCTTGGTCGGATGGTTGCTAAGTCTTGAAAGGGGCATCGCTTAGTAGCAGCGCAGATCCAACACTCCTTCATGTACTTAGCGATTTCGGCAGCCATATGGTTCCAAAAATAGTTCCGTGAGGTAGCTCGAGTGCTTACTTCCGCTCCCAAATGCCCGGTTGATGGATCGTCGTGATATACGTGATTTTCCATTTCCCTCGGCACTACCAAAACGTCGCCTACCGGTTTTTTTATAGTGATAGCCCTCGTTTACTAAGTATTCACGATGGGTTTCTACTTCGTCTTCGGGGTTAATACACTGGTCTCTGACTCGTTTCCACATCTGAACGACTCTTTGTGTATACGGGTGTGCTTACTGCACCCGTTTTACCTTTGTGGCCAAAACGGCTCCATCAATGATCATCACGGTGGGCGTTGAGTCTGGCGCTTTTTGCTTTTGGTTCGGATGGCAGCATCCGACCCACATCATTTTCGATGTCTGTAGGCGAGGTGCTGGCGGAGTTTTGCGACAGATGATCGGGCAATTCGTTGTCCTTTCCTGGACAGTAGATGATGTCGAAAGTAAATTATTGTAACAGCAGGGCCCACCGAGTCAACTTGCTTTTGTAATCTTACATTTGGTTTAACCACATCAACAATCGACTGTCCGTTTTCAGAAAAAAACGCCGATCTTTCAAGTAAGGTCGATACTTTCTGATTGCCCAAACTACCGCTAGACATTCCTGTCCGTTGGTATGATACCGTGTTTCGTGAGGTCGTATAGTTTTGCGCTGGCGTGCTAACAATTTGTTTGGTAGCTCCTTCTTGATACAACACCGCGGCAATGCCTGTACCGCTGGCGTCTGTCTGTAGCACAAAAGGTTTTGCAAAATTTGGCCGATTTAGTTGTAGTGGCTTTGTCATGTCATGTTTAATCTTTAGAAACGCGTTTTCTGCAACACCAGTGCACTTAAACTATGTCTTGGTGGTGACCAAATCGTGCAACGGTGCTTGTATTTCGGCAATTCGAGGCACTTAACTCTGTAGTCAACTGCCTATCCCCAGGAAACGTCAAAGTTGTTTGCGTGTTATGGGTCTTAAAGCGGCTTTCAACGTTTCTACGTGTTCTGGCAAAAGATAGTTTTCTTCGGAGTAATACTGTGGCCCAAATAGGACATGGTTTGCACGCCAAAATGACATTTGGATAGCGATAACCGCAACTTGTGTTGTTGGAGTTTCTCCATGACAAGCCGAAGATGATAAAAGTGTTCGTCCCATAATACCGAATATACTACTCTGTCGTCCAAGTACACGAAAACAAAGTGGCGAAAGTACCCGGGAAAAACCTCTTGCGTCATAAACTTCTTGAAACTTCCCGGAGCGTTTTTAAGGCCAAATCGCATGACTTTAAATTGATACGCTGCACCATCGGGTGTAGAAAAAGTTGTCAAAGATCGAGAAGCTTTGTCGAGGAGTATCTGCCAGTAACCAGATTTTAAATCTAACGTGGTAAACACCGTCGCGGTTCCTAAATCGCGCAAGATTTCGTAAATAACCGGTAGAGTCGAACATTCGTTTCGCGTAACTTGATTGAGGCTTTGGTAATTCACACAGAACCGTGGTTTGCCATTCTTTTCGTCGTCTCCCTGATTGTTTCTTGTTAACGTGGGGCAGTCCCGGTTAAAATGACGTCCGGAGCTATAATCGCATCGTGGTAGGTCGTTGTGTCTTGAGCGTAATAGTTAAGAAGCTGGTTCTGATCTGTTTCGCCAATCGGATTTATTGGCTTTAATCGCTGATTCGACGGCTATTGCTTTTTCCACAAAGTCTAACAACGAAATTGGCAGTGGGTGTACGAAATGCGCTTGAATATGTGATGCTAGAGTTTCTACGGACAACTTCAGGTACTCGGCAGGATTCAATTTTAATCTTCGGGCCAGGTCACTTTTTGATCGTAAGAACTCTGCGGTGGGTTCGGCAAAGTTCTTTTTGCGGCCGTAAAACCGAGCCTTTAGTTTTGCTAACACTGGTATGCCATTTAAAAAGCACTGACTTAAACTCCTCGTAGGTTTCTACTAAGTCGATGTAAGTTTTCCACTATGGCGAAGCCTTCATCTTTATGTTTGCGATCGCAGTGGGTAGATTCTTGTTTTCTGGAATACTGTTGGCGTAAAAGTTGGTGGCGTACTACAGTTGATATTTGCAAGTGCCGATTTTAAGTAGATCAACACTTACTGATGTTGGTTGGGCGCGGCGCCTCTGGATGGTTGGCAGGCATCTAGACAAATTACTGTCTTCGAGCTTCGGGTCTCCGGCATTTTGTATGGCAGTCTCTTGAGCTGAGTCGTGTAATATGGTGCACGTTGCAACTCCACAAGGCCTCACGTTCAGGGCGCCAATTGTTACCGCGAGGTGTCGTTCGATTACAATCGCGTTTGCGAACACGTTTTTACGGCACTCGTGTCGACGAACTTAACCGTAATACTCAAAATAAAAAGAAACGGATAATAAACAATTTATTACTTCTACCTAACTCTAAACTATAAATAAAAGAGATTAAAAAAAACTACCCCTATAACGGATGAACAACTTAGAATTAAATGCATGTACATAGGTTCTTATAACTTAAGCTAAATCGATGTGTAAATGTTTATGAGTTCTAATACGCGCACCACTACTAGCACTACTACGGCAGACGGAGGCGCACGGGTTGGTGGCGTCAATTATGGCGACGAAGTGCGAGCGCAGTAATGCGCAGTAACGCCATTAGCCACTTTCGGATGTCCGCGGTCCTTCTTTTAAACTCTTTTCGGGCCATAAACCTACCCCCAGTTTTGCACAATAGGGTTGGTAGTGGGGCGCCGAGGTAACACTATTTAAGTTTTCAAAAAATTCCCACTTAATCGCCCGCCAAGTGGCAGCAGACAACGAAATGGTTTAAAGTTTCGTCTTAAAATCTTAAAATATTGGAAGTTGGAAAAATAACTCCCGTAGAAAGTATAGTTTTGATTAAAGAATTAAACAAAAATGAAGATGATTTTTTTTACTGCAAGATAGAGTTGGGCGTATTGACAGGTGAAAAATACCATGGATTTTTAAAAGACGAATTCGTTTCTTCACTTGCAGTGCTTTACCTAATTGATCTAGATCTGCCCAATAACAGGATATGCTACCAACATGATGGTGCGGCAGGGATAGTTTGTGAATATTTAAACCAAGTATTTGCTAACCAATAAATTGGTTGTAAGAGATCTATTCAAAAGCTTTCTATATCACCTCGATACTTTTTATGAAAGTTACTATTAAAAAAAAATGTCGATGACGTCATAACTCTGAACTAAAACAAAATCGACGTGTCCGAGAAAATTTTCTCAAACTTTATCATTTGGGAAATAATGCATTTGTTGCGTACACTGTAAAATTCAAAAAAACAATTGTTCAAATCTTCTGACAATTAAGCTAATTCTATTTCTTACTGCGTCCTAGAACGAACCGAATCTACACTATTTTTAGACCAAAGCTAAAATAAGTTCAAAATAAATCAGAAAATATCTCAATTTACATAAGAAGTGATTCATAACGTTACTATAAGTACACTCAAGAAAAGAAAAAACGAGACACTGCCTGCTTCTAAGTAAAAACATATAACTGTGTAAAAAAACGTATTCTTAGTTGAATTTAGGTTTCCATGGGTTTCATTCGTAATACAATTTTCTATTCTGTATAATTTCCGTGTTGTCGTTATAACACAATCTGAGCTTTTGTCACATGTCACAGTAGACAGCTGCAGAGCCCGGAACAAACTGATTGATTGCGTCATGAAGTCTTACTTTTATAGGAACTATGGAATTAGAAAAGAACTCTTCTTTATTATTTTTGAACGTTTTAGTTAATCGAAATGAAGATGGTTTATTATCACATTCACTTTATCGAAAACCTACTCATACAAATGGATAGTTAAATGAATTTTTTGATCATCACTCTTCTCAGAAATTATCAGCAATGAATTCTTTAACCGAGATTTTAGTTTTCCTTTACCGGATATATGGAAACCAGTTTTATCGATGGGAAGCAAGTCAATTAACTTCTTTCGAGCTCTGAAGGTGTCTACTGCGACGTGTGACAAAAGCTCAGCTTGTGTGATAACAACAAAACAGGAATTATCCAGAATGGAAAATTGTATTGTATTAAGCGTCTCCTTACTTAATTCAGATAAATTACAGTCAGCATTATTTCATTCTCCATTACATTATTTAGCCAATGACCCTCCAAAAAAATACTACAAATTGATTTATTACTAATTGCGTAAATACCTAAAAACATAACGTAATTAACAAAATTTCTTAATCTTTAATACATTCACAAAGTTTTATTCAGCACATCCGCTAAAAACGTAATAAAAATGACTAACGAGGAAAATTCAGCATAAAGAAAAACTACTTACATCTAGCGGAACAATGCCCTGGTACGACAACGTTCGTAGCGATTTTGAATAGGTAAAACAATGAAAAATAGACGTTCCTTTCTGATTCGCGCCGTAAACGATATGCCTTAAAAATAATCAGTGTCGACGAACAAACCAATGCAGTCGTGAATTTTAATTAGAAATAATATTTTTGAGAAATAATTAAATAACGACATTTAACAGGTCTTAAAACTGTTTGTCGACCGCTGATATTCTCGTTGCATCAGTATTAAAACTGGTTTTTTCAAATTTAACTTGAGTTCGAAAGATTCCTGGCTTAATGTTTGCTTGACTTATGTGCTCGATATATAACCTGGTTGCGGGTATCGTTTTGAACTGTCTGCCCAAATATAAGACGGCGTATATTAATATAATGCTTCGATTGATTATACGTTTGTGCTAGTCTTCTCGAAATTGTGTTAGTTTTGATTTTTTGAGTTTCTTCTTGAGGAGTTGGTGATTTTTCTCGCACCTTGTTATCGTTGCCAAGATGTACCTTAGTTGTTCGAGCTAATAGTCATCAGCTGGGGTTATCTTCTATTTCTTGTACTGATAGTCGTCCAGATTGTTTCTTGACGTTTCTTAGGTTAGTGATGAATCTCATGCAGTAAGGAAGAACTCTGATAAGCTTTGTGAGGGAAGAAAAACGTTTTATTAGCTCTTCATCTGTTTTCTCTTTACGTTGTTTTTTATTTCTTAACCAACTGAGACCGTTCCATCAAAGAGTACGGTTCCTTTTTTAAGATACAGCATCTACCGGCTATCTTCGAATCGCACGTGGTTCCAACTGTTGTTAAGCTGTGTTCTTGAATAGAATGAACTGTATTGAATCTCTAAAGTATTTGATGCTATTTTTGATCTTCTTCGGTGATTTTGATTTTGCGGTAAAAACGATGTAGTATTTCCATCGAAAAAAATGTCGGATAAGTGCTGTTGAAGTTTTGGCTCCACAAACATAGCTTTGTTTAAACTGACATTAGTTGATGTCTTGCATGAAGCATCAAACACCACTCTCAACTTGGTTGTGGTGTTATCTTCCCGGATCACTAGTTGGTGGAGAATGCAATATTTTGCTTTTTTGTTTTCTGGTAATGCTTCCTTCTTTGCAGAAAGTTATTGTATTGATGTCTTAATTAAGGATCTTTTTCTGATCTTTTCTCTAGTTGTAGTAGTCTGGCGATTGTTCGGATTCTTGAATTTTCGAGCGGTTTTTGTTCGGGTTTATATAGAATGCTGACTGTGTATGTACCATCTTTATTTCTCTTAGCCGTTTGTTTGTTGGAAGTGGTGTTTGCATATTTGGTCATCTTGAGAAATGCAGCGTTGTGTAGATGCTTTTTTGATTTCCTAAAATTTAGTCAATTGTTTTTTTTCAGTTTGACTGATTATATTGAATACTTGAATTGGTTGTCGTGAGACTTGTTGTATATTGCCTGATATTATCCATTCTTAATTCTGTATGTTGCCCAAGTAGACCGTTTTCTGTTTTCTTGATTCCTTGTTGAATAATTTTTTCCAATTTCATCGGCTCTTATCATTGCATCGATGGTTTCTGACATAATAAAAGTCGAATGAACGATGATGTAATTGTTCCATTGTTCTAAGTTTTGACATTCGTTTCTGTTTGAAGGAATGTTGGTTGTAAGTTTCGATAGTACCAGAAATTCTATATTTAATGAATAGGTAATGGAGAAATGGTTAAATCTTTGTAGATATTTTCCATAGCGTTGTTTTTGGTTTTCTTCTTAAACCGATTTCACATACATTCTTCTCCGTTCGGAGCTTGGTTCTCCCACGCACGGCATGAGTCAGTAACGTTTTCGTTACTAATATTATTCCATTTTAAATTATCTGCATTAATTTAACAAATCTGGTGTAAACCTTTCTTTAATTTTAATTTTGTGGAGTCGCTACTTTTCTTGGGTGAGATCAACCTTGAAAGGTATTCGGTAGTTCAACTAATACGCCTGTGTGACTTCGCTTCTAAATTATGTAACTTTTATCTTTTCTTATATCTACAATATCTTTATTTAAGAAGTCTGTGTTAATAATACGGATTTTTTATACCAAATTTGTCTTTAGCGAGATTGTCGCTACATTCATAATTTGAATGGATATGGTATATCCATAAGACATAAATATCAATGATCCAACTTGATTTTCTTGAAGAAAATATCTATGTTATTGATTCTTGAATAGAAATTTTTCAAGGTTAATACTATCGTTACCATCAACATTTGAGTTGCATTCCATTGAATGACATCATTATCAACCTGAATTTTGATCTATATGCGTGAATTACATATACCTACATTCTTTTTGTCAATTAAAAATTTAGCTTTATCAACGAACTTTGTTCTTCTTTTTATTAAATAACTTTACATTTGAACCTAACTTATTAGATATTAAATATTAACATTCTCTAATTCAATGTGCAATTCAAGTTTGTTTAATTAGTCATGTAAAAGCAATCAAGTTTAGCTTTCTGTTAATTAAAATAAAAGTTAAATTTGCCTACTGCAAATATTTAAAATAGCTTAATTCAAAACTGTTATTCTTACTATATATGTAAAGAAATTCCGGTATTCTCTTAGTTTTAAGTTTAATTAATTAAATCATAAACTGATAGAATTTCTATCTTTACTTTTATGTAACGTTACCGAATGTTACTATCTTTTGAGATTGAATCTATACATTATTCCTGTGTAGCTTTTTATTGTAGATAAAACTTTTAATAGTTAAGTTTTAAAATCAAACTATTTGGCAGATCCCTGACCAATTTTGGCAATTTTTCTAATTGTTTAATTAATTTCTTTGCATCTTTTATTAGCGCGCTCTTTATCTAAGAAACTACCTGAGAGTCGACGTTACAAGTCAAAACAAACGCTTTGCGGATTTTTCCGCTTTCTTGCATACACGTTTTACGTTCTCGGTCACTCTACCGTTCTCTCCGATCTACACGCCTAGGTACCTATAGACTTTCGCACCTTTAATCTTTAAACCCCCACCCTTCATTCTTTTTGACACGACTACCATTTCGCTTTTATCGGTAAACAGGTTCAAATCGTGGTTCAAAAGTTAGTTTTCGATTCTAAAAATAGCCTCATCCGTTTACCAACTCAGCGGTTTTTCTTTCCACTACTACCACAAAGCATCTGCATAACCCAACAGCGTGAGACCACTCGGCATCGTCAACTCCAGTACCCCGTCGTAATAGATCAACCTTAGGATCGACCCTTGTGGAACCCCAACCGTATGTTGTATTTGACTGCTTTCTCCAACGTGCAGTCATCTTTCGCTAAGGTAGTTCTTAACCACATTGGTCAAGTACCTTGGCGTCCCCTTGTTTTCCATGATTTTGACGATGGCACGCTGTTAAACGCGTTTGGAATATCTAGCGTCACGAGAACGCAGCATCTTTGGCTCCGCTTACTCATCTTTTTTATCCTTTTGGAAGTTGCAAAAACCCTTTCGATAGCGTTCACGGTAGATCTACCTTTTATAAATCCAAATTGGTTTTGGTTTAGTTCGGCTTTTAACCACGTCTTTAATCTTTCTTCTAATACTGCCTCAAGCACCTTCTTCAATACTAGAAGGAAGCAAATAGGTTTAGCCCCCTCCGCTCCCCCGGATTTCTATCAGATTTGGCGAGCTTTGAAACTAACGCTAAACTACTCGCTTTCTAGATTTTAAAGAAAGAACTGTTTCTAAGCAATTTGTTAACACGATAGTACGTTGTCTCTGATCAACTGATAAGCCGTATGTAGGATTTCAATTGTTATTATCTCATCAAGTCTCGAAGCCTTCCCATTTTTCATGCGTCCTACTGTTTTTTTGAGCTCTTCCCCAATGATCGCCGGTACTTCGTTAGTGTGTACTTTCTTCTACTCTATCATCACAACTTTTTAGGATCACAACTTTTTAGGATCACAACTTTTTAGGCATATTTGTGGACAGTACAATTAAGTGGGAAGTACATGTTACTCACCTGTATTCAAAAATAAGTAGCATGTATTATGCATTTTATAAAATAAGGGACACAGTCAGTTTAGATACACTTAAGCAGTTGTATTTTGCGCATGTTCACAGTAGGTTAAGATATGGTATTATCCTCTGGGGAAACAACAGACTGCTCCATAAACTCTTTGTGCTACAAAAACGTATATTAAGGTGTATAAAAAAGCTACCTTCCAAAACACAATGTAAATCAGTCTTTATTGAGATGAAAATAATGACAGTCGTATCACTATACATATACGAAATCGTGATTTTTGTAAGGAAAAACTTAAACCTGTTTCCCCTAAACAAAGACTTTTATAGCATCATGCACACACGCAACAATAGTAACTTATCCACACCCTCTCATCGATTAAAAATCTTTTCTGATGGACCCTTTTACAGTGCCATCAAAACTTTCAATGCATTACCCACAAATATTAAAAGTATTAATAATTTAAGTTCATTTAAATTTGAGCTAAAGAACTATTTAATTGATAAATGTTTCTATTCACTAACCGAATTTGTTTATTAGTTTTCTTTCTTTGTTATTGTACGTAATAGTTCCATAAGGCATTTATAATTGTATGCACACTTTGACAATGTTTTGTACCTTCGGTATATATAACAATAAACTATTATTATTATTATTATTATCTTTTTGTGTCTAGAAAATAGCTCACATGCTAGATACATCCTTTCTTTCTTTTTCATGTTTAAGTCTACCTTCTTCCCGAATTTACTTGTAACAATTGTGTAGTCGTTGCCCCACACGTTTAGCTCCAGGTCTACTAGTAGACTTTTTAATTTTCGTTTTTGTGTTTTTTTCCATGTTCTTTTACTTCCTTCTCTATCGGTATTGTTATCCTTTCGCACACTCCTTTCTAACGTTTGCTATGTCCGCCGTTTACCAATACTTTCCCCTTTTCCTCTGATACTCGCTCTTTTTTTCTAAAACACTCTTACATCATTTCACAATTATACTCGTAAACTTTTTTAGTCTTAACTCATTTTTTCCGCTTTCTATTTGTACACTTCCATTTTGGCTTCCTGCTTTTTCAAATCCTCCACGTTCGTTTTTATTCCTATATTTATCGACACCATTTCTACGCTTATTCAAAATCTAGCGTAAGTACTTGTGGGCACTTAACATTTTTTTATTCATGACCCCCCATTCTCTCGCCATCTTTATCCATCTTTCGCTCGCCAGGGTAACGTCGATCGTTAATTTCCTTTTACAAAAGTTGGTGCCTGTTCCCGGTGTCTACGATTCCGAGAGGTACCGTTAACTCTGCTATGACTTCTTCCTTCCAGTTTGTAGAAGCCGATTGAAGTTACCTCAAGCGCTCTACATAATTAACAATACAATCTTTTCATTTTTTGGTAGTGTTTTTTTATGTTTAATAACTTTAAACATGGTTAATTTGTAAAAGTTACCTGAATTGTTTAAGAAGCCTTTGTCGTTCTAACAGATTTAAGCCCTGTTTACACAGTTATTATGTTCGTATTTAGAAGTAGGCTATGTCCCGTTTTTTCTTTTCTTGAGTGTACGTGTTTTTCTCAATTAATTTTTTTTAATAAATAACAATCGTATTTGGATTCAAGACATTGAGCAAAATGACGCGCACTAAATAGGCGTTTTGTTTTTGGCATATAAAACGTGTTAGTATTTGACTATAATAATTAAAATTAGTTCAAACAAACATGATATTGCTTCTTCTCTTAGTTTATTTTACGTTTTCCACAGAAGACGCATTTCTTTTGAACTTTTGCTAGTTTTAATATTTTTTTTTAATTTAAAAACTAATAAACTACTTTTGGTACCAGTTCATTACTTCTTCTTTAAAATGGCGCCGTATACTTTTCTTTAGATTTTCAAAGATTTTGTTTTGTGTTAAATTTGACGGCGACTATAATAACAACATTTTTAATCAAGTTTTTTTTATATATTTCTTAGTTTATTTCAACTTTTAATAAAATTGTATTTTTTTAGAAGCTGGCGAAACGGTGAAACACGAATTCACCACTGGCGCAAAAGAAGTAAAAACAACAGTCGAATCAGCTATAGAGAGTATAGAAAACAATATCGGTTCATCGATAAACACAATCGGCGATACATTTAAATCAAAACATGAAGAAGCCGAAGAAGTTTTTTTAATTCCCGTCGAAGATGCTTCCACCAAACTTAGCGAAAACATGATGGAAGTCGTTTCTGAAGCGGAAACAGTTTTAGCATCTGAAGTTGATAGCGTTGTGGATGATGTACATGAAATAGCAGACGCGGAAGTCGATTTGGCTTTTGATAAAGTGCATACGGTTAAAAGTAATATATTAGAAGAGGCGAGAGAATTACATAAAGTAGTTGACGAAACGTTGGAAGTGCAAGATATGGAAGATGTCGATGACAGCTCGAGTACAAACATGATCGAAATTATAAATGACAGTATACCGACTACTGTGTTTACTCCACCAGAAGATGAAATCAAAGATCAATAAATATTGGTGTAATATTTTCTATAAACGTTACGGGCGTGCCTTTTATAAAGAAATGTTGAAATATGCTGAAATAATATGAAACGTTTATGTTTGGTAAATAATATAATTCGTTTGTTTTCTAATTTGTATTTTGTTTCTTGGTTTTTTCCAAGCAGGATCTAAGATAGTGCCGATAAGAAAAAACAACTGCTGTGAGAAGATGGCACCACACTTTTTAATAACAAACAATTATTGATTTTTTTTGTTATTATTTGTGTTTGATAGGATTTTTGTTTTCAATAATAGATTAAACTGCGTTTAGCAAACAAACCATGTTAAACGCAGTATATTTATTTTGTGATATTTAAATATTTGTAATTATTTTTTGTCGTTTTTGTTTATTATATAAACGCATAATAATTTAACTTTGTTTTAAACTTTAATTTGATTTTAATTGTTACGTTGCATTTTTTTGTTTATTTATTTATTATTGTAATAATAATAATATAATACTAAAAATAGTCTTCCCATTTATAACACTCTAAACTAAACCAACACGTTTTACTAATTTATACAAAAAATAAAATAAATCAAAAACAATCATAATTTCAAAATGACGGAAGTTAAATAGTATTTAAATTAACCTTAACAAAGATAACGATTTATAACCATAGAGGTGATAAAAATAAAATAAATATTTAATTTTCCGAGTTTCCTTCTAATAACTCATTAACTGACGTTATAGAAGTAATTTGCATTATATTCAAAATTTCTTTGTTTTCGTTGCGTGCTGCGAGTTTCTCGAAAAAGAATGAATTATAAAGAATTGCTGCGGTTACTATATTAAAAAAATACTATGTTATTTTTATTTCGATCAATAAGGATTAACAAACTAATTTGGCGTATGTAACACGGTTGCATGCTTTTAACTACAGTTTGTCTTTGAAGCAAAGTTTTTTTATTAAAAGATTTTGTGTTTTTAGATTGTATCGCGTAAACTGAATTACAACAGTCGTTGCAATATATTCCTTCCTACCCTTGTTCAAACTGATTTAATTTATTGGAAAATTATAAACTGCACGTTTCGATAAAAAGTCTATGCCATCAAGGATTAACGTATTTTAAAACTAAATTTATTTACACGTATTTATTTTACATATGATAAATATAACTTTTAACCAACACTAATAAAATGCAACAGTAAAAAAAACAACTTACAAGTAATCACTAATAGATATTTACGATACGCAATTTTTGTTTATCTACACTGGTTTTTATTTTCACTTGATGCGTTTGTATTTATCTTAGCACACGCGTTAAACAATTCTTAACGCTTCTGACTTGATTCTCCAACTTCCTCTAAATACTTTTTACTTTTTATGTTCTTCCGTTATCGGACTCAGAATATTCTATTGTTTTTGATCAGCGTTCCAAAGTTTCCAAATACTTCGGGAACGCTTTAGATCAGCGATTCCCAAAGTGGTCTATATCGCCCCTCAGGGGTCTATGACAACCTGTAAGGGGTCTACCTCAGCGAAAAAAAAATTTGGGGTGTTTGTGAAATGAAAATTGGGGTCCACGATAGTGGATTTCAACATACACTGATAGTACCTATTTACTTACATTATGCTATCTGATAATATAAAGACATATACATTATTTATAAAAGTATTTATGAAGTAAAAAAATTATTATATATGTTTATAAAATTGTGTAAGTTGTAGGATGTAGACATTTGTGGTCGCAATACATTTTAAACTTGTAAAAAACCTGCACATAATAATATATCAGTATCATCTTGTTACAAGCATACGCGCAGTCTCAGAGCTTCGCGAACTTGCACTGATTTGTTCAATTCGTCACTCTATAAATACGAATGTGAGACAAATACGTTTATTCGTTTTCTGAATTTTGAATCAGAAAGTGCCAAGAAAATATTTAAAAAAATATAAACTGGTAGTTTATCACACAAATTACAGTGAATCAGTGTTATTTTGTTTGAGAGCGTCGGAGAAAAGTAAGTACATTATTTTTTATTAAATTTTAGTTTTGTACTCGTAGTTAGCAAAGATATATACGCCAATCATGACTTCAGTTATTAGTAGTTTAATATTCAAATCATGCAAAATTACACGAGTACTCCTCAATAGTTTCTTTGTCAAAGTTTTAGCAATAGTTATTATAATTACAGTGCAATCTCCGTAATCCGAACTAATTGCTGCAAGGAGATGTTCGGATTATGGCATGTTTTCGGAAAAATCTAAAAAAAGACAACTGTACATACATATTACGTATGTATTTTATTATTAACATACAATGTTACCATTTTGAAAGATAAATAAAGAAAATAAGAAAGCCACAACTGTACAGCTGCGTGTTTCTTGAAGAATTTACAATACACACTCTCATTTATTTGTTTTTTTCCATAGAAGTTAAATGTTTACATATAGGAAACATATTAAAAAAATATTTTGGAATTAAACTACATATTTTAGCCGGTCACATAAATAAATATTTATGTGTGTCAATATTTACTTATTTACGACCTTGCTAGGCATTTATTATTCTTTTATAAATACATATATCTTACCAAATAATTTCACAAAAAAGTAAAAAAATTGTACTTTTATCCATTGGTCGTTACACTGTGGGCCAGTTCGGATTACTGGAATGTTCGGATTACGGAAGTTCGGATTATGAATATTGCACTCTACATACTGCTCTATATTAAAATTAAAATTTTGTATTATTGCTAAAGTGGAACCAGTGAATTTTTACACACGGCAGTCGAATGTACGTAGAGATAAATCGCATAACAATTTGTTATTATTACTCGTTGTATAATATTTTATTTTATCATTTTTTGTCATGTTACTTTCAAATTTCCATAAAGTTCCATCATATCAAAACCTTAAGTAACATTCATAACATTCCTCTTCTCGCATTCACTTATAATGGCTGTTTGCCTATACCTTTAATAAAACTAAGACCATTATACTTTTTAAATTTGACTTTGATTTTTTAATATACAGCTGCTGAACTTTGTGTCTTATTTAAATAGATTAATTTTGCCCACAGATGACTGATGCCATGTCCGAATCAAAAAAGAAATGTAGACAATGTTAATATATTTTGCGTATTTGTATTTATTAGTGTGTATTTTAATAAAGCCATCATGTCGAAAGAAAAACCGTCACCATTTTTATTTCTTATTTTTCATACATTTCATTACGGTTATGTGATTAATCATCATAATGAATTGCTGCGTTGCCGATGCAACTTGAAAATCTGCTAAACACCTAAACGTGTCAAAAACCGTAATACTTCCTCTTTTAGAAGATTTTCTTACATTAAAATAAAATATATATGCGTTCATTTGTATTGAATAACTACTAAACAAAAATTATTCAATACTTTAAAATACAGATAGATAAACGATAACATTAATATTAATCAAAAGAAAAATTTCGCACTAAACACTTCACTACAAAGAGTTTATTTCGTATCAGACCAAGTTTTAACACAAACTCTGAAATACTGGCTTGTGTAGTGGTTTTGTTAAAATGTCTGCTATTTCTTCCTTCGTGGATACTCGCAAAATATCAATTTCGCCCGCAGTAACCTTTTCTCGCACAAAGAAGCCGTATATGCTTCGTACGGCGATGATACTCAGGGTTCTCAGCTAATCTGATTGCTGCATGGTTATCAACGTACAGAACAGGTTTTTTTGTTAATTTTCCAATCTCGCTCAAAAGAAGCTGGAGCCAGACCGCTTCGCGTGCAGCTTCGCTAGCCGCTACAATTTCTGCTTCTGTTGTTGATATGGCAACCGATGTTTGTCGTTGGGAGAGCCATGTGATAGCCCCACCCGCATACATGCAGGTCACACCGCTTGTGGATCTGCCAGTGGTCGCATCACCACCATGATCTGCGTCACTATAGCACTCAAGCTCACCTTGTTTGATTTTTGAACGATAGAGTATACCAAGATCTTGAGTACCTTGCAGATACGCGTTTCACTTTCTCCGGAACTTCACTCTTTTGTTTAATTAAATAGACGAATCGAAAACGCGAAAAATCGTCCTTGAACAAAACATAATAACGGAAACCTCTCTTTGAAGGAATTTGGAAAGGTCCGCAAACGTCACCATGTATGAGCCCACCCGGTTTAGTAGCTCGATACTTTTCGCGAATCCCAAAAGGTCGCCGATGCGCCTTTCCGTAAACGCACCCCTCGCACAATTCGCTGTCGAGTGGTAAATTAAAGTTGAGTTCACGTATCGCAAACTTTCGAACATGTTTCTTGTTCTGATGTCCGAATCGCTCGTGTAAAATTTGTAATTTATTTACCGTATCACTCGTTGTTACGGCATTCGCTTGTTGAATAGATTTCGTATTTCGAACTTTTAGTTTATAAAGACCACCCCCTGGTTCACGTACGCCTACTACAAGTGTGCGTCCTGAACGAGTAAGCTTGCAGCTTCGGGTCTCGGAGGTAAATCAACTGTCAGGTAGCCTGTCTTGCGCAGCTAATACTGAAAACAATTTTTTTCGAATCGTTGGAACATACCAGACATCATTAAGCAAAATTCTGGTGTATTTTCCATTTACGGCAGAGTCGAGTTCAACCGTACCTTTTCCGATTGCTTCAGCTCGAAGTCCTTCGGCTGTCATGACGCTGTAAGCAGTCTTCTCGAATTCTTCAAAATGAGTAAATAAGTTGCGATCATTAGTGATGTGACTTGTCGCAGCGTTATCGACAAACCATGCGTTAGGATCAGACTTATCGGGGTTGACTGAAAACGCACTCATTTCTATGAGCATCCCATCATGTGTTTTTACTTCTTTAGTATTGTTGGCACCGGATTTTGAATTTGAATCTTGGTAACTGCTCCATCGCGCTGGATACGGCGGATGTCCATCAACCTTCCACTGACGACACTCTTTTATAAAGTGACCCATACGACCACAATATCGACAAGTAAAAATCTTGTTGTTCCGTTTACCACCTGGTTTGGCTTGTTGCTGCCGTTGCAGCTGTTGGTTACCTTGTTGACGCTTGCTGGATGCAGATGGCCTTGTGCGTACTGTCAGCGCTACTTCGGTCAAGTTAGTATCCTTCGGGTCGAGTCGTTTCTCATACGCACACAACTGGATTGTTAGGTTTTCAAAAGTTCGTTGCTCCTTTGGAAACATAGCCCAGCTTGTTTTGAACCGGTTGTAAGTTTCAGGTAAAACGTCAAACACTTTACATATTAAAAGCATTTCGGGTAATTTGACAGTAACGTTATTTTTTGAAAGTTCTTTATTTAAATTTAACCAGATAGTCTTAATCGCGGATAACTGCATTGCCATTTCTTCGTTTGACTTATATTTAAAAGAAAATAAACTTGTACTTAGCTCAAAAGCACGATCTTCTTCGATTCCTCCGTACAGCTTGTTCAGCTCTTCCCACAACACACGGGGATCATCGATGGTTGTAAACCGTTCCATTAATTCCACTTGTAAGGACAATCATCGCTGTCGATCGCACCTTCTGGAATCGTTTCAGTTCCGCATCGTATTTTGCTTTTTCTGCTACAGTAGCTGCTTCGTTTAATACTGCCGGTTCGGTGAGATTACCTTCTACGACGTTAATGGCTCCGTCCGTTGATTTGAGATGAATGGTAATTCGATATTTCCATGTCACCCAATTACTTTTTCCTTCTAATTGTTTAAATAGCAGAAGCCGGTTGCTTTGTTCCATTTTAAACGATTAAAGATGCTGCGGTTACTAACACGAAAAAAACATACACGTTTTGATGTCTTGCAGTTAGTTAATAATTCAAAACACTACACTCGATTAATTTAATCGCGCACGTAAACATAAACTGGACCCATAACCTGTTAATATATTTTGCGTATTTGTATTTATTAGTGTGTATTTTAATAAAGCCATCATGTCGAAAGAAAAACCGTCACCGTTTTTATTTCTTATTTTTTCATACATTTGATCTTTGCATTTGATTACGGTTATGTGATTAATCATCATAATAATGAATTGCTGCGTTGCCGATGCAACTTGAAAATCTGCTAAACACCTAAACGTGTCAAAAACCGTAACAAACAGTACAGTGTTGAAGCTGTAGGATCATCTAAGAAGATGTCGCCCTGATAAAACAGATTAAGATTTGGAATACTTTCAAACACTCAAAGATAAACTTTAGAAGAGACCCACGCTGGACAGAATGTTTGCTTCGACGTCATAAAGAAACGATAATGGTTTGCGGGCGTCTTACAATATCTTGCTACTTATAGCAAAATCTGGAAAACCGCATACTATCGCAGAGAAGTTAATTTTGCCAGCCGTTGAAGAGGTTTTAAAAACTGTTTTACACAAACCTGCATCTGATATCATTAAAAGAATTCCCTTAAGGAACAATACTGTTGAAAAACGTATTGATGAGATGAGTTCTGATATTGAAAGCTTCTTGTGTAATTATTTGCAAACAACCCATTTCTCTATACAACTGAACAAGTCAACTTTACTTGGTAGTGCAGCATTATTATTGGCATATGTTCGTTTTATTATGAATCAAGAAATCTACAAAGAACTGCTCTTCGCAAAAACTTTGCCAACCGACACTAAAGGTGAATCAATTATTCATGTTTTGAAGGATTACTTCATTGAAAAAGCAATCCCCTTATCAAATATAATATCAGTAGCTACAGATGGAGCACCTGCCATGGTTGGGCGTTATCGTGGATTTATAAGCTATTTAAAACAAAATGTGTCAGGGGTGTTAAAAAATTTGAATGTCAGATTGCATGGATCTCTTCAATTAGTCCTTGATGCAGTAAACCGAATCCGAAGCAAAGCGTTAAATACACGGTTATTTGCGCAGTTGTGTGAAGAAACTGACGAACACTTTCATCAATTACTCCTTCACACTGAAGTACGCTGGCTGTCGAAAAGCTTATGTTTGACAAGATTTTTGCTTTTTTTGAGACTATTTTAGAATTTCTGGATACTAAAGATAAAATTTTAAAAGACAATTTAATGAAGTGGAAAACAAACATCGTCTATTTAACAGATTTGTTTACAAAATTTAATATGGTTAATTTGCAGTTACAAGGCGACAGTCTAAATTTGATTAAAACAAAATTCATCTTATCAGTGTTTTTTGCCAGAGTTAAACTAATGAATCAAAATATTGGACGGAGCAAATTTTTCCAGTTCCCCAATTTGTCACAGACAAACTGCCAGGAAAACCACGTTTCAACCTACGTTCAACATTTAAATGCCCTCTACTCAGATTTTGAAACTAGGTTTGAGGATGTTTTGACTATGGTAATACCACCGTGGATAATTAACCCATATGGTGACATAGAAGAAACGAATGAGACTGATTGAACTAAGTACAAACGAAAAACTTAAGGTTCAGTTTAAAAAACGGATATCAGCAATTCTGACTGTAAAACAACATACCCGTTACTTATCCCGTATTATGGAATATAATTTTCTTTCCATGTGGTCATACCTAGTAGAAAGGGGGTTCAGCGCTGTTGCCAATCTTCTAACGAAAAAAAGAAACAGACTGGACATCATTAGCCGAGAAGATTTAAGATTAAACCTTACAAAATTGACGCTAAATGTTGATACTTTAATATTAAAGCATCAGGTTCATCCTTCTCACTAAAAACATTTACTTATTGCTTAGTTTATTTTATGTTACGTATATTTTATATAACAGATACAACATGTGTTTTTACTTTAAGTTTTTAACTCTAAACTTCACTACAGTTAGAAATTTACAAAAAATCAATATCAGGTAAGTAAGCGGTCTACCCAAAACCGAAAAACATGGCAAGGGGTCTACGACACAAAAAAGTTTGGAAACCTCTGCTTTAGATCTACACAGAACAATGAAAAAAAAACTTTTTATCAAAATAAAACATTTGTGTAATTTAAAAAGGTGTTTTTTAGCTATTGTATGCAATAATAATACAGAAAGGCATGAGCGTTGGTAGGTAGGAACATTGTTGCAAACTTAAAACTTAATTTATTTGAACTACATACTTGTAGTTTATTTTTATTTGTTCACTTATGTGTTACAAAATTATCCGTGTTTCCCCTATTTACAAATTAACCCCTTTTTTTACATTTACATTACATTTTTTTACATGTATTTACACTGCTTTGTTTTTTCATTTTTCTTCCTCTCCTCTTAGCTGTTTCTTACTTCTTCCATCCACTCCGCTTTTTTTCCGTTTTCTTCTAAGATTTCCTCTACTTTCTGAACCTCTTCTCTTAACTCCCTGCATTCATTCCTCGTGTGTTTAAGGTCCTCAGTCTCTTCTCCACATAGTCTGCACATCATTTCTTCCTCTTTTGTTCAGTATTTATTTTCTAACTCTTCGTTCCCACTTCTGAACCTTGCTATCATTTTTTTCTTCTTGTTTTTGTTCCCTTTTCCCTTTAGATATTCTGGAACCCCTTCTTGGTATTCTTATAATTCACAATATATCTGGCCTCTTTTGTCTCTGTCCATCTTTCCAGCTTTTTTATGTCCCTATCTCTCCTTATTATTTCCTCCACTCTTCTTCCCTTTATCTCTTTCCAACATTCCTGTAGTATTTTGCATTCAGTTTTTTCCCTCAGTTCTTCCTCGTATTTTATAACTCTTTTTCCTGTTTCTACTCTTATTTTTTCTACTCGGATTTTCTCTCTTATAATTTACCCTGGTGTTTCTCTATCTACCCCTAATACCCTTTCTACCTTTTTATACTCCTTCCACCGACATATTTCCGCCTTATATATCACCACAATTTTTATTAGTTTCTCAAACAGCAGCCATTTTTTTTCTATGGCTACCCCAAACAACTTTTCCCCCTCTTTCCTGACTCTTTTCTTTATGTGTGTGCGCATGCGTTCCCGACCAGCGGTACGAAAACAATCCGCATTTTGTTTTTAATATTTTTGTAGCGTTGTTTTTGGTAGACTCTTATTGAAACAATCATTAATGTTTTGGAACTTTTAGTGTTTATTCTTATTGTATATATTAGTGTTTTAGCGTGTTTAAATAATAAAAAAAAGACTGGTGGAGTTTATTGTATTTATAAAAATTCTAAGAACACTTTCCACAAATCTCGGGGCCGTGGAGTCAAATTTTTTTGCGTGCCAAAGGATGAAACAATCTAAGTACCTTCCTTTCTCTTTGTTGTTATTTCTCTTTTACTTATAAAATTCTTTCAGTATTGGAGTAAAAAGTTTACGCTTTTGGCCAATTAATATTTATTAACAATAATATACTACAGAAAAGTTACATAAGTACCTACGTAAAACATTGACAAAAACCTTAACAATTTATTCTTAAGTAAAAGTAAAAGGTAATATTGCGTTGGACAAAAAAAATAAGACTGGCAACGTTGCATATAACCCGTTTAAATGTCCGAGGTCACGGCGGCGTTGTGAACAAGTTCAAAAGAGTAGTTCATCTGTACATTATAATCTGTGACCCAGGTATGTAAATTTCTTCACCTGATGCACTTCTTCCACCCTCCATCTCCACTCTTCTATTTCTTTTCCTCCTTTTCTAAATACCATTATTTTTGTTTTCTCCGTATTTACTTCCATTTCCTTTTTTTCAGTATTTTTCCAGTGTCTTCATCACATCCTTCACTTCCTTTTCCTCCTTAGCGACCAACACTATGTCATCCGCATACGCCAACGACCACACTTTCACTTTCTCTACTACTATCCCTCCTATCTGTTGTTATATCATTGTCCCCTCCAAATCCCCCGTATATACTGCAAACAGGCCATCTTGCAGTTTTCAGGAGCTCCATTAGCGGTGCTTGTAGTCGAGCGCAGTCTGGAAGGTGTTTTCACGTAACCAGTTGGAAAGGCCCAAGAAACTACGTAACTTCTTGCGACTGCGAAGTCGTTGGACTGCAACGATTGTTTGCACGTGTTCTGGCAATAAAGTGATTCCCGTTAGTGTAACTACGTGTAAGCGCTCAAACACCAACCGCAAATGCTCTATGTTTTCTTCTTTAGTGTCGGAGTAGATGACTGTCGTCCAAGTAGACTGACACGAACTTTCTTAGGTAGTCGGAAAATACTTTTTGAGTCATTAACATTTGAAAGCTGGCTGGAGCGTTTTTCAGCCCAAAAGGCATTACTCGAAATTGCTAGGCGGCGCTGTCGGGTGTCAAAAAAGCCGTAGATTAGATGCTTTGTCGATGGGAGCTTGT
The DNA here is from genome assembly GCA_035610365.1 of Aquatica leii. Classification (NCBI taxonomy): domain Eukaryota; kingdom Metazoa; phylum Arthropoda; class Insecta; order Coleoptera; family Lampyridae; genus Aquatica; species Aquatica leii. The sequence goes on from CM069435.1 coordinate 19,015,669, forward strand.
CAATAACCACTTTCAAATCAATCGTAGAGAATATTCGTGCAGTCCTGATATCGCGTCGAGTTTCGTGTATAATTGGAAGATTGGACATTTCGTCTAGCGTCAACGCATTGAAGCCATTTTTTTCCTCTATGATCACTACTAGTGAGCAATAATCGGAGTTACTAGGATTTATGATTTCTTTTTCCAACATATAGCTTCTACTTCTCTTGCAATAGCGGTCTTCTTCGCGGGTGAGTTACGGTATGGTGGCAGTCGAAATGGTTACTTTTCTTTCAGTCGAATCACGTGTCGAGCTGCGGCAGTAGTGGTTTGTGGGCTCTTGGTAGCAAAAACGTGCGCAAAGTCTTTTAACAGTTCGTTGAGTTACGTTAGAGTTCTGGCAAAAACCCGTGACGGCTGTTGTCTATTAAGTCCATTACTGCTTTTTCTAGCTTTAACCAAGTATTACCGGGCACGTTAGTTAATCGACCACCAGGAAGTGAACTTTTTCTCCTTTTTTTGGATGTCGAGTAATATGCGATTTTCGCCGACAATTTGGAGAGATGTGCGTATTTTTGTGTTGTCGGATATATGTTGCCAGGAACGTTCGCTTTTCTAATAAAATGGTGCGTAGATCTAGTGTCAAATAAGACTTTAATTGTTTGGCGATTAATTGTAACTATTGTTACGGGTTGGAGGCAGCCAGCAACAATGTTGTTTTTCCTTCTGTAGTCTTCCTTGTAGCACTGTCGCATTGTATGCCGTGCTTAATAATATCACTCCTCAATTCTTCACTTCATTTCTATCTCCTTTTTTGTGTATCAAGCATATTATTCCCTCTCTCCATTCCTCTGAAAATCTTTTCTCTTTTCATATTTTATTTACTATTTCCGTTATCCTTTTTTCTACGTTTTCTTCCCCGTATACCCACTCTTTTTTTACCTTCTTTATTGCCTCTATTACTTCGTCTTCGTTTATTCTATCTCTATCTTCTCCTTCCAGTGTTACTACTGCTTTTTTTTGTCTTTCTTCTCCTTTCTGATTTTGTTCTTCTTTCACCCCTTCTCCAGCAGGTACCTAAAATATGTCTTCCATTCTTTTATTTGTATTCCCTTTGTCGTTTTCTCTTCCTTTCTTTCTTTAGATATTTTCACGCATCTTCTTTCGTTTTTATTCCTTTGATCTAATCCCCTTGTTTCTTTTTGTTTTCTTCTTTCTTTCTCTTGCATGCTTTGTTGTAGATTTTTATTGTTTCTTTATATTCTTATTTTTCTTTCTTCCCATTTTTCCACGGTCTTAATGCTCTTCTTGCTTTTTTCTTTGCCTCTTTGCATTCTCTATCCCACCATTTCTTCCATCCTGTTTTCTCCTTCTTCCACTTTCTAAATCTGACTTTCTCTGTTGCTTTCACCATCATCTCTCTCATTTCCTCCACACTCTTTTGTAATCCTTTCCTTACCCTTACCATTTTCCCTATTCTCTCTTTGTATCTCGTTTCTATATTTTTATCGTCTTTCTTCTCTTTCTGTTACTTTCATTGTCAATTCCAGTCGTTGGTAGTTTAACCCCACCCTTTCTCCTACCTTAAATATCTTCACTTTTTCTCTAGCCTTTTCATTTGTCATTACAAAATTTATTATTGATTTTCCTATGTACGTACCTATAGATCCCCATTCCTTTTTCTTCTCGGTTCCCATTCATTATTTTTCACCCCCTTTTGTTGCACATTTCCAGCAGTTCTTCTCCCTTTTTATTTGTCACTTTGACTTTACTTGTCTCTTTCCCGTCCCGGATATGTTTTATCACTGACCTTCTCGATTATACTGTTTATTCCCCTTAATCTAACTTGTTTGTCACAATTTATACTTTTTTCTCACGTTTTTACACTTTTTACTTAATTATTTATTCTTTCTTGCTCTTGCACTCTTTCTCCGTTACCCATCCCTTTCTCTCTCCTTCTGCTGTCTTACTACCACTACTAACTCCAATTTCTTTACTCACTAACTTCTCCAACTTTTACACTTATATTTAACTTTGACGTTGCCTTAAACGTAAACCTTATACGTCCAAAGGTACCGCACGAATCTGAACTACTTGTATGATTACAACTGTAACTAATGTTATTAAAACTGAAACACAATACAACGAACACGAAAAAATTTTGTCAACTAAATATAATAAAATTTCATAAATAAATGTAACTGTACACCGTTTGTCATAAGATAATCACTCACATTTACTTATCCACGCGCGTTAAAACACTGACTGTGCATTTATTTATTTAACACGTGAAGTCTTGTCGATTTCTTAAATTGCGTCACACATTCTCAAAGTTCGAGAATGTATCAATCATATATTAATAATAATTCTAAAAAACTAACGTTGTTTATACTGTTTTACAGTGTACCCTTTGAACGGTACGAGTAATAGTTAATCATTTTTGTTGCTTTTGTTACGTCTATACAAATGTTTTTAATAATTACAAGCAAAACAATGTCTTCTAGAATTTTTTTCTATCACAACAGCAAGGGCAACTTCAAAACATCACAATATTTTAAATAAAATGATTATTATATTATTTTTTAAGCGAACAGCTAATGTGCATGAAAATACATTCATGTAAACATTAAAAAATGTATCTATTTAGGCATGTTTTAATGCAGCATAGAAATACGTAGATGCGAATGAAGCTAGAATACTGCATTTTAACCGAGTGGGAAGTAAAAGACTCTAAGAACACCGCCATTCTAATAACGAGATCTAAAAAACCTACTCGAAAAGTTGATTATTACGTGAAAAGATAAACGAAGAACTAGCTTAAAAAAAGACTAGATAAACCCGTTTTATTTATATATTAGATACATTTTATTATATATTAGATCGATTGGGGTAATTAACTTTATTCTAAACACAAACGTTTATTATAAAAAGATTAAAACACTTTTTAGTCCAAATCAACATGTTCACATTATTTTCTTAATTCGTAAAGCTCCGTTCTTAAAAATAAGACTCATTAATTACAAATTATGTTCCAACAATTACAAGTTTGCCGTATTTGCTTTATGTCAGGTATCCACATGTTTTTCCGTTGCAACTTCTAAAAAAACGTTCACATACCAACACCGCATTTTTCGAAAGAATTTTATGATACGTATTGTTTAACCATTCAGGTTCCAGCAGAATATGTTTCTTGAATTTACTGGCTCTAAGTAAAGTAAGTTGTAAATAATTGATCTTTTACAAACTCATCCCGTTCGTTCATATTAAGTTTTACTTGGAATTAACGTATTACAAAATTTGAAGTAGTAAACGTTAGATCTATTTAAAATATTAAATTACACTCACCGTTTTTTAAATAAATGTCTAAAAGTCAAGAATTAAATAATAGTAACACAATTGTAACTTAGTAATATAAACACAGATAAATTAACATTAAATAATTACAAAGTTTTGACATATAATTTATAATTGTGATTGTGGCAATCAGTAGTATGTTTTATGTGCAGTGTTGTAAATAGATAATTTTTTAATTATATAGATATAGATATTTTTTTTTTCTTTCAAAAATTATCTAGTATTAGATAAAAGATAAACTATTCAAACTTTATATAGATAACAGATAATAGATTAAATAATCTAGGTAGTAACAACGATAGATTGAGTTCATTTGAAGAACTACTATGGAATGCGGGAAATTACTAAAGAAAAACATACATATTGTAACTGGAATTTTACGGGACATTCTATTTTTTATAAATATTATTTAAATAAAAAATTATATATATATACAGATACATATAATTTATATATTTTTTTATTGTATCTATACTTCATTTAATAACTACAAGGAGCGATTTAAATTTATGGCGCTTAATTCTTGCAATTCTATTGGCCAAATTGCAGCCTTTTTTACACAGCCGCAAATACTGTTGTTTGTTTACTACGCCATTTTGCTTTTGTATCGTCTTGTAACTTCCGTGCTATTTTTGTGTTTTAAACCTATGCGATCTTGTATTTAATTAAAAAAGTTCTTCTGTGAACTAAGAATTCTGTATTACGATATTTGATTATGGAGTGCATCATTAATAAGTACAAGCAAATTCTGAGTGAAGATGCAAATACAAAAACTGTTTTTATTGTATCTAAAATTTCCGAAAGAGCAGGTATGTTTTATTGATGATCGAAATTGAAGGTTTTAACTTGTAGATTTTTTGTAGGCATTGCAAAATCAACTGATATGAAAAATTGGTTACAATTAAAGAATATCGCATTTGTACCGGACATGGTTCGGTCTGAGCTTTTACAGCTAATTCGTGAACACAAGTACCTATCAACATAATTTATATACAATTTATAAAATGGCAAAGAAAGATAACAAATAGTGTTACGACTGCCACCGTATCATTGCGAATTAAATCCGATAGAACTGATATGGGCTCAAGTAAAGAACGAAACGGCAGCCAAAAATAAATCGTTTAAATTGTCTGAAGTAAAAAATCTTTTACAAGAAGCTTTATTTAATGTATCCAGTACCAATTGGAAAACAAGTTAAATGGAATAGTCGATAATTTAATAATGACAGTAGTGATACGACTTCAAGTTTCGAATCAGACATTGAATAGTTTACATGTGTTTGCTTACATTTTAATGTATCTAAAATTGTATTTCTTATTCTGGGTGATTGGGCAGTGTAGTGTTTATTTATGTTCGTAGTACTCATTATTTGTAATACAAAATTTTATGATTCATGTAATTTTGTTACTTGTATTATGATTTACATTAATAATCATGTTCTGAATTTTACTATGATGAATTGACAGCGCTATAGCAATATAATTTTTGACTCTAGTTACTACAAAAAAGTTTTTTAGACGTATATGTAATTATCAAATTATGGAAGCATACTACTTTCGAATTTACCGCCTCAAATTATTTAGTTATTTATCTGGTGACTTTTAGCAGTGTAAATGAATCTTTTGCAATCGCTCCTCATAGTTTTTAAATAAGGTATAGATACATATAAATAGTTAAAAAATATAAATCTAGATTAATTTATCTATATGAATTTATAGATAATTTACAACACTGTTTATGTGTTACTAACACAAATGTTTAAATTTAGGTTATTTATTTCTTCTTTTTGTAAAAAGTTTATTTTTCTTTGACTATGTTAAATAATTAATTATATAGTGTATAATTCGTCAAGAATGTGCATTGCCAACTCGTTTAAATTGTTGCTTCGCTTTCGGATCGACTGCAAACTGAAAAATAAACATTTAAAAAACTTATTATTATATATTTTAAACTTGGTAGTATTTGTTGCTGCGCACGCTACGTATAGTAATATCAAGAATGCTTATCCCTACTACTAATATACTGGATTGATTACTCTTAAACTACGTGATCCTGTAGTATAGACGACACAGTAAATATCCCTAAAAAAAGTAAACAAACAAGTGACGTGGCTTGCAAATTTCGATCGCTCGTTATATAAGATACCCAAAAGATGGTAACTATTAGTATTATGTCGTTGTAATGTTGTCATAACCAATCATACATAACAATATTTTGTCTGCCCTGCAAATGACCGATTTTAGCTTTTCTTTTATTTAATTAGTTATATAGCTATCCAATATGTTATAAAGAATGTACGGTAAACATATTTGAGTAATATAAACTAACCTTAGAATTTAAATTGATTGTCAAACTTGACAGATTTTGTTAGTAATAAATGTAGCACGAACATTATAAACATCATGTTTGCAATGCCATTCATATATCAATGCAACGCTCGGCTTATGCGGTTTCACGCCGCATTGGTGTTCGTTATGCTATGCTTCACTTTCGACGCTAGTGACATAAACTACCATTTCCTCTTACGCAGCAAACCAGATCGCGTTTTGATTACATCATTTCTACCTTATTAGAGCACCTTTGTAACCTCAAGACGCAACTGTAAGTGGGAAGTCGCATATCAGTCAGTTTGAAATGTGCCTACCCAAAATGAGTCTTAACGCCTGTAATTTATACGATGCAAATAAATACGCCAATCGTAAATGTTTTGTTTTTTACGATCCAAATTTTACTATAGTATCTGGTAGCTTCGATTAGTGTTTTTTTTTTCAAGATCATATACGGATAAGATACACAGCATACGTAACATGTAACATAACCTAAACGACGAAAACAAAAATGCAGGGACTTTAACAATAAAATGATAAACGCTTGCGTTGTCTTAATAATTGGAATTCCAGGTGCTGGAAAAACTACATTCGTTAAAAAATTACCAGTAATTCTACCACAGTATGGTAATTTTAAAGTATGCGAGATAATTTACGATAACATTTTGGAAACCGACTGCCCTACTAGTTACAAATTGCATCGACAACACGCATTTACAATGGCAGAACAAACAATAAAAGATATTCGACAAGATGATGAAAAGATTCACGTGTTAGTGATTGATGACAATATGTACTTTAAGAGCATGAGATACGAGTATTATAAGCTAGCTCGTAATTATCAAATATCGTTTTTTGTAGTCCATTTTAACGTGGAATTATCTGTGGCGTTGCATAGAAACGCTAATAGAGAAAATAGTGTACCTGAACATGTTATAATTAACATGGCAAAAAAATTTGAACAACCTTGTGAGAATTGGGAAAAGAATTCTTTAATTATCGATTCAAGTTATGAGCTAAATGACATTTATTCTAAATTTGTTACTAAACTAAATCAGTGTTTAAAAGAACCACTAGTTTCTATTGTTCAAATATGTGAACAAACACCTATAAGTCAATTACAAAGAATAGATTTATTATTACGAAAGTTAGTTCATAAAAAAATTAAAAACAATCGCACAAACGCGGGCACTATTTGTTATAAAAGAACAGAAATTTTTAAGTGTATTAAAAATAGCCAAATAATTGTCAACGATAACTTAAATGATGCTGAATTATTGTTATATTTAGACACTTTATTTTAATTTAATATTGACAATAAAAAACAAAACTGCTGTGTCTTACTATTTATTATTTATAAAAGGTAATGTCAGCAAAATTAAATATCTATTTTTTATATCCGCATGAACTTCTACGTCCACGTGCACGCTCAAATTTACGTCCTTTAGAACGAACGTATGGTTTAGTATGAGAATGTGGAACACCTGGAGCAAGTCCAAAGTGTTTAACGGCTTCTCTGGCATTACGTTGTCCTTGTAATAACACAGTTTTCTTACCAGTTGGTGATTTAAGTGCTAATTGATCGAAAGTTAAAATTTCACCACCTAAAAACAATAATTAATTTTCAAAACATAAACTATAATAACAACTTACCAGCTTTCAATATCCTACCCCTAGCCTTTTCAGTAAAACGCAAAGCACATACTTTCATTTTCGGTAAGCTGAATAAGCGTAAATCATCTGTAACAGTACCAACAACGACTGCAGTTAATCCTTCACGACCGGGTTTTCTCATTTGTGAAGCAATTCTTGCAATCGTAATTGGAGGCCTGTTTATTTTACTCATAAATAAACGTTTTAGGATAATGCGATTGAATCGTGCACCGGTACGACGTGCCAAATATCGGTACAACTATAAATTCTAAAGTAAATAAAAGCATTAAATAAACGTATTTTAAATTACCTTAACCAAAAGCCTAAGGTACACATCCTCACTTTTCGGCTCTGTTCTCCTAACCTTTCGGTCGTATTTATGGTTGATGTCAATACCCTAAAAGCATTTAAAAAATGTAACACTTTTATTGTAAATAATTGCAAAAATACGAAATAACGAATATTGATGCATTTTTTGGTCTAATAAACGGTGGATGATCGTAATTAAAAAAGATTAAACTATTCTTACCATGTTGAATCAACTTTTAACGCTAAAGAAAAAGGAGTTTGTCGATAGAGGGCACTTTTGCAGTTTAAATTTATTGTGTCTCGGTAACCGCTTAATACAGTGGCGAAAAACTATCAGACTAAATTCAAAAATTTTATTATTTACTGAAAGAAACGTGCTAATTTATTATTATTATTAGTTTACATCTGCTTATACCATTACACTTGTATTATATCATTATATTAAAATTGGTATAGAAATTAAATATATACACGGTGTTATTACAAAATAAATTTATACGTTGTATAACTTCTGATAAAACACTTCTATACATTAATTTTAATTAATCTGTAGATAAATAAAAATTAATTTGAGAACGTTCTCATAAAAGTTTTATGCTTTCGAAAAAAACTGTCAACATACTTAATTTTCTTCAAATTAATTTACCAAGACTTTCGTCGTGGGTTGAGCTACTTATCAGGTGCGTCTCCAGAAGTGCCACGGTACGCAGCTTTACCAACGGCGTGTACTCAATAGACCATTGAAACAAAGTTTTATACTTTGTTGTCGATATGTTAGAGGACGCAAAGGAGGGTTGTCCTGAGGATAATTGTGGTCTATAGGACAGTATATGCGAAAGCCATTTTGGTGGCGACCGGAATATCGCTTATTAGGTAGAGTATTAGGAAGGTGATAGATTTTGGCCATGAACCATCTACGGATAGGTTGAAGAAGAAGTAGCAGGATAGATGAGATAGAGCACGCATTGGCAGATCAATGTTTGGGCTCATTAGTAGTGTGGATCAGTGAGCACGACAAAGAAGTGCTGGGGGTTTAATTGCCTAAACCCAGAAAAAACCTTATCAAAAACCTAAATCTAAAGTAGAGAGAACTAGGTCGATAGATCCAACTTCACAAAACATTATCACATTAAAATGATAATACAGTCACGAGACAAGTTGACTCCTCAGCATTGCAAAACATACGAAACGCAACGCCATAATCTTGTCTGCTCCTCCATTGCAAACATTTCTTTGTAGTTTCGCTTGCTCCCAAAACTTCAAATCCTTTTTGTTGTAAAAGACGTTGATACACTGTTAAAAGCAGCCGTTCCCATAACAAACAGGATTCTCTTAATATCAAAACAGTAAGTGATTAAGCACATAGAAGTTTAAGTAATCGTTGCGTTATAAAGGTTTAAAATCACGATTCAAATGCAAATTTTTGCTGGAGTATCCTAAAAACGCACTATAAACGCAATCTTTTATTGCACAAAATTAATTAGATTTAAATTGGTTTTAACAATGTCGTTCATACAATGACAAATGTATAAAACTGATTACATTTAGAAAACCTAAGAAACATAAACTTGTATTGAAAAACTAAAAAGAATTTATAAATACACAACTGGCATGCTCATAAATATCTGGACAATAAAATAATAGAAAACGTTTTTATATATTTGTACATTTGCAATGTAAAAATTACTTAAAAGGATTAGTGCTGCACCGTAACTATAAAGGTCTTTTATTAGCAGGACTTTTCACAAATCTGTCTGTAAATACAGCACCCAAAAACATGCATTAATAAATTAAAAAATACCAACTACTTAAAATAAAATTGAGCCAAACACTTTCAACCAAATACGAGCACTTAGTACCCTTCAACATTAATATACATATACCTAGCAATTTAATGATAAATTTAACATTAACGATGCAAATTTAAAATTTCGAAGAATGATAAAAACAAATCGAAAACTAACAATCTACTTAATTTCCTCAATTTCATTGTTTAAACTGCAATTGGTCCAATCTAAAGAAATGTCATCTAAATGGTTATCAAAATCGATTAAAGATTTATAAGATCGTTGTTCTAATAAAGAAGTACAGACATCGAGGGTGTGACCGGGGTCTAATATTATTCGATTGACGTCTACCGGTTTGTATTTCCCATCATTAAACTGGGCTACTTTTAACGCGACGTTGTCTAGCTGACAGCTTAATTTACGGTTATCCACCTGAAAATAAGTATTTAGTTATAATAGCGTTGGCTTGTTATTCTACTTACGACTACGAGACACGCCCCGGTGAAGTTTTCAGATATTTTATCAGATATCCGATTATGCGCCTTTTCTAATGAACTTTCACGAATGTTTTCGTGTGCGGTGTAATAACCAGCTATGACTAATCCTTGCGATGAAGCAACTTGGTCGATCTGATACAAAACGCATGAAAATGCTTAAAAAATACAAAAGAAGATTAAAATACCTGTGTCAAAGCAATTTCTGCCATTGGTGTTAGATTTAAAGCGTTGTGGAATAGCGGAATGGCATCGACGAATTCAAGTTCTTTCGATTTGGATGGTTTTGCAAGCAATACACCATTAATTGAGCAATAAGGATACTTTGCTGAATGTAAAATGATTTTGCAATATGCTTTACAAGAAAATATAATATCAGACATATTTATTGATATTTTTAGGTTAGATTCGGGTTATTCAGTGAATATTAAAATTACAGTGTGCCCAACCTAAAGTTGGTGACATTTTACCATTTTACTTGCAACTTTTCAGGAATCGATTTCACAGCGATCTCCATTCAAATTAGACTGCAGACATAAATGAGATTAATATTTCAGTTAAATTAATCTATTATATTAAATCTGGTAACTTTTTCGGCCATCTTTTGTGCCCTCGCGCGGAGTAGCTTGTTGATGCTGGGTATCTATAGATCTCTGTACAGCTCAGTACAGCTTGTTGCTTTTCACAAACAACGGTGCGTTGGCGACAAGGCGTAGTGCCTTTTTTGGATCTTTTCAATGTGTGTCTTTGCCGCGTGTGACCATGGTGGCGAAGCGTAGGTCATTCTGGGCCGTATCACCAACTGGTAGAAAAACAGCTTGTTGTCTACGGATAAGACGCTGTTTCTTCTCATAATCAAATAGAGCTTGGACATGACTGCGAATGCTCTAGCCGCTACGTTGTGGAGATGTTTCCTCCACGATAGGCGTCTGTCCAGAGAGGTCTAGGTGCTTTGCTTCGTTCTTCCACCGTATGTCGGCAGCTCTCAGGTTGACTAGACGTTCTAATGTCATTCTCCTGCGGGGCGTGAAAAGAGCTGTTCTGATTTTTGTCATGTTGACGGTAATCACCCAGTCGACTTGCAACCGATCGAGAATCTGTTTGAGGATTCTCGAACTTACTATTACCGCGGTGCCGTCGGCGTAAGGCGCGTATTTCGCTCGTATAGATGCTTCGGAATATCGGAAGTGAAGATTTAGAACAGCAAAGAATCCAGGACTGACCCTTGAGATACCCCAGCTGAGATTTTTTTTGGACCAGACTTGAACGTGTTCAACTTCACTCAAAACGTGTGGGTGATGCGGTAGGAACGGATGAGCTGCATCATCGGCTACGAGTTGCTGTTGTCACGAAAAACCAAGCTGGTGTGAATTTTTCTTTCAAATCTCGTGTCGATCTTCTCGGCGACTTCCAAAGCCTGGTGCGTCGTCGAGTGCCAAACTGATCTTTCGTTATCGTCGACTTCTCTCTGCAACCTAACTACGATTACTCGCTCCAACAACTTACCTAACGTCGACAGTAAGCTGATGGGACGGTATCGTAAAGTTTTTCCTCGGTTTCGGAAAGAGGATGACGTGAGCCGTCTTTAAGTCGAAAATAGGCAGAGTCTAAAAGAGGCGTAAGCAAGGATGGCCATGCCGATAGATGGGAGCAGTCGGATCGCTCGGTTGCTGCGTCTGGTCTAGGTGATTTCCTTTTCTTTAACTTAAAAATAATCTTTCTGTCAGCGTCATGTGATTGATTCGCGTGGTGGAAGTTTCGGATAATCTATTCCAAATTAATCTATTGATGTTGTAAATCTTTACTGGTTCTTCGTGCGTAGAGTTAAACTGTTCCTCCAACGTGTCAGTAAACAGTTCTGTTTTGTCGTATTTCATGGTTTCATTGGGTCCTTGTTGTGGAGAAATCTTTGACGGAATTCTTTAGCGTCTTTGTCATGTTTTAGACGCTGCCGTCTTCGGGGTTTAACGACTCGAGCTTCGCTTTCCATGTTCGGTTGCGATGCTCGACAGTTTTCATCTTCGCTTCGAACTGCATTCTGTTGAGATTCCTGTGGTCTTCGGGGTTCCTGGTACATTGCCATCTGCGGCGTTGTTGATTCTTCACGCGAATCATCTCTCGGATGCGTAGAGGTGGTTGCAGGTCGGTGCTATTTTGGTGGCGGTCTTCATTGCGGTTTCTACCGCTTGTTCCAGTTGTGTAGAAACCTTGGACTGGAAAAGTTCGATCTCGTAGGCTGGCTATACGACGTAGTTGTACTCTTTGGTTTGAATGGCAATCGATTCGTCCAGTTGTACCAACACAAGATTGTGCTCCAAATTCAGGTCTCGCACCGTTCAAATCTTGTGGTTAAGCTTGCAGTTCTGCATACCCGCATGTGCAGTACGACGGGTTGTAGTTTTCTTAAGTTGGATGGTAAGTCGGCAATAATTAACGTTATGGTGTAGACTAACATAATTATACAAAGTCATACCGTTAGGGTTAGTGCGTAAGCTGTTCCAAAATAGACGTTTCCACCGATGATCGTTGCGATGTTGATGTCAAAAACGACGTGGAAATTTGCTTATCGAATGACCTTTTTGGTGGATTGTAAGCCGCACAAGACGACATCGCCCCCCGAAACCGTGCGGACGACGAAAAACGTCGCTCCAAAGGTTCCATTCAGGGGCATCGCTTTCTAGTAATCGTTCAACGTTCTCTTCCAGTACATGATGTAGTTGAGTATCCTAAGATCGCGACACGCGGTAAAAGGTGTGTCTCGAAAACCAGAACAACGTTCACTCTATGGCTGTACGCGAAGTCCTGTAGTTTGTTTCTTTTCTCGACTTTAAATAGAATATGGTTTAATGGGTGTATTATTCATATTTGGCCCATGTGCATTTCATAAACTAAAAAAAATTCAGGTACAATGCGAGGCCCAAATCTTCATGAGTTGTTGGTGCGACTGCTGCGGTTTCTGCCACTGAAATTAGTGCTGAGATAGTCTGCAAAGCGGTAGCTCTAGCAAAGCTATAATTGCTTGGCGATGGTGCTACGGACCTGTGCTTTGGGTGCGGCGAACATCCCATATAGTTGGCCGGCTGTGCTTCTTTACAGTTGCAGTGCGCTGTCGGAACATTCTCGTGCGTCTTGCTACAGACAGCTGTAAAATGTTCTTTTCCACAGTTCACACATGTCAGTATTGCTCTACAGGAATTCTGAGCATGTCCGAAACACTGGCATCGATGGCACTGACTGGGATTTACTATATACGCGTAAATGTCCCACATAACGTTCGTCTAAAATGTTCTTCGACGCGTCGATTTTTGGTAGGTGCACCATGACCGTCTCTAGAAGAGCTTTGTTTTTGGTTGCCTTTATACGCGTGACGTTGATGACTTATTCGTATACAGCGCGTCTGAGATCACCTTCTGTTTCTTTCTCGAGACTTTTGCTGACCGGAATGAATCGGATAATGACTTTCAGTAGTTTTTCAGATTGGAGCATGTACGTGTGGAATTGACGTAGGTACTTCTTCAGTAGTTTTGTGGCTAAGCGGAAATTTTCCGTGGCTTTCAAGTAGAAGATCACTGCTCCTTTCGTTGTCTTTGCAGATTCTACTCCCACGTTCGCTGCACGTAGAATCAGCATGGCGGACCTGAACAGATTATGCGCATACAAATTCGTAGTTATCGTTTTTTCCGCCAGATGACGATGCTTATACGCAGTTTTACGCGTCTTTAATTGAATTTAAATTTAAACTGCTGCAAAAACTTAAAAAATCACAAACAGAATAAAACCTTAATAAGTGAAAAATTTTTGTTGGATGTTTATAAAAGTAAACCAACAATTTTTTTGGGGGGTTTGTATCTGCAATCAGTCTAGATGACTATAAGCGGATCTGTTGTGTGCTACATGTATTTTAGGGCAGATGAAGCCATTGCTTCAATTTCCCACTTCAAGTACAGACTTCCTTTTCAGTCTTTTCACTGCATAGGATTGGTTCAGCAAGTCAGTGGTCAATGGGTTGGGGTGACGTGCCAGACGATCAGTGTATTTTTGTTTATAAATTTCTATTTCGGCATCTACAGTCGATATGTTCAGGTACTCGTGAATTTCATCATTTCTGGTGAACCATGGAGCGTTCGCTATAGTGCGTAGTATATTGTTTTGTACTCGTTGCAGGCAGAGTCTATTACTTTTGCTGACCGTGCCTCACAGTTGAACACCATGGGTCCATATAGGTTTCAGTATCGAGTTGTAGATGAGCAATTTATTATCAACTGATAGCACTGATTTTCTGCCAATGCGCCAGTACAGGTTTTTGAACTTGTGGTTAATTTCATCCCTTTTCTTTTTAATATGGGTTCTCTAAGTTAATCTCCTGTCTAGATGAAAACCCAAGTACTTTACACAATTGGAGTGTGGCAAAACATTGTGACCTAGCTTTACTGGTGGGCAGTCTCCTTTCTTTAGGGTGAATGTGATATGGCTGGATTTCTCGGTGCTAACAAGGATACGCCATTTTTGTAGCCATTTATTTGTCTCGTCTAGCAAATGCTGTATTTTGTCACTAGCCTTCTGAGGGATGCTGTCGGTTGCCAAATAGGCTATGTCGTCTGCATAGGTACCACTGTTGTGTGGTCTCATCTGATATAGGGAGATCAAATGTAAATATGTTATACAACATAGGGCCAAATATTGTATTTTGTAGAACCTCCGCTTCTATTGTGTACAGAGACGATCTAATGTTTCACTTGGAATAGCTTATCAGCCAGATAGAATTTAATTATAAGGAAGAATAGATATAGCAGCTTCTCCTTAACCTTGCATAGAAGACTCTTATGCCATACTTTGTCAAAAGCCTGTTTCACATCTAGAAAGACCGCTGAACAGTATTGTCTTTGTTCAAAGTCCTGTCTTGCCATTTGGTATATGCGGTGCGTTTGTTCTACGGTGGAGTGAGATTTTCGAAATTCAAATTGGTGTGCTGGAACTATGTCGCAATCATCCATACTTGATCTTCATCTGGTTGAAAATATTTTTTCCTATAGCTTAGAGAGTACAGTGTTAGGCTGATTGGCCTGTAGGAAGAAGTCTCATAAGCAGGTTTTTCTGGCTTGTGGATCATTATTATCTAAGAAACTTTCTAGATGCGTGGGAAATAAGATATTCGGATAATATTGCATTGAATAGGTAAGTCAAATGAGATATGCTTTTTCTTGGGAGCTCTTTTAGGATTTTAGGGGTGATCAAGTCGAAGCCGGGTGCTTTATTAACATCTAACGACTCTTAGAATTTCTTTGAGAGAAGTAGGTGTGATTAGTAAGCCCATTTGCATATCCCAATCTAATCTATGATCGATATCACTTTCCTCAACTAGGCTTTCGTTTGATCTAAACACTGAGGCCAGATGCTTAGCAAATGTCTCTGATTTTTCTGTGCCCGTCCTTGCCCAAGCTGTGAATGATCTTATGGGGGGAAAACATTGCTGCGGTTTGCCAGATATTTTGGTAGCTTTCTATAGGGAGTATTCATGTTTATCATAGTTCTCTTTGATTTTATTCTTGATTTCCCAAGAATATGAGACACTAGCTGATTTTGGTTTTACATTTGGTGTATTTATCCAGACTGCAAGTTGGATCAGGTTGGTTATGTATACACAGAAGTCTTCAATGTTCTCGGATGATTTCAAATAACTAAAATGGTTTTTCTTGTTAATTGTAGACTTTAGACTAGGTAGAGCAACTATATAAGTAAACGTGACGTGACGCGACGGTTATTTCCTGAGTGACTAAATTTAGTAAATTTTTTCCATTTTACTGACCAAACACCGTCGCAAAAACTGTACGCCATTTTGTGCATGAAATTTCTTAATACTACTTTGTAAGATCTCCACAAGATGGTAGTCATCTTTATATGTCAACATCACTTTAAAACTGACCAATAGTAAGATTATGCCTATTTTACAAATGGCCGATTTCAGCTTCACTTTTTTCTATACAGATGAGATTTGTGTTTTTACTAGTCGTTTCGGTATTTCTACCTAAATCGCATGTATTCGTTATATAGATAATGTTATAATCACTATATATAATTACTACAAGTAGACCAGAGGAACGTTATTTTTATATTTATAAATTTTTATTACGTTGTATAAAAATGAAACTTCTTTTACATGATAATTTATTATTGTTACATAACATTTTTAAAGTAGAAAATGTTTATAATAAAATGCATTATAAACGGATTAGAAGACGTCCCTTGTTTATGTTGTATCTTGTATATACAAGAACGCTTCTCCCTTACGAAGTTAGTAACATAAGCCGCACAGTTCATGAACCGTTGATTGATTTTACAGGAGGTTTGCTCAACCCCTACCTTTAATATAGTTAATATGCCCCCGAAAAAACGAGAGAAAGATGTTGATTCATCAAAAAACCCAAGAATGGATCATATACAAGCCGATCACGAGTTATTTTTACAAGCTTTTGAGAGTAAGTGTTTTTGTTTACATACCACCGTTCGTTGTTAGATTTGTTAATGTATCACGTAACTTTTTATTTCAGAGCCAACTCAGATCTACAGATACCTTAGAACTAGAAATATGTGTTCAGTAAGTTTTATTTGAAGTTTTAAGACAATTTTTGTAACGAAATTTCTTTACGACAGCCAATCTTCCTTAACAGAAGTTTATTTTATATGAAAGACCGAATGTCCAGGTCAAATAAAACGCGAACGAATTTTAAGGTCGATGGCATCTTGGACAACATAAGCTCACGACAAAAAGATGCACCTTGTATTAATTTTCCGGGGTTTATGAATATCACGTTTTTAGGATTTTACGATAAAAGTTTGGAGTCAAATGCATGCGTAGCTCAAGTCGAAACGTTTCTATTGAAACTGAGTCATAAGAAACGTAAGGATAGTTCGGCTCCAATGATGCAAGTGTCGGTCGGTACCGCCGAAGTTGTCATTAATCCGTTGGAGAGTAACCTACCGCTGCTGGCACCTTCGATAAGCGTCTCTACTGAGTCGTTTAGTTTACCAGGCGGGCCTTTAGCCAAATCTTATATTTTATTGTTACGGGTACGTTGTTTACCTAATAGTTCAAACGAGGACGACGAACCTAGTATTAAACGTCGCAAATCTATTAGTAATAATCGTGTATTTGAAGAGCCAAAGTTGTACGGTTCGGAATTGGTAGTTTACGATAAACATAACCGTTGTTTACTGACTGATGGCGATTACGAAGTGTATTTACAAGAAGTGACTACAGCTACTAAAGGATCTCCGAAGAAACATTCCAGCTGGGAAAGTGTAAACGATTTGGGGGATAGTTGTAGCAGTTTTGATTTACAACTTAAAGGTCCCAGCGTCAAATTCAAATTGAGTTGGTCACAAGAACCTTGTGGTCATTTCGTCGACTGTCCAAAACCATATCCGATTGGGGAAAACAAAGAAAATCGCCAACCAGTTACTAACAATAATAACATTAACGACAATAACGGGCAAGGGAAACTACAGATTGTTTACCAATTTGTGTATAATAACAACTCCCGCCAACAGACTGAAGCATGTGAGGATCTACATTGTCCTTGGTGCAGCTTAAATTGCAACACTCTATACACGTTGCTGAAACATTTAAAGTTGTGCCATTCTCGATTTACATTTACTTACGTTCCTATATCGTTTGGAGCTCGAATCGATGTTGCTATAAATGAGTTATACGACGGTTCATATACGGGTTCTCCCCACGACTTAATTTCTCAACCGTCGATGTGCGCTTTTTCAAGAAATGGACCAGTGCGTAGAGCTTCTGTAACACATATCTTAGTGTGTCATCCGAAAAGGCCAAAACCCAGTTTATCCGAATTTTTAGAACTGGACGATTGTGATTACGACGGACAAAGACCATTCATTACCGGACACAATCGATTATATCACCATACTACGACTTGTTTACCGATTTATCCCAAGGAAATGGATGTGGATTCTGAGGGCGAGAACGATCCCGAATGGCTTCAAACGAAAACAACTATGATGATCGACGAGTTTACCGATGTCAACGAAGGCGAAAAAGAATTAATGAAAATGTGGAATTTGCACGTTATGAAGTACGGATTTGTTGGCGATTGTCAAATACCTTTAGCTTGCGCCATGTTCGTTCAACACAAAGGGAAAGAATTGCTGCTTAAGAATTTGTATAAAAATTTTGTGGTGCATATGTGTAGCTTGTTTGATTTCGGTTTAGTTAGTGCAGTTTGTCTTTACCAAACCGTTCAGAAGTTGCAAGAAATGGTAAACAAAACTTGTGCAATACGTAACGTATTACGAGAATCGCGCGAAGCACAAATGGACATTTGGACCAAATCGACAAGCTCTGCACAAGTGAACGAGGTGAATAAAACTCCGGTGGGAGGACGCAAAATGGCGACTATTGGAATTCAAAGACGAAAAGGTACTCCTACTCCTTCGGATGGACCACTAAGACGGAAATCGACAAGCGGAGAAACTAGCAGTAGGAAACGGCTCTCTTTATCTCTGAACAAAGTCGACCAAAAAAGTAACACCAGTTAGTTTTTGAATCGGTTACACTTTTAGCACTTACACGCCATTTTTAACGTTTTTTGTCAATTGTTTTACCAGATAACCACAATCAAGGTGTTATGATTTTCGTTTTTAAAAAAATTGTACAAATGCACAGAGATACTATTCGTCTATCGTTAAGTATATAAACAAAGCACATCTTCATCACTACAATCTTAGTTTCCATTTAACTTGTGATACTCTTAAATTTATTTTACAAACGATAGTATTTGCATTAACTAATTTTAATCAAAGTAGACTTTTGAATGATCACGTTAGGATTATTTCGAATGTAATTAATTGTATGGGGTTAGGAAATTAAAGCAATATTCGAGTTACCGAATATCTGTGCTCCAGCATAAAATAATTTAACTTAAATTCGATCACTGCCAAAACCTTTTTTTTTTTAATTATCCTAGTCATTATTAATGGCTGATAATTTGATGTAAAACCACTAATTTTGCTGAGGTTAGTGTTTGTGCCTTAAACTAGTCCAATTTTGGTTTTTTGCTTTTAAAAAAATCAGAATTTGTACTTTTAAAACTGCCTTCGTATTTTTTTTATCATTAATTTTGCGACTGAATAAATTATAGGATTTGAAATATGTTTCGACTTCGCATGAAAAAGGCCAACTGAACTGTAAATTAGTATTTTTTTTAGAAAAAGCACCGATTGAGTAATTAGGCGATGGCGTTTCATTTATCGTATTCCATTTAGCGCTGTCACATCAAACGGTTTTTTTATTTTACCAATTACACTGTGTTTGATTATGATTTTTTTAATTGAGAATGTACCTATGCCGTATTTTTATTAGTGTGTGTAAATAATTTGTTTTTTTTTAAAATATAATTTTAAGTTTGTAGGTCAAATATACAATTATACAAAATAAATGTAGATATTCTTTTTAAATTTGTAATCTAAGTGTAAAAATAATCAATTTCATTGTAGTTTTATTTAATTATTAAGTTTTTGGTTAAATTATCGTAAGAAAAGTGACGAATTACATACAACATTGCTCCCTTTTAATTTTCTCAAAAGCAAAAGTAATGTAAATATTACTGTTTTGGGTGCAGTTAAGGTGCAATTGCACAATGCATTTTTTTCATTTTCAGTCCATTTCACTCCCATTTTTCGCCTTGGTTGAAGCTTTTTTAAGGGGGTACTAAACGGAGCCATTTTCCATGCAAATTTAGGTACACTTTTCTCAAAAACTACTAAATCGATTTTTGTGAAATTTTAAACACGTTTTCTTTACATAGTTTTAAAGCTGTACAGCAGGTAGAATTTAATTTAAAGAAATAGTAATTTTTTTATGGACTTAGAAAGTTTGAAAATTTTATTGTCTTATTAAAAGTGAAGTAAAAAAGAAACCAGCTGGATTTTTAAAATTTGCTCTGCTGCGTTTGTTACTAGCGTCGCCATGAATAAGATACAAAAAAACACACTCAATTACCTGTCATAGTTTTGAAGAAAAGTGTACCGAAATAGAAAAAATACAACTGTTCAGGAGAAGCAAGAAACAAAAAAGTTTTGTTTTTTTATCTTTAGTAGTCGTTTTTGCTTTTCAAAGTTCTTGTTCCTGTTCGTATATTGTAGTGTTATTGTTTTACTTGTGTTTATTGCAGAGATTTTATTTTACTCGTTTCAAATATGCCGAGAACAGGTCCGGTTTTCAAGAAGAGAAAAAGGCGGTTTCAAGCAAAAGGTCTGCAGAAATGACATTGAATGCAACTTGTTCAGTAAATGTGGAGTCACCACAACCTTGCTCGACAACAGAAACTCCTGTTTCTTAGGTTCTAAAATAAAACCTCAATTGTCCGAGTATTTGAAGTATGAAAGCACTGATGTCTTCGATATTGTTTGTATCAGAGCGTTGAGTGCGGCGGTGAATTCTTTTGCTTCGTGCAAAAAATGCAATGGGGAGATTAGCCTAAACATTGTTGCTCGGATTGGTCTGTCATTATCAGTTAATGGAAACATACCTCGTTGCCGTATTTTTTATTTATTAGGCATTGAAGCAGACAATTTTTGTGTAACGCATAGTCCTTCCAAGTTTACACTTAAATTTAAGTAACTTCTAAACCTTGTAGAGACATCGGATTTTTTGCATTCTTTGCAGAATATAGTGTAGATTAAAAAACAAAAATTAAAAAAAAAATTGATAATTTTTAAATTTTTTCATTAAGTACCCCCTTAATTAACTATATGATTGTCGATCAACAACAGCTAATAACTTCAGAGACTTCCATAATCACCATTCTGTAAAAATCCATTAAACACTCACGTGCAAGGGTACATGTTCGCTAGAGGGACTATATATATAGTGGCTTTACACTTCGATAAAGCTCCTTTGGAGCTTTCTAAATCATTCATATGGGTGTGATCAGTACCCTTCTACTCTTTTCTCACATATTTCTTACCACTTTTTTCTATTCATTACTTTAGACTTCCACTCAATTCCATGTTAATCTTGGTCTCCCTATTCTTCTTTTTCTGCCTGGTTTCCATTCTAACATCGAGAATACTATTTTGTCTTTGCCAGTTCTCCATACGTGACCCAACCATCTCGCTCGCCGAAACATTGGTTCTCCGAAGCCGCATAAAAACTATCTGGGTATATCCGACATTATTGATGGTGTATACGTGGACGTTTGGCAGTAGATATAACAAAGCAAGCGACTTCCATTACACCTTTATTCCCAGAGATAAGCACGTAGTTTATACTAACTCCGCGCTGCAATTATAATTAAGAATTCGTCTTGAGTTCGCACTTGCTTAGTACGTTCATTGATAAATATTTTATGCTTTGGTTTATACCTCATCCGTTTTTTTATATTTTTTATTTAAACTGTTTAAACTATTGAAATAGATCCAATTAGAAAAAGATGTCAGATGAAGGCAAAACTAACTCGTTTTGAAGTGTATTTAAACGAATTAAAAATTGACATTGATAATAAAAAACTGTTAACAAAAGAAAAACTTAGAAGATTGCGTATTCAATTAACTAGTATACTACCCCTTTTAAATTTATTAGTTAACATTCAAGATGAAATTGAGAACACCTCAGACAATTTACAAAGCGAAACAGCCGCATTTGAAAATAAGTATTTTAATCTAGTTTCCACAGCGGAAGTTTATCTGTCTATTCTGTCGAAGGCGCAGGTCTTCTCCTTCACAGTGCATTTTTTTACTAGTGCACTGGGCAACACAAATGTCGCCCACTTGTGAAAATTAGTCGCATAGTGAATTTTTGATGTACTGGGGCGACAAAGGTTTTGGTGAATATATATTCTATTATAGCTCTGAAAATCACAGAAAAACTCTGTATGTCGCCCAGCAATTTTTACTTTTACTTGCACGGCTCCTTCATGACGAATTTTACTCTGGTTTCTCTTCATTAAGCGAATAAATCTTTCACCGTTAGCTGAAGCGAAAAGAATTTGATTATTCGATTGTGAGCAAATAAGGCGAAGTCGGATAATTAAGGCAGACAGTAATTTTGTAATTCATTAGTATACTGTTGTTATTTTGTGATAAAGTTGTTCCTTTCTACGGTGCTTTAGACCTTTACCTCCACGAGGTTAAAGGTGGGCAACGACACACAGGCTATAAGTCCAACCGTTTCTGGCAATAAGATCCTATGTACGGCAAAAAGAGTATCAGGTATCAGCTTACTTCTTCAGCCGGCACTCCACGAGCGTCGCGCTCAGCCTCCCCTGCTACTTCAGCCTCTTCCGCCATGGAGGCTGAATCAGCCTCCTCCAAGCGTCGTAGTGAAGACGACGATGACGATATCCTTTGCGATACCTCGCCTGAAAGTATGGAATCCCTTTTCAACGCTGATATCAATCGTCTTACAAAAGTAATCTCCGCCTGTAAGATCACGACTTCCCGTTAACCAGAAATGCCATTTTTCCCGTCGCGTCCACCAGCAAACTGCTGACATCGCCAACACCTTGGCTGATGTCCAAACAGCCTTGCAGAACCTATCAGCCAAGCTTTCCACAATGCATTGCTGTGCTTCCTGCCTAAGCGGCACGATCCAAAATTGTTGAGAAGGTCAAAGTACCTTCAGGTAAATCTGTTTGTCCTGTAATCGTTCGACAGTAGTCATCGTGCCTAAACCTGATTCTCCTCTAAAATCCGCCGACGAAACGAAGACGACTTTAATGAAAGTCCTAGACCCGCAAAAGTATGGCCTCAGACTTGACCGTGTGACCAAGACGGGCAAAAGCTCGATTCGACTTGAATCTGAAAAAACTGACCTTACAAAAATTCCTTTGGACATCCTCGACAAAGCCGGTCTTGTGGTTAAGCCCCAAGGCAAATCATTACCACGCCTATCCTTAATCAACGTTCCTACTAACCTGTCCCCTGAGCAGGTGAAAGACGCAATAATTTCCCAGAGTTTTCATGACGCCTCTGATGAAGTGCTTCATCTGGCCAACCACAACACCTAAAGGTTCTATTCCGTTTCGATCCTAGAGACCAACCTAACGGTAATTGGATCATAGAAGTCCATGTCGATGTTCGACAATACCTTTTGGCATCGCGTCGTGTGTATTATGTAGCGTGGAATGCGTGTAAGGTCAATGATCATATCCGAGTTACTTGCTGTTTCAATTGTCAGAAATACGGCCATCATTCGACGAACTGTAAAAGCGAGATACAGTGCCGCCACTGTGCTGAAAAGCACGAAACTAAAGCATGCTCTAACTTGGAAAGAGACCCTACATGCGCAAACTGCGTTCCCTTTGGCCACAAAGGAGACATCGTCAAACACAAAGTCATTTCCAACACCTGCCCAGCCTACCTAAAAAGGCTCGACGCCAAAATCTCTAATACCGATTATGGACTTTGAGGACACTCAATTAACTTTGAGGTTTGCGCAAGTGAATCTCCGCAATTCACGTGTTGCGACTTTTGAAGCAATGAGTTTCTCTTCCGACAAAAATATAGACATACTACTGACCCAAGAGCCATACGTGTTTAGTTCAGGTTCAGACAAGCTCGCTGGGACCCAACGACTGCAATGCGGTAACCATGGTTACGGTTATGGAAACACCTCCTTGGCAATCGTCGGCGTTTATTGGCCGCCGAATGAGGATGTTCGTATTCATCTCCAACACTTATATAAAATTCTTGATGAACTAAGAGGCACTCCTCTATTATCATAACAGGTGACTTCAATTCGAAATCGCCGCTTTGGCACTCCCCGGGCGACCGACGAACGAGGACGATGTGAGAAGAACCTCGTGGGTGAACGTGACCTCTGTGTAGTCAACGAACCTCATCAGCCCTTCACTTTCGCTAGCTATTTAGGCTCAACAAACATAGATGTAACTTTAGCTTCTCGATCCTTGTTTAGCCAGAAAAATAGTAAACTGTCGAGTCATCCCCGATGTTAAAGAAAGTGATCACCCACTGATACGGTTTGAACTAACCGTCAATGTCCATCAAAGTCCCCAACCTTGTACCTATCCCTAAAAGAATCCTTGATTTCAAACGCATAGATCCTGTTTGCCTGAATAATGCTATCGCAAAATCAATTCCTTCGTATCTTCCAGGTGGTGCTTCGTGCAACGATCCTAAATCTGTAAACGTCTTCATTGATAAGTTGACCAGGATGATTCTCGACTCTTGTGACAATGGCTTAAATAGCATACGCTTAAGATCTAGAGCTGGTGTACCTTAGTGGAGTCCTAAGTTAGATAGGTTAAAGTGAGCGTTGCGTTGTTTACGAAAACACCACCAAAAAGCCTTTGCAGACCTAAAACATCAATGGCTTGCCTCTTATAAGGCCGCGCTTCACCGGTACAAACTGGCAGTCAAGACAGCGAAATATAGCTCATGGCAAAGTTTCGTAGAAAAAAAATCTTCCCGGAAGTTTCTGTTGATCCAACCGTGCTCCAATGTTACAGACGGCGACAGATACACTATCTCAGAATTAGACACGATCAGAGTGATAGTTTCCACTTTATTTCCAGAGGACGATCCCTCGACGGACAATGCCTATCATACCCAAATAAGATCCCGATCTCTTTCGCAATGTAATTCCCGACAGGAGTGGGTGATCACTAGCCAGGCGCGGCTCCAGCAGTTTATTTCAGGGGGGGCTCCATTAGTATAAATCGGGGGGGGGGGGGGAGGTGCTCATCACATTTTTAAATAATAATTTATATACGGCGTTAATATAATATCGTTATGCACCAACCTTTTACTTGCAAGCGATAAAGCATCATAAATTATACAACTATTAAAAAAAGCTTAAGTATTAAATACAAAGTGAGAAAAACTTGAGTAGTATCTTCATCGTCGGGGGGGGGGGGGGGGCATAGCCCCCCCGGCCCCCCTCTAAAGCCGCGCCTGTCACTAGCAACGGTGGCTAGCAAAATTCCTAAGAATAAAGCTCCTGGACTTGACGGAATATACTGTAATGTTTTGCTAACGGTTGTCTTAGATTCTCTCTCATCAACGATTGTTGATCTGTTCAATCTTTGCATAAAAATCGGTTATTTTCCCACCAGCTAAAAATCTGGAAAGCTAATCACTATTCTCAAGCTCGGAAAAAAGGATCTCGCCAACCCGTACTCGTATCGCCCGATAACTTTGTTATCAGAACTAGGCAAACTTTTCTAAAGGACACTTCTGAAAAAGATTTACGACGACATTCCGCTAAACATTCTATTCCATCCTTGTCAATATGGCTTCGTTCTTGGCAAAACGAATACTGACGCCGCCCCTCGATTAATGACTATTTGTACAATCGAACGTTTCCAAGTATAGACTAGCAATTTTCATAGAAGCTCTCATCGTTAAGAGAGTACCTGCTGACGCTACGCGCGTCATTCGTAGCTATTTGTCGAATAGATCGATAACATACTCTGCGAACGTTTTACGTTCAACCTTCACCAAACGACTGACGAAGGGCTGTCCACAAGGCTTGGATGCGGATGACATAACCGTCACAGTTTCCGCTAACTCCAGACGAGATTTGGAGACAAAATCGAAGACGTGCCTAAATATTGTGACTAGCTGGGCTGGCAGCAATAAACTAAGTATACTCTAAAACGAGATCCTTCACTGCGTTTCCACGATATTTCTGTCCGTAGGGTCTTAGAATTTAAGTACCGCGGACTTCTCCTTGACGACAAACTGAGTTTTGTAAAACATTGCGCTTTCGTGGTTGACAAGTGTAAGAGCGTCTTGCATTTGTTCTACCAATACCCACGATTGAAATAGAACCTTTACAAAAAACAACTTGTGAATATATTCGACAATGCAGTCAGAAAACTGGCCTCGGAACTTATCGCACCGTGCCCGTATAGATACCCTTTGTGTTATATGCAAGCATCATCCCCTACACCTCCTTTTGTAGAAAATTTACTACACCAAAGTTTTTCGCAAAGCTGGCTCGTGCAACTTTCCTTGGCCAGCACGTTTTAATCAACGATTTTGCGCCCTTTTCAGCAGCCAAGCGTCACTTAAAGGTCTTAATCTTGGGTGAATGGCAGCGGCTGTGGGACACTTCTCATAAAGGGTGTAATGCCTATTCTCTTATCCCGGATATCCTTACCTGGGTCAGAATGCCCCACGTCCCTGGACGAGAGCGTCCATATCCTGTTTTCATATGGGGGATTTCGTTGCCATCTAAAACGCATCAGCGTTTTGGATTATGACAGGTGTCCGTCGTGTGGCGTTCCTGACACTCCGGCGCATCGGATTCTCGCTTGGAGCGAATTCGATGAGAATCGGCGTGCCCTGCTATCCATTGTGGCTACACATCCCGACTCCCCTCAGGCCATCCCCGAACTGGTGCTTGATGTAAACATTTATAGACATTTTGCAAAGAGAGACCAGAGCCTACAATAAAATGATATTTATTTTCTAACGTTTTTGCATGGTTTACTTATTTTCTCCTAAGTATGCTACGGCAAAGTAGGTATTTTAATTTTTAAATTATTAAGAGCATGAAATTTATTTTAGAGTCATTTATTTTATTATGTTTTTATTTAAAATAACTTTTAGTTTCTTTTTCGCCGTAGCTACTTAACTAACTCTGCCTCTCTTAGTTCCTTTACGATTGCCAAAGTCCTTTTCCTACCTACTTAGGATAAACCGTAAGGCAGGTGCCTCGCTGAACCGCGTGCTCTCAAAGCATGTTCCAATACCTAGCCCATCCGACTAGGTCTAACTAGACGTTCCTTTAAAAATGAAACATTTCGTACTCTTCCTATCCTTTTGTGGCGATCTTGTACCAAGCAAGTTCGGGTGGTTTGGTGGGTCCACATCCTCCATCCTCCTCATGACGAATTTCCTCTTAGGGTGCGTATCAGGCAATTCAGTGAGATCTTTTAACACTAATGCGCGTGCATCGTCTCCTGAAACAATTAATAAAAAACGGTATCTTAAATTACCTTCAATTGAACTGCCAAGTTTCAATGGTAACCCTAAAACATGGTTGCATTTTCGCGACATTGTTCACAAGTTTAGTTCACGAAAACGATGAACTACCAGAAGTGCACAAATTGCACTATCTCAGGGCGGCTCTGACAGGTAGGGCCGCAGAACCTTTCAAAAATATTTCCACTACAGCATTGAATTACGAAATATCTCGGAATGGCTTGAATGATCAGTACAACAATTCACGCACGTTGGTATATCATCATGTAAAATCATTATTCAATTTAGACAAAATCGTATTTGAATAATCTCTAAAACTTAGAAATCTAATCGATTCATTTCAAAGAAACTCAAGATCTATAGATTCTCTGATAAACACTTGTGATCAACGAAACTTTTTCTTGGTTTATTTATTGTATTCCAAATTAGATCCCAACACAACAAACAAATCTTGTTTTGGTATTGTTATTTTTTCCTCTTCAGTCTCATCCGCTTCTGTTTGTATTTGTAATCCCTTAAAGTATTTCATCCACGTCTCCATGTATTGCTAGTCGTTTTCAGCCAGTTTTCCATTTTCGTCTTTAATTCCATTACTCTTACTACCTTTGTATGTTTTATTATGGGCGTTTATTTTTTTATAATATCTTTTCACATTTTCTTTTTACTGTCCTCTTCAATTTGTTTTATCTTACTTTCCAACCAGTCTCTTTTTAGATTGCGGTTAATTATTTTAGATTCCTTTCTTAATCTTACATACTCAATTTTATCTGTTTCTAATCCATCTGACTCTTGCTTCTATTTTCCTCTTAGTTACTTCTTTACATTTACTATACTATCCTGCTTTTTTTCTATTTACAACTAGTCCTTTGATCCTTTGCGACCTTATTTATACATTCATTTATTCTTGCCCATTGCTCTTAATTCTGTTTTCTTCCTTTGTATTATATTCTCTTAATTTCCGTTCAATTTCTTCTTCATATTTCTTTTTATTGCTTTCCTTTATTATTATTTATTATAATTATTTTTCCTTGTTGCTAAGTTGCACAATCTTTGCCCGTTATTATTTGTTTTTTCATGTATTGTGTGTTTACCTCTGCTGTTGTGCATTAAAATCTCCTTAATACTATTATTATATCTTCCTCTGGTATTATGTCGATTTATTTCCTCTATTTTTTCGTACAACTTCTCTTTTTCTTATTCATCTGCTACCTCTGTTACCGCATACACATTTAATAATTAAATGTTATAAGGTTTCCATTCTATTCTCAGGTAGGGCATTATCACGTTTATTGGTTTAAACTCGATCACGTTATCTTTTAGCTTTCATTTCCTTTCCATCTTAGTTCTTGTAACTACGCTGCTATATATGTTTATATTATATCTTCTAAGTTCCATTGCTACCATCTCCATTTTTCTCGGTTCTAGCGTTGTTCCACGTACTGTTTTTCATTATATTTCTTTTCTTTATATATTTCTTATTCTTATTTTTTTAATTATTTATCTAATTGTTTTTATTTTTTGTGTTTTTACTTTTATTTCCCAGTTATTCTTCCCTCTATTTACATTTATATACGTTTTTCTTGTTCATACTGTTTCATTTTCTTTTTAATTTTTTTATCTCTTAGCTCTTTTCCTCTTTGCTTGTGTTGTTTTTGAGTAATCTTGTTTTATATATATATATTTTGGTTCCTTTCAGTTTGTTAGTTGCTTTCAATACTTCCATCTTTTTTGCCATATTCTTTAGTTTAATTATAATTGATGTAGCTTTCATTCCCATTTGTTGTTTTTCAACTCTTCTTATCTCCATCACTTCTTCCTCTATTACTATTGGTATATTCATTTCCTTTAGTAACGTCTTCACGTTCTCTTTTGCCTGCGACTCTTTTTCTGTTTCCTCTACTCCATGCATTATTATTTTCTTTTTCTAGTTCTTCCATTTTTAATTCCTGTTGCTCTATTTTTGATCTAAGTTGTTGGTTATCTATTTTTATTTGCTCATTTTCTTTTTCAACTTTTTGGATTTCTTCATGTAGCGTATCTATTTTTCTTTTCATTCGTTCGTCTCTTCTGTCTATTTTGTTTTATTTACTTTCTATTCTAGTACCAAAATTTAGATCTTCAGTTCGCGAAATTTATTAAATACGACTCTGTTTCTCCGGATTCTCCATCCACAGCTTGCCTGCGTCACTACTCAGACCCTTTGCACTTATTTATTCTTCCCACACGTCCATTAAGGAGGAGACAAGGGTCGGACTACAAATACAAATTATGCATTCCATGTAAAAAAAAAACGGTGCAGGAATATACGTTGAACATGAATGAGACGGCGTTATGCTCAAAATGAGCTATGTATGATACGTATCTGCAATATTTTAAGTATCGATATTTATATATTACATATATTTATGTATGTGTTAACTGGGGATCGGTCAACTACACTCAATTCCCGTTATTTTGGCATTATAAGATAAAAAACAAATTAACACTAAAAAAAATCATAATGACTGTTTTGTGATTTCAAATATTCGTGAAAGACAAAACTGTGTTATAAATACTTAGATAATAAAAAAAGCTCTTAAGAAACTCAATAATATAGATGCAATTAAACATTCCCCAAGTCTGTTTACGTAAAATCAGTAATAAATCATTTTATTAAGGGTGCATAATAAATTTGCAGACAGCTAGTTTCCAAGATCACAATGGCAACCCATTTATTTTGGGACACCCTATATACCGGAATTTAGTCCAAAAATAAAGAAAAAAAGTAGCATGCTAGAAACAGCAAACCAAAGATACAGCAAACTGCCTTAAAATGTTATTTATTCTGATTCTTGTGCCAGAATGCAAGCCTCCCGTAATTAGCACTTATTTTCAGTTCTACAATGATTTAGTTAATTACTAAGTTTCCTCTTGCCCCGTACAGATTTTTTGTTATTACCCAAGTAAAACGTAACCACTGTTAAAATTAATAAAAAAAACATCCAAATATAGTAGTCATCGGTAATATTGTATTTTAAGATAATGAACTTTTAGAGACCAGAACTGAATGTCTTTACTTAACATACTTGCAGTTCGTGCTTAAGTATAAATATAAGAATAAATTGGACAATTTTCCGCATTTTTTTGAAAGAATATCTTTCGTCCTTACAAATTCTTCGTTATTAGAAATATCAAACACTATATGTATCACAAAGTAAAAAACAATACTAACTTACAACTAAATTGAGTAACAAGAGTGAACAAAAATTTCTGCAAACAAATTTGCGATTTGATTTTTGATTACAAAAACCTCGGGCAAATGGCAGTCAAACCGATTCGCGTAATTGACAAAAGTTTTTCTCACAGTTCACTTGTACAAATCAAAAGTACTGCTGCCATTTGCCAAGTACGACATCTTTAATCGCATCTATGTATTGTGCCGGTACCCAATACACCCAATACCTAGAAGCTTCCGTCGGTCCTAGTTGCAATCCCTAAAATAACGGTTGAATTACATTTTTTTAACCACAATGTTATTTACCATTATGTGATATTCTTCGTGTCCTTCGATCGCTTCAGAAACAACATTTTTGATCGATTGCATCGGCAATTTCTCTGTGCGCTCTTTTGTACTTAACCACAATTGATCTGCTTCTAATTTAAACGTTAATCTTACTTTTCCTCCTTGCTTATTAAGCATACCAGATAATGGGACTGGAGGTAAGCTTTCCTAAAATAAGAAGTAATCACGAAAACTAGTTAAAACACAATTTTTACCTTCAAGTCTTTTATTCCAGGCATGACATCTTCAGGAAGGCCTTTGTCTAAAACTTTCCTATGTATTTTTTGCCTACAAAGAGGTTCCTTTGTATTAGAAGCCTTTTCTAATTCGGCCACATCCTACAACACGTTAAGATTATCATAATTCCATTGTGGTTCAATTACTTACCTGTTTCGTAACAGAAGATACTGCTAATACGTCGTTTAATGTGGACCCAACTAACATAATTTTAGCACCTTTGGTTATGCCTACACTAGCTAAACTTTGCTGATCTTGTAATAAACCTTTATACATTAATTTTTGCATAGAATCTGGCACTCCTGCATTAAAAAATTTGATAAAAAAATACTTTCACAATTACATTCACTCACCTAACAGACCCTGTAATTGTTTCTTAAAATCTGCGATAGTAGTATTTACGGGTGCACTAACGTCATACTTATTTTTATTATAAATTACTTTAACTTCGATTGTTTCTACTTTTTCGTCTTCAACAGACGTATCATTAATTATTGTGTCTGTTTTTGGAATTTTACATTCCGATGGTTCAGTACTATCGGAGTGGTCCTCCTTCGTGTGATTTTCAACATTTGAAATTTTACTATCATTTTCGGAACCTAGAAAATGTATTTCAAAGTAGAATCCAATTCTGACAAAATAGTGACACGTTTATTTAGATTTAGTTAAATAAATGGTGACAAGCAGAACGCGAATGTAATGACTTGCATTAATTAACATAACCAAATATTTTTGAAAAAATAAACTTTATGTCTATACAAATTTTGGTTTTTAAATTACAATCAAATATTATGCGTTTTGTGTAAAAAAAATAATGGAAATTTTAAAATCACTTAGCAGTAACATACCTACACACTCCATCTTGAATAATTAACTACAGAACCAATCATTTTTGATTATAACACCTAACAGCGTTGCCAATGTGCCAAATAAGTATATAGTTCTATGAAATAACTCAAAACAAGTCTACTGTGATAGAGGCTACCTGCGTAAAGGACTATACGAATAGATATAATCCGGTCCTGTGTTTAACTACAAAAAAGGGATACACTGAACTAAAATTAAAAATATCTTTGTAATTAATATTTGTATTGTTTAACAAAGTACATAATTTCATTATTTTCTATTTGTTTAATAAATCAAAATACTATTTGTATTTTTTTAGGTTATGTAAAACATTTATTATTCCAAATGGCGAGTACACGAACGGTAACAAAAAATTCTGAATCTAAATTAAAAAACAAAGAAAAAAATGTAAGGGAGGCTGCGAATTCGGATAATTTAGATGCTGTGTTAGATAAAGTAAAGAAAATCGATACAACATGTTGCTTCACAAAATGCAAAAAGCGTACAAGTGACTTTAGTATAGATTGTAAATATTGCAGCGGAAGGTTTTGCACTGCTCATGGCTTACCTGAAATTCATGGATGCGGTGAAGCTGTTAAACGCGATGAAAGACAAAAATTTTTACATCCACCAGTAAAGCTCGCCCAAGAGAAACACGAACAAGCATCTAATAAATTAACGGCAAAGTTAAAGCAAATGCAATTCGAAAGGAAAGCTAAACAAGGCACTGGTAAAGGAAAAAAGTAATAATAATGGCACAAATTTCAAAAACGTGGTTTTATTTAAGTTTGTTGTGTAAATAAATTGTATTATATTTCTTACATTAAAATGCGATATATATAAATAAGATTGTATTCAGTCTATAAAAAATATCAAAAATAGTTGCCTCCTTGTTCTTGTAAATCTTATATTAAATTCACAGTCACTAATGCGACACAAACTACTGACCATAAAAGAACAAACCCTATCCAAAATGAGCTTCTGAATGGACTGGCAAAATAATTAGACCCCATTGTGCCTATTATAACAGTACAATGCCTTCTGGCACACCACACTAACATCACCGGAAAAATATATTGAATAGTAACACCGGCAAAAGACCCAGTAAACGCAACTAGCTTCCCAAGATTGTGACTTAAAAGTCCAACAATAATCGGTGGCAGTATCGTCAAAGTAGGAAACGTAAGTCTCCTTAAAACGAAATTGTAACGCTCCATAGCATTGACATCCAAAAACAACGCTTTTAAATTATTCTGAAGTGTAATCGACACAATTGGAAAGCTAGTAGATAAAGTAAACACCGGAAATAATCCCAGATAATATTCGATGACTTCCATAAATGCACCGCCTACACCTAAACTGTTAGGAACGAAGTTCAAAGTGTACAGATCAAAAACGTGAGCAAAGGCAAAACTCCCAGTTAACGCTAATAATATATAAAAAGTACAAATAAGGAAGTAATCTAAAGCTAACTGTCGTATGATAAAACGTTTCCTAGCAAACGGAGCGATTAAACCGGGCAACGAATGATGACTCATAAAGCTATAAATACTGGCACCGATTAGTGCAGGTATACCTGCAAAGTGTATTAATTTCGGTTTCCCTTGGGGACGATATTCGACCATTTCCGTAACTGCAATTGTTATCATAATTGTAAAAGCTGCCCATCTCATTGAAGACGTTAAAATTTGCAGATATTTGGTTTTTTGAACGTTAAAGTAACTAAAAGGTCCTACTAAAATTGCGAATAAAATTACAAAAATCCTATATGTTGTGATTTTATCGATTTGAGCATTTTCCCAGCATGGCATGCTATAATCGTCAGATTCTGAATTATAGTTACATACTATATCACACATTGTCTTGGATATTGCCGTGACATAAATGGCTAGATCGCCATAAAGATACACACACAAACATAAGTAAAATAAAGTGCGTCCGATTTTGTTAAAAAATAAACCAGTCATCTCTCCTAATTCTACTTTTTCGCTAAGTGAATAATAGCGGCTTTGGTATTGATTTATCATGGCCGTATGCTCGTTTATATTGTCTTCTGCAGAATCCTCTTCGAAAGCTTCGCTTTCCTAAAAAAAATCAGTTTATTTCTACGACTGCGTATTCGGGTACATACCCCATCAACTCGATGGGATTGTATTCGATTCCATTGAATAGTGGCATTGGCACAAGCAATTGTTTCGACGACAAATGTAACAGTTATAAAACCAACGAATGCTAAAGTAATTAATAAAATTAGACTTAGCAACCAGCCTGCGCCTACAAATACGCCTGGCAGTGTTAAAGCACCGGTCCCAACAATAAGATTAAACACGTAAATTAAGCCAACCTACAAATTAAAAATGAATTTTATTTAATACAGATTGCAACGTACCCATGACGAGTAGCGTTCCTGACGATTGTTTGAAAGCGGCATTTCTTCTTGTTAATCTAATACCTACTCATACATGTTTAATGTGCAATAAAAATACTATAAAACTTATATAAAACATTAAAATTTATTTATCTTATGATATAAAAGGAGGTTATGTGTCATAACATTTGTCATTCTTGTGTCACGTAGGCAGGACCGGATTCAATAAAAAAACTGTTCGATTTGAGTGACACCTATTATCGAAGCTGAAAAGAAAGAAAACAAAATTTTTGAAAAAAAATGGATCCTAAAAACATTACAATAACTACATTTACAATTATGTATATGCTATGAGTATATGATTGAAGATTACCCACAGTGGGAACTGGGATTAGTAAAAGCGTGGTTATGAGCTAAACCAAGCTAAACTTTGATTGCCACATATACTTCAAGCCTGTTGACTGCGCCTCAATAAGCAGAAAACTGCCCACATAGCATTCGATATTCGAAAAGTCAGTTAGTGTATATGAAACGTATAGACATTTTGGTATTATAAACATCTCAAAGTTTATTGTTGGCGTGTTTACATACGTTTTAATTAGTTAAACTATATCTAAGAGTCTATTGATCATCTTTATCTGGTTTTCTCCACTATTTTCCTCCACTCTACGATACCTTTTAGTTTTAATTTGTGAACTGGCGGGTCCGTTAGCAGTGACAGTGCCGAGCTGTTGCTAGCCAAACACGTTGGTGGTGAACTTAGGGTTTATTTGATGGCACTTGGAGTTGTCTCTGGGCAGTTATTTTCTCTGAGTCATGGAAGCAGACACATGGACTTTTTAAGGACAAGAATGTTTCGAGTTCGTACAGACCGTATGTTGGTAGTGAGACTTTGGTATGGCTTAGAAGCGAGAAACAGTTTGACTCTAAAAAAGAGGAATCGACAGAAGATATCTAGTGGCGTCTGAAGGAGATTGCGAGCGCATCCGAGTACAAATACGGACTCGATATTGTGGACTTCAAAATTTCGTTTGGTAATCTCTATATATATGATAATGGATGTGTTGTTGGATAAAAAGAGATGAGGCGTGAATGTGTGGCATATAAAGAAGACCTAACGCTTATTGTGGAAGGTACGAGCAAAGCAGCGTTGGAAAATAAAATTCAGGAAGACTAAATCTCATACACGAATGAAGATTAAGTGTCGACGTCAATGTGTTGCGACAGAAGACCAAGATAATTATGGTAAAAGAATTTCTCGCGGTCGCAAGACCACCGACGATACGTCTTAAATGCGTTTGCTATCTGGGCGTCTATATCAAATAAGGGATGAGCTTTAAACGTGACATGAAGGTCGTGAATGGCAAGGAAGTTCAGTTGAGTGGTACAATGAGACGAGTTTTCAAAAAAGAATGTGTTTCTAAAGTGCGGCTGCTCGTGCCTGGTATCAGGGCATGATGTCGGCATGTGTCTTGTACCCGTTGAGTGTTTAGTCGAATGAATCTGCAGAGGATGGTAGTTTTGCTGAGATGCTTTTTGTTTGTCGGGTGGTGTCAACCGAGGCGTTACAGTTTCTCTTTGGCGCCGTGAAATTTAATGGCTCGTATGTGAGGTGAGCTGTACGTAGTGCAGAAGCGGATTCCGTGCGATCCGATTGATTTATTGAGTAAAGCAGAGAGCGGTGAGGAGTAGGAATGTAGTCAAGAAGATTTTGAAAAAGCGTATCTATCAAAGCTGCCAGAAGAGGTGAGATTTGAAGAGTGACTTTTCGATTTGTGAAGAACGTAAAGACGGTGGTGAGGTACCTTTGGATGGATATCGGTTGAGCAATTGGTTGTTTATACAAGGGACACGGTTGTTTTAACCGGTATTCAACACGCATCAGTAGAATAATGAAGATTAGAAGCATGTGTTGTTGAGGTGTAGTTTGTATGTAGACCTTTACAAAAAAAATTAGGTTGAGGTTTCTTTTAAGAGGTGTAGGATCTCAGTGAGCTATTGGTTGATCAGGCGTGTGCCTTGAGGTTTGGCGCTTTGTTCCTTGTAGATATGTGCTTTCTATATGATGAGATGAGTGAATGCAGTCTTTAAGTAGGAATAATTGTAGAGTAGTTAGAGCCAGTACTATCCGTACTTTTAAGCAGCAGAAGTGATGATTATTGAAAAACCTAACCGGCGACTGAATATTGCGATCGGAAGGGATTGGTTCCTAGTTGAAAATAGCAGTGATATTGGTAGGAGACGTAAACTCCAAGCCCACCATTTGGGAATCGACTTTTACGAATTGGATGGGAGAAGTCGTTGCAGATTTGACAGCGTTTTTTGGACTTGCCGTAGCTAACCGGGTACGTGCACCAACTTTCGTAAGGGGAATCTTGCAATCAGTAATCGACGTTACTCTGGTCAGTGAAAGATGGATTAATGAAGTGAGTGAGTGGGAGTGATGCAAGAAGAAAAGCTAAGTATACTCACAGGTACTTGCGTTGGGTATAGAATGAGAGTAAAAAAGGTGACGATACATCTAGGAATAAAAGTAGCACGAGATGAAGAATGAATAAGAAAATTCTAAAAAACCTAGAAGAAAGACTGGAAGTATTAAGAGGGAATGTGGAAGGAAATGAGTTTGAAGCAAAGGAGCTGACAAGCATGATTGTGGAAAGATGCAACAGTACTTTGAAAAAAAAGGGTGGGAATCGGAGAAAAAAGGAAAAGTACTGCAGGACGGTGAACATACCAAAGTTAGGAGTGAATGCGTAAAAACTAAAAGAAGAATGACAAAAATAATAAGAAAAAAGCATATGGTTACAGAGCAGAATAAAACTGGGAGAAAGCATTGGAAGAAAAGTATTGGGCCAAAATAACAGAAATAGAAAAAGCAAGAAGGAAAAGTAAAGAACATAAATGGAAGAGTTTATTAACAGACCTTAATTAAGAAGGATATGCGTGGCAAAATGGATAGAAGATCGTGACAGGAAAGTTTGGTATGAAAGTAAAAGTGAGTATGGGAGTAGAAGAAAGAGTGCGTCTGACGAGGAAACTACTGGGTGAGGAGCAAAAGCAAAAGCGTTACGAGGTGGTTTTATTGTCCGCTTTTTAGGAACACTCCCCACACTACTCTGGTAGTATGTGCCAGAGTGCTAATAAAAGGTTTCCACTTTCTGTAAAAAAAAGTACTATCCGTAGTTCGTTTGTGCGTACCTTACTGTGCTCTCACATCGATAGACACAATACTACTAATCTTGAGTTAACAAGTTTAGCAAGCCTACAGTTACAGGACATAGAATCGGTTTAAGTTGTTTTTATTTGGTAGATTTTCTTTGAGAACTGGTTTTAAAAAGTCCAACTGGGATTTTATGCGAAGGCGATTAAAAGACCCTGGAACGTTAACCGGTCATTTTGAGAATTGGCTAGCAGCAGTTGTGGCTAAAACTAAATGCTCGCTAGAGTAAACGGGGTGAGCATATGCGCATAAGTAGTCAAGCCTTTCTGGCGCTGGCGCTACCAGTTTTTGGTATTCTGTTTGACTCCTCAAAGGTTTTTGATCGAGTCGACCATTTGATAACAAGTTGAATCATGTAGACATTCGCGGTCCTGTCTTATTTGAGTGGTTTTAATCATTTCTCCTCGAAATGTTTTGCAGGGTTGCTTTTACTACTCTTTGTGGTAATACTGTTTTTAGACCTTTGGCAGTTGAGCGTGTGAAGACCCACAAAGAAGTATATATTACGCTTTATATTATTTTTAACTATGATGACCGATCTTCCAAGTTTTGTAGAGTGACATAATATATTTTCAATTCTCTATGTGGACGATCTTACTATTATGATAAGAGATCCCAAGTTGTACCGTCGAATAGAGACTGGGGTAAAAAGGTTCTTGTTTGGACCAGACCAGAGAAGTTACAGATAAACTGCGAGAAAACGAGTGTTATCATGTTTGACCCCAAACTCACTTTTGATAATTGTCAAAATTCTCTCTCATTTAGGTCTTTTTGAGATTTTCCTGTTTCAGTGTTAAAAGATTCTCGGATTCCATCAGTTAGATAGCTGCTTATCCTGTATAAGCAGCACGTAGACTCTAGATAAAAAAAAGCCGCTTCTACTCAACAATAAAATTTAATAAATTGATCCCTGCCAGCGCCCCCTTACAAAATCATTCAGACCTAAAGTTAGGAAATGGCCAGAAATGGCTAACCAGATTAGTGCTTTACTTTCTGGAGGACCTGGTCTGTTCATTCTTTAGTCTGTTCAGAATAAGGTGACATCTTCGTATTATTTATTAACTTATTAAAGGACTACACAAAACCACTTGACGAATCTGATCAGAGTATCTTAGCTGTCGTCGTTCAGTTAAAAACAGTTGTAACACGACTATTCAGCACATACAAAAATTGCATCCCCTTGACTACGCCTATGGTGAAAATCGTTGATTACTTGGACACATACTTGGACTTTTTTTACCGGTTTTTCACTAAAAAAACCTAAATTGAAATAACATAAAGAAAAAAAATAATAACAGTATAATAATTTACAAGCCTTCTGGAAAATGGAATCATAACAGAAGAAGTAGAAACGACGCTCACTTTAATCCACCACTGTTTGATAAACACCCTTTAATCCAATTAGTTAATTAAATCTAATAATGTATTTGTGAAAATGCCAAAATCGTCAATTTAAATTTATTGTTTATTCCACAAAGTAGTACACCTCGATATAACCGTAAAGATGGGAATCTATAAAATAAAGAAATAGAATGAACTTTGTGTCGAAATGAAGAATTTATTTGAATCACTTATTTGTTTTACAGGCAGGTATGTTAATGCTTAAGTTTTAAGCACTAACCTTAATTGTTGTAGTTATAATAGTGTGTAGTGGATCTCGTGTTTTGGAGCTAACCGATAAATTTGGTGAGATTCGCAAAGATGGGGGTCATTGGTTGGTTATGTTTTATGCTCCATGGTGTGGACATTGCAAGAGATTAGAACCCATATGGGGGCATATTGCTCAATCGTTGTTTAAAACTAATGTGAGAGTTGCACGAATGGACTGTACTCGTTTTACAGGATTCGCTAAAGAATTGGGTATTAATGGTTTCCCGACAATTAAATTGTAAGATATATGTTAGTTCTAATTATGGGATATTTTAAGGTTTTGAAATCTTAAGTTGTTTCAACCATTTACAATTTGTTTTCACAGCCTTCATTGCTAGACTAAGTGCTAGCGACTAGTTACTATGAATATTTTAGTAGTCAAATGAATACATTTTGATGGATTTGCCAAATTAGAAATGTCTGTTCTGGTCGAACTAAACTACTCGAATGTTTTATATAAAGTAACATTGGCATCTGGAAGGAATGAATTAGGATCCTTTCATTAATCAAAAAATATCATTAGATTGCTCTTCCAAATTGTTAGCTAACTTTTGTTTATTTATAACAACTATCTTCAAACCCCAGTACAAAATCAGCACTTAAGCTCTAAGATTATTCTACCATATATAGATACTCGATGTATTCAGTTCATTTATTTTTTACGATACATTAACAGGTTCGTTGCGGTTCTGTTAAAGGAGCCTCAGCTCCTGATTTTGTTGCTGTCAGAGCCTCTAATTATACAATTAAATGAAGATCTAGAAAAGTTCCCATTGCTATCGAGTGTGTTGACTTCTTTTCTATATTTTTTACACTTGGCAAGTATTTGTAGCTTGTTATGGATTTATGTCTTATCACTGTCAACGTTGCCTCTACGTTTTTGATAGTTTCCCGAGCCATCTTTTGCTCTTCTGGTAGACATATTTGTGTTGATGTATATGTCCGCTGTTATTAGTGCAGCGGCAGGCGTTTCTTACAATTGCTCCTTTCTTTTTTTTTTCACAGGAGGTAGAAAAAGAATTTATTGGCAGTCTGGCACATACCATCAGATTAGTGTGTGTATCCTTAAAAAACGGGATTTTCCACTAAAACCACCTCCTTCCTCTCTTGCCATTGCTTCTCACCCGTTAGATCCTTATGGGTATTACTTCAGGTGATGAAGGCTTTGTTCACTCGTCATTCACCCTGCTTTCGTCTTCCTTTTTTCTCTTGTACTTTCTTTTTCATAATTTCCGAAATCCTCTCTTACTAACTTCCAAAACTTATCTTCCTTCAGTCTTTTCCAAAATTCTATTTCCATCTTATTCAAAACATCTTCCTACTTTGGGTAGTCTATGACGTGTTTCGCATAATCTTCTCTCGTTTCGTAATACTCGGATTCCTTATTTTCTCTCTTTCCTATTCTTGTGAGATAGTAATTAAGACTTCTGTGACCAGTCAGGAATTGGAACACATAACGGTTCAAAGCCGTCGTTCTCCATTTCACCCACTCATATACTCTGCTAATTAGCTTGTGCGTTCATCTGCTAACGCTTGCCCTATCTCATATTTCTTGCCACTTCTCCATCTAGGTGGCCTCCGTC
Source organism: Aquatica leii (assembly GCA_035610365.1). NCBI lineage: Eukaryota > Metazoa > Arthropoda > Insecta > Coleoptera > Lampyridae > Aquatica > Aquatica leii. The sequence goes on from CM069435.1 coordinate 19,055,988, forward strand.
GACACCGTTCTATAGGCCGCAGTCAACCTCGAGACAGCCCTCCTCTGCGTCGTCTCTAACGTATCGAGGTGGTGCTTTGAGCCCAGTCTGGGTACCCATATAGTGGAACGGAACGTACCACCCCTACATACATTTTCCCATGCTGAGCATGAGTCGAACCAAACTCTTCTCGGATTTTTCCGCTTTCTCGCATACACTTTTTACGTGCTCAGTGATTCTACCGTTCTCTTCGATCCACATCCTCAACTATCTCAAGGACTTCCTACTTTTGCCCAAACCCTCCACACTTATGGAAAAATTCTTCATATGTCTGTGTCTGACCAGGGCAACCACTTCGGTTTTATGCGGGGCTAGACACAGACCATGATCTTCCAACCAGTTCTCCATCTTATAGATCTCCTCTTTTGCTCTTTTCACCAGATCTTTGATTTTACTTTTACTACCACCGCTAGGATTTTTGCGTATCCCAACAGCGTGACACCGTTCGGCATCGCCAGCTCTAGTACTTTGTTGTAGTAGACGTTCTACAAACGCGGTCTTAAGACCGACCCCTGCGGGGTCCCCGCCGTGAGCTTTATTTTTTCACCTGCTCCGACGTACAGCCGTCTTTTCCTGAAGAAATCTTTTACTATACTTAGCAAGTACGCCGATGCACGTTTGTCTTCCATGGCCCTGACGATACCCGACCGTAGCATCTACTTTACCTACCTTTACCTACAATTTTAAAACCCCCGAATTGCGTTCAGTGTAGACTTCCTTTCCTAAAACTGAATTGGTTTTGGTTTCCTTTATTCTCCGTCTCTATCTACTCCTTCATTCTTTTTCCTACTATTACTAACAATTTTCCTAAAACCGGAAGGAGGCATATCGGTTTCAATCTACCCGCTCCACCGTTAGTTGTAGGTGGGTTTTAGGACCAGCATCAAACTGCCAGTCTTTCGTTCTTTCGGGAAGGAACCGCTTCCAAGACATTTGTTGACGCATAGAATTTTTACCGTTATCCAAACATTGCCCCAGGGCTGTCCCACTCTTCATGCGTTTTACGGCATTTTGCAGCTCCTTTTTCGTTTTTTGTTTTGCTCTGATTACTACCATTCTTTTTTGCATCTCTCCACAATCATGCTTGTCAGCTCTTTTGCTCCCAACTCATCCCTTTCCACATTCCATCTTCATACTTCCAATCTTTTTTCCAGGTTTTTTAGAACTACCTCACACGTTCTCCATCTCGTGGTACTTTCCTTTCTGCATTTATTGTCATCTTTTTCACCCTTATTCCATACCAAACGTAAGTACCTGTAAGTATTTAGCGTTTCTTTCTGCATCACCTCCTATTCACCAACCTCATTTATCCATATTTCACTAAACAGAGTAACGTCGATTACTGATTGCTGGTTTCCCCTTACGAAAGTTGGTGCACGTCCCTAGTTGGCCACGACAAGTCCGAGGGATGCTGTCAATTCTGCGACGACTTTTTTCCTCAAATCCGTAAAGGTCGATCCTCAGGCAACGTGCTTGGAGTTTAGTGCCTCTTTTTTGCCGTTCATCTTTGCTTCCCACTCGTTGATAATGTTCAAGAAGTATGCCCTTCCTATATTGGGGGAGACGTAAACTCCGCTAATACTAATATTATCTACCGCTACTATTATCAGACCTTGTCCTTTTTTGATTCTTTCGCCCTTACATGCTACCGCGTCTTTCTACTTTAATTCCGACATCGCTATTTTTATCTAGGAATCAACTCCTTTCGGCACACCCTTTTGCCTCGTGCCCCCTCCCTCCGCATTTTAGACATTCTCTTTTTTCTCATTTTTGCAGTGTACACTTGGCAACTAAAATATTGCTGTGGCATCAGCTACCATTTTATTCGAAACCTTTGCCACCCTATCCTTAATCTTTTTCTTTGTAGCAACAAACCCTACTTTTCTCGTCGCTTCCACCGTTATTCCCTTCCACCCTTTTTTGCTTGTGGTTCTCTCTCCTACTTTTATAACGCTGAATCCCGTGTTTCCGTCACCTCCTTTCCCGACTATCTTATATATCGCTTCTTCTACTTCTACTACATCCTTCTTTGGTAATATACGAACATTGTTCTGCGTCCCACACTTTTTTTACGCTCTACTTCTCACTTTTCTCGTCTTCATATATCGAGCTGCTAAAACTGCTCTTCCTACCTAGATACTCCAATGTCTTCTCCCTAATTTCTAATTTGTTGAGTGCTCAAGCTCTTCACCACGTCCTTCATCTTTTTATAGAATTGTTCTATCATCCCGCCTTCCTTTACCTCAATTTTCAGCATTATCCCAATATTCACTTTCTTATCCCTGTCTTCTTCTCATTGTCCTATTACTCTGCTGCATTCTCTCTTAATGTAGCAGAATTCCGTGCCATCTTTCCTCTTACCTACCTCCAGTAGTTTGTTGACGCTTTCTCCTTTCTCGTTTAAGTTTGCCGCTTCTTCCCTCTTTGTCTCCATCTTCGCTCCCTACTAGACGCACTACGTTATTTCTTATCCAGTCTCTTCTTTCGTAGAATCTAACGACTGTGAAGACATTCTTCGGGCATTCCTCTGCTCCATTTAACCTGGAAGATCGTTATATCGTCTTCTCTTCTACTATTCCAGTCTTTGTTTTCTAGTCTTTCATTCTCTTCGTAGACCTGTGTTTCTATTTCCCTTGTTTTTGCTTCTGTTTCTGCGGACACGATTTATCTCACTTTGTCGAAAGCATTCAACATTTCGTTTGTGGTCAGCATGCTAGTAGCTCTGCTTATCTTTCTTCGAATGTTATTCCTCAGCTCGCTTATTTTTTCTGCATTCGATCTTGGCCTTCTCAGGATGCGCCCAAACTTGGACAGAAGAGTATTCGTATTCTCCTCTTTTTGACAAACTTTTTTGTTCTTTGTCTTACGTTAGATCTAGTATCCTTATGTTACCACTCGGTGTGTGCTCTACGTATTTTTTACAGTCAGCGACGGCGAAGTCCGTATTGCCAGCCTCTTCGTTCCTGGCGCTTTCGGACTCCCCTCACCCAGGTTCTCTAATGATGCGGAATAGCGGTCTTTTCTTTAGTTTGTTACGGGGTTGTCTCCTCTTGGATGTTGCGATCTTCCACGGATACCGAAACATTTTTTTCCATCGCTATATCGGGTACGCACCGACATGACGTCAGGGCGACGTTTTGCAGGCATCATTATAGCTCCTGCAATATTGTACCCTCAACACGACAGGTGGGTGAGCTCGTCGGTTATAACTGACATTTTCGTCAGCCACGCATCCTTCGGCCCCGTTACCACCTTGGATTTGGGTTTGTTACGGGGTTGTTTCTTTTTGGATACTGCGATCCTCCACTGATACCGAGGCATAGGTTTTGATCCAGCGGTGTATCATGCACGCGCCGTTACAAGTACGTTTTCCAGGTATTGATTTAGCTCGTGCGGTCCCTTACGTTTGACACGGTAAGTAGTCGAGCTCATTGGTTACGACTTACCTTCTCGTCAATCACACAACCTTCGGGCCGGTTGCCACCTTGGATTTGCGTTTGCTCCAGGTTGTCTCCTCTTGGATCTTGCGATTTTCTATTAGTGCCAAGACATAAAGCCTTTGTTTAACGGTCTGTCGGGTACGCACCGTCACAAGGGCGGCGAATTTATGGCATTGATTTAGCATTGTGCATTTTCTTACCCTCAACACTACAGGTGGGAGAGTTCTCCAGTTACGACTTACCTTCTCGCCAGCCTCACAATTTTCGGCCCGGTTCTCACCATGGATTTCCGTTTGCTACGGATTTTTTCCTCTTGGATTGCAATTCAACACTGGTACCGAAACATTTTTCTGCATCCAATGCTATATCGGGTACGCGCTGCCGTAAGGGCGGCGTTTCGCCGACATCGACATGGCTCCAGCAATCTCGTATTCTCAACATAACAGGTGGGCGAGCTCACCGGTTATAACTGACCTTCCCGTCAGTCACGCATTCTTCGGTCCGGTTGTCATCTTGGATTTGGGTTTGTTACGGGGTTGTTTTTTTTTGGATTCCGCGATTCTTCACTAATATTGAGACATAGGTCTTGATCCAGCCGTGTATCGGGTACGCGCCGCCACCAGGACGACGTTTTCTCGGTATCGATTTAGCTTGTGCGGTCACTTACTCTTGACACGGCGCGGCTGGTAGGAGAGCTTTCCGGATACGACTTTATCGTCAGCGACACATCCTTTGGCTCGGTTGCCACCTTGGATTTTTGTTTGCTACGAGTTGTTTCCCTGACATCTTGCGATCCCCCACTAGTACCAAGACAGAGAGTCTTGGTCCAACGGTGTGTTGGGCACGCACCGTCGCAAGGGCTCTTTCTTGCATCGATTTAGCTCGTACGGTCTTTTACCCTCGACACGACTGGTGGGAGAGCTCTCCGGTTACGACTTACCTTCTCGTCAGCCATACATTCTTCAGCCCGATTCCACCTTGGATTTGCGTTTGTTACGGGGTTGCCACCACCTGGTACCGAAACATAAGCTTCGATCCAACGGTATATTGGGTACGCGCCGCCATCGATATAGTTTCTGCAATCCTCGGCACAACAGGTGGGCGACCTTTCCGGCTATAACTGACTCTCCCGTCAGTCACACATCCTTCGGTCTTGTTGCTACCTTAGATTTGGGTTTGTTACGGGGTTGTCTCCTCTTGAATGTCGCGATCCTCCACTGGTACCAAGGCATAATCTTTACCCTCGACACTCTTGCCCAGAAGAGGCTTTTTGTTACTTCTCCGGGTACTGGGTTTGTAAGACTATTCTATCTACTCCCAAGATTTCCTTGCATAACACCTATCCCTCTTGTGGCGAACTTCTACTAAGCAAGGTGATATGGTGGGTCCGCTTACTCTTCCTCCTTCTCCGGGTCTTCTCCTATTAGCCACCTGAGCACGCATTTGATGGGGGTTGCAGGTGAGCTCACACGTGTCTTCTATTGCTGGCTTTTCTCAAGATACTACAGTTCGTTTGCGTACCATTTCAATTGGAACATAAACAGGTTTTAAATCTCAACTCCAATCAATAGCGGTGTCAGAATTAATATTTCTCTATTTCGGTTTTAAAATTACTCTTTCACGCACGCATTTTAGTGTTAGAATGAAGTCTATTCTTTAACGATTTTTGGTAACTTTTAATTGTCACCTGATGACAGCAGAAAATTAGGTTAATGCAGTAAAGTCAAATATGTATCACCGTTGCCAACACAAAAATTATAATAAAAATTTCCCTGCTGGAAAATAATGGACATTTTTAATTCAATAAATAATGTAAATATCGACCGAAATAGAGAAAATAGTATAAAACATTCGTTGCAGAAGGCTATTCAAACACTTATCCATTCTGCAACTCGCTGCTTTGCAGCTCGTTGCAGAAACCTAAATGCGTGTTTGAATATTTTGCCTTCTGCAACTTATATTTTAATATACTATTCTAATTCAGGTTTAAATGATGTTAGTACGTGCAGAATTGACGCGCATAAAGTCATTCTAAACAGTTTTGTAGCGATACAATAATTTGTTGGAACAAACCTTCTACATGCTTTGATGACACGTGTTTTAAACTATGTCTTTGATGCAGTTTTAAAGATGAAGAAATCTATACATTTTACGGGGATCGAACGAAAGACGATATCATCAAGTTTGCGCTTCGTATGTCGAACCCACCCGTGCAAGAAATCACTCGTCCTGACAGCCTTAGCAACATTAAAACTACCAGCACCATCTTCTTTTTATACGTGGGGAACCGAATCGGTCCTTTGTGGGAAGCCTACGAACACAGCGCGAGTAAATTACAACCGCATGGTTATTTCTATTCGACTGACGTAGAAATCGCCAGTCAACACAACATCATTGAAGAACAACCGATTGTACTTGTGTGTAAAGAAAGTCTTTATTATTTCTACACAGGTTTTTGCTACCATACACGAATTTAATTAACTTCCTAACGTTGATTTTGTAGTTGAACCTGATGCTGATCTTGATCATATTAACGACACATTGTATAAATGGGTCAACGAAGAACGTTTCGAAACATTTCCCAAAATTACTCGCGGCAACATAAACGAAATTTTAAACACTAAGAAGTATATGGTTTTGGCAATTGTCGAAGAAAATAAGTTGCATCAAATTTCTTCGGAAATGGTTGAATTTCGTGATATGGTGGAATCGGTTATTAGAAAAAATAGGGATAAATACCATAAGCATTTCCAGTTTGGGTGGATCGGAAGCCCAGATTTAGCTAATAGCATTGCGATGACTGTTTTACCGTTGCCGTATTTATTGGTGCTTAATTCGACTACGAATCATCATCACATACCTGAAGATGAACCTTCACAGTTAACGGCAGAAGCGCTTGATATTTTTTTGGAGCAGATTTATAACCAAAGTGCACCGGTAAGTAGTGTTTTTTATATAATTGTTTCTTCATTCGTTTGTGTTAGACTTATGGTGGCAATAGTTTCCCAGTACGTTTATATAGAGCGTACTTTGAAGCGCGTACTTCTTTAGGTGATATGTGGCGTGGTAATCCAGTACTTACCACCGTTTTGTTTGGACTTCCTCTCGGTTTTCTTTCACTTATTCTATATTCAATTTGTTGCCAAGACATTTTAGATGCCGACGAGGATGACGAAAACGGTAAGAGTAATAATATTGTTAACTTCATTATAATACAAATTTTCAGAACCGTTACTGCAACACGAAAAGAAAGAATAAGTCAGTTTTAAAATAAAATCTAGTCTTTTAGAAATTCAGTTAAGAAAATTGTATAATAGATGAATTTTTCTTGTTATAATGTGGCACGGTTTTTGATTTGTGCTAGTGTTATTGTTGTAATTGTGTACTAAAGTGTTTCCATTACTCAAAGTACAATCGACGGCCGTTTAGATATGTATTTATACATTTATAACGCTTTTTTAAAACACGCAATTTGAAGGAATTACGAGTACTTAAAGTTACGCTAAGCAATATTGTAGATTATAAATAAAAATTACGTTGTTATAAATAAATTTTTTTTTATCCCTATTTGTAGATTAAATAAAAGCGTATTGGCAACTGCGCAATTGCTATAAATTTCTTATAATTAAGTTGGTACAAGATTTTTTTTAATTAAAAAATAGTGTTGGTATGATTGTCTGTTAACCTATACAATTATAATTTTGTATTTACAGTTTTCATGTCTATTTTCGGAATTGTGTATTAAATATACAATAATTTAGAATGGCAGATGCCGAATTAGATGAATTGAGAAAACAAAGATTAGCGCAACTTCAGTCACAATATAAAGTACTTTCGTCTTTATCTTTGTAGTGCGTGCATTAAAACCTGAATTTTTTAAGGGCGACAACGTAGATCAAAAAAAGCAACAGGAAGAACAAGCCAGGGCACAAGAAGATGCAAAAAATTCAATTTTATCTCAAATTATGGATCAATCGGCGAGAGCTCGACGTAATACGTTCGGTCTAATAGAAAATTTTACGATTACATTACAAATGTTTTAGTGAATACTTTAATGTTAGGAAAACCAGAAAAGGGTAAAATGGTTGAAAATATGCTGGTTCGCATGGCGCAGATGGGACAAATTGGAAAGAAAATTGGTGAATCGGATCTTATTGCTTTATTAGAAAACGTTAATTCTCAACTGCCACAAGCAAAGTCTTCAGTTAAGTTTGATAGAAGGCGTGCTGCTCTTGATTCCGATGATGAAAGTTTTTAGATTTTTTGTATTGACTTATCTAATTAAGAATGTACTCTAACAATGATTCATACTTGCTTATTTATTTGATGGGGTCGATTTTTTAAATAAACATTGCAGTTATATATAATAGGGAGCCGATTACATTTTTGATAAACGTTATATAAAACTACTTTGAGCTGAAAGGTGGTACTTTCTAGTGCTTAGCAAACCTAGGGATTAGAACATCTTTTCGAATGTTCCAAATATTTCGGGAACGTTTAATTGCTCTGTTTTTAAGACTGTTCTGTTACAGAACAGGAAACTAGACACGGCACAGGTAGAAAGGGTCGTGGTGATAGCGGCAGCTCTCTATTTCGGAAACTTTTTTGAGCATAAAAGTAGTAATTGGTGAACTTTTTTTGGCTCGCTGTTCTATTTAAATGGTAACTGCAAAGTAACACTTGAACACCTGTTCTCTGGAATATAGCAGGCTATACAGGTAACAGGTGAAGCAGATAGTGGGAGAAACTTTCAAATGGTAGTGTAGTAATGACCATTTAATTTTTTTTAAAACGCAAGATTGCGAAATTGGGATTATACAACGATACACGAAACCCAGGAAATCAACACAAAAAAAATTGTTTTAAGCTTGAATTTAACAAAACCGTACATTACAAAATGGAGTACCTTGACTCGCTTGAAATTTTATGTTATAGCAGTTTAAAATGTAACGCCTACAAGATTTCTACCGCAACTCTTACCCTTTTATTTAATTCTGTTTAAATTCATTTTTACTCCGATACTTACAAAATTTGTATCAACCCCAATTGTAAGCAAAATGATGACGTATACGTTTTTAAAAGAACGAAACTAAAAAGTATGACGTAATTTACTCAACGTAAGTAAAAGCATTTCTTAAAAAGGTCATAACGAATTTAAACTGAATAGATAATTCTCGAAAAGGCGATAATACCTGTAAAATAAATACCACGAACTGCATAATTTTTGAAGCTCTAATACTAACTAATATATCCATAAATTAACGTTAAGAAAGGAAAAAGGTTGAGTTACTAGAAAACTAAAAAGTCTAAAATCTACTATAAATTTATACTTTGCTACAAAGCAACTACAGTCATGGTCAAGAAAATTTGATTACAAGACTGAATAAAATTGCGATAAACCTAAATTCATTAACGATTTTGAAAAACGCATAAAATACAACAACAGTGATTTAAAATTTTCAATTAAAACAAGTACGAATACCAGGACTTTCGCAAAAATAAATCGACAAATTTAATAGAACGGTGACACCCCCTTTACTAGAAGAGTGATTTCTCAAATTATCCTTATAGGAGTGAAATTCAAAAATGTAAACCAAACAACAATGCAACTAAAACTACAGATCTCGCAATCAATGAGAGTCTGAAGAACATCAAAAACGTCAAGTACAAAATAAAAACATGAAACGAAATTAACATAACTAAAAGGGGTGGTATGCATAGGTTGGACACTAAACGCATAATGCTGAACCATAGAAGAAAGCGCCGCGCTGCCCCAGACAGCACATTACGTCTTATTAACGTAAAAATCACGTAAGAGACGTCGTTAAGACGTGTCAATGTCGTCACTGTGCTGCCTGGGGCATTTCACGAGCATTGCGTTACTTCCACAACAACAGCCAATACTCAGCGATAGCACTTAGCCACCAGCAAGCAGAGAAGAATAAAGAGAAACGTAGACAAGATAGTAGAAGAAAGAAAATGAAAAAAAAACTGCTTAGTCGCCTCTTTTACAACAAAACTGGTATAGAGAGTATATTATTAGTCCGTCTCTACACAAAAACAAAAGACGATAAACTAACGAAAAAAACTAATTTGTCACATTCGGATTAAGTTTTAAGTCCTTGGTGTTGCAAACGCCAGACAACTCGTAGGTCTGATACGAAAATTTCTGTTTTACATAAAACGGATCGATAAACTTAGGTGCCAACTTGGCAGAGAAATAACGTGAAGCATCTGAAAGAACATAGTTTTTTTGCCAAACCGTGTCTCCAACTTGAAAAGATGCTGGACGACGACGCAAATTATAATAAGCGGCATTTAAGCGGTTCTTAACGTAAACATCACGAAGGGCTGGTCCTCTTTTGTCTGAATATATACGATCTGCAAATTCGAGATTGCCGATGTTTGATTCGGCAGTCTTGCCATGACGTAAGGCGTCTAGACAGACATCACGTCCAAAATTTACAAAAAATGACGTTAAACCGGTAACTTCATGAACGACGGTACAAATAGCACAAGCTACTTTAGCCAGTTACTTATTGCAATAACGAAGGTTGTCTTCAATGTGCGATGATAACATTGTCTTTATGACTGGGTAAATTCTTTTGGTAAGATTCGGTGGTGGATGATAATTGGCGTTAAAAATAATTTTAGATTTATAAGACGAGACCATTTTTCTAAGCTCAGATCTACGAAATTGTGTGCCGTTATCACACAAAAAATACTGATGAGGTGTAAACTACAGCAGCAAATAGCGATCGCGATAAGGTACTTAGTTAGCCAGATACCTAGTCTCAAGTACCCTTTAAGCAAAAGCCAGACTTATGTAGCTAATAAAGCAATGGCTGTTGCAGCGGCTACGCAGGCGGCAAATACTTAAACTTCAGCCGGACACGCAGTCTTAGGGGCTCTTTAAGCAAAGGTAAAGCTTTGCAACGCAAGCAATCTTTGGGTGTCCAAAGTTTTTTAAAAACTTTTCTGAGCTATAAACTTACCCCCAGTCTTGTGTGGAGAGGTTTGAAGTGAGTGTCGACCGGAGATTGTGCATGTAGATCTTAGCCCAGTTGTGATTGGCTTGTATAATTCAATAAGCGTTTGTGTCAGTTAATTGTATAATGGTGCAAGATCCATTCCACTTTTCCGCAAATCGACCTCTTACCGAAGTTTGAAACCGTTCCATTACATGGTATTCTTCTTTAAATTGAGTCTTACTGGGTCCGTAATTAACGTAGCGACTTCTAGCGCATATCTGCTTATGTAGACATTTTTTGTGTGCCATTCTCCGGGTCTTCTGAATTCTTAACCAGAAAGGGCAGCTTCTGGAGTAAGGTTAGTTGCGGCGTTTTTTCTGTTCCGTTAGTTAAATAGGAATGTGGACAGCATTTTGTCTCATGTTTCACTTGGAATCTTTTTCTTGTAAATGTATCCTCAGACTCTTCTTTATCTCCTGATTTCGCCGCTTTACTGAGTTTGGAGATGAGCGGCATACCGGCGTAATCCTGTGATAGCAACCCCATCAAGAAAGAGTATCGACCCATGCAGCTGACACAAACTGCGACCCGCTGTCCCAGATAATAGCTTTGAGGTATCCAAATCGCAGAAAAACTTTTTGCAGAGCAATCACTTGTATTATTACTGCGTGTTTTCATGGGAAAAGCTTTCGTCTATCGGCTGTAGACGTCGGTGACCACTAAAACGTATTGATTTTCCTTGTCGGGCTTATGATGTCGATAGATATCGTTTCCCACGGCGTTCTTAATCGAACGGTCGTTGAATCTTAAAGCAGACCTCGTTTAGTAGCAGTGCAGATTCAGCACGCTTTCACGTACTTAGCTCATAGGGTTCCAAAAATAGTATCGTGAGATAGCTCGAGTGTTTTTTTCAGCTTCCATCATGACCGGGGTTGTTCTATCGTCGTGATATACGTACATCACGTGATTTACCATTTTCTTTGGCACCACCAAAGGGTCACCTAAGCGTGTTTTTTTATAGAGACAGCCCTTGACTACTAAGTGTTTACCGTGAATTTCTATTTTGTCGTCGAGGTTAGAATCGTAGTCTCTGTCTCGTTCCCACATCTTTGGGTATATGGATTAGCTTTCTAAGCACGTTTTATCTTCGTGGCCAAAACAGTTCAATAATCATCACAGTTGGCGTTGGGTATTCAAGCCAAATCAGATTCGTCTGTAGACAAAGTGGTGGCAGGGTTCCGTGATAAATGGTCGTTGGTTGTTTTTTCCCAAAGCAGCGAATGATTTCGAAAGTAAATTCTTGTAAAAGTAGGCCTTACCGTATTAACTTGCTTTTGTGGTCTTTCATTTGGTTTAACCACGTCATCGCTCGACTGTTCGTTTTCAGAGAAAATCGCCGATCTTCCAAGTAAAGTCAATATTTTCTGCTTGCACAAACCACTACTAGGCATTCCTGTTCGTTGACATGATACCGTGTTTTGTGGAGTCGTAGCTTTGCGATGGCGTAGCTAACAACTCGTTTGGCAGATCCTTCTTGGTACAAAACTGCGGCACCGCTGGCATCCGTTTGTAGTACAAAAGGTTTTGAAAAATCGAGTTGGTGTAGTGTAGTGTAGTGACTCTGTCATGGTATGATTAATTTTTAGAAACGCGTTTTCTGCGTCACCACTCCACTCAAACCCTTTCTTAGTGACGACCAAGTCATGCAACGGTGCTTAAATTTCGCAAATTCATGGTACATAATCTACCAGTTGCACAATCCCAAAAAGCTTCAAAGTTACTTGCGTGTTGTGCGTCTTGGGGCGGCTTTAATGTCCCTACGTGATCCGACAAGAGATACTTTCCTTCTGCGGTAATAGTGTGGCCCAAATAGAACATAGTTTGCACGCCAAATCGACATTTTGATGGTGATATTCGCAACTTGTGTTGTTAGAGTTTCTCCATGACACGCCGAAGATAGTAAAGATGTTTGTCTCATGATGCCAAATATATACTATTATGTTGTAGAGGTATACAAGAAAACAAAGTGGCAAAGATTCTCTCTTGAGTCATAACTTCTGGAAACTTCCCGGAGCGTTTTTGAAGTCAAACGGCATGACTTCAAATTGGTACGCCGCACTGTCGTGTGTAGAAAAAGCCGTCAAAGGATGCGAATATTCGTCGAAGGGTATCTGCCAGTAACCAGATAACGTGGTAAATACCTTAGCCGTTTCTAAATCGCGCAGGGTTTTATGAATGAGCGGCAGTGTCAAACTTTCGTCTCATGTAACTTGGTTGAGTCTTTGGTAGCCCACTTAGAACCGAGGTTTGCCATTTTTTATGCCAAAGATGACTACAGGAGAACAGTAGTCTGACGAACTGTGTTTGACGATGCCCGTTTTTCAGCATTGCTTCTACTTTCCTTGCTATCACTATCTTTTTGTGTGGCGATACAAAGGAATACAAAAATGCGCTGTATCAGTCAAACGTATGGTATGTTTGTTGGGATTTTTAGTTATTTTTATAGAGTGAAATGCAAAGACTGTTCGCGAAGCCGTTTATTAATTTATTAAGTAGGTATAACGACTACAGCTGTTATTGTTTTTATTAAGTTTTACAGCCGTCTATCACGGTCTATATTACTCTGTGTATTTAAATTTTACAATACATCTTTTATTACTATAGGAGCGTCGTCCCTTTCATTTACATTAAACTTACGCTATCTAGCGATGTTTCATTTAACTTTTTGTTTTGTAGTAGCTGTTGTAGTAGGTGACCCTGTGGGTTGGATGATATTTGAAAAGATGTTAAGCAGCCGGTGGAACCCAATTTGATGCGGTTCGGAAAAACCGTGTTAAATTTCTTCCATCTTTGGTGGTGTACTGGTAGTAGATGTTTGAGGTTGGGACCAGTATATCGTATGGCGCCATTTAGCACCAAAATGTACGCAGTTTCGTCTATGATCCAGAATCGCGTGGTACTCTTGCAGCCACTCTTGACTCAATATGAAGCTTAAAAATGGTGGACGTAGCCGTACCCAAATAGAGTACCCAAATAGAGTTTTGTCAACAATTGTCAACTGGTTTCCCGGCGATGTCAAAAGTGCAGGCGGGATGGGTTTTTAGCGTTGATGAGGCATTTCTTGATAGATTCGTATAAAATTGTGAGTTGATCCGGTGTCTAATAATGCTTAGAGTACGTGTTTACCGATTCTAATAGAAACTATTTTATGAATATAGTTTACTTTAACCGGAGTTGCAAACCTTTGGGCCGCGGGTCGTTTTTTGTTAACATTGGACAGTCTAGATTAAAATGACTTTTGGAGCAGTAGTAGCATCGTAGTAGGTGTAGAAGCCAGTTCCGGTCTGTTTCGCCAATCGAATTTATTAGCTTTAAGCGCCGACTCGATGGCTGTTGGTTTTTCCAAAAAGTCTAACAACGACGTTGGTGGTGGGTATATGAAAAATATAAGTCAGCTAGAAATTTTTTGGGGTCTTTCAAAGCTTCGCCAGTGAAGTTTGGTGACGTACTGCAGTTGATGTTTGCAAGTGGATTTACAGTGTTTTTGATGTATTTACCAACGTTAATTGTTGCTTATGTTTACGAGGTGTTGCCTAATTTAAGGGTCTTGTATTATTAATTGTGTAACGCAAAATTTGTGGAGGTGAAAAAAAGGTTTTGCAGATAGTGCCTTGCGCCATCTTTCAATGCGTGTAGAAAAAGAAATATAGTCTGAGGTGGAGAAAAAAAATCCCCAGAACCCGCAATCCCAAAATTGTACGTGAAGAAATGATACAGTTCACAGTTATCACTTATCACATAGTTCAAAATTCGTTTATTGTTGACTAGTATACTAAAAAATTGATAATAGAGAAGATAAAGAAGGAAAGAGAGAGAAACAATAAGTATCAACAGTTTTGACTAAAGATAAAGTCGCAATGTACTTCTAAAGTAATTATAACATACAATCGATATGAACTTGTGGCTACGCCACTGCTACTAAACAGTATCGTTACACAGAGATATACTTGTAACAACTAGATACACTATTTCGCTAACGGAATATAGTGCAAATTGAGTCTAAATCGTAATCTTATCGTATCAATTTAAAGGTATCGTAGATCTGAAAGCAAAAATTAAAAAAAGAAACATTAGTAGAAGCTAAACGCGTTTGCGATACATTATGATTATGGATCAAAAATCTCCTCCTAACCGCTTGACATCAAGTGTATGAGTGAAATGCAATAATTTAGGGTTTTAAATACCTTTTGAGCACCCATAAGCGTCGCACCGTTTCCAACTCCAGTACATAAAGAGATTATTGCAGTACGATAGTAACTGACTCAGTAATTAATTTTTAGAAATAAATAAATCAGTAATGAACAATTTAGATTTATAAAATATTACCCAGTAAACGTATAAATAGTGCAGGCATAAAACATCTCAAGATAATTTTTCCATATTATGAATTGAAGTATATTTTTGTTTATGTTTAGATCACGTTCGCATGGTTTGTATGATATATTGTGTTATCAGCATACGTACGTTCATTAAAATCTAAAACTACTGTGTTTACTGGGTAACAATTCTCAAAAGTTAAAGTAGTTAAATTAGTATCTTGCAGCAAGAGTGTTTATTTCACCGAACAAACTTCAATTCGTCGAAGGCAAACTTCCATAAGTGTTAAGGCCGATTTTCATTAGAGCATCACTAAGCAACGCGTCGCAGCGCTGCGCGATGCAGCAAACTGCTGCTCATAATTGTTAGCGGGTTATTTAGTGCAACCGTTCTCACTAAGACAGCGCAGCGCAGCGCTTTGCGTCACCTCAGAAGGCAGCAAAACTCGAATTGTCGGTTGTGCATTTTTTTTTGCTGCTTGCTGCTTATCAATACGCAGCAGTAGTTATGTAGTGAGGATTCTGGATCACTCGGGTAAGATCGGCGGGAGATCGTAAAATTTCGTTGCTATCGTTTTGTTTCGGGTATGCTCGAGTTGCATTTGGATTTTGTAAGTCGGGATAGATCGTATTGGAATGTGCTTGTAACAGAATTCAGTAGTTTCGTCATTTTTAACTCTTAAGTCATTATATATGTGAATTTGCAGTAGTAATAGCTCTTTGTTTTTATTTTTAAAATGTGTTCCCTAATAATTTGCGTTTTAAAAAGTGATAATTATTATACAATGCCGAAGCTGAATGACGACAAAGTGGAAAAACTAATAGTATTTTCATTGTCGTTTCCTTTTCTTGTTTTCTAGATCGTGGCATATCATGGCAAATGCCAGCACATCATCATCCGACAATGAACTACTTTCGTCACCTGTATACATCGTGCCGGGAAAAACGAAACTAAATGCTTACGACTTGATTTTCGCTGCTTAAGTGTGAATACCCCTACAAAATTCTGCTGCTTGCCACAGTTTGCTGCGTCGCGCAGCGCTGCGACGCGCTGCTTAGTGATGCTCTAATGAGAATCGGCCTTTACACTACAGCACGATGTTGTATTGGCTTACTTCTACGCGTGTCTTCGTTCGAGTCACTATCGTATTAAAAATAAATAATACATACCTTACCAGGATATTATAGCGTAAGCGGTGTTAGTTTTTTTTTCTTAAGAATCACACCGATTTTTTTTTGAGTAACCACGATTAGGATTATTATCAACCTAATAGCAACAAACTCGTAATTATATATAAAACAAGATTTTCTAAAAAAACGGATCCATAAAGTAGATGTTGATGGTTAACAAACATTGTAATTCTTACCAATCATTTGTGCCCTACTGCTAGTGAGACGCACCGTACTAGAGTAACAAATAAAATGCTTGCATGGCGTCGGAAGTCGAATCAAGGCCGCGCCGTTTACGACTAAAACTTGACTAATTCTCTATAAACTTATCCTTACGCAACAACGTTGGGAAAGTTGCCTAAACGACAGTTGAAATATGATTTTAAATCGTTACCATTGTACTACGATATTGTTAGAGATCCCTTAGTTGTTACATATTTCTCATTCTATTCGTGTTTTTATTCTCTCATACTATCGTTGAAATAAATATACTCGTTGTTAGATTTGTGTTAGTCGATTTATCTACCTTAAGCGTTGTCAGGTGTAAACGAGAATCTGTAGTGTATATTTCTCCCGTTTTAGCGCTCTTTTAATTACATTATAATCGTTACAGCAAAGAGCAGGCTGAATGATAAAATTGCAAGCGTTGTTTTTAGTAAATAACATAATCAACTACAGTTTTACATGTTTTATGGGGATAACAAAATCTACCAAAAAGTCAAGTGGATGAGTACAAAAAACGATTATAAATCGATTTTTTCTTTAATTAAATAGTATTGGCTACAATATATTATTAAACGAATACTATGTTAATGCTCAGTATCAAAGTTTTCTTCAAAAACACGCTTCACGTAACATTCGTTTAGTTCCTGCAATTTTTTCAAATTTTTTGAGTTTACCAAACAGTTATGGCTGCATTTTAATTGGCTCGTTTTGTAACGTAGTTCTGTTTGTGGATTAAACAACTCTCGTTCCTTTCTTTTAGATTCAATATAATAACCCCAGTCTGCGTCTGGCTTTATCATAAAAGATACCATCTAAAAAACAACAAAAAAAAAACGTTTGAGACAAAGTATATCCTTGTGTAATGTAAGTTGCCTAACTATCTTGATAAATATATAAAATAAAACAAAACACAAACTGATTAATGGTTGATGTAATTAAAAATACTTACATGTTGCTTAAGAAGCTTTAGGTACTTCAAAAGAATAACCACAAATATCGGCAACATCATTAAAAATGCAACTGTGGTAGTCCACTTGACAAAAGCTGGATTATCTTTTGTTATTTTTATACTTACTGTATACTTATATACAGTAAGTACCATATGAAACTAAAAACAAATTGGTTAAGTTATTAAAAACGCGTTCTTACACATACTAAAGTTATAAACGGTATGATTTTCCACAGTTCGATCCACAACTTAAAAGGCGGTTTGCCAAAAGCGAAGTGATAATCGTCTACTAATTTTGGAATTGAGTAAATAAATGTCAGTGCGAGTATTGTCACTGAAATTGATATTTCAGACAATATTACGTTTCCGTATTCCATCCAAGTGTGCATGAGAACCAAGCCCATCCTCGTGACATATAACAAATTAAAAAGCCAACATATAGTGCAGATAAACACGCACACATGTCCTCTATACTGATATAAGCTTGGGAATGCATCTCCTAATGAGTCAATGGTTGCCGTTAGTGTGTATAAAGGCGATAAAAAACCGTGGAGTAGTATGCCGAAAAACCATAGCGTACTAGTGGTGCGAGGAAATGGATACCGGGATATTATATCGGGAATTACGGCAAAAATGATATCAAAACCTAAAAAAAAATGTTAAAATCGATTGTGCTAGATGTTTTTTAATAAATCAAATTGCGCTTGACTGTAACGTATTATTTGCGTGTTTAGTATACGTAAAAGAAACGTAATATAAACGTTTAATTAACATTTGATTTTTACGTTAAATTTATGATATATGTAAACCGATATTTTACCTGTTAGCGCAAGACAAGTTAAGTCTATAGTTTTATAGTTATATACAATTATTTTTAACAAAACCGGGACCCAAACTATCAGAGCAGAAAGCGTGATTAGTTTAAAACTATAGACAATTATTGCATCAGTGATAGGAAGGCTGAAAGACGGGTATAATGTCGCAATCCATGCCATCGTCGTAACGGTGTTTTGGTTCAGTACAAATACTAAAACGTCAAGCATGTTCTAACAATAAAAATTAAAAAAGAAAACAAAAAAAAACGGATGAATAAATCTTACTTTCATATTCCAGGCATTATGAAATTGTTTCAACGAAGTTTGATAATGACTTAGGTTATTTACAGTTATTAAAAACACGAACAACCAAACAAAAAACACAAACGCTTGAAGTTTTTTTATTTTGTTCTGGAAACTGCGAAAACCGCACACTGTGAAGAATAATAATATTGACCATAGTATAGAGACGGCCATAGCCAAATTGCCGTTGATTGATCCTAATTTTAAAGATCTTGATACTCGTTTTTGTACGACGACTCTAAAGATTCACTAATTTACTATACTTTTTATTGTCGTTTATTGTCGATTGTTACTTACCTGAAATACTCTAAAGCAGGAAATATTAAACAAGAGGCTGTACCGTTGTTAAATTTTTTTGGAAAACTTTTGATGGTGACATTAATGCATAATTTTGTAGCATCTTCGAAGTCGCAAAATGTCCATGGTATTCTATTGGCAATCGTATACTGCGTATACAATAAGCTTAATGCACTCAAAGTAACGTTCATTATTTCGCAAGCGCTTTCCCAAAGTATGAACGTGTAGGCCAAACCTATCCGAATTTTTTTGTATGGAAGAAATTTTTGAACGCAAATTTAAAAAAATAAAATTACTGACCTTGTAGTATAGGAACACAGTGCCAAAACCTAATGTAGCCTCTCCGACTATATCTTACCATCGACATTAACAACATAAACGTGGGTAAACCAACAAAAATCGTAAACACAGTGTGCGTTATTAAAAAAGCAGCTGCACAATTTACAAAATAACAACAACAAATTTAATTTTTTTTTACTTACTGGCGCCAATAGTTATAGTTAAATTAAACATTTTTGAAATATAATGTAAACGCAACTGCAACAGAATCAAAAAATAGATGTACGATGTATAATCGATGTTTTCTTTTTCGTAATGCAACTGAAACAAACATTTTAATTTATTCTTCAATGTGTATAAATTCCACCTTTTTAATCAAAAACAGGAAAAAATTGTTTAACGTTGCTGTGTGTTCATTGCGTAGTTTTTCTTTCTCATATTTACGAGTTAATATAACGCTAGAAGCTGCTTTAGAAGTGTTTACTTTTGGAATCATATTATTTAGTTTTGTCAAACGTGACGTTTATTTAAGCTAAAACAATAAGTATATTTATACATTACTAAAAGACTGCGTTTTCTGAGATTGGACCGTGTTAACCTTGTAATTTATGTTACTAACTTTTTGTCTACTTTTGTAACAAGCTTATTAAATAATAACAAAATGTCTAAGTAGTCTATCCTAACACAATCGTCCTGTCACATTTTCCTTTACATTAACTGTCATCAAATCCGCTCAACAAATTTAATTTTTAACCAATGCAATAAACTAGGTTAAATAAACGTATAAGAATATGTGATGTTTACCTACTAAATTGCGAAAAACACGTTTGATTTACGTGCAACATACGTATAAAGATTATGTGAAAAATCTTTTGATATAGCTTGCGTGCTGTATGAATTTTGTCCCAAAACGCCCCTTTACTACATTAAGAGTGTTAACTGTCATTCTTTTGTTTTTTTCTTGACATATGAATATTAATTAATAAAAAATGGATTTTCGCTCAATGTAAGAATGAATTTACATGAAATCTCATGTTTGCATCCAGTAGGACCTTCAATGGGTGCATCGATTTAACTTCATATGCGGTGTTTGTAAGGGTTTTTCTGGGGTAAAACCTAACTTTTATTTTTGTTACATGTTTTGATTTTTCGGTAATTATCATAGCGACTTAGGTTACCGTCACGCTTTTTTTGAAATTGTGCATGTCAAGTCTATCAAGTACATCGAGTCGATAATTTGGAAGCACGTAAGTATGTTGGTGATAGACGATTAACTTGAGGAGACACCTGCGATATTATGAATTACTGTCATTTGGGAGCTAGACGCATCCGGCGTCATAAATTTCATTGATTAAATTACGAGCGAATTATTTGTGATATCAATCTATATCTAATGTTTCTTTCTTCTTTTTCTTTCATTTTCAACAATTTTAGGAGACGATTCAGGTATGCCAATAGCTATTAACATGACAATCGTGAGTACAATTTTTTTATTATCTATTAATTTATATAATTCTCCAACGTAAATACCCAATCAGCAAGGAAACGTTATTTTCATGTTTTAACAACGTTACAACGTTTTAAAATATTCGAAATAAAAAATGTTTTTAAAAAAAATGTTGTTGCGTTTTAAAAATATTTCATTTAAACATTATGACATTGAAATATTTAAAAAATGTTTTTTAAAACATTTTTTAATGACATAAAAAACGTTTTTACTTTATTAGAAAATATACTTTCGCTTGCCTTCACCTATACACCTTTTTCTGTTTATATTGCAACAAAACACAACTATATAAAATTTTGTTACATTTTATTAGTAAATACATATTAAACCTTTTCGTTTTTCTAAGAACTTTCTTGCAAATTTGAATTAAGTACTTAATAACCGCGTTTGCGCAAAATACCAGTATCTGCGTGAAAAGATGGTGATTTTGTATATTATAATTGCATTATATTTTAAGCTTCGAATCAACAATTTTTATGGTGTTACTCGCTATGCTGTGTAATGTATTGTTAGTGTATCAGTTTAATCGTTTTCTAATTTGCGTTCTAGTGAAACTCAAATAAATACTTTTAGTATATGTCAGCATTTATTATGATGGCACGTTTTTCGTTTTTCGTATACTACAACGTTCATTCTATGTGCTTTATGATTTCCATTCTTTGTCATCTTTTAATGTTATCAAATTGATATGATGTTGGCCAATTGGGAGATTTGAACGTGCACAATAACCAATTAATCTTGGTATGTAATTCTTTCTGATATTGATGCAGCATTATTTTGTATGTACAAAGTTTCAAAATCTTGGATTGTTAATTGTTCTGGTTTTCGTTTTTACACAAAGAGGTACATGCATAATTAGTTAAAAGTTTTCTTATTTTATGGATAGGATCCTTCGGTGTAGAGGAACGGCAACAATAAAAACAACCTCTATTGTTCAGACTTTAACAACAGATAAAGGTTGTTTTTATTGTTGCCGTTTTTCCACTCCGAAGGATCCTATCCATAAAATAGAAAAACTTTTGATTAATTAGAAACTTTTGTGAAGATCATTATAATTATTTCAATTAATATAAAGTAATTACTTACATGAATGCTTGTTTTACTTTTATGTTAATGCGGTAATTTTTGTTATAAGCACCAAATGCGTTTGAAGTCACATGAAATTGAAGTATTTTGAGTACACAAAGATGGTATTATCTATCTTTCGTAAGCATTTTAGAGCAGGTTCTATAACAATGTGTTGATTGTTAAGATGATCAAAAAACTTAGACAATTCTAGATGATTATAAAACCAAACAATAAACGTGTCGTCAACATACCTAAACCAAACTGTAGGTTTTAATAAACTTGAAGTCCAAGATCTTCTTGTAAGCTTTGATGTCACTTCACTTCTTACTAAAGTTCCTATTATAAGGATTCGCTTAATATCATCGAACAGATTCTGTCTCAACATGGCAAGGGCTTGAGTTTCGTTCCTCTTATTGATAAATGTTTATCCTCTACTTATTTATAATTTGATAACAAGTTTTACGAACAGGTTTCTGGTGCTGCTATCGGTTCTCCTTTGCTACCTGTTGTAGCTAACATTTTTATGAAATCCTTTGAAACGAAGCAACCGTTTCGAAGGATTCCATAAAAATTTTTTTTTATAGTTTCTAAGCGTTGAATAAAATGCTGAGAGTTGAGGATGTGAGAAGACGTTTTACCTGCAAAGAATGTTGGACAATAATTTATCTAGCTTGTAGGTAAGAGATTGGATAGTACTGACGATAGGTCGCCTTCACTATTACATCTGTTTTGAAATTTGCATCATTACATATACGTAAATTTGCTTTTTAACAAAAAAATAATTTTTTTACCTAAACAAACTACGTAATATATACAAACTGTTAACATTGCTTTTTACGCAATCTTAGGTATTATAAATATTTTAACTATGTTATGTAAAAAAGTACTTACTTAGCACGTAATAAATTACGTTAAATTAACGTATCATACACCTACAAATATTTTAACTACGTTAGTTAAAGTATATATATCTTTGGTTAAAGAGATAAGTGTTTAACCCGTAATGAATTACGTTAAATAAACGTACAATAAAATATGATATATGATATGTATCTACTCAATCACGTAAAATTTACGTTTTGAATTACGTGCAACTTATAAATGTAATCCTAATTTTTATTAGCTATTTATGTACCAAGGACGTTATTACGATGATTACTTCCGGAGAGCAATTTAATTCAGCCCGAGGGCCTCTGGTTT
Organism: Aquatica leii; assembly: GCA_035610365.1. Classification (NCBI taxonomy): domain Eukaryota; kingdom Metazoa; phylum Arthropoda; class Insecta; order Coleoptera; family Lampyridae; genus Aquatica; species Aquatica leii. The sequence goes on from CM069435.1 coordinate 19,078,627, forward strand.
GAGGCATGTATGTTGCTCAAATGTACAAGAATTTTATTATGTACCTACTGAATCACGTAATATCTACGTTTTGAATTACGTACAACGTATTTAATGTAATTTTAATTTTTATAGTAATAAAACGTGCAAAGTTAGTGTAGCGCATTTATTTTAGAAACAAAATTTCTAAGCACTCTATTTCAACACAGTCGCTTTGTACATATTTATTTCTATCCATCTCTATACTACGTTAACTGCCATCAAATCCGCTTTCTCAAGAAGTTTAATTTTTTTACCTAAGCAAACCACGTAATAGCTACAAACTTTGTACGTTATTTTTTACGTAATGTTTACAAATGCTTAAACTATGGTAGATAAAGAGATACGTATTCAGCACGTAATAAATTACATTAAATAAATGTATAAGAATATGTGATATGTATCTACTGCTCTGTGCATTTCTATTTTTATACTACGTTAGCAAAACCCATCTATACAAAAAGTAAAAGCAGGCACGTCAGGAATGCAACAGTGACACCAGATGGCACACGCAATTGTACCAACTGCCGGAACAACAAGGGCGCAACAGCGCAATCTTTCCAGCTGTAGCACACCGACGCGACGTCACAAAAACGACCGGTAAAGCAAAGTCAAGCGGTCAAAGAAACCCAAAAAAAAACATTCAAAGATAGTCTGACAGGAATTACTCTTGCAATCATACCAAAAGAGTTCCCTAAAAACACCATCGGTCCAGAAGAATCTGAAGTCATAAAAACTTTGGCACTCAGATAGATTGATGAACTTCTCTGCGTTTTCAAGAATATACCCGTAAAGGGGAATTTCCAAAAATAACGTTTGCAGACGAGGTAACCAGAGTAGGCACGCCAAACAAAATGAAATCACGGGAAGAAGAAAAAAAAGTAGGATGTGGACTCACCAAACCACCTAAACTTGCTTGGTACAAGTTTGCCACAAAAAAGATAGGTAAGAATAGAAAATGTATCATTTAGAAGGAAAGTCTACTTAGACTTAATCGGATGTGCTAGGTAGCGTAGACGTGCTTTACGAGCACCCGGTTCAGTGAGGAACTTATATTACAGGTTATCCTCGTTTCTAAAGCATAAAACCAAGTTGGTAGAAAAAAGGACTTAAGCAATCGTAAAAGAATCAAGAAGCAGAGTTAGTCCAAGTAGCGTTGATGAAAAAGAAATTAAAACGTTATCTAACTAAATATAATACAATAAATAAATGTGCAAGCATTAGCCAACTAACTGCACCTCGGATGTTCGAAGGTCACTTTCCAGGCGCTAGCCGATTTCAAACAGAATAGCAAAAAACTCGATGTTACAAGTCAAGTCCACAAGGCAATTGATGTAAATCTGGAGCCGAAAAGAACGAAATGTCAGCAAAAGTAATGCTCAAAGTCGTACAGATAAATATACATCACTTGTTACGTACGAAATTTTCATTACGGAATACCCTGTAGATGAATTACAATTAGATTCGGGTTTTGACGCCCTCTACCGATTCTTGGTCGCGACTGTCATTTTTACGACAAACTTTCGAAGCTGTCGATTGTCTAAAATGGTCGGTGCGTCTTAATAAGTAATTCCTTTACCATCCAGATTAATGGAAATCCAATTGTAATTACATTAAGTGTATAAAATATTTGAGGCGTCACAGGGTAAGATAATTGCTGTCGTTTATTAAAATTGTTCATAATTCCTTTTTCATCTAACAGCCATTTTCTATCCGCTTCGAGCACATGTATGTTTGCAATAAAGGAATGGTGAATCGTAATTCTTACTAGGAAATCACGTTACCGTACACATACGCTTTTGGAAGGCGGTTGCTACGCCACGAAAACGAAGTCTCGATAAGCCTTACCGTGGGAGATGTTACTACCTGTGTATTACTCGACTGGGTTATCAGCCACCTGTTCTACGTTACTACTTATCTGATTCGATACACTGGAGTCCTATTTAATACTAAAGGCAGACGTTGATTGTGTTATCAGCCACCTGTTCTGATTCGCTGCGTACAGTAGTCGATACACCGGTTTTTATACATATTTAATGAATTATTAATACTAATTGTTTTAGCTTAATATTCTTTGTGAGTTGGTGTGTGACACGATTTGCGGTTAATGCTTATTACAGGCCACTGGAGGGGGAAAACGTTTTCTTCACGCTAGTGGAAGCTGGACTTCGGGTGAGTTACTTTAATTGATTTTTGTGTATATCGTTGTCACGAAAAATTACTCACAAAATTTTGATTCATATTAACGATCGTGAATATATGTATTGTGTAGCTACCAATAAGGTAACTGTAATCATTCATTTTACTGTATCGCATACTGTGTGTGGGTGAAGAATATTTACTTCGACTTACTTTAAATGTGTGTTGTGTGTTGCCGATACTGCAGGCATTCACGTATTAAATCTTCTATATAATCCTGTAAATTTACTTGTTGCGAAATCAAAGTTTACTACACTTGTTAATGCTTATTGTTAATTCTCCTAGTATTTAGGATTTCAGAATTCAATGTATAACGATTATTCTGCTACTCTAAGTTAAAGCTGTGACATTTGTTAACTATAATCTTAAAGTGATTAAATTCGTTAAGCTCTCTTGTTAATTTTCTCTCTCTCTTGTGGTTATTGTCCCTACTAACTAATTTGGGCTACTCGATCAGCCGAGTATAAGGATTACGAACCTTCAATTGAGTTACAAGTTTGGATCGTCTCTCGTGAGCGAGACTGAAGCATTACGTTGGATCAGCTCTGGCGCCCTTAAGCATATTTTCTGTGTTTTCTGTGAATCTCCCCTACTCCCGACTATTGTGAGTTGGCCATGCAAGGTTCGTAAAACCAAAACCTTGTAACACACTGCAGGACAGTCATTTTGGGATTTATGTTCTAGAGACTTAGTGGCAGCTAATATGTCTGTAGTAGAAGAAGGTATTAGAGGAAGTTAATAATCAAATCCAGTTACCTTCCTTACGACCACACAAGGCCACCGCCGCTAGAGGAAATCTCACGGCTGATAAACAGTGGGACCAATAAGAAACAACTGATTCTTGGATGCAATGCTAATACTCACCACACCTTGTGGGGGAGCACAAATACATATTCAAAAGTTGAAAAACTTTTAAAATTTATTCTAAAATCTAATTTAGACATAATAAATAACGCAAATGCGTCTATGTTCATAACCGTGTTGCGCAGAGAAGTTATTAACTTTACGCTTGCTAGTCCAAAGGTAAAAATGTGACATGTATCAGATGAACCTTCTTTATCTGCTCATATATACATTCGATTCAGCATTGAATGAGACGAGAAACTTGTAAGTACGAAAACCCAAGGAAAATCGACTAGAACTTGTTCAACAAAACTTTAGCCAGCCAAATCAGGGACTGTCTTGCCAGATCAATGCACGAAATAGAACTAATGACGCATTTGTTAATTCATTAAAATCCGCATTTAAAACAAGCTGTCCTAAAACTATCAAATGTCACGTTCTAGAACGCTATTTAACACATTTAAAAAGGGCGGGTATTAAGATGAATACAGAACCAGCTTTACAACGTACAACAAGACCATTAAAAAAGCAAGGATAGAAACATAGAGAAAGTACGGTAGGAACGTAGAAAATGAACCTACAAGTTCTCGCATTCAAAAAGTTCTGAGCAAAGACCTCACTAGAAACATAGGTTCCATGACCGAAAGCGGAAATTTTACAGACTCGGTTGAAGGTACTGAAGGTACATTGCAAAAATATTTTTTAGGTTCATCGTTAACTAAAGTACTTAAGCACCAGGACCTAGAGGTACCAAACAAAGAAACTGGGAATTAGCGAGAAAAATAATTAATTCTGAAGACCTAGAATGGGAAATCATTACGTTTAAACCCTTTCAGTCTCCAGGAGCCGATAGAAGTTATACCATCATGCTGCAAAACAGATTTGCTGCTCTGCGATACGCAATATGCAAAATATTCAAAGCCAGCTTAGCACTTTGGCATATGCCAAACAGCTGGCCGATTGTCAAGGTGGTATTTATACCAAAGCCAAGCAAAGTCTTACAGACCGATCAGTTTGACTTCCTTCATCTTAAAACTACTTAAAAAATTAGTCGATAGGAGCACTAAAGGCTTTGCTTCTGCACCGAAACCAGTATCTATAGCAAACTGTAAAATCTTGCTATCTAGCAATTCACCAACTAGTCACCAGATGCGAAAATACAATCCAATTCAATGATACCGCATTGGACGGTTTTCTAGATATTGAAAAAGCAATTGACAATACTACCTTCATCTCAACTGCAAGGGCAATGGTGAAAAAAAGCATCACACCTCTAGTGCAAAACTGGGTCAACTCAATGCTCAGAATTCGGACGGCATCAGCTACTTTGTACTGTCGCACTGCAGAAACCAAAGTAGCTGACGGGTGCCTAGACGGCGAAGTGCTGTCACCTCTACTATGATGCCTCGTCATGGACGACATACTACAAGAACTAGAAGACGATTTCATCTTTATCACAAACGGGAAGTTTGGGGCAACTGTATCGAACATAATGCAAAGTGCACTAAACACCGTCGAAAAATGATGTGAAAAAGAAGGACCGTGAACTCAACCAAAACGACAATCGTTCCGTTTACCAAAAGACAGAAAACAGGTGACATAAAACTATTTTCGATGTACGATGTACGCTCTCGATGACAAAAGAAGTCAAATATCTGAGACTCACTCTTGATACCAAACTGATTTTTAACGCTCATCTAGAAAAAGTCACAACGAAACCAATCAGAGTTTTTAATACAACCAAATAGATGGTCGGGCACACATAAAGATTGAAACCTACAATGACCAAATGTTTATATACTGTTGTGACAAGACCCATTATCACATACGGAGCGCTTGTATGGAGTGAGAGAACCAAGCTGAATATCTTCCAAGCTAAGTAAAGTATAGAGAATGACATGTCTGCTGATAACAAAAGCGACGAGAACCACGCCCACAGCAGTCATGGAAACACTACTTTCACTTCCACCATTACACTTCGTAATACATCATATACTTTGTGCTTATACATGTAAAATATAAGTAAATACTGTCTTATTATTGATAATTTTTACACTATGCAGCACGAGGAATACAGCATTTTTGTACAAGTGTTAATAATTACAGGAAAATATTGTTTTGGTTACGTACAAATAATGACGTGCAAAAGTATAACGTACAAAATAATAATGAAACGTTCGAGAAGTTATTCTCAACTTCGAGAGCCTTCGCGAGGTTTTCCAGAACGTATACCGAAAGATATGGAACATTCGAGAAGGATTTCCAAGATGTATAAATGCGGCACAAACAAATCAGAGGTTAGTTATTTTCTAGTAGTTCGAAGACGGCAGTGTTAAGAAGATTACTCAAGTTTAAATAAATAAGTGATTAATGCGTGTGAGATAAATAATCTGGTAAGTGTTTTTATTAAATATTCTTAAATTTAATTAGTTCGGTTAATAATAATAAAAGTGTACATATTTTTAGTATAAATAAATTAGTTAGTTTATAATAAACGTTACAATAATGACATGCAAAAATAGTATGAAAGAAGTACAAAAAACGTAAAACTTTTTAAGGTGCTTAGGTGCTAAACGAAGTGCAAAAACAATTTGTAAAAATTACGTACATTAAACGTAGCAAAAGTTACGTAATAAATTGAAAAAAAATTATTACAAATAAGTTACCACGTACAAATACAGACGTGCATAAATAGTTTGTAAATTACGTATTGATTATGCGTTTTTCGAAACTTTTACATAAGTTATGTAAGACCTAAAATTGACATAAATTTGACGTTATGTTTGCTGTTCCAATCATTCATTGGCAATAAAAAATTCTTCAAAAACTAAACCACTGCATGAAAACATTTTTTAAACAATGATTTTTTATTTTTAACAATTCTTCTTATTGTAACAAGATCAGAGCCAAACAAAAATAAATAAAATCAAGAACTTATAGTATAATAACGTTGAGCTTAACTTAACCCAAGTAGAATACAATTTCTTGTAATATAAGAATATATTTAAAGAATGTATTATCATATTCTCAGTCTTTGTGTCCCATGTAATGAATTAATCTGAATTTATTTTTTCTAAGCCATCTTATTTCATACTGCAAATCATCAGAATTAAGCAAACAATTATGTTTACATTCAACTTTGGAATTATAATAAAATTCTTCTAAACGGTTAAGTTTCATTCTTGACACTTTTTCGGCAGTGGTTGGCGGTCCCCACAAATTACTTGGCTTAAACAAAGTTATAACTTTCTAAAACAAATCATTTAATTTTAAATTGAGATTGTGCTACGAGTCGATTATACAGAGTATCTTGAATTAAGAATTTTTAAATCTAAAACACTCTGTTCATTTTGTAGTAGTTGACAGTCATAATCAAATTTAACATATTTAGCTTTTAGAAAAAGTATTGTATTAATGAAACCACTAACATTTAACAAAAATGTTAGCCAAGAAAAATGTACCGGGTGTTTTATTTAAAATAATATCAAAATTATCAGTACTACTGTGATATTCTGTATATAAAAAGTAGTCGACATTAAAAGATCTAAAAATACCAGCAGCACTTACCCCTAACTTCATAAAGTTAAAATAAATTTTCACACCAAAAATGAGTGCTGGAACTAAATAAATGCCCATAATTACGTATGCCATCATTCGAATGTTAAATGATTTTTGATAATCCGAGAACCTCGTTAAATACGGTATCTGGTACAAAAAAGCAAACTAAAACAATAACTATAGTTCAATTCAAAAAATTAAACAAAAACCTTACTATAACAACAAATGGCAAAGAACTGAGTGATTGTATCCAATATTGACCTAAATTCTTTTTATACGAAAAATAAAAATCATCGACAATTACCGGTACCGAATAAATTCCAATTGTAATGCAGAATATTACAAAAACTACAAATGGCACTTTGTTTATGATAGTTTTTTGAAACACAGATAAAAGAGTATGAAAAGCAGGGTTGAGTAATGTTACGTTAAAAACGCAACACAAAACGCAGAGAACTCCTATTATACAATTTTTCTTTCCTGATAATTTTGGATTTTGGTCAATTAGCGACGTGACCACCGCAGTTAAAGTAAAAAGAATTGATAAAATCCCATAGAGCCACAACGAAAAAAACCACAAAATTATAAATACTCTTGGAAACGGAAAAGTAGTGATGTTATCAGGAATTATTGCAAAAAATAATTCTAAACCTGCAAATATTTTTTTACGTTAGTAGTTTTTTCTTAAGTTCTTTACCCGAAATGGGAATACACCGAAAGTTTACAATTTTATAACTTGATTTAACAGTCCATAGAGCAATGCTATACCAAATCAAAATTATTACCAAAAGTAGTTGCTTTAAACCATAAATGCAAAACGAAATTTTTGTAGGCGATGCGTCGCGTGGTATGTAAGATCCTAATAGGATTAGGTTACCAGGTATAGCGCCACCAACGCAAATTTTAATTACAAAGATCCAGTACTAAAAATTGCAATTAACTTTACCTTAACTTTTAATTTACTTACCTTTAACTTAAAAATAAATAAAAATTTTTTTGGTGTTAGAGGGAGAGGAAAGAAGTACCTGTCATGTAACGCTAACACAACTACAAATGTTGGTATAATTAATAAAACCCAGAAGAATTTTGCAATCGGAGTTGTTGTCTTAACAATCTTCATGGTTCCGCGTAACATAAAACAATATATGACGCACCAGGTAACTAACATACTTCCGACCCAGCTGAAATTGATTTTCGCAAAGTCGTTCAGATCCAAGTCCAAGTAACGTATTTTTATGTTGTGACTGAAAAATATTTAAACTTAGATATTTTGCTTTAAAGAACTGTTATTAATCGAAATTGGTACACTCAAAGAATAAAAAAACGGAACACTATCTGTTTTTGAGTACAACAAACTTTCTTTTACAATTTGAAGTAATACTAAGTAAAATTTACCTGTGTTGTAATAGAGAGAGAGAGAAATATTGCTTACACAGTTATATAGGTATTGAAACGTTCAAGAAATTACTTGCAAACGCAAGAGCCTTCTAGAAGCTGTCTAGAAGATATAGCGAAAAGTAGGGAACGTTCGAGAAGGATTCGCCGATGTCTATAAATGCCGAACATGGAAATCGTAGGTCAGTTATTGCTGGAATGTGAATGCATGCAGTATTAAGAAGATTAATCAAGTGAAGATAAATAAGTGATTAACACGCGCGTGTGTCTACATAAATAAATCGAGAATAATCGTGAACGTGATAAATAGTGTAAACAAACAAGTGTGAGGCTATCCGAGGACGTTATCTTATCTCGTGTTAGTGATAGTATTATACAACGGTTATACATAAATTATAGTGTAAGTGTTTTTATTAAATATTATTAGATTTCATTAGTTCGGTTAATTTAAAAGTGTACATATTTCTAGATTAAGTAAACGTATTTTTAGTCGTTTTAAATAAATTAGTTTTTAATAAATAAGAACGTAACAGTGGTGTCAGTGTGGGATATCGTTCGCGAATTATTAGTGTAAATACCATTAAGTAATTTAATATCGCTCCGTAATTGATTGCGCGATACGCGTGTTTATTTATAAAGTATAAAATAGTGTTTATTAAACTTTTTCTTTTAACAAGTGCGTGATCGCGATATTATTTAAATTCGTTTTCGTGGTTTAATATTAACAAGTGGATCGTTATTAAAATTTTGTGTTATACGAAAACTGCATTTTAAAAAGTAGTGTATTTAAACTTTATATTTGTGTTATATTTAAATTTATGCCGGTGACGCGTTCGCAAGCAGTTAAAATGGATGCAAAGCTATTTGAATTTCTTGAAACAATCAAAAATGGTCAGCAATCGATGAATAGAAAAATGGAAGAAAAGTTTTACGAAAATTCGCAGAAAATGGAAGAGAAGTTTTACGAAAATTCGCAGAAAATGGAAGAAAATTCTCAGAAAATTGAAGAAAAGTTGACGGAAAATTCTAGACGATTAAAAGAAGAAATACAAACGAGCATAGAAAATCAAATCAAAATTGTGCAAGAAGAAACCCAAGCAGATATGTTAGACTTAAAAGAAGAAATTTGCGAATCTGTGAATGACAAAATAGAAGAAGTACAAGACAAATTAGAACAGAAATTAAATGAAAAATCAAGAACCATAGAAGACAAGCTAGAGAAAAAATTGAGAGAAAGAATACAACTGCTCGAAGAAAGAATGGCCCAAATGAATTGTCACGGTGAAGGAAGCGTCACGAGTGAAGATTTAATAATGGACCATCGAGAAGAAAACACTCACAAGTTCAAAGTTGTACCACCGAATTTTGATGGTAAAGTTCCATGGTCAACCTACTACAAGCAGTTTGAAGCCGCAGCTACTGCTAATGGTTGGAGCAACAAGCAGAAAGCGACGTCTTTAATAGTGTCCTTACGTGGAGAAGCGCTTGGAATTTTACAAACTGTTCCGGACCACCTGCAAGAAAATTACGAACTCTTAATATCACGACTAGAAATGAGATATGGGGATGCTCATCTTCAACAAGTATACCAGGCTCAAATTAAAAGTCGGGTTCAGAAAGCTGCCGAAAGTCTTCAAGAGTTTGAGGCTGACATCGCCAGACTAACACGGCTTGCGTATCCTACAGCGCCAGATACCTTCTTGGAGCAATTGGCTATTCAAACCTTTGTAGACGGCCTTCGAGACAGCGAAACACAGCAGACTCTCCGGTTAGCTCGACCGAAGACGTTGGATGACGCATTAACCCATGCTTTGGAGTTCGAGGCGGCGAAACAAGCGTCGCACCGAGGCAGCCATAAGCTCCGCTGTGCTGCAGAAGTATCCTCGCACACAGAAGAAAGCATTGAAGACATAGTGCGACGGGTACTTCGGGAACGAGAAGCTCGAGGAAGAGAACTGACGTGCTGGAACTGCGGAGAAGTGGGCCACGTACGACGCCGTTGTACTAAACCCAAAAGAAGACCAGAAGAGCGTCCGGAAAACTAGAACGGGTCGACCGAATGGGGCGAAAGTTGACCTCAACGAGCCATGCCCCGGAGATTACCATCCAAATGGCATCGCCTAGGGAGCAATTGCATAGCATTTATCTCGATGGCAAGATTAATGGGAGAAGCGTCCAGTTACTGGTTGACACGGGAGCGACGAAGACCATCATTCGTCCTGACATGTTATTGGAAAACGAGAAGACATCACCAGTAACAGTACGACTTCAAACGGTGACGGGCGACGAAATACCTACTCACGGACAAGTCAAAGTAACCATTGGTTTGGGAAATGGAGTACTCGACCATCAAGTACTGGTAGCCGACATCACAGAAGAAGTTATCCTGGGAATGGACGTGATAAAGAAGTATGGGTTCCATTTGAATATGAAGAACGATGTCCTGAAGATAGACAATGAAGAAATTCCTTTTCATTCGTCAGAGAAGGCAGCCGTGCGAGTCTTATTGAGTGAAGACGTGACTCTGCCCGCAAGGACTGAAAGTGTGGTGATGGCACGCCTGGATGGAAATCTCCGGGAAGGCTACATACGCGCGATTGAACCAATGGAGGGCGGTTTAGTTGAAAAGGGACTACTCGTTGGAAGAACTTTAGTACGAGTAAAGAAGACGATGCCAGTAAGGATCTTAAACATCAACTCAGATCCTGTAACGCTGAAAAAGAAGACCGTGGTAGGCCAATGCACGCCAGTATCACAAATTGTGAGATGCGTAAAGTCGAACCAAGATACGCCGCCGAAGAAGTGTCCACAACATCTATTGGACATTCTTACCACCAAATGCGAAAACCTCAGCCAAGACCAGCTGGCTAAAGTTAAAGTGTTGATCCAAGAGTACCAAGATGTGTTCGCGCTGGAGAGTGGCTCCAAAGGAAGAACTAACGTGGTGAAACATAAAATTAATACCGGAGACGCTCGGCCGATACGACAACATCCACGCAGACTTCCTTTGGCGAAAAGAGAAGAAGCCGAACAAATAATTACGGATATGGAGAGAGAAGGCGTGATTGAACCTTCAAGTAGTCCATGGGCATCCCCAGTAGTACTCGTGAAGAAGAAGGATGGATCAACGAGGTTTTGCGTAGACTACAGGCAGCTAAACGACGTGACCAAAAAGGACAGCTACCCTTTACCTAGAATTGACGATACGCTAGACACCCTGTCAGGATCCCAGTGGTTTTCTACGTTAGATTTAAAGAGTGGATACTGGCAGGTAGAATTAGAATCCAAGGATCGTGAAAAAACAGCTTTTACGATCGGAACTGGTTTGTGGCAGTTCACTGTAATGCCCTTCGGCCTGTGTAACGCTCCTGCAACGTTCGAGCGTTTGATGGAGACCATCTTGCGCGGATTGTCTTGGAAGACGTGCTTGGTTTACCTGGACGACGTGATCGTGGTTGGAAGGTCGTTTGAAGAGCACTTGAACAACTTGAAGGAAGTGTTCCAGAGATTACGTGGGGCTAACCTCAAACTGAGCCCAAAGAAGTGCCACGTATTTAAGAAGGAAGTCCAATACCTTGGCCACGTCGTATCTAGAGATGGAGTAAGGGCTGACCCAGACAAAATCCGAGCAGTGCAAGCATGGCCAAGACCGATCGACAAACATCAGGTCCGAAGTTTCCTTGGGTTGTGCACTTATTATAGAAGATTTGTCCCCGGATTTGCCAATATTGCCAAACCATTGACAAAACTAATCGAAGAAAAAGCAGAATTTAGATGGGATGAAGACTGCGAAAATTCTTTTAATCAACTAAAACAGGCCCTAGTCACTTCGCCGATTTTGAGTTATCCACGAGAAGATGGAAAGTTTGTTTTGATAGGCGCGGTCCTTTCGCAGGTTCAAGATGGACAAGAAAAGGTTATCGCGTACTTTAGCAAGGTTTTGTCTAGGCCAGAAAGAAATTATTGCGTGACTAGGAGGGAGCTGTTAGCAGTCGTTAAGTCCATCGAACATTTCTACAAGTATTTGTATGGACGAAGATTCTTACTGAGAACAGACCACGCCGCTTTAAAATGGCTACTGCAGTTCCGTAACCCAGAAGGACAAGTAGCAAGATGGATCGAGAGACTGCAAGAGTATGACTACGACACAGAACACCGTGCCGGAAGCAGTCATCGGAACGCTGATGCCTTATCCAGAAGACCATGTCCGGCGGACTGCAGCCATTGTTCGCGACTGGAAGAAAAAGTCGAATGCCTCCGGAGAACTGCTATGGTTGATGATGAGTTGGAACCTGAGCAGTTACGTCGCGAACAAGAAGACGATCCGGAAATAAGACTACTCCTGGACTGGAAAGAAAGCGGCCGACGACCAACCTGGGAAGAAGTGAGTGCTTTGGGCAAAAATATCAAAGCGTACTGGGCGCAGTGGGACTCCTTGATAGTAGAAGACGGTCTTCTTAAGCGATTCCTAGAAAGTGCCGAGGGCACGGGAAACAGACTACAGCTGGTAGTGCCGAAGAGCAGGGTGACCGAAGTGTTGAAGCATCTCCACGATGGGACATCAGGAGGACACTTTGGCATTAAGAAGACGTTGGGTAAAGTGCGAGAACGATTCTACTGGATGAACTGCAAAGAGGACGTCATGAAATGGTGCCGTAAATGCATAGTCTGCGCTTCAGGAAATGGTCCAGCGAGAAAGCGCAAAGCACCCATGAAACAATACAACGTAGGAAGCCCTCTGGAAAGAGTAGCGATTGACATCGCAGGGCCGTTCCCAGAATCCGATTCGGGAAATAAATACATCTTGGTGGCGATGGATTATTTCACGAAATGGACGGAGGCTTACGCCATACCCAATCAGGAAGCAGCTACAGTCGCAGACGTATTAGTAAAGGAGTTTTTCTGCCGGTTTGGAGTTCCGTTGGAATTACACTCCGATCAAGGCCGCAATTTTGAGTCTGGGCTGTTTCAAGAAGTTTGCCGACTGTTAGGAATTAAAAAGACTAGGACAACGCCTCTCCATCCTCAGTCTGATGGCATGGTTGAACGGATGAATCGAACAATGGGTAAGTACTTAGCCAAGGTAGTGTCCGAACACCAAAGAGACTGGGATCAGTACTTGCACCTCTTCTTAATGGCGTATCGATCATCCGTTCACGAAAGCACAGGCCAAACACCATCCTGTGTCATGCTCGGTCGTGAGATAAGATTACCATGCGATCTTCAATTTGGACGAAGACCGGAAGAAGAAGTCGCTGGGGAAGATTACGTCAGCAAGCTGGCAAAGAGGCTAGACGAAGTACATGAAGAGGTTCGTAAAAACACACAAATTGCCAGCGACAGGATGAAAACAAGATATGACGTCAAGGCGCAAAATGGTGGGTTTCAACCTGGCGATATGGTCTGGTTGTATAACCCTCAAAGGAGACGTGGTTTGTCGCCGAAGCTGCAAAGGCAATGGGAGGGCCCCTATGAAGTCGTGCAGCGTATTAACGACGTTATATACCGCATCCGAAAACCGCCCAGAGGCAAGCCAAAAGTGGTCCAAGTCGATCGTCTAGCCCCGTTTGCTGGCGATAACCACAATCCGCAAGTTCAGGTCCGAACCAAAGTAATAAGTAGCAGAACCAGGAATCCAATCGAAGAAATGGAGTTCGAAAAGTTTATGAACTTATACGGAGGTTCTGGAAAAGCTAGGTTCGGAGTTACCACCGAGGAACAACAAGACCTGTTCCAGACACAAAAAGATTACGCCATCGCACATTGCGTGAGCGAGGACCTTGACATGTCCAAAGTCCAGTCGTGTTTAAAAAGAAGTTTGGGCAGCTAGATGAATTACGAAGACAGCAACCGGCAGTCGGAAAGGTTTTAGGACTACGTGGTGACGGACGCTTCGTTTTCTATCTGGTCACCAAGAAATACTCACGTGTCAAGCCGTTATACAAAGATCTGTGGCGAACATTATGGAGTCTCAAGGGACAAATGGAGTTCCATCATGTTAAGAAATTGGCAGTACCCAAGCTTGGTTGTGGCTTAGACCAACTAAATTGGAGGACAGTTCGAAACATGTTAGAGGTCGTCTTCCGAGAAACAGGCATTCAAGTGTTGGTCTGTAGTTACCAACCGAGGAGAGTATTGGGTCAGGAAAAATCCATTGACTGTTACTTTTATGGTCAAGGAAGTTGCCGAAATGGAGGAAGCTGCCGCTATCGCCACGATCCCTTTTACCGGTGTCGCATCCAGTCTCCTGTTCTGGGACAGAACAGTCCTGAGAAGGGGGCAGTGAAACGTTCAAGAAATTACTTGCAAACGCAAGAGCCTTCTAGAAGCTGTCTAGAAGATATAGCGAAAAGTAGGGAACGTTCGAGAAGGATTCGCCGATGTCTATAAATGCCGAACATGGAAATCGTAGGTCAGTTATTGCTGGAATGTGAATGCATGCAGTATTAGGAAGATTAATCAAGTGAAGATAAATAAGTGATTAGCACGCGCGTGTGTCTACATAAATAAATCGAGAATAATCGTGAACGTGATAAATAGTGTAAACAAACAAGTGTGAGGCTATCCGAGGACGTTATCTTATCTCGTGTTAGTGATAGTATTATACAACGGTTATAAATAAATTATAGTGTAAGTGTTTTTATTAAATATTATTAGATTTCATTAGTTCGGTTAATTTAAAAGTGTACATATTTCTAGATTAAGTAAACGTATTTTTAGTCGTTTTAAATAAATTAGTTTTTAATAAATAAGAACGTAACAGTATTGTTCCGTTTTTTTTTGTTTTGAGTATACAATATAAACTTATTTTAAAGAATAGTTTGCATATGAAAGCTTTAGTACTTTACCCCTCTTGACTGTTTGCTAGAACTAGTGTAAATGTAATCTTGAATATGTTTCTGCAAAGTAATAACATGCACACCTTCAAACTTTTGGAGAAAGTAGCGGCATTTAGAAGACAGTACGTTTGTTAAAAAATGAACCAAAATAATATAAAGTACGTCTATTATCTCCGATCGTGTGATGTTTAGTGCGCAAATGATTCAAAAGTCAAAAGAATAATTTGGACCAACACGCACAGCTTGAATCAAGGTCACACGACAGGAGTTAATAAACAATCCCTATAAAACCAAATTTGATCAACTCACAGAAAATATTCCACCGCTGATAAAGATGCGGTTTTGGTCTTGCTACAGATTTCCGTAAAATTATATTTCGACCGTGCTGGCCAACACTTATCTGAAGCCCACGAAAAGTTACAAAACCTCCAAGCGTCGCTACCATTTAAGATATTTTTTATGCTTAGCAACGCCAAACTTGCTAAAGACGCGTTGAACAGTTCGATCGTTATTTCATAAATTACTATCGTCCAAGCTAAACCTGCACATTTAATTTTATTAACAAAAATTAATTATTTTGTATGATATACCTTTAAAGATGGGGGTTATTTCCCAAAACGTTATAAAACCTTTTTTAGTGTATTTACCAAAAAATAAGTAAAGCATAAAAACCGGCACAAACAATGCAATGTGCAAGAAAGCATATCCCACAAAGATGATTCCTAGAACATTTATTGTTAAAACATCTCTGATAATGCTGGTCTTCCAAGTATTTTGACGAACGGTTCCACGAGACTATACAATGTGAGTAAGAGAGATAGCTCTACAACTTACTTCCATGTGTACGTATTAGGTCCAACAGATGAATTATTTCAAAAATGCTACAATTCCAACAAAAAGCCATAGTCAAATATTCATCCATTTTTAAAGTACAACGCGACTAAACATTAAACAAATTGAAGAAACTTAAAGTATATTAATACATACTGACAGTTGTGTATTTCTTTTTGGTTTGAAAAATACGATTAGGTTCAGTTGAACGTAGTCCTTCGGTACGCTTATTCCTACGCATCTTTAGTTTCAATGACAATTTTTTGCACTGTCAAAATATTTTTTTTTAATGTCAGATATCAATCGCACAACCTATTTTTTTGAAAAAAGTTTTTTTGAACGCCGTAGTATTAAACTGGTACTAAACTCTGCCGTTTTTAATCCTTTTTAATGAGGACTAAAGTGCAAATTTTAATCTTTATATAAGACAAATAAAGTATAGTAAATCTTGGGTCACCAAACCTGGTGAAAAAGTAATTAAAAAACCAAAATCTACTAGCAAAAAATTGTGCAACAACGGAACAACGCTGGCACAACATTTTTCAAAACAGTTTGTTAATAAAAAAATCAATGTAAAGGTTTATAGTAAACTTTGAATGTCTGTAGCAATAACGTGTATATGTAATAAGTTAAAAAAAACAAAATCTATCGAAAAAAAATTGAATTTGAGAATAACATTGCTACAAAATTTTTTAAAACCGTTTGGTAATTATTTTTTAAACTACAAAGAATGTAGATGTTTGTACTAAATCTAGTTTGTTTGTAGCAATAACGCAAAGTAAAAAAAAATCAACAAATCAAAATTTTTCGTCAAAAAATTGTAATGTAAGAATAACACTGATACAACATTTTTCAGAAGCGTTTGCTAATGATTTTTTAAACTACCAGCAAGGTAGATGTTTGTAGTAAACTTTGTTTACAGCAATAAGACAAAGTACAAAACATTAAAAAAAATCTTTCGTCAAAAATTGTAAGCTGGAAATGATACTGATGCAAGATTATTTAAAACTGCTTGTAAATGATTTCTTATAATTTAAGTAACGTAGATGCTTGTAATGAGCTTTATTTGTTTGTAACAATAACGCAAAGTAAAAAGAATCAAAGAAAGCAATATTTACAGTCAAAAAATTGTAATTTAAGAATCACACTGCAACAACATTTTTTTAAAATCTTTTGTTGATGAATCTTTATGATAAAAACAATGTAGTTGTTTGTAGTCAGTTTTGTTTGTAGCAAAATGCAAAATTTTAAAGACAAAAACAAAAAAGTAAAAGTAACACAATTAAAAAAAAATCTTGTCACCGTCCCGGTGGTTTTTGGGGGCTGAGAATTTTTATCCATATTTTTAATTTATTATTATGTTGTAATTACGGGTGTGTTTAGCATTTCCATCGTTCATTAAACTTCTTTGTATTTTCGAATTGCGTATTTCTTGGTAACATTTTAAAAGTTTCCATTGTATTTATTGACATTCATTTAAAATTATTTATTATCTGGTAATTGAATATCTTTTGGCGACGGATGTCTGTGTACGTGCCTTAAACCCATTAAATTTTTGAAACTTGAGATTTGGTTCATGTTAAAAATTATTTTACTTAGAATTATTCTTTGTTCAGATGTCTCTTTGTATATTTTAAGTTTAGATTAGAGTAAGATTTATGTTTCTGAACGCGTTTATTACTCGGTTCCCATGGACTTGCTGGGCTATCATTCTTGGTATATTTCATAATCAGGAAGCAAGTGCTGATTTAGTTGTTGCGTGGGAAGATTCGGATAAGAATTGTCACGTACCTAAATTATGTTAAGTTCTTTGTCTTAAAGTAAGATGTAATTAATGTAGGGTTTTTGATTGGAGATTTTGTTTTTGAGAAGGGGCTACTTAAGCTTCATTCTTTCCAGAGGAAAGTTAAGTTCCTTTTTGGCCCTCGAAAAAAAAAGGTCAATTAATATAATTTCGAATCCAATCAGAAATTTTGTATAATTGAAATTTGTAAAACAAACAGTTGATTTAAGTTCGGTTCAAGAAGTCAAGTGTTTTATGCGGGTATTTAACACCGAGTTTTCGGCGACGCATTATAAATACAGGTGATGAACATTACGTTACTTAAACATTCTAATTCAAGTGGCAAATTAGAACCGCACTTGTGTGTGTTTAATTAAATAAAGGTGAACTACGAAAATTGGTTAAAATCAAACGATTGAGGCAAGAATAAGACCTTGAGGTGAAAAGTTCGGTAAACGAAGAATGTTAAAGTGTGGGTAATTGAACAAACAAGCGGAACATCTAAAGCAATGTTGCCCAACCTTTTTTTGTCCGTGGGCCGGATTCATCATGACATACGATTTCGCGGGCCGGATTTTTTATAATTGCATATCTTAGTAACACCTTTTAACACCTTTGAAAGGAGCTCGCGGGCCGGATTGAGCTTCTTCGCGGGCCGGATCCGGCCCGCGGGCCGTAGGTTGGGCACCGCTGATCTAAAGAATTGACGATTGTAATAATTAGTTCCGGGAAAGTTGCCGGTTGTTCTCCCAATTGAGAAAATAGTCGCTACTGCGGACTTTATAAAGTTTTCCCGGCTAATGGTACTGTATCGACGCGTTTTACCGATGCTGAACGCGTGTAACGTCTTTGACGGAGTTAAGTGAATCGATTCTGACAATAAAGTGTTGAGTTTTTGTTGTAAACTAAGGATTAGTAGCTGTCAAACTGCAGGCATACCTGTAAGTACCTTTAACAACTTATCACCTCTTCAACTGAAGAACTTGCCTCCAATTCGATCATTAGAGGAACATCACGGACACCAGTTATTTTCGACGCGTACTTTTATTTGATTTTGTTTTTGGTTGATTTAAATTGTTGATTAAAGTCAAGACGGGCGAATCGATAAGAATAGAGTCTTAGAATTCAATTATGTCTTGATTATCAAACTTTAGACCCCTCTGACTCGGTTCGCAGTCTTGATTTATTATTTTGTTTGATGTTTTGTTGTATGCATGCTTTAGTTGTGAATTAAGTTAAGGTAGTTCTCGAGTAGCGGCATTTATCGTTTGCGGCGAGTCGTACGTATGACCAAGCGCTCTGCGGCTGATTCCCTGTGCGAATTTTAAATGTAAAGATTGATTTGAATGATTTTATTAACTATCTTACTCGCTTTAAATTTTAATATACGAATTATCTCATATTTGACTTTCTCTGAATAGCCTGTTTTCATCTACGGAGTGTTCGAATTTCCGGTTTTGGCGAACATTTCACAGTGACTAAAAATTCGGTGGCGCCCTTAACAACTCTTCCTGATTTAAGTAAACTCGGCAAAAAGGTAAGTGAGAGACAAATAATTCGACCCGCCCCTTCTCGACTAAGTTAGCTGGCAAACCACCATCCCATTGTTACCTTCTCTAAACCATCGTTTTAGAGTGTAACAATCTTTTATAAAGAAGTTGTAATTGTATTATGGTATAACAATTTTCAGAAACGTTTGGTAATAATTTTTTAAACTACAAACAATGGAGATGTTTAGAGTAAGCCTTGCTTGATTGTAACAAAATAGCAAAACCAAAAAACAAAATAACTAAAATCTACAGCAAAAAAATTGTAATTAGAAATAACACTGGTACATTATGCAAAACTATTTTGTTAATGATTTTCTATAATATTAGCAATGTAGATGTTTGTAGTAAATTTTGTTTGCTTGTAGCTATAACACAACTTAAAAAAAATAAAAAAGATCAAAATCTACTGTTCAAAATGTGCAATTTAGAAATAAAATTGGTTTTCAAAATAGTTTACCACAAATAATGTAGGTGTTTGTAGTAAATCTTATTTGTTTGTAGCAATAACGCAAAAAATAAAAAAAACAAAAATCTACAGCCAAAAAATTGTAATTTAGGAATAATATTGGTATAACAGTTTTCACAACAGTTTGGAAATGATTTTTAATTTACAAACAATGTAGATGTTTGTAGTAAGCCTTATTTGTTTGTAACAATAAAACAAAGAAAAAAACACAAAATCTACAGTAAAAAAATTACAAACAATGTAAATGTTTATAGTAAATCTTGTTTGCTATTTAAGAATAAAACTTATACAACAGTTTTAAATACCGTTTGCTAACAATTTTTCAAACTACAGAAAATGTATATGTAAACTATGTGTCAAAGTGAAAAGAAATCAAACAAATCAATATCTACAGTCACAAAATTGTAATTCAGAAATTACACTGCTACAACACTTTTTTCAAACTTTTTGTTAATGATTCTTTGTAATAAAAAAATGTAGCTGCGTGTAGTCAACTTTGTTTGTTTGTAGTAAAACGCAAAATTTAAAAAACAAAAACAAAAAACAACAAAATCTTCCGTCAAAAAAATGTAGTTTAGAAATAACACTGATATCTTTCACAATCGTTTGTTAATGATTTTTCAAACCATCAACACTGTAGATGTTTGAAGTACTTCTTAATTGTTTTGTAAGAATAACCCAACAAATAAAAAAAGCAGAAATTTACAGCCAAAAATTATAATTTAAGATTTTTTTTTTTTTAAATTTTTGAAAGGGTCCATATTATAATTATAATTTAAGAGTCAAACTAGTACAAACTAGTACAACATTTTTCAATTTTTTATTAATGATTTTCTGTACTGTAATTAATGTAGATGTTTGTAGTAAACTTAAATTTTTTTGTAGTGTAACGAATTGCATTAAAACTAATTTATTTATACTATTACTAAAAATATATACACGTTTATAACTAACCGAACTAATTAAATCTAAGGAAATTTAATAAAAACACTTACACTATAATTTATGTATAACACTGTCACTTACACGAAGATAAGTCCGCGGATAACTATTTAACACTTATTGTTTGTTTACACTAAAGTCACGTACAAGATTATACTCCGTATATTTATCTCCACACACGCGTTAATTACTTATTTATTTAAACTTGAATAATCTTCATAACACTGTCGTCTTCACATTACGGGAATAACTAACCTACGATTTGTTTGTTTGTACCGTATTTATACACATTTTGGAAATCTTCCTCAAATGTTCCATATTTTTCGGTATACGTTCTAGAACATAGATAACAACTTCGAGAAGGCTCTTGAATTTGACAACGTTTGAGTAGCAATAATGCAAAGTACAAGAAATAAAAACAAAACAGATTCTACCGTCAAACAATTTTAATTTAGAAATAGGTTAGAAGATTAATTTATTAAAACAGATTTTTAATGATTTTCTATACTATAAACAATGTAGACCTTTGAAGTAGACTTAAAAAGAGCTAAGGTCAGTTTTTCGAATTGAATTGAGAAGAAGCAACAAGCAGAAGGCGACGTCTTTAATAGTGGCTTTACGTGGAGAAGAACTTAGAATTTTGCAGACTGTTTCTCACCACCTACAAAAAAAATCTCGAACTCTCAATTTCACGTTTAAAAATAAGATGTGGAGATGCTCATCTTAAACAAGTGTACCAAGCCCAAATAAAAAGTCGGGTTTAGAAAGCTGCGAAGAGTCTTCAAAAGTTTGAGGCTAACAGACTGACAACGCTGAATTGGCTATTCAAACTTTCCTGGACGGGATCCGAGACAGCGAAACGCAGCAAATTCTACGGTTAGCTCGATATGAGACGCTGGATGACGCTTTAGTACATACCTTGAAGTTTAAAGCAGCAAAAAAAGCATCGCAACGAGACGGTCATAAACTCCGTTGTGCTGCAGAAGTAACCCCGCAGACATTAAAAAGCATCGAGGAGATTATGAATACTTCGGGAAAGAGAAGTGACGACTTTGAACTGCGGTGAAATAGGACGCGTACGACAACATCGTACTAAACTTAAGAAGAAGACAAGAAGAGCGACTTATTTGAAAAAGGACTATTCGTTGTCAGAACTTTAGTACGAATAAAAAACAAGATGTTAGTAAGCATCTTGAATGTCAACTCAGATCCAGTAACGTTGAAAAAGAAGACCGTAGTAGGCCAATGCACACCAGTGTCTCAAATTTTGAGATGCGCGAATTTTAATGAAGATACGTCGCCGAAAAAATACATATATTGAACATTCTTAACTCCAAATGCCAAAGCAGCCAAGACCAACTGGATAAAGTTAAAGTGTTGAACCAACAGTATCAAGATGTGTTCGCGCTGGAGAGTAGTTCCAAACGTAAAGCATACAATTAATATCGGAGACGCTCGGACGATACGATTACATCGTCTACATTCTTTGACGAAAAGAGAAGGAACCGAACAAATAATTACGGGTATTGAGAGAGAAACTGTAATTGGGTTTTCAAATAGCTTATGAGCGTCCCTAGTGGTACTCGTAAAAACATCAAAGTATGCTAGGCACAGTGGGACTCTTTGAGAGTAGAAGAGGGTCTTCTTAAGCGATCCTTAGAGAAGGCACAGAAAACAGACTGAAGTTGGTAGTGCCAAAGAGCCGGCTGTCATAAATGTTGAAGCATATAGATGATGGTACATCAGAAGGATACTTTGGCGTAAAGAAAACATTGGGGAAAGTTTGCCAAACATTCTACTGGGTGAACTGCGACGTCATGAAATGGTGCCCTAAGTGCACGGTCTGTGCAAATAGTCCAACGAAAAAGCGCAAAGCACCGATGAAGCTGTATAACGTGGGAAATCCTCTAGAAAGAGTAGAAATTGACATCGCAGGGCCGTTTCCAGAATCTGATTCGGGAAACAGATATATCCGGGTGGCGATAGGTCATTTCATGAAATGGACGGAGGTTTATGCCATACCCAATCAAGAAACAGCAACAGTCGCACACTTTTAAAATTGCATTTCGGCCAAGGCTTCAACTTTGAGTCTGCGCTGTTTCAAGAAGTTTTCCGACTGTTGGGAATTAAGAAAACTAAGACGACACCTCTACATCCTCAATCTGATGGCACAGTTGAACGGATGAATCGAACAATTGGAAAATACCAAAGCAGTGTTTGAACACCAAGGAGACTGGGATCAGTACTTCCGTCTTTTTCTAATGGCCTACTGATCATTTGTTCACAAAAGCACAGGTTAAACACCATCTTTTGTGGAGCTCGGTCGCAAAATACGATTGCCATGCAATATAAAGCAGTCCGTAAAAACACACAAACTGGGTTTTAACCTGACGACATGGTGTGGTAGTATAATCCCCACAGAAGACGTGGTTTTTTGCCGCAGCAATGGGAGGGCCCTTATGAAGTCGTGCACCGTATTAATGACGTTATATATCGCATTCGAAAACCACCCATCATAGGCAAGCCAAAAGTGGTCTACATCGATCGTCTAGCCCCGTTTGCTGGCAATAATAACGTTACGCAAGTTCAGGTTCGAACAAGAGCAATAACTAGTAGAAACAGAAATCAAGTCGAAGGAATAGAATTCGATAAGTTTATGAGCATATACGGAGGTTCTGAAAAGGCTAGGTTTGGAGTTACAACCGAGAAAGACAATATCTGCTCCAAACACGTAAAGATTACCCTACCGCAAATTGCGTGAGTGAGGATCTTGACAAGTCTGGAAGAGTTGCAGTCGTATTTAAAAAGAAGTTTGGACGGCTAGATAAACTACGAAGACAGCAACCGGCGGTCGTGGTGACCGACGCTTTGTTTTCTATCTGGTCACCAAGAAGTACTTACATACAAAGCCGTTATACGAAAATTTGTTCCACAATATTAAGAAATTGATAGTACTCAAGCTTGGTTGTGGCTTAGATCAACTAAATTGGAAGACAGTTCGAAATATTGAAACGTTCTCAAATTCAAGAGCCTTCTCGAAGTTGTTATCCATGTTCTAGAACGTATACCGAAAGATATGGAACATTCGAGAAAGATTTCCAAAATGTGTATAAATACGGTACAAACAAATCATATAGGCCGGTTATTTTCCGTAATTCAAAGACGGCAGTGTTAAGAAGATTATTCAAGTTGAAATAAATAAGTGATTAACGCGTGTGTTCGAGATAAATATACGGAGTACGTGAGTTTAATATAAACAAGTTTTGGTGTTTTCGGATAAATAGAAGTTATCCACGGACATAATCTTCGTGTAAGTGATAGCGCGATATAAATAAATGTAAGTGTTTTTATCAAATATCCTTAGATTTAATTAATAAGGTTAGTTATAAACGTGTACATATTTTTAGTAGAAGTATAAATAAATTAGTTTTAATAATAATCGTTACAAGTAGTGTCAGGGTTGGAGTATCGAATAGAATAAAGCGTTCGCGAATTTTAGTGTGAATACAATTCAGTAATTTAATATCGCTCCCGTAATAAAAACATTGATTTCGTAAATAAATAAAACTTTAGTTCGCGTTTAATCGTAGCTGTTCCATTTCGTTAAAGTAGTGTATTTAAACTTATTATTCGTGGTTACATTTATGTCGTTGACGCGGTTGCAAGCAGTTAAAATGGATTCAAAAAT
Organism: Aquatica leii; assembly: GCA_035610365.1. Taxonomy (NCBI): domain Eukaryota; kingdom Metazoa; phylum Arthropoda; class Insecta; order Coleoptera; family Lampyridae; genus Aquatica; species Aquatica leii. The sequence continues at coordinate 19,102,739 of CM069435.1, forward strand.
ATTTGAAATTGAAGAAAAACTGTCTGAAAATTCCAAAAAAATGGAAGAAAAGTTTTACGAAAATTCGCAGAAAATGGAGCAAAAGTTTTACGAAAATTCGCAGAAAATGGAAGAAAATTCTAGAAAAATAGAAGAAAAATTGTAGGAAAATTCTAGAAATTTAAAAGAAGAAATACAAACGAGCATAGAAAACCAAATTAAAATTGTTCAAGAGAAAAAATTGAGAGAAAGAATACAACTGCTTGAAGAAAAAATGACCCAAATGAATTTTCACGGTGAAGGAAGCGTTACTAGTGAAGATTTAATAATGGACCATCGAGAAGAAACCACTCACAAGTTCAAAGTTGTACCTCCGAATTGTGATGGCAAAATTTCCATGGTCAACCTATTACAAGCAGTTTGAAGCCGCAGCTACAGCTAAAGGTTGGAACTACAAGCAGAAAGCGACGTCTTTAATTGTGTCCTTACATGAATAACAACTTCTAGAAGGCCCTTGAATTTGAGAACGTTTCAATATGTTGGAGGTCGTCTTCCGAGGAACAGCCGTTCAAGTATTGGTGTGCAGTTACCAACCAAGTAAAATATCAGGTCACGAAAAGTTTATTGACTGCTACTTTTATGCGCAAGGAAGTTGCCGAAATAGAGAAAGTTGCCGCTATTGCCACGATTTTTTCCACCGATGTCGCATTCAGTTTCCTATTTTGGAACAGAACAGTCTTAAGAAGGGGACAGTCAAATGTTCTCGAAGTTATTATTAACTTTGAGAACGTTTAACGAAAGATGTAGAAACTTCTCGACACAGATAACAGAAATATATAAAAAGTACACAAAAGGAGCTGAGGTCAGTCTTTCGAATTGAATCGATAAGAAGATTTTTGTCGGTTTAAATAAATAAGTGATTAACGTGTGTGCTAAGATAAATAAACAAAGTGGCCCGTGCTAGTGAAACATAAATACGTCGACCAGTTTTAGATAAATAAAAAGAGCGGACCTAGTGGTAGTAATACATAAATTAAATTTCATTTATAAATAAATTAATTTTAAAATTCACTGATTTATCTATACGAGAGAGTGGAAGAATTCCTAAGCAATTGTGAAGGGCATGACTATATTTTTAAGGTTACGAAAATGGTAAGGATCGTAAATTGAAGATAAATTACATAGAATATAGCAAGAAGTTTTTATTGGAAACATAAACTCATCTAGTTTTAAAACTATAAGATTTTCAAAAACTTCACTATGAACCGGTATTACCCGCAATTATGGGGTAATTGCGGCAGGACCTCAAGAGATAGGTAATCAAAACAAAAAAATAGTGAAGTACAAAAGTAAGAAACCAACATTTTTTGCTGTGTACTGGTGGACGCTTTATGGGTCTATCTAACGTACACAATCCATCGGTACCAAGTTTTTTGATCTTTTCCGAATTCCCCACATATTATACAAATGTTTTGATTAACCTCGCCTCATCGGAAAGTTCTACGGCATCGTCTTTGTTGCGATAGTCAATACTTTGAGTTGCAACACTTTTTAATTTTTTAGGAAGGGCAAAACTCTCGTCGGCAACATTTACTTTCGGAAAATACTTGCCTCTTTGTAATTTTAGTTTTTGACGTCTTCTTCTGTTTGTCATTCTTTTTCTCTTCTAGAACATCTTTCATAAGTGTTGTGATGATTAAGAAATGCTGTTTTCTAGAATTCTGTTTTGGCGCATTCGTTGTCGATTTAGAACATCCAGATATTGGCAATATTTCTTTAAATGACACATCTACTTTTTCCTTACTCTGTAACTGAGCGGTCTTTGGTGATGTAGTTTCTTCTAAGTTTCTCGCTGCCAGTGTATTGGTGTAATCCACATTTTCTGTTTGCTTTACGTCCCCCATGATAGATCGTAGCAGATCTTCAGCATGAGCTCAATCGTCTTCTGTAAAAACATCTAGGTTCACAGGATAAATCCCTGTAGCCTAGAAACATTTTTGTGCTTTTTGTATGGTTGCTACACGAGTAAAAGCTCCGCAACATCGTAGAGTGATATTTTTTTACCAGGGTTAGATCGCATATATTTGTCACACTCTACGTTATAAGCCGATTTCAGCGGGCCGTAGATTGTCACATCCAACGGTTGTGTTCGGTGCGAAGTATGAGGTGGTATGGTTACTATTGAAATATTGTTCATCCTGCAGAAATTGTAGGCCTTGAACGAGCAGTGGCTGTAATGGTTATTTAGTAACAATAGCACTCGATCTTTCTCGGGCGGTTTTACGAAATTTTAAGTGTTATAACTTTTAAAAAACAACTCTTCTGTTATCCAGCCATTATTCGAACAAAAATTAACAGCGCTGGGTGGGCCATTTTTTGGAGTTGCGGTGCCATTCTCTTCTTAGCCTAAATAAACATTGGAGGAATGTACATACTGGTTTTAGTTTTGCCAATTTTTCAAGAAACCAACGCGTTTATCTCCTTTTTTGGCAAATATTTCGCTGGGACATTGCACGGTTGTGATACCCGTGTCGTCTACGTTAAAGATTCGCGTAGGCGGGTACGAGTGTTTATCCATGATAGTGTTCAAATTGTTAAAAAACAAGCGCACCTTCTCTCTATTGAAGGCTGTTACTTGATTGACACTTGTTGATTCTGGTTTTCTGAGATAAATTTTAGGATGGCGTTTTAAGAAATCTTCCAACCAATCACGACCAGCCAACTTGCCTTTCGTAAAAGGGTTTCTCAAATTAATAATTTTGGCATAGTTGAAGGCACATTCTGTTATTGTCTTTAGTGTCACACCTAAAAACATTATTGAGAAAGTTATTATTTGCTTCACTTCTCATTTTCTTCGGCCTCTGAAAACACTGGCTTTCGACTCAAACGCGGTTTAGAACAATCGTTGTTTTTAAGTCTATTTTGCAACGTTGATCGAGGTATGGTATTCCAAATCTTCTTCACATATATTTCAGACTGCGACCATCTTCGAGCGCATTGAATGCAGTTTTTAGAGTTTCCTGGCTCCAAGACGCCCTGTTACTTTTTCTTACATAGTTAGTCTTACAATGGTAACTCTTAAATTTTTTGGGGAGTAATGACGGCACTGCCGTCCGTAGTGATATTCAAGGGTCGCCATTAGCACAAAGGCCGAATTTCCCCAGTTTCCCCTATGTCGAAGTTTGGTTTTTATGTTTTTTAATTCTACACCAAATGCTTCGTTCCGTTTGGCAAATATAACTTTTTAAGCATTGGCGTATAAATCTTCAATTCTGTAACTAGTCTTTGAGAGGAGTGGAGAAGTCTTACGAAATTCTTTTTCTTTTTTCTGAGATCTTAGATCGGTATGTAACTATAGCCATGTAGCCGACTTAAATAAAATTTTATAAATAAATAAATTTTACATTAGTAGCACAAAAATAGTGCAAACAAAATCTTCCAATTAAATTTAAAGAAATTACCAAATAAAACTGTAAAAACTTACATAATAAAAATTATTTTATTGTTCAGTGATTTAACGTGCAAGCGATTGCGTGACCGCCAGCATACCAAAACTTTACTAATCAAAACAGGTACATCAGAGTTGATAAGCTAAATAGTAGAAACAGATATATGACCAGATGTGTTAGATATAAATAAGTGAATCTGCCTAATTTACACAAAGACAAAACAAAAAAATTCCAATTTAAATAAAATAAAAATTACTAAAAATAATTTTGTACGCAATGTAGGTACCAAAAAAATATTGCACAGCTTTTGGTAATGTAATAGTGAAGGCTTTCACGGCCGGAGTCTATACTAAGATGGGAACGTCATTGTTGTAACCGAAGTTGCCAACGTTGGCAACTTTAGTTACAACAATGACACGGTTCAAACCCGGAAGACGTTCTCATCTTAGTATAGCTTTTGGTAATGCTTATTTTCCATGACAATATTAGAAAAAATCTAAAACGCCCAATGCATTTACCTATTACTTCAAATTAGACTTTTTTTGACAATGACTATCTACATAAAAATTTAAAAATAAGCATTATGTTTACAAAACTTTATTCAACTTCTCAATTACAGCTTCCATTTGAACTGATTTAAATTTTTGTTCGCTAAAATTCTTTTTAACTTTTTCATTTTTAGAACACTTCGAAACTGGGTACTGGATGTCGCTTTCTACCATGCGAAGGCCTAAAAGACTGTCTAACTTCGCATTAGGAACGTACGTTGCTAACAGAATAGGAACTTGATACCCGTAATGAGAGATTGCCAGTATATTATCATATGGATGAAACTGAACACAGTGCACTGTCAAGTTTTTTATATTTAACGAAAAACACGGAGAGTAAAATGCGACTAATCGTCCTAAATCCACGTTCCAAACACCGATGTAATTAAGTTCACCACCAGCAAGAACAAACGTTCCGCAAGGCGAAAAACAGCACGTCGTCCTGAATCTAAAAATAAGTTAATAAAATAAACAAAACTAAATCAATCTAAACCTGTTATTAGTTCCTCCTTGTAACCATTGCAAAGTACTGCCAGTTTTAAGATCAATCATACGCAAAGAACTATCGCGCGCGTGTATCAGCAACCTTCGTTCTCTTTTATGCAACACAATTTGATTTATAATAGTTCCTCTTAAGTCGGCCCATTTTAACTCCCTAATAGTTTCATTATAAAAAAAGTTTGCATCTACAACTTTGATCAAACCTTTTTAAAACCCATTGATCCTCATCCTCTTTTATCCATTCAATCACAACTCCAACTGCATTTGCCGAATATAGTAGATTGGACTTATTAGAAAAACACAACGAAGTCACATAATCTTTGTGACCGTGCAATTCGTGTATTAAATCGTACGAGCCTTTATTAGAAGGGCACCAAATTCGAACCACCTTGTCGAAACAACCCGTTGCGATGGTGTCGTTTTTGGTTACGTCGGTAGCGTAAACGTACGACGGATGTGGAAGCATCTACAAATATCAACGTAAAAACGCCAGATGGATTTATGTAGTAATAATACTTCAGCTAAAGAGCTTTTGTTAAAATTCCAAACGCTAACAGTGCAATCAGCAGACGATGTAATAATCTTTTCGTCGTCGAACGTCCAAATTATATCATAAATTAAACCTTGGTGCACGGAGTATCGATAAACTTCTTTGTGCTTTACTACCTAAAATTTGTATAATTTACGATATGTTTCTAAGTGAAAATAAAGATTTTTACCGAATATATTACTATGCAATAAATGGTATTTATCAAAACGGCGCAAGCCAAATACAAACCGTTGTTGCTAAATTTCATTACGAAACAACCTTCTTCGAAGCTTGGAAAATTTGTTAATAACGTATTAGGTAGCTTACAAGTTTGATGTTTTAATCTACCCCAGGATGGATGTGGTTCTAAATTAGTATTTGCATCGACTTCATTAGAGGTTGAAGCCTTTTCTGCAATAGCTAAATCGTATTCTCGTTCAAAAAGTACTGTAGTGCTTGTTTCTGCTTGTGTCGGCGTTTTAGATCGCAAGGTTTCCGAGATGTGTTCTAAAGGTGCTATTGCGTTCAGAGTAACGTATATTGTTGATGGGTATTTGTTAAATTTTTTACTCTTCCACCAATTAAAAACCGGACAAATGTTAGGAGATGTTTTATTGTATTTGTGCGGATAAAATAGTTGCAGACGAAGATTTTGATTCATGTTGCATTCACCGTTTCTCCCGACAACTTTTAAAAAAGCCCAGGCAATTTTGTGCCAACCTTGAGATAGTCCTGCAAACAAATTCATAATTTGAGAAATAGTCAAAATAATTATATTCTCCGAACTCAGATTAGTATTTTGTTGTAGGAAAAAAGAATTTCACAACTTGTTACCATCTCAGCGTTTTGGCATTATTTTTTATTACAAAAAAAAATTGGTACTACGTAAAACGTTCGAATTAGAAACTTGACAGTGTGATGTTACCACTGATCTTTATAATATATAGATAACTGATACTGTAGTCTGTCATTGGCGCCTTTAGAGAAATCATCAGCGCCACTCATTACTGTATCAGTATCAGCAATCCATATCATTATAGAGATCAGTGGATGTAACCAACTCGTATTTGAAAAAAATGAGTCGTGATTTTTATTCGAGTATCACTCGTAAAATTTTAATGGAAATTCCCTATGTTCGGTGGGATCCACAGTAAAAGGGGAAGAACAGGCAAAAAAATCCCTCTGGCCGTCTAACTAAATGTAAATGTAAGGTAATTACACACGTCAAAAAGTTAGACAACTCAAATTACAGTAAATTAAACAAATACACAAATACGATAACAGATTTAAATCCCAACACCTGCACAAGCATCAACATTTTAAACTAAGGAAGTGTTATATAACCGGCGTCCCCGCAAGTGGGTACTGCGGTTCTGGTTACAAATCAACTCAACTAAAGTTGGAAGCTTGGAACCACAAGTAAGGCCAAAAACGTATATGTAATCAGTTTTACAAATAATAAAAATTATACATAAAACAAGTTAACTAAAATGTAGAGTCCCATAGCATAGAAGCAACCTACCGCGACTAGAAAACACAAATGTGCAAAATCCCATAGCAAGGAAGCAACTTGCGGCCGTTCGTTGTTGTCCAATCACGGTAGAAAAATATTAGATTTACATTCTACATAAGCAATGGTTTTTATATCTGTGTCCAAACTGTGAGCGATTTTTGTATCATCAATTTATAAACGCTTAGAAAAAAACAAACAAATTGTTCGGAGATGAGCATTTCGAAATTGTTAATTAATAATTTAAAAAGAAAGTAACTCAATAAATTACTGCAAATTGATTCTAAAACTCCTCATACATATGCAAATAACATAACTAAAACAAATAAGTAAAGAAATTTGAGTTGCCTCTTTTTTGCTAACAAAGGAATTGCTACGCAACGCTCTTTTCAATTCTTGCAATCATCTAATTTAGACGTAAAATTGTTACTTGTCATATTAGTTTCTAATCCTCAATGTTATTGTCAAAATCACGCAAAAATGAAATTATTGGAATTACGATACAAAGAAAATACGACAAACTTAAATTATATCACAAACGTTATTTTAATACAAAAACAGGTCCATTGCATTTCATATATATTTAAATTTAAGTATAAAATGATTAACTAGGTATTGCGGTTACAATTCTAATCGTTGATGTTTTATACAAAATTACACCTACTAAATGAAGTTATTGAAAGCGCAAAAAAGATTTAGATTTCTAGTGTTTACTAGAAATCTAAATTTCATCTTAAGCGTCCTTTTTAATACAAAGAACAGATGGTATACACCCCTTGCATTTTCATAATGTTTAAACATAAAGATAAACGGTTAATTATTGCGGTTACATTTCAATATCTTATACAAACAAAACACGACAAATCTAAATTTCATCTTTTTAATACAAAAAACAGATGGTATACACCCCTTACATTTTCATAACGTTTAAACGTAAGGTAAATGGTTAATTGTTGCGGTTACAGTTCTAATCCTCAATGTTTTATATAAAATTACACATGCTAAGTGGAACTATTGAAATTACAAAACAAAGAAAATACGACAAAACTAAATTTTATCTTAAGCGTTATTTTGAATACATAGAACAAATAGAAGGTATACGACTCTTTCATTTCATAATATTTAAACGTAAGAATAAATGATTAATTATGGCGGTTACAGTTCTAATCCTCAATGTTTTATACAAACTTACACATGCTAAATGACATTGTAATTACGAAACAAAGAAAACACGACAAAACTAAATTTCATCATTTTAATACAAAGAACAGAAGTATACGCCCCTCCCCCCACTGCGTTTCTTAATATTTAAACGTAAGAATAAATTAATTATTGCGGTTACATTTGTAATTCCCAATTAAATTTAAACTGGATTGTCTCAACAGATTCAGTTAGTTATGAATATACTGCCAACATTAAATTTATGACGTTTTCAATGTAGTTCTTTTTTAATGTTTTTCTAAAATTTCTCAAAGGGCAGATAATATGATTACTGTTGTAACACACGAATTGTGAAAGTGTTATCAAAGTAGTTTGTCGACTCACCGGTTTGACTAAAGCAAACGTTATAGTAAGATTGTCACAACGAATTATTCAAGACTAGCATTGTATCACAGCCAGACATGGAAGAGCAAATAAAAGAAAAAAGGATCGCAGCGAAATTCACAACTAAACACCTAGTCGTCGGTACACATTTAATTATAAGTACATAACGGCCGGTTCCACCAACAGGATTTAAGCTTAAGCAAAGCTTAAAAACTGAGATACAGTTGTTAAAACCATAGCAACGTTTGTTTTTAAGTACTGCTTAAGTTTAAGTCGTGTTGGTGGAACCGGCCGTAAGTCATTCATATATAGTAGATATGCAGTTAATAACGATAGTATGTTACATACGTTGAATTAAAATTACAGTCAGCTTTAAGTAATAATCGGTTAAGATTTATTTATCTATCTAGAAGTAATTAAATTAATGCCCTAGACTAAGATAAGAAACAAAAAACCATCAGGTTCCAACTTAAATAGCTAAATTTAAATTGTTTAAACGGGTTCGTGCTCCATAATTTTTGTTGTAGTAATATCACCAGAACGAGTGACGTCAGCCGTGCAAACGAGATAAAATTTAGTTCAATTAACTACTCTATTAACGTAACGTAAGCAACGTACTTCCGAATTTCCTTACAAAAAATGAATATAGAATAGCAGTTGTAATTACATGACATAAAAATTAAATTGGAATATTTGCCTAAACCACTTTATCATACGTTTGCTAAACTCGTAGCAAACGGTAATCAATTAAAGTGTTCATCTACCGAGTAACCCGGAAATTATTTCTAGCAACCCTGACGAACTAATGAATTAAGTTTCCGCATGGCCTTATTCGATCGCTTGACCCCGCACCGAAGGACGTTTAAAAATTAAATAATAAATACCATGAAGTTCAGGTGTAACATAAAAAAAATAGTATATTCGAGATAAAATGTTTAACCTCACTCACAATCGACATGCCCCAAAACGAGAGCATCCGTAGACCGGTTAGTAATCCCTTTTTCCGGAGTTTCAGTAATAATCAAGCGTGATGGTAACAAATAAAGAACTTAAGTAGATCTTCGTTTCCTATTGCAACACAAAAATTAATTAACAATGAGCAGGCTTCGCAGAAGTTTATACGTTTTGCATCGAAAGAAATTTCCCGAGTCTGCAACCTTCCACAGGCACAAGATTGTGTTGTGACGTATCTAGATACTTTTGGAGTATCTAGTTACATATCTAGATACACTGGACAAAATGTAACTGTATCTGTATCTAAATACATTTTTCGTAGTATCTGAGTGGTTTAGATACTTAGATACTTTGTCTTGCTCAAATTGTAAATTATACAAGTTTTTACAATTTTACATTGCAATTTGAATTTGGAGATTTTGTATTCGGTGTTTTATGAGTGCAATTCTTTCAGCGTCGCTAATTCTAGTGGAATTCTACGAAATTTGGAGATTTTAAGTAGTAGCGGGTATTTTGTGGGTATTATAAACTGTTGTGGAATTTTGAGGAAAATCGTGTATAAACCTACATTTTAAAGTATCTGTAACTGTATCTAGATACTTTTTTTGAAAAAGTATCTTATCTGTATCTAGACACAATTTATGAAAAGTATTTGTATCTGTATCTAGATACTAGAAAAAAAGTATCTGTTACAACACTGCGTATTAGACAAGGGTATTAGCAATTGAAATTCCTAGTCCCCATGCGACTGTGAGTGATAAGTTGCCTATCCGGACCTGGATGTCTTCTTTTCTGCAAACCGCATCAATCAGGAGTCACAGGTAATTCAAATATCAGTCTCTTGTATTGTTATCGGTACCGCTGCATTCAAATTGTTACGTACGATGATCGGTCTGTGCAGAAACACCGAACAAATGGTAGAACAATTATTAGAGGTAATAGCGTAGGCTTCCACAGCCGGAATCTATACTAAGATAAGAATGTCTTCCGGGTTTGGACCGTGTCATTGTTGTTGTAACCGAAGTTGCCAACGTTTTGCACACTTTAGTTCTTAGTTAGATTTTGGTTGCTTATTTGGGTTTTGATGATGATGAAGCCCCTTACGAAAGTGGGCGAAACGTTGGCAGCTTCGGTTACAACAACAATGACACGGTCCAAACCCGGAAGACATTCTTATCTTAATTACTAGAGGTATTCACAAACCATTTCGCGCTAAAGCAGTTGTGTTATATTTGAATCGATTTGTTACATATCTCCAGTCGAAATCGACGCTGTTTTGTAGCATCGAAAACCTGATGAGAGTTCCACAAATTGATCGAGAGGCGTTAGCCACTTTCTTTTTTAATTTTCTTTTGAAATAGTGACAGACCGCAATCCGATTCTCTGGTTGTTTAATTCGTGTCGTCAAACGTCAGAAATTCTATCGCCAAGAATGTTACGATAGAGCGTCATGTTAGCCACATCATTCACCGTCCAGGAAAATAAATTTCTCACGTCCTAAGTCGATTTTCATTGCTGGTACCAAAAGTTCCTTCGACGGATCTGGCAGAGATATTTTTGCTTAAGCACAATGGAAAATATCTGTTAAGTGCAACCGATATTGGTACCGAAACTCGAAAAGACAGTGACTTGTCTAAAGTCTACTCATGGACGGTCAATTTTGCGTTGTTACTCGCAACACCGATTAGTTATAAGTACATACAAAGGATGTTTGCTATATAGAACCCGGACGATCGTTCCACTATCAAGTCAAAAATACATTCTTGATTATTTTCATGCCGCACATCCGGCACATCGAAATTATGCATAAATATGAATAGCGATGTCAAATAGTACGTTCGAAACTGCAGTGCTTATCAGATTGTTGCCAACTTTCTTCCAGTGTGTCCTGATGGTAACAATCACGACACCACGGCTAGTTGAGAATGTGCGTGGTTAAGAATACTGTAGAACAGTTAATTCGGAGACACTAAAGATAAACTAAGTAGAAGAGAACAGTAAACAAGTGACTACAAAAAAACGTAACAATAAATTGGTTGTATATTTTTCAATAGATAAAATAACTAAATTCAGTCACATAAGGTAAAATCAATCAGACATTAACAATTATATACAGTCGCAATAATTAAACACAGTTAATAACGCTAAAGGCGCAAGGCAAGTAAACCACATAGAAAAGAAATTTTCCTTTGAATGCAACCACTAATAAGTTTACCAATCCAACGTTAATTGTTCCTGGTTTGTATTACACAAAAAACTCCTCCGCTAACTTGCTGCAGCAATTTAGAAGCGAGAAAACCGATCTAAAACCTCCAAAAAGATTGTTCATCGGCAACCTATTTTAATCATATTGAACGGTCAACATTCCGACCAAATAAAACTACTCCACTCGTAAATCATACCGCCAGTAGCGCACTCGCTTACAGTGCAATACTAAGAATCTTGTTAAAATACAAAATGTGAAAATTTATGACTAAAGACACGTAACAAGATGCCCTTTTCTATTAACCGTTAACGCATTGACCAAGTACGAGAAGTTAACACCATGAATCTAATTAAACCATTATCTGTTTGAGCTCAATTGTTACTACTCACAGAGTACCTACAATTTTGGTCAGCGACAACGACACCCCTCAGTTCTAATTGTTTTATAGATCAAACGCAGTTCGGCACGTCCGAACAGCACCCAATCACCTGCAATCTAATGGTCAAATTGAACGTATGGTTCAGGTAACAAAACAATCATTAGAAAAATAGTGGCTAATCATTCAATCAAGAAAGACGAAACATAGAAATAAGTTATTGATAGCTTCCTTCTAGCTAAACACGCGACACCCTTAACGCCACACACGTCTGAACTGTTTTTCGAAGCCGACTACGAACTAGACACAATCAATACCGTGAAAAATCAAGTCAAGAATTAGTCAATACCAAACAGTCGCGTTCATTCAACGTGCGTTGGTGATCCAGCAACTAGGTACATCCTCTATGGGTTCCAGCAACAGTTTTGGAGCATAGAAATGCAGTTACGTACAATCTCAGTAAATATCCTTCGACACGCAATCATCAGTAACGATAAATCAACATAACGATAATCTATAATAACTTCCGATGAAGCCGTTCCATTACCACAGCTACCAGGCCAATCGTCATCATCCAGTTCACCAACATCAATACAAGGTCCTCTCGAACGTTACATGATCAAGCGGCTAAAAAAAGTATAGGTTTCCCTTAATAAGACCAACGTACTCTCCTAGCGAATAACACTGTGTTCCCAAGTGGGTGGAGGTGTATTATATCTGCAAGCGGGACAACTTTCTTTGTAAGAATTGCTATACGCGCAACGTTATTATCTTTTATCAATTACGTGCGCATGGGACAATTCAAAAGTACTTTTAATTTTTAAAATAGTACTTTCAATGGTGGTAGTAGTAATGTGAATACCATAAACTGAATTGTATTTTTGTTATTACCATACGCGTAACTAGACGTCCGCGCTAGAAGAGTCCTATTGTGCATTGTGGTGCATAAAAACATGTGTCATTTACATTTTTTTTGGGGGTGCTTGGAAAGGTCTGGGGGGTTCTCGATGCAAACCCCCCTGTAGTTACGCCAGTGGTTATTACGTTGAAAAATGTGTAAAATGTTTAATAAACGTAGTTATAATAATCTTATGTTATAATCTCTAAGTACCAAAGGCGGAAAGGCCAACAGTGACAGCGAATACCTCGAAAAACGCTACAAATAACTAGGATACAACAGTTACTCTCGTCGAAGATCACATAGCATAAGTCACGATCGTTAAGCTATGCTTCACTTACGACGCTTATTATATAAATTACTATTAGCGACGTAAGAATTGTTTATTTATAACGTATCTGAAATGTTGGTTGCCTAAATGACTGAGTCAATTCTAGTGGAATTCCACAAAGTTCGGGTATTTTACCTAGTTGCGGGTAATTGATGAATTGGTGGGTATTACAAGTTACGGATTTTTGAGTAAAATACCGTATAAAACCATATTTTTGTAGAGGAACCAAATTCATAATACCTCTACAGAGTATTCATTTTTAAATACAAAGATTGGCCTTTAATACCTGCACTTACCTTTTTTGTCTGCTTGTGAAACGACAACTGCATAACTTACAAAATCGACAATTTCAAAAAATATAATCGTATCCTTTTTGACTACATGCGTAACATCCTCATTTACTACAATCGTTTCTTCCCATTTAGGATACACAGAACTAAAAGATCGCACATTTAAAATCAAATCCGTTAATGAATAACACTTACTGGTTTTTGTAAAGATTAAAGGGCTGTGTTAAAGTAGGTGTAATATAAGGTATGTCTTTATTTTCGTAATAATACATCACAGAACGGTTTACATCGCTCTTAAGTAAATACTCTCCTGTGGTTATTTTTACAATGTGGATTTTAACTAACGGATGTATTACAAAGGAATCTAACTTTAATCGGTCCGTTCGGTGTACGATAATTTCAACAATTTTGTTATAATCGTATTTATGGTTCTTACTCAAAGGAGGTTCATTAACTTTTATATTTTCTTCCTGATCAGTTAATTGTGTTTCGAAGGGTTTAGAATTTTGAACACTACTGTTATCTGAGTCTGTCGATGAAGATTTATTCGATCTTATCTCGACAGTTTCTTTGGATTTTAGTTTTCGTGGTGTGGGTACTGGCTTCTTCAATTTCAAATTTTCGTTTAAATCCCTTAATCGATTGCTTTCGTATAAAAATTTATTTAAGATGAAGTTTTCATCGTCAGCATTTTCGTGTACTTCAACCTCAACGATTGTCTCAGGTAGGTTTTCAGTACTGCTCTGTGAGTCTCCTCCGGTGAATGTATTCTCACTTAAACCGTTCTCCGATGCACTGTTTTCATGCAACGAATATACTTTGGTTTTCGCGTTTATTTTCGTATCCATTACTTGTATTTAAATATTCTTCAAAATTCCAAAAGTTGATTGTGTTTATGTGGGTTGCTATGGAAACAGCAATTGCAACGTTGCCACGAATAGTTGGAATCTATTAAAACAATATTTACACTTTTATTAAAATCAACTTTATTTCGCATAGACTTTTAAATGATCAAGATTGTAGTTGTTAATTATTTTGTAAATTTTAGAAAGTTTAGTCCAGTAAACGTGACGTTTAAAACTTTATGCAATAAAATTACTTTTTAAGGACTAAAAGTTTTTAGGGACTAAAATTAAACATATAAATTACGAAGAACACTATTCATGTATAAAATATTGATCAAACCAAAAAAAAATGTACATCTACATAACGTTTTTATCAGTTTTTTTAATTTCTAAACATCCTATATATATAAAACATCAAACTTTTTGCATTTGTAAAAAAAATAAATACAGTGTTGCCAATTTTATTATAATTAAGAAAATGAATACTTTGTATAAGTAAAAATCAAGGTAAAAATAGATTTGTAGCAAAAAACGGCAACTCAGTGTAAAAAACAATTCTTAGTTCTTTTCAAAAATAAAAAATCCCTAGTTTGTTATTGTGTTCGAAGAACTGTCAACTTTATATAAAAATTAAGGGAGGATTTCTCTTAATCTACGCACGCCATGGGGGACGGCAACGAAGGAGAAAGGCAGCCTCTATTGAAAAGTGATAATACTCTTTACGGAGCCGATTCTGCAGGTATTAATAGTTGATTTTTCTCTTATTTAATCTTTTGATACCTGATTGTGTGACTCATCAACAATTTAACAACAAAATTTTGATTATTGTAAGCGGTTTTATTTGTAGGTGATCAAACGACTGTTTCCCCAATTGGACCTGATGAACTACCGCCTTCGTTCCATTCTCAAGATCATGGTTTGCCAATGGTCACCTGCAGAGTTTGTCAAGCTATGATTGATATTTCAGGGAAGCGAGACCAACACGTTGTTAAATGTAACCAATGCAATGAAGCGACGGTAAGGCATTTATATCTTGCACGAACTTCATTGTAAAGTAACGTTATAGCCTATACGGAACGCTCCTCCTGGGAAGAAGTATGTACGTTGCCCCTGCAATTGTTTGTTGATATGCAAAAGCTCTTCACAACGCATTGCATGTCCTAGGCCAAACTGTAAAAGAATAATTAATTTAGCACCAAGTCCTGTTACACCACCCGTACCATCGGCACCTGGAATGTGCAGAGTGACGTGTGGACACTGTCATGACACATTTTTGGTAAAGCTAACAGTTTTGTTGTGTTTTTTGTAAATTATTTTTGTTTCAGTTTAATACTTTGAATAATGCACTAGCACGTTGTCCTCATTGTCGAAAAATATCATCTGTAGGTCCTGGTTTTAAAAAGGTTCGAGGTATTACTCATTTGGTATTTGGTTTACTACTATTTTTAATTGGTACCGGAATTACCTTAGGCACTTATTGGTATGCAAAAACGCATAACGGCGTATTTGTAGTCTACGTAGGAGCTTTTATTTGTGCAATCATTTTATTTGCTCGTAGCATATATTATTTCATGATGAAAGTTAGCCTTATCGAAGGACCCATGTGAATAATTCATTTCCTATCGTTGCTCGTCACCAAGTCTCATATTGCGCTTGTACCAGATTTAGAGCTTACAACATACTATCAATTTGTAAACAATATAAACGTGGTAGTAAAATAGGTATAAAATTGTGTATTAATTGCTTCGATTCAATACCAATTGTATGTAGCTATAAAGTTTTAAGTCTTTAAAGTCCAATGTAATAAAAATCACAATTACAAAAAAGCCGAAATTGTAAAAATAGATTGTAGTTTTCTACTCAAAACCTGAAAAGAAACGAAGCTTTAAATAATAAAATATTTGAAATACTATTTCTTATTCTAAACTACGAAAGCTAATTAATTAACATTCCTGTTTGAATAATTGCCATTTATTTATCATTTTTCTAGTATTAGTTGTAAATATTTTATAAGTTTGTTGTAAATGTATTATAGTCATTTATTTTAAGAAATATGGAAGCAATTCTGTATCAGACTGTATAGGAGGTTGCACGATGATGAAAATTTAATAAATTCTAATTAATTTATTTGGGTTTATGCACGAAAATTTTTTTGTTTTATTGGTTTGAAGATTTTTTTTAATTGAGAATGTGAGTGTAGTAACTAGCAATGACCTAAATTGAATCTGTGGTTAATTACGTCGATCGTTATTGATACTTAATGACCTATGATACTTATTACGTTTCGTTTATTACTGTCGCTTCGGTGATACAGAAATTCACACTTTTCATGTTATTTACGAAATTATATAAATAACGAATGATCAAAGTTCGAGTTGATATTTTGAAATTCAAAATAGTTGAGGTCATTTCTTTGTTTTAACTATTTTATTGCTAAGTGTAAGCAATTGCAACGGTTAGAAAATTAACAAAAAGAGCCTAGGAAAATAGTAGAGAAGTTATGTTTATTGAAGGACTGGAATAACGTATTCAGAATTGAGATAAGACGTGATAAAATACAGGAAGTATCTGTTAATCAAAGGCGATAAACATTTAACGATTTGTTTTATGCGTTTTGTTATGTATCATTGAACTTAAAGTTGAATTAGACTTAGATTTGAATGTAAGTTCCATATCAGTAATATGAGATAAGCATAAGAATGTGGAAATGAGTGCAGCGTAAATTTTAGGTTTGTATAAATAACGAAAATTCATCCCAAGCAACCAATTACGTTAAATAAACGTAGCTGTTATTCTCTGAGAGTAGCGTCGCAAAATTTCTACTATCTTATTGGCCAAATTACAATTTTTTTATACCCTTGCAAAAACTGTACTAATTTTTCTTGTATCATCCCGTGCAACCAAAAAATTATGTATCGCGTAAATCTCTCAATTAAGTTTTAACAAATTACTAAATCAGGCTACATCGAGAAAGACCGCGTCGATTTGCTGCGGCGAAAATGCGTCTCTCGTCGTGTCGAGTATTTGAGAAACCGAGCTGACAGTGCGGGGAAAGAATCAATCATCGAATTCACGGTGGTGGCAGTGTTTGAGGGCTATGTCTCTAGGCTCACGGTGGATCGGGGTGGGGGAGTCTTGATCCGTGGACGGGTTGCCTTCCTTTGGCAGAAGTGTAGCGACGTCCTTCGTCTCTGGCAGGCTACCACTCTTTTACCCGGCGGGCTCTTCCTGCCAGGGGATTTACGCGGTGCTTTGAAAGCGGATGTCAGATCGGTTTCGGAATGTTATTGTTTGTATAGCAAGATCATCTAAGTTATCTTAAGCCGGTACGGTCTTTGTTATCTCGGTGATGGTACACACCATCAAGGAAAGAACTTTAATGACAGTAAACGGATATTCTAGTTTAGCCACCAACATAACATCGCCACGAACGTCGCTTGAGATTATAATGCTTGCTTTTCTTGGCAAACGCTTTAGTGAAGATGTCACGGACTATGGGAAAAATCTCTTACAGCTGTTGCAAGCGGCTAAGGTAACGGGGTAGTACGGCATTTGAATCGCCGGTATCCTCCGATTCAACAGGCTTTACTTTGAGTGAAAAGCTTTTGGAAGCTCCAACACACGTCTAAAGTTAAGGAACGCTGGTGTAAACTCGTCGGATTTGTGTTGATCGGTTTTCAGGGCTATCAGCGCTTCAAAAAGCTGGCTATCCCAAGTGCGCTAGTCGGTTTTGCAGTACTGAGCAATAACGATTTTTAGCGAACAGTTGGTTCTCTCAACAAGATTGGCTTGCGGATTATGTAAGGAGTCAGTCGGTGCTGAATCCCAAATTTGGAAAGTAATTGCCGGAACGCGCGTCTATATTGAATTGGCCTCATTGTCGGCGATGACGGTGCGAAGTGCTCCAAATTTGGTAACGATTTCCTCGTAGAAGGCGGTCACCATATGTGCGGCTACAGCATTACAGAGCGGACGGCAACACACCCATTTGGTGAACCAAAAGACCGCGGCTAAAGAACAACTTTTTTTTTGACCTAGGTAGAAGACCGATTAAATCGATGCTAACAGTGGGTTCTGGCTTTCCACTTTACAGCGTTGACAGGCCCGACTGCTGCAAACATACAATGCAATGTCGGAGTCGAGTCGGTACGCAAAGATTCCAGTGTTTGATAAAGTTTTCTTTGATAGCTTTTCTCAGCAGCACCAAGTGTCGGTACAAATTTCTATCGCGGATGGTATAAGTAATCGTGTACTCTTTGCCGATTAATTTTTACTGTATCAACTAGTCGGTCGTACCATTTGCAACCTCCAGATTCAACGGTGGGTAGGCTATCAACGGACCTTGGCAACGGCTCTCGAGATAAGGTGTTTGCTATCTTATTTAGAATTCCTTTGCGGTACTTGAACTCGTAGTCGAATTGTTGTAATAAGATACTCTCCAGCGAGCTACGCGACTATTAGGACTATTAGTGTACCGATTGATGATTCGTTATAATTCGTTATAACGACGAAATGATTACCTTCTAAGTACGGCTTCATCTTATCGATACCCAATACAACAGCCAAACACTCCTTCTCGGTCAGTAGTTTTTCTTCGACGCCGTCAACGTGCGGCTGGCGTAAGCTATCACATGGTCTCCATTGGAATGGTTTTGAAGCAGAGCCGCTCCAAGCCCGTGTTCGCATGCGTCGGTTTGCAAAATAAGCGGTTTGTCAAAGCCCGGACATGTCAATACGAAGGATTCGTTGAGTTGTTGTTTAAGGAGTGTGAAAGCATCTTTTTGCTCGGTACTTAATTTCCAAGATTGTTTCTTTTGTAGGAGTTTGGTTAACAGAGCCGCCGTGGTAGAAAAAGGTGGTATAAAACAACGGTACCACGAGGCTACTTTCAGGAACTGACTGAGCTTCTTGACGGTTGTGGGGATTGAAATCTGCAACATAGTTTCTACTTTCTTTGGATTGGTACGGACTTCTGCGCTGACAATATCGCTTAGGCACTTAAGTAATTCACGTCCGAACTGGCATTTCTCTGAGTTTAATTTTAGATAAACGGCTTTGAGACTATTAAACATTAACTCTAGGTTTTGAAGATGTTTTTCCTAAGACAATAACGTCTTCGAGATACCAAATCGGATCTTATGACGGTATAAACGTTAAAAAGTGGCCGGAGCTAAGTGGAAACCAATTACGCGAAACTGGTAGAGACCCGGTACGATAAAGGCGGTTCCTGTTTTACTTTCAGCGAACAGCGGTATCTGCCAGTATCTTTCTTTTAAGTCGAGACTAGAGAAGTAATTGGCTTCTCTTAACTGGTTCAGGATGCCACGATTATGCGCTAACGGATAAGCATTCTTTTCGGTTATTTCGTTTACTTTGCGAAAATCTATGCAAAAGCGGGCAGTCCTGTCGGTTTTAGGGTTGATCGAACGGTGACGTTACTTAATAGGGTGCTGGTCGCGGAAGCGGATGTAGTGCTCCACCTAACGGTTCAATTTGTTCAGCACTTGCAGATCCGGTAGTTGAACGTATGCTAGGTGTCCTGGTCATCTACTGTACCCCTGGCAGTAACAACTTCGGAAATCGGGACCTCGGTTCCATTTTTTACTCTAGCGGATCGATCGGTAACCTTTTGCGTCTTCTCCAAAAAGAACAAGACAGCTCAGGTGTCCATTAGAGCGTAGATATGGTCGTCTTCGATCTTTACGGTGATGTACGGTCGGTTGTCTTTGGTTTGGAAGATCTTGGGTGTCTGAAGCGTTTGGATAATACACCTCTTTTCCTACACGCGGAACACAATAAAATACGGATTCTGACAATATTTACGGTAGTGCCCGCTTTGCAAGCACCTCCTGCAATAAATCAGTGGTTTTGACGGAAATACAAACCTAAGTCGATCGATCAGGTGTCTCCGCTCTGGAAAGCAGAACGGTATTTGGTTTGTATTTGACATTTCGGACGAGTTCAAACTCTTTGATACAGCAAATAAGGTCGGTTACGCTCAGGAAATCAAATCTGCAGATTTATAAACTGTGTGGAAGCAGATTTCGATGCAGCCAATATGCTAAAGTCTTTGGCCAATCTCTGCTTCAATATTAATTCGGTAATCCGCAGACAGGAAAAATAATAGGAAATCTCGGATGAAATATTTCCAGCAATCCCAATGTTTCTTAGGGTTCTGGTTCCTACATAACGCATTGTCAGTGAAAATCTCGGACAGCGTTGGTAGCAGTAAGTTCCGCGTAAGCCGTGTTGCTCACAAGTATTTATTGATTTCAGGGTTACGGACGTCGGTTGCGGTGATTTCCCGTGTAGGATGAACTTTACTAGGTCTCGGAGCATCTCGTCAAGGGTGCCAACGGTCTTCAATTGAAATTTAAACATCTAATCTTTCTTCAGACGGTAAATCCAGCTTACACGGGGATGAACGCTATCGGTACTATATTTTTTGGTGTCATCGGTATCTCTTCCTGCGGATTTGGAATACTCCGTTTGATTCTGGTAAAACCGTAAGCTATCCTTGGGGTTGAATTGTTGGAGACGAGGTTCATTCGGGTGGTTTGGAAGTGCTATACTTTCTGGTAGAATTCGGGTGTCCTCGGAAATAATCGGAACGGTTTTTTGAATACTTCTTTAGTCGTCAAGAACACTTTTTTTTCGCTTGCCGCGGTTTACTTTCGGGCGAGTTCGGTAATCTTCGGGTATTTCCGTAACTCGTCAAACAGTAAGTTTCTTCTAAGCAAAAAACTTGATTTTTGCTCAAGCGTAATTTGTGACGCTTACTCTAAACAAACCATAATACTTGCGCTGTGTAGGTCATGGGTGGGCAGATGATAATCTTGATAAATTTGTCGATGTTAGAGCGGTTGTTGCGACACAACATCGGGCAAGGCAAACTTTTGGATGATGTGGGATTTCCAAAGTAATTCTTGTCTAAGGTAAGGCCAAGCTTGAGACATTAGTCTCGTCCACTCTCGAGACGTTGTTGCTTTAGATGCGGAAGCGGCTTGTGGGATTGATGTGTCTTTGGTTGAAAACGAAGGCGGTGCTTTTTGTGGGTTGGTTTTTATTCGCCAGTCGTATCAGCTGTCTAGTAAATAATTCAATTTGTGCGGGTGCGCGTTAGTCCGCAGGCAAAGTCGATATTTGATATCACCGATATCGGAGTAATTGAAATTCGGGTCGAAACCTTACAGGTGCCAGCACTTCAGACAGTTTGCTAAAGATTGTTGAGAAGCTTCTCGATGCGTAAAGTGTCTAGAGTTCTACTTCAGCTACGACTACTGGAAGAAGTGTGAAAACGTACCGGCCACGTGCTGCAACTGCAGAAACAACCACCCGGCTAAATACAAAAGATGCCCAGCCTACCCAAGGCAACGAGAAGTGATTAACAATTGCTTTAATCAAACAGATTCTGTTTCAGCTACTCTCCGACCACCCGCCAGACCGGTGAATCCCACTGTCCAGTTGGCCCAGGTGCCGAGGCCGGTTGAATCCGCGGTCTCTGTGCCAACGACGATCGCCGGACAGCCACAGACGAAGACGCAACGATACTTTCACACCAAGATCTCAAAAAAACACGCTCTCATCAGAAAGTTCTTCGCCCATTCGTTCCATTCTCGCAACCAGTAATGGCAGTACAACCACAAAAAAAAACCAAACTCCTTTCTCAATACGATTTGGAACGATAACGGTTTTCTTAACAAGAAAGTTGAATTTCAAGAATTTCTTCCTTGCTGAAACATCGACGTCGGCGTAGTCTCCACAACCCATCTTTGTAACTGTGAGAATCTAAACATGCGATACAACACCAACCAAACTATAGGTCGCGGAGTAAGTACGGACATTTACACTAAGCGGTCCATCACTCACTACCATGAGCCGACGCCACAACTCCAAAACCTAGAAGCATCGTCATTAACACGGCAGCTAACGGAGACATCGTCCTTTGGGCAGCGTACAACCCGCCTACCAAAAACGTCTTACCCACAGACTTAGACGCGATTTTAAACACCTCGGCCCTTATTATTCTTGCAGGAGATCTCAACACAAAGTATCTAGCCTGGCACAGCAAAAAATCCAACTGCAATAATTGAGTCCTACAAAACCTAGCGTTCGAAATTCGTCGTAGACGGACCTTACGAACTCACAATCCATCCCCACAACGGACTTTCCGGCATAATCGACATAACCCTTTTTAACGTAAGGCTACTTCACGATTTAACTACTGTTTTCGATCTCAGTTCCGACCACAAGTCCGTGCTTCTACAACTCGATGATCAAGCGGAAAACGAAAGTATTTACTTCGAAAAGAATATCACTCTTTGATCATCTTTCCGGGGGCCAGCAAACTCATTACAGAAGTTCCGGTCATAGATAACATCCCTCAACTTCAAGCCGCGGTTAACAATTTCACAGACCTCGACCAAAGATGCAGCTCAAAAGTCATCAAAACCATCACCAAAACCGAGTCTCACTTCCACTACACATCCGTCACTAGATCACCGAGAAAACTCGTATAAGACGCAGATGGCAACGCACTTTTTACCCAGATGACAAAAAATCTCTTAACACAGCTCAAACGGCTATACAAACTTAGATCGAGCAAGTCTGGTCTATACAAAACTGAAGCTTTTGCCAACACGCTCGATCTTCAGAGCAAATCATCTAAACGACGAAGACTTTTGTCGCACGAACGCCATTCACTGCGTGATCAAAAGCATCCTAACGTTTATTCCAAACGAGCTCATCAGACACACCTTTTCAAAAAAAATCGAAATGGAGATTAAAAATCTCAAACCTAGCTTCCGAGAACGAAGGCATTCCCTAGAAAGTCCTCAAACTTTTTCTTTAAAAAAATTGTAGCTATTTTAATCGCAATTTTCAACGTATGTCTAAGAATACATTTTTCACATTAATAAAAAACCGAGGACATTATAGTAATTCTCAAACCCAGAAAAGACTGCCCCATAACGCTTGGTCGACACTAACTGTATTATCCTCTAAGAACAGTTCGGTTTTTGCAAGAAGCAATACACCGTCAACCAAACCCTTCGCGTCGTTAAGCAAATCACCGACGGCATCAACCACCGGGACGTCACCGGCGCCATCTTTCTCGACATCGAAAAGTAACGGTCTGTATTTGAGATGATACATAATCTCGGCACATACACCCCAATGGTCCTACTCATCGGCTCATTTCTGAATCAACGCTTGTTTGCGATTAAATTTCGCACCGCCAAGTCTACTCCACGTCATATCTTCAAGAATGTGGTCTATCCCCACTACTATACAACGTAAACGTCAGACGTTCTTAAAATTGACGATCTCACCTACACTTTTTACGGTTCTTAGCTGCACATCGATACCGTTGCGGCAAAAGTAAACGGCGGTTTCGTCAATCGACTTGTCACACAAGGGCATCTTTCTGATTACAGCTTTCGGAGGTTGATCTTTCTTAAGCTTGTTGGAGTAGAACCTCTAACGAATCTTATCTATCGCGTGCGTTGCTACTCTAAAGCTTTCGGGAAAACCGACGTGGATGGAGTTTCCGTTTCTGGTAGTCGTCTTTGCCTTGAATACGTCAACGTTACTTTTATGCAAGCTCTGCATCGCCTTACGGTAGTCTTTCAGGTTGTGAAGGACGATTGGAAGGATCCTGTTCTTGCGGTCGTCTCGACGGAGTTTTTCGCTACGAGCTTTACTGGGACAGCAAGATGCTTTTTTTGTGAGCTACTACGGTTTACTCTTGCTTTATGAGCCTTTTTGCAGCGGGTTTGGCGGCGGAAAACTTGGTGGCGGATATAGCAGCAGGCTTGGTGCTTCTAGATTTTGCTGGAGTTTCTATTAACTTTTCGGTGGTCTCTATCTGGTCCTGTAGAAACTTCATAGTAAATTATACGTCAAACGTTCGAGTTAAACCACTTCAAAGTACATAGCGCCTGTGTTCTTCTATGTAGAACTGTGCGGTCCTGAAGAAGTTGGAATCTCTAGAATTAGTATAAAAAATTGATAAAACCTGCACATGAAGCGTTTGTTGGCAAGCATTGTAATAAATGTATTAGCGAAAAAGCAAATAAATGTCAGAAAAGAATCGAACGGGCGGTCGCGAAAGTAACCCGCGGACAAACGGAAAACTGCAACTATTTTGAAGCTATTGTGAGCTTCTATTATTAATTTTTTTTCTGCACAACATATTAAATTAAATATTAACACTTCAAAAAACCTATCGTAATTATTTTGTGACTAAAGTTCATACGTTACTTTATAAAAAAAATATTTTTTTGGCGGCAACAGTACTTCTCTACCAGTGAACGCAATGAGCGTTAATGATATTTTGACCTGCTCTAGTTGTACAGTATTTGGAAAGATCAAAATTAACTTTTTTATTGATGTTTCTAGGCGTTGAGTTGGCCGTTGTGATTTTAAGTTTTATTTAGTTCAAGACGGAGCCGTTATTCGCTGTTTCTTGTTTATTTAATAAAGTAAGACTTTAACCTATCTGTTGAAATGTTTTTATGTTTTTTTTATGTTTAATAGAAATATATTTATCACTACGGTGATGGTAGTTTTGAACCGTGTGAACACGTGGCAAGCTCTTTAAATACGAACGAAGATTAATTGCTGTGGTGTTTTCGAAAAACGGGACAAACTTTGCAATAATAATTTAGTAACTGTTTAACATATTCACTATGTGGTAGATTTCTGTGTCTGCTATATATGAGCATTTGCAATGTGTCTCCGAACACCAGTTCTGCAGAATTGGTATTTATACCTTCTCGGAATGCGGATCGGAGTCCCAACACAATCGGCAGTACTCGTGTCAAATCTTGCCTTTCGTGCCATGTAATTGTTGTTTTAAGCGTTTTGTACCAAATTTTGACAAAACCATTAGCTTGAGGATGAAAAGGCGTTCCATATAGCAACTATCATCCACAAGATGTCCGATTTTAGTGCAACATATATCAAGTGGACGACTATTTATGTACGTCTTATGATATCCTGTTTCATTACCTCCGGTGGACGTCCTTTCTACGTTCACAGACAACACGCACGTTAATAACATAACGATCGTTTGTTATGTGTAGAGATAACGTGCGTCAATTGCATGGAATATTCTTATGCTATGTGGAAAAAATACAAAACTCTTTACAGTGACCATCCAGCGGATGTCTGTACGCGATGGCTAGCAGATATCTATTTTTGTAACAAAAAAGCGTCATATAAGATGTTACAGGTCCAGTAATAAGACGTTTAGCGGATGAACTAAGTCTGGTTAACGTACATATTTTGAACATTCATGGAATGTTTTAGTGCTATGTGGGTAGTCACGCAGTAATTTACCTAGACAAAACTTTGTTAAAATAAAACTTTTTCTTGCATCTGTGAAAGGACTGCACTTATGGCCAGATTACTTGCATCGGTCTCCAAAACAAATTTTCCATTTTCTTTTGGTTAACTTAAAATTGGCAATGTGACTAAAGCTTGTTTTAGTTGGCGAAAAGTTTTTTTACAGTCTTCATTCCATCTAAATTCTGGTTTAGCAATGTTAGCAAATCTGAGTACAAATCGTCTATAGTACCTAAAAACTGCAGATTTAATTCTTGTCGATTGGTCTTGACCATGCTTGCACTGCTCAGATTTTGTCTGGGTCAAGCTTTAGTCCATCTCTAGATACAACGTAGCCAAGGTATTGTACATTTTCCTTAAATACACGGCATTTCTTCATAATCACTATTGTTAACATCACTAAAAAATTTATTAAAAAAGCAAAAAAATTATGTATTTCAGTTACAATTACATGAAATTACTTTATGAAGTTTACGAATTTGTCTTAAAGCTAAAGTTAATGCTAAGAACTACGTCGAAAATTGCGCCAATGTCATACATGGCATCGAAAAAGTAATTTCATGTAAATAAAAATTTCGTCGTTTAATTTTAACTAAATTAAATTAATTTTTACTTTGTAGTGTATTTTTTGACGTCGGTTTGTTTGTTAAAATTCTTTTATTTTTCAACAAAAATTGATTCTGAACTACCTACTACCGTTGCTATGTTTTATGTTGCTATAGCAATTCTAGTTTAGTTACGCGTAGTTTTTTATACAATACAAGTCTCTTTATTCTGTATTATTTTAAGTTTTTAAATTTACAATAATAAAGTGATTTTAGCATCAGAGTTGCCACTTATAGAATTGTCAAATATGTGACATTAAAAAAAGCAACAAATGTCAGTAGCTACCGCAAGCTTAGATTCACAATTTAGTGCCTTTGCAAGATATGCCGAAGGTAGTGCGTGTAGTACGGACGGCGAACGGATAACTCTAACAAACGCCGACATATGGCTTAAACAAGCAAAACTTTTGGACGGAAAACTCATAACTCTTACGGACACTGGAGTTTGTTTCTACAAGATGAAGTACCATTCTCATTTAAACATAAGCAGTTTTAATATTATGTTTTTAGAAAACGCACAATATCTTATAAAGAATTTTTAAAATTTTTAGAAGATTTAGCATTGACCAAAAAAATGGATTTGTCCGAACTAAAAACGAAGCTATGCGATTGCGGTCTACCTGGAGCTGAAGAAAAGAAACCAGAGAAAGTAAGAAATTTACTATCGTTGTATTGATTTAAAGTTTTTTTTTTCAGAAAAAATTTGGTACTTAATGATTTTGCCGATCGAATCAATAAAGAAACACTTGTATGTCTAAAAATGAATAATTTGTTTTGTTTACATAATTAGAACCCTCAACCTATGCAGTCAGTTATTAGTATCCACATTAACATAGCTACAATTTTGCTCACGACCTTTATACCGTTGATTGAAATATTCTTAAGGATAGTCAACTCATGTAATAAGAATGCAATACTTGTATGCATGTATAATTGCGTTTTTATTTACTTTTTTTGCTTGTACTGAAGCGTAATTTATAAATGTTCAACTATAGTAGTCAAGTTTAAACCGCAAATTAGAGGTGGCGCATTGAACGCTAATGCTACGTTGCCATGTTATAAAATGGGAAAAATTCTTTTAATGCTTATTATTATGAGAAGTAAATATAAGGACCAACGTTTACCAATAAACTTGCATTTTGCTTTATTTTAATCTCACAAGTGGCTACTGGCGAGTAGACTTGGAACCAAAGGACCGCGAACTGTGTTTACAATTAGAACCGGTTTATGACAATTTACGGTTATGCGAGGATAGTCTTGGAAGACATGCCTAGTGTATTTGGACGACGTGATTGTGGTTGGTAAATCGTTTGAAGAACAGTTGAAAAATTAGAAAGAAAACTTTCAACGATTGCGAGGTGTAAATCTGAAATTAAGTCCAAAGAAGTGCCATATCTTTAGAAAAAAGTATTTAGGACACATTGTATCCAGGACAGCAGTGATGGCCGACCCTAATAAAAATAAGGCAAATTCGCCAATACCAAAGGATAAACACAAACTGCGCAGTTTTCTCGGATTGAGCACGTATTATCGCAGATTCGTACTTGGATTTGCCAACATTGCGAAACCGCTGACAAAACTTACCGAAGAAGAACGCGATTTTACTGAGAACGACGACTGTAATGAAGCCTTTCAAAAGTTAGAGCAGTCTTTAGTTACAGCTCCGATATTAAGCTATCCTCGAGCGGAAGGCGAGTTTGTGTTGGACACTGGTGCTAGCAACCTCGCAATAGGAGGTGTACTTTTGTCAAATCCAGAATGGAGAAGAGAGGGTGATCAGATACTTCAGTAAAATCCTGTCGAAGCTTGAGAGGAATTATTGTATAACTAGAAGAGAACTGTTAGCTGTGGTCAAGTCCGTTGAACACTTCTACAAATACCTATAAGGATCAATTTTTTTCTGCGGAGTGACGATGCTGCTCTGAAATGGCTTCTTCAATTTCGAAACCTGGAAAGAAAAGTTCCGAGATGGATTGAACGATTGCAGGACTATGATTTTGATACAGAACATCGTGCTGGAACTAATCATCGCAACGCAGACGCCTTATCTAGACGACCATGCCCAGTTAACTGTGGTCATTGTTCTCGATTAAAAGAAAAAACTAACATGCTTCGCAGAGCAACGGCGATTGACGATAATTGGCAACCAGCTCAACTACGTCGAGAACAAGAGAGTGATCTAGAACTACAGTTGATAATAAATTACAAAGACCAACTTAGAAAGAAATCGGCGCGCAAAGTAGAACGGTGAAAGCATATAGGGCACAGTGGGAATCCTTGGAGTTGGAAAATTGTATTTTGAAGCGATCCTTGGAGAGCGACGATGGTACAGATACAAAACTGCAGTTAGTGGTGCCGAGAAGCCGAATGTCAGAAGCACTGCAGCATTTGCATAACGCAACTTTTGGAGAACTTTTCGGTGTGAAGAAGACGCTTGAACTGGTCAGCAAAAGATTCTATTAAGTGAACTGCAAAGAAGATGTAAAAGAGTGGTGCCGCAAATGTAATTTATGCTCATCTGGAAACGGATCAATTGGTAAAAGCAAGGCTCCTATAAAACAATACAACGTCCCAAGTCTATTCGAAAGGGCAGCAATTGACATCGCAAAGCAACAAGTACATTCTAATGACCATAAGTTATTTCACCAAATGGACGGAAGCGTACGCGATACCGAAACAAGAAGCCACAACTGTTGCGGTTGTGTTGGTGAAAAAGCTTTTCTGCCGCTTTGGGGTTCTGTTGGAGCTTCATTTAGATCAGGGACGTAACTTCAAAAATTCCTTGTTCCAAAACGTCTGTCGATTGCTGGAAATCAAGAAGACCAGGACTACACTTCTTCATCCTCAATCAGATGGTACGATGAAACGGATGAATAGAACTATAAGGAAGTATCTCGCTAAAGTGGTATGTAAACACTAACGAGACTGGGACCAATATTTACATCTGTTCCTAATGGCGTATCGATCATCCGTTTATGCGACTACGGGGTAAACTCCTGCTTGTGTGATGTTTGGTCGTGAGATAAAGTTATCGTGCGATCTTCAGTTTGGATGCAAGCCTGGAGAACTTTCCAAGTCAGCCAACTTAAGAAGAGAATGCAGATCATCAACGATAACGTCGGAAAGAACATCCCAATCGTCAGTGGCCGAATGAAAGACGAATATGAGGTAAAGGCCAGAGGAGGAGAGTTTCAACTTGGTGACCTGGTTTGGTTGTACAACCCACAACGAAAACAAGGGTTGTCTCTAAAGTTACAAAACCCATTACGTCATTTTAGCAAAAATAAATAACCTCATCTGCCGCGTCCGAAGGTTACCAAGAGTCAAACTAAAGGTAGTACACATCTATCGGTTGGCACCGGCAACAACACGGACGACGATGAAGACATGAATAGAGTGACAGATAAGGACGATGAGAAAGAATTCTAGTAGTTTATGTCTTTTCCAGCTGTCGCGCTCTACCTCCCTTACTCCTTCAGCCTCCTCCACTATGGAAGCTGAATCTGCCTCATTCAAGCGTCGTCGAGAGGGCGACGATTTTGAAATCCTTACTGATCTGATACCTCGCCTGACAGCATGGAATCTTTTTTTGATGCAGATATCTTCTTTCTAATAAAAGTAATCTCTGCCTGTAAGATTACGACTTTCCCGTCAATCAGAGATGATTGGCATTGTCAGCAGGCTTTAAGCGATTTTTCGAAAATCCATCATTTCCCGTTGCGTATCGCAGCAAACTGGTGACATCGCCAACACTTTAGCTGATGTCCAAACAGCCTTACAGAATGTATCAGCCAAGCCATTCACAATGGGCATTGCTGCGCTTCCTGCCAAACTGTATTTATGCCCAAGCGGCACGCTCAAAAATTGTTGAGAAGGTTAAGGTACGTTCTGGTAAATCTGTTTCTCCTATCTCTCGTTCGACTGTAGTCATAGTTTCTAAAACCGATTCTCCTCTCAAGACCGCCTATGAGACGAAGACGACTTTAATCAAAGTTTTAGATCCCCAAAAGTACGGGCTTCGACTTGACCGTGTTACTAAGATGGGCAAAAGCTCGATAAGACTCAAATCAGAAAAAAATGACTTTAGTAAAATACCTACGGCCATCCTTGACAAAGCGGTTCTCGTAGTTAAGCTCCAAGATAAATCGTTATCATGTCTATCTCTCCTAAATGTTCCGATAAACCTGTTTCCCGAGCAGGTAAAAAAGGCAATTATTTCTCAGTTTCCACGACGCTTTTGATGAGGTGCTTTAAATCAACATTTAAAAGTACTATTCCGCTTTGGTTCTAGAGACTAACCCAACTCCAACTGGATCATTGACGTCCATTCCGAGGTTCGACGATACTTTTTAACATCGCGTCGTAGAATGCCTGTAGGGTCGATGACCACATCCGAGTTACTTGGTGCTTCAATTGTCAAAAACATGACCATTATTCGACAGACTGTGAAAGCAAGATACAGTGCGGCCATTGTGCTGAAAAGCACGAAACAAAAACATGCCTTAACTTGAAACAAGATCCTACATGCGCTAACTGTGTTCGCTTTGACGACAAAGGAGACATCGTCAAACACAAAGCCATTTCCAACCCCTGCTCAGTCTACCTGAAAAGGCTCGACGCTAAAATATCCAATACCGATTATGGACTTTCAGGACACTCAATTAACTTTGAGGTTTGCGCAAGTGAATCTTCGCACTTTACGTGTTGCGACTTTCAAAGCAATAGGTTTCTTCTTCGACAACAATATAGACGTACTACGTGTTTAGCTCAGGTTCATGGTACAAGCTTGCTGGGAAGGCTGTACCTTTCAACAGGATTGTCCTCTTCTATGCGGCACTACTCGGTTATTGCTTTCAATAGTTCGAATCTCGTCGGAGTGGTGACGCTCAGCCATTTAACTAATGACTGCAATACGGTAACCATGGTTACGTTTGGAAACACCTCTTTGGCCATCATCGGCGTTTATTGGCCTTCTTTCGTATCTTCCACGTGGTGCTTCGTGCCACGATCCCAAATCTGTAGACGCTTTCATTGATAAGTTGGCCAGGATGATCTTCGACTCTTGTCAAAATGGTTTGAATAGCATACCCCTAAGATCTAGATCTGGTGTACCGTGGTGGAGTCCTAAGTTAGACAAGTTGAAGCGAGCGGTGCGTTGTTTTCGAAAACAACACCAAAAAGCCTCTGCAGACGTAAAACATCAATGGCTTACTTCGTATAAGGCCGCGCTTCACCGCTACAAACTAACAGTGAAGACAGCAAAGTATAGCTCTTGGCAATGGTTTGTGGAAAAAAGCTTGGCGACAAGTTCTTGGGGGTTAGTTTACAAGTTATCCTCCCGGAAGTTCCTGTCGATCCAACCGTGTTCCAATGTTAAAGACGGCGACAGATACACAATCTCAGAATTAGACACGATTAAAGTAATAGTTTCTACATTATTTTTTATTTACGCGCGTCATTTGTAGTTATTTGTCGAATAGATCGATAAAATATTCTGCGAACGTTTCACGTTCAACCTTCACCAAACGACTGACGACAAAGACTTACCAGCAGACTGCGAGGTTTTTGCTTATGCAGACGACATTCACAGTGTCAGCAAATTCCCTTCGAGACTTGGAGACAAAATCTAACACGTGCCTAAATATTGTGACTAGCTGTGCTGGCAGTAATGAACTAAGTATTTTTGCAGACAAAACTAAGTACATGGTTTTTGGCTCTACACTAAGACGAGATCCTTCACTGAGCCTCCGCGGTACTCCTGACCGTAGAGGTATTCGAATTCAAGTACCGCCGGCTATTGCTTGACGACAATCTACAAATAGCTTAAAATAAAACCTTTACAAAATACTTCTTGCAAACATCTTCGATAATGCAGCTTACTTATAGCCTACATATTTGGTACCTTTGAAGAAGACTTTGACGCTCCCACTTGGTCAGGAAACTGGTTTTGCTCTAATTCTTATTTCTTAAAACTATATTCTGTGTTGTATTTAAATATCCGCCATTACATCTGCTTTTGCATTAAATTTACTGCACAAAAGTTTTACGCAAGGTTGGCTTAAGCAACTTCCTTGACCAGATGTAGCACTGTTTTTCGGGTGTTGCCGTGTCACAAAACTTTTTCTTAACGTTTCGCTGATCATGCTGTTAGCTTCTTCAGAAGATTTCTAAAGACTGATGTTATCGTCTTGCGTTCCTCGTTATATACCGTCTTACGGCTCCACTTCGCTGATCCGTGTCCGTTCTGGTCTGTTGATTTGCGTTCATAGACGTCTGCTGACTTCTTGCATGCAAGAAGTCACTTGACCAGCACGTTTTTCAGTTCTTTTCAGCGGCCAAGCGCTACTTAAAGGTCTTGATCTTGGGTCAATAGCAACGGCTGTAGAACACTTCTGATAGAAAGCGTAACGTTTCATCCCGGATACCCTCACCTAGGTCAGAATGTCCCACGTCTCCGGACGAAAAGCCGTTCAGATCCTTTCTTTACACGGCGGATTTCGTTGTCATCTAAAACGCACATCGGATTCTTGTTTGTCACGAATTTGAGAATGACCGTAGTCCTCTACTAGCCACTATCAACTCTTATCTCGATTTCCTTCAGACCATCCTTAGACTGGTGCTTGATGTAAACTGTATTTTCTTACTTCTTCTTCTTCTTCTTCTTCTTCTTCTTCTTCTTCTTCTTCTTCTTCTTATTAGTATGCGATAACAAAGTAAGAATTTAGTTTTTAAATTTATTAACTGCATGTATTTAATTTAGAGTTATTTTATTATTTTTAGTTGAATAACACGCTTTAGTTTATTTTTTGTCGTCGCTGCTTCGCCTCTCTTACTTCCGTTTTTCTTGTCAAAGTCCTTTTCCCATAACTTCCTTTTATTTCTTAGAAGCAAGGATAAGCCGTAAGGCAGGTGCCTCGCTGAACCACGTACTTCTTTAGTACGTCTTCGCCATCTAGCCCATCCAACTAAATCTGACTAGACTTCCTTTCTATTTTGACAAACTTTTTTGAACTTAACCTATCCTTTTTGTAACAAAGTTGTACCAAGCAAGTTCGTGTGGTTTGGTGGGTCTACATCATTCTCCTCCTCCTCTTCTTCCTTACATTATTTTTCTATTGTGACTCTATCTTTTTTAATTTGACTCAAACTTCCGTCACCCTTCATGATTTGTCTTTGACATAGAATCAAAATCATGGCTGATTCTTTTGCTGTGTCAGCTGAAAAACTGTGAAATTTCCTTCCGTTATTGGTCCGCTGTTATGTGTCGCTGTCTTTCCTTTGCCACGCTTCCTTTTGTTTTTTAAAAAATAATTGATCCGCTTTAGTTTTACGCTCATTTTGTGTTGGGTGTTGGGGGTGATGCTCTATGTATATAAGTATAATAAATAAATATGTTAAAACTATCACGTGTTTCAAATGAGGTATTTTATGTTTATAAACACGTTAAAGTCAAAGTCTGATAAAACGTACAAAAAAATTAAAAAAAACTAGAAACTAAATAATGATAAAAAACGCAACTTAATTTAAAAAAATAAAATGTTTCGTAATGTCTAAATTTAATTAAACCGAGCTATTTTTAATACCCCATTTAGAGAACAAAGAAAAGCCGGAAAAACGATGCTAGTAGGTAATCGTAGATTTTAGCGAAAATTTGAAGGCTGCGCATAAGCGTGAAAATTTCAGTGCAATCTTAAACGTCGCAAAGCGTAAGTCGACGCTTCGTTTCGTGTGGGTGATTTCGAAAAATTCAGTGTACTCTAAAAGTGAAATCAAAGAAAACATCAACAGGTGGGTCAAATCCAAAAATATTTAAATATTCATTCATAACTAATTTAATGGTTATTCATCAAAATGAAATTTCAGAATATTTTCGCAAACTTTATTTTTTTTTAAATTTTGTACATGCTTGCGTAGTTAAGATATTTTTTAAATGAAAAAACTGAAACTTACTGTATTAGAAAGTGAAAACTTTTTATTTAAATAGAACTTTGTTTAAGGGACTGAAAATCGATTAGCCTTAGTGCGCATGTAAAGTAGCCCTTAAAAGCAAGGGTGCGAGTCATAGGTATTTTATTCAAACCCTATTAATGAAAAAGCAAATTTTAAGTGATTTTTTTAAATCTAAGATATGCGACTTACTTCACTTTTATAAATACTTAAACAATATCACCTGTGGAGTTTAATCGTATGCATAATAAAACATTAACACTATAAATAGAAATGATGCTTATTTAGAACCTTGCTATTTATTTACTAAAATAAATATCTATGTTATAATAGTTGCTAAAAAAGTGAAATGCGTTTGAATAGAAACATTTTAGAGCACGGCGTTTTTTTTAAACATTTATATCTGATAAAAGCACTCTCGATTAAAAGATTACAGATTATAATTTTTTTTTTTGATTGACGTTGAAATGTTTACAGAGCGTTACGTAAAGATTGCTTTAGAAATAAAATAATGTTAAGCACTTCGAACAGCGTTTTTCGTATTTTTCAAAATTTGTTTTTGTCGTAGGATTGAAATCACAAACAATATACTTTGTCTTGGATATTGTTATTTTTGTCGCTTATAGTAATCATGTATTATGTTATCAATTCTTCTTTTTGCAGTCATCAGGTTTAACTATATTATCGGTTGTGACCTAATATACAAAAATACGTTACTGTAAAGAATATGTCCTAATAAAAACTCAAGTCGCCATAATTCCAGCTACGATATTTTCTTTTTGTTGATCTATATCCTTAGTGCTCGTGTTTTCATAGGAAACAGTCGTTTGCTGTGTTTTTATGTTGGTTCTGCAATGAAGCTCAGGATTGTTGTTAACTTCACTGTTGCAGCATTGTCGACTTTTACAACAGAAATGTGCTGCAATTTCTTGATTTTTCTAAATAAGCGAATTAACCTTATGCAGGCCCGCGTCTAGTGCTTTTGGCGCTCTTGTGCAAATTTAAAATAACGCCCCAAATTTGTATTACGTTCATATGTGAGTACAGATACGGGTTAAGTTAGGTATTATTATCCACTATTAAAAATTTTTTTTTAAAAATGTATTTCCATACATTTGTTTTCATTATTATATTTTACAAGTGCAAGCCATAAGCCATACAAGTAAAGCACAAGAATCTCGTATATATCCACAGGACGAAACTGATCGACAAATAAAAACAAAACAATATATTATTTTAATATTGCAAAATGTCACCTTTTTAGGGTTAATATCCGGGTATTAGGTATTGTTATTAATATTTTAGCTATGTAAATTGAGCTTTCCATGCTTTAATTTTTGCAAATTGTTTAATTAAATCTTCAGTGTCTAATTTTTTTAGCTCGTCCGTTTCTATTGAAATGATAGCAAGATTTCTTAGCCGGTTTTGCCCCATGGCCGATCATAATAATTTTTTATTATTTTGAGTTTTGAAAAAGATCGTTCTGCGGTAGCAGCAGAAACCGGCATTGTTAATAAAATATGAAGTATTATGCTCGTATTAGGAAAAGAATCCACTAAGTTGTTAATTGTTATATAATTTTAAATATCTTCTGGAGACGTAATAACTTTTTCATCAAAATTTTGTAAATATTGCAATTTTTTAACAAGCTTGACCGCAGTTATGTCTCGTTCATTGCGAGTTTTGTCGTTTAATAAATTTTCAACTGTTGACATAATTCTAATTGTTAATTTTCGGAATAATTTATAAATTTATCAATATTTCATTAAAACGCGAAATTATTAGAGTAAGAAGAAAGTAATTGGAAACTGTCATCCACTGATATTATGATTACATCTAGAGCATTAAAAAAACTTTGAACTTTAAAGTTTCGTCGTGGATCGGTTCATCGTCACATTCATAATCAAAATGTTGTTTTATTTTTCGCGGTCTTAGACCTCTTTGTTTTTTGAATTTAAGTTCTATGTTTAAGCTGGATGCTATTTCTTTAGCATCATCATTAAACCTTTATCGGAGCGACAAGCTTTCAAAAAATTATTCAAATGATTTAAATGACACTGAGCAACATTAAAGTTCGGATTTTGAATAATTTTACTATAACTTTACTTAAAATATTATACCACAATATAACTTAAAATTTTGCATTTTTTTTGGCTAACGTTGAATCCAAATTTTTTACGTTATTTTCAAAGTTTCAAACAGAGCATCATAACCCTCCCCAAGTTGATACCTTAAAGGAATTATTGCATCTATTCTACTAGACCATCGAGTATCCGATAAAGGTTTTTAAGTTAAATTTGTTACATTAGATTTCAGAATTGTCCAGCGTTTAGTAGAAGCTGAAAACAATACAAACAGTTCTTGAACTAAAGAAAAAAATTGATGCTCAAAGTATTCGATTTTGCGACATGATTGACGACTAAATTTAGGGCATGATTGCAACAAGGAACAAAGAAAGCTCGCGGATTGAAATCCAAATTTTTTTTTGTAGACCATTATGCCTACCACGCATATTTGCCCAATTGTCGTAACCTTGACCCAGCAAATCGTTGATATTTAAGCCTTCTTTCTCTAACGCCGACAAAAGAAATTTTGTCAAGCCTTCACCCGACACATCATCTATAGGACAAAACAATAAAAAATGTTCTATACTAATTCCCGTGCTCTTTAAATTAACAAATCTTATACAAACTGAAATTTGTTCTTGGCGACTAGAGTCAGCAGTGCAGTATAATATGGAATAATATTTTGCCTTTTGTTGGAAATAAGTTAATCGAAACGTGCCCGCCGTTAAAAATATATATATATGTGTGCGTTGTTAATACATGCGTGAATACAGCTAGTAGTAATAAAGAGCGTTAAGCGCGGATAAGTCGCATGCCAGTTGTACTCGCGCATTTATTTGTTTTAAGTTGTATTTCTTTTATTATAATAAACTTTGATTTCACTTCATTTTTCTGTCAGGTTATGGGCCCAGAAACGCCCAAAGTGCTATTTTAAAAAATAATAGTGTGTAAAGTGTAAGTGAATCATAACGATAATAAGGAAAACGCGTGGCGCGAAGGATTACATTAAAAAATGGCTACGGCAACGGGTTTCGCGAACATTGAAAAATTAACAGAAAGCAATTATGAATTGTGGAAAGTGCAAATGAAAAGTGTACTAGTTTTCAATGATTTGTGGCAATACGTCAATGGTATGGAAGTGAAACCAACAGAAAATTTTATTAATTGGATAAACAAAGACTCGAAGGCGTTGGCATTAATAAATCTTTCCATTTCGCATGGGCAGTTAAATCATGTAAAAAAGGCATGTTCATCGAAGGAAGCATGGGATGCACTTCAAGCGATATTTGAATCGCGCGGCCCGGTAAGAAAAGCAGCTTTGTATAAGCAATTGTTACGTATGGAAAAGAAGTCGAATGTTAGCATGACACAATATTTAGCAGATTTCACACGCAATGCAGAATACCTGGACGAAGCAGGAATTCCAATACAAAATGAATTATTATCAATTATGCTGTTAAGTTCGTTACCTACAGATTATGATAGTTTTACCATTGCAATTGAAACGCGTGATGAAATACCGACGCTTGAAAATTTAAAAATTAAACTTATTGAAGAGGAGGCGAGACAGAATGATCGATCTTCAAGAACAAGCGATATAGAAAATGTAAGCACTGCTATGATTACAAAAGGTCATTCATACCAAACGAAACAAAATAATGTTTCTGGGAAGTATAAATACACGAAATCCGATACGCACTTTAAAGGCAAATGTTTTAAGTGTAATAAATACGGTCATAAAAGTCGAGATTGTAAATTAAAATTTAAATCTAACGAAGCAAATAAAGTGAATGACGCGATGACAGTTATTGCATGTAATACGGGAATTGATAAATCAAATTCGTGGTACCTTGATAGTGGCGCAACCAAGCATATGTGTAACAATAAACAAAATTTTGTAACTTTAAATGAAAGTGAACAATTAAAAGTTTATACGGCCGCAGAACATTTTATAGAATCCACCGGAAATGGAGACGTAAATTTAAATGCGAAAATAAACAATCGTTTCACGAATAAAGTAAAATTAAAGAACGCATTATACGTTCCCGAACTTCGAAACAATTTACTTTCTGTTTCAAGTGTTACCGACAATGGTTATACGGTTACCTTTATGAAAGATAAAGCAATTATTAATCGAAAGGATGGTTCGGTAGTTCTTACAGCATCAAAACGTGATCAACTTTATGTAGTGAACGAAAAAGAAGAAAGTGTTGCATTTGTACGTGACAACGATGTTGAAAATTTAGTTAGATGGCATCAAAGGTACGGACATTTAAACGTTAACGATTTGAAAAGAATGGAAAACGAAAATATGGTGTCTGGTATGAATTTGCATTCAAAAATAAAAGAATTAAACTGTGAAGTGTGCGCAAAAAGTAAAATTCATGTGCAACCGTTTAAACAATCGACAAATCGTGAAAAAGAAACTTTGGGTTTAGTGCACTCAGACATATGTGGACCAATGAAAACTGAATCATTAGGTGGCGCGAAATATTTTGTAACGTTTATTGACGATTACTCACGTTATACGGAAGTTGTTATGCTCCGAAATAAGTCCGATATTTTCCAAGCTTTCAAAAATTACAAAACAAGAGCAGAAAGACAAACTGGCCATCGCATAAAAAAGCTTCGAACGGATAATGGAAGAGAATATTTATCAAGTCAGTTCAAGAGTTTCCTTGAAGATAATGGAATAGTACATCAACTAAGTGTTGAGTATACACCTCAGCAAAACGGTGTTGCAGAGCGAGCTAATCGAACGTTGGTCGAAATGGCACGTTGCATGATGTTACAAGCTAAGCTTCCAGATTCCTTATGGGCCGAAGCAGTGAATACAGCAACCTTTTTGAGAAACAGGTGTGCTACTAAGTGTTTAAATGGGACCACTCCCATTGAGGCATGGTCAGGAAGAAAGCCGCACGTTAGTTTTCTGAGAATTATAGGCAGTAAAGCTATTGCATTAAATAAAAATCAAAGAAGAGGAAAATTTCAACCGAAAGGTGATGAATATGTGCTGGTAGGTTATTCAGATGAATCCAAAGCTTATCGTTTGTGGAAACGAGGAACAAAGCTAGTCATCAAAGCTCGAGACGTAAAA
This sequence comes from Aquatica leii, assembly GCA_035610365.1. Taxonomy (NCBI): domain Eukaryota; kingdom Metazoa; phylum Arthropoda; class Insecta; order Coleoptera; family Lampyridae; genus Aquatica; species Aquatica leii. The sequence goes on from CM069435.1 coordinate 19,141,761, forward strand.
TTTATCGAGAACATTGAACCTAATGAAACAGCATCAAAAGAAATTTTTATGCTGCCAGATCAAACAGTTGACATGACGCATGAAGAGGACGATGAAACCTACGAAGATAATACAGAACATAACTTAAAAATAGAAGTTGAAGCAGATGTTCAGGAAGAGAGTTATCAAACTGATGAAGAAGAAGCAAGTCATAGTACTCGACGAGGACCAGGTCGTCCAAAACTCTTAAGAGATGGTCGCCGAGGTAGACCGTCAAAGATTTACAAAACCAAGATCAAAGAATGGGTAGATCCCCAATCAGCAACAGATGCTTTGGAACATGAAAACAAAGAAGCATGACTAACCGCCATGAAAAACGAGTACGACACATTACAACAAAACAAGACATGGATTCTTGTACCAAGGCCAATACATAAAAAAGTTCTAACAAACAGATGGGTGTTCAAAACGAAATTTGACGAAGATGGAAAAATTAAAAAACACAAAGCAAGGCTGGTAGCCCGCGGAAACACTCAAAAATATGGGGTCGATTATGAAGAAGTGTTTGCACCAGTAACAAGATACGAAACAATCCGTACGTTATTGGCAGCTTGTGTAAATGAAGAATTGCACGTACATCAAATGGATGTAGTTTCTGCTTATGTGCAAAGTGACTTACACGACGAAGTATATATGGAACAACCGGATATGTTTGTTGAACACGGCAACGAAGAAAAAGTCTGCAAGTTATTGAAACCACTATATGGACTGAAGCAATCAGGTCGGGAATGGTACAATAAACTGGATGGTTATTTGACCAAAATTGGAGGTAAACGTACCCCAGCAGATCCGTGTGTTTACGTGTTTGGCGAAGAAGATGAATTGGTTATTGTGTTAGTTTACGTTGACGATTTAATTTTGGCTGCGAAAAAGATTCAAAATCTCGAATCAATAAAATTGAAATTGGAGTCATCATTCAAGATGGTAGACCTTGGTCAAGTTAGCAACATCCTTGGAATCACTGTACAACGAGAAGGAGCTACAGGAAGTATTCATCTTTCACAGAAAAGGTATGTTGAGGAATTAGTTGAAAAGTTCAATATGGAAACTGCAAAGACAGTGTCGACTCCGATCGAACCTAACTTGAAAATTTCAAAAGAAGAATGTCCAAGAACAGAAGAAGAAAGGGACGAGATGAAGAACAGACCGTACAGAGAATTAATTGGAGGTCTGATTTATTTAGCTAATGCAACTCGTCCAGATATAGCGTTTGCAGCCAGTACATTAAGTCGTTTTTGTTCCGATCCAGGAAAAAGTCATTGGGTTACTGCGAAACGTGTATTGAGATATTTAAAAGCTACATCTCATTATGGCATTACGTATGTTAAAAATGAAGAAAACCTCATGGCATACTCAGACTCGGATTGGGCTGGAGACATCGATGATCGAAAATCATGTACGGGTAATGTCCTAATCCTGGCTGGAGGTCCAATTAGTTGGAAATCGAAAAAGCAATCTTCAGTGGCATTATCAACAATGGAAGCGGAATACGCGGCGCTTTCAGAAATTTCTCGTGAAGTTGTTTATGTTAGTAGACTGTTAACTCATATGGGTTTTTATAAATATGCAAAACCACCAGTGAACGTCTTTTGCGACAATCAAAGCGCAATTGAATTGTCAAAAAATGCTGTGTTTCACAAACGAAGTAAGCATATAGATATACGTTTTCACTTTACTCGTGAATTAGTAGAAAATAAATATATCATCATTAACTATGTAGAAACGAATTATATGCTTGCTGACATTTTAACGAAATCTTTAACTAAATGTAAACACGATAAATGTGTAGCGATGTTAAACTTAAATGGATCATGTAATTAATATGTAGGGCACATATCGATGTTGGAAATAAGTTAATCGAAACGTGCCCGCCGTTAAAAATATATATATATGTGTGCGTTGTTAATACATGCGTGAATACAGCTAGTAGTAATAAAGAGCGTTAAGCGCGGATAAGTCGCATGCCAGTTGTACTCGCGCATTTATTTGTTTTAAGTTGTATTTCTTTTATTATAATAAACTTTGATTTCACTTCATTTTTCTGTCACCTTTTTTAGTTAGTTCTAAAATTTTGGATTTGATATTTTCACCGATCAAGTTGATTACTTCATTTTGTATTTTATCCCCGAGATAGTTTTTGTGATCTTTTATTTGAGCGTTTTGTATGTTTTCACATAATCGGTTCAAATTTGGAAATCATGTCTATGCATTTTAAAAAGTTACCATTGTTTTTCTCAAACAATTTATTACCGTAGAGCGGGGCTAAGTGGTCCACCGCGTGTAAAGTGGTTCAAAAGGACAACTATAACAAAATAATTTAAAACAAACATTTGTCCCAACAGCGCTGCGGTCGTTCTTAGGTGCTTCCTAACACCCACCGAACACTTCGCCGTGAGTAGCTTGGCGGTTGACGTTCTACTAGCGATAAAACTGCGTCATAGAAACACGTGTAGTAAAACATACTTTTTAAATAGGTTATAAACCTCGTTCATAGTATAAAGAGGTAAGTAAATTTTGTAGTTATTAATACATTGGGTACATACCATATGATCCCGTTATACAAAGTTTAAGTTACTTTTTAGTTATTTTTCTTTGTCTTGAAAATACTAAAATGTGAATCAAAAAACGTATAAAGTGAGGGAAAAGTGAACCGGTCCACTTTATCCACCTTTATACTACAAGTACCTACCTACTACTTCACACGGTGTTTTTTTATTTCAGATAAATACAATGGTTCGCAATTACAAAAGAAAATTCGGCAAAGACCCCAACCGCAATTATACAGAGAGGAACCTGCAATTGGCTCTAGCTGAAATAAGGAAAGGAAGTTTATCGCAGAGAAAGGCTTTGGAAAAATATGGCGTCCCGAGAGCAACATTGAAGAGAAAGTTAGATAATTCACATCCAAAACCATACGGAAGACAATCAGTTTTGAGTCAACATAAAGAAACACAGTTGGTAGATGACCATCTGCTTTGCGTATCCTGGGGGTTCCCACTAACGAAACTAGACATTCGAATTATTGTCAAGCAATTTTTGGACCGAACGGGTAGAAACGCACCAGGCTTTATTAACAATATGCCAGGCAAAGACTTTTTTAAATCCTTTTTTAAGAGACATCCCAACATCACCGCCCGCTTTAGTAATAACATTAAAAGGTCGCGAGCCGCGGTAGACATCCAGAAAATAAATAACTACTTTGACGAATTGGAGATCTCTTTGGCAAATGTTTCTCCACTGAGTTTAATAAATGTAAACAAAGGGTCATTGTAAAAAGGGGATTCAAGCATCCTGAAAACGTGCTGGATTCAAGCAAAACAAGTGTCTCGGTAATGATGGCAGGATCAGCAAGTGGCTTTTTACTGCCCCCTTATATTGTGTACCGCGCCGAAAATATTTATCCTACCTGGATCGAAAGAGGGCCAGTTGGAACACGGTATAATAGATCAAAAAGTGGTTGGTTTGACGAAAACATTTTTGACAGCTGGTTTGAAACACATGCCTTACCTTATTTGAAGAAGCAACCGACACCCCGCGCTCTTGTCGGAGATAATTTATCTAGCCATGTTTCATCACATGTAATTGAGCAATGTAGGATCAATGAAATTTTATTTATTCTTCTACCGCCCAATGCAACACATCTATGTCAACCACTGGACGTGGCATTTTTCGGGCCGTTAAAAAAAATGGCGATCTGTTTTGCTTGACTGGAAAAAAAATCGGGGAGTTCCCCCAAAGTACGAGTTTCCAAGAGTTTTGCGTCAAGTCATAGACTCATTGGAAAAAAGGTCTGAAAATTTAATCGCGGGCTTTGTTGCTACTGGTTTATATCCTCTAAATAGGCAGAAAATTTTAGACAAGTTGCCAAAATCAAACGATCAACCGCATGAAGCCGTGAACATGTGGAACCCCGAATTATTAAACTTTTTGCAGAAAACTAGGTCACCGGCTAATGTAGAAAAAAAACACGAGGCAAAAAAACTGAAGTTCTCGCAGCAAAAAGTGGTTCCAATAGTACTGTCAATGATTATTCAGATAGTGCTGATAATGGTGACGAAATCAGCCTACACGACGAGAGTTCGGATGATATGGAAGTTGATAGTAATTTAAATTGTAGCACAGATACTTTCAATGAGCCTTTAAACTGTGGAGAGAAAAATGTAGATATAACAACAAATCTGGCTATAACAAAGTTCATTGTTGTTAGTTTTCCTTTAGAATTACGAAAAAAACAACTATACTTTGTAAGGCAGATAATCAAAATTAAAAAAAACGGAAAAGAGTTAAAAGTGAATTTTTTGCCTAAAATGTGTGTTAAGGACACTTATTTCACATTCCCTCAAGTTCGTGATGAATGTGTTATCGACACCGACAGTAATAAGATTATTGAAAAGATTGCTGTAAAACGTTGTATTCCAGGTAGATACCAATTTGATATCTTAAAAATACCGCTTTCAAATTTCTCATAATTTAGTGTTTACATTTTACTGTTACTTTTTTTAACGTGTTTTAATGTACCTACCTACCGTTTAAGTTTATTTGTACAATAACTGCATGAGAGTTATTATCGGAGCGTCTTTATCTTTTTTTTTAAATTACATTTTTTAAAAAACACCATACCGGAGTTTTTTTTTTCCAACAACCAACTTTTTAAAAACGTAAATTGGTGACCCACTTTACACACTGGGACGGTTAAATATGCCAAACCACGGATATTAAATGGGTGGCTCTCTTTCCCCATAACTATAGGTAAAGTGGGCCGGTCAACAAAAAAAGATTATTAACCGACATAACTGTTTTTTGGAAACAAATTTCCCAAGACATGGGTGTGGTACCAATAGCTATGTAAATTTAAATTTATAGCCAAATGGAATAATATTTTCCCTTTTTTAGTCAGTTCTAAAATTTTGGATTTAATATTTTCGCTCATCAAGTTGATTACTTCATTTTGTATTTTATCCCCGAGATAGTTTTTGTCATTTTTTATTTGAGAGCGTTTTGTATGTTCTGACATAATCGGGTCGAATTTGGAAATCATTTCTATGCATTTTAAAAAGTTATCATTACTTATTACTGCTTCCACGAAAAGCTAAATTTTGCTGACCTAAAAACTGAATCACGTAGAAAATTCTTTCTATAACAGCTTGCCAGTATTTAGTTTCTCTGTTTATTACATTTTGAATTTCAGAATCAATTATTTCATTTTTATTAAAACGGTTAGAAAGATCTAGCAATTTTAGAACATTTTCGATATGTGACTTGCTCTTTTCATGAATGTTTGAATGTTCACTTAAATGCTGCCAGTCATTGTAACCAGATTCATCACTAAGGCGAACAAATTTCAAATAGCTGTCATTAAAAATTTTGCAACAGAAGCAGTAAAGTGAATTTTTTGTTTCGGAATACAACAACCAAAAACGGTAATTTTTTTCTTTATTCGATAAAATTCTAAAAAAGTAACTATTGGAAAACCGACTCCGAACTATCCCTCGGATAAATATCTTTTTTATTTTGATAATGGTCAGGGCTACGTTCTATTAATTCTTGAATATTATTAGGACGTAATTTCTTTGGCCATAGTGCAGTATGTTTCGAAAGTTGACTCATATGTTCCGTTTTGATAATTTTTGAAGGTCTTGATTTCTCATTATCAGTGGAATTTAAAGATGTTGATGGATTGCTTTCTAGAAGATCAGTTTCTTGTCTGCTACTGATACTTGTTTCAAGTAAAGGTTCATAATATTGGGATTTGTCTGTATTATTGTTGTTATTAATATTTGACAAAGTAGACACGGGTTTTGAAAAAAATGCGTAATTTTGACATGGTTTTCCAGTTCTTTCTTTCTTTTTCTTTTATTCAGCAAATTTTGATATCCAAACAATTTCTTCTTTTTTTTGACATCCTGTATACTGTAAAGAAATTAATACGTAAGTAAACAAATTGACAAATTATTCATGAAAAATTTTCTCAATATTACTTCCCTAGCAGCACAACAAGATTGGATCGAGATAGGCTATCAATATTGGTGCAACATTAAAATGTAACACTTTTATATATAGTATATATATATTGGCAACAATCTATATTCTACTTTAGCAACTAATATTGGTTTTAGCTTGGTGACCAATGTGTTTTCTACGTTGGTGACCTATCTAGGTTTACACATTGTAAACCAACATATATTTAAAATTGAAAATTGACAACTATTGTACATTGATAACCTATATTAGTTTTGCATTGGTAACCGACATCTATTCTACATTGGTGACGTGTATTAGTTATACATTGAGAACCAACTTCTATTCTTTATTGGCAACCTGTATCTGTCTTACATTGATCACCAACAATTGTTCTAGATTCAAAACCAATCTTTATTTTATATTAAAAAAGTTGTTAGTAATAAATTTTATAATAATTTAGTAACGTATATATTCTTTATTGTCTACAAAAAATATTGACAAATTTTTTACATGTATTAAAATTATTATTTTTAGCAATGAATTAGATAAAAATAAGAATCAAAAATTATAGTTAATTAAATTAAAAATAGATCATTAATCATCATACAAAAAACAATAATACATAAATCTAACTAAAAAGTTATAATAATTGTTCTTCGGAGCAGCGATTGCCATGAACATCAGTGATAAAATTTTCGAATATTTGTGTCTTGCACTTATTGGAATCGGCGTTCAACTGCAACTTTAACAAACATGAATACTAAGTATATTAATTTTAAAGTATATTTACAGCTTACCCAAAATAACTTCGTAAATTTTCATTAAACTACAAAATGATAATTTATTCTTTCTGCTAAAGCTTGAGTATAAAACTATAGCCTGGAGTTTTTTTGTATCGCTATAAAAACAATCAAATTTTTTTTCTAAAATTGGTAATTGCAACTTACCTATGTTTTATTTTTTCGGTTCTCCTAAATGTTTAACATCTTTATTCTTTATTTTTCTTCGGCACTTTATTACATACAATAGCTTAAAACTGATAATTTGTTTTTGAGTAGAAGCAGTATTTAAAATTTCTGCAATAATTTAGTTATTAAACTCGATATATTAAGTAGGTACTGAGATTTGTTTCTTTTAAGACAACGAATTTAATAGATCAGCATTATTATAACGTTATTTATAGAGTTAAATTCTATTTCAAACTAAAAAATGTTTTTATCTAAACTTGAATAAACCCAAATTAAAAACATGGCAAATTATACAATTAAAAATGAGATTTAATGTTATAATAAAAAAAATTACTTACGTTAAATCCAAAGTACCTGCTGCAAACACAACTTAGTGGCATAAAGAAAAATGCGTATTAGACGAAGGGTACAAAAATACAATGAAATGATTTACAAGGGATCAGTAAAACTGCGAACAGAACTTGTCGACCTTGAGCAAACAATTTTTCGTAAACGTAAAAATACAAAGTACTTTTATTTGATTGCATTATAAATTATAATTATATAACGTTTTAAACTTTTTATTGTAAAATTTTGTTGACTATGTCATATGTATATACTTTGAGTTTGAGACAGATCCTTTCACATCTACCTAAATAATAAGTTGTAACAAAAAATTAATTTGAGCAGAATGTTTACAGATTACTATTTAATATTCTACAATATCTTTAATTGTCTTACATTCGATGTTTCTACACGTTGGATTTATGCAGTTATTTAATCTTTATTTACTTAGAGACAAAAGGATAAATAAAACTTATGGTTTTAAAAGTATTTAAAAATGCTTCAACAAGTAATAAATAGCTTAACTATTATGATGATTATAAACCACTTTTAAACAGTATTTATCAAAAAAAATATTTTTTATTAATTTAAGCAATGTAATTAAAATGTACCTAAGTATAATTGATGCGATACTTTTAAGCACCAAATATTCAAAATAAGCTAAATTCAACACATTAAGAATATTGACTAAAGATTCGATCTAATAATAGTCATTAATAACTACGTATGGTATATACTATAGTAATCATTTTTTTTTAACAATATAAGACAGTAATAGTTTGCAAATATTTTATTAAGATCGGTTTTACACACAATCCATAATACTTTACCTAAATAAATATAATGTAGGTTCTATGTTGCTTTACAATATTTAAAAACGATAGGATGTCAATATGATATCTAATTTAATGTTACGTGGTCATTCAATATTGGTTATTCTATATAAATTCAACGTCTATTTTACATGATTTTACTACATGGGTAATAATTGGCTGCTAATATTTTAACAAAATGGGTTTTAAATGGCCAATATTGGCCAATATTCAAATATCAGAAACAGATCCGAACCATATGGTTCCAACTTTGTGTTCTACTAGGGTATTTCAAGTTATTTCAAAATTTATAAATTTTTATAAATAGTAATATTAGTGCTTATCAATTATTTTGTTTGAATTTACTTCAATTAACAATGATGTTTATATAATCAAATATAAAAGGATTTTTGAGATGCAAGATTTTGGCTTTTAATGTTTTAATAAATCTAAAATAAAAAATAAATTTTAGATGAACTCACCTTAATTCACAACACAAAACACATCACTATAAAGTCTGTGAAAATACAAAAACTTCACTTCGCTAAGTTAATTATCGATCGGGCATCAGGCAATAAATGAAATAGCGACCGATGCGGCGCTCAAATATATAAAGTTTCGTACATTGCAAGCTCTGACAAGAAAATCGCTTGTTCGCTCGTTGACTCGTTGCAAGCCAAATTTCAAGCTCAAACATGAATAAAATCAGATTTGTTTGAGTTCACACAATTCATGATATCATGTTACGTATTACATGGTATTACCTATTTGATCGAATAAATGCTATTATTGCGTACTCTCATTTAATATATACTAGCTGACCCGGCGAACTTCGTACCGCCTAACAGTCAATGAATGTCGTGTTACTTATTAGCTGAACTAAATTTATGATTTTATGGAAGTCATACAATGAATATAAAACAAATATTAAGTTTCGTACTTTATTAAGATAATAACACAAAAAAATATAAAAGTACAAAAATCAACTATATTAATCGGTTTAATTTTCTTCATTGAAGCACCTTGTAATATACGACATTTTTTTCTTAGTTAGATTTCGGTTGCTTGTTTGGATTCTTCAAATTTTCTCACGCCCTGATGAAACCCTTTACGAAAGTGGGCGAAACGTTGGAAACTTCGGTTACAACAATGACACGATTCAAATCCGGAAGACGTTCTCATCTTAGTATAGTCTCCGACCTTGGAAGCCTTCGCTACTGCACACTATGTTGTTACGACGGTCGACGAAGATCGGCAACAAGTTTCTTATGATATATGTTAACGTCTATGATACTTATTTACAAATAATATTTAATCGACTTGACCTAAAAATCTGATGGTTAGATCATGCATTAATAAAAATGAGTTATCAATAGGTACTATATTTTTTTTCTTTTTTTCTTTTTTTGGTTTCACGAGTGGTAAAATAGCAGACTCTAAATTTTGTTCGCTTACAATAAAAATCATTTTCTTAAAAAATTATGTAATTAAATATTAGTCTCTGTAGGTTTATTACTAAAATAATAAAATATAAAAATATAATGACGTAAAGGGCGTAATAATAAGTTAGGTACGTTTATTGCTAAAATATTTTTAGACATGAAGTCATCAAGTCTAAAACTAAAAAGAAAACTGAAATAAATGTCTTCATAAATGCTTTACGTTTGTACTCCTTTTAGAAATGAAATGTGAGCTTAGAGATAATATCCATTATCCTGCCGTGCGTGTCATGCTTTAACGCCATTACAGAATGTATATGGGTTCCAACAACCATAAAACACCTTGATAAATAACATTTTGTTTAGTTTGTACAGAAGATTCTTCAAACTTTATAATTTATTCTGTAATCGATTTTAATGGCGTAATTACGCTTTCGTCTGATTGTAAGATTGCGTGCTTTCTAAGCTACACGATTTTTGGCGAAGTCAATTTAATCAATGATGTGTGATTTTACACGACGAGTTCACACCTTCTCAGTGATGAAATATTTGTACAAGAAATATTCGAGTCCTTGACATTCTTATGCAAAATAATTTTCGGAAACTTAATATAAACCCCCTCTTTTTATCCGTCATCACCCACAGTTTTTGGGGAATTTCCACCTTTATTTTTATGAGTTTATTTTAAGGAGTGAAAATTATTATTTTAGCTATAAAAAAGAATAGTTTAAAAGTAAAATGTAAAGAATAATAAATGAATAACTATCTTTATTTGGTGCTGGCTTTCTTTTGGTACTTTAAAGTAGAAGTTTCTCATACCAAAGACTACCAGTACTATGTCAACATGCTTGCATTTCACTTCTCAAATTTAGCGATGGAACCGTTCATCCGGAACTGCTCCAAAATTATCGTTTTTGTTGTACCCAAAAGGTTCTCATGCACGTTTTAGAAAACAAAGCTGAGCTCGTTTTTCTTTGAGACTAGAGGATCGTAAGCGAAATTTTTCTAACCGGGAGTAACTTTCTGTGGATGTTTTCATACGTCTACTTTATATCCACAGAGTATGCAACCGGAACTGATGGTAACTCACTCTCATTGGCTAACAGGACAACGTTCAAACTTGTGTTTGATGACGGTCTATAAACAGTCTTTATTTGTCTGGATTACATGGCATATTCAGTTTTATCATCAATTCATATGAATTAGGGCAAAACCTTAAGCCATAGTGGTGTTCGTTATAAAAATTGGTTGGTTTTGTGATGGGTTGTAGACCTAGAATGATCAATGGGTGGTGCAAGTTCCATCTGTAGTTGGAGATCGCTGGGGTTACGTGGATAATGACCAAAATTTTTTTTAAATGTTTAAGTGCATATGGACCGTAGAGCATGTTTAGATACGTCATGGGTAGAAAGACTTGATCTGTAGTAGCAAGATTTTTAAATACAAACGTTCTTGTTCTATAGGTTGTTTAAAGAACGTTGATGCATTGTATATGGTGATAAAATAGCACAATTCTGGACTTCCAGTGTCTTTATTTCTTTTTCTTTAAAATGTTGTTCTTACTATGAGGGTTATCTCTGCTCGCTGCGTATGAATTCTGTGTTCTTTTAGTGCGACTTCTACGAGTATTTTAGTTTTTTCTACGTATCACCTGCTACATTTACATGAGACTTGGTAGATGCAGTTTTTGGAATCTTAACTGGTCTGTGGTCTCGTGCCAAAGATCATACTTCTAATGGTGTCTGATGATCTGAACACTGTATTGATTTCGTAACATTTATCTATGCGTTTTATCGTTTCAGATAAGCTTCTAACGTATGGGATGCTGAGTAATGCTTTCTGTGATTCATCTTTTTTTTTTATTGCTGACTTATGTTGGTTTAGGGTTTATGAAGAAGCGCTTCTATTATCTTCATTGGATAGCCATTTTGTTTTAGGTTTCTTTTTATGTTTTTGATTCCTTTTTGAAGTCCTCTCTCTGTATTACATCATAACTTGTGGACTCTGTCAAATGAAAACTTTGCTATCGCTTTCTTTGTTGTTGTTGAGTGCTTAAATGCATGGTTTAGATATTGGCCAATATGAGTTGGTTTTCTGTAAACAGCCGCCTCGATCATTCTTTTGTGTTTTTTACGTGAACGTTTGTTACATGCCAAAGTTAACACAAAGTTACTGCCTGAAATGGGGTAACATAAACGATGTTGTGCCACTAGCTCAATGGAGAAGGGGGTGGGTTGTAATTTAAAATTCCGTGAAAAATTGGAAACGCGATCGACGTAAAATTGAACTAAAACGGTAAAATAGTCAAAAATCGGTAAGGGCGCCAATCAAGGTCACGATGAGGGTAGCTTTCAAACCCCTGATTATCCGAAAGCTCATCTGGTTGGTCACAACCCCAGAACTTACCTTGAGTTGTAACTATACTGAAATACACTTAAAAACAAAAATTTACGTATGCGGCAGCTAAATGAATAAAAGCTCTTTACATTTAACAATTTAACATTTATTGATTGAATATTTAACAACAAAAACAATAAAAAAAAAATAATTATTAGTAAACAAATTTTAATAAAATAAAAATTAATAATCTTAAGCAAAACCAAACAAAAATGAACAATCTACACACAAAACATTAAATTAAAATTTATAAAAAGAAAATGCTACAATAATAGCGTTAACTCGACGTTTTCAAATAAAACATAACGCAAATAAATTTCAAGGCCTTGACCGCATAAGAAATTAAACAATTCAAATAACTAAGAACAATACAGGTTATGAAATATATGTCCGAACTTTAATTCGAACTAAACAAAATATAGTTTATAATTCGTTACATTATCTTATATTCGGGAATACGATTTACTTTTCAAACGCACCAAAACAAAGTTAATTTATTTTAACTTCTCGCAAACACTTTAAGTGTTCATTGAAATAATTAAATTTAACGTTCGTCGTAATTCAATCGGCTCAAATTCAAAGCTTTTACTGCATTTCAATCGCGGGTCACTACACGATAATAACCAAAATCGATAAATACCTTTACTTAATTGTAGAAACCAGGTAAGCTGCGGGTCACAGTGGTTTTCAAAGCTACAACCTCAGATGGACTTCGGCTGCTCCCAAACGTATCGTAGTCGAATGCGGGATCAGTGGAACCCCCAAACAATAGGTCACCAGCGGAAGATTTATTTCACAATTTAAACCGCACAATAGCGAAGAAAAGGGATTTTTCTACTCAAAACATCGAAACTAAATCCCTCAAACGTGAGTGTTTATTTTTGGATACCGTGACGTCTATATAAACCGTACATTACGAAATTTGAAAAATTAACATTTTCATCACAACACTTAATTTTCACGGTACCAATTAACTTCCGCGGTACTACATAACGATAGGGCAAGGTACCCTACTCACTCTACTACATCTCACGGTCCCCGGTATTTCTAATTCTCTCTCTGCCACGATCGAATCCTCATCCATATATCAACGTTTCTCGAATACCCTTTCCACAAAGGCTGTGTTCGAAATTTCAAGAACGAAAACACTCTTATTAAGAAGTGTGATAAAGAGGCAATCAGTCCCCATTACGTCATATTTATAGCATTTGGACACAGCATTTCGCTGGTACGTGAAAGTGTCAAATTGACAAAATATTATATTACAACAATTTAAACTGCCTAATAAATTAAGATAATGACTTAATTTTTCCACGTAATCTAAACGATTGACACAAAGAAATCAAAGTACGACTGTACTGAGAATGCACTTGAACAAAGAACTTTTGAACCAACTTAAAATAAACAAACGACGAAAATATAATTAATTACGATTATATCTCAGAAAGGAAACATAAATTACAACTGGAATTCTCAACAAACCAAGTGAAATACTTAATAAACAAAATCGCGAAATCAGATGGTTCACGGCGTAACAAAATACAAAACTTTATCAACAATTTACATTGTAACTTTGAATTTAAAATCGTAAAATAACTTATTAAACTCAATCTAAAATTACATTAAAACAAATTCAGAATACTGTGTCCATTACCAAAGATTACTCAAACAACCAATCGATTTTAAACGATGGTTACACCGAGCTAACAAATCGAGAAAGAAAAAAAAAGAAAACGCAAATTCAGCCAGCTGAATCTATTTATGGGGTCTGTCATAAAAGAAAACTGCTGACTTTTAAACGCAGGTCACACGTTCAAGAATGGTAGTGAGTCTTCGTTTTCCTTTTCGATGATGAATTTGATAGATGGTTTGAAGCTGTTCAGGTGATGCAGGAAGTTAAATTTAGCTTTCTCTATTGCCTGAGATTCAAACCAGTTTATGTAGACGGGTGATAGAGATGAACCCATTAGAAGATCGTCGTCTTGAGCAAAGAACCGGATTTGTTTCTGAAAATATGAGTTTTTGAGACAGCATTCTAGTAGTTTCATTATTTCTTTAAGTGGTAGCGTGGTTCGGTCCTATAGGTTTTTCGTCTTCTTGGAGCTTCTTTAGAATAATCTTTAGTGCTTCTTCCACAAAAACATTGGTGTATAAATTTTCCACGTCGAAACTAATTGGGTTGTTGTAGTTTTGCTGTTCTCAGAATATTTAAAATTTTTAACAAATGATGCGTTTTTGTGTTAGAATGGTTGCACAATCAGTAGTGGAAACTTAGCTACCGGGTATGTACTAAGTTCATTACGAGAACCGGTATCGGTCGAATTGGCATGTTGTCTTTGTGTATTTTGGGTAATACATACAGATGCGGAGGTTTGCTGTGGTGTGGTGTCAGCATAATTTTTGTTCTTGGTGTAAGAAATCTTTTGTATAATTTTAGAGTCTGGTAGATCTTGTTCTCATCCAGAGTTGTTGCTGGATCTTTGTTCAATATTCGGCAGTTTTCTTGTAAAATTTCTTCGATTTTTTGGTCCTAGGTAATAAACAATGTTACAATTCTTTTGTCGGGTGGGAAAATTTTTATGGATGTGTTTTTTCATAAGTTTTTCAAAGTTTCATTTTCCTGTCTGGTGATAGTACTATAATGTTTTTTTCTTTTTTAGTATACCTTACTTTTTATTTAAATTCTTCCGTTTGTACTGGTTCTAACCGTGTTGGCTTAACGGCACTGATGATGTTCAGTAAAGGAACGTCCTTCGGTGTTAAGGAATAACTGAATGTTTCTCCAATAGGGCAGTTTCTGTAGATGACAGTGTTTTAGATTAAAATAAAAAACTAACCCGAAACCAACAGAATATAGAGCCGACACTCAAAAGAAACTTAGAAGAACCATCTTCAATATCTCATCACTCCCATTGTCATCTACAGAAACCTCCGTATTGCAACAACAATAGGGAGATCTTTAATCAATAAAGTGCAGAATCTCCAATCTTGCATCCGATACTTTTACGACGCCGTAGTTGCAACCAGTGGAATCAAACCCGACAAAAGAAGACCAACAATAACCTCACCAAAGTGAAGACTTAGCTTTTTCCATAATGTTAGCAACGCCATCTATTGCTGTAAGCACATATTCCGTTTTTCTTGAGGAAGTACAACTATACTGCTCAGATATCGCCTTTACGACGCAGTCAATGAAAACAACTCTGACAAAAACACTCATTGAAAAACTTTAAAATCACGTACTAATGACTAAGCAACACCGCTGTCTATCAACATCACCTACCCAATCAGTTTGGACGCCTGTGGAGTTCCGGGAAGAAACCTCACGATTGATAGAAACGTCTTCAAACCGAGAGAGTCTGTTACCGTTCCCACTATAGAAGTTTCCACCCCTCCAACATCCCACTTTACGCGCAATGATGCCCTCCATTTGAGACCGCTTAAAAGCATCTGGAGCGCTTTAAAAGAAGCAAGCCGACAGCCGCACATCATTCCAGTCAGTGCTGGGCAAAGACACCTTTTTCTTAATGGACGACTCAGGACGATTTTATTATTAATGCTTATATTGATTTTGCGAGATACATTGTTAAATTCTGTTAGTATTTAATCCTTAGACCACGTTTGTTCTACATCACGTTTTGTAGTGACTACCGTCGTTCTTACACCAATGTCGAGTGTATCAATTGGCGTCCTAGAGCGTCAGGCTTATTCGGAAACAACGCGCACCGACTCACACCTGACAAGTTTTGCCGCAGCTGATTCTTTAACTTCTGAGACGACATCGTACCGTTTCTAACGATCGTTCTTCAAGATGACAACCGCCGCCTTCAAGCATCGTCCGACGAGACAACTACCGCATCCAACCATCGTCATCCAAGACTACAAATACCATTTTCTGAGACAAAAACAACCGCTTCCAACTATAGTCTGCCGAGACGACAACCTACTAACTCTAACCATCTTCCGCCGAAGTGACATAACACTAAAATACCGGTCTGGATCCGTTAAACTCTAGTTGCGCCCAACACATTGTCCGCATCAACGACAACCGCAACGAATGTCAATCAAGTCGACAGCCTTTTGTCTACGGCGCGCTAGTTGCTACTTGCACAAACCACTTGGCGATAATTGTCAACGTTTAATGGAAACCTGACCGAACACTAGATAGCGTTTATACAACAACTTGAACTACGTTTTCAGGAAGAACTAACCACCGAAAAGCAGCGTCTTTCTTTAACGAGACGAGCGTTAAAAAGCCAAGCAACGAAATGGTGGAGCATTTATTCATTTTTCACACGCTTCCAAAAGATTTATTTCTGGAACAACCATCACGAATGCATACCAAAATAATGTCGGAGTTTTTTCAGCATGCGGTATCAGTCTCCAATCTTGCATTCGCTATCGATTCTACATTGGAAAGCAACTTAACAACACTGACCGCTGAAACACAACAACCAGACGTCACACGTTGCCGTAAACTCATTTTTGGCCTGTCTTGAGGAACCTCAACAACACTGTCTTCAAGATGTCAGGTCTGCATCCAATGGAAACAAACCCGACGAAAAGAGATCAACAAGAACGTCAAGGCATAGTTTTTTTCTAAAAAGTTAAAGCGATTCACTGTAAGCATATATCTAGTTTGCTTTGAAAAAATACAACCATACTGCTTAAAAATCGTCTTGTCAACGTAAATTTTGCAGTTAATGGAAACAACTCCGAAAGAAAAAAACGGAGAAGAACCTCAAAAGCTTAAAGTGAAGAAACGGATTTATTGCAAAACTTCAAAAACTCATACGTTACCTACCAATGACCTATTAGAGACGTTTCCACCACCTCAACCACCACTTTCCGTTGCACCCGCAGAACTGCTCTACCATTCTAAACCGCCTAAAAGCGTCTGGAACGCTTTAAAAGAAGCAAGCTGATATTCGCAAATCATTCCACTTTAGGAATCCGTGCTGAGTTAAAGCATTTTTTTCTTAAAAGCATTTCGGTACTTCTTTCCTTTGTGAATCAAGGTCTGATTGTTCCGCGCGCGCATCACAGTCAAGAGTAAGCATATTGAGACTTGGCGTAATCAACGACCGTTCAAATACCGTTCTTTCTTGTTTATACATTTGTTTTTTTTATTTTTTATAAATACATTGTTTAATCCTGTTAGTATGCAATATTTGGCTCTACGTCTCGTCTCGAAGTGACCACCGTCGAGTGTATCATATTGGGATTTGACACCGCTCAGTAAAATCGATATTATCACAATTTGATAAAAATCTTTAGCACTTTGCTCCAGTTGCCCTTTTTCTCTCCGATGCCCTGAGTATTGTAAAGGTCAAACTAATGTTTGTCTCAGGCGCTTAATTCAAACTTGTAAGTAAGTTTTTAGAGAAACAAAAAATTTTAAATAATTTTATTTTTGCTGTACAATCTAAAGGAAAAAAGGTACAGATGAAATCAAGCAAAATTTTTATGAAGTAAATACGTTTTTTATGTTACCAAAAATGTTTTAGAAAACATTAAAATATTTCAATATCAATATTAAAATGAAAGATTTTTAAAATGTAGCAAAAATATTGTTTTGAAAAACTTTTTTTTTTTCTAAACTATTTTAAAACGTTGTAACGTTTTTAAAACATGAAAAAACGTTTTTTTGCTGATTGTGAGGAAACAAATTCATAATCGTTCCGGTTTATCATTGACAGTAAATGTTTCAATTCTTTTTAGTAGATTTTGAACTCTTCCTGACGGACAAACGGCACATTTTGGTGTATAGATAAATAAGGTCCAATCTACTTTTTGACCTCTACAATACGTGGTTGCTTTGTTTTTCAGTAATTTTGGAACACCCTGTATAATAAACAATAATAAATTAAAACTTTTAGTTAAATTGGTATTAATTGTCAATAGCAAATAACATGTATGTATGAATGTAAATAATTTTAACCAACTTTCAATGTAATTGGTTCTACAGTGCGCTGGTAACAAAACCTCAACCAAGTGTAAGATAAGACAATTGACACTATCTAAATATCAATATTTGTTTAATTAATAAAAAATATAATTTTGAAATGATTTTATACTTTGAAACTTAACTAATCTAAACCAAATAGATAAAAAAAAATTCTAAAAATAATTTGCAGAAGATTGATGCAAATCAAAATGAATCTTAGAAACTAAAAAGTGTTACAATACAAATTTAAAAAAATATTATGATGCAAATACATCCATTGTTTAGTAAACTTAGTCAAATACAGTATAAATTTGGAACAGATAATTTTAAGTGTTTGTTTAATAACATTTGTTTTAATAAAAACAAATATATTTTTTTACTAGCCGAAATGAAAAGCGTAAACGTTTGGTGTGGTTTGGTGGGCACCCAAACTCAGGTGTTCATTAATCGAAAGCAGTCTTGCGAGTCAAACGAAGACTGTCGACTTGTAGCTTTGGTGACTGCTCATAAACCCTCACTGCCGGAGACCACGAAGTTGAAGATGAATAGGCTTGGTAGAGATTCGGAAACACCATGAGAAGCAATTTTTGCTAACCTTTGATATGGTAAATATGCGTCCGCTTTTCAAGCTGCAGTTGTTGCTATTGACTGGATCTTTGTTATCTGGTGTGTCAGAATGTAAAAAACTATCGTAATGGCACACGCGCTAGTTTAAAAATAGCAGAGACACATATCGAACCTGAACCCGATTTTGGATCTCCTACGATACCGAAAAAGGCTTAATCCGCAGCAAAATATCAGTGAAATATAAGAAACTATGGAAAAATTTTTCAGAGATGAGGCACACCAAGTTCTTCTTTACAGAGCCACAATCAAACATCAAAATGCGCTATCAACCATGAGTACAAAAGTTAAAAAAACTCGCAAGACTAATAACAAGACACTGTGGCCTTAACAAACATGCAAAAAATTAGACTGCAAAGTAGTTCTTTTTGCCGCGAATGCTTGGAGGACGACGAGATTCCGCAGCCTTTGCTGCGGAAATGCGAAGAAACGCAACGCACAAAGATTCTCGGCAAACCAAAACTAATCGATAATGAGTTGAAAAAAGCCCCTTGGAATAAGACTAAATTACGACAGAACTGCTTGACAGCATCTTGAACATATCTATTAGTTAACATAGTTTTAAGTAAACAAAAACAAAAGTAAAAGAAGGTTCAAAATAGTCAATTAAAGATGCGCGAAATTACGCAAGCGTTGTCTGGAAAATCGGATAACTATGAAAATGCACATAATTCGTTTTTAAAGAAAAACGTTTAGGTTTGGGGTGCAAGGCGCTGGTAAATGGTTCTAAACGCTGTCGAGAACAGTTTCTATAGTATTATTGCATGGGTTTCCACATCACCCTGGAGGTACCACACTCAACGCGTTAACTCGTTTTTTTACATGGTCGAGTTTCGCCTAGAGCCCTATGTTTCCATGTGTTATACATGCCGTTAATTTTAGTGACTTAATTTTACCATCCCCCTTATATAAACAATAACTTACAAACTTAATTACAAACAATTTAAGCATACAATTCTTATTATACTAATACACACTCAATCCCTACCTTCTTTTTAATCGACGATAATGGTACCATTAGCAACCAAAAAACAAGTCAAAGCATTAGAAAAAATAAGATAAACGTTTTATCGAGTCAATTGCAAAAAACATGGATTCAAAATAAAGAAGAGTTATCCTACGACCATCCAAGAACAAGAACGAATGTAAAAATAAATATACTGCTAGCAGTGTAAACTATTTCCGAAACTAGTCTAATCAAGAAACGAACTGATAAAAATACGAATAACGAAAACGCATTCCACAAAACCTCCGTACTAACAATAAAAAGTATCTTTGTAACAAACTGCGTTTCTGCAAAATAATTAGATTAATTTTTCATACATACAAAAAAAAATTTACGTAATATACTTACTTCATAAAAACCAACGGCAATATAAAACAAGTTTACCTGATTCAAAAAAATACTTACAGTTCATAAAAAATCACTTTTAGTTCACTAAAACACTCCCGATGTATAAAAAAATTAATTTTGATATAGAAAAAAACAACCTTTGCAATGTATATAGAAAAGTATACAGTTCGAATACAGAAAAATTACTCGCCTAATATGTTTTTGTTAAAAAAAAACAGATTAATTCCACATAATAAATAAACCTTAAGATTAAAAAAAATCTTTGGCGTGCTAGAAACTTAATCACGTATAATAATAGAATACTCACAAAAAAATGCTTACCTGATTCAAAAAAATACTTACAGTTCCTTAAAAAAATCACTTTTAGTTCACTAAAACACTCTCGATGTATAAAAAACTAATTTTGATATAGAAAAAAACAACCTTTGCAATATATAGAATACTAATATGTTTTTGTTAAAAAAACAGATTAATTTCACATAGAAAATAAACCTTAAGTTTAAAAAAAATCTTTGGTGTGCTAGAAACTTAGTCACGTATAATAATAATGAACTCAAAAAAATGCTTACCTCATTCAAAAAAATACTTACAGTTCATAAAAAACACTTTTAGTTCACTGAAACACTCCCGATGTATAGAAAACTAACTTTGATATATAAAAAAACAACCTTTGCAATATATAGAATACTAATATGTTTTTGTTAAAAAAAAAGATTAATTTCACATAGAAAATAAACCTTAAGGTTAAAAAAAAATCTTTAGTGTGCTAGAAACTTAATTACGTATAATAATAGAATATTCACAAAAAAATGCTTACCTGATTCAAAAAAATACTTACAATTCATTAAAAATAAAAACACTTTAAGTCACTGAAACACTCCCGATGTATAGAAAACCAATTTTGGTATAGAAAAAACAACCTTTGCAATGTATATAGAAAAGTATACATTTCGAATACATAAAAATTACTCGACTAATATGTTTTTGTTAAAAAAAACAGATTAATTCCACATAGAAAATAAACCTTAAGATTAAAAAAAATCTTTGGTGTGCTAGAAACTTAGTCACGTTTAATAATAGATTACTCATAAAAAACACTAACCTAATTTAAAAAAATACATACTTACTGTTCATTAAAAAAAATCACTTTTAGTTTACTAAAACACTCCCGATGTATAAAAAACTAACTTTGATATAGAAAAAACAAACTTTGCAATGTATATAGAAAAGTATACATTTCGAATACATAAAAATTACTCGACTAATATGTTTTTGTTAAAAAAAAAACAGATTAATTCCACATAGAAAATAAACCTTAAGATTAAAAAAAAATCTTTGGTGTGCTAGAAACTTAATGACGTATAATAATAAAATACTCACAAAAAAATGCTTACCTGATTCAAAAAAATACTTACAGTTCATAAAAAAATCACTTTTAGTTCACTAAAACACTCCCGATGTATAAAAAACTAATTTTGATATAGAAAAAACAACCTTTGCAATGTATATAGAAAAGTATACATTTCGCATACATAAAAATTACTCGCCTAATATGTTTTTGTAAAAAAAAACAGATTAATTCCACATAGAAAATAAACCTTAAGATTAAAAAAAAATCTTTGGTGTGCTAGAAACTTAATTACGTATAATAGAATATTCACAAAAAAAATGCTTACCTGATTTAAAAAAATACTTACAATTCATTAAAAATAAAAACACTTTAAGTCACTGAAACACTCCCGATGTATAGAAAACCAATTTTGGTATAGAAAAAACAACCTTTGCGATGTATAGAAAAGTATACATTTCGAATACATAAAAATTATACGCCTAATATGTTTTTGTTAAAAAAACAGATTAATTACACATAGAAAATAAACCTTAAGTTTAAAAAAATCTTTGGTGTGCTAGAAACTTACATCACGTATAATAGAATACTCACAAAAAAAATGCTTACTTGATTCGACAAAACCAATTTTGATATAGAAAAAACAACCTTTGCGATGTATAGAAAAGTATACATTTCGAATGCATAAAAATTGCTCACCTAATATATTTTTGTAAAAAAAAACAGATCAATGACACACACAAAAAAACAAACTTAAAATTTGTAAAAAAATCTTTGGTGTACTAAAAACTTTCTATGTACCAAAAACACCTAAAATAAGACATTATTATTGTAACTAATACCATTGCATGTTCATCTAATACTTACGATTTATAAATCACACTTAAGTTTTTTTAAAACACTTTCACTAAAAACACTCCCGAATTATCGATGTATAGAAGATTAAATGTTGAAATAAAATTTTTCGCGGTGTACAGGAAAACACATTTCTAATATATCAAAATTAGGCATTCCTCCAATACAAATTAAAAAAAAACAGAGAAACTCACCAATTATAAAGGATAACTCAGGGTTTGTTGAACACCTTTGATGCTCTGAAAATTTTTTATGTATATATAAAAATTGCCAGATATAAAACAATATAAAATATAGAAATAGCATATAAAATAAATAGTACTTACGATTTATAACATACATATATATGTACTTACGATTGTTTAAAAACATTTCACTAAAATCACTTCCAGTACCTACACAAAAAATATTTTCCTATAAAGGAAAACCTATATGTGTACCTACATATAATCTATAAATTGAAATTTAAAAAAATTACGTCAAAAATAAAAAAAACTATTTGTAAATAAAAAACTAAGCAATTAATAAAAAAAAATTAATTGTAACTGTAAAAAAATTACGTAAATATACTGAAATACGAATTTAATCAATTGCGCGAGTATTTAAACAATTATTACTCTATTATAATAATTACTATAAAAAAATTAGAAAAATTTTCTAGTTATTAATTTAATAAAAATATTGCAAATCTTAAATTTAATTAAAAAAACTAAATGTGTGTTGAAACAAATATACGCATTTTAAAGTTAAAACTCCTACCTTGACGAGGCTGTAAGTCTGCACGTACCGGAGTCATCTGTAAAATAGAAATAATTAGAAATTTAGTTTACACTTATTGTGTTATTATTTGTTACTTAATAAAACTAAATCTAAAAACTTGGCACATTAATAAAATCTGTATATTATGTTCACCCATTCAGATTTTGGTGCACTTCAATTTAGCAATAAGAAACAAAAAAAAGAATAATCAGTAACAATTGTGTCAAAAATATTTTGATATAGTTTTCGTACTGTTGGAATTTCGCCCAGTGATTTTATGCACCGAAGGTCACTGAGAATACTTTCGCTTTGAACGTTAAGAAAATAACACGTGTGTTAACGTCATGCCCATGTTTGACAGATGTAAACGGGACTTGTAGTGAATATTTCTGCTGTTTTGGCGTTTTTTTAACTATGTTATAATCAGCACATCACTTACGACTTACTCTCTAAAGCATTGAGCTGCCGCTTATTTTTTATTAATGTAAAACAACAAATAAAATAAACAAAACAAAACAAAACTCAATGCAGACTCTCTTCGCATATGGTGGATCCTGTCAAGCCGAGCAACCTAATCAAAAATCTGTTAACCAACCCAGTTAAACTATAAAGTCGGAATCATACGAGACAGGAAAAAAAGTTAAAATTATAGTCTCCCCGGAGGTACAATAACGTCTCATTATTTGATTAATTTCCAGACAAATGAACGAAAACCAACTCAAGCTAAGGAATAATAACACTGACTATAGTTTAAGCCGCTAACATAAAAATCATAGCCCAAGAATTAGAAAAGTATAAAACAGATAATAATTCTCCCAGAGACAAGATAGATCGATAAAGGTATAATCGGTAAAGACAGATATTTATTCATGTACAATAGACCTGTCCAGAATGCTGTCAAACTGCCCTACAGAAGTCACTCTTTTTTCCTAAAATAAAATTTAGTTTTGGAAAAAATTATATCGGTTCTGAAGGGCACTTTGACTGACATCATTATGAATAAATTTATGGAGAACAAACGGAACAAGCTTTATGTATAATAAACAAAACAATAATAAAGTTTCTAGTCAGTAAACAGTAGCATCTCTAAATTACGAAACTTCGACTTCATAACATTATTCTCATTAATGTCTACGCCTCTATTAAAGATAAAGAAACAGAATTAAAATATCAATTTTATGATAATCATAAACAGATATTACATGAACAAACTAAACAATCATTGATAAGGTCTTTGTTTTGTAGTTAGACTTAGCATAACTTAACAATAAGCAGCGTCTTTTTCAAAAATAAAAAAACATACTACCAGGCAGTAATGAAACGAATTAAATAGAACACATTCTGAAATGTTTAAGATCTATTTGTGACTTTGAACACTGTTTGCGGAAAACAAAACCATAAAACTTAGGCTTTTCTGGATGAAGCTACCGACGTAGAATAAAAATGGTTAGCAAATAATGTTTTTGGAATCCTAAAAATTGATGACAAAAAACCACGGTACTTGTTAAATTTGAAAATTTTAGATAAAGTGAACCATAGTACAATTGCTACTTTTTTAATAACAATATTTTGTGCAGCGCGACAATGTCCATATGAACCTCTTCTACATTAATATTATAAAAAGGTAAAGTTTGTAAATTTGTATGTTTGTAAGTTTGGATGTAAAAGGTAATCCCCAAAACTACTCATCTGATTTCCAAAACTCTTTCACTAATATTTAGAATTTACTTCAAAGCGGACAAATTCTTGAATCATCTGAAGTTCCTAAATCCAACATTTTTAAATCAGAAGAGTTAGTTTTTCCAAGAATTGCTATATTATCGTTCTTCCATCGAACAAAGGCAACGCTATATTTTCAACCAAACGGATTACGTTGAGAAAATACATTCTATTCTGTCAAGAGATACGTACGCTCTTTTAACTCAAAATCCCATTTTGAAAATTGAACGCAAGGTCAGCGAAATCATCGTACCTCAGCTTCTAAACCACCTCTCCTAAAGTTTCTAAAGTTTAAAAGTATGGTATATACCTTTTAAACCTATTTTAGACTTCTAAAACTATACGAAAATTTAAAACGCCTCTTGCTCAGTTAGCCGTTTTGAGTACACTCAGATACCAGAATACTGTCTCAAGTTTTCTGCAAATACAAAATGACATCAAGACTAGAACGGGTATGTATATACTTTGAAGAGCCAGCTAATCTTTATTGATGAAAAAAATACATAACATTAGACACCCATTAGACAAGCAAGATACGGCGCTATTTTAAGTCCATTGACGACAACCCACCACAATAGAACCGACAATCTGAAATTTGATCGACAAAAACGAAGGAAACCAAAGAGATCGTCAAAAAAAAGCAAAAGAAATACAAGTTGCAAGAAGAACAACATTCTAAGAAAACCGCAATTGAAAACAAAATCATGGTTAATCTGTCTTCCACCACACTTAGCAAACCAGTAACAGCCATTTTATTTAAAGGATTAAAGAAGTCTACAGTACCGAAACCAAACATCAATCCGAATGGAAGAATTGTTCTAAAAGAACTCAAAACCAACAAAAAAATTTTATACTACTAGTTTACAAAGAAAATGCCACTGTAATCATGAACATCAGTAATTACACAAACATCAAACATTGCTACAAGATCCGGCATTCAAACTGTTAAAAAAGAATCCAATCAAAATTTTAGAGAAAAGACTTTGACTTGTAAAATTAGCAAGCACGATCCCAAAACATCAGAAAATATGCTTATACCCAAGTAGCAAAAATCAGTTACAAAACGGTTGTAAAACTCTCTTGCAACTATGGTTTCAGTAAGGTATTTAGTTACAGAATAGTTGCTGAGTCTTTCCTGATACGTTTTCAATACCGGATTTGGTCAGTTGCAAAGCAACTGCAGTAATATTATAACCGTTTTACAACGTGTCTGAAACCGTTGCAATTACTACTTTGTAACTGTTTTGCAGCGTTGCTATAACGGTTTTTTACAAATCATGTTTACCTATTCTAAATCGTTTCTGTAATGGTTTATCATCACGGTTTTGTAATTGATTTGTAACATTGTAGTTACCGTTTACAGCAACTGCTATGTAACTGTTTTGAAAACATGTTTATTACCATTATTTGAAACTACTTTATAACCGCTTTGTTAAGCAACTTATCCAAGATTTTAGTTACTAACTGCATCATAAAGATTAAAACAAAAGTAGAGATAAAAATATATTAATAAAAAGATACAGATATATAAAAGGTTATAATAAATGTACATTATTTAAATTTTTATAGTTTCTTATAGAACTAAATTCAAACAAAAAAGATATAATAAAAGAATTTTTACATCTGTTGCAAGTAGGTACTAGTAAACAGGTTTTTACGGCAAATTTTCAAGAAAAGCGGATTATGTCTATTATTTATAAATTTTGTAAATAGTAAATGCATAAATTTTGTTAAGAGAAAAATGTCTTTGTGTTAAAAGACCATGCCGGATTAAGATATTCCTTACATGTTATAGTTTAATGCGTCTACGTAATTCTTAGTTAAATATTTGTATTAGGCTACAAATGCACATGTGCAATTATAATCGGTTCAATGATCATAATCTTGACTGGTTTTTTAAAGATTATAGGTGTTCGCAATGGTGATTTAATTTACACGTTCTGATCACTGTGTGTAATATTGTAATGTCCTTGCAATCAAATTATATTTTATCCTAAAAGAAAATAAAATCAATTTAAAATTTGCTTTCTTATAATTGACAACTAATTCTTCAACGTTGATTAAATTAGAAATAGTAGTTTAAATGCACGATTAAAATTATAGTAATATAATATACCAATAATTGTACTTACCTACGTAGTTTTGAATTAGAAACACTTTCGGTACTGTTTATTGGATAATGATAATGGACTATGTGTCTTATAAAAATCTCGTAAAATGCATTTCTTCTGTTGCTGTTTGAACGAATAGATTAACACTGTAGTGTAGTTTTAGAAATTCACACTTGTAACCATAGTTTCAAGACGGTTACACTCGAAACCGAAATGAAGGTTTTAATGTCACTAAATTGACACTGTAGTTACATAAGGGTTTAAGAAAAACTTACTTATAACTATAGTTGTAAAATGGTTATTTCTGTAACAGATTTGAAACCTCAGTAAATTACGAAAGTTGCTGCTACGTTGCTGCAACGGTTTATTTACCATGGTGCTAATGTTACTAATTTGCAACTGGTTACAACGTAACCACGGTTACAAAATGTTGCTTGGGTATTCTTCAGACAGCACGACGCTACACCTCAACGGTTTTCCAAAAATCTACAAACCAGAGGTACCGTTTCGCCCAATTGTGAGTAATACAGGTTCAACCACCTATCCTCTTGCCTGATTCCTTGCACTTTGTTTTAAAAGTCTTTAACTTTAAGTGGAGTATTAGAAACAAAAGTCAGTTCTGTTATGACCAATTGACTAATTGAACTGTGCTTAAAATTTATGCATTTTTCTTTTAACAACGTTACATACAAACGAACTGAAAAAGCAACCGTGAGATTATCACTTTCTACAATCATCGTCAATATATTTTAAGGAAACAGAATTAGAAATCTCTACTCTCAAACCAAAATGCTGATTGTGTTACGTGAATGATACTTTCATAATTTGGTCTCACGGAGCAGAAACGCTTAACAGCTTCTTGAACTACATCAACCAGTTTAAGCTCAGCATGAAGATCGAAAACAAACAGAAACATTCTGTTCTTAGACATACTGGTTGCTCAGAAAATGGATAAGACATCAAGTATACAGAAAACCGACACACACCGACAGATACTTCAATGCAATCGCATCATCATCCAGTTTAGAAGTCTTCAATGATAAGAACTTTAGTACACTAAACAAAGACTATCAGAAAACTCAACTAAGACATTTAACGGACGCCCTGAAGAAAAACGGATACAGAAAAGCAGACATAGATAGATCGATCAACAAACAACAAAATAAAGAAAAACTAAAGAATAAAAACTCCGTCCCAACTATCTGTCTTCCTTACATAAAACGCTGCAAAGTTTAATCATTTAGATAAAATGGTTATTGTTGGTCCGTCGAGTGTGGTGGACTTTGAACTTTGTCCTTTTTATTTCTTTTGTTTTTTTGGCATCATTTCGCCTTTCTTCGTAGATAGTTTGTCGCTCAAATCTCATATTGATGGATCTGTTGTGATTTCAAGGCTTGACTGGCTCTTCAAAATATATGTTTCTTCATTCTGGTCATGATGGAATGTTACGTTTGTAGAAAACCTGAGACAACGCCATGGTCTCTACATTTGCTTGAGCCTGAGTGTCTACAATTTTTGTATGATTTTGAAAACTTTATCCTCGTAGAGTCGTTCAATGCAACAAATAAGATAGTCGTCAATTTTTCAAAATCGAAGAAGACAATCTGCATTTATTCCACTCTATAAATAAGCTTCTAACAAGTCAAATTTTTTTCGGTAGTGAATGCCATTTGTTGATTATAATCTACAAAATCTACACGTAATGCTGCTCGAAGCACATAGTTAGCTTGATTTGTTTCATTTCTAAGGCAACTTGATTTGAGTCATTTATTTTTTAGTCATAAACATAACGATATGTTTTTTTATGGATAAAGTAGGGCATATGGCATATCATAATAATAAGAAAAAATCGACAATCGACATCGTGTATTCTACCATGAACAAACGGACAGTCCCACCATCGGTATTTACGGTTTTTGTTTCCTGGGTTAAAAAAGTAAAAAAGTAAAGAAGACTCTACCAGAAACAATTGTTTCAAAACCGAATCACTGCAGCTACTGTGTAATCAACGGCCACACAGAAGAAGAGTGTCGCAAACAAAAGTCCGCGGAAGCCAGACGCCTAAAAGAATCTGATACTAGCATACTACTGTCGTGGAGAACCCAAAGTGATACGAAGTAATTGTCTACAATAGTCCCGCCAAAATAAGCACGTCGACTTCTTGGTCGTCGGGACACACACCAGAAATCTCAACGCCCCAGTTTTAAATCATGTGGTTACCGTAGAGATTGACGGTAACACAGGAGGGGTCTATTTACACAAAGCAGCCAAACAAAATATTGCCGGATGAGTGCTATATGACCACTTCCGCAGTCGACAACATCATTTCAAAGAAAAATAAGTAACAGTAATCCTTGCGATTGGTGAAAAGAAACTCCAGACGATTCTATGTACTACTGGAATCGTTTGCCTAAACTGTCGAAACACCAACTTTACTATGCTTCCCGATGGTCAAAATGGAATGCAACTAGGATTAGAATTTATGCGACAAGAGGCATAGTGTTGAATCTACCAAACGAACTTCCTTAACCAACCGAAGTGAATATTCCATTTTCAGAATCAGTGATAGCTCCTAACCTCCGCGAGCTAGGTTCTCTTGCTCAAACAGAGCACACCCCGACCCACAAAAAATTACGGCAATTTTTGCAGATGCTGTACCGGAACTAAATGAATTTCTACAACATTCTTGAAAAAGAAGCCTATGACGATCCCTATCGGCTATCGAAACTCGAGTTTGCGTAGACTAACGCATACTCAACAAAATAACTCGCCGATCACTATCTTCTATCACGAATAGACGGTTTTATGCATACAGCGCGCTACTTACATTTTAATCGTCGACCTACATCAAAGGTATTTGTCGATGTACGTGTGTGGGTGACGAAGAGGCATAGATAAAATCGGATCTACTGCACGATTATTGGTGAAATTTACTTTTTCATTGTCTACGTTATGTCAAAATTTTTACGACCTTTTTTTGGGTATAGTTACGATTATCTCACAAGTGATATCAGTCGCTTGTCAAAATAACAGTGACTTCAAAGTCAAAGTGTTTGACGTTTCGACAGTCATGTCGCTGTCTTCTTCAGTTTCAGTTTTTTCTGAAGATGACAGCAACAACAACGTCAACAAACGTCAAACATTGTAAATTTTTCAAAGTTTGTAAGTTTTCTAAGTTTTATAAACTTTGTGAAAAGTGTAAATATGGAACGCGGTTCAAAACCCGAAAATAATTATTTGCTAAAAAATCATGGCCGCGAAAGCTTCAAAAATAAAAAGAAACCAAGAAAATTTAAAATTTGCAGAAGGAACGAAGAATTTGAAAAATTTTGCCTGTCGAATTGAATATGGGTTTGATACCATTTTTACGAAGAAGTTTTCATATTTGATCTGTAACCTTGTGAATGTTGGGTAAAAAAGCCAATTTTGGATTGGATTCGGGAGTAGAAATGTTCTTAGGTAACCGAGTACGTGGATGTAGACGACGATTAATAACTCTATGAATACCTTGCTTCATATAATCATTGTTCACTAACATTCAAGTAAGATGACGGAGTTCCAAGTCTAGATTCTCAGGTTGGCAAATAGAAAAAGCACGATAAACCAAAGATTCAATAACAGAACGTTTCTGTGCAGGATGATGATGAGACGAAGCATGAAAGTATCTGTCCGTATGTATGGGTTTGCGAATGGATCAGAAGTCCGTCGGGTTTACGAGCCACAAGAACGTCGAGAAATGGGAAAGAATCATTACTTTCGATTTCTATAGTAAATTTGATATTTAAGTGTTGATTGTTAAGATGATCAAGAAACCTAGACAATTCGAGATGACCATAAAATCAAACAATAAACGTGTCGTCAACATACCTAAACCAAACTGATTAATATGATATTACTACAAAATGTTCCGGAAAACACAAAAGAAATCATGTGGTATCAGCATGATGGTGCGTTCAGTGATTTTGCTAAAAAGATGCGTAATTATTTAAACGAATAATATCATGATCGATGGAATGG
The DNA here is from genome assembly GCA_035610365.1 of Aquatica leii. Classification (NCBI taxonomy): domain Eukaryota; kingdom Metazoa; phylum Arthropoda; class Insecta; order Coleoptera; family Lampyridae; genus Aquatica; species Aquatica leii. Next base: position 19,172,435 of record CM069435.1, read on the forward strand.
TCGAGGAAGTTCTGTGCCATGGCCGGCAAGATCTCCGGATCTTACTGTGATGGATTTCTTTTTATGGGGGTTCGTAAAAGATAACGTATTTCAAGAAGATCCTACTACAAAAGAGGCAATGAAAAACAGAATAAGAACCGCATTTTCTGTCACACACGAAATGTTACATAATGTGCGTGAATCTTCACGACAAAGACTTAAGACGTGCCTACAACAAAATTTTGAACACTTGTTAAATTAATTTTTTTTTTTCTTGGTTTTTTAATGACCTTCCCCTTTTTTATGTTTTTTAGTTTATTAAAAGCAAAGCTTACTAGAATAAACCTGCTTGATTAAAATAATGCTTGTTGTGATTTAATTGAAAATTTATAAATATTTCCATAACTGTAGATGTAGTACTGGTGCAAATTGATAGAGAATTAAAAACTACATTAGAAACAGTTAAAAAAAAATCAAAAGTGCCATTAAAAAAAATGAGTTTCAACAATTTGAAATTTAGCACTCTCATGCATAATAAATATGGCGCATTAAACTAATATTTAAGAGTATTTCAGTACTTCTGACTTTCATCTATGAATTTACAAAAACAAATTCCAAAACTTGTTGTTGTTTTGTGATAATTTTTTTCTGATGTTGCATTTTTAAACAAATTACTCTTAAATGACAACGCCGCAATCAATAAAAAACATTTTATTTAAATTAAGCTATCGAACAGTATAAAAAAATTGATGAGTTGTTATTTAAAAAAGTGTAACTATATGCTGCCCAGCAAAAACTAAACACCCTGTATAAACAAAATTATTTTTAAAACATGCAGCTTTTATTTTATGTAGAAACCAAGGCGGTAGCAACGGCGAACTCTGTATATAGTGTTTTAGAATAATTTGTAAACAAATACAAATTTTGCAGAACACTTTTTTGAATTTTACGCGATAGTGGAGTTATGGAGAAAGGGCATAGGGCACAATACGAAAATTTTAAAATAAGCTAAAAAAACTAATTCTTACGATAGCGAGACATCGAACTGCAAGAAAAACACCACAAGGTTATATGATTCAAGTGCTTATCTGTACCTATGTGATAAGTGAAAGAAATTTGCGAACAAAGAATCCATTTCAAAATTTTGTGAATCCACATAATTTCCAAACAAGTGTTAATTCTTTAACAATACAACGTTTATAATAAAATTCCCTATACGTTTATTCATGCCAAAATGGAGATTGAAGATCTTCTCCTAATCACCGTAACACAAACAATATTCAAAAAAATATTAGCATTGTAAGCCATCTTACTTAGGTAAAATTGAATCGACGTTCAATTTTCAATAAAAACTTTTGTTTTAATCTATTTGAAAAAAATTCAAAAATTTTGACTACTGTACGAAAAAAATTTCTCTACTAATAAATAATAAAATTAAAGAAGAAACTTACCGTTGTAACCTCGTGAATACAACAATCCCAGCTCCAGAATCCAGACACTGTTTGTTAATCCCTCGAAACACGCGAATTATTCACTTTAAATAACTATATTTTCGGCAAAATCAAATAACAATTTAAAGAACGTCGCACGAATTACAATAATCACGAGTAAACCCCTTGTTAATGTATTTAAGGTCCGATCACCCCCTCTATAAGATTACGACGATTTCGTCATCAATACAGGTTCTCCATGACCAATCAAAATTTTTTGCCTTAAGAACAAAGTAAGCTTATCTTATCGTGTTCAAACGCAAGTTCAAACGTACAAGAAAAAACTACTAAAATTATTTAAAAAACTTCGAGGATTTTTGGTTTAAATTTTTTTTTGAATACACATTTTATATAAACATTTTTTGAGCCGAATATGTCAGTTGAACGTAGATCAAACAACTAAAGATTTAAATTAAAGATTGTTATACCTAAATTTTATACTTATGTCTTTTTCAACGTTGACTAAGTAATTATATTTTTTTTTGGTTTTGCTAACAATCTGCTTATAATCTTTCTTGGTTCTTTTTCTAATACTGAACTATTTTCGTAACTGTTTTTGTTTTCAAAGCCGAAAGACCGCTACTGTAGTTTGGTATTCTCCATTTAAACCTAATAACGATTACCCGCTGTGCACTGACGAACATTCTTCCCAATAGTCGAATGAAGCAGAAATGCCTAAGCATCAGAAAACGAGAAAAGAAAACAGCCATCACCTACTACGTTAAGAGCAAGCGCCAACTATCAAAAACTTACTTGCTCTTGCCTTTGCTACTCATTCGGTAGACCCTTTCGGCTATTACTTTGTTCACTCGTATTTCACTCTGCTTTTATCCTCCCTTTTTCTCTTCTACTTTTTTTTTCATAATTTCCAAAATCTCTCGGTTGATTTTTTTCCATTCCTTCTCCCTTACTAACTTCCCAAAGTTATCTGTCCGCACTCTTCCCCCTAACTCTATTTCCATCTTCTTCCCACTTTTCCATCATTTTGTCTGTAGATGAATGATGTTCTAAATCCTTCACTCTCTTTTTTATACTCTTCCTAATACGGTGGTATCCCGGTCACTACTAAGATAGTTTCTGTCGACACCGTTTATAGGTCGCAGTCATCTTTAAGACAGCCCTCTTCTGCATCTTCTCCAACATATCTAAGTGATGCTTTGACTCCAGTCTGAGTCCTCAAATAAGAGCCCCATACAGGCGAACGGAGCGTACTAACTAGACATACATTCTTCTCCAATCGGAGCTTGGTGCTTTTATGCTAAACCAAACTTTTCACGAATTTCACCGCTTTCATGCATACACATTTTACGTGTTCAGTCATTCTACCGTTCTCTCCGATCCACACGCCTTAGTACTTTAAGGCTTTCCCACTTTTGATGTCCAAAACCCCAGTCTTATGAAAACATTTTTCATTTGTTTGCGTTCGACCAGGCTCATCACTTCGTTTTTATCCAGGGCAGACACAGAACGCAATCTTTTATCCAGCTCTCTACCTTATAAACAACGTGACGCCGTCCGTAGTAGAGGTTCCACGGAAACGGTACTAAGACCGACTCCTGCGGAACCCCTGCCGTGAGTTAGACCCCGAAGTACAGTCACACTTCCTTAAAGTAATCTTTTACTATGCTTAGCAAGTACGTCGGTTTAGGTTTTTTTTAACTTCCGTTTCCATCTACTTCTTCATTTATTTTTCTATTATTATTTCTAACAATTTTCTTGAAACCGGAAGTAAACATATCGGTCTAAATTCCTCGGCTCCTCCGTTAAGTTTAGTAGGTTTTGGGAACAGCGCCAAACTTCTGGCTTTCCAGTCTCTTGAGAAAGAACTGCTTCCAAGACATTTGTTAACGCATGACAGCAAGTCGTCCCCAATCACTCGACAAGCTGTGTGTATAATTTTTGCCGTTATCCTAACAGACTTTGAAGCTTTTCTACTTTTTATACGCTTTATGGCATTTTTTAGCTTTTCTCTCGTTGCCACCGGTACCTCTTGGTCGGTACCTTTGTCTAATCAATTTTACCTTGGAAACGATTCTCTCGCCAAACGCACTCTTTTTTTTTGCTTCCATACTCACTTTTAGTTTCATACTGAACTTTTTTGTCACTGTTTCAAGGTCTGTTAGCACGTTCTTTAGTTTTCTTTATTGCTTTTTGTAGTTCTGTCTTTTTGGTTTTGTACTTTTTTTTCTTTCCATGCTTTCTCCCATTCGTATTCTATCTTGTGCTCCTTTCTTTTTCTCATTATCCTAGTCATCCTTTTTCTAGCTTTTACGCATTTATTCCCAACTTTCCCTATGTCTACGGTCCACTAATACTTAACTTACTAACGCTTATTTTTCCAAGTGTTCTTGCATCCTTCTACAATCATGCTGGTTAGCTCTTTCTCTACCAACTTATCCCCTTTCACATTCTATCTTAATAATTTCAGTCTTTTTTTCAGCTTTTTTAGAACTTTCTCATTCGTTCTCCATCTCGTGCTACTTTTAATCCTACATTTACCGTTATCTTTTTTACTCTTATTCTATACCCAACGTAAGTACTTGTGAATATTTAGCGTTTCTTTTTGCATCACTTTCCATTCACTCACATCATTTATCTATTTTTCACTCACCAGAGTAACGTCTATTGCTGATTTCCTCTTACGAAAGTTGGTGCACGTTTCCGGTTTACCACGCCAACTTTGGGAGACGCTGCCAATTGCGTGACGACCTCACTCCTTTGATTCGTAAAGGTCAAGCTTCGAGTAACGTGCTTGGAGTTTACGTCTCGTGCCAATATGACCGGCTTTTTTTTGCTTTTTATCTTTGTTTCCCACTCGTTGATAATGTTCAAAAAGTAGTCTTTGGCTGTATTGGAAAAAACGTAGACTCCGCAAATAGTAATATCCTTTACCTCCACTATTAACAAGTCTTGTCTTTGTTCGATTTTTTGAAACCTTATATTGCTACCTCAACTTTTTGCTTTAGTTCCGACATATTTTTATCTCAAAACCAACCCCATCAAGTCGCAAAGGTCAGCAACAATCATTACTTCTTCTCTAGATTGCAGCGCAGTGTGTTCTAGAAGTTTCTGCAATGCAGTCCCCCTGTCAATATTTTTTTGTGAAACTTAATCATTATATTTCGCTCTCCTTTCATTCACCCCTTCCATCTTCTCCATCTTTTTGTAAACTTTTTACACGTCATTCTATTCGCCCAATGCTCATCTACACCACACGCAAAAGACTTTTCTCTTCTCTCGTTTTTGCAGTTACTAACTTTGTGCCCGTACTTTTGGCACCTGAAACATTTTTGCGGCAACGCTCTCTTTTTTATTCTAAACGTTTCCTTATCTTTAATATTTTTCTTCGTAGCAACAGATATTCCATTTTCCTTGTTGCTTTCACTCTTATCCACTGCCATCTTTTTTGCTTGGGTTTTTTCCTCCGACGTCTATAACTCTAAAGCCTGTGTTTTCGTTACCTCTTTTCCCCACTAGTTTATGTATAGCTTCTTCTATTTTTTTTTATTTTTCAAACTGTATCGTCCACATCCTTAGCACCACTTTCTTTTTACTTGCTATCCTTACGCCCTTCGTTTCCATGCTAAATGCTCACACACTCTTTCATCTTTTTGTTTTTACTTTTTTTCCAGTATTTTAATTGTCACTTTTCCACTTTGATTTTCACCTTTATCTTTCCTTAGTTTTCTAATCGTGCCAGCGTAACTACATCTTTCCTTTACGAACAGCGTGTCGCGTTCTACTCTTTTTTCCCTGCTCCACTTTCCCCTTTCCAATTAACGAACTGTTAAAACCGCTTTCCCTACTTAGATGCTCCAACGTCTTACCCAACAACCTGGCGTTTTTTACGACGCAGGTTTTCACGTGTATTTCTTTAATTTGTTGAGTGCTCAAGTTTTTTACCACTTACTTCATCCCTTTATAGATTTGTTATATTATCCTGCCTTCTTCCTCTACCTCGATTTTAAGCATTTCCACCATATTCATTTCTTTATCTTTTTATCTTCCGCTATTACTCCGCTGCATTCTTTCTTAATGTAGCAGAATCCCGTGGCCTCTTTCCTTTTACTTGCGTCAAACAATTTATTGGCGCTCTCTTCTTTCTCGTTTAAAATTGTCGCTTCTTCTCTACACTCTTTCGAAATGGGAAATCTTTCTTGTTTTTGTTTTTTTTCTTCAAGTTTCGGCAGTCACGAGTTACTTTACTTCCCCTGCCATGCTAACTGTTTTGTCGAAAGCAAACAACCTTTTGTTCGTGATCGGCATGCAAGCAGCACTGCTTACTCTTTCAACTCCACTCTCTTGGCTTTTTTCGGGTGTTATTTCTCACCTCGCTTCTCATTTTTTCCGCATCTGATTCTAGTCTTTTCACTCTGGTTTCTCCTTAATATGCAAATAAATTTTTCATCTTCAGTTAAAGCGAAAGGCCATTGATTTGATAATGTGAGCAATCAGGTGAAGTCGGATAATTAAGATCGACGCTAATTTTGTAATTATTTTGAATTTGATTTTGTGTAAAAGTTGTTCCTTTCTAAGAAGCTTTAGACTCTCATTTCTACGAAATTAAAGATGAGCAACGCCTCACAGGCTATAAGCCCATTCGTTTCTGGCAATAAGCTCCTGTGTATAGCTAAAAAGGTATCAAATACCCAGTTTATTTTTCAGCCGGCATTCAACAGGCGTCGCGCTCTACTTCTCCTATTCTCTCAGCCTCCTCCGTCATGGAGGATAATTCAACCTCTTCCAAGCGCCGTCGTAAAGATGACAGCAATATTCTTGATGATACCCTGCCAGACAGCATTGAAGAATTCTTCGATTCCAATATCCTGCGTCTTACGAAAGTAATCTCTGCGTTCAAGATTACGTTTTCCAAGCAATCAGAAATGATAAACATCGTCAGCATGCTTCAAGCGACTTTCCGAAAATCAATATCTCGTCGCGTTTCGCAGCAAACTTGCGGGCGTTTATACAGTCTTCGAATCAGTCACTGCCAAACTCTTCACAACCGTTGTTGCTGCACCTCCTGCTCAACTATTCTATGCTTAAGCGCCACGCTCCAAAATCGCCGAGAAGGTCAAAGTACCTTTAGGTAAACCAATCGTACCTATTTTCAGATCGACTGTTGTCATTACTCGTATTTGACTAGACTAAAATTCGAGAAAACGGATGCTACGAAAATACCTACAGCCATCTACAATAAAGTCGGTCTTGTAGCTAAGTCCCACGGCAAGCCGTTTTCTCAAATTTCTATAGTTTTTTCAAACTTCTTCGTTGACCAGGTGAAAGAGGCTATGATCTAATTGCTACGATTTGCATTTCTCACTCAGTTCGTCGAACCAGTATAAAAATGCTGAAGACCATAATTTTTTTAAAGAACGGACCGAACGAATGCTTGGCTTGTGTTCATCTTCTAAACGAATAAACCAATTATTTGCTTATCAGATTTAGTTTTTTGTTATAAAAATCTAAAAATGTTTGCATTTTAGTTATTATTCGTTACTTTTTATTTTATCTAGTCTGACACTATGTATTGTGTAAAAATTTAAGTAAATTAGCAAAAAGTCCTATTACATAATTGTATTTGTACAATAATAGTTTTTATAAAACATTTCGACATTAGTTTTATCATTATGTACAGAAATAACGCAGAAAAAGATTTAGTAACGTTATCGGTTGTCATATTCACTGCAAATGTACACAAATATACATACTGGACGCCGCATATATGATAAAACGTATGAATAATATACTTAATGGACGCCATATGTATTATAGTTTAAAAAGACGTAATAAATATAAGAAATTTGTACTTGTTGAATAAATTTTAGGTTAAACTAAAAACACCTGATCTATAAGCCAATAGTGTTATTTAATATATTTAAACAAGAACAAATATACATTGGGTATTTCTGGTAGACGCTATAAGTTGGAGAAAGCATCGGACGCCAGAAATATATAGGTTGAAAGTGAAGACACATGGGCGGTTATATTGTATTGATTTTCAATCCATTACCTTTATGACTGTTTGCTAAAAAAAATTTTAATCTACTAACTCATTTTCAGCATTAGAATCTTTGAAAAAAAATGAAGAAATGCAATAAAACTAAATGAAAATCGATACGTAATTGAGTTAAAAATAGTTCGGTATAATTCTAAAAATACCTCGTGTTTTGGCAACACCTTAACAAAATAATATAAAAACGACGCACGTATTAGTCTTCATGGAGCATATTAATTAAAACCGTGCCCTAATTTGTGTTAATAAGTATTTCCGTACGAGTATTTTGTGTTGCATTTAAACGAATGTCTTTGTTTTGATGTATTTTATTATTTAATTCTAATTTGAGCGATTTTTAGAAATGTCTGACGCTACAAACGGAAGTATTCCTTCGGCGGAACTTGAAAACTTAAAACTAGAAAATGGCGTCGGCGATCAACCACCTTCTTCGCCAACACCACCAACCCCAAAAACACCAAATAGCGCCTCGCCGATGACTTTTAACGAAGCGTTTAAAGCCTTTTCCAAATTTGGCGACCCGAAATCCGATGGTAAACACATAACGCTATCGCAAAGTGATAAATGGATGAAGCAAGCAAAAGTCATCGACGGAAAGAAAATTACAACCACAGACACAGGAATCTACTTCAAAAAATTCAAAGTGTTAAAAATAACGAAAGACGACTACAATAAATTTTTAGAAGATTTAGCCAAGAACAAGAAAATTGAAGTCGACGAAATTAAGAACAAATTATCAAGCTGTGGACCCCCAGGTTTTACAGGCGTAACTGTAAGTTCCTCATTCCATAATAAACACAAATGAAATAACAGATTTTCAGCCTGGAAAAGCCGGATCAGCTTTCGACAGGTTAACCGACACGTCTAAATACACGGGTTCTCACAAACAACGTTTCGATGAAACTGGAAAAGGAAAAGGAATCGCCGGGCGAAAAGATCTACCCGATGCTTCCGGTTACGTCTCGGGCTATCAAAACAAAGACACTTTTGGAAAAAAATAAATTAGTTTGAAACGCCGGCATTTATCTAATATATTTTTGGATTGTTTCACGTTATATATGAATATTCCAAAAAAATCTATATTTTTACATTTGACCATAATCAAAACCACCCAGTGCGGCACAATTTTTTTAACATCTGTAATTTAGTTCTTCCATTTTAATAATGTACCGTATGTATTTTTATATTTACATATTGTAGTTGTATTTGTAGGTATATAGAGTTTATTAACACGTTGAACAACTTATGTTTTCTGTGATTTAAACTACTTTTTATAATAGTACTAATTCTTTACTTTAAATTTATTTAATAATTGCATTTAAGTTGAAAAAAAATCTATTTTGATGTAACGTTTTCATAAGGATTTTATCTTTGTATATTACATTTTTTTATACATAGGTATATAAACGTGTATCATTTTTGTACATATTTAGGCTATTAAAGCTATAAGATTAATGTTTTTGAAATAGTTTTGTGTTATCAAAAAAAGTTTTTAATTAAATGCGATTCTTCTTTCATTTTTTTCACTCTTTTCTTTTTTGAACAACAGTTATCCATTTGCGACAATTCTCTGGTTGCAGGTATTTATCCCTCAACTGGCAACACTGAAATTAACAAAAAAATTACAGATGACAATTTAGCGAGAAACCGAACCATTTTTTATCAACGTTGCGCACCTACAAAATTAGTCACCAACGCCCCGAAGGACGGTTTTTAGAATTAACGGACATAACCTCAATAATATAAGCGTTATGTTTTGTTGTGTTCATGCGTTTCAAATATTTAAACTTAAATTTAAAACAGTTTAACAGAATGTCGGTGTTTACGCAAAAGTTAAATCCCATATTGGGAGAAAATACTTGGGAAACTCAAGATGAACACTACGATTTCCACCAAGAAATAGCTCGTTCTTCTTTCGCCGATATGCTTCATGATACTGAGAGAAATCGAAAATATTACGACGCAATTAAATTGGCTATCAATAAAATGCACGCATCAGGTAAACCGGCTAAAGTTTTAGATATCGGTACAGGTACTGGTATACTTTCAATGATGGCTGCGAAATGTGGAGCCGATTCGGTAGTAGCATGCGAATCTTTCAATCCTATCAGCGAATGTGCACAGAAAATCATCAGGTTAAATAATTATAGTGATAAGATTAAAGTAGTAAATAAGAAAAGTGTTGAACTTACTGTGGGTGACCACGGAGATCTACCAGAACGGGCAAATATTTTAGTGTCTGAAGTGTTTGATACTGAACTAATAGGTGAAGGTGCTTTAGTGACGTTTAACCATGCTACTACGGAGTTGTTAGAAAACGATCCTATTGTAATTCCAAGCTCTGCAAACGTATATGCTCAAGTTGTTGAAACACCTTGGGCACAAAATTGGAACGGTTTCAAAGACATTTACAACAGTGACGGGGAATTACTTATAAAAGCGCCAGATTGCATAATCGAGTGTTTGGGTAGTACAATTGTGCACGATATTCAGTTAAGTCAATTAAGCCAGAATTCGTTTAAGGAAATTATACCACCTCAAATGATCGCTCAGTTCCATTGGGGTAAAAAGGGTTCTTTTTGTGTCGACGATGATTGTAACGTTCTAACTGTAACTGCGGCTTGTAATGGTAAAGCACAAGTCGTGTTTATGTGGTGGGAACTTATGATGGACACAGAAAATGAAATCGTTCTTAGTTGTGCTCCATACTGGGCACATCCTTTAAAGAAATCTAATCCAAGTTTGACTAGTTTTGACATACCTTGGCGTGATCACTGGATGCAAGCCATATATTACCTACCACGATATGTAAACGTAGAAAAAGGACAGGAACTCTTATTAGCAACTTGTCGGGACCAATACTCGTGGTGGTTTTATCTACACGCTGATTCTTTTCTACCTAAAAACAATTATCAACGTCCTTTTTGTACATGCGGTTTACACATAGCACACTCACGAACTAAAATTGGTTTAATAAACGATAACAAACGTAACAAAAAATACTTATCTATATTAGAAAAGCACGTTAACGAAAACAGCACAGTTTTAATAACTAGTGACGGGTTCTACTTAGGGTTAACAGCGGCAAAACTCGGCGCCAAAAAGATTTTTTATTTAAAAGACGATTATTTCTCAATTAGTTTATTAGAAAGTTTTATCAAATTTAATAACATCGATAATGTGGAAATTATTTCTGATATTGATAAGTTAAAAAATCACGGTTCAGTTAGAGAAATTAATTTAATTTTGGCGCAGCCACATTTTTTTACCTCCATCTTGCCTTGGGACGGCTTGTACTTTGCATACTCAATTAAGAAGATTCAAAATCTTCTCTCGGATAATTGTGTAATAGCACCGAAGTCTTTTACCATTAAAGGAATTGTTGTTGAGTTTAACGATTTGCAGAAGATCAGATTGCCATTGGGAAACGTTGAAGGCTTTGAAATGACGCACTTTGATTCGTTAATTATGGTACTTGCTCATAATTTTTAGACTTTAGTAAAGATAGGTTTCTAGGATTCGAGTTCTAAATGTGATGATAAGGTAGAAGCACAACCACTTTGGGAGTATCCTTGTGTCGCACGAAGCTATGTTAAGGATTTTATCAAAATGGACTTAAAGGATTTGTTTGAGAAGGATTATATTGAAACATCGGTTGAGTTTCAACTTGATGAGTAAGATAGTTTATTACGATATTGCTGTGTTAAAACCATACTTTTTAGGAAAATGAAGTATAATGGTGTGGCTTTGTGGATTGATTGGGATTTAGATGGTAACGATAAGAATGTAATAAGCACGGGACCAACTGCTTCTCCTAAACGAGGAGAACATGTTCAATGGGATCTACATACAAGACAGGGTGTTCATTTTTTGGATTTTGAATCCAAATCTACTCTTAGAGTGGATTTTGTATTTGATGTTAAAGATGGGAAAATTAAATTTTTATTTGTCAAATAAAAGTGACATAGCTTTTTAAAAAAGAATTGTTTTATTATGTTTTTGCAAATATTTAGTATTATAATAAAACTTACTAATTTCCTCATTTATATAGAAATAGATCTACTTGATGGTCATCTGACGATTTCAAGAAGGATATAGTAGTGAATCGAATAAACTACCGTAATTTGCTTGGTCAATTTGACGACATGCTCTTCTCATGATTGACTTTCAACAGAAAGACAGGATCATGTTCAAGTGATACAAAAACGCAAGTTTTAAAAAGAAAAAAATTGAGAATGTTTTGATACTACTGGCTTAAAAAATAGCAAAACTTTTTTGGTAAAAAGCAATAAGCATTGTTAAACAAAAATTTTATTGTCAAAAAATTTAAAGAACTATTTAGATACACCTGATGATTAATTACGAAGTTATTTATAATAGAAAAAATAAAAAGAAAGCTGGTAATTATAAATGAACTTTTAAGGTAGGCAACTTACAAGACATTGATCTTTGTGTTTAAACAAAAAAAATTAAAAATGTTTCGATAGTATATGAGCTTTAAAACGTTTGAAACTAATTAAATATGGCAAAGCGTTTATCTTTGTTAAAAAAAAATTCCATTTAGTCAAAAAATTCTAGAAATCTCTTTAATTGATTAAGTACAGTTGATAGTCAATTACAAACATATTTTTAATAACAAATTAAAAGAAAACTTTCTATTAAAGTTTAAGGTAGGCAACTTACAATGCTTTAAGAAGTCGATTTTTCAGTTTAAACACAAAATTGAAAATGTTTTAATACTATGGCTTTAAAAAACGTAGAACTAATTAAAAATATCACAATTTGTTTGTAAAAAGCATTAAGCCTTGTTTAAAAAAAATTATTTTTTCAAAAAAAAAGTATATAAATTGTAACTGTTTAAATAGAATTAACATTCAATTATAAACATATTTATTAAAAAAAAATTAAAAAACCTCCCAGAAAGCTGGTAATTATCTAATAAAGTTTAAGGTAGGCAACTTACAATGCTTGATACTTAAGGAACACGTATTGAGACGTGGATTTTTAAGTTTAGACAAAGAATTGAGCAATATTTTGATACTATTTAAAAAACTTAAACCTAATTAAAAATGGCAAAATTGCTTTTATAAAAAGCATTGCGCCTAGTTAGGAAAAATTTCATTTTTTCAAAAAAAAAAAAAAAATAAATAAATTGTAACTGTTTAAATAAAATTAATATTTAATTACAAACATATTTATAAAAGATAAAAATTTAAAAAAAACTCAGAAAGCTGGTAATTATCTATTAAAGTTTAAGGTAAACAACTTACAATGCTGGATACTTAAGGAACACATTACATTAAGACAAAAAATAAGAATGTTTTGATACTATGGTTTTAAAAAACTTAAACTTAATTAAAAATCGCAAAATTTCTTTTGTAAAAAGTCTTGTTAAAAAAGGTTTAATATTCAATTCAAAACTCACAGAAACCTGGTAATTATCTATTAAAGTTTAAGGTAGGCAACTTACAATGCTGGGTACTTAAAGAACACATTACATTAAGAAGTCGATTTTTGACATTTTGATACTATAATTTTAAAAAAGTTAAACTTAATTAAAAATGCAAAATTTCTTTTGTAAAAAGCATTAAGCGTTGTAATAGCGAAGGCTTCCACGGCCGGAATCTATACTAACATTAGAATGTCTTCCGGGTTTGGACCGCGTCATACTTGCAACCGAAGCTGCCAACGTTTCGCCCATTTTCATAGCCCCTTACGAAAGTGGGCGAAACGTTGGCAGCTTCGGTTGCAACTATGACACGGTCCAAACCTGGAAGACATTCTAATGTTAGCATTAAGCGTTGTTAAGAAAAAATACATATATAAATTGTAACTGTTTAAATAGAATTAATATTCAATTACAAACATATTAATAAGAAGAAAAAATTTTAAAAACACAGAAAGCTGGTAATTATCTATTAAAGTTTAAGGTAGGCAACTTACAATGCGCGATACTTAAGGAACACATTACATTAAGACGTCGATTTTTGACTTTAGACAAAAAATAAGAATGCTTTGATACCATGGCTTTAAAAAACCTTAACCTAATTAAAAATGGCAAAATTGCTTTTGTTCATTTTGTCAAAAATAAAATATAAACTGTAACTGTTTAAATAGACTTGATAGTTAATTACAAATATATTTATAAGAGAATAAAATTAAAAAAACACACAGAAAGTTGGTAATTTTTCATTAAAGTTTAAGGTGGGCAATGCTGGATACTTAAGGAACACATTGCATTACGACGTCGATTTTTGAATTTAAACAAAAAATTGAGAATGTTTTGATAGTATGGCTTTAAAAGGCCTAGATTAATTAAAAATAACAATTTTTTTTTGGATAAACAGCGTTAAGTCTTCTTAAACAAAAATTTCGTTTCGTTATGAAGCTTCAAAAATATTTATAATTGTAATCATTTAAATACACTCGTTCAATTAGGAACTTATTTATAAGAAAAAAATAATTAAAAAACAACCAGGAAGCTGGTAATTTTCATTACATTTTAAGGTAGGCAACTTACAATGCTTTTACGCCATCAACACATCTTTAGTTTATGTTCTCTTAATACAAAATCTCAATTTTTCGAGTTAAGTCAGGGTTTTGGAAAACAGTTTAGGGCGTTAATTTTTGGTTTTAAACACACAAAAATCGGGAATGTTTCGATACCATTGGTTTTAAACAGCTCCTAACCGTTGACTGAAGGAATGTATAAAGACTCGCAAAGCCTATGTTAAAAATCGTAGTCACTGCAGGATCCGAGATATAGGGGGCGCCATCGTATATTTTGGATCCGAGATTTTAGTTCATTGCCGGCAGTTGTAGCGTTTAAATCGTACCGTTGACTGAACGATCGTACTTGTATTTATGCCGATAAAAATGAATACGACGGCGAACCATATTTGTATATACAATAACTGTTTTAAAAGTAACAGAGTTCATAAAAACATTAGTTTCTTTAAATTTCCTGTGAAAAACTGTAAAATAGCTGAGGAGTGGAAAAAAAACTCTGGAAATATCAAAATTGCGCTTATGGACGTTAAAGACCTAAAAAATAAACTAATTTGTGAAAAACACTTTTGTCCGGAAGATATTATTAAAAACGATAAGCGAAATTTGTTAAGAAAAGATGCAGTTCCTAAAATATTTACAGAAAAAGGTACCTAAGCATTTGTTCAGTTAACGGCATACGAACTAAATTTTTTTAAATATTCCTACGAGCATTATTTTTTCAACTGATCAAATTACATACCGTTATCTAAAAAAATGTTATATCAGTCAGCGATATCTGTTACATACAACAAACGAAAATTTTATTATTGTTGTCATTACATTCCAAGTATTATTTTTAACCGGTCTTTTACCCGTCTTATCAGTTTAGTTGGCGTTGCAAACAACTGTGTCGCTACTATCCAAGAGTAAAGTTTGTAGAAAGCGGGGTGCAGGGAGCCACAAAAGTGAGATAGTCATACGGTAGGATTTTTACCATGCCGTTGCGAGTCTTTATACATTCCTTCAGTCAACGTCCTAACTAATTAAAAACATCCATACTTTTTTTTTAATAAAGAAAAACGTTTATTATACCAACAATAAAAATGTATTTATTGTTCAATAAAATTTACAATAAATGGCAGCACAAAATAGGTATATAGTCAGTGTAAAAAATGAGTAATCATTTTAACCCAAAAATATTTATCTCTACTACTAATTTTATATACATAGTTTTCTCTAATAGTTGTTTATTAGGTACCTACAAGATTTTCATATGTCATTGTAATGTCGTTATCCAATCACATAACATTATTTTGCCTACACCCTGCAGAAGATTTATTTTCACTTCACTTTTAATTCCTCCTATGTAAAGCTAAAAGGGTATTAGTTTGTTCTCCAGCTGGCATTTCACGAGCATCTCTCCCGCTCCTTCAAACTTTTCCGCCATGGAAGAATGAAGACGACGACGACATTCTTAATCCTTAACGATATCAACAGCATTGAAGAATCCTTCTACTCTGATATCCTGTGTCTCACAAAAGTTATCTCTGCTTGCAAGATTATTCTTTTCAGGCAGTCATAAATGATGGACATCGTCGCATTTCGCAGCAAACTGCTGATATCACCGACGCCCTTGCGGGCGTTCAGACAGCCTTGCATAGAAACTGAGAAAACGGACTTTACAAAAATATCGGCGGCTATTTTCGTTAAAACCGGCCTTGTGGTGAAGCCCCAAGGCAAGTCGTCTCTTCGAATTTCTATCCTGAACGTTCCTTCAAACCTTTCCCCTGAGCAGGCGAAAGAGACTATCATCTCGCAGAACTTCCACTACGCTTCCGATGAAGCGCTTCATCTTGCCAATGAGCACCTCAAAATTCAGTTCCGATTTGGTCTTAAAGACAAAGCAAATTGCCATTAGATCTTTGAGGTCCATCCGGAAGTTCAACGATACTTTTTGCGTCGTGTACATCGCCTGGAATGCATGTCGGATATGGTTATACGAGTTTCACGCTGTTTCAACTGTCAGAAATATGGCAACCAGTCCTCCGAATGTAAAATCGACTTACAGTGCGACGATAGTGCTGAAAAGCACGAGACAAAGACATGCCTCAACTTGCATCAAGAAGTCCACTTCTATAAAGTTTCGGATCTGACTTGGTTTAGAATCTGGTTTAGTTTACAAGTTGATTAGCTAACT
Source organism: Aquatica leii (assembly GCA_035610365.1). Classification (NCBI taxonomy): domain Eukaryota; kingdom Metazoa; phylum Arthropoda; class Insecta; order Coleoptera; family Lampyridae; genus Aquatica; species Aquatica leii. The sequence continues at coordinate 19,188,606 of CM069435.1, forward strand.
TTTGAGAAGTTCTTAGTTAGATTTCGGTTGCTTATTTGAGTTCTTCGATTTTTCTCACACCCTGATGAAGCCCCTTACGACAGTGGGCGAAACGTAGGCAACTTTGGTTGCAACAATGACACGGTCCAAACCCGGAAGACGTTCTCATCGTAGTACATACGTGTTTAGTTCAGGTTTAGGGTACAAGCTCGCTGGTGCGGCTGTACCTTTCAACAGGATTGTCGTATTCTCTTCTATGCGGTACTACTCGGCTATTGTTTTTAATAGTATGAAGCCCGTCGAAGTAGTTCCACTCAGTCATTTAACAAATTAATGCAATATAGTATTCATGATTACGGATGGAAACACCTCTTTAGCAATCTTCGGCGTTTATTGACACCCGAGTGAAGGTGTTCGCATTTATCCAACACCTTCTTAATGAACTAAGAGACCTTCCTATTATAATAGCAAGACTTCAATTCGAAATCGCCATTTTAGCACTTTCCGGTGACCGAGGAACGAGAGCGTTGTGTGTCTATCAACCTTTCACTTTCACTAGCCATTTGGGTTCAACAAATATGAATGTACTTTTAGCGTCTTTTTGTCTAGCCAGTAATATAAAAAACAAAAAAGGCAAGTTATTCGAGATGTGATAGAAAGTGAGCACCGACTGATAGGTTTAATCCTCAATACACCTAACCTTGTACCGATCCCTAAAATAATCCACGATCCCAAATCTGTAGACACTATCATTGATAAGTTGACTAAGATGATCCTTGATTCTTGCCAACATAGCTTAAACAGCATACGTATAAGATCTAGCTAGATCTGCTAGAGTCCTAAGTTGAACAGGTTAAAGCGAGCGGTGCGTTGTTTGCGAAAACACCACCAAAAAGCTCCTGCAGACATAAAACATCATTGACTTGTCTCGTACAAAGCCGCGCTACACCGGTACAAACGGGCAGTGAAGACAGCTAAACAGCTCCTGGCAAAGTTTCATAGAAAAAAACTTGGCGACGAGTCTGTAGGGGTTAGTTTACAGATCAATCAAAGCAATAATATCTACTTTATTTCCAGACGACGATTTATCGAAAGACAACCCCTATCATGCTCAATTAAAATTCCGATTTTTCTTGCATAGTAATTCTCGACGGTACTGGGTGGTCACCAGCGACGATTTGACCGGGGTGGCTAACAAAATTTCTCAGAATGAAGCTCATGGACTTGACGGAATTCATTGTAACGTTTTGCGAACGGTTGTTTTAGATTCTCTCTCAACCACGGTTATGTTCAACTCTTGCATAAAATGCAGTTATTTATCTACCAGCTGGAAAGCTGGTAAGCTAATCACTATTCTCAAGCTCGGAAAGAAGAATCTTGCCAACCCGAATTCGTATCGTCCGATAACTCATCGTTAGGAAAGTACACCACGCGCGTCATTCGTAGCTATTTATAGAATATACGGATAACCTATTCTGTGAACGTTTCACCTTCAGCAAATGACTGACGAGAGCTGTCCACAAGACTTTGGCCGACTTTGTGGAATGTAGTTGTTAATGGTCTTCTAGCAGACAAAGACTTACCGTTTTCCGTTCTTTTCAGCGGCCAAGCGTCACTGAATGGTCTTGATCTTGGATGAATGACAGCGGCTATGGGACTCTTCCCATAAAGGGCGTAACGTCTACCTAAATTGCGAGCAAATTGCGATTTCTGGTATAAAGACCAGGCTATGTTTATTTATTTATTAATTTATTCATTATATTGCAATTTTCTATAAGTGTCAATTCTTTGCCACTATAACTTTAAAACATTACCTTCTCGAGGTTAAAGATGGGCAACGAAGCTCAGGTAATAAGACCTATACGGCAATAATCTCCTGTTGCACGGCTAAAAGGGTTAAGTCGGCACTAGTCACTAATCGTAATCCTAAAAAGCCGCGTTGTCGCGCAAAATTTTTCCTACTTTCTCAACCTCCATTATGAACATTGGATCCTGTTTTTCTAAATGTCGTCGTGAAGACGATGATGATGATGCCAATTACGACATTTCCCAACTAACTATTCTGGAAGAATCCTTTGAAGCAGATGTTCTGGTTATTATTAAGTTAATATATACCAGTAAAGAATCTGTTGCCAGACGTATAGAGTTAATGGATGTATTGTCCCGCATGCAATCCATACTTTAAAAATCCACCTTGACTAAAAGAATGTCTACGCAAAATTTGGACATCTCTGATGATACTCAGAGCGTACAAACGGACCTTCAGTCTGTAACTGACAAATTATCAGTTCCTGACCAGTACATTACAACCGGTCTTGTTTTGTATGCCCAAATAGCTCGGTCTACAGTTGTTGTTTAAAGCCCGAGACAGATTTTAAAACAGAAGACGATACTAAAAAGAAGGTCTTAAATCCAACCACGCTCGATCTACGACTAGAGCAAGTCACGAAAGTTGGACAAAACTCCGTTCGGCTGGAGTCCGGAAAGACAGACCTGCCTAAAATCCCAGCGGATATCTTTAACAATGCCGGCTTTGTGGTCAGACCGCAAGGCAAAGCCCTTCTTAGAATTTCTCTCTCGGAAGTTCCATCTAAATTTTTCCCCGAGCACTTGAAAGAAGCGATCCTCGAGCAAAGTTTCGATGCCGCCTCTGACAAAATAGTTGAACAAGCTAAAAAACAATTTAATGTTATAACAAAAATCGGTCTTAGGACAAAACAAATACTAATTATGTCATTGAAGTAACTTCGGAGATATGGAAGTACCTAATGGCCAACCGTCGAGTCTACGTAGGCTGAAATTCATGCAGAGTCAATGGTCACGTGCGCATTTTAAGATTCTTTTAGTGCCAGAAGTTCGGTCACTAACAAGGTGACTGCAAGAACGAACTTCAATGCGGTAATTGTGTTCAAAAGCATGCTACGAAAAATTGCTCAAAAACCGCAGAAGACCCTGTATGCTCACTGATGCGGCTTTGCCCTTTAACAAGATCACCGCATCCACTTCTATGCGGTATTTCTCGGCTATTGTTTACAATAATAGGAAGCCCGTCGGAGTAGTTACCCTCAGTTATCTAACTAATGACTGCTTTGCCGTATTTATGATCACAGTTGGAAATGCCTCCTTGGCATCGTCGGTGTTTATTGGCCATCAAGCGAGGATGTTCGTGTTCATCTATAACTTCTAGATAAAGTTTTGAACGAACTAAGCGGGATCCCGAATATTATAGCAAGAGACTTCAATGCAAAATCGCCGCTTTGGCATTTTTTGCAGACTGACGAACGAGGCAGAAATGTAGAAAACCTCGTGAACGAAAGTGACCTATGTGTTGTAAATGAACTTGATCAACCTTTCACCTTTGCTAGTCGCCAAGGTAATACAAACATCGATGTCACATTAGCATCACAAGTTTTAGCTAGAAAAATTTCTAACTGAAAAGTTATTCCAGAGGTGATTGAAAGTGACCACCGACTGATACGTTTTGATTTAACCGTCAAAAATCCTCGATCGGTTCCGATCCCTAAGCGTATCCTCGATGTCAAACGCATAGATCTCGTCAAGCTGAACACAGCTGTCAGTGCCCTATTTCTTACTTATCTTTCACGCGGAGCTAAGTGTCACGATTCTAATTCTATTAACGTCTCCATTGATAAACTCACCGGACTGACCCTCGAAACTAGCCAAGATGGCTTAAACCGAATTCGTTCAAATTCTAGAGTGGTGTAGTGTGTTGAAGTCTAAAGCTAAGTTAAAGCGAGTCGTGCGTTGCTTAAGAAAGCATACTCAAAAAACCCCAGCAAAGCTAAAAACTCAATGGCTAAATTTGTACAAAGCCGCGCTTTCTCGGTATAAACTGGCAGCGAAGAACCCTAAACTAGTCCACGGCAAAGGTTTGTAGAGAGAAGTTCGACGGCGAGTCTGTGGGGATTAGTTTATAATATATCCTCACAAAAATTCCTTGCCTTATCAATTCCTTGTGCGTTGTGGCAAAATATCCTCTTCTGCATCTCCTATTTCAAGAAATATAGTACTCCAAAGTTCTTGTAAGAGCTGGCACGTGCACATTCTTAGACCAGTAAGTTTCGACAGCAGATTTTCGGCCGTCAAGCGTCATCTCAAGACTTTGATCTTAAATGAATGGCAGCCGCAGTGAAATACATCTCATAAAGGACGTAACGCCTATTTTTTGATTCCAAACATCCTAGACTGGATAAACATGTCTCATAACCCGGGACGAACGACCGTCTAAATTCCCACGTCGCACGGCGGGTTCCGTTGTCATCTGAGACGCATTAGCGTTGCAAATGACGACCGGTGTTTGTCGTGTGGTATTTCTGATACTCCGTCACATAGGATTCTCGCCTGTCGGGAGTTCGATGATGACCGCAGTACCCTAAGAACCCAAATCAACCCGTATCACAATTACTCTCAGTCTATCCTTAGACTAGTGCCCGACGTCAATGTACTCATTGCTTTCGCTAAAAGAGATCAAAGTAAAACGTAAATCATAATCTAATTTAGTTTATTTTTGCATGGCATTATTTTACTCAGCTACGGCAAAGTAAGGTATTTATTTAGTTATTTAACTGCATGTGGCTTATTTTAGAGTATTTTACTTGATTATTTTTAGTTAACTAACATTTTCAGTTTTTTTAGTCGTAGCTGTCTTGACTAACTGGCCCCATCTCGGTCTATTACAACATCGTATCCTTTTCCCGCCTACTTGATTTTCAGTGTGATATCCGAGGATAAGCCGCAAGGTAGGTGCCTCGCTGAACCTCGTGCTCAGATAGAACCTGATACGCAGTCCATAACTAGGCAATCCTTTCTTCTCGTAACATATTCTAAATCGTTCTATTCTATATGTGGCGAACTTGAATCAAGCAAGTTCAGGTGCTTTGGTAAGTCCACATCCTCCTCCTCCTTTCTTTCTCCTCCCGGATATGCTCACCTAGGTCAACATGTTCCACCTCTCCGCATTCTTTTTTCACACGACGGATTTCGTTGCCATCTAAAACGCGTTACCCTTTTAGATGACGACAAATGTTCGTCGTCTGGCGTTCCTGATACTCTGTCGCATCTGATTGTCGCTAGTCGCAAATTCGATGATGACCGTACTGCCTTACTAGCCACTATCAACCCTTAATTATCTCCATGCCCCTCAGGCTATCCTTAGACTGGTGCCTTATATAAAAGTCATTTTGTTTTATTATTTTTAGTTGAATAACAGTCTTCAGTCTTTTTCCTACCAACTTGGTTTTATTCCTTAGAAGCGAGGATAAGGATAAGCCTCGCTGAATCGCGTACTACCTTAGCACGTCTCGGTTACCTAACCTATCCTTCTTCTCGTCCTCACTTTTAATTTATTAGGTAGCTATTTAATGAGAAATGTAGGGTAACTTTATTAAATAAAAATGGTTTCTAGGCAGCAGCAGTTGTTATATCAATAACGTTATTTATCTGTTTTGTCAATAGTGGCACGAGTCGAATTTTGTTAGTGCAACGTTATTTTGACTTTCTTAATTAAGTTTGCGTAAATTAACAGATAAAATTGATTTAATATGTCAGTGGTAACATTTGAAAAACCTATTCCACATACCGGATTAGGCGATTGGTATGCAAAACAATGGGAGCTTCAGCAAACGAACGATACGAGAAGAAATGATGCCTTTAATTTAAGACACGAGGCACGTCAGTTACGAAATGAGACAAGAATTCGCACAGAATGGGATACTTATCACAACGACAATCGGTTAGCAGATCGCGTCACTGAGCTTAGTCGATGGAAAAACACTATCGAAGGTTGTCTTCACCGTACCGAAAAAGAAATCCAGTTTTTGATAGACGAAAAGTATTCGACCGAACGAGAAATCGATAGTCTTTCCATTCCGATCGGTGTCATTTCAGAATGTATTTCAATACGAGATGCTCGTCAAGGTTCCGAATTAACTTACGACGATGCTGACACTGAGTTAAAAAAGGTATGTGAAACTGAATCGTTACGATTAAGCTTAGGTGTTATGTTTGTAGGAGTTGTGCGTTGTTGAAAATGTTAAGAAACTATTGATCGAACGATGCCAATCAACATGGGAGAAAATCAATAGGTTACAAGAAGTTATATTTAAGTTACGTTTGGACATTAATAACAAAAACGAATCGATCGAAATTGATACAGAACAACTAGGTCTGAATAAAAATTGTGCTAACATCAGCTTTAAAACTGATCCTTTGCGAATACCAAATGGGTAAGTTGTCAGTAAGAATAGACTAAAAGGATCATCTTGACTTTGCTAACTTACGTTCAGTTTACAGTGTCAGTCTTAGGTTTTTTTCTAAATAACTTATTGTATTGTTAAGCTACTTATTTTTCAATAATCAGTTTTTTTAATGCGTAAACATCGTTTCAGGTCTATTCCGTACGAGACATGGTTAGAACATTCGCGTTATGTGAGATTATTAGCTGATAGCGAATTAGCAGATGCCGGAAAATTACGCGAAGCTCTTTTTGTGGTACGCGAACGTGGCCGCAATGATATGAGAGCGCAAAGAGACTGCGTCGATTTTATGCTTCGCAAACGCATTTTCGAAACGCAACGTTCACGTAACGAGTTAGAATGGCAACTCTTGAAGATGCGCGACGAAATGAATAAAATGGTGAAAGAAATCGGAACTCTTAACGAAGCTTTGTTAGCAAAAACTGACGCATTAAAGCTTTGCCAAACGCGTTTGGAAAATCGTTCGTATAGACCAGGTATTGAATTGGCAAGGGACGAAGCTGAGTCCGGTCTTAAAGACGAAGTGTTACAACTGCGCCAGACTCGTCAGGATTTGGAAGATAAAATTTATTGCGCCAAATCTACTTATAATGCCTTGGAGAGTCAACAGATTTTGTTAGATGAAGATTTGGCTAGTAAATCTCAATCTTTAATGACCGATATCAGATGTTTAGATTTAAGAGCGCGTTTGAAGACGGAATCGATTACTGACACGGACAGAAATATTGCTTTGGTTCATATGGAAGATGAAATTCCACCAACGTAATTGTATGCTATGCAATTACACGTAGATTTAATGTACACACGTAGCAGCAAATTAATGTATCTTATAACAACTTTAAAATGCAGGCTTTTTTGTCAAAGATTTTTTTTTGGTTTGGCTACTATTCACACTTTGCTTATAGAATGAAGATAAGATTAAAGCTAATCACAACTACAAAAAAAGTATCTGATTTTAATCAAAGCAAACAAACAAGTAGAACAATCAAAAGTTTTTTTAAAAAAACTTGTGTGTCTTGATACTGTAGCAGTATTTTTTGCGCTATTGCGTCTACCGCCATTTTTAAAAACACGTAAGTACACTGAAAAAGAAAAAAACGGGACACTGCCTATTGAATATAAGCACTTCTATGTCTCAACTTTAGTACCTACTCCTCAATTATTTTTGTATGCAATTTTCATATTTTGTTTATGAGGTCATACTCACTCATATATTCTATAACTTATTTGCGTCTTGCGCGTCAAAATGTTCCTTAAAAGCTTATTATACATAAAATATTTTCGTTTCAATTCTTCCAGTCTAGAATAAGTATGTGTCGAACGGTAAGAGCGCCTTGATTAGCTGTTTCTTGTGCGCGAGCCGTATTGTCTTGCAACCGCTCACCGAATCCGTTATCGCTCAGATGTCCACTACTTTGTGCTCCATCTTGCTAAAATTTATGTTTTACCAAAAACATGAGCTGTAGTTTTCGGACCTTAAGTGAGCTCCGTTACGTGTTCTCTGCTCCATGGTAGATCATCTGGTACGTATTTATGGTTATGGACTGTCAGGGTCAAAAAAATCTCATCGGTTGTTTTAAGCGCCGCGTAAAGACAGGGCACGTACCGGACGTGTCTGGACAGTTCGATGTATCTTTCCAGCCTTATCAAGTTTTTGCTCAGTTTTTGTAATTTATAAAAAATTAGTAAATAATTTAAGGAATTACATGGAGGCTCGGAGTTTTACAAACTTACCCTACTTGCTGCTCGAAGACGCTCAGGTTAATGCCTTCTTTGTGAACAGTCTATCAAAGCACCGATAGGTACATAAGCAAGCTCCGCAGCGCTTCAATGATCACTAGATTCTGAGATTTAGTTATTCTTATCCTGAAACCGAACTAATATTATTAACCAACTTTAGCTATTCGTAGGTACTGATTACCTGTACCGATTTTGTGTTGCAATTTTCATTGACCGAACTGCATGCACTTTAATTTGTTTTCCAAAAACTTGAATTCTTTCTTCGGTCTTGAACTGCTATGGTATCTATAGCAACCCAGATTCTTTGACTGACATCCGACTTGAGAAAGCCAGATAAAAAACCTGCGATCATTCACGTAAATGTTTCAACCAATAGTCTTATCCAAATCGTCACATATCGTGCTGATGGCAATAGAAAATACGGCAACGCTCAGAATCGAGCCTTTGAGAGATGTATGTATGTCCAAAGTTTGGGTAGTAGATGTTGTTTGGCCCTGACTGACTTTGAAGAATATTTTTCTCAACAACGACGCATTGTGGGATCGCAGGTTGCTACGCTATCCTCACTTGTGTAACTGTTGTACTACTCTGAATTGCCACGTCATGTAGTAAGGTTTTTCGATATCAAAGAATACTGCGGCCAAATGATTTTACCATGAAGAGTTTGCGATACCTTATGATTAGAGATCAAAATCTACACGTCATCTTGACGTCAATTGTAGGAGTGAGATATCAAAATTTGGGTTTCTAATTACCTTGTGAGTATCCACAAGCGTCGCGCCGTTTCGAATTTTCTTACATAAAAATTATTACCGTAGGTTCGATAATAACCAAATGAATGTTAGCAATAAATAGTACAAGAATGGCGCTTTGATTAGCGATTTCTGTAGATTAGATTATTTAAGTTAACAGCTCGCACTTTTAGTGTTTTTTACACCGTAACAAATTCCTTATCAACTAAAACTGTTAAATTAGTAAACGCGAACAAAGAGTGTTATTACACTGAATTGAATTAAAACGCGGTCGTGTTGGCCCGACATGCCTTACAATAGGATATAACACCAGTGCATCTTCTTTTCTTTAAAGATCACACCGTTTTTCGGATAATTGCGCCGGGAATGATTACCAACCTCGATGGCAAAAACCTCGAAATTAGATTGACATATATAAATAGGAGCTAAAACAAGCAAAAAAAGTTTGCAAATGACAACCACGTCTAAAACAAGTATGTATTAACATCCAAAATCACGGCTGACGCTGAGTGCGAACCCAAAAAGCCTAAAAAGTTTTCGGGGGCGGCAAGGCAAAGGCTTAGAAAACAAGAAGAATTAGTAGCGCAGACAACCGGTTTCATTTCCATGGCGAGGACGCGAGAGCGAAACCCACCTATACAAGAAGCAAAGGCGAGTACGTCAAGAACGCAACAGTGACACCAGACGGTGCACACAAAAACACACAAAAACGCAACCTTTCCAGCAGTAGCACACCGCTGTCACAGAAACGACCGGTAAAACGAAGTCGAAAGGTCGAAGAAACCTAAAAAAAGACATTCAGGATCACTCTAACGGGTGTTTTTGCAATTATACCAAAAGGGTTCTCTGAAAACACCCTCAGTCCGGAAGAATTCGACGTCATAAAAACCTTGGATGGATTGACGAATTGGAGAAAAGACAAGCTTCTCCGCCTTTTCAGGAATGTACCCATAAAGGGGGATTTCTAAAATTAACGTGCGCAGACGAAGCAATCAGAGAGTGGCTAGTCGGCACGTCAAATACAAGAAACCAGTGGAGGAGAATAGGTAACTAAAGATTATTTATCTCAAAGACCTTCCTACACCTAAAAAGATTATCACTTGGGTCCCGGGAACAGCACTGGAACCGGTCACTCTATAGAAAAGAATATCGGTACAAAACAAGATCAGTACCGAAACGTGGGCGATGGTTAACTCTAAGCCAGATCCTAAAAGAACCCAATACGCCCTGTTTATGGACAAGAGTTCCTGAAAGAAGGAAAAAGCGTCAACTAACCAATTGCACCTTGGATTTTCAAGGATCACTTTTCGGGCGCTGGCCGACTCCAAAAAGGACAGCAATGAACCGGATGCCACAAAGAATGTCCACGAGGCAACGGATGTAAATACAGAGCCAGAAAGAACTTGCTGATGACAAATCTAATTCTGAAAGTGGTTCAGATAAACATACATTACTATAGGGCAGCCTCAGCGGCCCCCACTGCTTATATCGTGACACACGATATTGACATTGCCCTTGTCCAAGAGCCATGGATCCACAAAGGAACAATAAAAGAGTTGAACTGTCCAGGTAGATGGCTGTTTGCGGCCCAATTTGTGCACAACCCTCGTAAAGTGAAGTTATTGACCTTACGCTAGCTAGTCCAAAGCAAGCAAAATGAAAAAAATGTGGCATGTATCAGATAAACATTCTTTATCGGATCATAGATACATTCGATTCAACATTGAATCAGACAGGAAACTCGTAATGGAATTCAGAAACCCCTGAAAAACTGACTGGGATTTGTTCAACGAAACTTTAGCGCGCCAAATCAGGTACTTTCCCACAAATGCAAGACCAACGCAGGAGCTAGAACTAATGACAGATAGTATTGTTAATTTATTAAAATCCGCAATTAAAACAAGCTGCCCAAAAACTGTCAAACGAACCCCTAACAAGATAACTTGGTAGAACAGGGAGCTTGACGAAGCAAGGGCACGCACCAGAAGGTTATTTAATACAGCCAAAAAAAACGGAGAATGGGATGAATACAAAACCAGCCTCACAACATACAAAAATGACATTAAAAAGGCAAAGAGAGACTCATGGAGAAAGTACTGTAGGGACGTAGAAAACAAACCTACAAGTTCTCGACTCTAAAAATCTCTAAGCAAAAACTGCACTGAAAACATTGGTTCTTTGCTGACTGAAAACGGAAAGTTTACAAACTCGGTTGAAGGTACTTTGCAAGAACTACTGCAAAAACACTTCCCGGGTTCGTCGTTAACTGAAGCCAGGACCTAGAGATACCAAACAGACGGGCACCCAAAAGGAACTGAAACTTAGCGAGAAAAATAACCAACCCTGAAAACTTAGAATGGGGAATCAATACTAAACATTTGACAATACTACTTTCACCTCGATTGCAATCGGCAATGGAGAAAAACGGAATCACACTTCTAGTTAGAAACTGGGTCAACTCAATGCTCAGGAATCGGACGGTAACAGCTATTTTGTAAGGTAGCACTGTGGGAGCCAAAGTGGCTGGAGGATGCTTACAAAGCAGAGTGCTATCACCCCACTGTGGTGCCTCGTCATGGACCAAGAACTAAAAGACGGCGGAGTATTTGCTTTAAGATACGCCAAAGATCTCACCATTATCACAAACCGGAAGTTTGGGGCAACTGTATCAAAAATAATGCAAAGTGCACTAAACACCAACGCAAAAAGGTGCAAAAAAAAGGAACTACTAGTGAACCCTACTAAGACGTTTACCAATCGACGGAAAACGGATGAGATAAAACTACCTATAAGGTACGGAGTTACGCTCACGATGTCAATAGAAGTCGAATACCTGAGACTTACTGTTGATACTAGACTGACTTTCAAGGCTCACCTAGAAAAAGTCACAACGAAGGCCATCAGGGTTCTGAATACAACAAAACGAATTGTCGGGCACACATGGAGATTGAAACCCACAATGGCCAAATGGTTATACACTGTGGTAACAAAACCCATCATCACATACAACGCGCTTGTATAGGGTGACAAAACCATCCTGAAAAGCACAGTTGCAAAGTTAAACAAAACACAGAGAATGGTATGTCTACTGATAACAGGAGCGATGAGAACCAAGCCCACAGCAACTATGGAAGCACTACTGTAACTTCCACCATTATAACTCGTTGTAATGATGGAAGCAAGACAAACAGTATACAGGCTGCAGATTAATGAACACGCGTCAATTACCGGGAAGAAGCAATCTTAACTATGAGATCTGACTTCACAAAAAATTATCACATTTTAAAGAAATTTAAAGTGATAATACCGTCACAAGACGAGTAGACAAAAAACGTTTACCCGGGCGCGGTTAAAGGAACTATCTGGTAATCAGATGGTGCCAAAAATCGCAACGGTTCCAGAGCAAAAGTATATGGAGACAAGCACCATGGAACGCAATTTTTGCTGACACTGAGTAAATATGCATCCGCTTTTCAAGCTGAAGTTGCTGCTATTGCCTGGTGTGTCAGGAACATTATCGACTTGAAATCATACACAAATGGGCCGATATCGATCATGTCTGACAGCCAAGCAGCACTACTGGCGCTAAGATTACCAGTAATAAAATCTAAACTAGTTATGACATGCGTAAACAGTCTGGAAATATTGGCAACTTGCCAACCAGTGCAGCTCATCTGCATACCAAAAGACCAGAATGTAAAGAGTAACCAAATGCCGGACGCACTAGCAAAAAAGAAAAAAAACCAATTCGCAACAAACTTGCAGCGGAGCATAAAAAACTATAGAAAAACTCTTCAGGGATGAAGCACACAAAACTCTTCCTTAAACACTCAAACTGCACTATCAAGCATGAGTCGACAAAAATTAAGGAAACTTACAAGACTAATTACAGAGCACTGTGGCCTTAACAAACATATGCATAAAATGCGACTGCTAAGTACTCGTCTATGCTGCAGATGCTTAGAAGACGACAAGATTCCGCAGCATTTGCTGTGCAAATGCGAAGCGTATCAAATGCAACGCACAATGATTCTCGAAAAACCAAAGCTAACCGATGATGAGTTGAAAAAAGCTCTTTGGAATAAACTTCGGGACTTCATTAGAACTGACGAGGGAGTAATAAATCAGAGGAGCACAAAAAGACCAAGGAAACCGCAGTGCAGAGGCGTTAGACAAACTACCTCTTGAATTAAATTTAAAAAAAAATTCAATGCGATCTCCGAACAGGTGACTCGAAAAATATTTTTCCGTCGCGGTTTTAAATACTTAAATATATTGCACGAAAAAGGCTTTTCTAAAAGAAAGGTATCCATAAGATAGATATTGATAGCTGACAAAAATTATATCTCTCACCAATCTTTTTGCGTCTTAACGCTAGTTACAAGCTACATACTTGAACCACAAATAAATAGTTTGCATCTGGTCGTAAATCGTACCAAAGCTGACGACAAAAATTTTACCAACTTACGAGAAACTCGCTTTCACGCGCTAACGTTAGCAAAGTTGCCTAAACCACAGATGCACAAGTCGCAAAACTGATTTGGGTTGTGTTACATTTTTTAATGTAAAATGGCAGAGTCTCAAGAACATTTTACTCTGTCATCAAGAACTAAATCATTAAAAAAATCAACAACCTGAAATGACATTTATTGTAATTTAAGTCTTTTTAGTAATATTTGTCATAAACGTATTTATTTTAAAGTAAAAATATGAAACGAATAAAAAAAATTAAAAACAAAAATGCCATTGATTATAATTTTTCCTAATACGTAAATCCGTTTATTTTGAAAAACTAAAGAACAATAAAGAAAAGCAAGAAGAGAACTAGTTTTGTCGACAAAAAAATTGACCAAAAGAAAAATCAAAAAACTATATGCTACAATTTTTTTAAAATAATTCTAGAGAAACTTATTTTGTAAAAGAACCTAAAATGAACGAAAGAAATCTTAAAATAAAAAAAGAAGAAAAACAAAACCAAATAAATAAAATTGAAAGTTAAAAATTTAACTTCAAAAATAAAAACTAAAGAAAGAGAAAAAGAAAAAGTCAGCAGCAGCGTTGAAATGTTTTTAATAATAACGTACAGAAAATATAAATAACAAAAAATCTTTCGGATTTGAACCGTATAAATGTTGTAACTGAAGTTTCCAAGTTTCATCCCTCTTTGAACTTACAAATATTTTAATTTTGTTTAATAATTAAATTTTTATTTCATTTATTTTTTTGCCAAAATTTTTGAAACTAAATTCTCCTAATCTTTTTTACTAAATACTTCAACTTTTTTTCACTTGTTATTTTAAGAATCTTTCAGATACATCGATCAATTTGTTAAAAAAAATTAAAATCGATAGCTTTTGTTTTATTCACATTTCTCTTTTCAATTTTCTGGTCAATAAAATTACGTATTTAATTTATTTTCATTTTATAATTTTTTTACTTTCTATTCTAGGTTCTATACAATAAATTTTAAAAAATTGTAATCGATAGCTTTTAGGTTTTCTTCAGGTGGTTTTCTGCACTATCAAAAATTACTAATTTTACGTGCCGAGCTTATTAATTTAGAAAAAACAGGCCGTTATTTTGATTCCCGATTTGTCTCTATTTTATGACATAAATTTTTGCATTAAACATTTTTGTTTTCTGTTCTAATTTTTCTTCTCTTGTTGACAATTTTTGAATGTTCTTCTTTAAAAAAAAACATTACAAACACTTCATTTATAAAAAATCTAATTACACAATTTTCTTCAAATTATAACAAAAAAAGCAGAACCAATTATTTTTAACGAGTAGAACGGTAATTTTTATTTAATTTTTAATCAGCAACTATTAATTATTATTTTAGCAGCTGCGGGTAACTGGAAATACCATTAATCCTAATTGTCCAGCTTACCATATTAGCTTGAAAATATTTATAAGTGTAATTATTACTTATAGAAAAATCTTAACGTTTAAAGCTGCAAAGTATCCGAAGAAAGTAAAAAAAAAATGGGTACGTTGAACTTATACGTCAAGAATAAAAATTAATATTGGTAATTGTTTTGACATTTTCGTTAATGAATATTTTAAAAAATCATTAATAATATATTAAAAAATGTGAATAAATTTAATGATTTTATGCTTTTTCTTCTTTCCAAATTTCAAGAACTTTGTCAAACCAGTAGTTGTGCAATTAGCTTTTAGATATTTTCGCGGAAATGTGTTTGAATCTTTTTCACAAAATTGTCTAATGATCATTTAATTGGTTAATAAAATTCTTATGGTGATTACTTTCACAAATATGTTATTGTCTGCATTATATACAAAATTGTAGTAAAACCAGATCACATAATTTTTTTTAAATTTCTTTACGATTTCGTGATTTGCTATGATCGTGATAAAAATTTGTGTTGATACATATAATAGTTAGTATGTTACTGTTACGCCCATAACTGAGAAGAAAAAATGTAACGCCACTGTAACAAATATAATGAATGAGCATTTTTGAAAGATAAGGCTTATTGTTAATGCCTTTTGGACAATTAGATAAACACTCTCTTTATGAGTTTCTACGCAGAGTAGAACGAATCACTTCGTCCGTTTTGCTCTGTATCTAACTTTCCTACTTTTCATATCTTTCTTTTTTAATCTGGAGATTTTCTATGTGCCAGTCATTTTTCTTTCTTCTTTGAACGATACTCAATTTTTTTCGATTAAAACGAGTATTTACATATTGTCTTCGATTTATTAACATTTGTATCTTCCAAAAAATACGAATAGTTGATCTTCTTTTTTCAAAGGAGCTCTTCAATTTATTGTCAATTATTTTCAAAATTGCTCAAAAGCAAAGTTTGACCAAAAAGCTTCTTCTTCTTGTTCAAAGCCAAATACTAAAACCTGCATTAGCCAAGCTTAATCTTTTTTTTTAGATTCTTTTGATGTTTTACGAGTAGCTGGTAGATTGCACCACCCACATTTTTCTTACTAAAAAGCATACTATTGCTAAACTTATTGTATCTGGTTAGCATGTTAGGTTGCTGCATGCTAGATGTTAGTTTTTTAACCGTAAATTTAACCATAACTAAACGCAGGCGACAGCACAGAACACACGGCGAAAGAATAGCACTTGGTGTGCTAATTATAAGGTAATTAAAAGAGCGCTAAAACGGTAGAAGCATTAACTACAGATTCCGTTCACTTCTATCGAGCACTAAAAAGAAACAAGATGCAAATTTATAACATCAAATATATTCATTTCAACAAAGAAATAGGAGTTAAAAAGCAAGGAAAAACTATAGCAGATAAGTAGCAATTAAAAGTTTGTTATTAAATATCACAATTAATAATAAGGATGCAGACCTATTAGATCAGGTAACTCTTCGTACATATAAACAAATTCGTTGGCTTAAGTTTACATTAATTAATTACTAAATTAATTCACGTTGGTGAATACAACACAGACGTTAAATGTCACGACTGAAAACGTAGAAAAAAGAAACAAAATACTCAAAATTTTACGTCCCGGAATATGCGATTAGCTAATAGCACATCCAATATAAATTTTCTAAAACAATTCTCAATACCCCATGCTTGCTGTAGTAATTGTTCATACAAATTTTTTAACGTAAAACAACAGGTACAGGTATCCCATAGCCAAAAAAACATGTGCAGGTAACCAAAGTTAAAAGAACAAAGTTGCTAATGATAAAATAAAAAACTAAAATTTTTGAAGAAAGTTAAAAGTGTGGTAACTCACCGGCTTGACACTTGCACATACGTGTGACTCTCTTAACGCACACAATGAAAGTGGCTTTACTGGTATCTGGTAAGTAGAATGACGTATCATTGGACAAAATTCTTACAGTACGAAAACCACACGAAAGTATTTTTAACATAATAAAATCTTAAAGAGAACGTTTCTAAATTATCTGCGGACAAAATTTGTTAAAATAGTTGTATATAATTGTTTGAGATGCTATAGACTTGATCCACAAGTTACAAAGTTCCGCTGGTCTTTTTCGCATAAAAGATCGCAAAGGCCGTAATCCCAAATTGGTTAAGAGAATGTAAATCGACACTTTATCTTTGCACATAGTCCACATTTTGGTGGTCTGCGGAAAGCAGGAATTTAATCTTGCAGAGCACATATTAAGCGTGTACTAGGGACCTATGCTCTAAATTTTATATAATTGTGTACGTTGCTTGCACAAACAGAAGCTACTATAAACTCTCGTTCTATTTCTTTTTAAATTTTCGTTCTTAATGATTTACAACGCTTTACAACTGCTTACTTCTTAATTGGGAGATCATTGCATTACCTAATCACGATATTACTTATTTACAAGAATCAAGATTCTGTAATTTTTAACAAATGCAGCGTCTTTTAGGCCAGTCAAATTCGACAATAAATCAACAAAACATGATATATCTTTGCTTTCTTGGTATGTTGTTTGAACCTATTGGGGTAGTGTAAACCCAAGTTTGCAACTTTTTAAAAGTTGTGGAAAAACTGTAGGACACGAAAAACTGCAAAATTTACGAACTTTCTTCAGTTTTTGCTCTATATCTCCTAAAGTATGTATTTTTTGACAAAAGTTATTATATACGTTTTTGAAGAGCATTGAATGTGTGATAATTTAAGCTTAACCGGAGCTCTGTATTATTTGTTACTGGGTTACGGCAATTTTTTCCAAAAAATAAAAATTTTAGTTTTCGACTTTTTTTAGAACGAAATTGCGGCTAAACCATTGATCCTACAAGCAAAACTCATAGAATAGAAATTGTAGGCAATTTAATTAGCTTTAAACTAAACGCAAAGTTGTAGGTCTCGTAGTCAAAATCTAAAAGAAACCTATATAAGGTAAAATTGCATTTTTCCAGAAATGTTTAAAAACCTTTCTATCTTTTGTTTTTTGTTGTGATAATGAAAAAGAAGGCATGCAATCATTATAAAAACGGTGAAATGTATTTTAATATAAACATAAGTCATTAATAGTACAGTAAGCAATCAATCAATCAAATATAGACACATACTCAAAATTGTCGCCTTGTTTTTGATGGGCCTAAGCCGTCACTTTCGATGCATTCTTCAACAGGTAGGTCCACTATTGGTAGATCGTCATCGTCATTCTGTATAAGCAAGTACTCCAGTATTGGTGCATCGTCAGGGTTATCTTAAGGCTCGTCATCGTCGTCTTCTTCTAGGATGATAAGAGCACCGTTCTGGCACGTTTCACCAGAGCAAGTAGCACACATCATAGAACATTTGAGCCCTGCTTTCAGACAAGTGCAGCCACTTTTGCATCTCTTCTTACATTTGCAAAAAAAAAATTTAGAAGCTCTGGGAAGGTGATGCAGGAGCTTGCCGACTGGTAATGGGGATATGTCCAGCCCAGCTTAATTTCCAACTTCAGTCGGTGACCTCTTTTTCCACCATGAATCACTTTTGTACCTACTGGTATGTGCGATAGTGATGATAGGACGCAGCTTCTATGGTTGGTAGCAAACGTGCTAGATTTGCTTCGGCATTAGCTGCTGTCTTGACAAAAGTACGAAAGCGCACGTGCTACATCTGTCATATCGTTTTCTTCATATAAGACAACTAAGCACTTGACGCCGGCTGCTGCGACTTGTTGGTGTGTGGCATTTGGCTTTGGGAAAACTCTTGATTGGCCCACTAAGGCTTGATTCTGTCTGAAGTGGCCCCACATTTTTATTTTTCTTTGCCAAAAAAACGCAGAGGCGATGTCGCACTCAGTAAATGCATAGACAAACAGTTCAAATCCAGGTGGTACCTTCATTTAACCTTGGTTAAACGAGCTGGAAGAAAAATGGATGCAACCTGCTTTACCTCTGCTACTCTTCTGGAAGTAGATGTTCGTGTTAGTGCATCCTAGACCGCAAAGGAACACAAGTAAATCAACATTCTCTACTGATAATGACGCTGTAGAGCAGTCATGACGATATCGCGGTCTGCGTTTTCTTTTGCTGTTTTTGTCTCAATCCTCTTGAAAGCAAAAACAGATCAAAGATGCTCAATAAGACGAGCCCTGTTTTTCCGCTGATACTGCAGAATCCCGTCGTAATTGCTCTGCAAACTATGTGCTCTTTTGAGCGCCATCCTCAGGTAAGCATCAAAAACAACATATATGTATATTTTTCACAAAGCGGTTAAATATGTAATATAAATATGTAATCATTGCGATGTCACACAACTTTATAGAAGAGGTATTCTCCATCAACGACGACAAATGTAATTACCAGCACACTGATGTTCTCTGTGGCTTGAGTGAAAGCAGCCTAAAAAGCCGATTTTGTGCCTGTACGCAGGCCTTGGTCGCAAAATGGGGCCATTGGATATGAAGCGAGTTTGTAAGTGAAGTGGGTCTAAAACTGTAGGTCTGACCGCTTCTTGATACACATGCGTTGGAAGACGGTGAATGGCTCGACATCGACTGTAGATCCTAATAGAGGTGATAGGTGTTGCAAAGAAGAGAACTTTTTCTTTCCTTGAGAAAGCAAAAGTTCCGAAAGTTTCTCCTGTGATTTGATTCGCCTTTTTTAGCCCTTCTTCTCAGGCAGTGTGGCAGTTTATGTGGGGGCCTCTCACAGTGCCACTGCTGATGGATACGAGTTTATTTATCGATGAGACGGTGGATGGTTATTGAACTAGGCGCTCAGTTTTTTTACATCAGAGGTATCTTGTGCAATTTGTGTAGGTCGCATTATCAACATGCTGTTCACTTGTTGTGGAGGAAATATCTCAGATCTTTTCACGTATATTTAGTATACATACCATCCCGCCCGTTCAGCGACTGAACACACTTGTAGATATATCTCTTTATTGAACGCATCAATACCGGTTCAATTCTCAAGTCAGTCCACAGACCTTTTCAAAATTTGTCGGATCTGCGGATGGTAAAGCATCCTTTTGTGAACAATTGTTATTCTGTTGTGTAAATACGGTGTTGCAAAGTGCTCATATTATCTAAATATAAACTAGAACTTTTCGCATAGAAGAAGTGTTCAGATGAGTGAAAGAATGGGAGCATTTAGCTGATTATTTAAAAGTGAAGATTCCAATCTCTTATCCTTTTAGCTTAAATAAATTGTTTCATGAGTAAGGTCATTCGATAGTTGTACATAAAGTTTTTCAAGAGCGTTTTTGAATTTGGCAGTTACACTTTGTACATTTTTATTGTCTTCTGCAAACAGTATGCGTGACATTTCAGAGCCAAGCTTCTCTGTCTCAGCCTTTTTGTCGTCAATGATGTCAATCTCGTTAAAAATCAGATGAGCCAGTGCAAGGTTTGTGAAGGTATAGACTCTCACTGCACGATAATATGCATGTCCATTCATGACTTTTTCGACACTGTTTTGATCATATATCCTGGCAAGGAGTTTTTTGATGCCGCTTCCCGCCATGATATTGTTAATTGCTCCCACATATGACATGAATAGGTGGAAGCCACTTAATCGTACCTCTACACTTGTCAATTCAGCAGGGGAAAGTTTTGAACAATGTCTCTTGCTTTCATGTACAATGACTGTCATAGGTGACAAAGCATGTTTTCTGTCTATGGGCCTTGGTTTTTGCAGCAGCATCAAGGAGACAGGTTTGAACTGTGTTATAGTCAGGTAGTATATCAGCAGCCATTTTGAAACCTTTGTAAACATTGACGATTGTAATTGCACAAAGTCTAGCGGTTTTTCTCACGCTGCAGCGTTAGATATCTGAGACCTTGTAAGAACTTATTTGCTCAACTGAAATATTGGTTTTCAAACAAGGAATCGGAGTGTCAGGTACCACCGCGCTGCGAGGGATGACAACTATATAATGCCTACCATCTCGTGAAAAGTATTTTTACCGTCAAGAGTGTTTACATTCAGATCTTCTTTGTCGTATACAAATTAAAACCTTTCATTTCCATAGGCTGAGTTTTCCCACTTCGCACTATACCTGTGCTCTCAACCAGCATAGCTTTATTGTTGCTAGGGGAGAAGCCCATAACTCCGCAAGCCTATCTTGATGGAAGAGAGAAATAAATGGCTTGTTGCTGCAGAGATTATGGCGTATGCAATAGGCATACGTTTTTTCTTCTATTCTTCGGATGAATGGCGTTTGTGTTTCAGCAAAATCGTATCAAGGAACAGCTGCAGTAATTCCGTAATAACAAACTCTAAATCTTTTAAATAATTTTCTGATGGAGGATACGTGGTTGTGTCATACTATTGACAGCGAATATCTTGTAAGACAATTTCGGCTGCATTCTTCACGATTTTTAACTGCTCTTCCTGTGAATCACGTTTCCTCTCGTTATACTAGGTGTCATAGAGTATCTTGTTGCCGACATCTGTGAAGCACATAACCTGGTGACTGCGGCCGGATCCTATCTCAGCAAAAGTTATCATGTCACCAAAGCGATTTATCAGGTGGGTCTTTCCAATTCTGATGTCAGGCTTTTATTTGATCAATGAGGCGGTTTAAAGAAAACTGACATTCATTCCTGTTCTCTGAAAGGTACGAGAAAATAAATTACATACACTGAGTGACATTTTTGAGTTCTGGAAACAGTTTTTTCTTTTACTGCGGCTAGAAAACTGTAGAATTTCTTGTAGCATAATTCGTGGTACCTGGCATCAGGGGCGATAAGGCCTGTTGTAGCTGCAAGGCGGTCAATTATCTGGTTACCCCAATCGTCACTACGACGCCTTGCAGTCTTGAGAATCATCCCCCTTATGTGGAATGATTCAACTGTGTGAATCTTATTTCTACGCGACGTAGAAAGTTGTTTTTAAAGCTGTAGATACTTCTCAGTATTTCTTCCCTACAAAGGAAACAATTTTTTTGCGGATTCATTAAACCTACTGATGATTTCGAAGTTTGAAGCTTTGAAGCGAAGCTTTGATGTTACGTGGCAGTATACCTCTTATTGCAGGCATCGTGAACACTGGCTTCATTCAGGTTCCCCAAAAAATGAGCATTTTCCTGGAGACCACGTTTCACACTGATGGTAACTAGTGACTGGATACCGTGTTTTTTAACAACTGCCGCTGACTTGTCCTCAAGTGGACACCTACACATAAGACACGAGCGCGGAGGCGCTTGCATTGTGAAAATCTTTTCACGACACAAAGCTTGAACGCAAACTTACAGATTGAAATACAAGTTACTTACAACGAAGGAACAAATACTGAGTGAGGACAGAAGAAACCGGATGGTATGGGAAGAACGAGAGAAAGAGAAGGCGAAGAACACCTGCCGACCCAACGGGATTACGCACAGCTACGATCCTCAAAGTCACTTGCCACTCTATTACCATTTCTGCACACATTAGCTTGTTGACTAATAACATTGGTACCTACCTACAATTTATTCAACTTAGATTTCTGTCTTAATTTAAATTTATGAAATTGTTGCATGCTTAAAACTTACTTCAGGCAACAAAAAATTGATTTTGAGATTTTGAAAGAACTACAAGGCTTACAGACCCCGCTCTGCGCTTAATTTAAAGCTAATTACATTGCCTACAACTTCTATTCTATGACTTCTACTTGTAAAATTAATCGCAATTTCGGTATAAAGAAGGACTAAAACTAAAATTTTTACTTTTTGGAAAATTGGCATATTTTCAAAGTGCCGTAATTTAGACCTACAGAGGTCCGGTCAGACTTCTGTCGAAAAATGCATAATTTAGAAAATATAGAGCAAAAACTGAAAAAAAAATTCACGATTTTTCGTTTACCTCGCTTTTTCCACAACTAATTTTTATGTCGATTTTGACTGGCATATACCAACAAATATGAAAACGGTGGAGTTTGAAATATACTTCCTAACTTTGTTTTTGTTCCGTTACACTAAAATACATAAATTAGAGTAAATCTAATAAAACCGGAATAACAGAGGAAATTAGAAGAGAAAACAACAAACAAATTCATTTGTGATAACGTCGTTACGAAAAAAACCGCACAAATTATTTTTAAAAGAAAATTCCTTACCACAACTAAATACTTCTTGCGATTAAATAATTTATTTTATTGCACAAATTACATAATTTGATTAAACTCGATTGCGCGCAATAGGACCTTCCAGTATATAAATCAAAGACTTTTTTCAATAAAATTGCTATACGTGAGATGCATAAACACAGTAATCATATAATTAATGTAATTCACCGAAGGTAGTAATTACATGCGTGCTTTTGTTTAATTCATTTCGATGATACAATGCAGTGGAAAGTACAGTGAATACCCAGACCAAATGTCTCGACTTTCTGTCTATCGTAGTCTAAGGAAAATACCTTCATTATCCAATTCAGACTTTTTTTTAAATGTAAAATACTTATTTTCATACCTCGGCTAAATTTAGCACAAACTACATTCTTTATAAATTAATACTAGTAATTATACTGTTAATGCTCAAGGTTAATTCGGCAATAAGATTAAGTAAAAACGTTGGTATTCTTGTGGCGCTGATGGCATAGGATTTAAAACTTGTTAATTATAGGAACAAGGTTGCAGATTAGAAAGTTTAACTTCTGCAATACCTCGACGTGGACGCGTTATAATCGAGTCTTCTTCTGTCAATTTAACAGAATGATTGGATTTAGTAAATGACATTACTAACACAATGTTAAATCAGTTAAATTTGTTGACTACAGTTAATAGCTAATGCGCATTATTTTTTTTATTAAATATGAGGAATCTGAAGATCTTGATAGAAATATTGCAAAGAGTGTTTGACAAGCTATGCCAAAACGTAGAACAAGAATTAAAAATGCAATAGATTTAAAGATGCAGTAATCAAATATTTTAAGTTACTAGAAGTCAAGGCAACCGGAACATGGATTGTAAATAAGAAGGTATAGTGATGCTGATGAAGATATGTATCGTTGTGAGATGATTTTAGACAGTGCTGCTACCATAAGAACAAAGTAAACTGTTGATCAAATTTGTAGTAGTGCGGTTTAAACTCGAGAGTGTTTACCGTTGCATCTCATAAATCATAACTAATTAATGAATTAAAAGTGAAGCCAAAATCGGCCGTTTGCTAGGTAGTCAGAATATTGTTATATGATTCATTAACTACATTAAACCAGAAAATGACGAAGCAACAAGCTGAACTCATAAGTATAGAGCATCAGAAGTGAAGCATAGCTCTACGATCTAAAGAATGAAACAAAGACAATACAAAGAGACGTAATTGGTCTGTCAGAAGTTCAAAGACAGGAAGAAGGTCTGAGGACTTTAGATGGTCTCTTTTTTCACTGTTCTACGGGGAGAAGAAAGCTGTCGCGTACAATATCTTACGGTTTTAATTGCGTAACAAAATTTGACGCCCATCTGTCAGAGCTCGATTGTTCTGTGCGCAATTTTTTTCTGTCTTTATTGATTCCTTCACTTATTAATTGTCAGTAGTGTGTTCCACTTACTCAAAGTTGTTGCAGGACCTGGCTTTGTAGCTATTTTTGTTTATCTTGTACTACCTGTTTGTAATGCCTTGGCTTTAATTAAATATTGCTATTTAGTATACTTTTCTTTAGTTATCGACTCATTTACTTTCAAATTGTTTAGATTATTGGATTTCTTAGTCATACTCAAAGATTTCTGAATTGGTTTGCTATTTCGATTAGTTTCTTGTTTTAGGTTTTATTGTGTTAGCTATGTATTCTTCAGATGAAGAACCAAAACTTCTTACTTTTTTGGATTCTGATTTAGAAATGAGCTCAGTTTTTTAGGTTTTGTCCGGTAAAGCTTTTTTTGTTTTTAGAACGATCTGAAATTTTCTACGTTTGTAAAATGTGGCTGCTCTATTGCAGTCTGAGTTTTTTGATAAGCGCGTAGTGGATACTAGTCACAATCGTACAATGAGAGCTGATAAATCTAAGACGGTCTCAGAGCAAATACAGCTCAAGATAATTCGCCATCATCTAGCGCCGTTCTATCAACTTTCGTAAGCGTTAATTGAGATCATATCTATCCCTCAGTTAGTAAAGTTAAGCAAACGATTGGAGTCCAAAATCAACGCTCGTAATTCTGTTCATGTTTCAACGTTAAAAATCAGTGACACAATTCAAGAATCATCTGTAGTCTATGCTAATAAGACTACTACTTCCGTTTCTTCTGCTAATCCTGTTATTTGCTCTATTAATGCTTCTTCACTTTCTTCTTTTGTATTTACTCCTGCTTCAAGTACTTGCGTTCGTTGTTGTTCTCAAGGTGTAAGCTTTTACGTTCTGTTTATTCTCTTTTTTTCCAATTTCCAATTTCTTTAAGGATTATTAAGCCTACCAAAGATCTGTGCTATTTAAATTTATCTCAAGTTACTGCTTCTCCTCGTCGTTTCTCTCGTAGGTGTATCGTGAAATGCTTTTAATGTAATCGTGTACGTGTTTCTTCTTCTAATTTTTACCTGTGGGAATTAGTCGTTCTATCGGACCAACGCAAGCAGCATATTTAGGATTGCCACATTATATCTGGTTGTGATCACCGCAGGCGCACTTTGGAAACTCTTTACTGCCACTTCTACTGAGCTCATATCTGACCTAAGGTTGCTGAGTTCATATGCAAATGTTCTTCGTGTTCGAGCTCACAACAAAGCCATTCTTTTTCAGTCACTCCTAATTGTGCTTTGCTGCCTTCCGTTCTCGGTAGCGACATTCATTAATGGTACTTATGCATCCTTATTACAGCTTGAAACGCACGATGTGCTGGCAACGTGGTGGAAACCGGCCTGTGCCGAAAGAATCGTAATAAATTCGCAATCGCCTTATAAATTAGTGTTCATCACACGTGATGTTCTTAAAAATTTAAGAATCAATTCGAAATTCTCGGCACCGGCCCGTTACTGTCGTTGACAGCTTCACGATTTTGTCGTAAAATGACAGTCACGAGAAAAGATCGGTAGAGGGCGTCGAAACCGGCATCTAATTTTAATTCATATACAGGGTATGAAGACAGAAATTTAGGCATACGCCAAGGATAGAACCCTAAAATCCAAAACCAACTCAAAACACAATAACACCCAACCCAAGAAGAAACGTAGATGAAAGAGGCTTTCCCAATTTGCTAAGCATCACCAACCAGATGTGTCCAAAAGTCGCATGGAGCGGAATGATACTCCCAAGAACCAAAAACTCAACCAACAGAAGAGAAGTATCAGAACAGGTACTCGTTGAAAGTCGACAACAGTCGTTACGCTATAAAGCAAGAAAGCAACGCAGTCCCATAGACCTCACTGACCGACAGTACTAAGCAAACCAAGAGAAAAAGAAGAATTATAGGAAAGAAAGAAGTTTAGACCACGGTCCAGGACAACGGCCTTAAATCCCATGAAACCCCAGCCCATGAATACCAATCCCGCCCTGAATGTAAATCCCTAGGAAACCCCTCAGGAAAAAGACAAAGGTACTATAGGAAAAGGGAAAAGGAACGGTACCCACAACCACGAGACTATAGGAAACACCCCAGGAATCCTATCGCAGACTAAGGTTTCCTCGTTGGAGTGCCGAACGATTGCGTGGCGTCGGAATCTTAAACACACCTCAAGCCCTCGCGTTAAGATGTCCAAGCGCGTCGTTGGGCCCCCCAACGTTAGCCCACACAAGCGCACGTCACCGCAACCAGTACTCGCTTGCCCACCATAGTCTTCCTCCCACCCAGGATGGATTCTGACCCACGATCAGAGGGAACAAGACCCAGGAAATCCCCCCACCCTGAAAGTAGATAAAAGAAAAAAAGAAATGAAGCATCCCATAATTTTGCCCTAAAATCCAAAATAGAAAGGACTACAGCCCGCAATTGCGTGACTGTAGCCGGTTCTCGTTCTCTTCTTTTTCATCGGCGTTATAAATTTTTTACTTTTTGACGTTCACTTCTGACCTTTGCTATTTTTCAAGTACTGTCATGAGGTTTTCAAACCTTTGAATACGTCGTCGGTATCTTGTTGGTTGTAGTTGAGATGCTGTCTATTTGCTTTCTTTCATTTTGCTGTCACCGATATTCTTTTCTTTGGTTAAGTTTCCGATACATTTTTTTTTGTATCTTTTTTCACCATCTTTTTGGATTGGTAGGATTCTTTCTCGGCCCTTAGATTTAATTTATTTTTTTCTGGAGTTTCTTATTCCGCTTGTCGACATCAGAGTCTTGTAATAAACTTTTCCATTTGAGACTACATTTGGTATACATTCGTTCTATTGCTAACTGTAATATCTTTTTTCTTCTCTTTCTTTTATAGTTTGGGCGGTTGTTTGAGCACTAAAGGGTTGGTACCCTTTTTGTTTTTTCTACTAATAGAAAAACAAAACAAACACTTACATTTAGTTTTATCTTTCTATGTCTTTTTTGTCATTCTTACTTTACATTTTTTTCTTCTTCTTCTTCTTGATTGGTTGATCACTCGTCACGTCTATATCTTTCTTTCTTGTTTCTCCTAAATGTTTGCTTATAAGGTGATTAGATAAGCATCATAAAATGTTTTCTCTTTTCGTTCTTCTATAAGAAGAAGAAATAATCAGGCAATAACATCAAGCTTAATCTTTTTCCGTCGTTTTCTAGATCTATCTTTTATACTTTTTATTTCTTTCCTTTTTGATGTGGGATTTTCTATGTGTCAACTATTCTGGTTTGGACTTAGTTGATTTTTGTTTGGTTTCGTTTAAAACGCAAAAATGTCATTTCTTGTACTCTACGTACTTTCGTTTAGTCGGCATTTTTTATGTTTGTTTTTTTTTGTTTTTTTTCTTAAATTCTAATCCGTTCTTCGGCATTTAAGTTCAATTGTGACATTCAACGAGCCTTTTTCTTTTAATATATCTTTCTCTGTTGGTTGAAGTCTCTTTAGTTTTTAAAAGCATCATTCTGTTTCATACGACTTTTGAACACATTCGATAGGCAATAGTGAGTTTACGTTTCTTTTTGAATTGGGTGTTATTGTGTTTGAATTGGGCTTAGATTTTAAAGTTCGTTTCTTTATTTTAGCTAGTGACTACTTCCTAGGTCTTTATGTTGCTGGAAAGGGAGTTTGTTGAGTTAAAATATTTTGGTATAGTTTTTGTACCGTAAGGTTTTCGCCCAGTGATAATTTCATTTTACACCGGAGATCTCTAAGTAATTTTCCGTTGTAAACGTTAAGAAATTACACGTGTGTGGACGTAATGCCCATAGGTTTTCACATTTTAAGTATCTTACATCACCCACGCGGGTGTTGACTAAATCAATTGTAGTTTCAGATGTGTTTGTTATGAAAAATTTGCTGGATCAAAGATACATTTGATTTTTCTGTGTTATCATAGCAACTTTGGTTATCTGCACATGTTCTTTTAGTTAAAAAAAATTCCTATGACAAAGTAATGAAGCATGCACAATCAGCACATCAAAGAGTACCTACGACTCATTTTCCAAAGATTTAAGCTGCCTCCTACTATGCGTTACGGTTTTATTAACGAAACACACTTTAAAGTCAAGAAATGCCTTTTTCTACAAATAAAAACAAAATAAAGCAAAGATTAAATGCATACAAATATATGCACCAACATTGACGCTTGACGACGAAGAGGTAGAATTCTTATACGAAGACATAGAAACAACAGGAAAAGAAAACAAATGTAAAGAATACTCATGGAAAGTTTCAACGCTGTAGGAGAACAAAGACAAAAACCAAGCGAAAAATATATAGGAAACCATAGCCTCGGCCTACGAATCCCAAGAGGAGACAAAAAATGTACGCTATGAATAGATACGTTTTTCAACAAAAAACACAAAAGAAAATAGACGTGGATCAACCTTGACAAAAACACCAAAAACTAAATTGACTTTATTCTATCATCATCAAAAGATATAATAAAGGACGTCTCACCCCTAAATGCATTCAACACAGACGATCACAAAATTGTTAGAGCACAAAAACCTATTTAAAAAAAACAAATTAAAATTTTAAAGATACAAAAAAACAAAGAAAACAAAAAATACAATAATATTTGTTTCAATTAGAAGACGACGAAGACCTTAAAAAAATATCAGAAAACCACACAACACGAAGAAACACGAAGTAAAATAGAAGAACAAAGAGTAATTATCGCATAGGACAATATATAACAGAGCAATATACCTACACAAATACGAAGAGAAGAAAAATATCTAAAAGAGAAATATAAACAGATAACTGAAAATGTAATTTAAAAAAAAACAAAAACATGAAATGCCCAACAAGAAAAAAAATGAAATATTGAGACCTAAACGATACAAAAATTAACAATGCTTACAAAGTTAGAAAAAGAATGAACAAAGATTGCATTGAAAATGACAAAAGACAAAACAAAAATAATGAGTCCACGTCAAGTAGAAATAACAGTTAATAGAAAACAAATAGAAAATGTTAAACAGTATGTGTATCTGGGACAAAATATCATAATAGGAAGACAAAATAAAAACGTAAAAACCTTGGCATACGTGGTGCAGACTTGAACTCTCACACAAAGAGTAATACGAAAGCTACACATAGCACAAAAGACAATGAAGAGATCTATGCTGAACATATAATTAAGAGACGATAAGAGGAATGAATGGATCAGACAAAAAGAATAAAAGTCACCGATATAATGCAAACAGTAACGAGCCTAAAATAGAAATATGCTGGATATGTTACCAGAACAACAAACAACAGATGGAATAACAAAATCATTAAATGGTGACCATGAAAAAGAAGACGGGAAAGAGGGAAACCAATTATACGAAGGTACGACTTTAAAAGAGCCATAGAATCGAATTAGATAGAAGATGCTCAAAATAGAGACAATTGGAAATATAGCAGGAAGGCCTATATGTTTATACATACAGGGTGGTTCAATAATTAATTGTTAGAATTTGCAATTGTTTTCATAGCATAATAGATTACTAACAAATACTTTTAAATCATTGCCCGTAGGATAGTTACATGCTAGATCGTTTCGAATTCAATTCTCTGCAAGATGTAGTAGGGTGTCATGGTACGTAACTTAATAAGTTGAGTGAGGACAGCTTTATTTCTTTTGGCAGGTGTTAAAATCGTACAGAAATCCAAAAACCTGCAACTGGACGAATGTCCGTCACTACTTCGAACCTCGATAGAAATAAAAATGATGAACGATATTATCAAAGCATCTATTAAAAACGCTTAAAAAAATAATTGCCCCTTAAAGGTAAGGAAAATCAGCCGATGGATCTAACAAGCTTTTGCATCATATAAAACTCCAGGTCTCAATAAGATATTTCCAATTATACTATAACTGGGGTTGGAATCCTTGCCCTTGCATCTGTGCACATATGGCAACGCAAAACCTTTTTGTCTAATTAGCTTGACAACTTGTATGTTGAAAAATATTAAAAGAATTAATAGATAAGCTTTTTAAAGAGTTCAGCAATTTTGCATCGCCACTAATGTGCTTACTAAACGGGTAAATCGTGTGAACTAAGCATATGCATGAACTCACACACAAAATTGAAAGCTCGTTAAGCTTTCTTAGATATAGAAAAAGCATTTGATAACACCTTTTTTTACTCTATTCGAAAAGTTATCAAAAATCGAAAAGTTTCTAGGTCCGTAGAAGAATGGATCAACTCTACGAAAGTTGGCAGGGAAATAAAAAGTTTGCTGAGCAATGTAACCAAAAATGCTAAAAGATGCCCGCAAGGAAGGGTGTTATCGCTTCTATTGTAAAGCTTAGTAGTAGACAATCTTGACCAGAACGGAATACATGCTCAAAGATATGAAGATGATATCACTATATTGATATGTGGCAAGTTCGGAGAAGTTGTTCAAACCTTATAAAAAAATCCCTGAAAATAGTGGAAAAGTGGTGTAAGGTAGAGAAACTAACAATAAGTCCTGCTAAGACAACAATAGTAGCCTTTAAAGAAACTTTAATTGTGCGGGAAAAAACTTTAATTGGGCAATTAGGTTAAATCTTTGAGACTCATTAAATTTACCTTTAACGCTCACTTATGTTAGAGGCAACAATCAACAAAACCTCTAAGGCATTTTGGCTCTGTAAAATTTTGATAGGTAAAGCATGGGTACTAAACTCAGAAATAATTCTTTGGGTATATTATAGGGTAATAATTTTCACAGTCACATGTAGATCTTTAATTTAGTGGCATTAATCCAAACGAAGAGAATCCATAACAAAACTCTGCAAATTACAAAGATTTACGTGTCTAGGAATCACAAAAACAATGTCAACGACACCGACTGCAGCAATATATAGCTTTGCTAGAGTGTCCACCTCTACATTTAGTGGTAGAATCAAAAGCTTTGGCAGCAGCGTACCAGTTAAAATTTAACGGATGGGAACACTCGTGCTAAGATAAAATACCATACCGAGATTTTTGATCAGATAAACAAAAAGTTGAACAAACCTGTCCAATTTTTCAGTTCCACAAACTGTATTAAGTAGTTATACCGACAAAAGCAAATGAAGTAGATAAACAACCGAAAAAACAGAAAGCAATGGTATACAGATGGTTTCAAAGCTGCACAAAGTACTGGGAGGGGGGTAATCGCTGGTAGTAGATCAGTGAGCAGCTTTAGTGTAAACCAGAGGCTCTATAACAACCGTATTCTAAGCAGAAATTATTGGAATATCCGCTTGTGCTCAAGAAATGAATAGGAAATCCTATCAAAATAAGAAGATTCAAATCGTTACAGATAGCCAAGCAGCATTAAAAGCTTTAGACTCAGCAAGAGTACGCTTTAGATCAGTTGAAGTTAAGTCGCTAGTCCGTCTAGCTGAGCACAACGAGACAAGAGAAACGAAAAAGCAGACTTATTAACAAAAAATGAAGCTGAAATTCGTCTAATAAGGCTTAAATCAACCTGTTGTCTAGCATATAAAACCATCAAGTGAAAGACTAGATACTTATTAAGACAAAAACATACCTTACACTGGTAAAACAGTCGAGGATGTTTATCACGAAATCATCTAGAAAGAACGTCTTCCGGCTTCATCAGAGCGTGAGAGAAATCAAAGAAGAACAAACAACCGAAATCTAACTAAGAACATTGACACGGTCCGAACTCGGAAAACGTTCTCATCTTAGTATAGACTCCGCCCGTGTAACCCTTCGCTATTACAATAGTAAACAACCTTATAAGTCTGACTCTAAAATTTATTGAAGAAGTAGAACTTATGAGTTGAAGCTCTATGAACACAACAATCTTAAAAGTTAAGTGCGAGGGCTAATAAAAACCTAACCCAAAGGAATAATATAAATATAGAAAACTATAAATTAGTACGGAGGGTAGAAAAGTTGTCATTGGATTTAATGACAGCGAAAGTCAATGATCTATTGACAAGTGACGCTGTCAAAATCCCAACTATAAAATAGGTTAGGAACAATGTCACTTGTCAATAGATCATTGACTTTCGCTGTCATTAAATCCAATGACAACTTTTCTACCTTCCGTACTAATTTATAGTTTTCTATATTATCCTATGTGGTATTTTTACCACAAGATGGCATTCTAAAAACGTTTTAAATAATATAAATAATTTAAAAAAGTTTTGGCTTTTTGAAGTACTGGCTTTTTGACCTTTAATACGAAACACCTGGTACTACACAATTAGGAGTTCAAAACTTTTATAGATGCCTCAAATAGTGTTAAACCTCATACCAAAATATAATTTCGATACAAGATTTTGTTTCTCAAAAAGCATGCCAACTTCAAAGTCATAAATTTAGCAGAAACTGTTTCTAATTTTCTAAACACTAACTTAGAGTCTTTGTACCCTTATATCAATGTAAAGTAAACCTCAAGAAGATTCTAAAAACGTTTTAATACAAAAAATTAAGTTTTTTTTATTGTTTTGATTTTATGGAATAGTTGAAGTAGAAAATAATTTTAAAACGTAAAGCTTTAAAGAACCTACAATTTTTGTAAGCACCCTGTATAAAGTTAATGCTTTTTTAATATCTTTTTTTAAATAATAGTTTATGAGATACCCACAAGACAGTAATCATCACTGTTTGTCTTCATTTTTTTATATTCAATTAGTAATACACGTGTTTAATAGCACCTAAAAAAAGTTACTAATTTCATACAACTTGCAATGAATACTAATTAATTCAATTTTAGCGAGTTGGCAAAACCAAAAACCTCAGTAAAATCCAACTATTGATTAATGTTGGATATTCTCTCTAAAGAATACTAATGAGTAGTCAAAGACGGTGACAAAATTTTTATTTTTCTTATAAAAACCATTTAAAAAAACCCAATAACACAGAACATTAGCGTAACAACTATAGTTGGAAAACTAAAACAAAATAAAATTGTGAACTAATAAGTAAAGCCATACAACACAACGTGAATCTCATCAAAAAATATACTCGAAAAGCAAAAAGATAAACTTTAGTCCAGTTTTGTTTCTATTCCAAACTTGGCAAAATATGCATTCATGACTCTTGGTTTTTATAAATGAATAGCTTTTGTTAGACACCTTGTTTACTTAATTTTAATTCTTATAACGTACAGATGTGCAATGAATTTAAATTCTTGAAGAAACGAGGTTCCAAAAAGGTCATTTTCTATAAAAAAATTGTTCTCGCAGGAACTAAAACATTAACTAGTTTTTTTGTATAAAAATTTATTACTAAGGTTATAAACAGATTTTAAGTTTTTTTAACGCAATGTAATTAATGTTTATTATATTAGACTTCTCAATGTCTATTTTGATGAAACTATATTTTATTTTGCACATTTTTTATGTCACCAAATATCACATATGGCTGTGAACATACATAAACTCTTCAGAAAATAGTGTAATTAAGAACTAAAAACCATAGAAAGTAAAGACATAAAACATAGAGAAAGAGTAAATCATGGGAAAAAATTAGTGACAATTGGCAGAAAAAAGAACACAATTAAATAGAAGATAATACAACCTACTTAGAGTTAAAGAACAAGGTTGAAAAGAAGATGTATTTAGTAAAACGCTATCAAAACCAATAGGTCAAACCAAAACAGCAAAACGACCATGTGCAGAACAAAGTTTCTTATGTTAAAAATATTTCCATGTGATTTTTGTACTGTATAAGTTTTGTCCCGTAACGTCCTCTTTTTGTTACATTAGGAGTATCAGCTGTCAGTTTCATTTTTGACATATGCATATTAATCGAAAGCATTTTTGCGTTTTGTTACAAGAAGGGCGGTACATAAAACCTAACGTTTGCGTCTAGTCGGACCTTCATTTTTAAAAATTTGTCTTAATTCACTTATTAATTAGGGCATTGATTTTACTGCATTTGTGATACTTGTAAGAGTCGTCTTGGGGTAAGAATTAATTTATATTTTTACGACGCAATTTAACTTTATCGTATAATTTTAGCGACTTAAGTTATCGCTAAGTGTCGGGTCTTTTGGAAATGGTGCATGTCGAGTCTATTAAGTAAGTCGATAATTTGGAATCACGAACGACTAGAAACATTGGTTACTTACATCAATTTTCAGGCGTAATTAGGAGTCAAGTCGAAGTATTTAGGTGATGGACGATTAACTTAAAGACACTTACTGGATGTGCTAGTATTGTGTGGACTGTATATTTTTTTAATAACTTGTACTTGAGTAAAAACATATTTATTTACTTGAACATATTGTCTTGACAAAATACTTATATCAACTAAATTAAAACCAGTAACATTTTTTCAACCTTACTAATTCTACATAAATTTTAATGCGCACGACGCAAACACTTGCGATGTTAAAAGTGACATTCACTAATAAGCTTGGCGCATTTGGGACCAAAGAGTTCATTGACTGAAAATTAAGCAAATTATTTGTGTTATCAAACTATATCTGATTATTCTTTTTCCTTCACTTTTACCAATTGTAGGAGACGGTTTAAGTATGCCAATAGCTATTAGCATCACTAGTCAACCGTGAGTACATATCCTTTATTATCTATTAATTTACGTAATTGTCGTACGTAAACACGTAGGACTTAGATATATGTGTTATCACTAATGCATGCAGATTTATTTGTGTCATTACGGAGCAAATTTATCACAAATGCGTCGTGTTTCGGATTGCGTGTATTTCGTAATTCAAGTTTTTTTTTCGCTTACCGATAAATAGACATTCGAATTGTAACACGATAATTAGATGTACGAAAGGTTGCCCAATCTAAGGGTCTGCAACACACATTGTTATCTGTGATATTTGTCAACGAATTCTCACTTATCCGTATTTGTATAGTTCTACATCGTTTTATTTTAACTTATTTCTTTTTAGTCTTACTAAAATAAATTTATTTGTTCCGTTAAAACTTATTGCAGATTTGAAAGTAATTAAAAACAATGTCTTAGATTGAGATACAAAAGAAAAAATTATTAAACTCACAAGTTCAAAATGAAATAGCTAAATTTAAGTTATTTAAAAGCGTTCGCGCGCTATATTTTCTCTTGTTGTATTTTAATTGGAACGAGTGACGTCAGTCGTGCCAGCAAAATAAATTTTGGTTCAATTAACCACTCTAATAATGTAAAGCAACGTACTTCTGAATCTCTTTACAAAAAAAAGTATGTAGAATAGCAATTGTAATTAAATGACAAAATAATAGTATCTTTTCTTAAACCACGTTATCATGATTTTGCTGATCTTGTAGCAAACGGTTATTACTTAAATTTTCATGTATCGAATAATCTAGAATTAATACTAGTGAAACCCCGACGAACTCATAAATTGCGTTTCCGCACTGACGGTGGTATTCGAACGCTTGGCTCGGCATGGATTGTTTAATTAATCAGGCTAACACGTGTAAATAAAATTTTATAACCAACTTTAAGTAGGTCCCCGTTTCAATTGCGACACGAAAATTGACATTGAAAAAGTTTCTTTTAAGATTGACATAAGGTAGATGTTATTGAAAAAACTTCTACCCTTACCAAACGTTGCTCTAGAACTTCCAACTAGCATCAGATTTAACGTGAGAATGGCGTTTAAGCACATCCGGTTCTCTAGTCGACACACGATTTTGTGTGTGTAGTTTCCTTAACACTTGACCGACGTTAACTTACGGTGTTCTAATTAATCAAAGTGGAGATCATACTAAATTATTTTATTTTCAGTCGTAATTTTTAAATCACCTTTAACCGTATGTAATGCAGTTTGTCTTAAATACGCTGACGTGTCAAATTTCATTGATTATTTTAAATGTAATCAAAGCCATAGGTAGGCACATAACGTCGTACGTAAGCTTACAGACTACGCATACTTTTGAATATAAACGTATAAGAAATAGCGAACTTCTGACAAGAAACTTTGGTAGGTTACATTTTTTTGTATTTAAACGAAGTCAGTGATTGAGTACGTTTAAAGTTACGGTGAAGCAGCTGTTCTTCGTTGCAGAATACGTAGCTTCAGTATATCCATCATCTGAAATCTAATAGTCCCACAGTTTGTTTCCTTTAAACATCACCAGAGGAAATAGCTTTTTACCTTCAGTACCAAGCAGCACAGTAATATTCTACCTGCCTGCCTTTTGTTGACAGATTTGCCTTATGCACCTACTACTCTTACGGGTGACGGGTTTAGGCATATATACTTTGTAATATTTAAATTGCAACAACCATAAGGGGTATACATTTTGTGACCAAACTTGGCCGAAAGTTTAAGGTTTAAATGGATCAAGTGGTAACGGCATATCTGACTTTTTTTGTTTCTACTACTTCATTTACGTGTGTATTTCCAGTCTTGGTTAATTTTAATATTATATTTTGTGTTTCTTCTCTTTAACGTATTTTGAGTGTGATTATGCCTAGAGTGTGACTGTGTGAAAATGATCGCCAATTAAGAGGTCTAATTGTTGGCTTACGTAAAGGAAGTTTTTCGTACAGAAAAATTGCAGCTTGCTTTAACCGCTATCTGCTATCATGCGCTGTTATTAAGCATGAACTAAGAAAGATTAGAATCGTAGTAGACGAGGAGACATCCGAGGCAATATAAACGCTCGACGATATGTTAACAAGGTGGTAGAACTCCATATTCTTTTTTTTAGTAATTGGAAGACCAACTTTTCCAGCAGGATAATGCCCGTGCTTACATAGCAAGACACTCTATAAACCGATTCAAAAAAGCCAATGTAAAAGACTGACAAACTTATCGCATCCTCCTCAGACACAGAAAGTTTTCCGACATGAACTGCAAATTGCTTGAGATACCATAACTCTAGAGGAAATTGACCATCTGCTGAAATCGATGCCACGAAGAGTGATAGTGTGAAGCCAATAAAGAAGGACTAATGCATTATTAAATAAAAATTGTATTATCCTTTGTTTCTTTTCATTGAAATTTTAATAATTTACTATCTCTGAGTAGTTAAACCTTTCTGCCAAGTTTAGTCACAAAATTCCTACCTTTTCTTGGTGTTGTGATTTTAATGTCACAGAGTATATAATAAAAGGATTCACTGACTGTTTTCGACCCAAATCCACTAGTTTTAGCTATATTTAGCTCAAATTAAATTATTTGGAGCCGAGAACTTCATTTTTAAAAGAAGTATGAATTTTATTCTTAATGACATATCGCCTAATAAGTTGAAGAACCTGATTTTTTGACATACCAAAACTCTACTTTTCAGCAATTTTTGACTCCACTTGAGGTAGAATAGGTGCTTTACAGCCCTACAGAAAAATGCATAAGGGCAAGTGTAAACCAAAACGTTTTGCACTTACCTCGCTCACATGTTTTTCATTAGCATAACATAGCATGTTGTATACAACCTAGGCTTGTACTTATCAAAATATTCTCAACACGAAATTTGTTGCCAACGATGCAAAATTACACACACGAGCTTTGACGACCTTCCAAAGGTACCTGTACCGCGCGTGGTGTAGCGTAATCTATTGCAGTTGTTTTGAGAGTAGATGGTGCCATCTATAATGAAGTTTTTTTGGCGAAAAATACAGCGTTTTGAATAGTATTACTCTAAGAAAGACATGACGTCAAGGGAATATAGTCACTGACGGAGTTCGATTTTATAAACTTAACAAATAAGTCACAGTAACATTTAGAAACACTGAGTTAATCAAATCTCAATTAATAAAATTAAAAACAATAAACTGAACAAAACGGAGAACAAAAATAACTAAATAGAAAGTACGTAATGTCGGATCAAAACAAACATGACATTGACATGAAAACCTTTTGTTTCTTAAATGAAATCGTCTATACAAATTCTAGTTTCTGCGTATATATGACGTAATGTCTTTCTAACAGTAATACTACTAAACACTTGCCTCGGTATACCTTATTGACTTTTCAAAAACGACATGTGATCATGAACTCTTATAGTATGGAAATTTTTTTATCCATTTCCAAAACGTTCACCGAAAGATATAGAGAATTCTCGAAGGATAGCCAAAATGTATAAATGCGGTACAAACAAATCAGAGGTCAGTTATTTCAGTAATTCGCAGTGTTAAAAAGATTATTCTAGTTTAAATAAATAAGTGATTAAATTAAATTTGTGCGTGACTTTAATGTAAACAAGCGTCAATGTTTAAATAAGTAGAAACTATCCGCGGACATTATCTTTCAAGCAATAGTGCTATATAAATTAGTGTAAGTGTTTTTATCAAATAACCTTAGATTTAATTAGTTCGGTTAGTTATAAACGTGTAAATATTTTTAGTTCAAATAAATTAGTTTTCATAAATCTGTTACAGTGGCGTCAGTATGGGGTTTACGATTTTACTGTAAATAGCAATAAGTAATTCAATATCGCTCCCGTAATAAAAACATTGATTGCGTAAATAATTAAACTTTAGTTTACAATTCGCGTGTTTGTTGACAGCGTGTAATTCAACTGTTTCAGTTCGTTAAAGTGGTGTATTTAAACTTTTTATTCGTGTTACATATAACTTATGCCGATAACTCGTTATCAAACTAAAATGGATGCGAAGTTATTTGATTTTCTTGAATCAGTAAAAAATGGTCAAGAATCGAGAAATAAAAAAATGGAAAAAAATTCTAGAAAAATAAAAAAAAACTGTCCGAAAATTCTCAGAAAATGAGAGTAAATTCTAGAAAAACAAAAAAAATGGAAAATTTTAAGAATTTAATAGAGGAAATACGAACGAGCATTCAAAATCAAATAAAGACTATTGAGGAGTTAAGTTAGTATAGAAAACCAAATTAAAGTGGTTCAAGAAGAAACCCAAGCAGATATGTTAAATTTAAAAGACTTAGTTAAAAAAGGACTACTCATTGGCAGAACTTTAGTACGTGTAAAAAACATAATGCCAATAAGAATCTTAAACGTCAACTCAGATCTAGTCACTTAAAAAAAGAAGACTGTGGTAGGGCAATGCACGCCAGTATCTCAAATTGTGAGATGCGTAAAGTCTAGCGACGATACGTCGCCGAAGAAGTGCCCACAACATCTATTGGACATCTTACCTTCAAATGCCAAAACCTCAGACAAAACCAGCTGGCTAAAGTTAAAGTGTGGATCTAACGGTATCAAGATGTGTTTGCGCTGGAAAGTGGTTCCAAAGAACTAACGTGGCAGGTACAATTGGAACCCAAGGAACGTAAAAAAACAGCTTTTACGATTGCAACTGGTTTGTGGCAGTTCACTGTCATATATTTGTATGGACACAGAACACCGTGCTAGAAGTAGTCATCGGAACGCTGATGCCTTGCCCAGAAGACTATGTCGGGCGGACTGCAGCCATTGTTCGCGACTTCAAGAAAAAGTTGAATGTCTCCGGAGAATTGCTATGGTTGATGACAAATAGGAACCCAAGTAGTTTTGTCGAGAACAAGAAAACAATCCTGAAATAAAACGACGAGCAACCTAAGAGAAACTGAGTGCTTTGAACAGAAATATCAAAGCGTACTGTGCGCAGCGGGACTCTTTGATAGTAGAAGACGGTCTTCTTAAACGATTCCTAGAATATATCGGGGGCATGGGAAACAGACTACGGCTGGTACTGCCAAAGAACCGAGTGCCAAAGCGTCCCCGCAATGGTACATCAGAAGAACCCTTTGGCATTAAGAAGACATTGGGAAAAGTTTGAGAACGATTCTACTGGGTGAACTGCAAAGAGGACGTCATGAAATGGTGCCGCAAGTGCACGGTCTGTGCATCAGAAAATGGTCCAGCAAGAAAACGCAAAGCACCGATGAAGCAATACAACGTAGGAAGCTCTTTAGAAAGAGTACCGATTAACATCGCAGGGCCGTTCCCAGAATCTGATTCGGGAAACAAATACATCCTGGTGGCGATGGATTATTTTACAAAATGGACGGAAGCTTACGCCATACTCAATCAAGAAGCAGCTACAGCCGCAAACGTATTAGTAAAAGAGTTTTTTTGCCGGTTTGGAGTTCCGTTGGAATTAAACTCCGATCAAGCCCGCAACTTTGAATCTGGACTGTTTCAAGGAGTTTGGCGACTGTTGGGAATTAAGAAAACTAAGACGACGCCTCTCCATCCTCAATCTGATGGCATGGTTGAGCGGATGAATCAAACAATGGGAAAATACTTAGCCAAAGTAGTGTCCGAACACTAAAGAGACTGGGATCAGTTTTTGCACATTTTTACACATCCGAAAACCACCCAGAGGCAAGCGAAAAGTGGGACACATCAATCCTCTAGCCCCGGTTGCTGGCGATAACCACAATACGCAAGTTCAGGTCCGAACCAAAGTAATAACTAGCAGAACTAGAAATCAGATCCAAGGAGCAAATGTTCTGGAAAAGCTAGGTTTGTAGTCACAACCGAGGAACAAGAAGACCTGTTCCAAACACGAAAGATTACGCTATCACACATTCCGTGAGCGAGGATCTTGACAAGTCCTGAGGGGTTGCAGTCGTATTTAAAAAGAAGTTTGGAAGGCTAGATGAACTACGAAGACAGCAACCGGCACTTGGAAAAGTTATAGAACTATGTGGTAACAGACGCTTCGTTTTCTATCTGGTCAACAAGAAATACTCATGTACCAAGCCGTTATACAAAAATCTGTGTGAGCATTATGGAATCTCAAGAGAAAAATAGTTCTACAATATTAAAAATGGCTTAGATGAACTGAATTGGAGGACAGTTCGAAACATGTTGGAGGTCGTCGTCCGAGAAACAGACGCTCAAGTGTTGGTCTGTAGTTATCAATCAAAGAGAACATCAGGTCAAGAAAAGTCTATTGACTGTAACTTTTATGGTCAACAAAGTTGCCGAAATGATACAGTTTCTTGTTCTGGGGCAGAACAGCCCTAAGAAGGGTGCAGTGAAACGTTCGATAAATTATTCTGAAGTTCGAGAGCCTCTACGAAGATTTTATCCATTTCCTGAACGTTCACCGAAGGATATAGAGAATTCTCGAAGGATGGCCAAAATATATAAATGCGGTACAAACAAATCATAGGTCAGTCATTTCAGTAATTCGAAGTCGGCAGTGTTAAGAAGATTATTCAAGTTTAGATAAATAAGTGAATAACGCGTGTAGAGATACGGAGTATGTAAACAAGAGAGAATGTAAATAAGTGTGTGTAGTTAGCCGCGGACATTATCTTTCGAGTCTTAGTGCTATATAAATTAGTGTAAGTGTTTTTATTAAATATCCTTAGATTTAATTAGTTCGGTTAATTATAAACGTATACATATTTTTAGTTCAAATAAATTAGTTTTAATAAATCCGTTACAGTATATTTTGACAAAATTGAACTGGTTTGTATTTAATCAGAATATTTTTGTTTGGTGAAGATTTTGCATTATTACTTGCATGATCCAATTTTGTACTAATAACACCAATTTACAATTTAATTGCTATTTACTTATTACAACTGATTATCTGCCAGCAAAGTAATTATTTTTCAATGCTGTTTGTTTTATGTCGTGTACTAAATCTACATAGAAACGTAGCAGACGTATACACAACACATCGATAATGTAGACATTATTACGATTGTTTTTCAAATTATATACTTTTATAATAAATACCTTAATTATATTTATATAACTATATACAATTAAACAGTAAAAAATAACAGACTTTTAATTACACTGCGTAGAAGTACAACGATTTAATTATTAAATCTATTACACTATGAGCAGAAAAACTTCTAATTTTGCTGCAGGCATTATTCATCCTTCATTTTTGTTCGTGATTAAAGTAAAATTTAGTGTAGGTCATTTTAAACGTTTACATCGAATACGGATACGTTTCTTTTAATTTCACAACCTGAATTTTTTAGCATTTCTATGAAAAATACGGTTTTCTTAAAGAATACATATTTTAATTTTGAAAGTATTTAGATTTATGCTTTCTATTTCTATCTTAAGGCATGGAAAAATATTTGTGTTTTTGAAATAGCTGTGGTAATTTAAACAATACTTTATTAATGCTTTGGTTTTGAAAAAATGTTGTTGACGAGATTACCGAAGAATGTTCACGTAGTAGAATTGTGTGGTCAGTGTATGCTATGTGATAATTCACTACTTTGCCATTTTTTGGCAGTGAAAGTTATTGTTTTTGAAGTCACTGAATAAAAATTTTGAGAATTTGCTTGCACAAATAAAAGTGTATCTGATAATTACAATTCAAATAGTTATTTATACACTAAAAACACTTAAAACCTGCATGCAATTATGAACAAAAAATATGCATTTAAAATATTTATAAATATTATTGTTAATTTTCTATATAACGTGTCTAAGATAAGAATGAACAACATAGGTTGGGAGTGAAGGGAAAGGGAGTAAACGGTAGAAAATCTAAGGTGGCTTTAAAAAAACTTTTTAGATTTTTGATATTTTTCGTATTTGTTTTAAAGGTTTAAAAAAATACCATTTTGATATTGCCTCTTTTGTTTCATTAAAAAACCTGTTTTATCTCGTTAAAAACAATCCAATGAAGAAAAAGCGAATACTGTTCTACTATCTCGTTCTTGAAAATCCTGAAACATCAATAAGAATAATTGAGCGTCGGACTGGAGTAGCTAGATCTACAGCCCAGTTCATTTTACAAAAGAAAGAAGTTCATCCTTGTATATTTATAATTTGTGAGAGTGTTAACGCCTCTGTTGTACCAAATGTTTGATTTTAGTTTAAGGCCTGTAAAAAGTGCGTTTTATGTATATGAATAAGAAGTGAGGTTAAGTTTTTGTTTTAAAGCGTGTTAGGGGAAACTAAAGATAACGAAAACCTCGCTCTTAGAAAAACGAGAACATATAACTCTATATTATATCCTTCATGTTACAGAATTTTAACTTTTTAACATTATGAAAGTGCCTATGATTATTTAACTTCACCGTAAACGCGCGAATATGGTTCTTTGAGCCGGATTGAAGCTCCAGGGGCAGTCTGTCAAAGACGCAAAAAAAAGTTAGGATAATCACATGGTAAACGAGTTTTCTTTATATTCAAGTTCATTGTTCCTGTCCTTTAACACTAAATACATTGCTCATACTACTTCCGGTCATTTTCATTTTGAATTATGTACTTTATCTAAATTTTTCACGAGGTTTGTTTGCAGAATTTTAAGCTATAATTATATTATAAGTAGAAAATACAAGTAGAAGCTGAATTTACAATTTCTGTGCTGGCTAACCCAACCAAATCTTTATTTGAAATTCAAAGAAGATTCGCTGCTGCAACTTTATTATCGCAATTTTCAGATTTGCAAATGCAAGTTAAAGCTGAAACCAAAAGCTTAGCGGATGAACTCACTATTCAAGAACAATTTACAAATTTCTACTACGATTCAAATTGCAACAGAAAAATATTAGTGTAATCAACTTTTTCTTCCAAAAACAAAAGGTGTGTCTGTACCCACTAAATCGAGCAATTTCTCTGAAACTCAAAAATCCAATTAAGAGCAATCGCTTTATCAAGCTTTTTGTTATCAATCTCCCGAAATTCTCAGGTGAGATTGAGTCTTGGTTGGAATATAGAGACACGTACAAAAGTCTAATTCATAAAAATAATTTTATTACGCAGCTTCAAAAGTTTCATTATTTGCGTGCCTCGTTGAATTCTGATGCACTACTTACTATTAAATTATTTAGAGAAAATTATCGGGTAGTTTGGGATAGTCTCTGCGAGCGCTATAACCATTCTCAAATTTCTTTAGAATCGCTTAGTCGCTTTGAGCCGCTTACCAAGGAATCTGAAAAGAAGATTTGACGTCTTATATTATATTTTTTTTTCTTAATTAGAAATCAGTACATAAAGAAAACAAAAATGCAAGTGCAACATTTAAATCGTTAAACACGTTACAATAAAACAATAACATTTCAGTAATCAAAATGTCGTTTATTACTGGCTGCGTTAAAACGGTCGTCAATTTACGTAGTTTGACTCTCACTTCAGAACAAACATCGGTTGTATCTAAGAGTTTGAATTTTGTTGTTGCTCCCAAATTTATTTCTAAAAAAAATATTCTATATGCAGTTGAGTTTTCTATATAACATCTTTCTTTCCAATTTTCAGATCTCAGTCGTGTTTACACTAACAAAATTCTTAAGTCATCTAAAGTTCCTAAATTCATAATTTTTAAGCCGGAAAAGTTACCCTTGACATGTGTTTGTAGAAACTTTGATATCACCGTTCTTCTAGCCGACAAAGACGGTCGTTTTGAACCAAATTAACTATGTTTTAGAAATATATACTATTCTGTCAGAGAGAATTGACGTTTTTTTAACTCGTAATCCCACTTCGAGGACTTATCTCTTCAGATTCGCAACGACTTTGTCTATACGGACTCCTCAAAGTTCACAAACAAGGTTGTTATGTGGTTTTTCTCGTACCTAAAGAGAGCAACGAGTAACTCAATTTTTCGGCGATAGAATCGTAGGCTTTGTGGGAAAAGACGTTTAAATCTACCCGCAGCGGAAATAGAACAAATGACAAGACAAAAGTAGTAATACAAAATATATATAGTACTTAGGTCGGTATCACAGACAAAGTATAAACTGCGTCTTCGACTGAGCATTAAGTAGTACAGTAAAGTGACTTAGTCGGCCTAACTTTTACATTAAGAGAAGGGATGATTTTACATCCGTAAATTAAAATACAAAAGTACAAAAATCCAAGATTTAAAGAATCAAAGCGCACCGCATAATAATGTGACACAACAAAACGATTTTATATTTAATTGTGTTAACAACTTAACATGTACGTACGACAATTCTTACAATCGACTGACTACCAA
Source organism: Aquatica leii (assembly GCA_035610365.1). Classification (NCBI taxonomy): domain Eukaryota; kingdom Metazoa; phylum Arthropoda; class Insecta; order Coleoptera; family Lampyridae; genus Aquatica; species Aquatica leii. The sequence continues at coordinate 19,233,508 of CM069435.1, forward strand.
AATACTAAGAATTAAAATATAAATTACAATACTTATAATTAGTTCTCCTCAAGTAAAGAACTAGCTATTACCGTGCTAGTATTAGCTAAAACTTAATTGAAATCTGACACAAAAAGACATACATACGGCGTTATCACAAGTAAACATCTTTTAATTCATACGATCACTGAAAATAAGCGAATGCGCAGAGTTTTCCTCCAATTAACTTTGTAAAATTGGAAATTGTTTCCTCCAATATGATGCTAATTGTATTCAACCCCTCGAAAGTGTAGATGGTGTTAACTCCAGTGACGTGACGTCATCATGAAAATTTTCCAATTACAACATGTGCTTATCAACTCCACAGACAAAAAACACGGGTGAAGGTATGAAAACCCGCTACAGACAATGATAAAAGAATGAAAAGAAAACGCAATACAAGAAATAAGTGCTTAGCCTAAATAAAGACTTTTACTCAGACCGCAACAATATTATAATTTATGTTCACATAAATGTGCGTGAAACACTTAAGGATGAAAACCTTGTTGGACATACACAACGCTAAAGGATGTCTGCGTTTTTCAAACGTTACCGGAAGAATAAAATCGTGTTTTAAAATTTGACAGCCCTACTCCAACAACAAAAAGTGGACGTACCGAGAATAAATTTTTGCTAAAGCATTTTTAACATAACAAGGTATACCTATTCAACATTTTTTGCAAAGTTACAGGTAAAACCTCTTCTCACATCCCCTACTCTCAATTTTATTCAACCCTTGAAAACTATAAAGCTTAAACCTTAAAGAAATACAACTAAGATGGGAACGTTTTCTCGGTTTGGACAGTGTCATTGTTGTAACCAAAGTTGCCAACGTTTTGCTTACTTTTGTAAGGGACTTCATCAGCGCGTGAGACATCAAAAAACTCAAGCAAGCAACCAAAATCTAAGTGAACTAAACCAAATTTTAAACACTATAAAAGTAAAGAAGAATCACCGCGGTTGGTTAAGCGCGAGTCGGGTTGAGTTACGGTCGAAAAATGACGTGTTTCTGATAACGACTTAATAACCGGGAAGAAGATAGCTCGAAACCATTATCATAGTTGTATCAAAGTTGTTGGGGTGTTTGTTTATTTCTATGCTTTTTTCGGATTTTTTTATTGAAGAAAAATGGAGATTTTGCAATTACCGAAACGTTATCAAAATCTATATTATGGCCTGTAGTAAAATGATGTTCAACAACCGCAAATTTAGAAATATACTTTTTTATGCAACTATTATGTTATGGAATGCGTATGATGACAAAACGACCGGTTTCGCCGATGTAGACTAAACCACATGAACAAGGAATTTGGTATACACCTTGAAATAAAAAGCTAAGAAATTTCTCTTAGGGGGGAGAAAAAATCTGAGAAATTTTGCATGTGGATTTGAATATGGATTTAATGTCATTCTCACGAAAAAGTTTCGTTATTTGATTTGTGACCTTACGAATGTAGAGTAAAAATGTCAATTCTGGATTGGATTTGGAAGTGGAAATGTTCTTAGGTATTTGAGCACATGGATGTAGACGCAATTAATAACTATTTAAATATCCGGCTTCATATAACCGCTGTTCACCAAGGTTCTAGTGAGATGACTAAGTTCCGAGTCTAGATCTTCAAGTTGGCAAACAAAAAAAGCGCTATGAACCAAAGATTCAATAACAGAACGTTTTTGTGCAAAATAATGTTGAGACAAAGCATGAAAGTATCTGTCCGTACAGGTGGATTTGCGAACAGAATGGTCCAAAAGTTCGTCGGGTTTACAAGTTACAAGAACGTCGAGAAATAGGAGAGAACAAATAGTTTCGGTTAGTTGGTGCTGGTTGTTTAGATGATCAAAAAACTTAGACCATTTGAGATGGCCATAAAACCAAATAATAAACGTGTCATCAGCATACCTAAACCAGACTTCAGATTTAAATATTGATGATTCTAAAGCAACTGTTTTAAAAGATTCCATAAAAATGTTATCTACGACAGGCAATAGAGCAGAACCCATAGCAGCACCAGAAACTTGTTTTTAAAGGTCATTATTAAATTGGAAGTAAGAGGAACTAAATTTAAAACTTTGTCATGATGAGACAGAATCCATTCGATCATAAAAACGAATTTTTGTAAGAACGTTGGTAAAAATTGAATTAACATCAAAACTCAGAAGAAGATTTTGGGGTTCAAGCTTTATAGTTTTCAAACGTTAAATAAAATTCTGAGAGTTAAGGATGTAAGAAAAGGTTTTACCTGTAACTATGCAAAGAATGTTAGACAAGAACTTGGCTAGTTTGTAGATAAGAGATTAGATAGTACTAACGATACGTTGAAAAAATTTTAAATCTAAAAAGGTAGGTCGATGTTTGATTTTAGAAAGTAGATTAGAAGATCTGATAATTAGACTAACTTCACGTTCAATCCTAAACATGAGATTACGAGTTAAAAGAGCGTACGTACTCTGACAAAACAAAATGAATTTTTGCAGCATAATCAGTTTGGTTGAAAACGATATCTAGTTTCTTACAAAAACTTTTTGAAAGCTAACTCGTCCGGCTTAAGAATATTAAATTTAGAAACATTAGATAAAGTTAGAATAGAATCTGAGATGTGGCGGGGAAAGTGTTTTATAGAAGACTTAACAGTATATAAGATAACTTCTTTAGGAGTGCGTTTGGGAGCAACATTAAAATTCAAACACCAATTCGTGTTGTGAAGTGGGAATCAAACTAGATACATTGATGCACAGTAGTAGATAAAACTTTGGTTATTTAAACGTTATTGTTTTATTGTAAGGTGTTTTAACGATTTAAATGTTGGACTTATAATTCCTGTTTTTTTATGTAGCAAATTCTAGTTTTAAGAAATTATATTATTGCATAATAAAACGCGGTAACTTGAATTCGGTTTCTAAAATAAATAAAAAAATCAGACCTTGCTATTGCATATATTTTTGCAGTGTTAGTTATGTAATAAATAAGAAAAGTAATAAATAATTACTTAGCGAAAACAATAAACATCTCGGCAGGTATAAAATTATTACAACACAAGGCACAAAACACACTGGTCCATTTTTTTTTCATATGAGTGTACTGTATCTTTAACGTACTGTATCTTGTATAGATGTCGACAACATCCATACACGGCCTCTTTTCTGTTTATAGATTTTTAAAATATTTGCTGCACGTCTATATTTCATAGCTAAAGACTATACGTCTTACTAAATTTTTATTAACAATTACTGAATGTATTGTAATTACTTCCTGCTTATTGATTACCTTGTTTACATATGAAATTTAAAATGCAAATGCATAACTATCCGAGGCCTACTTACATTTAATACGATGTATGTAGATGCGCTTGCTTAAGCATTTCTGAATGCAATTATAGAATTTAATCAAGTTTTGGAGTTACCATTGTCTTTTTTATCTTCTCGAAGAAAAAGTTTGATAGGACGTTTATATACTATGAAAGCAATAACACCGGCTTGTTTTAGGATTTTAACAACTCTGTTTCTTTGGAATTTATATATTTTGTTTCCGAGATAAACTATTTGTTATAGCTTGCATAGTTTCTTGTGGCAAAAATCTTGTATGCGCAGTAAATCAAGTCTAAAATAAAAATGAACTGTCGTAAGGTACTTACGAACAACTTAACCGGTAGCGTACTCTTTATACATGTGAATAGAGAGCAGAGTTATTAGTTTTACCTGAGACTGGTTTTGCCACAAGAAACTGAACAAGCTCTATCTTTTAGCGTCGCAATATCAACTTTACAAGATTATATTCATTTTGACATTCTTGTAGTAAATTCTTTGATGCTAAACGTTTTTTAAGCTTAGAAAAATTGTTATCGTTCTCACATTTTCAAACAGCTCCAGTCTTTATAGTGGAGATTGACGGAGCAGAAGAACTCTACAAGGGTCGGTTGAATAAAAGCGGATTGTAGTTGTACACAAGATCGTATGTCTAAAAAGCTTATGTTATCCAACTTAAAACTTTGTTCTAAAAATAATTTTTTGTACACAAGGTGAATACCTTGAAATAAAAGGTGAGAATAAGAAGAATAAATATTCATTTTATCTAACACTACAAATACTGTACTTAATGGACGTAAACTGAGTTAAATTACTGAATAAATACTTAAAATTTAAAGATATCACAGGCAAATCATTAAAATGCACATAAATACTTGATCCATTCGGTCCTGAAAACTATGGCACTTTTATAATAGTCATTTAGCACATTTTCATTAATATCACTTTTGTTAAATAAATTAATTGGTTTTTCTATTCTTCACTTGATGGGATGGTCGTAAGCCGTTTGACAAGAACATCGCGTGTGGTTTGTAGCCATTACGTGCATGAATTTTTCTTTAGGTCCGGCGTTCATTTTTCCAAAAATCCTAAAAGTCAGCAGTACTTCTTCGACGATTTGTGGGGCACAAGCTTTTGAACGACTAGGACAACAACCGGTGTACGAATCGCATCTATGTAAAACTGTCATCTTTGGAAATACCTAAAAAGGAAAAGGAAATGAGATACGGATAGTAGCGACGATTTTAGTTTTAATTAAAATTATCGTTTTAGCTTTGAACGTTATAGTGAATTGAGAACGCGCAATAAATAATAGGTAAGTGAAAATTTACATATGTATTTGCATAACTCTTGAAAAAGATTAGTCTAGTTCAAGGTTCTTTCGAAGTAGTTACGTATGTTTTAAGATAATTTCTTTAATTGGGATGGTGGCTAGTAAAAAAGACACGTGGGTATACTTACGTTAACGTTTATGTCCGGAAGCTCGTCTTCTTCCATAATTTCTTCTAGTCGAAATGAGCGCGGCTGCGGTGGTCCACAAGAAAAACCGGCAATTCTTTTTTCGTGCATTCGCCACTTTTCGATTTCTTCTGAACACGCGACATTTATTAACTGAAGTAAAATAATCTCCAAAAGAGCGTAAAGAAACACTTTGCACACATCCATGATTACCGACGTAGTTTTTATTTGTACTAACAAGCGGCGGCGTGTACACTTAGTTTTTTTTTTCGTATTTATTTTATATATCGATAACCTCTTGGTGACGAGGTTTACTAACGATAGCGTTTTCAAGAGACTGGAGTGATCAGTTGGTCGCGGATTTTAAACCGAGTTTACGGTCTTGCAGTGAAAGAGTGCCGATTTATATGAGCGTGAGGGAGTTGCGGTGACTAATCTTGTCGCTTATTAATTAAGTTTGGGAAACACTGTTTTTTCCAGGAATTTTATACAAAATTGAATTGTCGCACTACAGAAATTATTGTATAAAGTACGTATAACTTTTTTTTAATCGAAGTCCGTAACAACTATTTTTTAAACACAAGTGGAATTTTATCTCAATGTATAATGTTTTAATCAACGCTGTTTGACCCTCTAATTAAAGTAGCAACAACTTTAATCAATGATGTTTATAAGAAAAAACAAATTTTTACTAAGAGAACAATTGTTTTAAAAAAATTGAGAGTAAAAACGTTAAAATGATCTTCGACTTCGATAGCTATTTTTTTTTAATTGCAAATAAATAATGGTTAAATTTAATTACTCATATAAAAAATCTAATTACTAAGTACATTTGAAACAATTTTTGAGTGCCACTTATCGCAAAATTAACAACATTGATAAATTCAATTTTAATCATTGAATAAACGCTAATAAACAAAACAAAAATTGACTGTTATTAAAACTATGTAACACGTAACATTAATTATACAAAAATCGTTTAATTACTTAATTTAAGATTGAGTGATTTTTCCAAAAATATTTTCGCTTTTTATAAACGTGCCGAAAAAATATTTCCTGAATTTTTATTCAATAGTTTTAACGTAAAATGTAATATTTATCTCAAATTCTTAAATTTTGTTGATGGGCTCATTAGAATTGTTACAGGATCTTCTATGGAGTTGTGCCACTAATGCAATTCGTCAGAATTTGTATTGTATTCTAAGAGGTATTCCGACCGCGATGTAGTCATTCATCAATAAGACTGGTAATAAATGTTAGTTGAATCTAAAGACTATAAACAAATACTCACGTGTTATTGTTGATTACCGATTTCACCCCTGTACACCTTTCTTTATTCATTAAGTCTTTTTGGTAAACCAGTCATAATCTTCATTGTCGTTTTCATAGCATAGAATATGGTTTAGCCTCTGAAAAAATCTTCTAGCTACCATTCTGTTTTTTTTCTTCTCTAAAATACCGGTTGCGTTTTATGTATTATTTAATAAAACTTCAGTAGAAAACGTGTCATTGTTGATTATCGACGTTAGTTCTGCAGCCACTGCTTCTTTTGAATGTAGTTCTCTTACTGGTACCTCAGACAAAATCTCTAAATCCTTCAAATTCAACTTCATTGACTCTGCCTATATTGCTGACTATATGATAACATTTTCTTAGTTTTTTGGAATTCATTCATAATCTTTCTGGGACTTTTTTGTTTTTTCCATAGCATAGATACTAGTTTAGCTTTTTTTTCTTCTTTAAAGTACTAACTGCGTTATATTTATTCTTTAATAAAATCTGAAAACTATTAATAAACACCCATGTGTTGGATATCGACTTTAGTTCTGTAGCAACTGCTCGAGCCATTTTTTTAGTGTAGTCTTACTGGTACCTCAGCAAAATCTCTAAATTCTTCAATTTCATTTTTTTGGCTCTGCCTATATTGCTGACTATATGATAATATTTTCCTAGTTTTTTGGAATTCAGTCATAATCTTCTAGGACTTTTTTGTTCTTTCCATAGCATAGATACTAGTTTAGTCTTTTTTCTTCTTTAAAGTACCAATTGCGTTATATTTATTCTTTAATAAAATCTGAAAACTATTAATAAACACCCATGTGTTGGATATCGACTTTAGTTCTGTAGCAACTGCTTGAGCCATTTTTTTGAATGTAGTCTTACTGGTACCTCAACAAAATCTCTAAATTCTTGAATTTGGTTTTTTTGATTCTGTATATTGCTGACTATATGATGATATTTTGTTAGTTTTTTGGAATTCAGTCATAAGCTTTCTAGGTCTTTTTTGGTCTTTTCCGCATTATACCCACGTGTATTTGTTGAACATCGACAGTTCTCTTGAATGTAGTTCTCTTTACGATTGGAAGCGACTTTCGGTTTAGACCGAGTCGTAGTTGAAGACTTTTTAGAGTTGAACTTAGCCTGTTCTTAAAAGCCAAAACAAAAAGTAAAACTTTACCTTCGCCGTATTGTCGTTTGTGAACCCAAACAAACTGACGTTTTGTAAGAAAATTGCAGTTTGCATCTTCGAAGTGGTGAGATTCACTGAAGGAAAAAGTGTAAGTAATGGTACTTATATCATCAGTGATCAGGCAATTAACGGACTGTCACTTTCCATTACCGCTTGACTGACTTCGATATTACTCAGAGTAAAAGTTTGTATACTTTTTAAAAAGGTAAATCTTTGTCTTAGAGGATATAGTACTAGTAGCCAAGATTTGATGAGTTTTAAACTGTCTTTCTGATTCATATTATATGGATGTTTTTCCATTTTTACAGCTTTGCGGATTAGTTTGGGAAAGTAGAAAGGAGTTTTAGTTTGGTCAAAGTTTACCGCGTGTCTTTGGTTCCACACGTGTTCTGCCACTGCTGGTTTGTAATTTTGCGGTGTTTGCAGTCAGTCATATGTTCTTTTACTCTAACTTCAATAGAGCATCCCCTCTCCCTTATATAACTTGATCCACAAAAACAAGGAATTTTGTAAATTCCGGCATGTTTTAAGCCCCTTGTTTGCCTTTAGCAGATCTAAACTAATTGTTCAGGGTATGGTAAATAAGCGGGACTAGTAAAAAATGGTAAACCTTTCTTGACTTTTGGATTGACTGCTCTTTTCCATGCTTTTTGGATCTCTCTAAACCTGTATCTGTTTTGTTGTAGAGACTTGAACAGTGCTTTTTTTGTAATTTTTCATTATCTGCCTCACGTATAGCTATTTTTTCTAAAGTATGCAAAACAGTGGTTTTCTGTAGTGGCAGGTAGTAAGATTTGGCGTTTAAGTATCTGTTAGTATGCGTTTTCTTTCTCTAAACAAAACAGAAAACTCTACAACAAAATGGATACAGGTTCAAAAAGATCTAAAGAGCAGTTAATACAAAAGTTAAAGAAAACTTGTTACTTCTTACTAGCACCGCTTATTTACCATACTGCATTGATTTGACAGACAGAATAAGTAGAGTGCAAAAGCAACATATCAAAACCGTTTTCACGGTTGCATAATCGCTAATGATATAAATACCGTCACTTACACTTTTTTTCCAGTGATATTCACCACTTTGAAGATGCAAGCTGCAATGTTTTGTCAAACGTCAGTTTGTTTGAGTTCGCAAATAACAATACGACAAAAGCCAAGTTCTACTTCTAGTTTTGGCTCTCAAAGAGAGACTAGGATCTAACTTAAAAAATCTGAATGTTCAACTACGCCGCGGTCTAAGTTACTTATAATTGTAAACAAAAAATACGCAAAAATGTAAGATTCTATCTAGTCCTCTTACTAGTACAAGTCGCCTGTAAGCCTTTTTGATAAAATAAAAGGTCCAATTAAACTATTTTTAAAAATACCTACTCAAACATTAATCAAAATCCACTACTTTGTTGAATGTTGAATTTCGTGTAAAACAGCACTCATCTGAAAATAATATTTTGGCACTAAAATCAAGGTCAAAAGCTTATTGTTGTTGCAACTACTTACTAAACTTAAAATAAACGTCGCCAGACGGTTAACTACTAGACTTGTTGAACATGGTAAGGGTACAAAGAATAATTCCTTAAAACACGATTTAGCCTACTATAGGACACGTTAGCTGCGCGGCCTATTTCTCTAGTTCTACTTCGTGTCCAATCTTTTACAATTTACGATATCTGCACATACATGGAAGAAAAACAAATATTAAAGTTTTTATTTTATTGAAAAGATTTATTCTTCTTCCCTTGCCAATAGATGGGGTAGACTTTCTTGACAACGGCCTTCGTAGGTAGAAAGAACACCTTTAATTTCTCAAAGTCTTTGGACACACGCCAAAATAAAGTTTATTGAAGGCAATTGTTTATTAGGATATTGCTCAATCCACAATCTACGTGTGGCGTGGAGATTATAGTTACCCTCAGCGTACATTAAAACGGTATCACTGTTGTACATAATAAAGAAAATTGAAATTAAATCCTTTAAACAATCGAGACAGAAGTAAATCAGATTGTCGAACTCAGTTCTAAGAAAACTTCATTTGGCGTTTAATTATCTGAAGTCTTATTTTGGTTACAACTGAAGATAAACATGATCGTGTACACAAAGTACATTTTGTTAAACTAGGTCAGTAATAATGTTAAGAAATAAACATTTCTATCTGTTTTAATTATTTTATTAAAAATTTAATTTGTAGATAATGGAAAATTAAAGAAAACAGTAATTAACACAATACATCAATACCTTTCACAAATTTGACAGTATTTACATTTATCATCCACCGCATAGTTACAATCAACAATTTCCATTTGTGTAGGTAGATAATAACGAAGTCATTCAAGTGGTAACGAAAAGTGAAACTTCGTTAATTGTCTGATCGCTAATGACTAGGACTAAACCTAAAAAGTCTGGATGTTTAACTACGACGCGGTCTAAGTCCCTTATAATCGTAAACAAAAAAACCGCGAAAGCTTAAAATTCTATGTAATCTTCTTACTCAGCAGAATCTCGAAATTCTTTGATTTAACTTTATTGACTCTGCTTATATCACTGATTATACGATGATATTTTTTTAGTTTTTTTGGAATTTCAGTGATAATTCTTCTTTGCCTTTTTTTGTCCTTTCCACAGCATAGCAAATTCTGCAAAAATCCGTTTCTTTTTTCCTTCTTCAAAATACCAATTGCGTTAATTTATTCTTTAATAAAGCTTTGGTAATAACTATTACCTAAATCTGAAAATTATTAATAAATGCCTACGTGTCATTGTTGATTATTGACATTAGTTTTGTAGCCATTGCGTGAGACATTCTTTTAAATGTAGTTATCTTACTGGTACCTCAGCAAAATCTCTAAACTTTTTTATTCAACTTTATTGACTTTGTTGATATCGCTGACTATATGATGATAATTTTTTAGTTTTTTGTGAATCAAGTTAAATCTTTCTAGGCCATCTTTATCCTTTCCATAGCATAAATACTGATTCAAATTCTACAAAAAAAAACTTAAGTACCATTCCGTTTTTTCCTTCTCCAAAATACCAATTGCGTTTATTTGTTCTTTAATAAAACTTTGGTGATAACTATTGGTTGAATCTAAAAACTACTGTCAACAAATATCCACGTGCTATTGTTCATTATTGGTTTTAATTTTGTACCTAATACTTGAGCTATTCTTTTGAATGTAGTACTCTTACTGGTACCTCAGCAAAATCTCTAGATTCTTTAATTCAACTTCGTTGGCTCTGCTTTTATCTCTGACTATTTGATTATATTATATTTTAAAAATCCACTCATAATCTTTCTCAGTTATCTTTGTCTTTTCTATAGTATAGCGATACCTGTTCAAATCTTAAAAAAGTCTTCTAACTACAATTCTGTCTTTTTTATTCTCTAAAGTATCGAGTGTTTAATATTTATTCTTTAATAAAACTTTAGTCATAACTATTAGTTGAATATGAAGACTATTAACGAATACCCACGTGTCACTGTTAATTGTCGATTTTAGTTCTGTCGTCACTGTTTGAGGTATTCATTTATATGTAGTTTTTTTACTGGAACCTCAGTTCCTAAATTAAACTTTATTAGTTCTGTCAATATCTCTGATTGTATGATTATATTTTTTAGCTTTTTTGGAAATCCAGTCATAATTTAACTAAGCTTATCTTGTCCTTTCTATAGTATAGACATTGCTTCAAATCCTGAAAAAAGCTTTCTAACCACCATTCTTTCATTTTTTTATTGTCTAAAGTACCGGCTGCGTTATATTTATTATTTAATAGAACTATGTTAATAATTATTGGTTAAATCAAAAGACCATTAACAAATACTCACGTATCATTATTGATTACATATTTTAGTTCTGTGGCTACTGCTTGAGCTATTCTTTTACATGTAGTCCTTTTACTAGTATTTCAGCTAAATCTTTAAGTTCCTCAATTCAACTTTGTTGATTCTGCCTATATCGACTATTTGATGATAGTTTTTAATTTTTTTAAGATATTATTCATAATTTATCACATTCTAGAAGTTATATATGTTCTCTGTTCTTTTAGCTAGTAGGCTGTCTTTTTTTTTCTTTTCTAAGGTAAAGTAAACCTTTTAAATTCAACTTCATTAGCTCTTCCTATGTCGCTGACTATATAATAATATTTTCTTAGTTTTTGAAAATTTAGTCATAATTTTTCTAGTTTTTTTTGTCCTTTCTATAGCATAGATACCCACTTCAGTTCTGTTGCCACACTTTGATCCATTGTTTTGAATGTGGTTTTTTTATTGGTACTTCAACAAAACCTATGCTCATTAACTCAATTTTATTGGTTCTGGTTATATCTCTAGCAATATGATGTTATTTTGTTCGCTTTTTTTGAGCTATTAGTTTAAATGTGGTCCTTTTACTACTACCTCAGCAAATGCTTCAGTTTAACTTTATTGGCTTCGTCAATATCTTTGACTATATGATAATTTTTCAATGATTTTGAGAATCCAGTCATAATTTAACTAGGTTAACCGGCATAGCTAATAGTTTAGAATCCAATAAAATTGTTTATCTACCATTTTTTTTCTTTTCTAAAGCATTGGCTGTGTTTTATTTATGCTTGTATAAAACTCTGGTAATAACTATTGGTTGAATCTGAAGACTCAACAGATACCTACGTTCATTGTTGATTATCAAGTTCAATTTTGTAATCACTTCTTGAGCAATTTGTTTGAATATGGTCCTCTTACTAGTACGTCAGCAAAATCTCTAAATTCGCGATAATCTTTGATTATATGATGATATTTTCTCAGTAATTTTAGGAATCCAGTCACAATTTTCCTAGGTTGTTTTTGTCTCTTTGATAGAATAAATACTGGTTCAAGCTAGCCGCGTTTTATTTACTTTTTTATGGTAACAACTATTGGTTGAATCTGAAGACTTTCAACAGATACCCTACGTTGATTTTTATTCATCGAGTTTAGTTTTGTAGTCGCTTCTTGAGCTATTCGTTTGAATATGGACCTCTTACTAGCATCTCAGCAAAATCTCTAAATTTTTCAGTTCAATTTTATTGGCTGCGCCATTATCTTTGACTATATGATGATATTTTCTCGGTGCTTTTGGGAATCCCGTCATAATTTTACTAGGTTTTTTTGTTTTTTTGATAGCATAGCTACTACTTCAAATCCTGAAAAAATTTTTTAGCTACCATTTTGTTTTTTTCTTCTCTAAAACACTGGCTGCGTTTTATATATTATTTTATAAAACCCTGGTAATAACTATGAGTTGAATCTAAAGACTTTCAACAGATACGTTCGTTGTTAATTATCGAGTTTAGTTTTGTAGTCGCTTTTTGAGCTATTTGTTTGAATATGGTCCTTTTCCTAGTATCTCAGCAAAATTTCTAAATATTTCAATTCAATTTTATTGGCTGCGCTATTATCTTTGACTATATGATATTTTCTAAGTGTTTTTGAAAATCTAGCCACAATTTTATTATGTTGTTTTTGTCTCTTTGGTAGCATAAATATTGTTTCAAATTTAGAAAAAATCTTCTAGCTACTATTTTGTTTTTTTTTGTTGTAGTATTGACCACGTTTTATTTATTCTTTATAGTAATAATTATTAGTTGTATCTAAAAACTTTCAATAGATACCCACGTTCATTGTTCATTATCGAGTTCAATTTTGTAGTCACTTCTTCAGTTATTGCTTTGAATATGGTCCTCTTCTCTAATATCTCTAAATTCTTCAGTTCAACTTTATTGGCTCCGCCATTGTTTTTGATTATGTGATAATATTTTCTCATTGCTTTTGGGAATCCAATCACAATTTTTCTAGGTTGTTTTTTTCCTTTTGATACCATAAATATTGGTTTAAATATTTTTCTGGCTACTATTTTTATTTCTTTCTAAAATACTGACTGCGTTTTATTTATTTTTTTTATAAAACTCTGGTAATAACTGATGGTTGAATTCAAATACTATAAACAAAAAAACCACCTGTCTTTGTTGATTATCGAATTTAGTTCTGTAGCTACTACTTTAGTCATTCGTCTCAATGTGATCTTCTTACTGGTACTTTTGCAAAACCTTTAAATTCTTCAATTCAACTTCATTAGTTCTGCCAATATTTCTGACTATATGATGATATTTTCTTAGTATTTTTGGCAACCCAGTTATAATCTTTCTAATTCTTTCTTGCGTTTTCATAGTATAGAAACTGGTTCAAGTCTTTTAGCTGCCATTCTGACTGTATTTATTCTTTAATTTTGTCGAATCTGAAGGCTATCAAGAAATGCCTACTTTATTGTTGATTTCTGTCTTTGGTTCTATAGCTATTGCTTGGGCTATTCTTTTTAATTTGGTTTTCTTATTAGATCTTCAGCAAAACCTCTAAATATTTTACTTTAAATTTATCGGTTTTGTCAGTACCTTTGAATATATGATGATATTTTTTTTAGTTTTTTGGCAATCCGGTCATAATTTTTATTTTTTGGTTGTTTTACATTAGATATTTTTTCCGTTAATTTCTTTAATGGTGTTTTCGAACTTCAATTTTAAAATTGTTTTCTTACAGTAGTACTCTTTAACGATCTTGATTAGCAAAACGTCTGAATTTGGTAATGTATCTCTTGACTCAATAACGTACCTAAAATTATTAAAATTATTTTGTAAGTAAACTATGAACCAGAAAATATAAAGAAATTGACATTGAATTTAATAACAGCAAAATTCAATGGTCTATTAACAAGTAACATCATCAAAATCGTAACTATAAAATAACCGAGTTAACACAAACCAAATCTGTTTCGAATGTTTCTTATATATAATACGAAACCGTTGACTAACAGTTAAGTTTTTATTAAAACTAAGCAATATTTTACCCCTCAAGATTCGGTTCAGTTACTGTGTTATGACCCCAACCATATTAACTGCAGTATTTACAATATTTATACAATTCAACTGTTTCGAAATCCGAATAACGCAATCGAATTTTTATAACCGAAACAGTTACGTTACATAACATAACCAGACGTTTAATATTTTCCCAATGTTGCATTCTTCAAGTAGCGTTAAACAAATTTTACCTACTGTCGGCTTAGCTCACATTGCTTGCTTTCAAATACATGAGCAGACTTAAAAACCCCCAGATGCAAATTCCCAAAATGTGTAAGTAAAAACGTTGACTTGTGGGGAAACAGATGCGAATATAGAATTGATTATTATGTTTCTAAACAAAAATCTATACAGTTTCAAAGGAAATCTTTATTCATTTTAATACAGTTTGAAATGATTAAATGGTTTTTCGTATAGGTTGCTTAAAACAAACCAGAACAGGTAACAAAAATTTAGAATATCTTTCTGAACTAAACCAATTTTGTGTTTTTGGCAGGTGAAGAGCAGTGTCGTTAGTCACACATTAGTGTATTTTGGTGCTAAGAAGTTTCTTTCTGACACTCCCTCTAACTTATTCTAAAGTTGAGATTTTGACGGCATCTTTATGTTCTATAATTTTGTGTGTCAATTCGCGTTACCTTTAACTAATTTGATTTGCTCTTTTTGACTCCAGTCCGTCCTACAATTCTCTAAAAGTCGTGCATTGACGGAATTAATCTATTGATCAATGCAAATTAAAATGTCAGCTTCTCTGTTCTGTATTTCATTCTGCACGTTGTGAAGTGCAGCTCCAGTAAAACCTTTAGAGTCAATTTAGGCAAAGCTCTTTTAATGATTACCAATTATTTTATACTGAAAAAAGGCGCTATTATTAGCGTTTTTATTAAACAATTCCATATTGTCGGTTCAATATTGATATTGTCGACATTTTTACAAAACTGAGTGAATTGAATGTCAAAAAAAAAGCAGAAGTATATTTTGGTGTGACTGTTTTTGCACACTGGTTCTATATGAATCGCTGCTCACAGTAGTTACAAGATTAGTTCTAAGAATATTAAGTAAACCACATTTAGTAGTATTGTTAAGTATAATTTGTCAGTGTGGGAATATTCTTAATTCAAAACCTTCTCAGCAAAGATTCATAACGTCTAAAACTTTTTACAGTCATAATGTGGTTACAAATAAATTTAAAATTAGAGTACTTAAAAAAAGAGAGATGGGTCAGTGTTAGTAAAAACTTGTACAATTTTGGTAAAGTTAGCATGTGCTTTTTTACCTTGTTCTTAAATTTTACGTTTTGTAGCTTTTTTTTGTTTTTGTTTCCATTCTTCTGTTAATCGTTTTTTTTTTAATATATCACAGTTTATTAGATTTAACAAGAATTATAAGCTAGGTTTTGGTAATGTAAAAAAGCAATACATATGTGATTAAAGAAACTAGCAGCTACTTTTTTACAAATGTAAATACATTTAATTATTAATGTCATGGTTAAAATCTATCCATAAAACATTTGCAACTTAGATGTATACACAACTTACACGAATACTTAACAGTTCTTAGTAAAAACACTTCTAATTAAAAATTCCTGACTAACATAAATCATGTACAAACAAATTAAAGAAACATCTCATGCCCGCATAAATTACAATACTCAATTTCTTTTAAATTTAACAAATTTTCTACTAATTTTTTAAACATTTTCAAGAAACAACATAAAAGATGTTAATTAAAATTAAGTAGGTGTTTTGAAACGTTTACGTAATTGTAAAAATTCACTTTCATTCATGTTATTTTAAAGTTCTTTTACCGCAGGAAGAGATAGTAAACGTTTGATTCCATTCTAAAAATAATTTATTAAAAATAATTTTACGTTTTGATAAAGAGGGTTTCCTATTTAAAGACTATATTTTGACGAACTCGTGAGTTGTCCCGTTTAATTTGAATTTCTAATCAAATGCTTTCTTCTTGCGGTTTTTCGCATAAATAATGCATTGTACATTCAAATGTGTGGTAATGTTCAACTTTCGGTTGATTGATCTTATTTTAAGTGATGTATAAACAAAAATCTCTTATATCTTTTGCTACAAAAACAAAAAAACTTTATCTTGGATTTATAAACTAGTTTTGAAGCACTTTTATTAGTATTAGTATCTACAGATACTAGTTTTGCTTTTGACTGAAGATACTTTTTATAGTTTAAAAATTTTTTTAAATTTATTTGGGTAATACGTGTGTGTTAGTTTTTGATATACTAAGTAGATTAAAGTACACTCAAGAAAAGAAAAAACGAGACATCACCTGCTTCTACTTCATTTTAAGTTCTTCCATAAAATAAATTTTTATCAATGGATCTTCCATCGTTTTATTAAGAAAAATTATAGTCGTTTTTTCTAGACTTTATTTTCTAAAGTTTTTTTGTTGTTTAGGTTAGGTTAAAGCATTGGCATTTATTTAATAAGTTAACATTTTTTCTAGTTCAAAAACGATAATAATTTCCTATTTTTGTTCCTTCAATTTTATAAATAATATTGAAGATCAATAAAGAGTAAACTTTATCACAAAAAAACCAAAACAAGTTTTTGCGCAAATTAAAGATAATGAATAGACTACTGTTTTGCAATGTTGATAAACTTACCTTTGTGATTAAACTATTGTTTAGACACACAAAATTTTTTTTAGTTGATTTTTGTAACATGCAACTAAATTTGTTAGAATAATATACAGACTATTTTAAACTGAAACTTATGAATTTTATTTTTTATTGATCTGTTTTAAAGTACCAGAGATATGATGTTTTTAAGAATCAGATTTAATGCAAAAAAACGGAGACAGAAGCTAGAAAACTGTATTTGAGTGATTTGAAATATCTTAGAAAAAGAAGATATTTTTGTAAGTATGTTTGTCAATCAATGTATTAATTTATTCTAATTTACTATAACAGTAGCTAAAAACTTAAACAAAATTAAATTGTTAATTATTATCACGTTACGCCTGTCTCGGTCAATATTTAATTGATTGCCTACATGACTTCACTTTAATTCAAATTTAAATCATGTAAAATTTGTTGGTTTTGCGTGACACACGACTTACGTAAGAAACTGCATTAGCTTGTCACACTCAAAAAAAAACATTTGTTTAAACCAAATTCGTAAGAATTATTCGCACATGTTCAAATCGTGTGCTTAGAATATAATTAGTCAGTGTTTTTAATTGTTGGTTGTAAATTGCTCACTAAACTTTATAAATAGAATACTACAATGGTACTTTACTATTCCTTCAGTTTGTCGTACGTTTGATAAGAAGAAACTTCATTTTCCAAATGATTAATTACTGAGTTAATTGCAGTTACAAAAAATTGTAATTCCATTAAAATCGGTATTATATTGAAAATGCTAAAAGTCCTGAAAGTAAACGTTTAATATTCATGAAATTGGATGAATCACTAGTTAAAGTTGCCATAACTTTTCTTTTGACACTATGGCCAAAAAAATATGTATGAATAATACCATATATGTATAATACTAACAGATTAATTGTTAAACGCATCATTTTTAGTCACTGAAATAAGTTTATTGTACTTCATTAGTTACAGAAAACCAATGTTTTTGTACTTACTTATACCGGGTGTTTAAATTAACATACTTTGTGTTTTGATTGTTTTTCACAGCCACCTGAATTATTATAAAAAATTGTCTACAGTTAAGTTTTTTGTGTTTGTGAAACTAATTCTTTAAAATGAAAGACTAAAAAACCGTTTAAAAAGGAGAGAAAAAACACTTTTAAGTCGTGACATAATATTACCCTGTATAATTAATATTTAGTGTATTTTAGAAATATTTGTTTTGTCTAATAGTTTTTGTTTAATCCTTTAGCTTTTACAGATACTGCGTTATAAAATTTGTTTGTACAAAAAACTAAAAATTTTCTTTAGGTAAAATAATGCCAACATCGCAAACGTCAATATTTGTTTGTTAGTGTAGTTACATCAAAATATAAAACAGCAAAGCAATAAATAAAAATCTACAATAAAACTATGCTTAGAAAGTCAATTATTCTTTAAGTAGAAGTGTTTCTCTCTTAGAAAATTTATTTCAAATTCAAAAATTTAGTTAAAATAAAAATTAAAACGCTTTAAAAATTTTATAAATGCAAACATCAGAGTATTATATGTTTAGAAGTTGATACTATGTAAAACGTTTGAATTTTTAACTTGACAAATTAAGTTAGTTGTAAATGTACTACTAACATTATATTTGTGATGTTTTCAATGTGTTCTTTTTAAATTTGTTCAAAGATTTTACAAAAGGCAAAAAAAATCACCTTAAAAAGTTTAGAAATTTAAATATTACATTATTGTATGTTTAAGAGTTGGTACTATGCAAAACATTTGATGACAGATTCAGTTAGTTATAAATGTAGTACCAACATTATATTTGTAATGTTTTCATTGTGTTTCTGTTTTAAAAGAGCAGAAAAAAACACTTTAAAAACTTTTGAAATTTAATAATGTTGGTGCTACATGAAACATTTGAATTTTAAACCTAACAGATTCAGTTAGTTATAATTGTAGTACTAACATTATATTTGTGATGTTTTCAATGTGGTTCCTTTTTAATTTTTTTTTCAAGAATTTACAAACAACAAAAAACACTTTAAAAGCTTTAGAAATTTAAATATTACATTATTATATGTTTAAGAGTTGGTACTATGAAAACATTTGATAACAGATTCAGTTAGTTATCAATGTAGTACCAACATTGTTTTCAATGTGTTTCTGTTTTAAAGGAGCAGAAAGAAAGCACTTTAAAAACTTTTGAAATTTAATAATGTTACTGTTTTATGAAATTTATAAATGTAATACTACCAACATTATATTTGGGATGTTTTTTATGTAATTCTCATTTAATTTTTTTTACGAATTTGCAAACAAAAAAAACACTTTAAAAATTTCAATATTAGGTTATTATATATTTAAGAGTTAGTACTATGTAAGACATTTGGATTTTGAACCTGATAGATTCAGTTAGTTATGATTGCTCTACCAACATGTTTATGTTCTTTTTTAAATTTTTTAAAAAAATTTAATAATGCAGAAAAAAAACACTTTAAGAACTTTAGAAATTTAAATATCACATTATTATATGTTTAAGAGTTGGTACTATGTAAAACATTTGATGACAGATTCAGTTAGTTACAAATGTAGTACCAACATTGTATTTGTAATGTTTTTAATGTGTTTTTGTTTTAAAAGAACAGAAAAAAACACTAAGAACTTTCGAAATTTAATAACGTTGGTGCTATATGAAACATTGCGATCTTAAACCTGACAGATTCAGTGAGTTATAAATGTACTACCAACATTATATTTGGGATGTTTTTAATGTGGTTCTTTTTAAATTTTTTTAAAGAATTTTGGTGTGTTAATTAACCCTTTCATTGCGGGAACCGTGTATACCCGCAAATTATATGTACATCAAATACGCGGGAATTATCTGATGATTCGGAGAAAATAACGAAAAAAACGTCTACACAATTTAATCTGTAGTTGCGGGAGCCGGGCGTACACGTCCGTACCTGACTTTAATATAACGGGAGACGGGCGTTAACGCAATGCCAAATTTTCCCGTTTATAGCGCACGACTACAAAAATTTTCCCCGCAATGAAAGGGTTAAAACTCTACTTAATTTATTTTAATATTGTTTTTTATTTATCGTGTGCTCGAGGTCGTTAATTCTACACGTACCAACTCTGAATATGCGGGTTGCTCTTGCGCAACGCTTCTCCCTTAACTTAATACGAAAGTGGGGGTTTTTGATCGTACATTATGCTCCCCGCCTTGAAATTTACAAAAATTTCAACATAATAATGATAATGATAAATATACATGAGCTAAACTAAATAAGTTTCAAATAACAATATCCAATACATAGTAAACTAAATGATCATATAAATTATAAAAAATAAAAATAAGTGTAATTTAATAACAATAAATTTAAATTGGTAAAACACAAATTTTGTTAACAGCGCGTTTCACTTCGCCTTTAGTGGTTCTTATATTCACTACACGCACGATGCCGTCGTTGCCGGGGTGTAGCGTTGTAATTCTTCCTAGGCGCCATTGACCAGGAAAACAATCTTCATTTTTTAAGATCACCATTGACCCAACTTTGATTTGGTAGGTATTTTTATTCCATTTGGTACGTTTTTGTAATTGTGAAATGTATTCGGTTGACCATTTCTTCCAAAAATGTTGGTTCAGTTGTTGTAGTAATTCATATCTTTGTAGTCTATTTTGTGGTATGTGTGTATTATCAACATCAGGAATAGTATGAAACGACCGTCCAATTAAGAAATGTGCTGGTGTTAGAGGTTCTAAATCGTTAGGATCTGACGTCAAAGGTGTGAGAGGACGTGAATTAAGGATAGAGTCTATTTGGTACAATAAAGTAATGAATTCTTCGTAAATAAGCAATGTGGTATTTAATACTCTTTTTAAGTAATATTTAACGTTTTTAATTCCAGATTCCCACAATCCACCAAAGGTCGGAGATCTGGCTGGTATAAAATGCCAATTTATTCCAAAGCTATGTATTTCATTTTCAATTTCGTTTGCGTTTTGTTTTAAAAATTCACCTAATTTTGTAAGTTCATTATGAGCACCTTTAAAATTACTACCGTTATCACTAAATACATTTACTGGTTTTCCACGCCGTGCGATAAACCTCTTAAACGCCAATAAAAACTTGGCAGTATTTAAGTTAGTAACAAGTTCCAAATGTATTGATTTTGTGGAAAAACAAATAAATAAAGCAATGTAACATTTGTATGTGGTTTTTACTCTTCCTACGCATGATTTTAACAAATACGGGCCGGCATAATCAACTCCCGTAGTATGAAAGGGATAACTAGCAACGATTCTTTCATAAGGTAAGTTACCCATGTACTGTTCGATCGGTTTTGCATTTAATTTGTAACATGTAATACAGTTTCTAATAATTTTTTTGGTTTCATTTGTGCCTGATATTGGCCAGAATTTATTTCTTACGCTATTTAAAGTTGCTTTTGCACCAGAATGCAGTAAACTTACATGTTCGTTGGTTAAAATAAGGTTAGTAAAGTGGTTCTTTTTTGGCAAAACAATAGGATGCTTTTTGTCATAACAAAAATTCGAATTTTTTAATCTTCCGCCTACTCGAATAATATTTTCGTTGTCTAAAAATGGGGAAAGTGTTAACAATTTACTAGTGTTTTTAACTTTTTTATTTTTAATCAAGTCTTTTAAGTCTTCTGAAAATGAATTCTGTTGTACAATTTTGGTTAAAGTGATTATTGCTTGATACAGTTCTTTACTTGTTATTGGACCTACAGTTCTATTTGTTTTTACTGTTCGGGTATTGTTTATAAATCGTAAGCAATAAACAGTCGTTCTTTGTAATTTACTTAGTTTTGAAAAGCGTTCGATAGGAAAATCGTTGATTTCATGAGTTGAATGTAAAGTAACAATTGGTTGTTTTAATTCAGAATGATCATCTGTGTTTAAACTTAATATATCATTTAATAAATAATTTGTTTCAGTTGTCAACCAATCTGGTCCTTGCCACCAAATTGTTTTTGTTGGTAATACACTAGGTAAAACACCTCTAGAAATTAAGTCTGCTGGGTTTTCAATAGATTTAACGTAATGCCAGTTTGCTGCATTAGTCAATTTTTGAATTTCATGTACACGATTTGAAACATATGGTTTCCAACGATTGGGATCTGACTTAATCCAACTTAGTGCAATTTTTGAATCACACCAATAGTATTCTTTGTGTAAGTTAATTTTAAGAATGTTTTTAAATTTTGCCACTAACTGAGCTGAAAGGACTGCTGCACAAAGCTCCAAGCGGGGCAAAGTAATTGTTTTCAAAGGACACACTCTCGATTTTGCTGCCAATAATGAAATATTGACTTGTCCGTGTTCGTTAGTTGACTTTAAATAAATGCATGTTCCGTACGCCTTTTCTGAAGAGTCCGAAAAAGCGTGTAATTCTATTTTGACGTAATAGTTTACTAATATTCGTCTTGGAATGGTAATGTCGTTTAAATAAAATAAATTGTCTTTAAACTTTAGCCATTTATAATGCAGATTCATAGGTAAAGATTCGTCCCATGTTAACTTTAACTGCCATAATTCTTGAATAAACAGTTTACCTAATACTATGATCGGGGCTAACAAACCTAAAGGATCGTACAATTGTGCAATTAATGATAGTATAGAACGTTTTGTAATTTCTCTAGTATCTGATGGTAAATTTATATTGTAGAAAAATAAGTCTGTTTCTGGGTTCCAACATACACCTAACGTCTTATAAATTTTATTTGATATAGGTATGGACTTAGA
Organism: Aquatica leii; assembly: GCA_035610365.1. Lineage (NCBI taxonomy): Eukaryota > Metazoa > Arthropoda > Insecta > Coleoptera > Lampyridae > Aquatica > Aquatica leii. The sequence goes on from CM069435.1 coordinate 19,256,005, forward strand.
ATCAATTACATTTGTATCGCGTAACTCTCTAACGTTGCTATTAAACTTACGTAGGGAAAATCCAGCTGACATTAAGATTTTTGCTAAGTTTTGTTTTATAGTTTGAAGTTTTTCTAAATTGTTGTGACCAGTAATCAAATCATCAACATAGAAATCGTTTTTAATAATTTTTGATTCTAATGGATAAGTAATTTGGTTTTCTTCTCCTAGTTGAATTAAACATCTAATTGTTAGGCAAGGAGCGGAAGTAGTTCCATACGTTACTGTGTTTAAAACATAAGTCAATAAAGGTTCATTTTTGTTAGATCGCCATAAAATCTGTTGGTAACGTCTATCACTTTCATCTATTAGCACTTGGCGGTACATTTTCTCTATATCCGCGGTTAAAACGTATTGATGTAATCTGAATCGTGACATGATAGAGAATATGTCATCCTGTAACGTTGGACCTGTATACTGCAATTCGTTTAATGATAAACCCGTGTGTGCATTACAAGAACCATCGAATACAACTCTGTATTTTGTTGTGTCACTTGATTCCTTAACTACACAGTGATGTGGTAAATAGAAACAATTTTGTAAAGTATTGTTTGTTACTGACATGTGATTAAGTGTAAGATATTCATCCATAAATTTTAAATATTCTGTTTTAAGATTTAAGTTTTGTTCAAAACGTTTTTCTAATAACTCAAAACGAGCCTTTGCAATATCGTAAGTATTTGATAATTCATTTAAATTTGGTTTAAATGGTATTCTGACAACAAATCTACCAGACTTGTCACGTGTAGTTGTTTTAGTAAAATAATTTTGGCAATATTCTTCATCTAATGTTAATGGTTTTGTATTTGATGTAAATTCGTCTACATTCCAAAATTTCTCGATGTTTTTATTAAGCGCATTTAGCGACATGCAATTAATATTGGTTAAATTAGTGGTACACTGGTTTTTAATATTGCGATTAGTTAATGAAAGTTCTCCGGTTATAATCCACCCTAGATGAGTCTTTTGAAATATTATTTCGTTTTGTTTTATTTGACCAACGCAAATAAGTTTCCAAAACATATTAGCTCCTAAAAGTATGTCTATTGACTTTGATTCATTGAATTGTGGATCGGCTAATTTTATATTTGTTGGAAGTCTTAATACATTTGGATTAAATGAGAATGATGGTAAAGTCGTGAGTTGTGGCACAATAAGACATTTGATTGTAGCGCTAAATTCATTTAAACGCGAGTTGATAGTAAATTCAGTAAAATGTGTGATTTTAATCAGTTGTTCATTTATGCCAGTAACATTAATTTTAACTGCTGTGCGTTGAAGATTTAATTTTGTGCATAAGTTTTCTGTTATAAAGTTTGATTGTGACGCAGAGTCTAATAGTAAATTTGCATTAAGTAATTTGTTTTGTTCATTTTTTACATGGACAACCGCTGTAGAAAGCAGAACTTGTGAGTTAAAGTTTAATAAAGAACAATTTACAATAGGATTAAGACCTGGATTGTTTGTTTGTTCAGTTTCAATGTTTGTATTAGTTTGTGTATTAGTTGGTTTATTAATATGTAATAAGGTATGATGTTTTTTGTTACAATTTCTACATTTAGAGTTTGATAAGCAATCGTATAAGAAATGACCTCTACGTAAACAGTTAATACATATTTTAAGTTTACGTACTAATTCGTTTCGATTTTGTTCGTTTAATTTTAAGAATTGTTCGCATTGATAAATATTATGATTTTTGCTACAATTGACACATTTTTGAATGTTTATTTCAGTAGTTGCGAAAGAACGCGTCGTTTGTTTAAGATTGTTAAATGATGATACGGCCTTTTTTTCACCAAACGATTCTAATGTTAATAATTTACAAGTTAAAAATTCAATTAAATCATTTAATTTTGGAATAATTTCTGTGTTGTTACAAGCAGAATTTAATTTGGTTTCCCACTCTTTCACAGTTTGATGATCCACTTTTAGTAATATTATTGGAACTAAAATGGCATCCCATGAATCAACGGGTAGTTTCAGAGACCTTAAACAATTTATTTGAGTTTGTAGCGTGTTGATTAGATCTCTAAACTGTACCGATGACTCACGAGTGATTGCTGGCAAATTTAAAATATTAAGCACATGATTGTTTATAATTTTCCTTTTGTTATCGTAACGTTTTTTTAATAATTCTAATGCAATATTGTAATTTGTATCAATAGTTTCTAAAGTAGACACCAAACCGTGTGGTTCTCCTTTTAATGACGATTTTAAATAAGTAAGTTTTTGCACGTCGTTTAACTGCTCATTGTTATGTATACAGTTATTAAATGAATCTAAAAAATTTCTCCATTTCTCAAATGAACCATCAAAAATAGGCAAATTAATAGTTGGTAATTTGATTGAAAGTCTCGAGTTACAATGATTTTCGTTCGACTGATTCGAAATTGATAATGATTCAGTTTTTTGATAATCATTAATTAAAGTAGTAGCTAAACTGGTTAATTCATAATACAAATCGTGAAAATTTTCACGTTCGGTTATTTCAGTTATGTGATCTTCAGAGTTATCACAAACAATAAATTCAATTTGATTTTGTATTTCATTAAATGTGTCAAACAATTGTTCAATTTTATATAACCGTCGTTTAATATTTTCGTGTTCGACATTTGCAAGGTTATTGACATTTAACGGTTTTAAGATTTTTTGAAAATTTGTTAATTGAGCTTTGATCGTGCCGCGATTAATCTTTAAACGTTTAAGTTCATTTTCCATATTGTATCAAGTATTTAATTTAGGTATGAATGTTAAGGATGGTAAAATAGGAACGTAAATACCTTGAATGACATGCACTACCCTCGTGATGCTGATGGCTGCGTACGGTATCGTGCTTCCTGACCTCGTGTTTAATGGAATTCTTGATTTTTCATTTGTTGAATTGTTTCTTGCACTCGATTTTCTTGTTGATGGTAAAATGCGTATTTGTTCATTAAGCTCGAAGGACCAATGGTGTGTTAATTAAAACTCTACTTAATTTATTTTAATATTGTTTTTTATTTATCGTGTGCTCGAGGTCGTTAATTCTACACGTACCAACTCTGAATATGCGGGTTGCTCTTGCGCAACGCTTCTCCCTTAACTTAATACGAAAGTGGGGGTTTTTGATCGTACAAATTTACAAACAAAAAAACCCTTTAAAAACTTTAAAAATTGAAATATTAGGTTATTATCTATTTAATAGTTAGTACTATGTAAAACATTTGGATTTTAAACCTGATAGATTCAGTTAGGTATAAATGTAGTACCAACATTATTAAATTTCTTCACTTTCGGCGCTTGTTATGTAAATGACATTTTTGTGCTGCCCTCATTGCAAACATCAATATTTATTTGTTAGTGAAGTTACGTAAAAAAAAACTCTGAGCGGCAAAGTGATATATCAAAATTTACGTAAAACTATGCTTTTAAAGCCAATTATGACTTAAGTAGAAGTATGTGTCTAGTCAAAAATCTGTTTAAAAATTTCTAAAACTTAAATTTAAAAAATAAAAAAACGCTTTAAACTTTTGAAAATTTAAATATCAGAGTATTATATGTTGAAAAATTGGTACTATGTAAAACATTTGAATTTTGAACTTTACTCGGTTACAAAATGCAGTAATAACATTATATTTGTGATGTTTGTAATGTAATTTTTTTAATTCTTTTCAAGAAAAGAGAGAACCAGAAATATTCGTTATTTTTGGTTATGCGTCGCAATAACGTTTGTTATGCTATGCTTCACTTTCGGCGCTTGTTACATAAACTTTTTCTATGCTACCTTTATCATTAAAAGCATAATAATAAAGAAAACTCTACAGCCGCAGTCATAAATCGAAGTATACTAAATAAACGTTGGTAGTATTTGTTACTGCGTATGCATAAGCGTTATCTAAACTAACCTAAGATACTCGAAAAATACTCGAAAAATCGAAATTTGAACAGGTTCAAACTTGAAACTTGTATACAGTGCACACAAACGGCAACGTATTCAAATTGCAATATATCACAGTTTAGTTTTTCTGTGACATTGTCAGGCTTGCTTTTGTTTCAAAATTAGACCTAAAAAGTATAAGTTATCAAAACTGTATAAAGAGGCAAGAAAACTAATTCTGAATACTCTTTCAACTACACTGAGTTTTAAATAAAATGTATTAGTAAGTAGAATAGACGTGGAGGGCTGAATTTTGTATGTAAAACTGTTATATATGAACAAATAAATGATTAAAATTTGTATGTATCCAAAAAATATACATGGTGTTATCAACAACTCCACGCTTCTTTTACTTTTATTTCTGAACCTTTATTGTTGTAGTCTTCCAGATTTTTTTAAATCTAATGCCACGAGTTCGCCGACAAGATAATTTTTAACAATTAACGCCTTTTGAGAAAGAGCGAATTATTGGTATGTAGGAAGCTGGGTTGGGATATCGTGAAATCGCTAGAAGATTAGGACGTACACGTTCAACAATATTAAGAACATGTCGAGGATGGCAGGAAAAACAGTTGCAAACACGACGTAGAGGTACTGGACGACCCAGAGTCACGCATGAACGAGAAGATTGTCTGTTAAGAAGAAGTGCCTTTCAAGACTCTTGGAAACCATCGCGTTTAGTTGGAGTAAACTGGATACGAGCAGTTGGTCTTCAATGGTGCCAAGTCAGATAACATTGGCCACATGAATGGAACAACATTATTTTTTTAAGAAGTCTAGGTTCTGTTTATGGCATTCAAACGGGCGTACACTTGTGTGGAGGCTACGATTTACGGTTTGTACAACGAAGACATACTGGCTTAACACCTGGTGTAATGGTTGAGGTGGCATTTATTGGAGAGACCGCTTTCCTTTAACATTTTTCTAAGGAAGCTTAAATACTCGAGGTTACATCGACAACATCAAGAATGCTCAGAAGCTATCTTTCAACAAGATAATGCGCGACCACATGTAGCAGTAATGACACAGAACGTTTTTGAACAGAATGAGGTAAATTTGCTACCGTGGCTTGCTAGATCGCCAGATTTATCGCAATAAAACATGTCTGAAACATGATGGACAGAAGACTGCGTCATCTAGCTTACCCTTCAAATACCATAGAAGAATTGCAACAACAGCTTTAAATAGCCTGGGATGAGATACCCCAAGACGCAATAAATCACCTTATTTCCAGCATGCCTAAAAAGGTAACTTCTTGCATACAAGCACGTAGTGATGTTACACACTATTGACATGTTTTCAATAAAACGTGTTGTTTTTTCCAAATTGTAATCATTTATTTGTCTATAAATATAACAGCTTTAAATACAAAATTTCAGCCCTCCACATCTACTCCTTCTATGTGGTGCATTTTATTTGAAACCCAGAGTATATTAAGAAATAAAGAAAAAAATTGTGCTGCACCGTACAATAAAAAAAGGAAACAAATGACAAAGAGTGAATTTTTTTGTCTCAAAGGAAATCCGGTCATTTGGTTTAGACACTGTAGGAGACAAAAAATGTCTATTAGCGGGAACTTGCTGAAAAAGAAAGCAAAAGAGTTTGCAACGAACCTGGGCATTCAGAAGGCAAGTGAAGGATGGCTTACAAATTTAAAAAAAAATAATGGTGTTATATTCAAGAAAGTTTGTGGTAAATGTAGAAGTGTTGTTGAAGCTGTATGCTCAAATTGGTACTGCAACCTTGATAAAAGACTACGATTCTCAAGACATATTTAACACTGACGAAACTGACCTTTTTTTCAAGTGTTCACCTGACAAAACTTTTAAGAATGGAAAGTGTCACGGTAAAAATCATAGTAAAGAAAGATTGACATTTTTAATTGTAGTTAACTTGGACGGTTCTGAAAACTTAAAGCCTCTAATTATAGAAAATGCAAAGCCAAGATTTCCTACCACTTACCGTGTCAACAAAAAAGTTTGGATGACCACAAAACTATTCAATAAATGTGTGTTTGATTTTTTGAGTAAAGAACACACTGTTCGCATAACGGTTTTGTCGATTATTTTACTGATAGATAAAACACGGAGAGCCTCGCGTACTCCTTCAAAAAATCCAGTTTTGCAAAGAATACTAAAAGTGTAATTTGAGAAGAAGCACATTGCAGAAGGTTGTGTAATGACCTCTTACCCATGAAAAAAATTTGTCTGCTACAAGAATAGACAAGAACAAAGAAGAAGACGATAACGACGACAATTCGAAGCTGTTACAAATGACAAACCTCTCATTCTTTTGAAATTTTAATAATTTGCAGTAATTTATAAGTCCTTTGAGTTTTGAATTATCAGGAGTTGACTGTATAAGTAATAGTAGCAAGAATTATACAAAAATCTCAGAAAATGTGCTACAAATAAACAACTAAAATACAAATCAACCATGAAGTAATTGACAAAGTTCCAGGTATTCAATTTGTCAAAGTCTCGGCTAATTACCGTTTAATTTGGGAAAAACGAAGTTTTGACGCGGTCATAGATTCAATACCGGAAAGATTAACACTATGTTCTATGCCAATGAGTCAGTGATAATACCCGAAGATAAAGTCAACTCAAACAATTTTCTATACATTCAGAAGAGAAGCCAAAATGTTTATAACAGAGATTTTCATTGAGATAACAACAAGTTTGATTATTGCGAAAAAACCTTAAATCTGGAAATGGAAATCTCCAGCTATGGAAATACACCAAGACAAGTACTGAATCAAATACGCAAAAATTTGTCATAAACATAACTCAGGTAAAACCAAAAAAACTTCTCAGAACTGCAGAGATGAAAACCTTTAGATTTTTAGATACGCAGATCAGTAGTCCCAACGCAACGTAGAGAACATAGCAACAACTTTTAAAAATTAGGTTTCATTTGTCTATTATGGTAAACGTTTAGATTTTTCGCATCAAGTATTTTGTGAAACGACCTAAAATAGGTCAAATTTAAATACGACCCATTATTTTATTATTCGGCATAAATTAGAATGATATTATCCTAACACCTCCGTTTAAATGCAAATTACGGACTATTATTATTATTGTAAGCCTTGAATTATAAAACTAAACAAGGAAATTAAATAATAACAATTTAAAAGTAGTTTACTACTGATAGTACTACGCGTGAATCATTTAACAAGAAAATATAAAAACTGTATCAGTCATTTTAATAATGAAAAGGTTTTAAAACGTGATTAACGATAACAGTGTCAATAAAAAATAGTTTAAGCATACCTACAACACATCATTGTTTGCGCAAGAGGAAATTATTAATAACGTAGAACGTCATGAATAAATTAGAAAATTGATATCATACCCGTGGGCCAAAAGCAATAACAAATTTTGCTCGCAACAATTTGTTGGTACCAACACTAAACGTTCGATAAACTGATGTAATATGTTAATTACAACGTAAAAGTTTTAACAAAACGGTGCTTTGTGACATAATCTATATATATGATGCGCATATATTATAATTTTTTGAAAATAATTTACCGTACTAATTATAAATGTTTTTTGAAACGTAATCTTACAAAAATAGACGTAACCAAGTTGCATTTCACTTAGATGGAAAATTTATTAGACATCTTGAAGGCTATTAGATAACTTTAATTTTACCATTAAGATTTATAAAACCTAAAATAAACTTTTAATTTGTTTATACGATTCGTTTAAAGGTTAAAAAAATGCGCAAAAATTCTAAGAATTTTTTTAGACAATTATACAGTGCCGAAATGGAATAAAATCATTATTTCGGTTACTGTACATGTTTATAGAAAACTCCGAAACATGCTAAATTTAAATTATAGATTGACGTTAATCAAGGTGAAAATGTAATCCTTACTTTCAACTCTCTTCGAGTAACAGTTACAACCCATAACTTTTTAAATAGGAAGTATGGGCTTGTGATATCTCGTGTGAAAGTTTTTTTTATTTTCTATTCAAAAATGTTAATGTTTTCAAATTTATTGCAAAAATTAACTCATTCTCTACAACACACTGAAAAACTAATACGTAATACATGTGTTCATAATGTAAAAAATAAAGTTTTTGTACACAGTATACTCTTTACATATCCCTATAAAAAAGTCTAATAACGTAAGATCAGGTGATTGTGCTGACCATTTTGTCGATCCTCGCCTTCCTATCCACCGATATGAAAGTATTGCGTCGAGGTACTGTCGGACATTGAATTAGTAATATGGCGGTGCTCCATCTTGCTGGAACCATATCGTATTTGCTGAAACTTGAGAGTTTGCTGGGTCAAGGTTTAAATTTGCCAAAGTTGGTACGGCATTATTTTGAAGTAGGACTAAATAATTATCGCCATTCACATTGCCTTTAATAAAAAAGGGACTAATGATTTGGTTTCCAACAATTCCAGTTTGGATTTTCCATTGACCAGTGGCAGCAATTTTGTCGATTAGCATGACCGTTAAGTGTAAAAGTGCGCTCATCAGAGAACATAACATCTTCTAATTGGATATTATTGTCATGCATTTTATACAATCTAAAAATAATGCTGTTATGGTTTTTGCTTACTTTCTTATTGTAAATACCTAAACGGGAAATAAGTTTTAAGCGAATTTTGATAATCAGATAAGTTTAGTTCTTTTATGTGAATTTTTGCAACAAATTTAAAAACGATAACATTTCTGAATAGAAAATGAAGAAACTTTTCAAACGACATATCACAAACCCATACTTCCCATTTACAAAGCTGGAGATTGTAACTGTCACTCGAAGGGGGTTAAAAGTAGAGATCACATTGAATAATGTCAATTTATAATTTAAATTTAACGTTTTTCCGAATTTTCTACAAATATGTATAATAACCAAAATAATGAATTTATTCCATTTGGCTGGTCCACACTGTATATTTTTTATTATACAGGGTTACTCACGCTATACAGCTCGAAATATTGTAACCAAAATACGTAACTTTCAGAACATTTCACTTTTAGGATATATAAAAGTCTATTATGGTTACTTTTTAAAACTATTTTCATATTACATAGGGTGTTGCAAAGGCCATAAAAATATGAAAGTTGTGTTTTTTTTAAATTAAAACTTTCTGTATATTTTTTACTTTTTTACATTTTTGCATTTTATAATACAAATAAAAGTGTGTTTCAATAACGTTTATGAGGCCTATCCTTAAAATTTTTTCAATAGTTTAAATTTTGTTAAAATATAACCTAATTTTCATGCTTGAGCAAAATTTTCAACGAAGTGTCACAATAATTATAATCATAATCTAGTAAGCAGGTATAAGAATAATAATAAAGAATATTTTTCCAAAGGTTCAGAAATTTGAAACGTAATTTATAAGATGTTCGAAATCTCGACCGTCCATTTCCAGACACTTACATACATCTTTTGAAAACCACTGCTAACTCTGAGCAATATTTGCAAAGCTAGTTTCAAAAGTGTCTTTTATGCGTCTTTTCATATCGTGTAGTGTAGCCGGTGGCGTATTGTGAACAATTATTTTTATGTATCCCCATAAAAAAATTGGTGTAACTAATTTTGAGTATTTGGAGGAGAGGGAGCTAATTTCAAAATTCATTTCTTCCAATGTATGTATATATGTGTTATAAATTATTATTTTCATAATCGTTAATTATTTATTATTTCTAAACAAAATAGGCAACTAGATTCATCAGAACTTTTATTAAAAAAACATCAAATAGTGCAAAAAATGATTATTTTGCGTATTGTGTGAAACGGAAATACTTAGTTATAGAACATTCTAATACTATTCGATAGGTAATTAAAAAATACATTTTTTTTGGTTAATTAAAAATATAGCGTTCTATTTAAATTAATAGAGCTATAACCACTTAAATTTCTTATTGCTGGGGTTTTAAGTTTTGAACACCCTGTATAAGATTTAAAATTTATTATAATGAAAATATAAAATATGATTTAATGTTACACCTCACTGTAAATTTTGCTCACATAACTTATATACTACTTAAGTATCTCAAACATAAAAATTAAGTTATGTTTCGACAATATTTAAATCAATTCAAAACCTTAAGGTTTAGACCTCATAAACGTTCTTGAAGCACCCATATTTTAGTCAAAAAATCCAAAAATTTAATAATATACAAGAGGTTTTATTTAAAAAATACAACTTAGATATTTTTACGGCTTTTGCAACACTTTGTATAACATGAAATCAATTTTAAAAAGTAACCATAATAGATCCGCATATATCCCAAAAGTATTTTGACCACAATATTTTAACGTGAATAACCCTGTATATAGACGCAGTTTTACTTTTCAAAATTTATGTTTTTTTTTGTTTGTGATCTAGCTAAGTTGTTTAGAAGTTTCAAATTAGGCTTTTCGTTGCTTGTTTGAAGTTTGTCGATTTCTTTTTCATTTCTTACAAAAAGACGTTCTTATTTTAATATTGATTTCGGCCGTACTATCTAGGGGTAAGCGATACAGAATTTTGTAAATCAAGTATCGATGTGCAAATCCCCATTCTGTGCCCTGATAAAGTAGAAATATAGAAAAGTGAAAAATTACTTGTAAGTTATTTTTCTTAAAAATCATTATATTAGTTAGGTACTTTAATTAAAAGTTAGTTTTGAAACTCGTTGCATTGGTGTCAGATATGGGGTAGTAGGTCACGTACGACGACGCTGTATTAACTAGATGGGGCAAAAGTCGACCAATTGCACAACATTTATCTCGATAGCAAAATCAATAGACAAAGTATTCAGTTACTAACATTAGAATGTCTTCCGGGTTTGGACCGTGTCATTGTTGTTGTAACCGAAGTTGCCAACGTTTCGCCCACTTACGTAAGGGGCTTCATCAGGGCGTGAGAGAAATCGCAAAACTCAAACACGCAACCGAAATCTAACTAAAAACTTCTCAAAAATTAGGTTATCCACTTGTGAAACAAGCCATAATCTAAACTGTGAAAAGGTAAGAATGAAAACGATAACTTGAAAAAGCAAACAAAAATCGAACAAAGAACCACTACCGAGTTAGGTAATCAACCAAGACAGATTCTAAACTCCGTAGAAGTGACTTAAAAAGAAATAGTCTCCGTATTTAAAGGAAAAGGATCGTCAGGGATAGTTAAGCTCGATCCCGATTGGGTTACGGTTACTAGGGGGCGTGTTTTCGATAAATGACTAATAACCGGGAACCAAAGAGGGGATAGTTCGAAACCATGATCGCGATTGAAGTTATTGGGGTGTTTGATGGGGGTGTTTGATGATTTCTATGCTTTGCAAGTCAAATCTTATAATAATATTGAAAAAGAAAACCGTGGTAAGCCAATGTACGCCATTATCCCAAATTGTAAGATGGGTAGATTCTAAGAAAACTATGTAACCGAAAAAGTGTCTAAAAGATTAATTAAACATTCTTACATCTAAGTGCCAAAACCTCAGCCAAGATCAGCTGGCTAAAGTGAAAGTGTCGACCCAGTAGTATCAAGATGTGATTACTATCACGTTTCTATAAATTCGTTTTGTAAAGAGATTTGGAAGTATGCGACGCATATTATTTGTTTTAGAAGAGTTAGTTAAATCAGATTTTTTAAATTTTGCTTGCACGTTTGACGTCATACGTTCCGATGAGTGTTTTAGTAATAAAAATAGTTTAACGCAAGCGTGTTTAGTTTTTTTAAGTTAAGCGATTGCTGTCGGTCAATGATTTTTCTTTACGCGCGTATGTCAACTTACTGTTATTTTGAGGATTTTCTTTCTCTATCCCAGTTTTTTTGTTCCTTTTGAGATTTTTTTCTTTACAAAAGGAAAAGTGACACAGAGCACCGAGTCATTAGCCAAAGTTGGGTAGTAAGAACTTGACCCACGGCCATCTCTAATTGAAGCTAGCCAAACAGGTTAGTCGACAATTTACTTTAAATGTTTTTTTACACTTTTGCAATTAATGCGTTACACCTCTACGATGAATTGACGATACTTTAGACACCCTGTCAGAATCCCAGTAGTTTTCCACGTTGGATTTGAAAATAGGTTACTGGCAGGTAAAATTGAAACCCAAGTATCGTGAAAAAACAGCTTTTACGATTGAAACTGGTTTTTGGAAGTTGCCTGTGATGCTTTTCGGTCTGTGTAATAGTCTTGCGACGTTTGACCATTAAATGAAGACCATCTTGCGATGGCTGTCTTGGAAGACGTGTCTCGTTTATCTAGACGACGTAATCGTAGTACATGAAGCGGTCTGTAAAAACACCCAAATTTTCAGCGACAGAATGAAGATCAGATATAACGTCAAGACACAAAACGGAGCTACATAGTGTAGTTGTGTAATCACCAAAGAAGACTTAGTTTGTCGTCGAAACTGCAGAGGCAACTCTTATGAAGTTTTGCAGCGTATTAATAACGTCATATATCGTATTCGAAAACCAAAAGTGGTTCACATCGATCGTCTAGCTTTATTTGCTGGTAACAACGTTACACAAGACCAAGGCCAAACATGCAGAACTAGGAATCAAGTCGATGGAATAGACTTTAATATGTTTATGACCATGTACGAGAGTTATGGAAAGGCTAGGTTATAATCCAAAAGCAGCAACACATATTGCAAACACAAAGGGATTACGCTATTGCATATTGCGTGAACAAAGTTCTTAAGACGTCCGAGGTGTTGCAAAAGTATTTAAGACAAGGTTAGAACGGTTGGATGAACTATAAAGACAGCAACCGGTGGTCGGCAAAGTCTTAAAACTACGTGATGACTGACGCTTCTCTTTATCTATGGTCACTAAGAGGTACTCACGTGCGAAACTTTTATACCAACTCTGTTACAAGAGAAAAATAGAGGTCACAAAAATTGAGAAGTTGGCAGTAGTCAAACCTAGTTGTGGCTTAAATCAACTAAGTTGGAGGATAGTTTGAAATACGTTCTAGGTTGTCTTTTGAAGAACAAACGTTCAAGTGTTAGTGTGCAGTTACCATCCATCGATGTATCAAGATACATATATCGATACGTATCGCAATATAATTTTTTGAAGTGAAACTTCTTTATCGGCGTTGGAAAAAAATTTACCGTCACATTTTTTCCGTTACGCGCCATCTTTTTTTTCGGTTACGGAAACGCAATAGCGACGTGATAAATAATATATCAATACTAAAGTGATCAACAAAATCAAAGGCTTTATTTTAATTCTAATTCCAGTGGATTTTTAACAAAAGTAAGTAATTATATCTATTTTTCTAATACTTGGGTGGAATTAATTGACATAGAGTATAAATTCTGAAATATGTTATTAATTTAAATTTAAAATATTTAAGGTTAACCTCAGTTTCTGATTGAACGATGACATTTTAAATTTAAAATATTTAAGGTTAACCTCAGTTTCTGATTGAACGATGACATTTTAAATTTAATATATTTAAGGTTAACCTCAGTTTCTGATTGAACGATGACATTTTAAATTTAATATATTTAAGGTTAACCGCAGTTTCTGTTTGAACGATGACAATGATAGTAATAATTCTATTTCAATTAATGAAATGCTGTAATAATCTTAGTAGCAAAAAGTGAAATAATTGTATTATTTGTATTCATGTCTATTATAATAAAATCCTTTTGTTTAAAATTTATCTAATTTTAAATTTAAAATATTTAAGGTTAACCTCAGTTTCTTATTGTAACTATCGGTCAATGTATATGATTTCATTAAAATAGTATTTATTAATTAATAAGACTACTAATTTAATGAACATCAATTAATTGATATACATGCAACTTTTCAGAAATTGGTTAAATAAAGTTAAATTAGATAAATTTTAAACAAAAGGATTTTATTATCATAGACATGAATACAAATAATACAATTATTTCACTTTAACTTTTTGCTACTAAGATTATTACAGCATTTCATTAATTGTAATAGAATTATTACTATCATTGTCATCGTTATTATATATTTTTGTAATTAATCGCTTATGGTAACTGAAATATGAAATTGAATCTACAAAAATTAGTTAATTGATTTACAAAAATTTGTATTCATGTCTATGATAATAAAATCCTTTTGTTTAAAATTTATCTAATTTAACTTTATTTAACCAATTTCTGAAAAGTTGCATGTAGATCATTTTGCGAAAAATAAGGCCATAAAGAAGTTTCACTTTTTTTGTACCATCAACGCTGAACGTATTGATATATTAACACGACAACCCAGTTCCAATTAGTAACCTCCGTTCTTCCATATACTGTTTCTGTTATATCAGAAAAATGTTAATACATTGCAGTTTTTTATTGCACGCTTTCATACATTAATTACACGTTTAACCTTGTTAAATTTGAAGTTTTGCCACAAACTCTTTATCCAAATTTATTTTTTGTATTCTGGTTTTGATAATGTTCAGTGCTATTACTGGTATTTTTGTGAAAAAAGAGATCACATCAAAACTGACTAAGAGATTTGTTACGGGTCGTTAGTAATAAATTTTTACATTTCGTATTTCAAAAAATTCGTAGTACTGCACTGTAAACGAGTGCGCCACTAGCGGTATGATTTACAGGTTGGAACGTCTCGTTGCATACCGTTTTGCTTTTGACATCAGCTGCAAGTAGTTCAATTTGGCCGAAACGTTGACCGTTCAATTATAAGTATAAAGGTGGGTTGCACAAAGCAAATCAAAAATGTAACAACTGATTATTTTTTAAAACAATTGCTACATAGCCAATGAAACCACGTTTATTCGTGATGTAACAATTGATTTCAGAAATAATCACTTGCTACATTTTTGATTTGCTTTGTGCAACCCGCCTTTAGTCTAATAAGTAAAGTGAACCAATTCAAACCCGCTACAATTAACGTTGGATTTATGACCTCAGTAGGTACATTAGAAAGAAACAGCTGTCGCTAACTGTAACGTTTATTTTTTATGTGGTTATTTACTTACTTTACCTCTTCAGCGTTATCAACTGTGTTTAATTTTGCAAATTTGTTTTAGTTTCAGCTTTGTTAATTATATTAAGTTTTAGCTAATTTTTTTGTTGTTTTTTTCTTAGATCTTTAGAGTTTGTTGGTTGCTTTGGTGAGAAAAACGTCATACCGTCCGTAGACAAGTTTCTGGCATAACTAACACAGTTCTTCTTCTTGATCAACATTCGACTTGCGTGATTTAATTGGTTTTCTTCTTTCTACTTTTTAAGTTTCTTAGTTTTTGGAGATTACATTTGAGAAGAGTGTTTGATCACTAATAGTTGGAGTTTTATTTGGTTTTTAATGTTCTTGATCTATGGCGCTTACCAAAACTTTTTACTTCTTGCTCTTACCGTCGTAGGTTCGTTGAGTTATGAGTGTTCTTTAAGAAAAACTCTTTTGTAGCACTGTTTTTCAGGTGTTGCCGCGTCACAAAACTTTCACTTAACGTTTCGCTTATCATGCTGTCAGCTTTTTCAGGAAATTTCTAAAAACTGACGTTATCGTCTTGCGTTCTACGTTATATACCGTTTTTCGGCTCCGCTTTGCTGATGTGTGTCTGTTTTGGTCTGTTGAGTTGCGTTCATAGACGTCTGGTATTTTCTTGCATGTTCTTCATGCAGCGTAGATCTCCATGTGTTAATTAATCTGTATCCATCCTCACGGTTGAAGTTTTAAGAATTTTTTATTATTTCCAGTGATTCGAGTATTAATCGCTGGTGATAGTGTTTGCTTCTTGCTAATACCTCTACGTTCCCGTAATCAATCCGGTGATCTCCATTCTCATGTAGATGTTCCGCTACTGCAGATTCGTTCGTGCGTCTGAGTTGAGCGTCTCGTTGATGTTATTTAACTCTTGCCGCACATAAACTCTAATTTGTATATACCCTTGGTGTGTAGTCTCGGAAGTTGATCTTTGTTAGGTAGTATGAGCTGATCTATTTTCTTCATTGTGTTATAACGTGTAGTGATGTTCTTCTTTCCTAGAACCCTCTTCAGTCTGTCAGTGACTCCGGCAACGTAGGGTCAGTAAGCAAATGTTTCTGACGGTGTCTCCGCAGCAACCTCAGCTTGCTTCTCCTTCTTCTTCTGTGGTCTTATTAATTTTTTGTTGTAGCTATTTTTAAGCGTCCTTGATGTGTTTGATTTCCACCGGCTTGTGTTCTTCATGTCTTTATGTGTTTTCTTGCAGTATACGCTATAACTTAGCCTGTTGTTATCCGTGTGTGTTACCGGAACGTCTAAAAAGAGCAGCGTTTTGTTCTTTTCAATTTCCATGGTGAATCTGATACTGTTGTGGTGTCCATTGATGTGTTGAAGAAAACTTTGTAATTTTTTCCGTCTGTGAGGCCATACGACGAAAGTGTCGTCCACGTATCTGCACCAGCATTTTAGTTTCCTGTCACTTGAGTTGATAGCCTCTTGTTCGAAAGCATCCATGAAATTGTTGGTTATTACTGGTGACAGTGGAGATCCCATACCTGCGCCGTTCTTTTGTTTATAGAACTCATCATTACGCAAGAAGTAAGATGACATTAAACAAAGTATGGTAGAGTTGATCAAATCTTCTTGTAAACCTCGTGGCACTAGTTGTTGTCTAATGATTTCTAATGTTTCTTCCACTGGTACATTGGTCAATAGTGATTTTACGTCGAAACTAACTAGTATGTCACTGGTAGTTACCTCAAGTCCTTGGAAAATCTTGAGGAAATGTTCGGAATTCTTAACGTAGCTGGTTGTCTGTCCGGTGTGCTACTATAGTCTTCTAGCTAACTCGTAAGTCGGTGATTCACAGGTACTGACGATAAGTCTTAGAAGGTTTCCGGTTTTATGAATTTTTGGTAACCCAAACAGTCGTGGAGGTTAGTTTTCCGATGGTAACACCCTTTTCGGTTCTTCTGTTGGTATAGATGAGTCTTTTATCGCCCTTTTTATGCGTCGTTCAATTTTCGCAATAAGGTCCATATTTAGTTTTGTGTAATGGTCTGGATCTAATAGAGTGTCCATTTTCTTGAAGTAGATGTCCTTATCCATTATTACTGTCGCGTTACTTTTGTCTGCTCGTAGAATGATTACCTTCTCATTCTTACGTAAGTCAAGTAACGCTCTTTCCTCATTCTTGGATATGTTCGTTGATGGTGGTTTGGCTGTCCGTAAGATACGACAAGTTTCGTGTCGTATTGCTTCAGCATCGTCGATGGGTAGATTCCGGTTGGCACATTCCAATTGAGGGATGATCTCCTCTTTTGGTATTTTTGTAGGTGCGACTGCGAAGTTGATTCGTTTGGCAAGTACTTTTGTTTGTGCTTCGGTTAGTTGCTGCTCCAAAAGATTGATGACTGTTTTTTTCTATATCCAGCTTTGGTATCTTGTCTGATTTTTAGTAGTGTATTTTATCAAACTTTTTCATTTGGTTCTTCGTCGTTTTAGCCAGATAATGTTCAGAATGTTCGTAGCTGATCCGATCGATGGTTGTCCACAGCTCTTCACTAAGTTTATTACTCAACTCCAGATGTATAGTTTGTTGGGTATTTGAGTTAATCTATGATAAGTATCACGTACTTTTTTCCTGACTAGCGTGGTTCTTAGTTAATGTTGTATCTTCACAAAAGTAGGTGTCACATGTTGGTCTCGGCAGCGTCGCAGTAATACCAGCGAGGCAAGTAGTTAGTTTTTCTTTTTCCTTAGTTTATCGTTTTCTGGTTTTTAAATGTTCCTTCCCCGTAGGCCGTAAAAGCTTGCATTCTACTAAAGTACTCTTTCCTCGTTTTCTGGTGCTTAAGCATCACGTTTCATGCGACTGTTGAAAACAATGTCCAATTCTTAGAAGTATATTTTTTTCTCTTTGGATGACTTGCTTGTGTTCTGTAGGTTGTGAGTGGTTTTGATAGAAGCTTTGTTTGCTTAATTTGATTTTACTAAAATTAAGATTTTTTACGTATATTAACGGCATTAAGGCGTTCTCGATTTAGTTGCGCCTCACAGCGGAGACTTGAGATCTTCTATTCAATCGCGTTACTAAAAGTAGAAGCAGTGTTTCCTTAAATTGACGTGGCACATGTAATAGAATGATACAGTTACTATACTTAACCTGGGACTAATAACCTTAGGGATTTTACTTGATTTAAATTTAGCACAGCTTTGAATACCTGTGAAGTATCATTGATGAAAGCGGTTAACATTAACTAAGTTGCAACGTCAAATGTTCTATTATTTTGTTGTTAATGTATTACGTAATTTTTATCTAATTTTTTATTGTCTATTAATTACAACCTTAAGCGTTATTAATTTTGTTATGCGTTAGTACTCGGATCAAACCCTCAGCTAAAATTACTCTATTTGCAGATCATAATTAATTATTTACTTTTAGTCAAATTTAAAAGTCCGTTTTCAAGGTTACTTTATATTTAAGATTGAGTATCCTTCATTTTTTTAACGTAGTCAACGCCAGAGTTTGGCAAACACACATTGATGCATGTAAGCTTACAAGTTCTGAGAGTCATATTATAGACGTAGTTGGTATTCAACTACCTGCATTAAGAAACTGAGATGAGGGTAAGTCTTATAATTTTTAATCATTTAATTATTTGACCAATTGGTTTGTAATTTTTGGTATCTACCTGTAATTTAAACGTTATTTCGTCGTTTTGAAATGATTGACTGAGTTAGTTTATGTAATCGATATTTTTTTTCTGTCTTTTGTTTTTTATTAAAACATAAGAATTAATATCTTGTCATCGCTTGTAATATCAAGAACATGGCACTTGTTACTGTTTAAAAAAATATACAGTGTTGCTTTCTCTTGTTAACTGCTGTTTACTTTTCTCTAAATCTCCTTGATAGTGGGTTCAGACGTACCCTTGGTGTATCCGAGTCGAGGATTTTGCCTATAAAAAGAGTGACGCTTATTTTTTATTTTTTCTATTATAGCTTTATCAACTATGCTCACTCCCTGACATCTCAGCTAGCCGTAGTGAGGTGGTTGTTACCAACAAGGCCCACTAGGATAAAGGTTCGTAACACTCTGCATACAAAGCAATCGATCTTAAGTGTCTCTAATGTTTATGTAGTTTTGAAAACTTCTACCTTGTAAAATCAGGTAATTTTTTTTTAATGTTTTCGTTGTAATGGTTTAAAAAAAGAATTTTTGAATTCTATATAAACAAATTTCACAAAAACTAACTACAGTGGTGTTAAAAAGTCATGCATCACCTGATAAAATTAATGAAAAATGAATTTTAACGCACTTCACTGAAATATATTTCAACCATAATCTCTATATCAACTCTAGATTACCTGAAAACTTAATCAGAATAATAAAATGAAACAATAATGAAAGAATGCAGTTAGACAAAGTTTTATTCAAAATTACAAAAATTGGGCAAAATGATAAATTAGGACAACATTATCAAAATATTCTAATACAAACTAATCTTAATATTTAATCGGCCACCCTTTGCTTTTGATGACTAGTTGACACCTTTTGGGCATAGAATTAATCAGTTTTTCCGGTTCTTCTCTCGAAATACAGTGATGCCAGGCGTGAATTAAAGATTCGATTAATTTCACTTTCGTTGTCGGTTTTCTTTTTGATATTCTTTGCCACAAGTTTTCGATTGGATTCAGGTCTGTGGATTGGGCTGGCCAGTCCAATCTCTCAATTTTATTGGTCTCCAACCACAATTTAACCTGTTTTGATCGATGACAAGGTGCGTTATCGTCTTGGAATATGAACGCTTCTTCGCCAAACAAATCTTTTCCACTACGTAGCATCTTATTGTGCAATACATCGATGTACTTGGTGCTGTTCATCATTCCCGAGACGACATGTAGTCGACCAACTCCACGGGCGGAGATGCAACCCCATATCATGACAGAGGTCGGATGTTTAATGGTTGGAAGGACACATTTTGGTGAAAATTCTTCCCCAGGAAACCTTCTGACGTATGTATTTCCAGAATGGTTGTTAATGTTAAAGGTAGATTCGTCACGAAATAGTACCTTCTGCCATTGATCTGTTGTCCAGTTTTGATGTTCCTTGGCCCATTTCAAACGATGGATTCTTTGCTTCTCGGAAAGCAGTGGTTTCTTCCGAGCTTTACATCCCCTAAGGCCAAAACTAAGCAGTCTTCCTCTTACTGTGGACGTGCATACGCTTACACCAGTAGCTTCGCTCCATATTTTGGTTAATTCAGTGGAATTGAGACTTCTGTCAGCCAGGCTTGTTCTTCTTAACACAGCATCATCTCGAATCGAAGTTTTTTTTGGTCGTCCACTACGCGGTTTGTCTTCAATTTTTTCATTTTCTGTGTACTTTTTAATAATCCGAATTACTGTAGATTGATTACATTTCGCTGCGGAAGCGATTTCACGACTAGAAGCGCCTTGTTTATAGCGAAAAATAATTTCAAACCGTTTTCGTCAGCCAATTTTGTTTGTTTCGATTTAGTTCGCATTTTGAAGTTTTTGACAAAATTCCAAAAGCAAATAAATATCTTTAAGTAATTGCAGTCTTTATATACTCAAAGAATAATTAAAATTTTTCATGCAAATTAACTTTTAACGACTGTAATTAGAAACCTTACATTTACAGTCTATTATTGAAATTCTGTAAGATTAGCTTAATGGACCATTAATAACGTATTGTAATGAAATAATTAAGATTAACAATAATAATATGCTAATTACAATAAAATAGTTGATGTAATTAGCGAAAGAATGCAAAAAATTTGAACAATATGCAAAAAGTCACTATAGATTTGGGTGATGCATGACTTTTTAACACCACTGTACTTATGTTTTACATTTCTTCTTCTAACACCAGTATAGAAGAATACGTTTCCAGAAAAAAAACTGGTAAAAGGAGACTGTCACAAACCGATGGCCCAGAACAACGCAATATTAAAGCTTCCTAGGATTTGATGTCTTTAGTTTCAGTTTTCTAAAGAAGACATCAACAAAAGCTTTACTTTAGATCAAATTCAAAATAAATTTCTTATTCCATAATAGTACAATTTGAAAAGGTTTTTGGTAAATGACTGAAATCCTGATAAAGTCATCACTACAGCAAAAAATTCAAATTTAGAAATTATAAGACTAGAGTGAGAAAAATGGAGATTAAAAAAACATTTATTATGCAGAATGGCCATAAGTAAGAAACGAATTAAGATGTGGCAATAACATCAGTAAGGATGAGAAAGACACATTTTTTATAATAAAAGAATGAAGCTTTATGCCTAAACTTTGATTGGGAGTTTAATTAAAATATCAAAAATAGATTTAAGTAGGTGTTCAATAGATTCAAAAAATTTTGCCACAGAAAATTTTTAGCGCCACATGATAATGAATAAAGAAAACTATTAAATATTATGCAAACGCTTGCAAATAGTACAAGTCATCGACATATTCGATTGACTAGACTAAAATGAATCACAAAAGTATCACACAAATCTAAAAATAAGTTACGCATTTTATTACAATAATTCTTGTGTTGGGTTTTAATCGAGTCGCTGTAAAAAACTACGTTTTTTAACAAACGGAAATTACTGGTTTTTCTTGTGGTTTCGCAATTGTGATAAAGACGGGGCAACTACTAATTACTTAATCTTAAATGAAGTTATGAAACATTGCAGATATTTAATTTTTTATAATTATTACATATGGGGACTTCCAAGTAAAGTCTAATAAAAAAACGACCGTTAAATATTTATATGCTTTATTATTGATGTGAATCACAGGCCTATCGTAACTTAAAGTTTATTTTGTTATTGATTGAACGCTTTCAGTCAAATTTACTTCTCGTTTCAATAAAATATTTTCCAATCTAATTCTGAATAAATTAACATAAAAAATAGTATATTGTAAAACGATTGTTACAATGACGACAATTGTAATGCGAGTTAAGCAATATACGAGCGTTGCAAAAAAAATAATTTTCATATTACTTTCTCTATTTCACTTTAATTGGCATTATTTGTTGATAAAAATTGTAGCAGCAATTTTCGATATATTATAGTTGGTAACACTGATCAAAATTTGCCTACTTTCTATGTTCAAATTTAAAAATACTTAACATATGTTTTATTATTATGAAGATTTTATTGACTAAAATCAATCTGACAGATACTACTTACTACCAACTTTATATATTACACACACAAAAATCACTACTTTCGATGGCTTTATAACACTGTTTTCCGAAAAAAAATTGCACAAACTATGCGAAAAATGTTTTTATATTTCTACCTGAACTGCAATCTACGTTTCCGTTTTAAATATGACGGCGGTTAGTAATTATAGGCATCACGATGTAAATAAAAAAGATTCAGTAAAAAACCCTTCAAAATATAAGCAGCGATGTATAATGCCACCGTATTAACAATATTATCAGGATTCAATTATTATTAGAATAGCTAATCTTTGTAGTGGGTGGCCTCAATCGATCATCCTGTATGTTGTCTTTATAGTTTCTTATCATTAACGTTATTGCGATAATAATTTTGTTGTTATGTAACTTTTCGACTGATGTTTGTCCAAAGCACACTAATGCACAAAATACAAAAAAAAATTAAAGTGATTTAGCGAAGTTCATTTAAAACAACTAACGTTTGATATAACCAAAAGTCTCACCAACTTTTAAATATTAATACCCGAATTAAAGTTTTTTCGAACTGTTCGTTATCAGGATATTAATATGTTTCAAATAAATATGTACTAATCAGACTTGAAATATGCATGCAAATATGCACAACGCTAAAAAGCAGACCCCATTCCGATAATCAAAAATTTGGATAATTGGATTTTTTTTCGAAAAAAGGGTACATACATATATTTATTCTCTGTGACTTGGAAATTGGAACACCAAAAATAGGTGGGAATTTTGCGACCAAACTTGGCCAGAAAGAGTAACTATTTAGAGGCAGTAAACGATTAGAATTTTAAATTTTTGAACGGGTCCATATTATTGGTGAGTAGATTAAATTAAATTATAACGTTGGTCGAAAAGCCAATAATTAACAGTAATTATTGGCTTTTCGACCAACGTTACAATTTAATTTAATTTGATTAGAATTTTATTTAAATGGATCAAGTGGTAATGGCATATCCTACGTTTTTTTTTCTTTGCCGCTTTTTGAAAGTGTGATTATGCCAAAAAAGCAACGTGAAGGTGCTTTTTCGTACAAATAAATTGCAAATCGTTTTAACCGGAAACAATCCACTATCATGCGGTGTTCAGGACCGCCATCTTCGACTTATGGCAATAAGGGACCGATTTTCCAGTACCAGATCAATCGTCGATCTACGGTTAAGTAATGTTACATGTCATTATTTACGTATTTGCTATAAGTAGTAATTCGAAACAAAATTCACGCAGTCATTGGTTTTTCGACTGCACTGTTGCCAATACGTAATTGAAATTGACAGTTTTGAGATAAAACGCGAACGGAAGAGATTTACTCGGTCATTTTGTACTTTGTATTATCTAGATTTTATCCTAACGCTTTCAGCTAAATCGTAAGTAATTCTTCTTTATATTTAAATTTTATCGTTGATTATTTCCTTTACGTTTTAGCAATAATGTTGAATAAAGATTCGGAATTTTTTAACAGAAATAAAGGATTTAGTAGATTATATCAGCGGTTGCAGGTAAAAATTTGTTAAGATAACGGTATGCATGTTGCTTCAATACTATAAATTTTTTAGCGAGTCGGCTAGGGTTGAGACGGCTCTCTCTCAACAGTTATTCTGCTTCTTGTTGTCTATGAAAATTACAATACAATACAATTTCTATATGGTGATTACTGCCTCGAATCTGAAGCGAAATAATGTACAAGTATTGTATTGGAAAACCACTTTCTTATTGGCAATTCCCCGTATTAAAAATTAATCTAAGTTGTAACATTCAACATTTTAATTGCAAATCATACTAAAACTTTACTTTCAGTTGTAAGTATTAAAGCATCGTAACTGTTATGTAATACAGTTTTTGTGTGTACGCTGACCTAATACCCTACAAATTTCTTTAAATCAATTTGATTATAATCAAGCCAGTTTTAGGCACACAATTGTAGCTTACCTACTACGCATTCTGTCTACTATTAAAAACATAAGAGCTAATGACTGTCACTACTCGCTTTCAGCCAACTTTAGTGGGGTAATTTTTTGCATATTTTCCTTATATAAACGGTGTTATTAATTACAGTTATCGTTTCGTAATGTGTCACGACTGTACGTAAGTTAATTAACTGATCGATCAAGTTTGAAGTTGCGGTGATTACTAATCATTTTTTTTTCTATTAGAACAAAAAGCTCTAACAAAAACTGACAGCTTGTATGCTATTAAATTCTTTAAATTTTTATAAATGTTAAATATTTTAGTATAATACATATTATCGTTGGAGAAATATATATTCACTTGTTATACTGTTTTTTCTCGCTTTTTTTCTCTATCCTGTTCGATTATTAATGAATCCAGACGTACCCTTGATCTTTTCAAGTCAAAGATTTTTATCAGTACGCCACGCTTAGGTATTTTTTTATCGTTATTATAGTTTTTTAACCACGCCCACTCACCGACATCGTAGGTAGCAGAAGTAATGTGGTTGTTACCAACAGAGCCCATTACAGAAAAATGTTGGCAACAGGTCGTCCTGTAATCCTTCTAACAGTTTACCGTCGAATCAGAAGCTTCGTTTTCTTAACACTTGCGTTATGCAATGGCGTTTTATGGTTTCTTTAGGAATCAAAACTTTGTCCTACTACTTAGTAAACTATGTTACATTTATTCTAGCCTTGGGTTGGTTTTTATAAAAAAGAGGAAGAGAAGAGATAGTTTATGACTTCCTATATAGTTCGCAGAGTTCAACATCGTAACAACCAAGCTTCTGAGCTATGATATCAGTTTTTTTAATATAGTATCTTATCCGAAGTTAGGTTTCCCATAAAACTTTGCTTCAAAAACCACTTGATAACAACATTTTTTTATGTTGCTGCCTATTGATTTTCAGGAAGAATCTTCGTTTTCAAGCACTGTCACAAAGTTTAAAAGTTTAGGTTTTCTTTTCTTAATGGCTAAAATTGTTGCTTGCCCAATATCGTACATTTCAGCCAACTGTTTACTCGTAACTCCTTTATCTGATTGCTCTATAATTTTTAGTTTATCCGCTAACTTCTTTTAGAAGACATGGTGAAGGACGAAACACAAACAAAAAAGCACACCGACGCAAAACAGTGCCGTCACAGTAACAGGTCAACGACACGACTACCAATACAACATAGAACTGCACTATAAAACAGTGCGTATCAGCTCAATAATGTTTGCGCTGCGCGTAAACTAACTTTGCGGAGAAAACGACAATAGCGCGCGTAGACAGAATCGCAGTACTACATCTACATATCTACGTTTATGTACTCTAAACTTAGGCAATTCATCTTACATAAATAGTCTCCGAAAGTTGTTTGTTTAATTTTTTGGCACACTTACACTTGTTTTAGAATTTTTTTGTGGTTTTCGCCGTCTAAAAAAACTAAATTCATTTTTGTATGGTTGTAAATATAATTTGATTATATCTTTGATTTTGATTTATCTTGACTATTTTTAGCCGCAATTACAGTCTTTGCAATAGCAGCAGCGCCGCCACCTATCGAACATAATGCACCGAGAGCAGCAAAAATGAGGATTAGAGGTAAAAACCTACCAATTTTTGCCACTGTTACTATACGAAAAGGTTTAATTTTTTCTCGCCTTTTTAATGATTTTACAGCTGCAATTACCGCATTAATAGCATTTTTAACGTTCATAAATTTTTTCCTTTTATTGCTTCTAGCTTTTTTGGATAGATTTTAAGCGTGTTTTGTGTTTTCTTTTTTGAAGTTGCTTACTATCAAACTGACAACCCATACCAAGTTTTATTTAAACTGTTATAGCAGCTGTTACACCCAACGCAGCAAATTTCTCTCCTAACGATGAGTCACTAGAATATAATCTTTTTTTTAGTTTTTTATAGTAATAGTTTATCAGTTTTAGGTTTCTTGCCTTTTTTTTGCAAGTCGTTTTGTTAGCTTAGGTCTCGATCCACAAAAATTATATCTAGGAATGTGTAGTTCAATTGGTAGTTTAGCAATAACTAAATTTATGAGTACCATCAACGTGCTCACCATATTCAAGGTAGGCGGTTTGTAAAGGGCTTATTTATTCTAGGGTTTGTGCACAAACAGCTAGGCAGTTTTCGGTTTTTAAACAGTTAATCGGTTTGTTGAGTCTGTTTCCGCCTTTTGTTTTAGATCAATCAGAATTGACCAAGCCCATTAACACCACCTCTAACAGCACTCATCTACCAATTTGATTGGTCAAAAACGAATTTATTAAACTTAGTAATGGCCATAAAAAAGCAGACAACCGTAACACAATCGAGACAATTTTTTTTCTTTTATTTTTTTTAGACTTTCTTTTGGAGACAGCTGAAACAAACTGCATTGGGAAAAACAGCGACATTTCTTGCAAGGAACACAACTAAGCTGATGCGTTGCAAATGATTTAATAATGACCTTTAGTTGTATTTGATGATGTTTTGTTGTTGTGGGCTCCAAAATCTCTAATAGATTAGAAGTATTTTTCAAACATTATCTAAATCGATCAAGAGTAAGCGATTGTGTGCTAAGATTATTTTTCACAGTTTCAAACCATTGACGAGAAGTGCTACGATCTAACTTTTTTAAAAAAAATGTGAATTAAGAAAGATTTTTCGGATTTTAGAAGAAGATTCTGTTTTATGTATTAGCATAAGCGGATTATTATTACGTTCACAAACGCAACCTTGTAGTTGCTACCAACTCAAGAGTTTTTATTAGGTCAGTAGTCTTACTTTCTAAACTAGCTTTAAAATAGTGTAATTTCTGAATATCTAAAAAATCCTTCACATTAATTTAATCATTAAATATTTCACAATACTCAATCCAACTGTGTATGTCACCACTATATTTAAGAAAGTTTATCATTGGAAGTTTGATAAAACAATTTGAATCTGCTTGAAAAGAACGTAGATGTATCATAAATAATGAATTTTCAGACACCGAAAATACAAATTTTACAAAATAGGAAATGTATGCACTGAGTATGTAGTTTGCAATTCACAAAAAGTGTACAAAGATTAAAAGATAGAGAAGCCTACCTGCTCAATGTAATGTAATTTTTATTAAACGTCAACAAATATCCGGTTCGAAGGACCATGTTTTGGGTTCTTCGTTTTTGACTTTCAATGCTTGAAAGATGTATTTAGCCTTGTTTTTGATATAAACGGATTACATGAAATTATAAATATAATTTTAACAACAAACAAACTTGTTCATAATTTACACGTGTTATTATTTGTATTGACGGTTTGAGACGCTATTTATTATTATCTGTTGACTAGAAAAAGTCTGTAAATTTGAAAGAACATGTATTCAGTGTTCAAAATTTTAAAAAAAAATTTAGTCGCATTCGCAAGCATTTCATTAAATCTCCATCTGTTATAAAATCATTTTAGTTAGTAAACAGATTTTCAAAGAAAAGCGATTCTTTCTTTGTTTATTCCTTAGATGATTATTGTTATTTACTTATTCATTGTTACTCACTTAACTACTACAAAATATTTAAAATTTGAATTGACAGTTATAACTAACCACAATCAAACTTGGTATAATAACATATTGTATTGTAAAGCTACAAAAAACGATGTAAACATTTCTTAAAAGCTTATTAGTATTATAAAATTATTGATTATGTGCAACTATAAGAGAAAATGTCTAAAACAAAACTATTCTAAGCCTATTTATCACTCTGCATATAATTACTGTTATAATTAATTCATTTTTGTGCTTTTATTTGTAAGTAAGTCTGTATGTCTCAATTGAGTATTGCATTTTATTGCGTGAATTTAAATAAGTTCAGCTTTCCCACATCCTGATCAGCAAAAGGATCTAAAGAATTTCACAACACGACACCGAACTGCATTTCATTCGCCATACCGGTGTCGTTGCCTCTTACATAAACATAAATTCTACCACCTGTTATTAACTTCTTTTTTTTATTACTCATCGCGAGGAACTTAAAGAGTTTAAGATCAAATAATTGAAATAACTTTATGAACGGCCGCTAGTGAATCACCCGCATTAATTCCCCTTAGGATACAATGTGGTTTCACAATGACTCTCGTTTTATATAATTTCCAAGAGTGCAGAGTACTTTACCAAAAAGTTTCTATATTATTCTTGTAACTGTCGTAAAAAACGTGCAAACAAATGACGAATCGCACTAAACGAAAACAAATACTTTATTGCACGTATAATCAATAAATGCTCACATACAAAATACAGAGCGTTTTATTGATTACTGTGCTAAACATTAAAAAACAATCGAGGATGTGTACAGATTGTTTATTTAAATAATAACCAAGTTATTTTTATGTTAATGTATGTCGTTACCGGGTAATTCCGTACTAGTGGTATAATGACATTTCCACACCTTGGTCTATTTTATCGTAACTTTGCGTAATTATCACTTTCTTAAAGAAATATTCAAAAGCAATGAAAATTTATCGTTCTGATAAATTGTTGGCGTTAATGTCAATTCGTTTCCTGTTTTGTAATAATTTTAAAAATTATTGTAAAGCAAAATGAAAAAATTACTGAAGAATTTAAAAAAGTTTTACTCAAATTTATCTTCTAATGAGTCAATTATTCAGCCAAAGCTTTTTTTCGATCATCAGCATATTGACAATTAAATATTTTTGTCTATAAATTATAATTGCAGATATAAAGTTACTTCTGTGACCTCATTAGCTTGATTAGGTTTTAATAGTCAATACAGTTAATTTTCAGGATTCAAATTCTTCCTTAAAACAAAAATTTTAATTTTGTATTAGAAGCACATGAATGCTAAAAGGTTTATAAGCCCGCGTAATGCATTGTAAGTTGCCTACTTTAAGGGGTTATTAAATCGGGGAAAAAAAGATTTTTAAAAATGTTATAAATTCACAAAACACTATCAGAAAATACCTATTTTAAAGTACATTTACAAATTTTTAAAAAAATATATTAAAGGGCTTTATCCTTGACGGATGCCTAAACTTCTGTCTTTTTTTGAGCTTTTTTTCGCCGTTTCCAGATTTTAATTTTGCTAGAAAAGAGAACAATTTGTTACGTGTCATTAGTAATAATGTTTCACATTTTGGTGTTTTAATAAAATTCTTGCCACGTCACTTGTACGCAGAAACCACTGGTTGAATATTTCGGTTTTATTCGATACCTACAGTAGGGGATTTTGAGCCGATGTTCTTTTCTGTTAAAGAGTCGTGTGAGTGATTTGATTTTATTAGAAATTTTGTTCGCTTAATTTGATTTTACTAAAACAAAGATTTTCTACGTATATTGACGGAATTAAGGCGATTTTCAATTTAACTAATACTCCCAGCGATTTTAGTAGAGACCCGAAGTTTTTTTTTAAAACCTAGCTTCAACGGCTGAACGTAATGGTATCTCCCATTTTGTAGACCGAATTGGACAGGATAGAAACGTGGAATTGATAACCGCAAGAAGTCGTTCCAATTAAACTTTGGCCCATTACTTGTCAAATGTGGTTTCGATATGCTTTATAGGACTCACGCTCAACGATATTAATTTGTGATGCCTTCAACTTTGTTAATTATGTTTCCATAATAATTATTGAGCTACATTTTTTGAGATTATTATTATTATTTTACTTTCAGTCAAGCTAATAATTCAGCTTTTATCTTATTCAAATTTGTGTTGACTTGATTCCGATCGATTATTGTTAAATGTAAGCTTACACTCTTCGTCAAATTAAACAATAATACTAATTTAAACGTTCAGGTTCGATTATCAAGAAATACCTTTTTGCGACTGCATGTAAATATTAATGCGTGATAGATTTTAGGTCATGTTTTATAGTCTTATTTATTAATAGCTAGTTAAATGTATTAAATATAACCAAGTCGTTCGTTCTCTCGTTGTTAGTTGTTTGTTTGTTGCTTGCGTCCTACTTTTTTTAGACAGCTGGTTCGTATGAGCCCTTATTGTTTTCGAGTCAGGAATTTTGTCAGTACAACAGAATGGCAACTATTTTTTTTATTATATTATTTTGAACCACCCCCACTCGCCGACATCTCAGCTAGCCGTGGTGTGTGGTTGTTACCAATAGGACCCGTTGGAACAAAAAGGTTGGTAACAAGATGCTTCGTCTTCACACATAGGTTTGTAATAATATCCGGTTGTAATTATTACAGTTAAAAATATGACAAAAACTTTATTTAAATTTTATGTACGTGTTATCCTATAGAGAGTAGAATTCATGTCCTTACGGGTTACTTTCGTATTACAATTTTTTATTTTAGATAATTTTTGTGTTGTCGATTGTTACGGTAAGAACCTTAACCTGCAGCACGCTGCAATCATTTAATCGTCCCAAAGGAAGACATCTCAGAACCTCGGAGAGTGAATCGTGAGCAATTAATAGGATTCAGGCTTACAAAAACACCAAAGTAGGAACAATATACACTACAGATGCTTGTTTACACCTGACAACGCTTAAGATACATACATCGACCAACACAAGTTTAATAAGTATATTTATTTTAAGGATACCACAAGGAAATAAAAAATAAGAATTTGCCAACAATATCGGAGTGCAACTAATAATACAAGATCCTTAAATTAGACAACACTTTGTACACATTAGCAACAATTAGTTTAAAGTTACATTCAATAAATTAACGTTAGTAAATACCACTAAAAACAGAGTCAATTAGCATGAAATTATGATGATTGTACAATATTGAAACAAAGCGCACCGTTTAAAACTTGTTACATAACTACAAAAAGATTGCGTAAGTTAGTCGTGATAACAAGCCTAACATGTCGGGTCGTGCGTACATACGACCGTCCTCAAAGCAAATAATTAAATATAAAAAACAAGTTACTTACTTAGCGTTTCTAATCTGCAATTAGCTAATGGCATATTTAACACAACTCTCTAAAATTAACGCAAATTAACCTGATACATATATACAAAACTTACAACAAATAAGATGCTAAGTTTTATAAGATTGATTAAAACCAAAGTATACCAACAGGCGTGTCTTCCAATTCGTCGTAATACTTTCCACAGTAACGCAAATCTAAACGGTGGTTTCAATTTTTTATCTAACGTAAATTAACAGAATACGCATCCGGTATAGTTCTTGTATTCAGTGTATGCCTTATTAGTTCGTAATAGAAATTTTCCAAAGTAACAAACATGTGCGAGTGACCAAAGTTATTATGATAACAAAGATAAATTAAATCACACTTTAAAATGAAATTGTATTCTTGCCCCAGCAAATTTCGCACAACCAACACATCCAAAATCGCAATTTATTTACTCACTAGCAGCGTGAATGATCTAATATACTTAAAACGGAAAAACCTTTAGGCATGACGTTAACACACGTGTTGTTTTCTTAAAGTTGGAAACGAAAAAATGTTAATCAGTAACCTCTAATGTGTAAATGACATTTATCATTAGTCAAAATTCATACATCACGAAAACTATACTAAGATGTTTTTAAAATAACACGATATCTTACAAGCTGCGCCTTTGTCACACGTTGCAGTGGTCATCTTCTGTGCCTGGAATAAACTGATTGATTCTGCTTGAAGAATAAAACTGGTTTCTAAATCTAGATATTGTTTTCAAACATAATTTTATGATTCCTTTCTAGCATGTGCTTTGCTACTGCTGACTTAAAAGATTGTTTAAGACGACTACATTATTGATGTAATATTTTTTAATGCGAATTTTTACGTTTCTATCTGTATTTACAAATTATAAAGACACGGAAGGAAATTGCTCTAAACCTAAACACTTGAACATGAGCAATTGAGCGTTTTTGAAAACGGGAAATCTAATGTCACCAGCTAACCTTTTCACTACTGGACCTAGTATTGCCTCACAAAATCGGTTTTTTTCAAAGTCAGCACTAATGGCGACTTTGATAAACCTTAAAGAACTAACTAGATGTAAGGAAGTATTAATTTAGCGCCATGTGCAAACAACTGAACTGTGATATACTACTAGTACCAAAAACCCACCGTGGTTCTAGCAGAAACAAACCAAAGATCAAGGCAATGTTCTTCATACTCGAAAGACCTGACGACTAATACGCACACTGGCTTACAAATAACGTCAATTTCCTACACTGAAAAAAACGATAGTAAAGTTCTCACCATCAACATCTGTACATAAACCACCCAACATCCCTTTTAACATAAGCCTCTTGCAAACATTCAACCCAGACCGTGCTCACATAATTATAGGCGATTTTAATATACGAATGCCCCCATTCGCACTCATTGATCATTACCTCTGTGCGATCCACAAAAACCAACAAAATAGAACAGAGGTCCTATTCGATTATTCCATGCACGTATTTTACGAGCGCAGTTTAGCTTGCTTTAAGCACTTTAATTTGTTCAAAGTAACACTGCCGGCCCCCGCCTGGACACTCGGTTAAAAGCACCCTCGGCGGGTTTGTGGTACTGGCTGGACTTACCGCGTGCGCGCCAGTTGGGGTCACGAGCGACGAACCGGCGGCCCGGGACACAATTTCGACTACGAGCTTTTTTATCGCAGCAACTTTAATATAGGCTATTGGAGCTGGAATTACCGTGGCTGCGAGCACCAGACTTGCTCTCCAATTGATCAAAGGATTTAAAGTGTGCTCATTCCGATAACGGGGCCTCGGATGAATGCCGTACCGTTATTTTTCGTCACTACCTCCCTGTGCCGGGAGTGGATAATTCTCTCGCCTGCTGCCTTCTTTGGATGTGATAACGGTTTATAATGCTCCTTCTCCGGAATCGAACCCTGATTCCCCGTTACCCGTTACAACCATAGTAGACGCATAACCTACCATCGAAAGTTGATATGATGAAAGATCCGTCCCAGTTGCGTGACCATGCGATCGGCATAAAATTATTCAGATTCATCGTGCGATTTATGTAACGACGACGACGCGACGTCACAAAAAGCCAGCCATCGCCGTCTATTGGTTTTGATCTAATAAAAGCGCTCCTTCCGTCTCCGGTCGGAGTTCTGTTTACATCTATTAGCTCTAGAATTACCACAGTTATCCAAGTAAATGTGGGTACGATCTAATGAACCATAACTGATAATGAGCCTTTCGCGGTTTCACCTTATTTCGGTATGTACTGAGACATGTATGGCTTAACCTTTAAGACAAGCATATGACTACTGGCAGCACCGACCAGGCTCACAAACTTGAAGAGTGGCATGCAACTCATACATGATTCCAAGTTTTCCCCACTTTTCAACAGCAGAAAAAAAGCAACACCAACTAATAGTGTGCTCAGCTAACGCAGCGATCAAAACTCAATGTGTACTTTTTAAGCGATGGTTTAATTTAAAAAAAGGCAATTGAGAAGAGATCCTGTAGACCGCAATCTGCGTTTTGAGCCGGAAACTACAAAGCATTCGTGAAGTACGTTAAAAGCAAAGAACCCATACCGATGCTGAATATATATAAGCAACTTTATAGAAAAGATCCTTTCTCTAAAGAAACTATAACTGTTGATCATGAACTGTTGAATAGCAAGTAAACTAACATGATTAAAAACTTAGACATAAAACAAAGCAGTAGGAGTGCTAAAAAAACTTTAGTAACGACTCCACTGCCGCTTTCCAAAACTACAATGATTGTCTTCTCCAACTTTTTGATGCCGAAGAACTAAAGAACGTCATCAAAACCATTAAACCAAACTGAGCTATTAGCTCAGATATTGTCCGAATAAACCAAATTGCAAGCTTTAGCACCACAGATAAAGCATATCTTGTAACAATGATGAACACCTGCATCCAACAAAAACAAATTGCAAAAATATAGAGGAAGTTAAAGTCATCTTAAAGTCTGGAAAAGAGCCAAGAGACGCAAAAAGCTACCGTCAAATTTCACTTCTATACCATAGCTGCAAACTCTTAGAGAAGATGAGTCTTACCAGCATCAGGGACAGCATCGACAGAACAAGCTGGTTTCGTCCTAGCAAATCCTTCTGTGGGTTAGTGCTTAACCTCACTGAACACATTTAAGATGACTACCAAAAAAGAATAACAGGTGTTTTTTTCATAAATTTATATGCGGTCTACGGCACAGTAATCCACAATCGTCTCCTTTCCAAAGTGTACAAACTAACCATGATGATTGAGTGTCTATTGCGCAATAGAATGTTTTCAGTTTGTCTCGACAAGAAATCGAAGTGGCGTAGGCAAACAAAACTATGGGCTGCTGTCATGACTATCACCTCCGATCTAATCCGACCAAAACGCAAGTGTGCGCTGTTTATCTAAAAAAACTGCAGACGAAACTTTAAGTAAAATAGAAAGGAAACACTGCAAAACACCGAAATACCTAAGAGTTAATGTTGATCGCTTCCTTACCTACAAAGAACAATGCCAAAGTAAGAAAAAAAAACAACATGATCAGGCAACTGGAAAGCAAACCCATCTACACTCCGTACATCAGTTTTAGACTTATCTATTTCTGCTGCTTAAATGAAGCAGATCAGCCCATTAAAAAATGGTAGACACGTCAGTAAATGAAATGGAGTAGATAATATCCGGATGCCTCAAACCTACTCCAGTTGGCAAATTATACCCGCTTGTAGGAATCGACTCATCAAGAATACGACGTGACGTGGCAAGCGCTGAATGGCTGAAAGTAAAAACCCGAAACATCAATTACACGGGCAGAAACACCCATACAACCCCTCCAGGAAATTCAAAGCTTAAACAGCATAAAACAATAGAATGCTCTGACAAATGTAAAAGTGCAAAAAAAATGATTGCAAGGTCAAAAGCACCTTATACTATCTGGCGCAGCCTCAACAGACTAAAAGTGATAAAGTGCTGCGCTAACCCGTCCGATGAGGCTTATCTTGCAAGATAACGAGCATCTTCTGTCGTGCCCGTTGTTACTACATCCTATGGCGCATTAAGACTTAGGAGAAAAACGAAGAGCAAGGAATACGCCGTTAGACTGAAAACAAATAACGTCTTTTACAAGATTTAAGAGTTGGTCTAATTTAGAAAAATTAGAAAACCGAGTGATAATGTTGTGTTTAGACAACATTTTTTCGATACGATTCGTAGTAGCTTTGACATAGATTAGATAAGCGAGAGACCACTATTACTCTTGATTTTGCAAAAGCAAACTTTGTAATAGATCATGTAATATTTTTTTCTGTTGTAGTTGTTTTATGGCTAATACCTCGGTAAGATAATTTAACTTTTTTTGAAGATTTTAGGGTTGACTTAGAGAAACATCAGGAGCCGCCATTGGTTTTCCTTTTTCACCGGTTGTTGCTAATATATTTATAGAAGATTTTGAAGTGCAGTTTGTGATTCACATTTTTTCCTGTAAAACGCATTTACATTAACAAATGTTTAAATTCACTTACGAGCTTGATGCCCAAAACCAAACAACAGAAAACGTCAGTACACCTTGAGCTAGAAAAGTTGGTATGCGTAGCTATAATATTGAGATACATACGAGTTTTAATGTGTTATCTCAACACCTTTCTATCTTAATATTCAGCTGATTACGTAGTTTAACACAAATTTAACAGAAATCGATAGTCACAAATACTAAAAAAACATGTCACTCGCGCACGCTTTGAGAAAAGAAACTCGTCTTTCAAAACTATACTTAAAATTGAACGATAATAATAATAATATATGTATGTATATATAGTAATTTTACGTAAAATATCTGAGCAAAATACAAGCCTTTAAAAATAAATATTTTATTGGCGCCTAGTGATGTATTACACCACAATATTGTTTACTAAATTTGAAAAAAAACACACAAAGTAGTATTTAAAACCGCAATTAGCAAATGCATGACATTTTTTATGAATTATTATTTACTGATTCACGCGGTTTAACAGTGTAAATTATTTGTTTCTTAAAAAACCATAACATGACTCAAAAAAGTAAATATTTTTCTTTCTAAGATGAGAAGTGCTTCAAGAATTTCACTTTACCGCAAAAGATAAAATAATCGAATTTTTCACAGGTGCATACAGCAACAAAAAGCAGGTACCTACAACAAGAATTTATGGCACGCTGAATCACACTTATGGATTCCGCGTTTTTTTATATAATGTAAGGTATTGGTTTTGAAGAATGTTAATTAATTTAGTTTTTGCATTTTGTTTTTATATTGTTTATGTATCACCACGCTAGTAAACAACTTTATTATAACAACCACTTTATTAGCGTAGTTGCTTATGACTTTTAATATGTTTGTTTTGGTTGCAAAAACGCAAATCCTTTTTTTTTAATAATTAGCTAACCAAATCACGTTTTTATTACATCACATTTACATTAATAGAGTATCATTTGTGACATATTCTATATAACCACAAATACTTTCTCTATAATGAATTTGAGTATGTGAACCTCAACGTCGGCAATAAAATAATTTTTGTATGTACGTTTTTAGTTTTAGTTATTTGTAAAAACTGGATTCAGTTTACATTATTTTTTGGTTGCATAGGATTAAGTAGGTACAAGACAACACAAAATGGCGTACAGTTTTTACGACTGTGTTAAAAACTGTAATTTGGTCAATAAGATGGTAGAAATTTAGCGACGCTACTCTAAGAGAATAAAAGTTACGTTTATTTAACATTGTTGGTCATCTTATCACTAAAGCTTAGTTTTAGAAGAAGAAAAGTTATTTCTGTAGGTCACTTTGACAGTAAAGTGACAGTATACTAAAAAAGTCTATTACAAATAAGCATTTAGAGTATACGTTTTAGTGAAATTTAATTTTTGACTTGATATTTATTAATTCGACCTTTCTAAGATATACAACTATATTCTTAAGTTCTGTAATGACTACAAAAGTTCTTATATATCGTTAGTGGTAGCAAAAATTTTCTTGGTCACATAGTTCCCATTGTTACTAACCTTTGTGTTACAACGTGGTCCTGTTGGTAACCACTACTTCCATTCTAGTAGCTGGGTTGAAAAAAGCCCTCTAGTTCAGTATAAAGAATAAACAAAAGCAAAATCTTTATTTCCGTAAAATTGCTAAAAACGTAATACGTAAAAATAATGACGATAAAAAACCTACAATTAAACAAGCAACTTCAACAGAAAATAAATATCGTCGTAAAATTCCCCACCGTAGGTATCTAATAAAACCAAAATATTCAACCAGTGATGTCCGCGTACCAACGATGTGGCAAGAATTTTATTAAAATGCGAAAATGTGAAACTTTATTACTAATGATAAGTAACAATCTTCCGCTCGTATTAAACAAGTTATCGTATGTTATTCGAGATCAATAAATTAAACTTTGTTACGGGTTTTTTGTTCTTATAGACCATATCAAAGAGTGGAAATAAGTAATCTGTAAAAACGCCATGTTCGTTGATACGTTTACAGAATGATTTTTCCGGATAAAACAAAATAGCGATAGCAACTCTCAAAAGACACTAATAAAAAGTAACGATTTTTAAGAAAAACATCTTGTAAGTAATTTATATATGACTATAACTTGATGTTTATAAACATTATTATTCATTTAAACCGACACAGTTTCGGATTTCTCACTAGATTAAACTAAACTTGTTGTGAGCGCTGTTTATATTTATGCTATAACTGCTTCCATAAGATCCCGTCCTTTCTGGTTATCACCTGGAATAATCTCGAAGCTTCTATGCGTTTCACTGCCCCCTTCTTAAGACTGTTATGACTTAGAACAGAAAACTGAACGCGGCACCAATCCAAAAAGTCGTAGCGATAGCGTCAGCTCTCTCAATTTTGGCAACTTGTTTGACTATAAAAGTAGCAGTCAATGTTCTGCTTAGAGGGTAACTGCAGATCAACACTTGAACGTCTTTTCCTCAAAAGACGACCTCTAACGTATTTTTATTTGACGTCAAATCACGTTTTATTTGGAGGTTATATAACCGCACCATGTCACCCGGTTGAAACCATCGACCTGGCAACATCGGAAAGCGGGAAGCATAGCTTTCCGTTGTTGCCAGGTCGATGGTTGAAACCCACCGTTTAGTGCTTTAACGTCATATCTGATGTTTATTCTGTCGCTGGCAATTAGTTTGTTTTCCTAAACCGCCTCGTGTACTTTGTCCATTCTTTTTATCAGCTTGCTGATGTATTTTTTTTTAGTAATTTTTTTCCGGTTTTCGTTCAAATTAGAAGTCGCATAACAGTAGTATTTTGCGACCAACCACAACACAGGATAGTGTTTAGCTTGTGCTTTTGTAAAGTTATAATCGGTATGCCATTAGAAAGAAGTGCAAAAACTGATTCCAATCTCTTTGGCGTTCGGATACTACTGTGGCTAAGTTCTTTCGCATTCGTCGACTCATACAATTAACTTTGCCATCAGATTAAAGATGAAAAGGCGCCGTCCTAGTTTTCTAAATTTGACAAAATTCTTGAAACAAAGCAAAACGTCAGCGACTGTAGATGCTTCTTGATTAGGTATGGCGTAAAATAATCCATTGACATCAAGATGTATTTGTTTCCCGAATCTGATTTTGAGAACGGCTTTGTGATGTTAATTGCTACTCTCTCTATAGGGCTTCCTACGTTATATTATCTTATTGGTGCTTCACGCATTTTTATTAAACCATTTCTTGATGCGCAGACTGTGCACTTACGGCATCATTCCATAACATCTTTTTTCCCGTTTACCCAATAGAATCTTTCTCGTACTTTCTCTAATGTCTTTTTCACGCTGAAGTGTCCTCCTGATGTACTATAGTGCAGATGCTACAATATTTCTGACACTCGCTTCTTCAGTACTGCTAAACACTCTCTAGGAATCGCTTAAGACAACCATCTTTCACTTTCAAGAAGTCCCACTGCGTTCACTATGTTTTGATATTTCTGCCCAAAGCACTCACTTCTTTCTAGGGTGGTCGTCAGCCGTTTGCTTTGTAATTCAGGAATAATATTATTTTTGAATTGTTTTCTTGTTCAGAACTACTCAGTTATTGTTCTTGGGAGACATTCGATCTTTTTTCTAATCGTGAACAATCTCTGCAGTCTGCGAGACATGGTCGCCCGGGCAATGCATCAGCGTTCTGATGACTGCTTCCGGCAAGGTGTTCTGTATACAATCACACTTTCTCTTTTTATATCCGTAAATATGTATTTAGCTACTCTTCTTGCAAAAGAAAATTGGCGTGGATGTTGTCGTATCGGCCGAGCGTTTCCGGTTTTAATTTTGTGTTTCGCCACGTCAGTCCTTTTTTTAAAACCACTCTCAAGCGCAAACACATTTTGATACTGCTGGATCAACGTTTTAACTTTAATATTTATTAACTCAAATAAGTTTTTCTTCGTGTTGACCAATTATTAACCTAGGATCATTCTTACGATAAGATAAACAGTAATCACCTAATCGATGTGACTTTAGCCAGCTGGTTTTAGCTGATGTTTTGGCACTTAGAAATAAAAATGTCTAATTTTGTAAGCACTTCTTTGGCGACGTAACTTCACTAAAGTTTACGTATCTCACAATTTGAGATACTGACGTACATTAGTCTATCATAGTTTTTTTTTTCAGTGTTACCCAATTTGAGTTGACATTCAGGATCCTTAATAGCACCGTGCTTTTTACTCATACTAATATTCTGCCAACCGATAGTCCATTTTTCATCAATTCGCTTTCCAATGGTACAATAGCGTGCCTGTAGCCACAAATTTCTATCGAAGCGTACCATCACCATTACTTTTAGTCCTTCCGGGTTACATTTTCACTTAATAAGACTCGCACGGCTGCTTTCTCTGACGAATAAAAAAGAATTTTTCATCGTCAATCTTAGAAACATCGTTCCTCATATCCAAATGGAACTCATACTTTTTTATAACGTTCATCATTTGATGATCGAGTAGTCTATTTCCCAATCACTTTTACTTGTCCGTGAGTAGACATTTCTTTGTCAGTCGCCGTGAGAACTAATAACATTATCGATGATTTTATTTTCTAACAACATTTAGGACGAATAATGATCTTCGTCGCTTTCGTGTCTACCAGTAACTAAACACTTCGTCTATTGGTCTTGGCATCGAGTTAAATGCTGTGCAATTGCTTTATAAGCAGTGTCGTTTGAATGGTAATCTTTGAGACATGGCTCCTTTTGCTCCATTTGGTCCAATCTGTCACCATGAATGGAAAAACGCGTATTGTAGGAACCCAAAGACAACGTGTTTGGAAAGATTTGTTCTCTTCGACCCGCTAACCTAAAGTTTTAAATCAGCTATCGTACTTTTCGAGGGCCGTACGGCGGATTTGATATAGTTTGGCGAGTGTGATCAATTTTTCTGGCACGGAATATATTGTGATTGTACAGGAGACACGTCTTTCGAATACAGCTTGTAGTCTTTTTTTATTTAGGTTTTGAGGCAAAATTTTATGATCTTTCTTTTTCTCTTTCTTTTATATACTGTCAAAGTGGAGGGATTTCTTGAGTTTTGTTTTCACTAGTTTTAGATCAAAGTATTTCTTGAGTAAGAAAAAAATTATTGTAGTTAAGCGAGTACTGAACGCGGTGATGTGCGCTTGTCTGGACCAACGCTGGGGAAGCCCAATGACACGTATTTCCATCATGACGCGAGGGTTTGGGGTGTGTTAAGACTTCGACGCCACACAATCGTTTAGCACTCCATCAAGGAGACTATGAACTACAATAGAAT
Source organism: Aquatica leii (assembly GCA_035610365.1). Classification (NCBI taxonomy): domain Eukaryota; kingdom Metazoa; phylum Arthropoda; class Insecta; order Coleoptera; family Lampyridae; genus Aquatica; species Aquatica leii. Next base: position 19,296,724 of record CM069435.1, read on the forward strand.
TCCTGGTGCTATTTCTTATCCATGGAGTTTGAGTGTCGTTTCTTTTCTTATTACTTATATTACTAGTTTTTTTTCCTTATGGGTTTCTTCAGATTACAACTAAGAGGGAGTTTGATCACTAAGGGTTGGAGTTTCAATTGGTTTTTAAAGCTTTTGGTCCTTGGCACTTGCCAAAACTTCTTACTCTTACCTTCGTAAGTTCGTTGAGTGTACTTTGAGTTTTCTTTTCTTGTTTTCTAGTGTGTAGACATTTTCGCTTCTTAGAATTTTCTTTTCTCTTTTGGGATGACTTGGTTGTGTTCTGTAGGTCTTCTAAGCGCTTTGGATATTTTTTTCTCAAAAACCTGAGTACTTAGTGTTCGTCACTCGGTAAGTCGGTAAGCTCTTTCTCTTTATCTAGGTTAGGTTTTCTATAAAAGTGGCTTGGTTTTGGTGTTTAGAGTTTAAACCTTGGCGTATGTCTAAACTTGTGTCATCTTCTAAGCTTTTTGTTGTCGCCTACAAATTTTAATTATGCTGGGTGGATTTGTTACATTTCATTACTAATTTATTTTCTAAAATTCGTTATTCTAACTGAATTTTACTACGCCGCTGGTTGCGAATCCTACTGGATGAAAAATCTTACATTTATTGGACGCTTACAGGAGGAGATCGCATCGGTTGATCATTTGTACTTTCATTTGCATATTTTAAGTCGTTGTCGACGATCAATTTTGATAAAATGCTTGTCCACTAAATTGTAAGTAATTCTTCTATCTATTTATATTTCGTCGATTATTTCTATTACGCTTTTAGCGATTTCACTAGAATGAAGAATTGTTCTGTATACTGGCAAAATTAAGACAATTTTTGATTAAGTTGGCATTAACAAGTCAAAATAAAAATGGCATCGGCTATGTTGCTTTAAATACTTTTTCCAGAGTTTGCTGGAATTGAAGCAACTTTTCAAGCGTCATTAATCTGCGGAAAGAATAATTTTCCCGGGAATGGTGTCGCATATCTAATAACTTCCGGGATTTGTGTTATTCTAGTTGAACGTTTTACATCTGTGAATATCGTTAAGTATTCGTCAATGGGGATAAGTGACTAGCGCTTTGCTATAACTTTTCTGTGAACTATTGTATAGTAAAATCTCGTAATTGTATTCAATTTCCTTTTTACTCATTTTTTTTTTACTTTCGGGGCTAGTTACAAAACTTTACATTATGAAGTTGTCTTCGCTGACATTATACCATTCATGTTTCTTTGATTGTTTAAACGGAGTCAAGGCTAGATTTTGTCAAACTATGTCGTACATGTAAACATAGAAAATACGCAAGCAATAACTTTAAAAGTAGCTGAAATTTGGTACTTGGTAGTAGTGGTAAGAAGCTTCACTGAGGTAAGTTTTTTATTGGTACTCATTTTAACATAGTTAATAATTAAATTTGGTAATAATTAATTTGTTTGTGACTGTATGTAAACCATATATTTGTTCAATTTTACGATATAAATTTAAGGTGATTGAAATTTGAAATTGTCGTGTTGAAACTTGCTAACTGGTAGTGTTGTTTTACTTGTTAAATTCTTTAAATTACTATTTTGTTAAACGAATCAGTGGCAATAGTGCATGTTATTGTTGGCCAAAATTACATAAGCTTGTTAAGTTTCTCGTTGATTGTCTTTTTTGCTCTCTTCGTTAGTTTGTTCAGACGTGCCCTTGATGTCTCCGAACCGAATATCTTGACAGTACGAGGAGTGGCGCTTATTTTTCTTTTTTTTTAATATAGTTTTTTCAACCACGACCATTCACCGACATCGTAGCTAGCCGTGGTGACGTAGTTGTTACCAACAGGACTCACTATAAAAAAATATTGGTAACAGTGAACTAACGTTGGGGGTGCCAACGACGCTCGTTTTTGTCTTGAGGCAACAGCTTGAAGCGTGTTAAAGTTTCAATGCCACACAACCGTCTAGCACTTCATCAAAAAAACTTTAGACTGTAGTAGGATTTCTGAGATTATTTCTTAGGTTGGGGTTTAGGTGTTGTTCCTTTTATTATCGGTTTTCTAAGGTTACCTTTAAAAGAGATTTTGATCACTAGAGGTTTGGGGTTTTTAGGTTTCTTGGTCCATGGCGCTTGCCAACATTTTTGCTCTTATTGTCGTGGGTTTGTTGTATGATGAATGTTTTCTGAGAAAGATTCTTTTTTTTTTGTAGTGCTTAAACATCTCCGTTTTATGCGACTTTGGTAAAAATGATTACTTCTTAGTAGTACCCTTATGTTCTATAAATCTTTAAGGCGCTTTGGCGACTCTTTTCTCAAAGTCTTCACTAATTGGTGTTCATCATGTCGGTAAGTCTTTTTTTAAGACCATTTGTAACCATTAGTTTCCAAAAAGTTATATCACCACGTCTCTGGTACGCCGACACCAATAGTTGTTATTTCGACGTAAATTAATATTCCGGGGGGGAGGGAGGTGTTTCATCGAATACCTATGTTTACTATTACGCTCTTAGCGAAGTGAATGATAAATAAGAAATTCAGTTCATTGAAAGTCTTTGGAAATAATTTTTCGCAAAAATTAAAAATTGCGTGAAGGTAACTAAATGGCGATACAACCGCTTTTATTTGAATCGTATCCTGCAAAAGGTAGTTTAGGCGGATGATACAGATGGAAATAAGATGTTTTGACCGTAATCAAACATCGCTAATGTAGAAACTTTCTCTTCAACATAACGTTTCTTCTACAACAAAAGTATAATTTAAAGTGTATCAAATTATTTATTTGAATTGTATGTATTTGCATTATTAAAATTAATCCATAAGCTATATTTTTACTTTCTATTCAACTTTCAGCGATTTAATTATGTCCAGTTCTCAGCTGTTTTTCTTTTGTATAACTAATTAACTAATCAATTTACTTTCAGTCGAGTACATTATACCGCCTTCAGCTTCATTCGTATTTGAACAATTGCTGTGTACGTTGACTGTATTCACATCAAGTATCTTTAAATTTTAAATGTAGTCAAGGCTAGAGTTTATAAAACACACGTTGATGAATGTAAGCTTACAATCTTCGCAACATTATCAGAGTGATTTGTACTCAATTAAGCGTTCATTGCTATTTTTTTAAATTACTAACTATATTGTCGCGATAGCATGTAAACGTTAATACTTGACCGATTTGAAATCGTTTTGAATTTATTCACCGAGTTAGCTTGTGTAACCGATTATCTTTTTTGTTGTTTCTTCCTTCTCATTAAAACACACAAATTATTATTTTGTTGTCGCTTGTATTAATAGCAAAAAATGGCATTTGTTATTGATTGAAGAAAATATGTACACGGTGTCATTTTCTCGTTTTTGATAGTGCGTTTAGACGTACTGTTGGTATCTTCGAGCCAAGGATTTTGCCAGTAAAACGGAGTGACGTTTCTTCTTCTTTTTTTCTTTTTTATTATAGTATTCTCAACTACGCTCATTCACCAGCATCTCAGCTAGCCATGGTGACGTGTGGTTGTTACTAACAGGATCCTCTAGACCAAAAAGTTGTATTGTCATTAAACTATTACAAGTTTATTAAATTGTCTTTTTACATGTATCAGGCGTATCCTTTACACGTTACAAGTTCATTCCGTAGATCTTCGATAGCGTCAAGATCACGAAAATAACATGTTTTTTCAGAAGCATATATATTTTTAGATATTATATAAAGTATTTAACCGTTTCTTCTATCTTACTTAAGACAAATCAGCGATGATTAATAAACATTTTTTAGAAAGCTATATCGTTTAGGAGATTATTGTAGTGGAACTTTTTTTAAATTTTTAAATTATGAATAAACAAATGTTTATTAGATAACAAAGTAACAACGCTTTATCTAATGTCAAAGGTCGCGTAAAAGTGAACTTGTTAAATCGACGTAATGATCACTTAATTAGTTTTTTACGTAAACGTTTAGTATCGGACACGTTAACCGCAATTGTAAACCGCCAGGCCAAATACATCCGAGGAAATTGCGGAAATGAACATGCAAAATGTACTCGAAAATAGCAATTTCCATATATAGAAACGTAACTTGTGTTGAGGTTTTACCTAAAAATAGTTATTTCGCAGGATTTTTTATATAACTTATTTTTTTTCAAAAACTAAATTGGTTGTTGTGAAATTAGATTGCTTATTTACTCGAATAATTTTTTTTTAAACTAAATTAAAATAAAACACATCGTAAATGTTCAATAAACTCTGGATATTTGTTATCAATTTTACTTCAAAACTATGCATGACCGAAATCAAAATAAAATTACTCTTACAAAATTAGGACAAGACAATATTTCTGTTTCTATTCGACGATTTTCTTTGGTTTTACAACCAACGTAGCTTTAAATGACACGGAGATTCAAAAACGCGTCAAAAAGCTTTAAAAAAATACGTATACAAAAACTAAAAAAACCGTTCTAACTATACTTATTCATTTTCGAGTCAAAATAAACCACAATGATATAAAAATAATAAAAGTTGTTCTATAATTAAAAATGTTTGTAATTGATTAAATTCAGTTTACTGGAAAAGATACGTTTTGTTGTTTATTTGCGGTTTTTGCAACTCATTTTGTATTTCCAATTATATACTATGAATAAAACTACTTGAGACTGCATGACACCACTGCTTCCTTATCAAATAATCGGAAGTACAACACACAAACGATTTATTTAATGCATCAGTTTGGTCAAATACAAAAACAACATAAGTAGTTACTTCCCTATTGAATGACTAGATGATAATTTTTTTGAAGTGCGGTTTTTAAATCTTAGTCACGTTTATTTACATAACTTTGTAGATCCAGGTAAAATTTTTCAAATATTCTTAATATAAAGTTAATTATCCATGATTAATGGCAATGCAAAACAAAAGGTAAAACTGTAATATTTCATCTATTACTATCAAGATAAAAACTTCTATTAAAATTTGTTACTTTACACCCACTTTGAACAATTATATTTGTTTAAATAAATAAATTGAAGTGAATAAATTTTTAACGTTTACATATATCAAAATTTTATAAAAATTAAAACATTAAACTTGAATTAAAATTTAAATATGAAAAGATGAATCGCAATGTGAAAAAAAATTACAAATAAATAGCCTTACATGTAGGCAACACTGCGTACAATTGTACATATATTGTTCGGAAGGCGCTTTCATTGTTAATAGTTTGAACCGAATTATAAAAAGTTTTGTATTTACAAAATGAACTCGCTTAGTTTTTATTTTCTATTTGTGCCCACAATTTATATAAGAACAATCTGTATAAAAAATAACGTGCACACGTAAGATGTGTTGCCTATATAATAAAATAAAGACAAAATGATTTTGACTTTCAAGAATTACGTAAAAAAATAATTTGTTATACAACTTAACATAGAAAAAACAAATGTAAATATTGCCAATAAAATAAATAATTAATTCACAATTATTCAAAAAATTTTTCTTTTAACCTCAAGTTGAAGAAATCTGTAGCGAATGATTTAATTGTGTTGTTATTAATTAAGTGTTGTTTAAATACAATATCATTTACTTTTTTTTATTTTTTTAAATTTCATACGCATCTTCTTTCATGTCAAAGTGTACAACAAATTTTCTATTCGTTTGGTTTAGTCTACATTGGCGTAACTGGTGATTTTTGTTAGCATATCCAAACTGAAAGCAAAAATGAAAAAACTCTACAAAAGCAAAAGAAAAGAAAGCTTGTACCACTATACATAAAACGTATTATAAAATTTTTGAACGCCGCAAGTTTTTTTTTCATGACGACTCAGTTTTGTCAAAATTTGATATTGAAGAGATGGAAAGCTTTGATACAATTCTCGTTTATAAGATCGGGATATGGAATTGCTGCTTTCGTTGTCTTGTATTTCTATTTTGAACCACCTGCAATGTACGAAGAAATTAAAGTACACATGACTTAGTTTTGCTAAACAACATTAAAGTGCTTATAGAAAAAAAAATGCCCTGCGATAACAATTAAAACTCAATCTAAAGAACTTTGTTACGGCAAGAACCTACGCCTGCAGCAAGCTGTGATTACTTACCAAGAATTAAATTGCCCCAAAGAAAGTAGCGGCAGCTCAGAACGTCGAAGAGTGAGTCGTAGATGTATAACTGATAAGATTCAGCTTGATCTTCGATTATAATACAGTTTAAAAATCGCCAAAACGGATGAATAATATACTACAGATGCCCGTATCTGACAACGCTTAAGGTAGATAAATTGACTAACACAAGTCTAACAACAAGTTTACTTATTTCAACAAACATACAAAAGAATAAAAAAACATAGATAGAATAAGAGATATCTAACAACTAATGGTTCGCCAACAATATCGCAATACGACTAATCATACGGGACACTTTGTACACATAAGCAGCAAATGTAAATGCCTTAAAATTACATTCAATAAATTAACGTAGGTGAATACAACAAAAAACACTGCCGATTAGTACTTGTGTTGATGGCACAATATTAAAACCAATCGCACTGTTAATATTTATTACATAACTACAAAAGAATAGCGTACGTTAGTCGTAATAACAAGCGTAATATATTAAGCCGTGCGTACATACGACCGTCCTTACAACAAATAATTAAATATAAGAAACAAGGTACTTACTCAGCGTTCCAAATATGCGATTAACGATTAAAAGCAAAGTGCGCTCATTTTCCCGAAGTAAATTAAGGTACCACAGGTATTTCTGCATCTGACGCAGACGCAGATTAACAGAATATACATCCGGTATAGTTCTTATCTTCCGTGCATCTTATTAGTTCGTCATAGGAATTTTCCAAAATAAAAGAACATATGCTGGTGACCAAAGTTGCTATGATAACAAAGAGGAAATTAAATCGTGCTTTAAAATGAAAATGTATCTTTACCCCACTGGGTGAAATTCCTACAGCACAAAAACCACATTAAAATGTTTTTAACATAACACTTTATGATGCAAAGACCGTAAACTTATCTGCACCATTCCATGATGTCTTCTTTTTAGTTCGCCCAATAGAATGTTTCTCGTACTTTCCATAATGTCTTGTTTGCGTCAAAGTGTCTTCAAGATGTACTATCGTGCACATGCTGCAACACCTCTGATACTCAGTTCTACGGCACTATCAACTGCAGCCTGTTGTACGTGCTCTCGAGATTGTTTAAAAAAACCGTCTTGTACTATCAAGAAGTTCCACTGCCACAGGTTTGATGTTTTTATTCATTTCCAGGTTGGTCGTTGGCCAGTCTATTTTAAGAGTAGTCTTAATTTGAGATTATTTTCTTGTTCAAAACGGAACTGCTCAGGTTTCCACTCGTCAACAACCATAGCATTTCTTCGGAGACACTCGATCTACTTGACAAGGCATCAACCTTTCGATGGTTGCTACCGGCACGGTGTTCTAAGTTATAGTCATACTCTTGCAATCTCTCAATCTATGTCGCTACTTGTCTTATCAAATTGCAAAATTCCAGTAGTCATTTCAATCTAGCGTGGTCCGTTTTTAGTAAAATTTACACAATAATTTCTCTCTGGTCTGGATAAAACTTTGCTAAAATAAGCGACTTTTCTTCTTGTCTATCTAGCAGTTGTGAAAAGACTGCATCTATAGACAGATTACTTGCGTCGGTATTCGAAACAAATTTTCTATCTTTAGTTGATGAAAAGCGTTTTCGCAGTCTTCATTCCTTCTTCAGTCATTTTGTCAAAAGTTAGTAATTGGCAGATTCAGGTGCACAATCAAAGAAAAAACTGCAAACCCGACTCTTGTCGATTGGTCTTGTTTGCACTGCTCGGACTTTGTCCGGGTCAGCCTTTACTCCTTCTCTAGATACGACGTGACCAAGGTATTGCATTGCACTTTCTTCTTAAATACGTAGCACTTTTTGAGCTCAATTTCAGATTTTCTTTATGTAGTTCTTTACATACTTCAAGATAATCTCTATCAAACGCTTGAACGTCACAAGCGTTACAATTCTCGGTCAATGGTAAATATCCTTTTTGGCCACTTCGTTAAACTGTCTGTAGTTCACGCAAAATCTCGTTGATCCATCTTACGTTTTTACCAGTATCACTGAGAACACTCATGAGCTTCTTCTCGTTTAGCCAAAGGAAGTCGATTTAGGTGTTGCATTGGGCCAGTGTTACCAGTATTGATTTTATGGTTTGCTACGGCAGTTTTTCCTTTGGAACTATTTTTCATTGCGAACACATCTTGATACTGCTGAATCAACTTTTAACTTTGGCTGGTCATGTATGAGGTTTTGGCACTTAGAAGTGAGTACGTCTAATAACTGATGTAAAGACTTCTGCCAACTAGTAGCTCCTTTTCAGCCAAGTCGCCTTTTATACATTGGTTCCAGAGATTTCTATTGATGCGTACCACCACCAAAAAATCACGGCTGAAAAGGTTTTTCAGGATCTTGTGAATTGTAATCGGTTGTCAAAATGTTGCTGTTATCCGTCTTACAAACATTTGGTCGTACATTTTTCCTAACCTACATTTGCTTTATCGTATTTGTAATTAACAATTCATTACTACTTATTTCTATTTAATATATAAATATCTGATTATTTTTTAATTATTAGAATATTTTGTTGACGTGTATGTTTTTTTAATAAACTAACGTTTTTGAGATTCACTTAAGTTTGTCAAATTTTCAATTTTTAAGTTATTAATTCAGATTTTGAACTCAAGGTCACAGTTTATGACATAATGAAACACTTCTACTCAATAAGACTCGCACGGATGTAAATGAATTTCTTTACCGTCAATCTTAATGCCATTATTCTTAAAGCTTGGTTTTTGAGCCAGTTAACGCCTCGCTGATAAATTTTGTTTTGACGTTTCGTTCATCATCTCGAGATCTTCTTCAAAATATTTCCTACATTATTTTGTTTACTCTTGGGTTTGAGTATTTATACTAATTGTTCGTTCCTCTTCACTAATTCGTAACGTTTAGGTTAACCGGTCTCCCAATAAATGATACCAACAGAAGAAATGGAACCAACAAAGGTTGAGGTGCACCTTAAATTCGGCTACAGTTTTTTCGCCGTTGTGCAACACTATAACGGTATCGTCCATATATCGGTACCAGCATTTGGTTACAGATTGCTGGTCGCCAGTGCGCTATTCTCGAACTCCTCCAAGTAGATGTTTGCTAATACTTGCTAGTTTGTGGGTGGCTGATTTAGTTGTTTTAACAATTACTCAAAGAGATATTCCTGGTTTATAACTACAGAGTATGCAATCGACTTTGACGGAACCAAAAGACTTGCCAGAATCAAACACTTTTAGTTAAGAACCTACAACGAAGCGATAGAGATTCAAAAAGATGACAAGAATTTTAATAGGGGCAACGAAATAGAGCTTTCTTCTACCTGAAAGCATGAAAACTCATCAACCAAAACATCATAGACCAGTAGAAAGAAACGAGAAATTGGGACAAATACTTAAACCTTTTAAAAAAGATCACGAGATGATCACCGAAACAAAATTTATCAGCGACGCAGTAACCAGCCCAGAGACCAAACTTCAAATTTAAACGACTGCCGCAAAAACCTAAAAGCAAGAATAATCTTTCTTCATATCCAAGTAGAACCCATAGTTTTTTGATAATGCTTATTTCCTGGATATTTTTTTCTGTAATGTGGGTTACTGGTACTTAATGGTCAAGTATTCTATTACTTAAACCAATGGTTACTTTAACTTGTCCGTAAGTTAGGTATTTCTTTGCTCATCGCCGTTCAAAGTTACACAGTTACTGATAACGTTTTCTTATTTTCTAATGACGTTGAAGCGAATGATGGTCTTTGTCGCTCTCGTGTAGACCAGTAACGAAGCACTTCGAATATTAATTTTTCCATCAAGGTAAATATTGTGCAACTGTTCCATTGGCGATCTAATTCGAGCGCTCCTCTTATCTTCTTTTAGGCTTAGTGCGGTGTCGCTGGACGTGACCAATTTCACAGCAGTTTGAAATCGTCACTCCTCTTTCCCGAAACATTTGTCGCACTAGTAACTCAATACTTTCGTGTGTCTGTTCATAGCAGAGTTTATGACTGCTTAGGCGTAACGCTCGTTTTGTTACTTTAAACTACCTGGGTTCAAGCGTCTTAAGTCGAGCTAACCTAGAGTCTGCTGCGTTTTAGTGATTTAAAAGCCGTCTACAAACGTTTGAATAGCTAATTACTCCAGGAATATGCTGTAGGATACTCAAGTCGTTTAATCTGGCGATGTAAGCCATAAAATTTTTGAAAACTTTCCACGGCAATACTTGGGTTTAGAGTACCTGTTCAGAATGTTATTATCCTTTCCATGATGCAATTTAACTATTTTGTCCATCCTCCAATGTATGATGAAAGTGATAAAAGACGATAACGTGCGATTTCTCGCATGCCTTCAAAGACAGGCATGGATTTCATGTCCTCAAACGACAACAAAACTATAAAGCGACTCGAATGGTCTCTAGTATATGTGTGTTAAAAAACAAATTTTTTGCCTGCTACTCTTCCAATGGAGGGAGGCATTTGTTACTAACGTCTTCGACTTACCAAAACGATTTCAACGTGTCATCAAGACTAGGCTCTGATGAAACAAAAAACGAATAGTTGTATAACAGCATTACCGTGGGACCTATGAGGGCAAAACCAAATATTGTATTCATGGCGACTGGATCGTTCTCATAACGCAAAAGACTACAAGCGACATGTAGAAATACAACAGCATCTAAAAGAAAGCACATTTACGGGGACGTTCTAGTCCGGATCTACACTTAGAAGCTTTGAACAAATATTACAAATTATTGTGGTTGGAATGTGCAAAGTTGGTTCTGAAAACTCTATCGGTCGAATGTTACAACTAATGTGCCCACGAACGGACCTAATGACTATGTCGCCTCTGCTGAGGATTGCTCCTGACGAACGACTATTTGAGATAGCAAAACAATTACGACAGTTCTCTGTGATGAAGCTAATTTGACTGCCTGGGTCACAAAGCAGTCTAAAAATTTGAAACTTTTCCCGGCGATTCTAAATTTCAACACAAGCAGTTGCTGGAAGCATAATTGTCGGACTATTATTGGTGGACCTCCTACTTGAAGTCAAAGAAGTGTCTGTCGAATATGTATCGCCAAATGCAAAGATTCTTGGGAGCGGCAAGATTTAGAAGAAGTTCTCTAAAAATGCAACAACAAATGATGTGTAGCTGAGCAATGCTGACAAGTAGCTTTCGAATTGCAAGATTTAACTTGATGTTTGAGACTTAAACATTTCAAACAAAGTCATGCGGATTTGACAGCGAGATAACGATCGTACGGTTTTAGACTAGCGAAACTACTACAGGTATAAATGGAATGCGATTGTTCTTTACAGTACGAACAGCGAGACTGAAACGATTGGGCGTTCGTGGCAGCTAACGACAATTGTGGTTTGCGTCCTTCCATATCGTCACTAAATTTCGAAGGACCCTAAATGTCATTACAAGTTTTTACTAAATTTGATGAACTACTACTACTAAACGAATTTTTTTCCAAAGCACGACATTGATCGCTAAGAAACTCTACAAACCTGAATTTGAGAATGATTCAATTCAAATCGTTGACTAGTGTCAGAATCCAATTTCTGAACCAACCAATTAAACAAGATAAAATTCCAAGGATCAATTTTGTCAATTTGATAGACGGCTCCCAAATTTTCTAGAAATGTATTCAGATTTCGTAGTGCTTGAGGTGATTGCAAACTAACTTTGTGTGCGTTTACTATATGCTTCTATAGAATGAAGCAAGAGCGCGACTCTGCCGTTAGAAGCAACACTTTAACTAAAGTTAAGGGTTCTTTTGACAAGATAAAAATTAGGTATTAAAATTTCTTTATGTTTGATAACGAATTATTGTCGTGTATCAAAATGGTAAACAAGTCTTGAAAAGTAGGCCAATCTTCTAATGAACCATCAAATTTTAGAAGTTCAATACGACTATCTGTCTTCAGACGTGCTACTGGCCTAACGAAACTTGCTTGCGACAAATGACGACTTTCAACTTTAGTTTTCAACGATCTATGAATACCTTTTAATGTCTAGAAAACATCATCGACTTATGCAGCGACATTACAAAGATCTTTCCAATTGTCTGCCAATTCATCTAGCAATGTGTTTACATTTACTTGTTGCAAATCACTTTAAAAATTTTGTGCATGTTTGAATAATTTTAACAAACTATCTATTTGAGCACTTGTAGTCAAAGTTAATATTTGATTTAAACCTAAAAAGGTTTTATTTGCTAAGGCTGAAATGTTTTCTATGGTGAAAACAAATGCTTATACTCCCAACTAGGGATAGAAATAACTAGAGTAATTCAGTTTGAATACATTTTTTTTAACAAATCGAAAAAAATGTTTAAGGATTTTATAAATATTGCATTTTCAATCGATTGAGTGGTTTTCCTTGTTTTGAAATTTTTGATCCTTTATTTTGGTATTTTTTAAAATGGGGGAGTAATGACGATTTTTCAAAAAACAAAAAACGCCAATAACTATGAACTGGGGCACTAAATAAAAAATTTGAACTAAGAAAAGTTGTTTGTTTCAATGAGTTCTAACTGCCATTTTCGGGTGTTACTATTTAGTATTAACATTCTGTATATCACTATAACCGTTCTATAACCGTATACCGTCCGCGGGTAAGATTCTCTTTTGTACACTATTAATTCACACTGGCACGCGCGTTAAACACTTACTTCGCACCTTTTTTTGGTTACTTTTTATATTCTTGCCTTATCTACGACTAAAACATTCTGTCGCTTTCGGTAATCGTTTTGAGTAATCTTGAGGCTTTGAAACGCTTCAATAGTATAAAAAAGATGTTATACGTTCACGTATAGAGCACTGATGTCACAGCACATCAAACATAATTATGTAAATTTTTTTTTGTACCATTCTAACAACCAGCTCCGCGCCGTACATAAGGGCAAAGTCGTGTGGTGCACGAGGACGCCGAGGCGCAGAAAAGCCTCAAAAAAAAAGATAAAGCAACAAACTACATTGACAACAACAACAACAACAACAAATTGCTAGCTATTACATTGTTTATTATTTGTTTACTTTTTATTTTTACTCTTTGAGACGAGGGAACCGAATTGCTTCTCAAAAATAATATATTTTCCAAATGAGCGTACGCAATAATAGCATTTATTCGATCGAATACGTAATACGTAACATAATAACATGAATTGTGTGAACTCAAACAAATCTGATTTTATTCATATTTGAGTTTGAAATTTGGCTTGCAACGAGCCAACGAGTGAACAAGCGTTTTTCTCCTGTCTGAGCTTGCAATGTACGAAACTTTATATATTTAAGCGCTGCATTCATTTGTTGCCTAATGCCCGATCAATAATTAACTTAGCGAAGTGAAAAGGTGCATTGGGTAAAAGATATCTGTTTTCGAAACTTTCGTTTTTTGTAGTTTTATAGACTTTATAGTGATGTGTTTTGTGTTGTGAATTAAGGTGAGTTTAACTAAAATTTATTTTTTATTTTAGATTTATTAAAACATTAAAAGCCAAAAACTTGCATCTCAAAAATCCTTTTATATTTGATTATATAAACATCATTGTTAATTGAAAAAATTCAAACAAAATAATTGATAAACACTAAATTACTATTTATAAAAATTTATAAATTTTGAAACAACTTGAAATAAGTAATGTTGAGAAAATACCTTCGAGTTTGAGTTTGAGACGTCGAAACATTTCAATTTTTCATGAATAATTTGTCAATATGTTTACTTACGTATTAATTTCTTTACAGTATACAGGATGTCAGAAAAAAAAAAGAAATTGTCTGGATACCAAAATTTGCTGAATGAAAAAAGAAAAGGAGAAGAAGAACTGGAAAACCACGTCAAAATTACGCATTTTTTTTCAAAGCCTCGGTCTACTTTGCCAAATATTAATAACAACAATAACACAGCTAAATCCCTATATTCTGAACCTGTACTTGAAACAAGTATCAGCAGCAGACAATAAACTGATCCTCTAGAAAGCAATCTATCAAAATCCTCAAGTTCCGCTGATAATGAGAAATCAACACCTTCAAAAATTACCAAAACGGAAAATATGAGTCAACTTTTGAAAGATGCTGCACTATGGCCAAAGAAATTACGTCCTAATAATATTCAAGAATTAGTAGAACGTGGTCCTGCTCATTATCAAAACAAAAGGGTTATTTATCCGAGAGATCCGGGCGTAAGTTTTCCAATAGTTACTTCTTTAGAATTTCACTGAACAAAGAAAAAATAAACAAAAAATCCACTTTAATGCTTCTGTTGCAAATTTTTTTAATGACAGCGATTTAAAATCTGTTCGCCTAAGTGATGAATCTGGTTACAATGACTGGTAGCATTTAAGTGAACAGTTAAACATTCATGAAAAGATAATTATTTTCGGGTTTTGAACCGCGTTCCATATTTACACTTTTCACAAAATTTATAAAACTTAGAAAACTTACAAACTTTGAAAAATATGCAATGTTTCGACGTTTCGACAGTCATGTCGCTGTCTTCTTCAGAAAAAACTGAAACTGAAGATATAGGATCCTGACAAGCTTTTATATTATGCCGTTCGGGTTCCATATTGGCGCTAGATCGATTCCATTATCCCTATTAAAATTGTCCTACTTTTGGATTTCAATGGCTTCCTTGTATAGTCTAGGCCAGAAGTTTTGGGATTTAACCAACATTGTTGCTTCTTCAAATTTTATCGTGTGATCGGTTTCTAAAAAGTGTTCCGCAACAGCAGATCTTGTGTAATGTTTCTTTGTATCCGCCTTATGTTCTTTTAATCTGGTAGCTATGTTGCGTCCCGTTTGTCCTATGTAAGCCAGCCCACACAAACAAAGGATGTGGTAGACCCCTGGTTCCTCGAGTGGTGCTTTTGTTTCTTTTCATTTTGAGAAATAGGCGGATATTTTATTTGTTGCGTGAAGATCACTTTGATATTTTTCTCTCTAAGTATCCTGGTTATTTTATCCGTGCAGCCTTTTATGTAAGGAAGGAAGGAAGTTGCCACGGGTTCCTCCTTCTTTAGTTTTTCCTTACTGTGTTTTTTAATTGCTCGATATATGTCCCCACACAGCACAAGCATATCTAATGGATATGAAATGTACACACCACCCACACAGCACAAGCATATCCAATGGATATGAAATGTATACACCAACCATGGATACCGGAGGTGCATCGAACATCCATATTTAATATTATGAAGCAAGGATGGAGGTCCATTGGATATATCATTCCGTCACGGAAAGATCTTCATAGTATGTACATAGGACCTCCAGGTGGATAATCATTTTACATCCATATGGAGATATATTGAACAGTCATATGAACGTACAAAATACATACATATGGAGGTTCAATGAACATTTAATTAAAGTATAATAAACATTCATTTTTTTATAGAACCTTCATATGTAGGTAAAATATATGTGCATATCTATATATTAACAAAAAAATATGGCCACACGTCAAATAAAGTCAATACAAAATGCCAATAGTGATATTTTCCAGATGCAACAACTCCGGTTGGTCCACATAAAATATGACCACTTGTTGATTTTCACTCAAACACAATCGAACTTTTTTATTTACACATTTTCTCATTTTTCTAGAGCTTTTATCCATTATTTATATTATAGAAATCCAAATACTTACTAGATTAATGTACAGCAAAAGTAAATTCAAATATGCAAAAATACCTTGTCTTTACCCAATAAACACATCTGTACTGGCAATGTACTCCTTAGCCGGCACTCAGAATGCTGGCAATGTACTAAAATGAAGTACACTGCCGGTAACCAGGTGACACACCGGCCGATATATTGCCGAATGAATCTTGCCAATGCAGAAATTGCATCGAACCAATATCGGCAAGTTATGTATATTAATACAAGTTAAATGCAGAATGCCAGTGAAATCTGTGCAATATAATATGTACTTTGCCACCACATAAATAGTGCGCAATTTTAAAAGCATTGGCAATGTTAGCAACTTAACACAAATTAAATGCATACAATGGTATTATCATTTTTAATTTAATTGATAAAACAATTTGGAAACTTAACATACAATGTACATATATGTACTGAAAAAAATTTAAAAAATATAAAAAACCTATTTACATTCATTCTGTGCTTATGTTTATTGGCGTCTTTCATACCCACTACTCCTGGTGTTTATCGAGTGTTGTAAAGCTGCACCAAAATTTGAATTTTTTCTTATGGATACTGTAAAATAAAAATTACATTGTAATGCTACTCAAATAACTTATGCACTTTTTTAGCAATTTCTAAACTAAATTTTTAAGTTTTTGAAGTAATTATAAAGAATTGCTTTGTAAATAGTTGTGAAATTAAATTACAACTCGAAAGTCAAGTTTGGCAGTAATGCACTTGAAATCACATAACGTTAATATACATATAAAGTTAATGTTTTAAGTTTTAACCTATAAACTATAAAATACTCTGAAGCCTCTTACCATAAATTAAATTTAAAATATTTTTACAAATTTGTTTTGCTTGATCCAGACCAATTACTTGGTTAAAACATGTCTCGTTTGCTGTATCTTTTCATCCAACAAAGTAGATTGAATCGATCTAAAAAAAAATTTCAATTAAATAAAACTCAGCAATAAGAATAATGAATTGGGAAATTGTAGATAAACTCACAAACTGGCTCTTAGATTACAAATTCCAAAGTCATTATATATTTTCTCGAAAACGTGTTAGTTTTTAGGTTATATATTTATTATTAAGAAATAATTTATATTTGAATTTAATACTTACTTATTTTGTTTACCCATCCATCCTAAATAATGAAAAACAAACACATTTTTTCGAAATTTTAAAGCACAAAATGGTTTGCATACGATAAATACAAGCTAAACAAAAAGCCAAAAAGTTTGCGTGTGCAATTAATTCTTTGATTAATTCAGTGGCGATAATATACGCCAAAACCTTGGCGAAAACAAACGAACAACGAAGAAAGTTTAAATTAAACCGCGCCAAGTATTTTTTTTTACTTTTTCAATTTTTCATTAAATTTGTTGTTGCATGTTAAATATTTACTACAAATGTTAAATTTTAGAGAATATAATTATTTCTAAATAATTTTGATAAAAAATAGCAACTCACAAAATTATGTAGCATGATACATAAAAAAAAATGTTTCCGAACATAACACTTACTATTTCACAGATATCCATGAATGTATATAAGATGCATATACAATGGATATTGAACTACGGATGTACATCAATGGATATTATATGGATAAATATGTATATCCATTGCATCTCGCGTGCTGTGTGGGTCTGCTTTTCTGAAACCGTTTTTTATTAAGGCGTTTGTTAGGTGACCTAGCTCGGTCTTTAACGTGTTCGTTTCACTGATCGCCTTGGCCCTGTGTACTAAAGTTTTTAGAACTGCAAACTTCTAAGCTGGATGATGATATGTGATTCGGCGTTGAG
Organism: Aquatica leii; assembly: GCA_035610365.1. NCBI lineage: Eukaryota > Metazoa > Arthropoda > Insecta > Coleoptera > Lampyridae > Aquatica > Aquatica leii. The sequence goes on from CM069435.1 coordinate 19,314,274, forward strand.
GAATCTGTCAGTATGTGTCGGTTTTCTATATACTTGATGTCCCAATTTGTTGTCCATATTTCGAGTGACCAGTACGTCCAAGAACGGAGTGCTTCTGTTTGTTTCCTGTTCCAAGGTAAATTTGATGTTGAAACCTAACTGGTTGATGTGATCCAGAAAGTTGTGTAGTGTTTCTGTTCCATGAGACCAAATTACAAATGTATCGTCCACATAACTTAGCCAGCATTTTGGTTTGAAGGTAGCGGTTTCTAATGCTCTTTCTTCAAAATCCTCCATAAATATATTGGCGATGACTGGAGAAAGTGGTGATCCCATGGCTGCCCCTTCAATTTGTTTGTATACAATATTGTTGAATGAGAAATACGTGGATTTTAAGCATAGCTCAATTAGTCCGTTAAACTCCTCATCCAAATCCGCTTTTCGTAATTTGGTCTTGATGATCTCCAGTGTTGTTTGTAGTGGCACTTTTGTGAAGAGAGAAGTCACATCAAAACCGACTAAAATGTCTTCTGGTTCCAATTTAATTTTTTTAATTCTTGAGACGAAGTGCTGGGAATTATTTACGTGATGGATGCTTTTTCCCGTAAGCGGTTGTAAAATAGTACATAAGTATCTAGCCAGAGGATGAGTGACTGAACCTGTAGCACTCACAATTGGGCGAAGCGGTACCTCTAGTTGGACTTTACAGCAGCCGAAATCTTTCTCTTTAGAGGTTTTATTGGATTTCTCTTCAATGGTTTGTACGCCGAATCTTGTAGCAAAGTATCGATTTTTTCCATGTAGTCGTTGGTGTTCATGATTACAGAAGCATTTCCTTTATCAACTAGTAGTACAGTAATTTCTTTGTTGGCATTAAGTTTCCTTAGAGCATTTCTACTACAACACTACACTTTCTGGATCACATCAACCAGTTAGATTTCAACATCAAATTCGCCATGAAAAAGGAAACAAACAAAAGCATTCCGTTCTTGGACGTACTGGTCACTAGAAATATGGACAACAAATTGGGACATCAAGTATATAGAAAACCGACAGATACTGACAGATACCTCAACGCAGAATCACATCATCATCCAGCTCAGAAGTTTGCAGTTCTAAAAACTTTAGTACACAGGGCCAAGGCGATCAGTAAACCGAACACGTTAAAGACCGAGCTAGGTCACCTAACAAACGCCTTAATAAAAAAACGGTTTCAGAAAAGCAGACATATATCGAGCAATTAACAAACACAGTAAGAAAAAACCAAAGAAGGAGAAACCCGTGGCAACTTCCTTCCTTCCTTACATAAAAGGCTGCACGGATAAAATAGCCAGGATACTTAAAGGAAAAAATATCAAAGTGAGCTTCACTGCAACAAATAAAATATCCGCCAATTTCTCAAAATCAAAAGAAACAAAAGCACCACTTGAGGAACCAGGGGTCTACTACATCCCTTGTTCGTGTAGGCTGGCTTACATAGGACAAACGGGACGCAACATAGCTACCAGATTAAAAGAACATAAGGCGGATACAAAAAAACATAACACAAGGAAACTTTAGAAATAAAGTAAAAAATTTGGCTGCATCGTTGACCAAAAAATTACAAAATTTTGAGTTCATTTGTATTCTAATATTGTGATATAATAATTTAAGTAAAGCTAACATTGTTAGTAAAATTATTCTAAAACCGATCTTTGATGTTGCTCAGTGTTGTAATCATTTAAATAATTCGAATAATTTTTTGAAAGCTTATCGCTTCGATAAAGGTTTTAGTGATCTATTGATTGATGCTTAAGAAATAGCATCCAGCTTAAACATAGAACCTTAATTCAAAAAACAAAGAGATTTAAGACCGCAAAAAATTTAAAAAAAACGTTTTGATTATGAATGTGACGATGAACCGATCCACGACGAAACTTTAAAGTTCAAAGTTGATTGTTTTTTTAATGCTTTGGATGTAATCATAACATCAGTGGATGAGAAATTCCAATTACTTTCTTCTTACTCTAATAATTTTGCGTTTTTATAGAATATTGATAAATTGAAAAATTATTCTTAAAAAGGTACAATTAGAATTATGTCAAAAAGTTGAAAAGTTATTAAACGACAAAACTCACAATGCAATATTTACAAAAATTTGATGAAAATGTTATTACGGAACAGGATGTAGTGGGATTACAGGAAACATGGATGGAAGAAAAAGAATGGGAGTGGTGGGAAAAAGAGTTGCCAGAGGAATTTGAGTGGGTGGTGCAACATGCAGAAAGAGAAAAGAAAAAAGGGAGAGCAAAGGGGGGTATAATAACGGGAATAAGAAAAAAATGGCTGAACCAGGAAAAGAAGGAGAAAGTGCAACAGAGAAGAGGAGTTGTAGAAAGGAACATGCAGTGGGGAAAAACAAAAATAAAAGTGGTGACGGTTTATAGCAGTAGAATGAAAGACACAAGGAAAACTTAGAAGAGATGATAGAAGAGAGGGAAGAGGGATTGATAATAGTAGGAGGGGACTTCAACGCAAGAATAGGGGAAGAGGGGGAATACAAGAAAGAAAAGGGACGGGAAAGAGACAAACAAAGGACAAGGTGATAAATAAAGAGGGAGAGGAACTGCTGGAATTGTGCAACCAAAAAGGATGGGAAATAATGAACGGGAACAGAGAAGATGATGGCAAGAGGAAATTTACGTACATAGGAGGAAGGGGAGAATCAATAATAGATTTTGTAATGACAAATGAAGAGGCCGCAGAAAAGGTAAAGACATTTAAGGTGGGAGAAAGAATAGAGTCAGACCATCAACCACTGGAATTGACAATGGAAGGAAGGGACAGAGAAGAGAGAGAGGAAGAGGAGAAGTACATAACTAAAAAAAAGTGGACAGAAGAGAGTATAAAAAGATATAAAGAGAGAATAGGGAAAACGGTATGGATAAGGAAGGAAGTACAAGAAAGTGTAGAGGAAATGAGAGAGATGATGGAGAAAGCAACAGAGAGAGTCAGATTTAGAAAATGGAAGAGGGAGAAAACTGGATGGAAGAAATGGTGGGATAAGGAATGCAAGGAAGCAAAGAAAAAGGCAAGAAGAGCATTAAGACAGTGGAAAAAGGGAAGAAAGAAAAAGAAGAATACAAAGAAGCAGTAAAAATATACAAAAACATGCGATAGAAAGAAGGAGGAAAACAAAAAGAAACAAGAGGAGCAGATTAAAGGAATAAAAACGGAAGAAGATGTATGGAAGTACCTAAAGAAGCAGAGGAAAAAAAACAGGACGTCAAAGGGAATAAAAATTAAAGAATGGGAGATATATTTTCGGAACCTGTTGATAGGGGAAGAACAAAAGCAGGAAAAAGAAAAAAGTAAGACAAGAAGAAGGAGATAGGGATAGAATAAGGGAGCAAGAAGTAATAGAGGTGATAAAGAATATAAAAAAAGGAAAGGCGACAGGAGAAGATGGGATACAAGGAGAAGAGTAGATATACGGGGGAGAAAATGTAGCAAAAAGGATGACGGAAATAATAAACAAAATATGGAAAGGGGAAGGATTCCCAGAGAGATGGAGAGAGGGAATAATAAGCCCAATACATAAAAAAGGCGAAAAAAAGAAAGTCAAGAATTATAGAGGGGTAACATTACTGAGCTCGGTATACAAATTGTACGCGACAATACTGCAAGAAAGATTACAGAAGGAAATAGAGGAAAGAAGTTTGGTACCAGACGGACAAGCGGGATTCAGAAAAGGAAGAAGGGCGATAGACAACATATATATAATGAAACACTTAGCAAATAAAGAACTAGAAAAAAAAAAGAGGGAAAATGGTAGCACTATTCGTAGACCTAAAAGCTGCTTTTGACAAAGTGAATAGGGAAAAGCTGTGGGAATATATGAAAAGAAAAAAAATCAATGAAAGATTAATACAAAGAATAGAGGAAATATACGAAGAAACGAGAAGCAGGGTTAAAGTGAATGGGGAAGAAAGTGAGAAATTCATAACAAAGAGAGGGTTGAGGCAGGGATGTCCACTGAGCCCAAGCCTGTTCTCGGTATATACGGGGGATCTGGAAGAGACAATGAGAGTGTAGTGGTGGTGCTCCCGTGTCGGATTGTAGACACCTGGACGGCCACGCCACGGATCGAATAAAACAAGTATGCGGTACTAAATCCTTTATTGTTGGTAATTTGGGTGGTGTACGTTTGATCGTCGTGTAATTAGAATTATAGCCCCAACAGGACCCTCTTGCTAATCTTAATAAAAACAAATATTACAATTTGGTCTAAATTAAATTAATTGATTTGAATGCAGTTGCATGCTTAAATATTTATAAGGTTGTATTTTACAAAGTGCCTTAACCGATGCAACAGCTTCCAATCAATGCTAATATAAATTCACTTAATAAATACCTTAATTTTATATAAATGCATATTTTTATTTAAGTGCTATGACCACAAATATAATTAACAATTTACTTACATTATCAGTATTAATACCGCACGACTGTCTTGTCGAATTGCAAGAGGTAAACAGGTAATTTTAAGTATTTCGCGCTTCGACAAGGACGTTTAATACTGATAATGCAGTATCACAATTACAATACAACATTGAATAGTGTGTACAGGGTAACACTTCGTTACAAGAAAAGCGAAGCGTAAGTTTAAAAATAGGTTAACAAATACAATACTTCGCAATTAACATCTAAGAGTTGCTTTATATGCGCGTAAAATTGAATGTGCGATTTAGTAATTTCATTGTTATCTGATCTTCGAGGATTACGGAAACGGAGTAGTAAACTCCTTAATTATTTTAGGTGAAGACCATATTGGTGTAAATTTTTGATGAGTAGTACGGGAATTGACGCCGGAAACTGTTTTACTAATACCTTTGCTGACACGAAACTTAGTTTGCGGAAGCTTTCCCTTATTATAATATTTTTTCGCTTTAACGTGGGCTTTTTGAAGATATTCATGGACTTCGCCTAATGTTGGCTTTTTCTCAGTCGACAAAATAGATTCCAAATTCCATATATTATCGAGCGGAGTTGTTATATCTCTGTTTAGAAAAATTGATGATGGGGAGGTTCCGATTGCATCATGATATGTACTATTGTAATTTAATACAAAGAAAGGAAGTAATTTATCCCAAGATTTATGTTGCATGGAATATTGTTTAATTAAAAGTGTCAAGTTATATTTTAGATTTCGGTTGCAACGTTCGCTAATGTTAGAACTTGGATGATAGGGAGACGAAAATGCTTGACGTATACCCCAATTCATGCAAAGTTGTGCTATGATATGGCTAGAAAAACACTTTGCGTTATCCGATACTAATGTTTTTGGTGGACCGTAAGTTGAAAATAAGTCTGTTAAACATTTGGCAGACACCTGTGCAGTAGACCTACCAGTAGGATAAACCTTAAGCCATTTGGAAAAAGCATCGACGCAACACAACATGAAACGATATCCATTTTCTGAAGTAATCACCGGACCAACATAATCTATGTAGATTTTATCCCAGGTTTTAGTAGGTGGAGTACTAGCAAGATACACATTTACTTGAGTATTAAGTGGTTTGCACGTTTGACAAAGATGACATGCCAAAACATAATCTTTAATATGTTTGTACATTCCGTGCCACCACACTCTTTTTGCGATCGAACGATAAGTTTTTACTATAGAGTTATGGTTTCCTATGCGCGAATCATGATAATAATAAATTATAGTGTTTTTTAAGGAATCTGGAAGAACTACTCTCTTGTGCCTATTCCGCCCTTACAATGAATTAACAAACCGTCCTCAATTGCAAAGTTATTGACATCTTCTCCGTTTAGAATACGGCCTCGGATGAGTTTACAATATTCGTCGGCTTGTTGGTGTTTCTCAATCGAGATAAATGATTCGGGTATCTCCAGAAGGGAATTGCACAATAGTAAAGAGGAATCTAAGTCACCAGTAGTATTATCTTGAACTGAATCATCAAATAGACGGGATAACCCATCGGCGGCATTATTTAAGGTGCCAGGAATGTGTTCTATAGTAAAGTTAAACTTTGATAATTTCAGAAGCCATCGGCCAAACTTTGACAACTGATTTGGATGATTAGATAACCATCTGATAGCGTCGCAATCAACTTGTAAAATAAAGTGAGAGTCCGTAACAAAATCTTTAAATTTATCTAGACTAAAAATAACGGCTAGTGATTCCTTTTCATAAACAGAATATTTCCTTTCTGTGTAAGACAGTTTTTTAGAAGCAAATGCAATCGGATGTATACCGTCGTCAAATTGTTGGAGCAAAATTCCGGAAATTCCTATATTACTGGCATCGGTTCGAATTATAAATTTTTTGCTGAAATCTGGTAAACGCAAAACAGGTGCCTTTGTAATCGGCTTTTTAAGTTTTTCGAAAGCGGTTACATGACTATCGGTAATAATAAATTTGACGTTTTTTTTTAATTCATTAAAAGGAGCAACCATCTCTGAAAAATTCATTATAAATTTAGAACAAAATGAGACTATTCCGATAAATTGCTGTACTTGTTTGACATTTTTAGGAATTAGTAACTTAGTAATAGCTTCAACTCGTTGCGGATCAATTTGAATACCACCAGCAGAAATTATGTGACCCAGTATTTTAAGTTTTGCCATTGCAAATTTTGCCTTATCAGGGTTTAGGGTAATGCCACAACTACGAAAACGATCTAAGACTATCTTTATATGTTGAATATGTTCCCAAGGATCTTTGGAGAAGATAATAAAATCGTCGAAATAATTTAAGAAGAACTTAAAACGAATATCAGAAAATTCACGACAAATAAGCCTATTCAATCCTGTGGGACTTACTTTTAACCCGAACGGAAGAAAATTATATTCATAATGATGCGTCATTGTAACAAATGCGGTATATTTTTTGGAAGTTTCTTTTAAAGGAATCTGATGAAAAGCTGAATTCATATCGAACAATGTAAATATTTTAGCACCTTGAAGGTAGGTAAATATAGCGAGTTGGTTAGCTGGGGGAAACGGGTCGCACTGCATGATTTTGTTTACGGCCCTGTAATCCACAACAAGACGTCTGCTAGAATCTTTCTTTGAAACGAAAAAAACTGGACTAGCGTATTTTGAAGTACTGTAACGGATAATTCCACTTTCTAGTAACGTATTAAGATGTTCATCTAGTTCCTTTTGTTTAACTGGATTTAGATAAAATGGATTCTTATAAACTGGTTTCTCTGAAGTAACCTGAATTTCATATTCAAAACCCTTAACAAATCCCATTTTCTTAGATAGAACATCCGAATAATCAGAAATTAATTTATTAATTTGTGAATCTTGAGCGTTATTTAAATCATATTTACTTTCGCATATTGAATTTGAAAATATACAATTGTTTTTTTGGTTGTGGGGTTTACAAAAGGGAATAACAACATCCTGCGCAAATTTAAAAGAAACGCATTTGTTACAATGACGCATCATTATGAATATAATTTTCTTCCGTTCGGGTTAAAAGTAAGTCCCACAGGATTGAATAGGCTTATTTGTCGTGAATTTTCTGATATTCGTTTTAAGTTCTTCTTAAATTATTTCGACGATTTTATTATCTTCTCCAAAGATCCTTGGGAACATATTCAACATATAAAGATAGTCTTAGATCGTTTTCGTAGTTGTGGCATTACCCTAAACCCTGATAAGGCAAAATTTGCAATGGCAAAACTTAAAATACTGGGTCACATAATTTCTGCTGGTGGTATTCAAATTGATCCGCAACGAGTTGAAGCTATTACTAAGTTACTAATTCCTAAAAATGTCAAACAAGTACAGCAATTTATCGGAATAGTCTCATTTTGTTCTAAATTTATAATGAATTTTTCAGAGATGGTTGCTCCTTTTAATGAATTAAAAAAGAAAAACGTCAAATTTATTATTACCGATAGTCATGTAGCCGCATTCGAAAAACTTAAAAAGGCGATTACAGGGGCTCCTGTTTTGCGTTTACCAGATTTCAGCAAACAATTTATAATTCGAACCGATGCCAGTAATATAGGAATTTCCGGAATTTTGCTCCAACAATTTGACGACGGTATACACCTTATGTATCTAACGATTAGCGCACACAAAACAACTCTTATACTAAATAAATTACAATTGTTAAACAAACAAACAAATCTATAAATAACTTAAATAAATTTATATAATTGCATATTTTTATTTAAGTGCTATGACCACAAATATAATTAACAATTTACTTACATTATCAGTATTAATACCGCACGACTGTCTTGTCGAATTGCAAGAGGTAAACAGGTAATTTTAAGTATTTCGCGCTTCGACAAGGACGTTTAATACTGATAATGCAGTATCACAATTACAATACAACATTGAATAGTGTGTACAGAGTAACAAGAGGACAACAGACAGGAGGGATAGTGGTAGGGAAAGCTAAGGTATGGTCGTTGGCGTATGCGGATGACATAGTGCTGGTGGCTAAGAAGGAAAAGGAAATGAAATAGATGATGAAAACGCTAGAAAAATATATGAAAAAAAAAAGAATTGGAAGTAAACACGGAGAAAACAAATATAGTGATATTTAGAAAAGGAGGGGGGAAAAGAAAAAGAGGGGAGTGGAGATGGAGTGATGAGAAAGTGCAACAAGTGAAGGAATTTACATACCTGGGCAACACGATGAAACAGGATAATAAAGAGGGAGAACACATAAAGGAAAGGGTGAAGAAAGGAAACAGGCTAATAGGACAAGTATGGGGTGTGGTGGAAAGAATATTCAAGATGGATATAAAAAAAAGAAAATTGCTGTTCGAAAAATTAATAAAGGGGGTGGTAATGTATGGAGCGGAAATATAGGGCTGGAAGGAGTGGATGGAGGTAGAGGGGCTACAGGAAAAATACTGGAGATGGGTGTTAGGATTGGACAGGGATACACCGGGGTATATTGTGAGAGAGGAGGTTCAGATAGAAAAAATAAGGATTGAGACAGGAAAAAGAGCAATAAAATACGAGGAAGAAATGAGGGAAAGAACAGATTGCAAAATTCTGCAAGAATGTTGGAAAGAGATACAGGGAGGGAAAGTGAAGTACGGGCAGGAGGGCAGAGGAGAGTATTACAAAAGAAACGGGTACATGAGTGAAGAAGTGGAGAGATTAAGAGAAGAGGGGGTAGGGACAAGAGAAGAAATAATAAGGAGAGATAGAAACATCGAAAAACAAGAAAGATGGACAAAGATAAAAGAGAGCAGATATAATAGGAATTATAAAGATATCAAGGGTGAAGGGGTGCCGAAATATTTAAAAGACAGTGAGATTAAAAGCAACAAAAGGAAAAAAATGGTGGCAAGGTTCAGATGTGGCAACGAGGAGTTAGGGAACAAATATTGGAAGGAAGAACCAGAAAAGTTGTGCAGGCTATGTGGAGAAGAAACGGAAGATCTGAACCACATGAGAAAGAGATGCAGGGAACTAAGAGAAGAGGTGATGAAAACAGTGGATATCTTAGATGAAAACGGAAAAGGAGCGGAATGGATGAAGGAAGTATGGAGCAAGAAGAAAAAGTTAAGGGGGGAGAAGGGATAAGAAAATGTAATATATATGTATAGACAACACGACCAAATTTGTAAGCCAAATGGCAATGAATAAAGTTAAACTTATATATGTTATTACGTCTCCAGAAGAAACTTTAAATTATATAACAATTAACAACTTAGTGGATTCTTTTCCTAATACGAGCATAACACTTCGTATTTTATTAACAATGCCGGTTTATGTCGCTAGCGCAAAACGATCTTTTTCAAAACTCAAAATAATAAAAAATTATTTAAGATCGACCATGGGGCAAAACTCGCTTAGTAATCTTGCTATCATTTCAACAGAAACGGACCAGCTAAAAGAATTAGATACCGAAGATTTAATTAAACAATTTGCATAAATTAAAGCACGGTAAGCACAATTCACTTAGCTAAAATATTAATAACAATACCGAATAACTGGATATTAACCTTTAAAAGGTGACATGTTGCATTATTAAAATAATAAATTGTTTGTTTTTTTTGTCGATCGAACGAGGATTCTTAATGTTTTAAATAGTTTTTTCATTTCTTATGCTTTTGTATCATATATTACATTTAAAACTAAAATATAAAAATTTTGAGTTGTAATACTGTTAGAATATATTTCTGTTTTCTATAAGTTTATAATTATGTTTTTCCACTACTAGTTGTATACGCTTGCATTATTACGTATAATAGAAGGCCGTGAAGTTGTACTTTTTTAAGCGCAGGTAAATAATATTTCATTATTAACTAGTAGTTAATAATGAACATATTTACATTTTCTGATAATACTGCAACAGTTTCAAAGAAAAAAAGTTTACCAAACTGCGTACCAAGAGCAAGAGATTTTATTTAATGCTAATTTAAGTTTTCAAATCGCTCAATTAATAAATTAATTTGAGTTTAAAAAGTAAGTTATTTGAAGTTCGCGCTTAATTAAATGTGAATATTATTGAGTTAAATATGTTTTAGATATAATCAATGGTTAAAATAATAATGTTTTTAAACAATTTAAACAACTTTAGCAATAAAAACTTACGTTATCTGTTTATTTTTGTGTTTTAAATCACAATTAAGAATTACAACAAAATTAATTCTATTAAACTAATGACAACTGTCAGAATTACTGACTTGATTTTTAATTTAAAATTAATATCTTAAATTTTAAATTTGATTTAGTAACAGGTAGAAAGGTTTTAATAATTCTAGTAGTGGAAAAAATTGTATATATAACACGGTTGAGAAGTTCATTATAACCTGCGCGATTTATATCCCTCGACGCTTCGCGTCTCGCGATATAATCTATCGCTTAGGTTATAATGATGCACTTCTCAACCTTGATATATAATATACTATTTTCCACTACTAGTTGTATACGCTTGCATTATTACGTATAATAGAAGGCCGTGAAGTTGTACTTTTTTAAGCCCAGGTAAATAATATTTCATTATTAACTAGTAGTTAATAATGAACATATTTACATTTTCTGATAATACTACAACAGTTTCAAAGAAAAAAAGTTTACCAAACTGCGTACCAAGAGCAAGAGATTTTATTTAATGCTAATTTAAGTTTTCAAATCGCTCAATTAATAAATTAATTTGATTTTAAAAAGTAAGTTATTTGAAGTTCGCGCTTAATTAAATGTGAATATTATAGAATTATATATATTTTAGATATAATCAATGCTTAAAATAATAATGTTTTTAAACAATTTAAACAACTTGAGCAATAAAAACTTACGTTATCTGTTTATTTTTGTGTTTTAAATCACAATTAAGAATTACGTCAAAATTAATTCTATTAAACTAATGACAACTGTCAGAATTACTGACTTGATTTTTAATTTAAAATTAATATCTTAAATTTTAAATTTGATTTAGTAACAGGTAGAAAGGTTTTAATAATTCTAGTAGTGGAAAAAATTGTGTATATAACACGGTTGAGAAGTTCATTATAACCTGCGCGATTTATATCCCTCGACGCTTCGCGTCTCGCGATATAATCTATCGCTTAGGTTATAATGATGCACTTCTCAACCTTGATATATAATATACTATATCTACCTCAATGAAAACATACTTGTATGGCTTATGGCTTGTACCTACGTAAAATATAAAAATGAATATAAATTTATGAAAATACTTTTTAAAATCTTTTTTCAACAGTGGATAATAATACCTAACGTAACCCGTATCTGTACTCACATATGAACGTAATACAAATTTGGGGCGTTATTTTAAATTTGTGCGGCCCTGCTAACACCCTAAAACCAACCTGGAAAGTTTTAATTCTTTAAATTAAAGGTATACTTAAATAAAACAATAACGTAATGTTAATTATGTATTTGTAGACGCAACGTTATTGGTTGGAAAAAAAATTAACACGTCGGATCAAGGTGAAGTCCTTGCGGGACGTCTACCTTTAATCAAACATTACTCGTATAAGTTGGCAATTTCAACTGGCTCGTAAAAAAACTAAATGTAAAAATAATCTTAATGGCTTCTAAAAAAATTACGTATTTACCGTTAATTTAACACTTAGAAAACGAAATAAATTACTGATAGGAAATTGAACGCAGTTACTTATCACCTGCAAGTCAAGGCGCTCAATCATGTTTACAGATTTTTTCGTTTAAACATCAATTAGCGCTTGTAATTAAAATTACAATAAACTACATAGTTTCAATATCGACGCGATTAATAACTTTGAAAGACTCGCGGATTTTTACGTGCGCGTCTAATCGATTTCTGTTGTTTCAGGTAATCAAGATTAAAGATCGTCCGCTTTAACGAAATAAAAGAAAATGTTAAAAACTTGAATAGGAGTTGGTTAAATAAATTTATAAAAGAGGGGAATCATTTGGATTGAAATTAGTCGACGGTGCGGCTCCAAATAGTAAACATCTCCGTTTTAAAGCGGTTTTATCATTTTGGGTTTAATCCTAAAAATAAGATAAAATATGCGCTTGGATTTGATTCCGATGTATCAGCACAGATAAATCAGTGTTCGCCAAAGAAGAAAATGATCAAATTCTTTATGGACGACGAGGAGACGCACAATTTTTATTTAATTAAAGAACCGTATCGTTATTTTTTTTAATATCTTGTGGCGGTGCCAAATTATATAAATATAATGGCAATAAAGTGTCCTCCCACGCCGGTCTTAAAGAACTTTATGCTATGTGGACTAATTTTACTAATAATTCCCACCTGTGAATCGCAACTTTCGACGCAAGAAATTTTATTGAGGTTCACAAGACACATGGATGCCATGAAAAAATTTCCTTGCGAAGTTCCTCAACCACGTTCGATTAGTGTAGAAGAATTACTAGGAGACCAATTGGACACTTCGGAAAGTGCACAGCCACACACAACGGTTTTACATAGGTACGTCTTTTTCTTTTCTTTTCTGTTAAATATTTCGTCGCTTAAAATCATCAAAGCCGACAATATTTTATCTAAATTAATGTTATCTTTGATGTTAACGAACAAAATATGGGTCCGTTCAACACTCAGAGATAATCGTATATCTACACGTCCCTTTTGACCCAAAAGTAGAGCTTACACATACGGTGTTTATACAGAAAATACTAAATAACATTTATTTATCCAAAACGTAGACTCGTTAATCAAAAATGTTTAGCCAATCGGTCAAACTTTACGGGTGAGACTAATCTCGAGTGTTTGAATGTGATACTGAAAGAAAGAAGTAAAGTGCTGAATGATTCTACTTTCCGGAAACGTCTTGTACACAGTAATTAACTAGTAATACATAACGATGTTTACTAAGTTTGACTAAACATTGTCTAAAAAACATTTAGATATAAAACGAATTAATCCAACGTTATCAAGTATAAATATTTCCAGGAAAAACTACTGCGCGATTTCGTTTCTTTTAACATGTAGCGAATTATAGGCACGCGTGAGTTCCACGTGAGAAATAGTGTTGTATTCGTATTTTCGTTCAGACGAAGCAGACAAGCGCTTTGGCACCGTTTTGCCAAATAAATTTTATTAAAATAAACTGTTAACAATCTAATTTTACAGTCTACATTTTGACCAGAAAGTTAATATTTACATTAACATTCGTTAAATTATCTATAAATAAACTTTATCATTAATTAATAATAAGTAACGAGAATAATAATTAATTTGTTGGTTGTAAATTATAATACATGTCTCAATAAAAATTCTTTCCGCGATATGAAATGTGTAATTCATACAATTGGTACCCACAAAGTACTAAAAATTATTTCACAAGAAGTAGTAACAATGAGTAGCATCTTACATTTACTCAAGTAGGTTTGCAACCTGAAACAATTACAAAGATTTTAAAGAAACAAGAAAAAGCAATAATTTATGGTTAAACTGTAGGAGTGAGTTTATCGTCAACATACCTTCTTGCTTTACCATGGTTTTTTTCGTAGTTTTTTTAGCTTTACTCAAAAATTGTTATCGGTCATGAATTGGAAACAGAAGTCCAATGACAAGTTGGAAGTAAAAAACAAACAAATGATGCGAACACATCCTTGGGTTCGGATTGAGTTGTTGTCACTAGTGGACCCAAAAGTTGACGATTCTTTTATGAATTACCGAAATTTTTTTTGTTGTTGAAAGAATCTACTTAAAAAGTCGTTACAGTTTTACGCTTTGTCAATTTGTTATATTAAAAGTGTTTCGATGTGATTTTTGTATAGTATAAGTTTCGTCCCGGAACGTCCACTTTTCGCTACATTCAGTGTTGGCTGTCAATTTGTTGTTTTTCTTGACGGATGGAATTATCCAAGAAAAAACTATTGTCGTACGGTTTGTAGAGGATCGTCTAGTACGCGCCCGGTGAGGCTTCTATTTCTAAATATTCATACATTATAAATGAGTGTAGTGTAGTGAAAGTCTTTCTGGGGTAAAATTGATTTCTATTTTTGTGATTTAATTAGATGTTTCCGTAGTTTACTTATTTAAAAAACAAAGAAAGATAGTATATGTTTTACGCATGCGCTAATTTTATTATACATGTACTTATAAGTAAAAATTTAACTTATTCAAAAATTAAATACACTAAATCCTATTTTTAAATGTATTTTTTTTAAAACTACAATCAAAAACCAATAATTTTATTACATAATTTCTTTTGGAATTAGAATAAATACCTTGTAATTTTAAATTTAACATATGAAGGTGTGCATAAGAAACACATGGCTAAGTTCTTCTCGCCAAATCGTTATACATAACAGAGAGAGATAGCTCTGCAAATGAAAAAGTCAATTTCCATTAGCAACTTTGGATACCCACACGTATTCCATTAATGTGGAGATATTGACACCTGTTCGTTCATATTGAGAAAATGAGAGAAAAAATCAAGCTTGAGTACTGCCAATTTCTTAATGTTGTGAAACTCTATTTCTACCTGACATAGATTTTCGTGTAACTGCTTTGGACGTGAGTACTTATTGGTGATCAGGTAGAAAATGCAAATTGCTATCTTTGTAGTTCATCTAACCGTTTAAACTTCTTCTTAAATATTGTTGCAACTCCTCTAGACATGACAAAATCTTCGTTCACGCAATGTGCAATGGCGTAACCCCTTCGTGTTTAAAACAAGTCTTGTTGCTTCTTGGTTGTAACTCCGAACCTAACTTTTCCAAAAACCCATTCCATCGACCTGATTTCTGGTTCCCTTGGTTATTACTCTGATTCGGACCTGGTCTTGGGTAACGTTCGTAGACCATTTTTCGTTTGCCTCTGGGTGGTTTTCAGATACGATATACGAAGTGAGTAAATTAAGTAATAAGACTATTTTTTTCAATATTTTTATTCGAATAGAATTAAAATTCAATTTTGTCTCTTTCAAAATAACTTTCTTGGGAAACCACACACCGCTGAAGACGGTTCTTCAATCCTCATGGCAGTGCTGGAACTCGGATACTGGAGTAACCTTCAGCTGGTCGGTTACAGACATTTGAATGTTTTCGAGTGTCCCTTGAGGTAATTTTTCAATCTCGGAAAGAAGAGAAAGTAACAAAGACTCAAGTCAGGCGAATAAGGAGAGTGAGGAGTCACAGAAATGCTTTTTCGCAGTACGGTGATTCAACACCTAGTTGTTCTTGATGTTTGGTTTTACACAAATGGCCATTTCTCAAAATTTTTTAGGAGCCTTGTTGTGTTGGTGTGGATTTACCGTTTGGTCTTGAGACACAAACTTTGTGGACGATTCTCTGGCTATTGAAAAAACAGATCAGCATGCATTTGACCATCGACTTGCTCATTCTTGCTTTTTTGGGCCTTGGAAAGCTTGAAGTGAATCGCTTCATGCTCTGGCAATTCGTTTTAGGGTCATACTGAAACACCCAAGACTCGTCACTAGTAATAACATGTTCCAAAAAATCCGGATCATTTTCAATCGATTTCAAAAAGTCAAGACACCTTTGCACACCTTGTGAAAGGTTTTATGGAACTATTTTTGCGCAGATTTTTCTCATGTCCAATTCATTGGTAAAAATCTGATAAACGGTGGTGTCAGTCGAATTCAACTGTTTCAACCGACGATCTAAACGCATAAGATCCCAGATTCTGTCTACATTTTTATCAGTTCTTAAAGAAGTCGTAGTCGTAGTTTCCGTTGCACTGTTCAAGTTCAAACTCGTACTGTATCTATTCCTCTTCTAGGTTTTTTTACAGTTCACCTAATCTTTTTCGTACTTTTTTTTACGCCAAAGTGTGTTCTTGCTGTACCATCGTGCAGATGCTTAACACTTCTGACATTCGACTCTTGAGCACTACCAACTGTAATCTGTTTATCGTACCCTTGATACTTTCTAGGGATCGCTTAAGAATACCGTCTTCTACTTTTAAGGAGTCCTACAGCGCCCTGTATGCTTCCCACTCGTCATCTAACTATAGCAGTTCTTCGGAAACTTTTCTTCAAGTCGCGAACAATGGCTACAGTCTGCCAAACATAATCTTTTGGTTCCAATGACTGCCTAAGCACTCCCCCCCCCTCATTAAGAGACTAATGTTGCAAAACGAAATAAGTCGACGTCCAAGCTGTGCCTAAGCTAGATCCCACGCCCCGGAAAGGCCGACACCAGAGCACCGGACAGCGGGTCCCCGGTTGAGCTCTCTATCACTCTCGGATGCTCGTGTTGCTGCCAGGCCACGTTGAATGAGTCACCGTCACAGTCTCCTCCATCCTAGGACATAGATTCCTCTGCTACCTTGCAATGTTCGAACAGCCCTCACCCTCCTCACATAAACGCACCAGTATACTGGGGATACTGGAATTGGGTAGATTGCTGTCAATTCTATGGGTCTAAGGCGCAAGGCCACTCACATAAACCTTGGGCGTATTGGACCGCGTACAGCTACCACAAGACGCTTTTTCTGTCAGAAGGACTAGTCCCCTCTGTCCTGTTTTCGTATAATAGGACTCGGCCTTTCCTCTCCATTCAGAGCTAGGTCCCGGTTTACCGGCACTGGTAAAACCATTAAGCGAGTACTACCACGTTAGGATACGGTACGTTTCGGCCGTTGACACAGGATCCAAATTAACGCTTGAACCCTGAAATTGGGTAGAAACGTATCTATTTTAAGGGCAACAACACCACATGGTAAAATGTAGGCCCGTGTCAGTCATTTAGTTAACATCTGCACTGGAGAACCAGCACAGATGCTATCCAGAGTGCACCGCGAGGAGGCGACTAACATTACACTCCATGGTGTTCTGTGTCATAGTCATATTCTTACAATCTCTTGATCCATCTTGTCATTGGTCTTCCCGGTATACGTTCTTAGTAAAAATTATCGTCTATACAAATATTTGTGTTAGTGTTCTACGACCTTGACGACTGCTAACGTTCACTTCTTCACTTCTAATCAAACAATAACTCCTTTTTGGCCTGGACACAACTTTACTAAAATATGCGATGCAAATTTTCCATCTCTTCCATCTACCCCTTGAATAACTTAGAATCGGCAAATTGACTAGAGCCTGTTTTAGTTGATGGAACGCACCATGTCTGAGTATACTTGCTAGTTTTCTCACCGTTTGACTTAAATTTATAACGCTCATATCGACAGTTGCGGGAAAAATATAAGAATTTTTCTTTTTTCTATTGACTTCAACATCTTTTAAATTTTGAATTTGATCAACAAAAAATTTCTTACTTTTATTGGTTTCAAACTGAACTTTAATAAACTCTACAATAGACATTTTTTTCTGTGCCACCGACCAAACTCTTTTTCCTCGTCCTCCTTATCTATGTCAGATTCAAAACTTATGACAGATTCAATTTTATTTTGATTATCCAAGAAATCTTCGACAGCCGTACTGATCGATGATACAATTTTCTATTCTCGTTTAGTAGATCTTTAACAGACGTTAACCAAGTTTCAGGATTATCATCTTCCATGCCATGTGTTCTTTATGACAAACGTGTTGTTACCTGGGTTCTATGTATGGTGCGGCATATGATTTTATAATATTTGCCCTCATAGTGTTTAATCTGCGTTTGACAACTTTGGAAAATACTGTTTAGGTAATCATACCGCCAATGTTTCTTCAAGAACCCAAACACATTCACATCAAGCGTGTTTTTTTTACTCATTCTCTGGCCATGTGTTCCGATCTGTCTAAAAATAGTTTTGTTTATGTTGAATCACAAGATATATTTTAACAAACTGCAACAATCGTTTAAAACAAAGTAGACTTGCTGTTATTAAACAAGAAACAAACAAAGAAGAAACATAAAACAATGAACAATGAAACAGCAAAGGACGGACCAACTTTGATTTTCAAAATGGCAACTATTCGCTGACTGCTTATCTTTTATATCTTCTGTTGCAACTACTATTCTTGCCCCCAGTTCTAATTTAGTCTTTATTGGTGTCTCATATTCAGAGGTCTTTATCTGACCTCAGAAAAAGAAATCTACGAGAGTTAGGTCGGGGCTCCGGGCTGGCCACTCAACAGGACGTCCTCTTCCAATTCACTTATTCGAATATTCTCTATTTAATAGTGCTATGACTTCTCGGGTTGTGTGAGCCGGCACTGCATCATGTTGAAACTAAAGTCTTCGTCTGATGTTTAGCGGTAAGTTATCAAGAAGCTTCGGCACAACGTTATTTAAGAAATTAAAATAATTTTTACCATTCAATCGTTTTTGAAGAATGTAAGGTCCAGTAATTTACATACCTACGATTCCAGCCCGTGCATTTACTGAAAGACGTTGATGCGCACGAATAAATGTTACGTGGAAATTTTCATCACACCACTGGTGATTATTGCGAGAATTCAATACACAAGCTTCGTCTGTAAATAAAATAAACGCCTTTTTCTTTCAGAACTTGCCAAACTGTCACGTGATTTACATATAATCTATTTGATATTATTTTTGTGCTCGTTGATAGCTCATCTACAATAATTTAAAGAACAGTTTCTTCAAATGCAGGGGTTCTACGAAATCTATTGGAATTTCCACCAAAATTTCCAGTCTCTGAGAAACGTCTACATATTCTTCTAAATCTTGAATCTTTCTACTCGTTTTTCTTTGTCGTAAGCTAGATGAGACCTCAGGTTATTGCTCGACAAACTCTACTACACAAATACCATCGGAAAGGTTTCTATAAAAAGTATATCTTCCTCTGTCTGATCCTCGCTGATTTGACCAAATTCTTCATCATCACTTTAACATTTTGAGACCAATTTGTCAGCATTTTAAGTAAGTGACATTTAAAGTAAACAAAATGGCTAAATTATGTAAAATTAAGTTGAGCTACTACTAATATGCTTCTAAACTTTAAAAAAAGAATCTGCAAAATATAAGTGACTAAAAAAGTCGTTTGGAGATGCCAAAGATACTATTTTGGTGACTGATAAAGAACCAATGAACTACCGATTTGGCCATGGCCTCTTAAAATCACCACGTGCTTACTAATCTGGTACTAAAATATTTTTTTTTACACAGATTGATACGCTGTGACATTGCTATTATATTGACCTATATAGAATTATGTCAACGATTAATTCATTAAATCTTACAAAAACTTATTAAGCACATGTTCGTAACATTCTTTTAAACCCTTGTTATTATTTCGTGTAGGTTTATCAAGTAAAGTACGATAACCGACTTGGACGAGATAAATCTTTTTCCCATGGTCACGGTCAGATACGCAAAACTTCCGCAAACAATTGATAATTTATCTTAAATATTTTTTTTAACATTGTTTTGTTACGTTCAATTCAATCGCCACAAGGTGTTCATTACACTATAGATCATTAAAAAAAATCAATAGCCCGTACCATGGTGATTTGTGTACTTGCACGTACTAAAGCACGTACTTAACGACGATAAGAGTAATTGTTTCAACTAATTTTTTTAGTAAATTATAGCATAGCTTGTTATTAAATGTATGCGTTAAAAACGCAAGAAACAATTAAAATCTGCACTAAAACTGAGTTTAAAAAAATGTTTGGGATCATTTGATACCTAACCTTTCGGTCTGCCTGTCTGAGACGCCATAGTTTTTGAAGAAAAAAGTAACTATCCGAGAATATCTATCGATTCAGCGACTAATAAGCGTCAACTTTGCCTAAAAAATATAATGCATTGCACCAATTTAAACATATTTTGCACCAAAGAAGTTTTGGCGTTCTTCTCAGCTACGATGATTTTAATTATTTTGATTTCGGGCAATAAATTTAACAATCCAAAGTTTTCTTTTTTTACAATTTTATTGTTTTCTACCCAATGACTAATGACGTTAAATAAACATAACTGTTACTAACGTTATAATTTTGGCCAATAAGATGGTAGAATAAATTTCTACCATCTTATTGACCAAATTACAATGCAATCGCAAAAACTGTACGCCATTTTGTAACTATTGTTTGTGTAATTTTTCTTTTGTACAATTCCATGCAACCAAAAAATAGTGTAAACGTTAAATCTTTGAATTAAGCTTTCAAATTAAACTAAAAACTTACATATAAAAGTTATTTTATTGCTGACGTTGAAGTTATGTGGGGTGCGCTAATGAGGTAAAAGTGATATAATAAAAACGCAATACAACGTGTTCATGATAAGAATGCACAGCATGGGGATCTTGTAAACAGGAGAAGATACAGGGTGGCTTCTATTAATATAAAGTTAAGTTATTGAAATTATGTCTACATGCTGGTCGCAAAATTTCATCGTTTGTTTTCAAAATTTTCCAAAATCTTTTTTTTTAAATTTTCGATTTTTCCAATTTACGTATATATAAAAAATATGTTTTGTAACGTACGTACAACCATTGCAGTTAGGCGACCCACCACACACACAAGCACCTTCACTTACTAATAACTGCCCGCATCATGTCGCAACAGAGTGAGTCTAATCTCGTCATATGTCACCAAACGCACTCCGTGGTCATGACGTACCAAGACGAACTTCAACAGCCGCGTGTATTATCTGTTAAGAAATAACGTTATGCTCACCAGAGCGTTACAAGTGGCGCCCAATCTTGAGGCTCAAAATTTTGTCAACAATTATCACTAATCTTCACTTCTTCACTTGGTGGTATGACGTTCGGGACATTATACGCATATGGAATGATGCTATAAACAGTCTTAGAAACACATATGAACTAAATCACCAAGTGCTAAAACAATTCATCGAGCTGCCTGAACGGTTCATTCTAGAAAAACGAACACTTCTTCTAAAGATACCTATTAGTATCTGGCCAGAGAAAACGTTTCAAGTAGACATGGTGTATTCTGCCATGAACAAACGGATGCGACAGGCAGTCCCACGGTTGGCATTTACGTCCTTAGCATCTCTCATTAAAGTAAGAATGATGGAAGATCCATGTGTACCAATTTCACCAGAAACAACGGAAATCCGCGGAGACTTGACGCCTTAAACAATCTGATACAACCACATGAAAACTAATTAGAGCGCAAACTAGCATACGACGGTTGTAGAAAACCGGGGGTGATACAAAGTAATTGTCCAAAATGCTCCTGCAAAAAATAATTACATCTACATCTTGCTTGTCGAAATACACACCAGAAACTTCAACGTCCCAGTTTCAAAACCTGTGGCCACCGTAGAGATTGATGGTACCACAGGAATGCTATATGACCACCTCCGCAATCGACAGTATAGTTTCAAAGAACAAATAACGGCAATCTTCGCGAATCGTGAAGAGAAGCTTCAAGCTTACCATACTTCCTGATGCTCAAAATAGAACGATACTGGCGACAAAATTTATGCATGGTGTTGCATATACCAAATGAAGAGTTGCACTTTCTTAAAAAACCGCAACAAAAATTTTATTTCCACTCGGAACCAGCGATAGCCTCAAGCAACTCTTTGGGGATAAAACACCTCTACGTCAACCGCGATTTATGACATCTAGGTCTCCAAGACCACGCGCCGGCTTACAAGAAATTCGCCCACCTTGGCAGTTCTCCTACATTCGCATCGGAAAAAGTAACCTAAGACGATTCCTACTGTCACGATAGACCTTCGGAACCACGAGAAAAAGAAGATCTCAGTACCAAGGACCGTGGCAGACTACATGCGTTACTATTCTAACGCGCCAAGACTTTTTCAAGGTGAAAACCAACGTCATATTCGAAACACTGCATCGAGACGGATTTCACCCGCCGATCTATACGTCGACTACCACAAATTCAACGAAATAATTCCCACCGATTGCTATCCTTTACCATGAATTGACGATTTGCTGCATATAACGCGCGCTCCCTACATTGCGACCATCGACCTGCACCAAGGGTATTGGCAGATGATCGTACGAAACAAAGACAAGAACAAAACTGCGTTTGTAACACCTTTTGAGCTATACAGGTTCAAGCGCATGCCATCCGGCCTATAGAACGGATCAGTTACTTTTGGACCCACCAAGATACAGACTGAGAGGAGTGATCATTCCCGCGCATCTAGACCAAGTGATAGTGCTATCCGAAAACTTAGAAAAACGTTTCAATGACTAAAACGCGGTAATAACAAACTAAAAGTGTTTAGTTTGTAAATACGCCGCGATAAGTGTAATTTTTGTGGTATGTCGGACATGTAATACCTCCAAATCGGATAAGCGTCGACCCTTGCAAAGTACAAGCTATCGCGAAAATACAAGAGCCATGAAACGTGGAACACTTGATAGCTTACGTGAGAGTTTTCTCGTAACTTAATTGCTATCGACTAACTCAGTTTAATTCGGTGATTGGATCGTAAGTTCCGGTGTGCTAATTATAAAGACAATAATTGTTGAAGCAATCCGTCGTACAAAAAATTAAACTTGTCGGCCTAAATTTTACATTCCAAAAGAATAAATTTACATTTGTAAATTATAACACAAATATGCAAATCTCGATAATTCAGAGAACCAGAGCGCACCGTCTAATAATATGTTAACCAAAAAAAGTTTTATAGTTAGTTGTGACAACAATTTTATATGTACGTACGATTAAAATAGGAAATATACTATTTACAGTTTAGTTTTCCTTCGAAAAATGCAACTAGCTAACAGCACTTTCAAAAAATTTCCTAAAATTCGCTGAAACAAACAAATAGGTTTATACGGTGTTATCACAAATAAATTCCTCTGGGTTCATCCGATTAATGAGAAAACCAAATGCGCCGAGTTTCCTACAAATTTAATTGTGTTATTTTGGTAAGTGGGCCTCAACGTGGCGTGATCATAGAAATTTTTCCAATAAACAAAACGGATTTTAATATCTTGAATAAGGTGCGGGTATCAAAAAACCGCTGATGACAATACGGTAAAACTAAAGTAAATCACAAAAATATAAATCAATGCTTACTCCAGGAAAATTTTCACAAAGCTGCGAAAATATTCCACCCTTTATACAATGGATTAGTGTGAATTATTAGAAGTGAAAACTTCGCTGGGCACTGACGTTAAAACATGTACGAAGCGTCATACAACTTCTTCCATGGTTAATTCGATGGCAAACATTAACGAATTGACAGCAATGACTCCCAATGCAACGAAAAGTGAGCGTTCTGGGAATAAATTTTATACGATACAAACATCATACCGAAACACTTTTAACATAACAAACCTGCTCGTGGTACAGACGTTTTATCCAAAACTATGCTGCTGCGCTGTGCCAAAAAAAACACGGACTGGGAATGGGGTCCTAGCTAAAAAACAACATTTTTAGAACTTAAGAAGAAGCTTACAACAGCACCCATACTCCGCCAAGCTGACTTTGGTTTACTTTTTATCATTCGCTCGGACCCTAGCGATTACGCTACATGTTCTATTGCAGGGACAAGAAGCAGAAGAGCATTTGGTTGAATACGTCAGCTGCTTGCTGTCTCTAGCCGAAAGAAATTACAGTGCCGCTGAAGGTGAAATCTCCGCGGTGGTTTAGGCTGTGGAAGAGTTCCGTGAATACATCAAAGGCAGTTCGGTCACTAACCGCATTGCGTTGACTAATATCTGTCAAAACTCTTACCGGACGACTTGTCAGATCGGCGCTGATCCTGTAAACTTACGATGTTGCCATTTAAGCAAATCCAACAGAGACGGCGAATTTGTACATTTCAGACAGGACGTTTGCATAGTTATACTAGATGTACCTAAAAGATCAGCTATACGCGTAGGCGAGTTAAAAGACCCGGAATTGAAAAAATTATAAATTGTTTTGAAGGTTTACACCCCACGACTGCGGATCGTGCAAGGTGAAGATTGCGTAGTTACACAATGTCAATGGCACTGCTATACCGCTATGACCCAGAATTCAAGTCGGAAGAAGCTCAACTAGTCCAGGAAAGGGAAACAAGTTTTGTTGAATATCGTGACTCTCCGACAGCCCAACATTACAGCACTGAAAGGACATATTAGAAGATTCAAGTTTGATATTTTTGGGTGGGCATGAAAAAGTATATCGCTGACTATGTTAAAACCTATGCCAGAAATACAAAGCGCTCAATCTACATTCTGAAGCCTTGTTACAAACACCCGCTGCGGCAAGAAGATTCGAGCAGACCACTGTAGATTTCTTTGGCCCACTACCATAGACAATTTCCTCTATATGGGCCGAGCTCTTTGTCTTAGTAAAAACTGATGCCATGGCCTGCGCTCAAACTGTAACCAATGAAGTATTCCTACTGCTTGGAACACCCAGAAGACTATTAAACGACAATGACGTCAATGACACACAACTTTACAGCTCGTAACCGACTGCTTCAGGTGCTTACACCCTTATATCACCCCTAAGCAAACCCGATGCAAAAAAAAATCGGGATCTAAAGACCCAACT
Organism: Aquatica leii; assembly: GCA_035610365.1. Classification (NCBI taxonomy): domain Eukaryota; kingdom Metazoa; phylum Arthropoda; class Insecta; order Coleoptera; family Lampyridae; genus Aquatica; species Aquatica leii. The sequence goes on from CM069435.1 coordinate 19,339,092, forward strand.
GGGCATTCTAGTAAACGAACAACCTCAACTATGGCCTCAATACATTCTTGCCATAAGATTTGCCATGAATTCCACAGTTTGCTAGTCTACACAACAAAAAGACGTTTAAATGACGTTTGGTCGTAGACTCCGGGCCACAAAATTAACGTGCCGTTATCTATTCCAAAAATGTGCCAGAGCTTACACCATACTTGTTAGCACTAACCAAACGCATTCGCAATGGCTCTACCAGGAGTCTGCTCAAGAAATACGCTGATAGTCACCATGGAAACACTCTTCTTTACTAGTCAGAGTATCTAATCCTTGTGAAAACTCACACCATTAGCAACAAAGTTAAGGGATTCTCAGAAAATCTAGTGCCAAGAAGAGATGGGTTATGCTTAGTACTACAGCAAAAAGGGGCTTCTACGTACCAACTCGCAGAAACGAATTCCTGCGAAACTCCTGACGTATATCATGCTAGGAACCCCACTTCATTTCATGGTTCAGAAAAAAACCCACAGCCACCTCAACAGCTAAAAAGAAAAAGAGGGCGACATTTGGGCTCTATTGTGCATAAAAAGATATTATTATATGTCACTTAGAGGGGCCTGGAAAGGTCATAAGGGGTGCACGAAACCTCTAATTTAAGCATTTTACTGTTTACAAAATCCTCATGCTGTGCCTTCTTATGATGGACACGTTATATGATTGACTGGCATGAGTACTGGGATAATATTAGATAAAAGAGTTTTCTATTTTGACTCGTTTAAAGTTTTGAACAATTCCTGTTCTGTAGGGATTGGTAGTTTCTTCAAAACTGTGACTTAATTTCTCTAACGTTTCAGACTACTAATTCTGTTTCTGTTCTTATAGTCAGTTTAAGCTTTAACTAATTTTTAAAAAAATATTTTTTACCAATAAGAGAAGTTGGTAAAATTTCGATAATCGAAAATTATGTTTTAGAAGGCGTAAGCCCAATCTTAAATTGTTTTATTGACATTGCTTAGAAAATACTTTAAAAGAATAATTTATATAGCTAATTCGTTTCTTAATTTCAGATGCGACTCTGGAACGGGTTGCTGTTCCCAAAAATCCCAAGTATGTAAGGTAGCTCAGTCAGAAGAGGTGGAATTACATTTTTTTGTGACAGATACAGTACGACAACGAAAATCGCAGTTTAGAGAGTTCGTAGTATCGAATCACACTCGATGTTCGTGTCAATCAAAGAAAAACGATATAAAATAATTACAAAGTTTAATTGTAATTTTAAAGTGACTGAAACAGAAAAATGCAAATACTTTGATGTATTAATTACGCAATACCCAATGTGATTGTAAGATATTATTGTCTAAGTAATTTATTTATTTTTGTACTTTAAAAAAAAGTGTGATATTTACATTTAAGTGTAATAGTAATTTTATGTATAATTACCTCCGCTGTTCTGATTACATGATGACATATACTAAATATTGTGGTTTTATTGTAAAAATCTTACGGGTTTAGTCTGTGTTTGAGCAAGCTTCGACGTCATTATGATTGGCGAAGACTTTTCCGCTTTATGCAACACTGTTATTTACACGAAAGCTTCTCTAACACATAAAATCCTCAGTACATCAAAACGCAGAAACATAAGCCGCTTGCGGCTTATGTTTGTACATCATCTCCGGGCAGTCTAAAACCAAATTGCTGCGTGCATACACAAAAACCAATAACAGCTGACAAATTGCACGTACCGGCTAACTAGTCTTTGCAGAAGAGAAAACGTTCCTTGACGTCGCTATTCTACAACATCGGCTGACGACGTTACTCAAATTGAATTCCGGCTACAATCCTGTCATCCTACAGCAAAAGATACAAAACTTCATACTATGCACAGCATATACCTTCTGGAACAACCACTAACACGAGAGAATGTGGATCTGATGCCGTACTGTGGGACGGACGAAGCACAACTAGTGTTCTGTTATGATTCACCATGTGGTTTGATATTAACGACAAACACTGAAAACAACATCTTTTGAATTAACATAAATATGCCTATCGAACAAGTCAATCTTGTGAATTGAGCATACATACATAAACTCAGGCACAAGATGGGCATAACATAGTCTCCTTATATGCTGTTCATATACCAATGCGCAAAAGAAACTTCGAAGACGTAAAGTGTGTATGCATGTTAAAGACTTAAAAACGCGCCACGGATGTTAGCACTTAAGAGCTAATAAAAGACGCGTCATGAATTTTTTAAATTAAAAATACTTATATATTTTGTTTTATAAAAATGTAACTAATTTTGTTTATTTTACAACCATGATGAATTCAGCTTTTCTCTATCCTGCTTTAACGTGGATACCACGAATACCATTTTCCTATCTTCCACGATTTTATTAAATGTAGTAACCGTATTGCCAACGTTTCGCCTGCTTTTTCAAGGCGTAAAAGAAATCGAAGAACTCCAACAAGCAACCGAAAGAACCAATAAAGTTGAAGAAGAAACGACAACCTTAGATCGAACTACTACAGAGTTAGGTAATCAACTTGAGAACCAAATCAGATTCTAAACTTCATAAAAGTAACTTAAGATGTATTCTCGGTATCGTCGCAGTTAGTTGAGCGCGACTCTTCAATATACGTATAACAACTGGGAACCAAAAGATAGTTGTGACCTGTCATAAAATGATGTTCAGCAACAGCAAACTTTAAAATCTAACATTATCTTATACAAAGATCATGTTCTGAAATGCTATTGATGACAGAACGACTAGTTTCACCAACGTAGATTAAACCACATGAAGAAGAAATTTGATATACACCTTGAGATGAAAGTGTAGGAATTGTTTTTATTTAAAAAAGGATACGAAACACCTTGCAATTTTACAACCGACGCTTTGGAAACCGACCGGGGCAGTCGTTGATGACGGCCGACGGCATTAGCCCTACAACATCTCGCCGTTTATTCGTCCAGAGCAGATCTTTGTGAGTACCCGCTCGCAGAACTTCCAAATCCGCGTCCAACTAAACACACAACACTAATTATAATTGCGGCAACAATTGACCCGGAGATTTGTAGTCACCGTCACCGAAGTTCATCATAGGTGCTAATAACTTCTTGGCATATTATGGACTTTTAGTTGATATAAAAAATGTTACCGATAGTCGGCGAGGAACATTCATGATTTTAGTCAATCACCGTACGGCAAGTTAATTTTTGCTAACATCAATCGTGTTCGTGTCATCAACCAAATACCAGTGGTCGAAAAAGATATACTGAAGACCGCCATCACAATACCTTTTGAGCTATTCGAGTTTACCTTTGTGACATTTGGGTTACAAAATGCAGCTCCAACGTTTCAAAGGTTTATCTCCAGAGTTTCAATTTATGTTATGCATACATTGCGCCATTGATTGTAGAAAAGCACATAGACTTAGAAACTTTGTTCAAATGTTTTAACCTTCCGATTGCCATTGGGGTCTTTTTTGACTCGAGACGTGTTGTTTTTGTTGTCTTTTCTTAAGTTTTTTTTACAACTGTCCCAATATTTTTTTAGCTGAGTTTCTTTTAACAATGTTTAATAATATATAACAAATTTTTCAATTATTTGTTTTGCGTCGTAAAAAAAATATTGTTTGGCAGATACAGAAAAACACAAAAAGAGATCGTTGTAAGATATGTCCAAGAGCAAATGACAAAAAATGTTCGGAAACATGTGAAAAGTGCAAATTCTTTGTATGTAAACAACATTACCAGAAAAAAACTTCAATATTATGTAATAGTTGTTGCCCTCACTAATTTATGTTTACATTTTATTTTTATATTTTTATTAGTTTATATGAAATCTAATGTTAATTTAAAATATTAATAAAGGTTGCCATTACAAATTAAGAAAAAAATAAGAAAAAAAACTTAGGGTCAAATCTGACCTTACTTGGTAATCGGCGCCTCAAAAATTGCTTGGTAATCCGAAGGTTAAACGAGTAGCAGGTAGCCCTATAATTCCGCCTGTAGCGTTGACGGATTGAAGTAGTTAAATCAATGCCGGCAAAACGCTGCTCTTGTGGCGGCGCGTATCCGACAGACCGTAGAATCAAAGCTTATGCCTTGGTACCAATGAGAGATCGCAAGATCCAAAAAAAAGACAACCCAGTAAGTAACGCAAATGCAAGGTGGCGACCGTACGGAAGAATGTGAGACTGACAAGATGATCAGCCGTGACCTGCGATTCTCCCACTTGTAGTGTCAAGAGTAAGAGAATGCACGAGCTAGATAGAGTTGAACCAAAGCTTTATGTTTTGGTACTAGTGGGGAATCGCAAGGTCCAGAGGGAGACAACCTGTAATAAACCCAAATCCCAGGTGGCAACCGAAACAAAGGATGCGTGACTGACGGGAAGGTCAGCCGTGACCTGTGAGCTCGATGGTAAGGAAATGCACAAACTAAATCGATGCCGAAAAAACGGCGTTCTTGTGACGGCGCATACCTGATATACTGTCGGACCGGAGACCCAAATCTCTAGTACTGATGAGGGAGCGAAAGTTCCAAAGAGAGGAAATTCCATAAAAAACCTAATGCGGCGAAGCCGCGTGTTAAATCATGATTAGTTTGGGTGAAGAAGATAAACAGTATACTGCACAGGGAAAAGATACCGCAGCGCTGGTCGGTGAAGGGAGTTTGGCGAGTTCCCCCAACCGTCAACAAGCGACCGTTACTCCGCATTATTAGGAGACCTGGGCGAACAGAGTCCGAAAGCGTCAGGAACTAAGAGGTTAGTAATACAGACGTCGCCGCCGCTGATCAAGATGATACGTAGAGAGCACACCAGGTAGTAACAGAGGGGTACTGAATCTAACGTGAGACGAAAGACAAAAAAGTTTTGTCGCAAATAGAAAAATTGTCGAATACGTTTGCAGTACGCCAAAACCGTTTTTGACTAAAGAAGCTCAGCTGTCCAAGTTTAGGTGCATCCTGAGAAAGCTAGAATTGGATGCGAAAAAATGAGAAGGGACATGAGGAATCACACCCAAAGAAAGTTAACGAAGTGGGTTGAAAGAGGAAACAGTGCTGCTGACCACGAACGAAATGTTGAAAGCTTTCGACGAAGGATGACAAAGAAAGTGCGGAAAATCGTGCATACAAAAACAGAAGCAAAAACAAGGAAGATAGGAACGCAGACCTATAAAAGGGAAAAGAAAGAGAGACTAGAAAAAATAAACAGTGAAATAGTAAGAGAGAATCTTCCAAGGAGTACGAAAACTATCTTGCGAAGCTGACTGTAACGACAATCTGGAAACGAAAGGTAAGACATATAATCAAATTAACATATTTTTGTAAGTTTAACTGTTTATTATAGTTTTTGAAGCTTGGTCTGGAGAAGGCAATCACGTAATAGTAGACACAGAATGCAGGAATATGAAGAAAGCGTTAGATGATGAAAGTGTTGTTTATTAATAGATGTTATTATGTTAGAATTGTTCTTTTGTGTTTCATATACTGTACCACATGTAACTTACTTAGGCTAATTATTAATATTTTATTGCAGTATTTACAAACTCAAAGACGGCTTCAAAGCCACAGACAGAAGTTCTCCATTATGTAGGTTGGATCCTGTTCCTCCAAACGTCGTGAAAACGGCGACGATAATGCCAATTCTAACATTTCCCAACTAACTACTCTGGAAAAATCCTCAGAAGCAAAGGTCCTAGTTATGGTTGAGTTAATATCTACCAGTAAAGAATCTGTTGACAGACGTACAGAGTTAATGGATGTATTTTCCCGCATCCAATCCATATTTTGGAAATCCAGTTTAGCTAAAAGAATGTCTACGCAACATTCAGACATCTCTAATACTCTTCGGAGCGTGCAAACGGCCCTTCAGTCCGTAACTGACGAGTTGTCAGCTTCTGGCCAGCAGACCACAACTGGTCTGCCCAAGTAGCTCGGTCGAACAAAGCTGCCGAGTTGGAAGTACGTTCCAGAAAATCTGTCACGTTTTTTCAACGATTCACAGTTGTGATCGTTTCAAAGACCGAGACAAATTTTAAAACAGTAAACAAGACTAAAACGACCCTAATGAAAGTCTTAAACCCTATCACGCTCGGTCTACGACTAGACTGAATGACGAAAGTTGGACGAAGCCCCGTTCGCCTGGAGTCTACAAAGACGCGTGTGTAATATCCCAGCAGGTATCCTGAACAATGCCGACTTTGTGATCAAACTGCAATGCAAAGCCATTCCTAAGATTTCTCTCTCTCGGACGTTCCATCTAACCTTTCCCCCGAGCAATTGAAAGAGGCGATCCTCGAGCAAAATTTCGATGCCGTCCTGACAGGGCAAATACTAATTATGACGTTGAAGTAGCTTCGGAAGTACGAAAGTACCTAATGGCCAACCGTCGAATCTATGTAACTTGGAATTCATATAAGGTCAATGACCATGTACGCATCTTACGATGCTTCAAGTGCCAGAAATTCGCTCACTAACAAGGTGACTGCAAGAGCGAGTTAATGCGATTATTGTGTTAAAAAGCACAATACGAAAAATAGCCCAAAAACCACAGGAGACCCTGTATTCCCTGTATGCGCAAATTGTATAAGATACGGCCATAAAGAAGATGGGATAAAACATAAGGCGTCTTCTAACAACTGCCCGGCGTACTGAAAGAGGCTTGACGCCAAGATATCTCATACCGGCTATGGTCAGCGAGGACGTTTCTCCGACTCTTAGTGAAGTTTCAGCGTTCTCATGCTGCGACCTTGAAAGTCATGAGTTTCTCCCCCTACAATGACATAGACATTTTACTGACCCAAAAGCCATGTGTATAGTTTTGGTTCAGGTTATAAACTCGCCGGTGCGGCCTTACCCTTCAACAGGTTCACCACAGCAACTTCTATGCGGCATTTCTCGGCTATTGTTTACAATGATCAGTTTGAAACACCTCCTTGGGTAGCGTCGTCGTTTATTGCCCACCAAGCGAGGATGTTCGTATTCATCTACAACATCTAGTTTTGAACGAACTTAGCGGAGTCCCGATTATTCTAGCAGCCCATATACATTTTACGTACATTCGTTCATGTACGTAATGTGTACGTACACTGTACATACGTTAATCTAAGTACGCTGCACGTATTTAATACGTAGTTACACTGTATGTACCTTAATGTACAAGGATTTTTGATTATAAGCCAAATGAGATATTCAGTGAATTTGGATACCCTCGGCAGGTGATAAGCGACAGAGGACTGGCATTCACTAGTAAGGCGTTTGTCGACACGTCTTGAATGCTATCGCAACACCTCGGTGCGAACGACGTGGAATGTTCGGCTGGCATGGCGGGTGTCCCGAGCAGAGCAACTGCCGCAAAGATGGCGGATTCTGTCATAATAGATGGCAATACGGTAATTGGCCCGACAGTAATCTCTGCAGGTGATGTCACAGGGTGACGACCTTGATGCTATTGCTGAGACGTGGGCGTAAGCAAAGCAATACAATGGCGGGCGCGAATATACAAACATTTTGATGGTAGTGCCGTTTTAGGTATCTTTCAATCTTAAGTGTGATCTTAAAATGTAAAATTAGAAATATAACTAATGAAAAGTATTTATTAAAGCATAAAAGTCACTTATGTCATGTAAAAGTAGTAAGTCGTCGTAGCATAGTTGGTAAGACATCTGCTTGCTGCAGCAACAACGAGAGTCCTAGTCACCTCAAAGTTTTCGTTTTTTTTGTTTAAGTACATATTATGTAGAAAATATTGTCAATTGGGTGTACTATGTACGTACAGTGGATGTACATTGTTTGTTTAAGCACGTAGAATGTACGTACATACTTTGGTACATACGTACCTAAAAGCAGGTACTGCACATACATAGAACGTACTTGTGCTATATGGGAGGAGATTTCAATGCAAAACTGCCGCTTTGGCTTTCCTTGCAGACTGACGAACGAGGCAGAAGTGTGGAGAACCTCGTGGGCGAACGTGACCTATGTGTTGTAAATGAGCCTGATCAACCTTGCACCTTTGCTAGTCACCAATACAAATATCGATGTCACAGTAGCATCAAAAGTTTTAGCTAGAAAAATTTCTAAATGGAAAGGTTGATTTAACCGTCAAAAATCCTCGATCGGTTCCGATCCCTAAGCATATCCTCGATGTCAAATGCATAGATCCTGTCAAGCTGAACACAACTGTCAGCGCCCTACTTCCTACTTATCTTCCACGTGAAGCTAAGTGTCACGATCCTAATTCTATTGACGTCTCCATTGATAAGCTGACCAGGCTGATCCTCAAATCTAGCCTTTTGGTTCCCTAGGATAAAACGATTTCTGAGTAAATATGTTAAATCGTACTTAGGGTGTGCATACTTACATCCAATAGAACGGCGACATAGTGCATATCGACCATTTGGGTGTCTTTGTCAAAAGCACATGGGGAAACTCGTAGATCCTCGTAGTGATCAACCGATTTACGAGATTTGTGGTTGCCAAGGCAAACAGAACTTTAAGGTCGACTGAAGGCGATTAACAAGCCAAAGGAAATATTCAGTAAATTTGGATATCCTCGGCAGGTGATAAGCGACAGAGGATTGGCATTCACTAGTAAGGCGTTTGTCGACACGTCTTGAATGCTATCGCAACACCTCGGTGCGAACGACGTGGAATGTTCGGCTGACATGGCGGGTGTCCCGAGCAGAGCAACTGCCGCAAAGATGGCAGATTCTGTCTTAATAGATGGCAATACGGTAATTGGCCCGACAGTAATCTCTGCAGGTGATGTCACAGGGTGACGACCTTGATGCTATTGCTGAGACGTGGGCGTAAGCAAAGCAATACAATGGCGGGCGCAAATATACAAACGGCTGCAAGGCACGTAAGGTACAATACAATAAAAAGCGTAAACTTGCTACTCGCTTCAAGGTGAGCGACTTAGTGCTGTGGCGGAATGCAGCTACTGCAAAAGCTAAATTCGGCGTAAGCTATTAATTGTCAAACAAATACGACGGGCCGTACTACGTGACAAATGTGCTAGCACAGATATTTATCCTGGTGTGGAAGAGATCTCAAGGGAAAAAGTCGATCGGTTAGATTACTGAGGACATTAAACTGTTTCAGGATAGCCGAATCTTACGAGTTTCTTTTTCGCGCGTAGCTAACAGGCGAAAGCTCTCGATCGGGCAGGGACGGTGAATTCATTCGCAAAGGAATTTAGGGCGCGGCGACAACGGTGGTTATTTTGGCTACTTTTAATTAACCTTGAAAAACTATCTTTAACCTATCGTAGCAGATTCGTCTGAGATAAGCAATTATGCAACATGAATGCAAGGTTAAATCAAACAAGATATTTTTCACATTTTGTACTAATTTTTCATAATTACGCTCGCGTAAAAGCGAAAAATCTCGCAATTTATTAATCAGACGTAATTTCCGAAAATAAAATTGCTATACACAAATTTCAAGAAATGGTAAAACCAATATTTAAAACAGTATATTATAAAAACTATAAATCTGGATCAAGTAGTTTTTTAATGCTGGAAATAATTTACCGTTAGCCGAAGAGTTACCTACAACAATCACAAAATTAACTTAATACGCACTTTTATGACATGTATCTTTTTAATTCTGGTTAATGCGAGTACAAAAACAAAATAAAGCACATGTACAACTAAAGACATCATCAGTCTGTTCCATGAAAACCTTTTACATCATTTCAAATCTTTAAAAAAATGAATTCTATACACAATCGGTACTTCTACAAAATAGTTAACACGTTGATTTTTCTTTAAATAATGAGTAAACCTAATTAAGGAATGATTATAGCTTAAGCTTAGAAACGACCATAAGGACTACGCGATCCTCGCACTCGACTTCGCTTGGCTACGCGTGGTTGAAAATTACCTTGATTTCTTCCTCGATGTGATTCTGCAAATTATATCAGTTAGGTCATTATCGGCATATTCGATGTCGACTTACGTTGATGTCGTGTCGAATGATGTTGGTCATTCCAGACGATAGGCGTGGGACTTGGTCTAGACACGCCCCCGCGCATTTGCGAGTACCTCACCGAACGTCTCGCAACGCTTACACCTCTCGGTGCTTGACTACGAGAACGAGTATTCGTACTCGGACTGGCTTCCGCTTCTCTACCTTCTTCTTCGCTTTCTTCCGACACGTGAGGCTTTTCTCCTTCAGACGTCACCTAAATAACAGAAAAAGCGGCGTGAACCAATACGGAGATAATTCACAACCATTTTACATACCCCATCTTCACTTTCATGAGCTTCCACGTGTTGTTCGGCCGCTTCCGATGATTCTCCTGAAGCGGTATTAGGTGGTCCCATACTCTCTGGCAACCCTGCTTCCAACCTAGATTCAGCTTCTTCAGTCACCCCACTTACCGTAATAATAGGTATTTCAGCTTTAATAAAACAAGTCGTAGACCAACGTAATAAAATAAAACAAAATCCTTACGTTCAGAATTAGCACTCTGCTGAGAGCTATGTTCTTCACCCGCTGGTCCAGATTCCTGTGGCGAAGCTTGCAAAGGCGTACTAGGAACGCTACGTCCAGTGCCTTAAAAAAACACATTAAAATGTTTCATTAACCATTCCAAGCATAATCAACATACTGTTATCATCGGTATGAGAAAATTCGAGGGTCTGTTCTGGTACAACTTCAGTCGATCCAGAGTTGTTGGATGGAGCTGATTCGTTAAAAGTAAACCTACCACTTGTTGGTACGTGGGGTGAACTTACAGCTTCACCAAAACCGTCAGATCTACGAGGTACGAATAGGGTGGGTGTAGATGGTACTATTCCTGGAATTAGGAAGCTTTCATAGCAGGAGGCGAAAGTGATTCTAATTTTTTTCGTTGCATTCAACGTACAATTATTTTTTCTTTACATCTCTTTCCTAGCTGCCAAAAGTAAATTAAATTAAACGCCCCCGTATAGTATGTTGAACTATTGAGTCATCTATACTTCTACGAAAAAAATCTTAAGATAATCGTTTCTTTTTTGTAACGGCCTATTTAAAGCATAGCATTTGAAGTCTTTAAGGTTATTGATATCGAGAAGTTTTTGCAGCCATCAACGACACAATGGAAGCCAAAGACGAAGTTACAAATGAACTTTTGGAATGATGAGCCAGACGAAGTAGTAGCTTTGGCCAGAGAACAACTAAAACTTTTCATTCAGACAACGACATTGACATTCTACCGACCTCGCGAGTTACAAGTAAGAAACTTGTTGAAACTACGTTTTGAGTCAACGCAATTGATTCCTCAGAGTAGAAAAAAGTAAATGTTTTCAGTGGTGGCACTCAGAAGTGTAAGAAGCGGTATTGTTGACATCTAAACTGAAGAACCTTGACACGTTAAGAAAGTCTGGTACTTATCCGAGAGCGGGACTCCGGTAAGTGTAAAGCTTTACGGCGATGTTTTCAACATGGCGCACGCGCAACTGAGCAAAAACTACTTTTTGCGGAGATTTTGACAGCACGTACGTGGAAGACAAGTTTAAATTTATAGGACGTTCCGAGTGTTCAAGACCGAATGGATCTTGTAAGACTGTAACGTCAATTATTTGAGGCAGACTGAACGAATTTAGTTAAGAGTCTATCACATTTCAGGAACCATTTGAACAAAGATCTGTTCGTCGATGATTGGTATTTTCAGTAAATACACGTGTATACAGTTGAGGAAGAATTTTTGTGGTCTGAGAATGATATATTTTCTACGAGATTTGAATGGAGAAAGAATTTCCATTCCAACCGAATAGCAGACTCACTTTCTCCACGACCGCAACTCAACACAAAGTTTTACAATCTTTCCCAACCATCAACGCACGAGCTAAATTCGAATACAACTTGAGCATACCCGTGACTTGTAGCCTTCTGGCTCAAATCGAAATTTCACGATCTCCCACACATCTACCCGAGTGAGTCAAAACCCGCCCTACTACACTACTTATAATATAAATATCACAAAGACGTGTTCCAAAAAAATTGTTCTTTAGCAGTAGCAGTAAAAAAAAATAAATAAATAATTCGATCCTTTTAAACGCGTATATAAACTTACCGTCATCACCGCCTTCATCCATTCCGTGTTGTAATAATAAATGAGCTTGTTGTTGCCTCGTGAGGGGAGCCACCGATCGGGTTCTCGAAAACGACGGCATAGTGACGGCGACCGACGGAGAAGCTTGCGAAACGGTTACACTCGACGGTCCTGAAACGAATTCGCTAAACAACACACCAAAAACGTTGTTATTTATACCATCTGTGCCACTACTGATCGCCTCAGACTGTGGTTGCTCCAAACACTCTTCTTGCGAGCTAGTTTCTTGCATCGACCTTTCGCTTTGATTCGGTACTTCACTAGAATCTTCGACCACTTCGACTTCATTCCCACCTTCCTCCTCTTCCATGTCTTGGCAATCCGCATCGTCGTAACTCAACTCCTGTTCCTAAAACAAGTTTTAGTTCAAGTCAACACAAAATCATCCTTACTGGGTAAGCTTCCATATCGTATCCCTCAGTATCAGGATCATCTCCATCGTCATCTTCACCTTCGCCTTCATCAGGACCGTCGCCATCTTCGTCGCTTTCAACCACGATTACAGCGTCGGTATCTTCCTCGTGGTCCCTTTGACTACTAGTAGGTACTTGGTACTCAACTTCTAACCCGCTATCAGTAACCGTACCGTGAGATTGTTCGGTAGTGCCTTGTTGCACCCGAGTTCTCTTAGCCTGTTGCTGTATTTTACTTTGTTCCTCAACTTGACAGCTATCGGTGTCTACATCGCGTGGTCGTTTCAAACCTGCCTGGGTAGTGGTTACAGTGTTAGAGCTACTACTACTAGTACCAGATTCTTGAGCAGGACCATTGCTTGGTTGTTCAACTCTAGGCAGTACCAACGCAACAGCTTGCTGTTGAAGAACTGGCTGTAACTAAAAATTTTCTTACTTCACACCTGATAAATAAGAAACAAACTAACCTGCATTGTTGTATCATCATCTTCAGTGTCCTGAGTCGACTGTGTAGGAGGAACCGCAACTTGTCTTGGACCAACCACCGTTGGTGTGGCCGAACTTGTAGCTGGCATATATTCAGTATGCGAACTTGTAGGACTACTAGACAATGCCTCGATATTACTAGGACCAGTAGTGTGAACCTGTTGAGGAGGAACCATAACGGCACTAGGACTTTGACTTGTAGAAGGTCCTTGACTAGTAGGCAACACCGCGACGGTACGTAACTGCATCGACATTGGCCTAATACTCGCTAAAGGCGTTTCGGGTCCACTACGCCACGGTTGTATTTGTACCGACTGAGTCTGAGTATTAGTCGAATGACCCGCCATCGGTTTAATATTAGCAGTCGGTGGTTCGGTGCTCGACTTCTCCGACGCACCTGAACTTGTCGTAGGTTTTGAACTTTGTTGTCCTAATTGTCTTTGCAACTGAGCAACTCTTTGCGTTAAAGTCTCAATCTCAGAGGTGAGTCGATCCTTTTCCTGTTGTTTCTCAAAAAGTATTTCCTCCTTTTCCTTCATTAATTTTTCAACTTCTGAGCTTTTATCGACTTCGTTTAATTCCGACGATTTCGAGCCGTGCAACTCGGATCGAAGATTATTATTTTGCTCCGTTAAAGTAACAATCCTTTCTTTGGCAGTCTTAAAAAGATTCTTAAATCGATCTTCTTTTTCCAAAGACGATTGCTTAAGACCTTCTATTTCTTTTTTGTAAGTGTTCGTTTCTTCGTTTGCGGTGTTAATTTGTAGCGTCAATTGTTCAATTTTTTCGTTATGAGTTTGTTCTAATTGTGACATACGCTCTTGCAACTCGGTGCGTTCCTCAATAACTAATTGTTGTTGTTTCTCGGCCGTCAGGGCATCGTTCTTAGACTTTTCTTCATTTTCTAGTTTAAGCGCGTCCATTGCTGCTGTGAGTTCTTCACATTGCTGCTTATATTTCTTAGCAATCTTTCTTACAGCTAACAGATTATTTTTCAAATCGCGCACAGTCTCGGATTTCTGAGCCAAGTCGGATTCAATCTTGCTTTTATCTTCGATAAGTTTCGTGTAATTTTCTTTAGTTTGTTCTAATTCGTGTGTAAATTGACTCACTTGATCTTTAACCTTAGCCAATTCGCTCTTGGCATGTTCGAGTTCCTCGCAAACTTGAGTATGTTGAAGACGTAAAGCTCGTAATTGTTCTTCTAATTTAGTTTTTTCGTGTCGAATGGTGCTTAACTCGTCACCGAGTTTTGCCGTTGCTCCTTTTTCTATTGCTAATTGTTTAACCAAATTCTCGCGTTCGTTTTGCAGCTTCTTCCAATCTTCTGGGCTGGTACGATTGGATTTTTCGATTAGCATATTTGCACGTTGGCGCCATCTTGTAGCATCCCCGCGCAAAGTTACGTTTTCACTGTGCAAAGCATCGTATTTCAACGATAACTCTTTATTCTTCTCCTGAAGAGGAACAACTTGTTCTTCTAATAATGAAGTACGTTTCTTCAAGTCATTCATTTCCTCCATCAAAGTATCTCGTTCTTGTCTTAAACTTCGATTACTATCAGTAATAGCATTAAGAGTTTCTACTTTACGTAGAATTTCGGAATGTTTAGCTGCAGTAACCATCGAAACCTCCGATTTTTGGCGTTCAGTTTCCAAGTTGGCTTTGGCATCTTCTAATTGTTTACAGATTAAATCGTGTTGGGATTTTAACCTCAAAAGTTCGGCGTCCAAAATTTCGCACTTGCTAACCGCAATGTCTTTTTCTTGTCGCAAATATTTAATAATCTTAAGAAGTTGCTCCGACGATTTGACTTCTTCTTCGGTAAAAGATCTATTAAAACTAATATCACCAATACTACCTACAGATTGATTGCTCTGTTCGGTCGCTTGTGCTTGGACAATAGAAATTTGAGCATTTAAAGATTGAATCTGATCTAGTAGTAACGCATTTTGATTATCCAAATCTTTAAACCTAACTTCGAGCTGTTCTTTTTCTTTTTGGAAGAATTCTTCACGTGTGGCTGATCCTTCGTTGTTTTCCTGCAGAGCGGCGATTGCTTGATCTCTTGCATGTTTAACTTCTTGGACTTCGGAAGAAAGTTGAGCAAGTTCTTCTTTGACGGTTGTTAAAGCTTGTAAATCGGTCGAATGAAGTAACATTTCGCGTGTGTACTTATTCTCAGCGGTTTCGACATCTGCCGTTAATTGCTTAATTTTCTCCTGGGCCTCTGCTAACTCCTTCTTTGAATCTTCCAAATCTGATTTAGTTGTTTTGAATTCTTCCTCCAAACGGCGGAGCTTTCCACCAAGATCCATGGCGCTAGCGTCATCAGTCTGTATTGACAATTCGCCTTGAAGTTCAGAACACTGTTCTTCAAGTTTTGTAATACAAGCTTCTTTCTCTTTTAATTTCGCTTCCATGGACTTCTTATAATTTTCTTGTTCGTCTAACATAGTTTTCAACTGCTTTTCAGCGCCTTCCGCTACGTTCGAATGTTGATCGATGCTTTCTTTAGCATTCTTCAGCATTTGTTGCAGCGATTGAACCTCAGCCTGACTGTCGCTTAGCATTCGTTCGAGTTCCCTGAATTTATGACTTTCGACGCTATTTTCCGGTATCGTCATGAGAGAACTTTTCAGTTTTTTAGTTAACTCTTCTATCTGAATTTGTTTAGCCATTAACTCTTCTCTAGTTTGAGCTACTTCTTCTCGTAACTTATTCGCGCAAGTTTTTTCTTCTTCCATTTGCGTTTGTGCAGCACGTGTTTGTTTCTCTAAATGATCTCCTAGCTCGCGGAAGCGGTCCTGTTCTTCTTGTAGTCGTCGCCGCAAAGCCGCACATTCACGATAAGCTTCATCCAGACGCTCCTCCAAACGAATTCGACTCTCGGCGTCGTTCCTCTCCAACGTGGCTTTAATTAATTCTATATTCGTTTGGAGCAAATTTTTCGAGAGACTGTCCTTCTTCAAAAACTCGACTTCTTTAGCTAGACGCGATTCCCTATCGCGCAAAAGAGCATTTTCCTTTTCTAAATTGGCTAATCGAACTTCGGCCGTTGATAATTTCGTTTGGGCTTCTAAAGTCTCGTCTCTTAAGAATGATACCATCTGCTCGTGTTTTATAATACTGTCGTTGTAGATTTTATTCTGTTTTTCTAACGCCGACAATTGCTTTTTATAAACTTCGACGTTAGATTGCAATATTTTGAATTTTTCGTCATTGACTTCAGAAACTGACGATAATTTGCAATTTTGTCGTGTCACCTCGCGCACTTCTTTACGCATGTCTTCCATTTGTTCTAGTAGAATTTTTTCGTTGGCCGATTTTTCTTTTCGATATGTTTCGTTCTCTTCCTTTAACACTTCGATTTCTTTTTTGGCTTTTTCTAGTTGGTTTTCTAGTTCCTGGGCTTTGTCGTCGAAACGAGAATCGGCGTCGTCATTGGCTTTAGAACTTTGTGAGCCTCGTTCTCCTTCTGGAATATACGGCCTTTCCAGCTGCATAGGGATATCTTCTCCTATTCCTTTAACGGCTTGTTCGTACAATGTTTTGTACATATCGCGTTGTCCTATCACCATTCCCATCATTTTGTTTTGATTTTCTTGCTGTTCTAAAAGAGTCCCTTGCGTTTCTTTCATAGTTTCCAACTTCATTTTTAATTGAGCGATTGCGGCGGGGTCTAGAGATTCGGCTTCTTCTTGTTTAGAAGTCAACTCGCGTACAAGAGATAGAAGTCGTTGATTTGTACTTTGGAGTTCGGTGATATCGCTGAACGTTACCAGTCTTTTACTTATAATTTCACCGGAACTCATGCTGTCAGACATATCTTGTTCTGGTGACGTTGCGTTTGAACCAACCCTAGATAATTCTATTTCCCGAAGAAGATGGCATACCTGCGGGAAAACTTATCTTAAAATTTCCGTGGAAAAACCAAAAAATTTTATGATTTTATGAATGATTGTTTATTCCTCTAACAAAATATTTATCTTTGAGAAAATGTAATTTTTTCTTATATTTAGTGAAAATCAAAAACGAAACATTTTTTAAATTAATTCATAGAGGAAATTATATTAACTCACTGTTGGTAAATCAGTGATCATTTTTATTGTCACTAAACATGGTTTTAGTGTAAACTTGCCTTAACATAATTTTTTTAATGAATTCTCAAACAGGTCAATGAATCATTAGAACTTAGTTAAAAAAGAATTAAAAAACCAGAATTACTTACTTGTCGGCTTAAATCGGTAACTTCCTTCTTAAAACGTTCATTCTCCCGAAGCAATACATCAGCGTTTCTCTTATACTGCAAAGATTCTTCCCTAATCTGTTGGCATTCTAAAGCGAGCGAATAATTATTTTCCGTAACCTCTTTAATATTATCCATCGCGGTTTCGTAATCCTCCCTTTGCTTCTTCAATAACGGTCCTTTATCTTCTAGCTCGTTAACAATATGTTGAATATAAGACTGCAAACGGCTACATTCTTCTTTTTGCAAAGTCAATTCGGTAGTGACGTTCATGTACTGAGTATAAATTTGAGTCAACGACATTCCCGGCTTAATAAATTTGGAAGCAGCAGCTGCTGATGGAGAAATCTCTTCAACCTCTTTTTGAACAGTTTCGTCTTTGAATGCTTTAAATAATTCGTTACTCGTTTCTAATTCATGCTTAAGCATAGCTATGCATTCGTTCTTCTTAGAAATAATCTCCTCATTGGCAAGTTGCATTTCTTTGTGCTTAGTCTCCAGGTCACCGTATTTATTAGTCGTTTCTCTTAGAAGCATTTGAAGTTCACTCACAGCTTGAGATAATTGATCGGCGTGCTCTTTATTCTGATCCCCGGCATTTTTATACAATTCAGCCAGTTTGGTTTGAGCCGCAATTTCGTGCTGATAAATTTCTTGCGCTTTATAATCTTGCTCCTTTTCCTTCTTCAAATCTTCCATTAATTCTTCTATTCTGCTAGTTAAAGTTTTATTGATTTCGGTCAGACTACGAAGCGATTCATAAGCAACGGACAACTCCATCGTCTTTTCGGTTAACTTATTCTCCAACTGCACGCATCGTAAGCTGTTGTCTTTTTTCATGTTCAGTAGTTCTTCAGTACGTTCGTTCAGTGCTTTAGTAAGAGTTTCGACTTGATGATTAAGCAAATTTCGCTCTTGGTCTAATCGTTTTTCTTTATACTCTAAGGCGAGTTTTAGAGATTCAATTTCACCGACTTCAGCCAATGCGTTGCATTTTGCATTGACTGCATTATGAAGTTGATTGGTGAGTGTTGTGAATTCCATTTGTTGTCTTTCCACCTCGGCTTTGGATCTTTCAAGCATTTTTGCAAGTTCATCTTTTTCTCCAAGTGCGATGTTTTTTTGATGGCGACAATCAGCGGCTTCAGCTTCTAGCTGATTACAAGTAGTTTGTAATTTGTTTAAATCGGAAGTAATTATTGATATTTGTGATTCTAATTCAGCAATGGTACGTGTGGCAGCCTCTAATTTGGAATTAGTATCATTTAAGTTAGTTTCAGCAGTCTTGAATTTCTCATTTACTTCTTTCAAGTCCGTTTCTATAAGACACTCTTGAGAAAAGAACACACTATTTGAAATAGCTTTACTTACCAGTGTTGAATTTGTTAGTTTCTGATAACGCTTTATTAGTGATGAGGTCTTCAAACTTTCCTTCAACAAAGACGTGTATCTTTTTTGCAATTTCGGAGGGAATTTGCGACCATTCATCCTCGGATACCGCCGATGCAAATAAACGATAAGAATCGGTCTCCTCCATTTTGACTACAATTGGCACTTCGTTTAACGCAATTTAAATGTTTTTTACTATAAGCATTGCACGAATTTTAACAAGTTTTTACAATAACACAAGCAGCGTATAATACAACACAGCGAGCAAACATGCCGGTTCGGGTTATTTCCAACAATGCATTGCTGTTGCGTTCAACTGCGAACTTACACAACCGAAAAAAAGTAAATTTCACTAAATGCTTAAAATACGTTACAAATCAATTCAATAATTTATGGGATATTGAAATTCTTTTAATCGTAATAATTACTCATTAAATCTAAACTAAACTTTTCACTTACACTAATTGTACAAATCGTAATGCGACTATTTTATAATCAAGAGTACCAACTTTGGCCCTAATGTTACACTAATATACACTGTGTTTGCAAAACTTATGCTTAAAGATCGTATTGTAAAAAAGCCTGTATCTAAACTCAATGTTTTTTATATATTAAACTTTTCTACAGCTTCTTAAAAATCAACAATATTGATTAACAGTTTGATATCTTTTTATTTTTTTACTGAACCATTCAACTGATATCACTTTCAGCCTCAACGTCCAAATCATTCACAAATAAAATAGTTATACCAGAAAGAATCTAATTTTTTTTTGCTAAAAGTGGGCAACGATTTCAATTATCTTACAATCATTATCTACTTGTGATTAAGTCACAACGGACAAAAATATCCGATGCTCTAGAAGACGTTCAAAGTGTCTTACGTGTATAAGTTCAACTACTACCACACTCATGCTTTTACTTATGATTTTTTTAGATCCGAACGCTCCAAGTTAGAAAAACAAGTTAATGTACCGTTTATAGTTCTTACCTTTAGATATACAGTTGTAATACTTATTTCACATTATTCCTTAGTACAAAACCAAGAACTAATAACGTAACACCATTTTAAATTTAAATCAAGTTTAGTTGAACTAAATTTAAAATCAACCAACGCATGATTTTAACCAATTTCCTTTTTAAAAATGTTTAGTTGTTATTGTAACATTTTAGAAATACATTAGACAAAACAAGATTTTTTAAGCGACGATACAATTAAATATAGATACGCCCGCGCAATTACTTAAGAGCAGTCTAAAGATTTTGCGTGAACCAGTCAACTCTAAATTTTATATACCAAACTACGTTTTTATTACATCACTTTTACGTTATTAGAGTACCTTTGTAACATATGTACTCCACATAAGCGCAAGTACGTACTTTGTAACAAATTTGAGTACGCAATGCAAGATAATTGCATAATTTAAATTAATCAAGCAATCAGTTTATAATCGAAGATATCAATAAACATCGGAATGTTAGGACATCCCAAATTTAAGTCAATTAAACGAAAACACAGATATGATAACAGGTTTAAATTCCAAGATATTATAAACATACGTGCACAAACATCATTATTTTAAACCAAAGAAGACGACTTGCCATTAGGTACTAAGGTCCTGGTTACAGAAGCAACCCAGCTAAAGTTGAAGTGTTACTACAAACAAACGTGAGCCAAAAATCATCAAATCCAATCTAATCACTTCAATAGGTAAATATTCCGATCGAAAAGATGTTCTAACCTTATCCAACTTTTATTTAGATTTAGAACTGAGAATTAAAGTCAGAGATTAGTATTTTTGAATTCTCAATTACCTTACAATAAAAATAACTAAATAAATTAACGCAAATCAATTCATAGGTATACAAACGACAAACAAACTAAAGCAATTTAAGTAGTGTCCTTTTACAAACAAAGAAACATCTGTGCAACGCCACCTTCAATTATAATAATCTTCAAACTGTTAATTATTACAATTAAATTTTCGAAGTTTAATATTGTGTTCAAAATCACACTTAAATAATATTATAAAATAAAGAAAATACGAAGAATCTAAATTACTTTTTATTATTTTATGCGTTCTTTTAAGACAAGTCGAAGACAACAAACCGACAACTTATAATATAATAGTATTTTAAAATTAAACTAATGTAAGTTGCGTTAGAGCGAAATTTAATTCCTAATCCTAGCAAACTAAATCGCGTTTATATAACGTCATTTCTACGTCATTAGAGTACTTTTTAACGTACCCTACATAACCACGAGTACTTTCTTTGTAATGCATTTAAATATGTAAATTTCAATGTGAGCAATAAAACAATCTTTAAAAGTAAATTTTTAGTTTGATTTCGCAATTTGTTAAAACTTATTAATTGAGAGATTTACGTTTACATCATTTTTTGATTGCGTATAGTTGTATAAATGAAATACAAAAAGAAATATGGGGATTATAAAACCATCGTAACACAAAATGGCTGTAGTTTTTGCCAATAAGATAACAGAAATTTAACGATGATGATAATAACAGTGACGTTTATTTAACATAATTGGTAATTTATGACCGCTAGGATTATTGGTTAATACAAAACCAACAACCAGTATTATATTTTTTTAAATTAAACCAAATTGCGTTAAACAGAAGTATAATCCCTAATCCCAGTCAACCAAATCGTGTTTCAATTACGTCACTTTTACGTTGTTAAAGTACTTTTTTAACGTAACCCACATAACAAACGAGTACTTTCTTTGTAATACATTTGAGTATGTGAACTTCAATGTCAGCAATGAAACAATTTTTAAATGTAAGTATTTAGTTTGATTTTACAGTTACAAGTAAGACAAAATTGGGTACAGTTTTCGTGTACCGTAATTTGACCAATAAAATGGCAAAAATGTAGCGACGGGGACAACAGTTACGTTTATTTAACGTCAATTGCCATTTAGTTTTGCCTGAAATCGTACAAAAAGCTTCGAGCCGTACAGACAGAACTAAATAAATTCAACGATTGCGTACTTCTAAAACTGATACAAAACGGTATTTTTCTTTATAAAGATTTTTTGAATTACCATTTTAGAAATGCTGCATTTGACTCCAGGAAGCACATTACGTTTTGTTGACGTCAAAATTACGTACCAGACGTAATTAAAACGTGTCAATGTTGTCATATGACGTCGCAGTGTGCTGTCTAGGACTTTATGCATAACGAGATTTTTTAAGCGACGATATAATCAAATATAAGTACCTACTTACGCGCAAGCTATAATTACAAAGTAGTCTAAAGACACACCCAAATCTATTACACAAATAATTTGAAGCACCAGTGCTGTAATTCCTGCCTGATGTAACTTTAAAAACTATTTTTGACTATGTAGCCAAAAAAGAAATAATCACAAAGTAGTACAATGACTGGAGTAGGAACAGCAAAAATTAGTAATAGTGATGATAATAATGATCCTGTATTTACTTTGGTACTTTAGTTCAAGTAGTATTAAATTATGTTATTGTTTAAGGCAGATGTACATTTAATTCACTTTTTTCAAGCTACTCTGTATAATTAAAAAAATACTTGCCATCTGTTTAATAATCACTGAACTAAAATCCTTGCTGTCAAATCTTTGGCTGTCAACCTATCAATGTCGACCCCCGCGGTCATTCTTGTCAACAAATTGCTGTTAAAAATTTCGAAATTTTAAAATGGCATCGTTAAAATCACTTGATAATTTGGAATCTTTTTCACCGGATTTATTAGGAATGCCCATCGAAGAACTAATCGAGTTAATAAAATTGGAAAGAAAGAAATATAACGAATACACGATAATTAAAGATGCAGCTTTAACGTGCACAGAAAACTCTTCACTTTCGCCCGAAGTATCAACTAAAATTCAAGATTTATTCATGAGTACAGAATTAGATAATGCATCCAATGGTGCCTTATTGGGACTTCCTCCTGTTAGCATACCCGAATTTACTTACCAAGAAAAAATTCTAATAAAAAATGCCATTCAAACTGACATTACGAAGAATTGTAGTAAATTACTTGAAGAATTAGATGAATTAGATATTGGCTACAATGCAAAAAAGTTCAAAGAGGAAGATGAGGAGTTGTTTAATCTTAAGAAAGAATTAAATACGCAACAACAAATGTACGTTTCAAAATTAGAAGAACTTATTTTCGTGTTTGAAGAAATCATCAAATTAAAGTCGGAGACTCTTCCAGATGTGGCCAATAAAGAAATTAACTTGTCCGAAATTAAATTAAAGTTATATAATTTGCAATCTGAACTGCTTAATGCTCAGTTAAAAGTGAATGTGTTCACGGAAACGGAATGTTCCATGCTTGCCTATGACACGTTAGTCAAAGATATTGTGCAACAACAAACCGAATGCAAAGAAGAAATTAGAAAACTCGAAGAATTGAAAGAACAATATAAAGAAGTTTCCTGCGAACAATTTAACGAAATACTACAGAAGTATATAAAATACAAAGCCAAGATAGATCAAAACAAATGTTTACGTGAAAAAGTAGAACAGAATAATGCTTAAGTACTTTCTTTTATAAATACTTTTTAATTTGTATAGTTTAATGATTACAATTGCGTAAAACTGTAATTGTAAATATCGCCCGATTTAAAATGTGATAATTAGTTTTTAATTAATTTTAAATGCCATGAATATTTATTTTAAGTTTATGTAATTCTTTATAATCTTGTAAAAATGTATTAACTTGAGGAGTATTAACGTTACGTACACATTATTATAAGTATAATTTTTAACACCTTAAAACTGAGGCATTCATTATAATCATGACAAGAATTGTTACTATAAGCTAGTTGATAAAATCAAGTTTTCTGACAGCTTTCCTTCTCGTACTTGGGCATTGAAGAGTCCCTGAAACGTTTCTTTATCCAATATTCTACATCACAAAACTTTAAGACATTTAAAGGACACTAAATGAAAGACTGATTTGTGTATATTAGTGATGTATGATACAAACATAATGAATAAATGCAATTTTACACTTAAATAAGAACACATTTATGAAATTTAAAATGCACAAATTTAATTAGAATAACTCAACTACTATCGCTAGAAGAATCATTTAATGATGCAATAATAGGTGGACAAAGACTCTTATCGACTAAAATACCGTGACCCACTAATACTTGTAATAAATCTTCTGCGTAAAAATGATCACCTAATCTATCGGTTATTCTTAAAAAACTGTAAATCAGATTACCTTTTTTATAAATAAGTAAGGCAGGTAATCCCTGATTTTTAAATTCGGTACTAACGCATGCATTAGTACTTTTAATCGTACAAAATTTTGTATTAAGGTATATTTGACTGACTTCTTCGAAACAATCGTTCATTAACCTGCAAGCTTCAATGTCGTCTTCATATATATGTATAATAATAGTGACCAATTCGTCTTCGTCATCGATAGCTTTAAGAAACTCGGTACCGTTTTTTAAATGAAAAACTTTACCAAAATGTTGCCTGGACTCGTATTGTTCCATTAACTGTAACATCCTCTTTCTTTGGTATTCGACAACGAATTCGTCATCTAACAAATCTACTAAATCGGGGTCTTCCCTCATTGCCTTCTCCCGTTCCTCGTCAAGAGCGGTTTGAACACTTAGAGTAAATTTTTTTACTAAAGCTATACGATTTTGTTCCATTTCTTGTCGTTTTTCTCTTTGTAGTTTCCGAAATACCTGCATGTCTTTCATGACACCTTTAGGACCAGTGTTTTGCGAAACGCCTTCCCATTTTGTTGATTTTAGTTCTAGTTTTGGGGCTTCTGCTTGGGATGCTTTCGGGGCTTCATTTTCTGAAGCCGATTCGTATTCGCTATCACTATCTTCACTGCTGCTACAATAGTATTGTGCTTTTTCTCCTAATATTTTAGCTTCTAATGGGTCCATTGTAAGCACTAAAAATACACTTTGTTTATAATAAAATTATTGATCGATTAAAAATAACTCGGATAACCTGGAGTTCTAGTTTGCACCCATAACGTGTAGGTGGCGTTTAATTCGCGTGGGATTTTCAAATGTGTAACAGGTGTAGCATTGCAGATACAGATAATTTCTTTCATAATCTTTCTTAAGAAACAATTCTGATAATGTTTTGACCTTTTGACTTTCCCTCCACCTAATAAGCGCTAACAAGTTTGCTAAGTAAATGTCTTTGGGAAAACGAAGGAAAAACGACTATTTTTCTATTTCCAGTGGCGTCTTTTCTGTTAGGTCAGTTGGTCAATGCCCCTCCAAAAAAATAATAGACATTGTTTTATTATTAACTTACAATTGCAAATATGTAATGTTTAATTTTGCTTATTCCAAGGATAAATAAATTGACTTTAGATTTTTTTAATTTTACTTAGTAGTTCTTCAGTAAATTTTGTGCAATTGTATTGGTTTATAAGCATTTTTCTTAATTACCTTATAATCGATAGGCGTTTGATTAGTGTACTTTAAACTAGTTAAAATTAATCTAAAAAAGAGACTGATTGTTATTAACATTAATAATGATTAAAATATTTAGCTAAATCTGTTTGGTAAATCCAAAGATTTGAACCTTTTAAGACACCGCACTATACGACCACTTAGTAAATCACCGGCTAGATTGTTTGGGTGCACCAGAAGTCGCGCACCATAATTGTCCCATATAGGACACAATATCTTATGGATACATATTACATACATATGATATCCATATATCTATGGATGTATTAGATTAGATTAGATTAAAATCCGCTTGCCTATATACCTCTAGCTTACTCAAGTCAGTCATTCGGCCTTTTTGTACTGTCAGGTGCTTTTAAGCCAATAAGCCTACATCCGTGTCTTTTATTAGACTTGCAATGTTCTCTATTAGCTTGCGGTTGTCAATAGAACTAGAGCTTTAATCTACCTGGTGTCTTCTGAGCTCTAATATGCACGGCATTAAAAGAGGATATGTTATGGTATTTCATCTTCCTCTTGACAAAGTTTGCATACCAGTTCATCTTTATTGATGTTAATCATCTGCATCAATATTCTAAACACTTCAATGCTTTGTTTAGTCTTAACAAGGCTTTGATAGCCTGTAGGATTAGAGTTTTAGCAATTTAAAAATAAACAAATAAACAAAAATTGTTTGCAATGTAGTGTTACTTCATTGCAGTTTTCCCCAATACCGCTGATTCTGGATTTGTCATTGCTTTTTTTTCTTTTATACCATGGTGACCAGAAATACAGCATAATGTTAGTGCGTCCAAAGTTTGAAGTTTGAGCTTGCATTCATTGACTGGTCTCGACGAGATATTGAATGCGTTCAACAATTTCAATGTTGCCCGACTTTTGTAAGAATGTACATATTTTGATTGTACAATTCCTTTTCTATTCGATGTTTAAACATATGTCAATAGCTTGAATTTCAGCTTGAAAGATGTTGCATAGTTTGTCTAGACTGACTCTTTCGTTGGTTTTATTATTGGTGTTGCATACGTAAAATTCTGAATCACCTTCAAATTTAGATCCATTCGTGTAAAACATGATGTTCTTATTTGTTGGGTTTGGTAGTTGGTTCGGATTCCAACCAACGTGAACGGTATAATTCAGTCAAAGACATTGTTTATTAAGTCAGAGATGATGTTACCATGTCCTTGATTATGAGCTGTGGTTTTGCAGTAGCCAGTGCTTTGCAATCAGTAGGCTATCATTCTGGCTTTACCTTTCAAGAAGATGTGCAGAAGTGTGTTACGCTGGTTTTTGTGTAACAAAAAAAATAAGCGGCGGTTAACACAGTTCTTCCCGGATAGCGAGTCGCAGGCGATGTGATGCTAGATTATAAATTAAATCTAAAAAGGCGCCAAAACGATGAAAAATTAAATTAGGGAGATATCGTTTAACTCTACCCGCAGCTGGAAAAGAACAAATAACACGACAGAAGTGTTGTAGTTTTATTTAATTAAACTATATTATTTATGAGTTTATTATTAACTACAGAATACAATACATTTATGATTAAATGTAAAACGAATATAACCGTGAGTTGCACTAGCTACTCCTATGACAGTAGTAACGTAACTGCGTGCAGGGGATATACACTCCATGTAAAAAAAGTGGGAAAATAGTACCAGTACCGACACCTGTTGCCGCCGCCGTTTTTTAATGTAAGCCAAGATAAACATTTAAAGAAATCTATAATAGCACCATCTCACGGTTATACTTATAACTACGTATGTATACTTATATTCATTTATAAAAGTTTTTTAAATGAAACAATTATTTATTTTCAAAGTACATTTTATTTATACATAATAACATAAAACATTGTTAAACAAGCAGATGATCATAGATAGAAATATATAATATACTATTTTACATATTTTTGTAATTTTCCAAAAATACATAAATTATTTATTTCATAAAGTTCTAATTTGGTCAAACTGTCTATTAGCATTGCTATTAGTGAAAAAAACACATTATACACGAATTTCATACAATTACGATTTTCAATCAATTTTATATTTAAAAAGTAGTTACGAATTTAAGAATTAAAAACACAAAAAAAAGATTATCCAGTTATACAATAAATTTGTATTATTAGTTAATTTTGCCTCAAAAATGGAAAGCACAAATAAGAAAACGATTAGAATTCATCAATTACAGGACGAGGGGTAGATCCTTTTTTATGAATATTATTAACTTCTAGAAAAATGATAGAAGAGAACTGGAATGTCCTCAAGAATCAGTAGTTACTTTCAAAGTGATATTAAATGTAAATGGAATAGAAACTGATTGTCAAAAATTGAGAAATTATAAATAAATTTTGAAATAACTATGCGAATAACCTTTTTTTGTTGATTTATAATATTTTTTAACAGTTTCTTACAATCTCTTAGCTGTCTTCAGTCCATAGATTTTAAATCGTTGCCTACAAATTATAAAAATAAAACCTTATTCAATTTATAATGTAATTACGTACCACATTGTTGTGAAGTGCTACCTATTCTAATAATCAAAAGTCTTGAAGCATATTCTGTAGTAGCTTGCTGTAAATTTTTATGGTGTGGAAAAATACTTGATAATTGCATTTGTTCGATGAAGTATCTACTTAATAAAAAAAAATGATAAAGGTTATAAACTTTGCAATGAATTACATACTATAATAAGACTGCGGCTTTGAATTTGCTGTAGCAGTGAAAGTCTGCAAAACTAAACTGACCATAAAGGGATGCACACACAGTAAAATTATTATAAATATAATATATAAAGTTTCATCACAGGTTTCATTTTGAAAGATTTAAAAGATAATGGAAGCATGTGATATGTGCGCGCATAATTTTAATTGACAAAAAAGAAATCTGTAAAATAAACTGATCAACCTCAACAAATGTTACAAAAAAACGGCGGCGGCGCTAGGTGGCGTAACAAGCGGCGGAGTTTACAAAATTTGTATGAAGCGAGTATCCCCTGACTGCGTGTACTGTACATGATGTATGTTCATTGTTGCCTTTGGTTATACCACACACCATGCATCCATAAATAAAAGTTTACATTGTTTTATTTCATTTATTTTATTCACAAATTCAATCTCCGAGGCTGTTTAATTTTTCGACTATAAGAAGAAACTTTGTTATTTTGATTTGTTTCAGCCTCCGATACTGAATTGTCATTTTCTTTAAATTTTGTAGTTTCATTTTGTTCTATTTCAATAAAATGTTTAATCTGTTGATCATCCCTATTACAGTTTTCTTTTTCCTTCTGTAAATTTGGTGACAACAAATAACTTTCATTTTGTTTTACCGGTTTAATGAAGTTTCTATTCCTAATAAAAATTGATCCGTTATTTGTTCTCACTTTATAAGACCTATCTCTAAATTTATCTATAACTATGCCAGGTACCCAAACGCCTTTTGGATTTAGTTGTATGTATACATTGGTTTTTAAATCTATATTTTTCAAATTTCTTTTTCCTAAATTGTGATAATGTTTCTGCTTGAATTGACTATTTTCTATCTGTTTCCCGTAATTTTTTACAATTTTAGGTTTCAGCATTTTTGATGTACATGGTATAAATGTTCTACGCTTTCTAGACATTAGAATTTCTGCGGGAGACGCATTTTCAAGAGTTGGTGTATTTCGGTAGTTTAAAAGAGCTAAATTTAAGTCTTTTTTGTCTTCTATTACCTTTACAAACATTTTCTTTACCTTCTGAATGTGTCTTTCCGCCATACCATTTGACTGTGCATTTGTAGGACTCGACATTATGTGTTCGAATTCCCACTCACGCGCTAATTGTTGGAATTCACCTGACTTAAACTGTGATCCGCCATCCGATACGATGGTTACTGGTATGCCATGTCTCGCGAATATTTCTTTCATTTTATCTATAACATTTTTACTTGTTGTATTTGTATAAAGTGTAATTATTTCCGTATATTTAGAATAATAATCGATTAACAATAAATAATTTATTCCGTTTATTATGAATAAATCACACCCTTCTTTATTCCACGGCAAATTTGGAATATCATGACATTTAAGAGTTTCCCTATTCAACGAATTTGAATATTTTAAGCATAAATGACACTGCTCTATTTTTTGCTTAATTTGGTTTGACATACCTGGCCAAAAAAGAGATTCTTTTGCCAATTTGAGGCTTTTCGTTGTGCCTAAATGACTGTAGTGAACCCTCTCTACCATTTCGTTTCTCATGCTTTTTGGAGTTACTAAACATTGTCCCTTATAAATTAAATTATTTATTACTGTTAAGTCCGCTTTGTATTGGGCGTATGGTCTTACAGTACTTATCTTTTAATTTGTTAGAGTTTTTTGGCCACCCGTTTAATATTACCGCCTTTAATTCTTGTAATTCCGCGTCTTTTTCAGTTTCGATTTTGAATTGTTTAATTTTTTCCGGGGGTGCTTGTATCTGTTGCGTTATAAGACAGACATGAGCATGCATTTCTTCATCTTCTGCGTCTTCTTCTGATTCTGTTAAATAAGCTCTTGACAGAGCGTCTGCTAATATTAATTGCTTACCGGGTTTGTACCTTATTTCTAGATCATACTTTTGTAGTTGCAACATCATCCGTTGTAATCTAGCTGGGCACTTGTTTAAAGGTTTTTTAAATATGGAAATTAGTGGTTGGTGATCGGTTTCGACCGTCACTCTTTTTCCGTACATGTAATCGTTAAAACGTGTCACTCCGAAACAAATAGCCAGAAGCTCTTTCTCGATTTGTGCGTATCTAGTTTGAGTTTCTGTCATCAATTTTGAAGCATACGCGCATGAAAGACCATCTTGCAATATTACTGCACCTAATCCCGATTTTGACGCGTCTACGGGACTTTTGACCAATATCTTTGCCAATATTTCTTTTAATTCTGCCAGAGCTTTTTCGTGTTCAGCGTGCCACTGAAATTCTACATCTTTTCGTAGTAACTCGCGCAACGGTGATGTAGTTGCCGAAAATCCAGGGATAAATTTACTAACGTAAGTTAACATACTGAAACGTCCGAGAAATTACTTGCAAATGCAAGAGCCTTCTAGAACTGTTATCTAGTTTCTAGAAGATATAGCGAAAAGTGAGGAACGATCGAGAAGAATTCGCCGATGTCTATAAAAGCCGAAGATGGAAATCGTAGGTCAGTTATTGCTGGAATGTGAAAGCATGCAGTATTAAGAAGGTTATCAAGTTGAAATAAATACGTATCACGCGCGGCGTTTTAAATAAATAACAGTGTACACCGAATCGAGTGAACGTGACTATCAGCTGTGAAATCCGAGAACGTTATCTTATCTTAAGTGATATAAATTATAGTGTAAGTGTTTTTATTAAATATTATTATTAGATTTAATTAGCTCGGTTAATTTAAAAGTGCATATTTTTCTAGAATAAGTAAACGTAGTTTTAATCGTTTAAATAAATTAGTTTTTAATAAATAAATTCGTAACATTTTGGTGTAAGGTGTGGAGTTCGCAATCTAATATCGCTTCCGTTATAAAAACATTCATCGCGTAAATATCTGTTAAGATTCGCGATAAGCGTGTTTATTTATAAAGTTAATATAGTGTTTAATAAACTTTTTCTTTTAACAAGAGCGTGATCGCGATTAAATTCGTTTCCGGACACTAGTGGTTTAATATTAATAAGTGGATAGTTATTAAATTTTGTGTTATACAAAAACTGCATTTTAAAAAGTAGTGTATTTAAAAACTTTATATTCGTGTTATATTTAAATTTATGCCGGTGACGCGTTCGCAAACAGTTAAAATGGATGCAAAGCTATTTGAATTTTTTTGAATCAATCAAAAATGGTCAGGAGTCGATGAATAGAAAAATGGGCGAAAATTCACAGAAAATTGAAGAAAAACTGTCGGAAAATTCAAGAAAAATGGAAGAAAAACTCTCCGAACATTCTCAGAAAATGGAGGAAAATTCTAGAAGTTTAAAAGAAGAAATACGAACGAGCATAGAAAATCAAATCAAAATTGTTCAAGAGGAAACCCAAGCAGACATGTTAAACTTAAAAGAAGAAATTTGCGATTCTGTGAATGACATAATAGAAGAAGTACAAAACAAATTAGAAGAGAAGTTAAAAGAAAATTCAAGAACCATAGAAGACAAGCTAGAAAAAAAATTGAGAGAAAGAATGCAACTGCTTGAAGAAAGAATGACCCAAATGAATTGTCACGGTGAAGGAAGCGTCACGAGTGAAGATTTAATAATGAACCATCGAGAAGAAAACACTCACAAGTTCAAAGTTGTACCACCGAATTTTGATGGTAAAGTTCCATGGTCAACCTACTACAAGCAGTTTGAAGCCGCAGCTACTGCTAATGGTTGGAGCAACAAGCAGAAAGCGACGTCTTTAATAGTGTCCTTACGTGGAGAAGCGCTTGGAATTTTACAAACTATTCCGGACCACCTGCAAGAAAATTACGAACTCTTAATATCACGATTAGAAATGAGATATGGGGATGCTCATCTTCAACAAGTATATCAGGCTCAAATTAAAAGTCGGGTTCAAAAAGCTGCCGAAAGTCTTCAAGAGTTTGAGGCTGACATCGCCAGACTAACACGGCTTGCGTATCCTACAGCACCGGATACCTTCCTGGAGCAGTTAGCTATTCAAACTTTCGCAGATGGCCTCCGAGACAGCGAAACACAGCAGACTCTCCGGTTAGCTCGACCGAAGACATTGGATGACGCTTTGGTGCATGCTTTGGAGTTTGAAGCAGCAAAACAAGCATCGCAACGAGGTGGTCATAGACTCTGCTGTGCTACAGAAGTACCCGCGCAGACACTGGAAAGCATCGAGGAAATAGCGCGACGAATACTTCGGGAAAGAGGAGTGACAGCTTTGAACTGCGATGAAATAGGCCATGTACGACGGCATCGTACCAAACCTAAGAAGAGGACTAGAAAAGCCCTCGAAAATTTGGAACGAGGCGAGCGAAAGAAACAAAAAGTAATCTCATCTAGTCAAACTCCGGAGGTTACAATCCAAATGGCATCGCCTGAGAGCAATTGCATAGCATTTATCTCGATGGCAAGATCAATGGGAGAAGCGTCCAGTTACTGGTTGACACGGGAGCGACGAAGACCATCATTCGTCCTGACATCTTATTGGAAAACGAGAAGACATCACCAGTAACAGTACGACTTCGAACAGCGACGGGCGACGAAATACCTACTCACGGACAAGTCGAAGTAACCATTGGTTTGGGAAATGGAGTACTCGACCATCAAGTACTGGTAGCCGACATCACGGAAGAAGTTATCCTGGGAATGGACGTGATAAAGAAGTATGGGTTCCATTTGGATATGAAGAACGATGTCCTGAAGATCGACAATGAAGAAATTCCTTTTCATTCGTCAGAGAAGGCAGCCGTGCGAGTCTTATTGAGTGAAGACGTGACTCTGCCTGCAAGGACTGAAAGTGTGGTGATGGCACGCCTGGATGGAAGTCTCCGGGAAGGCTACATACGCGCGATTGAACCAATGGAGGGCGGCTTAGTTGAAAAGGGACTACTCGTTGGCAGAACTTTAGTACGAGTAAAGAAGACGATGCCAGTAAGAATCTTAAACATCAACTCAGATCCTGTAACGCTGAAAAAGAAGACCGTGGTAGGCCAATGCACGCCAGTATCACAAATTGTGAGATGCGTGAAGTCGAACGAAGATACGTCGCCGAAGAAGTGTCCACAACATCTATTGGACATTCTTACCACCAAATGCGAAAACCTCAGCCAAGACCAGCTGGCTAAAGTTAAAGTGTTGATCCAAGAGTACCAAGATGTGTTCGCGCTGGAGAGTGGCTCCAAAGGAAGAACTAACGTGGTGAAACATAAAATTAATACCGGAGACGCTCGGCCGATACGACAACATCCACGCAGACTTCCTTTGGCGAAAAGAGAAGAAGCCGAACAAATAATTACGGATATGGAGAGAGAAGGCGTGATTGAACCTTCAAGTAGTCCATGGGCATCCCCAGTGGTACTCGTGAAGAAGAAGGATGGATCAACGAGGTTTTGCGTAGACTACAGGCAGCTAAACGACGTGACCAAAAAGGACAGCTACCCTTTACCCAGAATTGACGATACGCTAGACACCCTGTCAGGATCCCAGTGGTTTTCTACGTTAGATTTAAAGAGTGGATACTGGCAGGTAGAATTAGAATCCAAGGATCGTGAAAAAACAGCTTTTACGATCGGAACTGGTTTGTGGCAGTTCACTGTAATGCCCTTCGGCCTGTGTAACGCTCCTGCAACGTTCGAGCGTTTGATGGAGACCATCTTGCGCGGATTGTCTTGGAAGACGTGCTTGGTCTACCTGGACGACGTGATCGTGGTTGGAAGGTCGTTTGAAGAGCACTTAAACAACTTGAAGGAAGTGTTCCAGAGATTACGTGGGGCTAACCTCAAACTGAGCCCAAAGAAGTGCCACGTATTTAAGAAGGAAGTCCAATACCTTGGCCACGTCGTATCTAGAGACGGAGTAAGGGCTGACCCAGACAAAATCCGAGCAGTGCAAGCATGGCCAAGACCGATCGACAAACATCAGGTCCGAAGTTTCCTTGGGTTGTGCACTTATTATAGAAGATTTGTCCCCGGCTTTGCCAATATTGCCAAACCATTGACAAAACTAACCGAAGAAAAAGCAGAATTTAGATGGAATGAAGACTGCGAAAATTCTTTTAATCAACTAAAACAGGCCTTAGTCACTTCGCCAATTTTGAGTTATCCACGAGAAGATGGAAAGTTTGTTTTGGATACCGACGCAAGCAATATGGCCATAGGCGCGGTCCTTTCGCAGGTTCAAGATGGACAAGAAAAGGTGATCGCGTACTTTAGCAAGGTTTTGTCTAGGCCAGAAAGGAATTATTGCGTGACTAGGAGGGAGCTGTTAGCAGTCGTTAAGTCCATCGAACATTTCTACAAGTATTTGTATGGACGAAGATTTTTACTGAGAACAGACCACGCCGCTTTAAAATGGCTACTGCAGTTCCGTAACCCAGAAGGACAAGTAGCAAGATGGATCGAGAGACTGCAAGAGTATGACTACGACACAAAACACCGTGCCGGAAGCAGTCACCGGAACGCTGATGCCTTATCCAGAAGACCATGTCCGGCGGACTGCAGCCATTGTTCGCGACTGGAAGAAAAAGTCGAATGCCTCCGGAGAACTGCTATGGTTGATGATGAGTGGGAACCTGAGCAGTTACGTCGCGAACAAGAAGACGATCCTGAAATAAGACTACTCCTCGACTGGAAAGAAAGCGGCCGACGACCAACCTGGGAAGAAGTGAGTGCTTTGGGCAAAAATATCAAAGCGTACTGGGCGCAGTGGGACTCCTTAATAGTAGAAGACGGTCTTCTTAAGCGATCCGTAGAAAGTGCCGAGGGCACGGGAAACAAACTACAGCTGGTAGTGCCGAAAAGCAGGGTGACCGAAGTGTTGAAGCATCTCCACGATGGGACATCAGGAGGACACTTTGGCATTAAGAAGACGTTGGGTAAAGTGCGAGAACGATTCTACTGGATGAACTGCAAAGAGGACGTCATGAAATGGTGCCGTAAATGCATAGTCTGCGCTTCAGGAAATGGTCCAGCGAGAAAGCGCAAAGCACCCATGAAACAATACAACGTAGGAAGCCCTTTGGAAAGAGTAGCGATTGACATCGCAGGGCCGTTCCCAGAATCCGATTCGGGAAATAAATACATCTTGGTGGCGATGGATTATTTCACGAAATGGACGGAGGCTTACGCCATACCCAATCAGGAAGCAGCTACAGTCGCAGACGTATTAGTAAAGGAGTTTTTCTGCCGGTTTGGAGTTCCGTTGGAATTACACTCCGATCAAGGCCGCAATTTTGAGTCTGGGCTGTTTCAAGAAGTTTGCCGACTGTTAGGAATTAAAAAGACTAGGACAACGCCTCTCCATCCCCAATCTGATGGCATGGTTGAACGGATGAATCGAACAATGGGCAAGTACTTAGCCAAGGTAGTGTCCGAACACCAAAGAGACTGGGATCAGTACTTGCACCTTTTCTTAATGGCGTACCGATCATCCGTTCACGAAAGCACAGGCCAAACACCATCCTGTGTCATGCTCGGTCGTGAGATAAGATTACCATGCGATCTTCAATTTGGACGAAGACCGGAAGAAGAAGTCGCTGGAGAAGATTACGTCAGCAAGCTGGCAAAGAGGCTAGACGAAGTACATGAAGAGGTTCGTAAAAACACACAAATTGCCAGCGACAGGATGAAAACAAGATATGACGTCAAGGCGCAAAATGGTGGGTTTCAACCTGGCGATATGGTTTGGTTGTATAACCCTCAAAGGAGACTTGGTTTGTCGCCGAAGCTGCAAAGGCAATGGGAGGGCCCCTATGAAGTCGTGCAGCGTATTAACGACGTTATATACCGCATCCGAAAACCGCCCAGAGGCAAGCCAAAAGTGGTCCACGTCGATCGTCTAGCCCCGTTTGCTGGCGATAACCACAATCCGCAAGTTCAGGTCCGAACCAGAGTAATAAGTAGCAGAACCAGGAATCCAATCGAAGAAATGGAGTTCGAAAAGTTTATGAACTTATACGGAGGTTCTGGAAAAGCTAGGTTCGGAGTTACCACCGAGGAACAACAAGACCTGTTCCAGACACAAAAGATTACGCCATCGCACATTGCGTGAGCGAGGAGCTTGACATGTCCAAAGGGGTTGCAGTCGTGTTTAAAAGAAGTTTGGACAGCTAGATGAATTACGAAGACAGCAACCGGCAGTCGGAAAGGTTTTAGGACTACGTGGTGACGGACGCTTCGTTTTCTATCTGGTCACCAAGAAATACTCACGTGTCAAGCCGTTATACAAAGATCTGTGGCGAACATTATGGAGTCTCAAGAGACAAATGGAGTTCCATCATGTTAAGAAATTGGCAGTACCCAAGCTTGGTTGTGGCTTAGACCAATTGAATTGGAGGACAGTTCGAAACATGTTGGAGGTCGTCTTCCGAGGAACAGGCGTTCAAGTGTTGGTCTGTAGTTACCAACCGAGGAGAGTATTGGGTCAGGAAAAGTCCATTGACTGTTACTTTTATGGTCAAGGAAGTTGCCGAAATGGAGGAAGCTGCCGCTATCGCCACGATCCCTTTTACCGGTGTCGCATCCAGTCTCCTGTTCTGGGACAGAACAGTCCTAAGAAGGGGGCAGTGAAACGTCCGAGAAATTACTTGCAAATGCAAGAGCCTTCTAGAACTGTTATCTAGTTTCTAGAAGATATAGCGAAAAGTGAGGAACGATCGAGAAGAATTCGCCGATGTCTATAAAAGCCGAAGATGGAAATCGTAGGTCAGTTATTGCTGGAATGTGAAAGCATGCAGTATTAAGAAGGTTATCAAGTTGAAATAAATACGTATCACGCGCGGCGTTTTAAATAAATAACAGTGTACACCGAATCGAGTGAACGTGACTATCAGCTGTGAAATCCGAGAACGTTATCTTATCTTAAGTGATATAAATTATAGTGTAAGTGTTTTTATTAAATATTATTATTAGATTTAATTAGCTCGGTTAATTTAAAAGTGCATATTTTTCTAGAATAAGTAAACGTAGTTTTAATCGTTTAAATAAATTAGTTTTTAATAAATAAATTCGTAACAATACCTAAAACGCGTTGTACTCCATCTTTATCCGTTGGACTAGGCATTTTTATTATTGCCTCTATTTTACTTTTATCGACTGCAATGCTCTGATTAGAAATAATGTGACCCATATATTGAATTTATTAATTTACATTTGTTTTTATTGAATGTGACGTTATTTTCTTTCGCGATTTTTAAAACACGTTCTAGACGTTCGTTGTGTTCTTTTACGTTTATACCCCACACAACAATGTCGTCTATATAGACATCTACTCCGTCACCTGCAAATAATTCTTTAAATTTAGCTTGGAATACTTCCGGAGCTGATTTTATTCCGTACGGCAATCTATTAAATTTATACCTTCCGAATGGAGTGCAAAACCAACATAAATCCGCGCTTTCTTTATCTAATTCAATTTGATAAAACCCGCTTGTTGCGTCTAAAGTACTAAAAATCTGCGCGCCCGCCATTTTACTCGTTATTTGTTCGATTGTCGGAATTTCGCAATATTCGCGTTTAATTACATTGTTTAAATCTTTGGGGTCAAGACATATTCTTAAACTTTCGTCCGGTTTTCTAACAATAACCAAAGCGTTTACCCATTCTGACGGACCGTTTACTTTGGTTAAGATTTGCGATTTTACTAATTGATCGAGTGTATCTTTTAATTTATTTTGAAGTTGCAAGGGAACTTTTCTCGTTTGATGAACCACAGGTTTTACATTTTTATCAATTTTAATGTGATGCGGTACTCCTTTTATACACCCAGTTCCTGAAAATCTCCATATTTTTGAATTAGTTTATTAATATTTTCTGAAACCTCAATTGAATTTATTTCCTGTTGTTCTAATCTTTTAATTAATTTTAATTCTAATGACGTTTCTAAACCCAAAATTGCATTTGTGTTTGAATTTACAACATAAAAAGTTATGACATGTTTTTCTGTGTTTTTAAAACAAGTTAATTTACATGTACCTAATACTTTCAACTTATCACCGGTATACGAATTTAATTTAATGTTTGTCTTTTTAATTTCTGTTGACGTAATTCATAAAGAATTTGCTATCTTAATGGGAAGAACATTAACCATGGCACCAGTATCAATTTTCAATTGAATCATTTTGTTATTTATTTCTAAACTGGTGACCCATGCTTTATGTTCGTGCCTTATCTCGTTTACTTCTACAGAGCCCACGAACATATAATTATTTTTCTCACGGATTTCAATTACACTATTATTTTTCTCCGGATTATTTCTTTTATTATAACAAACCGTTTGGAAATGATTTTTCTTTTTGCAAAAAGAACATATTTTACCAAATGCCGGGCAATTATTTTTTATGTGATTCTTACCACACTTTTTACAGTTTACTATTTGTTTTGGTTTACCTGATCTAGTTTTCTGAATTAATACGTTGTCGGCTTTTGTCGGTCCTCGGCCCCTGTTGCATTTTTGTAGTTTCCACGTTTTCGAATTTCTTCATTTCGCTGGATTCTATGGCTCCCGTTTGTTCTTTCGAAGTTTCAATTATTATACATAGGTCGATCGCCTTTTCTAATGTTAAGGTGTCATCTTGCAGTAATTTTTCTCATCGTTGTCGCATCAGCGCTGTTCACCCCACAGATGATCATTACCTTGATGAGTTCGTCTTGTAAATTTCCTAATTTACATTTCATGGCTTGACTCTTTAATTCGGTTATAAACTGTTCGAACGTTTGTGCTTCTTGTTGACGATACGAAAAAAATTTGTAACGCTCGTACGATATATTTTCTTTCGGTAAGAAGTGCACTTCGAATTCATCAAGAAGTGGTTGTAACTTATTTTTATCACTTTCTTCCATTTTGAAAGTTGTATAAATCTTGAACCCTTCTTCCCCTATGTAGTGAAGTAATTGTGCACATTGGGTCGCTTCTTCTTTTTTCACAATCTCGCTAGCTGTTAAATAATTTTCAAAACGAGACCTCCATAACCTCCAGTTCTCGGCCTGGTTTCCTCCAGCTTTCATCGGGGTTATTCCTCGGCTGTCACCCATTTTAATTAGTCAATCACTTTTTTTTCGCACTTTTTTTTTACTTGCACTCACAATTTTTACTTTACCGACTACGCCATGTTGTAGTTTTATTTAATTAAACTATATTATTTAGTTTATTATTAACTACAGAATACAATACATTTATGGTAAAACGAATATAACCGTGAGTTGCACTAGCTACTCCTATGACAGTAGTAACGTAACTGCGTGTACTGTACATGATGTATGTTCATAGTTGCCTTTGGTTATACCACACACCAAGCCGGATATAAGTTACGCCCTTGACTGGGCAATTCATCGCACATCAAAGCGACCTAATCGATCTAACTTTTACACTTAACAAAGGAATGACTTTATTTTATTAAGTTAAATTACAAGAATACGAAAATCAAATGTCTACAGAATCAAAGCGCACCAGATAAGTATATGTGACGCACAAAAAAAAAAGATTTAACATTAATTGTGATTACAACCTAGTATGTACGTATATGGCCATTTTAACAATCGACATGGCCAACGAAGTAGTACACGTATAAAAAGAAAATACAATACTTACAGTTGTGTATTATCGCAGTAGGGGATTAGCTAATTCCGTACCAGTATGACCTCAAACGTAATATGAAATTTGACACAAAAACGTATATACGGCGTTATTACAAGTAAAACTTGATTTCATTCATACGAAGTAAATGAATGCGCCGAGCTTCCCTTCGCAATTAAGTTCGCACTTGTGTAAGTATTTCTTCCCATAAAATGATGTTTAACCCCTAAACTTCAGCGACCTGACGTCATGGAAACTTTTCAAAAAGCAGGTGTTTTATCAGCCTCACCGATAAAGGTCTTAGGTGGAAGGGTGGCGACCCACTAAAGAATTAATTTAAACCCTCAATACAAAGAAAGTCTAACGAGTTAACCCAAATAAAGCTTTCAATCAAAAATACGTAAAATTCGACTACATATTCACGTGGAATTGAGTGAAACAACTTGTTGGACCTAGAAATACCGCTAACTACACGGAGGTCTGTGTTGCACCAAATATTGCCGGAAAATGAATAAATGCGCACTTACAAAAATTTGACAATCGCCAACTAAAAGTAGGCGTGTCGAGGACAATTTTTATACTCAAAAAATTTTAACTTACCAACTTATTAACATAACAACAACTGATAGATTTAAAATAGCATTCAGTGCTTGATCATATAGGTGCCTTTTACAGGCTCCGGTAATGCATCGATAAGATCTTGCTAATTTTGTGTTTTGCAGTTACAATTATTGTGTTTTGGACTACCAGGAAATTATGCCGTATGAAATTATTGATTAAACCATGGCTTTGTACAGCCAGAGAGTTAGTTCCAGTTTGAACCAAAACTAATGCTTGTATGAAGGAAAGGTCGAGTCCTATTGTATAGAAGCAACTGGTGTCGTTCTCTCGGGGGCTTGGAAACACAAGTTGGACGTCAACTTATTTTATCGAACGAGATTACTCCTTTAAGAGAGACGAGTTTATCCCCGCCTTGATACATACTGCTACCCTTCATAATCGTGCGAGCAAGATTTGGTATCGAAGTGCTCAACTGGCCAACAAAGATCGTCTAAAACAAGGAACACAATTCTAGTTATGCACTGAACTGCGGACAAACTATTAAAGAGACTGTGTTGTGAAACCCTTGGTAGGGAGAGGGTATTGTGCTTACCGTGTAACGAGAATACAGAGTGCGGCCAAAAACTAACAATAACTTTACTATTTGCAATAGATTACACGGCATTCCGGTGCGGTCATAACTATGACTCTCGCGTACATTACACGATAATGTAATTTTCCATCTGAGTAAAAATTGGCTCACGTGATTTTCTAAAACTAGAGACAATTTTGTTGTCACAGAACTCTACAATTTGCTCTGAGCGCTGAGTAAGTTGCTAGAACACGTAATATTTTGTAGTTGTCAAAAAATGACTAAAACCACGGGTTGTGAATGACGAGGTATTCGTCGAGTCAAAACTCGTGCATTGAGACCGCGGTAGTTCACTAGACATCCGCGCTGAAAGGAGCCTAGGACTTTGGATTGATAATGCTGTCTAACGTATTTTTGAAGTAGAAAATCTTAAGATGAAGGGACTCGGGCTCGCGAATTTAGTATCCCATATCAAAACTTTATCAACAAATAGTCCATAGATCTAATTTGAGTTAGTTAAATCTAATCCAAACTATCGAAGTTAAATTAATAAATATTTCATTTTCTGAAATTTATTTATACTTACAATTTATACAACATTTTTTAAATAAAAAACAACTGTAACGTGCACTTGAGCTGAAGTTCTTCAATTACCTGCAAACTAAACCCGCAATAAAGACCAGCAACGGCAGCTCTGATATCAGAGAGTAGCGTGAGTAAAACAACTAATAGAAATCAGCCTTTCTTTAATGTGCAAATTATAATCGGTTACTAAAGTGACAGAACAGAATCAATTACAGGTGGTCGTTTACAGCTCTACACGACTAAAGGAATACAAGTAGAAACACACAAACTAACAAGAATTAAGTTTATTTTAACATCAAATAAAATATAAAGTCAACAAATATTCGTACATGCAAAATCAGAGTAATGAGAAATTAATGACTCAATATACTAAACCCTTGAGTTAGGCAACACATTGTACCAAGCTGATGCAAAAAACTACTGATAACAAAAAACAAACAAACGTATACTCAGTCAAAGTACATATGTACGGTCAACAGCAAAATGCGATAAAAATGTAAAATGTTACTTACGGTTTACAACTACTTGCTAGTACTATTAAAAGTGCAACTATCCTTAAAAGCTGAAACTAGAGAAACAAATTTATCGCAGTGGTATTACAAATTGGACTAATGTGGTTAAAACCAATTCTGAAACACGAAATGCGCTACATCAATTTTCCCGAACTGTAGTTGATTTTAAATTCAATACATGCGCATCGATAAAGCGATATTGCACATTAAAACACTAGTCTTGACATATTGGGTGTCAAAGACGGTCACTAGTCGCCAATTCTTTCGGTTTAGGTACTAAAGATATTTCACGACGACGATTTTCCAAAAAGACAGCAAGTATTCGACTTATAAATGAGTTAATACCACGTGTTGTCACGTAATTTAGTAGGTAGTAGTAAATGCTAGAATCGACGAAAGAAAATTAAATCTAACCGGAAAACGTAAATGTGCATCATCGTCAGCGATTCTTCCTATAAGCATTGATATATTTTACATTCATTTTTTGCCGTGGAACTACCAGAAGAAAAAGAACTGTCAACGAGCTCTTAGAAATAAGTTTGCATGTTGTACAAGCAACAGACTCTATTTAAGCAATTCTACGTTTTCTATCGATCTCGCTATTGACACCGCTATCCAAGTTTAACATCGTCAGGAAAAATACTTGATTCAAGGACTATCGATTCTACAGTCCGAATCTAGTCTTCCATGATTCTTTAATACCACTATTATA
This sequence comes from Aquatica leii, assembly GCA_035610365.1. Lineage (NCBI taxonomy): Eukaryota > Metazoa > Arthropoda > Insecta > Coleoptera > Lampyridae > Aquatica > Aquatica leii. The sequence continues at coordinate 19,381,368 of CM069435.1, forward strand.
GGTATGCGCCTTGTACTTTTATTTATTTTTTATCAACTTTGTTACCTTTATACGGTTTTAACAATTCAGTATTGCAGTTAATGTGTTTTTTTATTATTAATACAATTCGTATATGTAGTTTAGTTTAACCTTTGGTTTAACCATTAGTAGAAAATTGTTTCCTGGTTTTATAGTATGCGAGTATTGATTATTGTTGTAACAACTTTCACTATTATTATTTTTCTCCTACCAAGTATCTAAATAAATATCTGTTTTTTTCGAATTCTTTGAATTCTAAATACAAAAAATAATCAATTTTTTTATACTTTGAGAAAAAGATATTATCGATGCGGTTTTAATATCCAACAGGGAGAAATTCGATAATCCTTGTTCTAAAATTAATTTTGTGTAAAAACGCTGAAATCAATTCATTCCATTACCGATTGATTAATGTGACCAAAAGTTTTGAAATTATTCGTTCACGTGTATATTGAAGCCGACGCCTGGCGTCGTCGTCCTGACAACGAAACGCCTTTGTTTACAAGCCGTCCAAATATGCACCGGTTCGTTGCAGTGTATCTCTGCATTAAATCACAAATGCACATTATAGATTTTGAATTAAAAAAAAAGTTAAACAAATAAAATAGTTTCTGTAAATTAGTGATCAACATTATTATTTCAGGTTTGTAAAGTTTAAAACTTTTTACTAATTACCTAATTATTCTTATTTGTTGTTTTTATCATTTTTTTTATTTAAAGAAAAAATTATGATGATGGTTTGTTTAGCTTAGAATTCAAACTCTGTATAAATTAAAAAAATTCTAAACAAAAAATTTGTTTTCCATCTGTTTAATAGCCGCTGAAAAAATCTACTACACACATCATACTCCCTGCACTCCACTATTTTAATTTATTTAATTAATATTAAACCGATCTCGATTGTGATTTGGTCTTTGGTAGCCAGTTTTTATTATGTTTCTTTCACGTTTTCTTCAGTTTGATAAATTTATACTTGAGTGTTAAATTTATTGATTAATTTAAATTATATGGTTGAGAACGATTTAGAAGTCACCACAACTCACTTCAATTGTCAGGATGGCCGAGCGGTCTAAGGCGCCAGACTCAAGGTTTACCTTGCCCCAAGCATGGGGTCTGAGAATTCTGGTCCTCTATGAGGGCGTGGGTTCGAATCCCACTTCTGACATGCTTTTTTTGGTAAATTAAAATTCTCGTTTTTCTTCTTTTTTTTTGAACAACTCACTCCACTTGTTCATAACTAATTTGAAACTAATTTGAAAGTGACTAAAACTGTTCGTATAAAAATATGTCAGTACTGATAACGGTGTTATGTTTAAGTTGGTGACCTAATTATTTACGCAATCTGTATATATATTTTTGTTATCACTGTGTCTATATTCATAAGTTAAAAAAATGACTTTTTGGTCCATTTTTGTAGATACTCTTTTTCTGCTTTTTTGGGAATAACTTCAATTCTCGATTTTTTAACCGCCGTGCTCTGCTTCTTTTAACTTTCTTTTTTGAACCGGTTTTTAATCATTACATAAATCAAACTGACTTTAGTTTCTATACAAAAAAATCTATATAAACAACTAAAAATGATATTTATTTAGTAAATATTGATACAACTAAACCTGTTACTTATTAATATCACGTTTTAAATAATTAATAAAACAACTACAATTTTATATAATAAAAAATTTAACAAAATCACATATGAAAGCATAATAAAATATATGCCCTGCGTGTTTTTTAGTATCACCGACAACAATCATATCACCATACAGGTTTTATTCTTGAATTATTTAATTAAATTGCGAAGAAATTGATTTATTGAAACAAATTATGTTGCAGGTATTTGTTTCGGCTCATGGGAACATGTTTAAGTGTAAGAGACAAAGTTCAGCCCAAAAACGTAAGTGTAAGAAAAAAGTTTTCCACGTTTTATTTATTGTTAAAGTAAAGAATTTGATTTAATAACTTTTAACTTAACTGACATGGTAATGTCTAACAATACGATTAAAATCGTTTTCAATTTCAGTATAAAGTTAGCTCAACAGATTTGTTTTCTGTTTCAATGACATATTCACTTAACTTATTGTAACGAATTTTATTATTAAAACTAATTAATTTATTTATACTAACAATATGTACCCGTTTAAACTAACCGAACTAATTAAACCAAACTATCTAAGAATAAAAACTTACGGTAATTTATATAAAACAATAATACGCTATCACTATAGGACCACAGTTGTTTACTTTAAAAGTCACGTTCACTTTCACTCGATGTACACTTTTATTTATTTACAACTTTGCACGTGCTAATCACTTATTTATCTTCACCGTAACAACACTTTAACTTCATTCAGTAACTGCCGATACAGAAAAAAAACTGACCTTCCGCATGCTCCAACACTTCTTATACATTCATGTTGTCTCGGTCTAGAACATTCGCAACCTTTCTGCATTTATCGTTCGCTATCTGGAATTTGGCTTTATCGAATCGTAGATTCGACGTTATTTGCGAATGTTCCAGTGCCCCCTTGTTAAGCTTATTCTGTCCCAGAACAGGAAATTAGATGCGACACCGGTAGAATGAATCGTGGCGATAACGGCAGCTCTCTACATTTCGGCAACGGCCTTGGGCATAAAAGTAGCAGGCAATGGACTTGTCCTGACCCGATAGTCCACTTGGGTGGTAGCTGCAAACCAACACTTGAACGTCTGTTCCTCGGCAGACGACCTCCAGCATACTTCGAACTGTCCTCCAATCCAATTGATCTAGGCCACAACCAAGCTTGGGTACTGCTAATTTTTTAATTTTGTGAAACTCCATTTCTCTCTTGAGATTTCATAATGCTCGCCACAGATTTTCGTATAACGACTTGCTACATAAGTATTTCTTGGTGACCAGATGGAAAACGAAGCGTCTGTCACCGCTTAGTCTTAAAACTTTTCCAACTACCGGTTGCTGTCTTCGTAGTTCATCTAGCTGCCCAAATTTTAAATACGACTGCAACTCCTCTGGAAATGTCAAGATCCTCGCTCACGCAATGTGTAATAACGTAATCTTTTTGTGTCTGGAACAGGTCTTGTTGTTCCTCGGTGGTAACTCCGAACCTAACTTTACCAGAACATCCGTATAAGCTCATAAACTTCTCGAACTCCATTCCTTCAATTTGATTCCTGGTTCTGCTGCTTATTATTCTGGTTCGGACCTGAACTTGTGTATTGTGGTTATCGCCAGCAAACGGGGCTAGACGATCGACGTGGACCACTTTTGGCTTGCGTCTGGGTGGTTTTCGGATGCGATATATAACGTCATTAATACGCTGCACGACTTCATATGGGCTATCCCATTGCCTTTGCAGCATCGGCAAACCACGTCTCCTTTAGGGGTTATACAACCATTTTGTGCCTTGACGTCATATCTAGTCTTCATCCTGTCACTGGCAAATTGTGTGTTTCTACGGACTTCCTCATGTACTTCGTCTAGGCTCTTGATCAGCTTGCTGACGTAATCTTCTCCAGCAACTTCTTCTTCCGGTCTTCGTCCAAATTGGAGGTCGCATGGAAGTCATATTTCGCAACCAAGCGTCACACAGGATGGTGTTTGGCCTGTGCTTTCGTGAACAGATGCCATTAGGAAAAGGTACAAGTACTGATCTCAATCTCTTTGGTGTTCGGACACTACTACTTTGGATAAGTATTTTTTCATTGTCCGATTCATCCGTTCAACCGTGCCATCAGATTGAGGATGGAGAAGTGTCGTCCTAGTTTTCTTAATTCCCAACTGTCGGCAAACTTCTTGAAACAGCCCAGACTCAAAATCGCGGCCTTGATCGGAGTGTAATTTTCTGATGCGCAGTCCGTGCACTTACGACACTATTTCATGACGTCCTCTTTGCAGTTCATTTAGTACAATCGTTCTCGCACTTTACCCAATGTCTTTTTAATGCCAAAGTGTCTTCCTGATGTTCCATCGTGGAGATGCTTCAACACATCTGACACCCTGCTTTTCGGCACTATCAACTGTAGTCTGTTTCCCGTGACCTCGACACTTTCTAGAAATCGCTTAACAAGACCGTCTTCTACTATCAAGGAGTCCCACTGCGCCCAGTACGCTTTGATGTTTCTGCCAAAGCACTCACTTTTTCCCAGGTTGGTCGTCGGCCGTTTTCTTTCCAGTCCAGGAGTAGTCTTATTTCAGGATCGTTTTCTTGTTCGCGACGTAACTGCTCAGGTTCTCACTCATCATCAACCATAGCAGTTCTCCGAAGGCATTCAACTTTTTCTTCCAGTCGCGAACAATGGCTGCAGTCCGCCGGCATGGTCTTCTGGACAAGGCATCAGCGTTCCGATGACTGCTTCCGGCACGGTGTTCTGTGTCATAGTCATACTCTTGCAGTCTCTCGATCCATCTTGCCACTTGTCCTTTCGGGTTACGGAACTGCAGTAGCCATTTTAAAGCGGCGTGGTCTGTTCTCAGTAGAAAATTTGGTTCATACAAATATTTGTAGAAATGTTCGATGAACTTGACGACGGCTAACAGCTCCCTCCTAGTCAGACAATAATTCCTTTCTGGCCTAGACAAAACCTTGCTAAAATACGCGATAACTTTTTCCTGTTCATCTTGAACCTGCGAAAGGACCGCGCCTATGACCAGATTGCTTGCGTCGGTATCCAAAACAAATTTTCCCTCTTCTCTTGGATAACTCAAAATCGGCAAAGTGACTAAGGCCTGTTTTAGTTGATGGAAAGAATTTTCGCAGTCTTCATTCCATCTAAATTCTGCTCTTTCTTCCGTCAATTTCGTCAAAAGTTTGGCAATATTGGCAAATCCGGGTACAAATCGTCTATAATAGGTGCACAACCCAAGGAAACTTCGAACCTAATGTTTGTCCATTAGTCTTGGCCATGCTTCTACTGCTCGGATTTTGTCTGGGTCAGCCTTTACTCTATCTCTAGATACGACGTGGCCAAGGTATTGCACTTCCTTCTTAAATACGTGGCACTTCTTTGGGCTCAGTTTGATGTTAGCCCCAAGTAGTCGCTGGAACACTTCCTTCAAATTGTTCAAGTGTTCTTCAAACGACCTTCCAACCACGATCACGTCGTCCAGGTAAACCAAGCACGTATTCCAAGACAATCCGCGCAAGATGGTCTCCATCAAACGCTCGAACGTTGGAGGAGCGTTACACAGGTCGAAGGGCATCACAGTGAATTGCCGCAAACCAGTTCCAAACGTAAAAGCTGTTTTTTCACGATCCTTAGGTTCCAATTCTATCTGCCAGTAACCTCTTTTTAAATCTAACGTGGAAAACCACTGGGATCCTGACAGAGTGTCTAACGTATCGTCAATTCTGGGTAAAGAGTAGCTGTCCTTTTTGGTCACGTCGTTTAGCTGTCTGTAGTCTACGCAAAACCTTGTTGATTCATCCTTCTTCTTTACGAGCACCACTGGGGATGCCCATGAGCTACTTGAAGGTTCAATCACGCCTTCTCTCTCCATACCCGTAATTATTTGTTTAGCTTCCTCTCTTTTCGCCAAAGGAAGTCTGCGTGGATGTTGTCATATCGGCTGAGCGCCTCCGGTATTAATTTTATGTTTCACCACGTTAGTTCTTCCTTTGCAACACTCTCGACGCGAACACATTTTGATATTCTTGGATCAGCATATTAACTTTAGCCTGCTGGTCTTGACTCAGGTTTTGGTATTTGGAGGTAGGAATGTCCAATAAATGTTGTGGGTACATCCTCGGCGACGTAACTTTGTTAGATTCCACACATCTCATAATTTGAGATAGTGGCTTGCATTGGCCTACCACGGTCTTCTTTTTCAACGTTACTGGATCTGAGTTGATGTTTGAGATCCTGACTGGTATCGTATTTTTTACTCGTATTTAAGTTCTGCCAACGAGTAGTCCCTTTTCAACTAAGCCGCCACCCATTGGTTCAATCGCGCGAATGTAGCATTCCCGGAGATTTCCATCCAGGCGTGCCATCACCACACTTTCACTCCTTGCAGGCAGAGTCACGTCTTCACTCAATAAGACTTGCACGGCTGCCTTCTCTGACGAATGAAAAAGAATTTCTTCATTGTCGATCTTCAGGACATCGTTCTTCATATCCAAATGGAACCCATACTTCTTTATCACGTCCATTCCGAGGATAACTTCATCCGTGATGTCGGCTACCAGTACTTGATGGTCGAGTACTCCATTTCCCAAACCAATGGTTACTTTGACTTGTCCGTGATTAGGTATCTCTTCGCCCGTCGCCGTTCGAAGTCGTACTGTTACTGGTGATGCCTTCTCGTTTTCCAATATGATGTCAGAACGAATGATGGTTTTCGTCGCTCCTGTGTCCACCAGCAACTGAACGCTTCTTCTATTGATCTTGCTATCGAGATAAATGCTATGCAATTGCTCCCTAGGCGATGCCATTTGAATGGCAATCTCCGGGGCATGGCTCGTTGAGGTCGACTTTTGCCTCATTCGGTCGACCCATTCTAGTTTTCCGGACGTTCTTCTGGTTTTCTTCCGGGCTTGGTACAGCGTCGTCATACGTGGCCCACTTCCCCGCAGCTCCAGCACGTCAGTTCTCTTCCTCGAGCTACTCGTTTCCGAAATACCCATCGCACTATGTCTTCAATGCTTTCTCTGAGAGAATATTTCTGCAGCACAACGGAGCTTATGGCTGCCTCGGTGCGACGCTTGTTTCGCCGCCTCGAACTCCAAAGCATGGGTCAAAGTGTCATCCAACGTTTTCGGTCGAGCTAACCGGAGAGTCTGCTGCGTTTCGTTGTCTCGGAGGTCGTTTACAAAGGTTTGAATAGCCAACTGCTCCAAGAAGATGTCGGGTGCTGTAGGAAACCCAAGCCGTGTTAATCTGGCGATGTCAGCTTCAAATTCTTGAAGACTTTCGGCAGTTTTCTGAATCCGATTTTTAATTTGAGCTTGATAGACTAGTTGAAGATGAGCGTCTCCATATCTCATTTCTAATAGTGAAATTAAGAGTTCGTAATTTTCTTGCAGGTGGTCAGGAACAGTTTGTAATTCCAAGCGCTTCTCCACGTAAAGACACTATTAAAGACGTCGCTTTCTGCTTGTTGCTTCAGCCGTTAGCTGTAGCTCCAGCTTCACACTGCTTGTAGTAGATGGACCATGGAACTTTACCATCAAAATTTGGAGGTACAACTTTAAACTTGTGAGTGGTTTCTTCCCTATGGTCCATTATTAAATCTTCGCTCGTGACGCTTCCTTCACCATGGCAAATCATTTGGTTCATTCTTTCTTCAAGCAGTTTCATTCTATCCCCTACTGCTTCTATTTTTTCATTTATAGATTCGCAAATTTCTTCTTTTAAATTTAACATATCTGTTTGGGTTTCCTCTTGAACAATTTTTATTTGATTTTCTATGCTCGTTGCTATTTCTTCTCTTAAACTTCTAGAATTTTCCATCAATTTTTCTTTTATCTTCTGGGTATTTTCAAATAATTTTTCTCCAATTTTCTGAAAATTTTCGTAAAACTTTTCTTCCATTTTCTGCGAATGTTCTTCCATTTTTCTATTTATCATTTTTTATTGATTCAAGAAATTTAAATAGTTCTGCATCCATTTCAGTTGCTTGCAAACGCGTCATCGGCATAAATTTAAATATAATACGAATAAAAAGTTTAAATACACTACTTTTTTAAAATGCAGTTTTTGTATAACACAAGATTTAAATAACGATCGACTTGTTAATATTAAACCACTAGTGTACAGGAATGAATTAATATCGCGATCACGCACTTTTTAAAAGAAAAAGTTTAATAAACACTATATCGCATTACCAACTGTAATATCGTCCCACCTTTGATAAGAATGAAACAATTTTTAAAACGATTACTGTTACTGTTTGTTACGGGAGCGGTATTAATTACACTATAAATCGCGACCGCGCACCGTGACACCACTTGTAACGAATTTTATTATTAAAACTAATTAATTTATTTATACTAAAAATATGTACACGTTTAAACTAACCGAACTAATTAAATCAAACTATCTAAGAATAAAAGCTTACGGTAATTTATATAAAACAATAATACGCTATCACTATAGGTCCACAGTTGTTTACTTTAAAAGTCACGTTCACTTTCACTCGATGTACACTTTTATTTATTTACAACTTTGCACGTGCTAATCACTTATTTATCTTCACCGTAACAACACTTTAACTTCATTCAGTAACTGCCGATACAGAAAAAAACTGACCTTCCGCATGCTCCAACACTTCTTATACATTCATGTTATCTCGGTCTAGAACATTCGCAACCTTTCTGCATTTATCGTTCGCTATCTGGAATTTGGCTTTATCGAATCGTAGATTCGACGTTATTTGCGAATGTTCCATTATTTTAACTAAATGTTGACGATAACTGAAACAACGCACAGCACAGTTGTTTAAGGCTTCTCTTGTAATAAATAGGGCTAAACTGCTATGTTTGTACTTAGAAACAGGTAGTGTTTCGTTTGTTCTTTTCTGAAGTGTACATTTAATCTGTCTCTTAAAAAAGTAAGATTTTGTGGACTGATAAAATTGACTACTTAAGTAATAATAACAATCAGTAACTATATTACAATTTTTATAGTCTTCAGATATTTTATTAACTCTTCGCATCATTAAGTATACAAATGCTAAAGTTATCCTTCAAAAATCCTTACATATGTATGAAAATGATAAAATTATAGTGTACAAACTGTAAAAACCAATATTTCAAAAATGGATACAGAAAAGTCACATATAAATTTGTCGAGGACAATAACAACTACTAAAAACGAAACAATTAGAAAAATCTTTTTTTTTAGACAGAAGTCCATTATAACAACACGAACTTTAAACAATTTATGAAAATTTTATTCAGCATTACTTCATACTGTAAAAAATTATTGACAACATTTAGATTTCAAACCTAAACATACAATAAAAAAATAATTTTTAGGTTTTTTAACGCTTGTCTTGTTATAATAAATAGAATTAAACCCCGTTTACACAACTATATTTTTGAAGCAGGTAGTGTTTCGTTTTATCTTTTTTGGAGTGTACATTTGTGTAAAATTGACTATTAAATTAATAATAATAATCAGTATTTCCTTCACGATTTTTTATCGTTTTCAGCTATTTTATCAACTTTTCTAAGCACTAAGCAAAAGTTGTCCTTCTAAACATGCATTAAAATTAGAATAAATCAAATAGAACATAACTATAAAGTATTATAATTAAATTCTCAGAAGCATCGATAAAAAATTCTTGTTTGTTTTTTGTTTGATTAAAGTATTTTATTATTAATAAATATAGTTCGTTTTTATTCGAGCGTTTATGTGGGAGTGTACGAAAGTGATAAGATTATACTGTATAAACCAATGTTTCAAAAATAAATACAAAGAATTATCTAAAAAAAACGATAACAAAAATTTCTGTTTCTGATTTTAAAACGTTTCTTCTTTTAAATATAAAACATTAGAAATAAACATTAACCTAAATAAATAAATCAAATTTTCGGACAGAAGTCGACAGAGACAAAAATGTTTTTGTGTAAATGGGATTTAACGCTATCTATTACAACACAAACTTCAAACAATTCAGGTAAATGTTATTCAGTTTTATTCCAAACTGAAAAATAAATAAGGCTAAACCCCATTTATATGTTTGTACTTAAAAACATAGTGTCTCGTTTTTTCTATTCTAGATTGTACATTTAATCCCTTTCTTCAAAAAAGTAAGATTTCATCGAATGGTAAAATTGACTTTTTTTTAACGCCTTCAGCTATATTATCAACTTTTCTCAGCACTAAATATACAAACGCAAAAGTTATCTTTTAAAAAAATGCATTAATATTGAATAACAGATTTGTTACAACAGAATGGAATAAAACAGTACTATAAAGTATAATTAAGTTCTCAGAATTGATTAAAACAAATTTTCCTGTTTGTTTTTTGTTAGAATTCGTTTTATTCAAGCATTTATGTGGAAGTGCACCAAAGTGATAAGATTATACTGTACAAATAAGTAACTAATGCATTTACTAAATAAGCAGCTGATAAGCTATAATAGAAACCAATTTTTCAAAAACAGACAGAAGTCGTGGACGATAAAAAGAAATTAAAAAAACAATTCTAAAAATCTATTGGTTTCTGATATTACGTTTTTTTTTAAATATAAATCATAAATAAATATTTTCCAAAAATAAATAATTCAAAATTTCTGATAAATGTCATCTTAAGAACTCATTTATGACTTATGTTAACATTCTAATTTAAATGTTGGTACTTCTGAGTATTTTTTCACCAATTTTAATCAAAATATTATTTTTGAATGCGATTTTCTTTTTTTTGCAAACTCTCTATTATTTCTTAAGTCTTTCCCAACTCTTTAATTGCCTTTCATAATGTTTTTTCTTACACTCTTGCTCATACTCCATATTTGTGTTTTTCATTTTTTTCTATAATTTCTACAAAATTTTGCATTGTTTCCTTGCTTTTACTTCTTACTCAAATGTAATTTTTTTTGTCACTACTCTTATGTTTATTTTTTCTTTTTACTATATACCCAGAATTCTGAATTTCAAGTAACATTTAATCTCCTCCCTCTTTTGTTTTACGACCAAGTTGTTTTTTGTTTGTTTGAAAAAAAAATTTTTAGGATACAAACGGCGCTAAGCAATTTGGTTTAAGTGGTAGAAGATATACAACTGATGTAGTTTTCTTTTTGCTACACTCATTATTTTTTGTATTATTGGTAAGTCGAATTTTACGAATATTTTTTTAATCTCCTGGAGCAATATTGGTTCTTTTAGATTGCCCTTTTAATATATTGTGTTCACCACGGAGATATTCACCGTATAATACACGGTTACGATAATTGTTTAAATATTTGCGGTAAAGACAATAAAATATTCAACAATGACGGTAGAACAAACTGCACAATCAAAAATATGTCATCTCAACCGTAAGTACCGAAACAAAAGTACGTTTAGAAATAATCGACTTTATCATTAAGATTCATTATGGTGTTTCGTTCAAACAAACGAAGTAATCTTCAAGATTTACAATACGCAACAGAAGACAATAAATCCTTAGGTGAGTAAAAAAATTGAAAATATTATCCAAAGTATTAACGTGACATTTTAGTATTTTCTAGATCAGATAGTACGATAGAACGTGCGTGTTTAACAAACTGCAGTATTTTTCCTAATTAGTAAGTTTGCATGTTTATGCTATTTCATGTACCTACATTAAAAATGACAATTTTATATTCGATTAGATTAAAAACTAAAGTATAAACAACTTATAATAAAAAACAGTATAACGTGGACTCGTAAAGTATGAAATAAATTTATTATTTACTAAATGATAGAGTTCGAGGAAGCTTCCTCGAACACGTCGAGTATGTTTGATTAAACGTTCCTTTTTTCCGCCATTGACATTTTCTGCTAGTTTTTTGTTTCTGAACTATGACGTCATCGATATTATTTTTAATGACGTAAGTTTTCACAAAAGCTAGCGTTTGGACGGGCATTGTATGTAACCGCATTTTGGGTCAATTTTTCTTTGGGGACGCGTTGACAGGTGAAAAATATCTTGAATTCTTAAGAGACGAATTAGTTCCTACACTTGCAGTACTTTACCCAAATAAAAAAGATTCAAATCTGCTCCATAACACGACATGGTACCAACATGATGGTGCGCCACGCCTGGTTGTAGTAGATCTATCGTTGGCCTTCTAAATCTCTCGATCGCACTCTCTCGACTACTTTTTATGAAGGCAACAACAAGCGGACTACTTGTACAGTTCGATTTAATTTTCATCTCGTTGGAGGTAGATTGTCATCTTTGATGAGCACAAGCGCCCCTATTTTGAGCTCTGATTTTTGCGTCATCCACTTGTGATTTTGCTGAAGCATCGATACATAATCGCGAATCCATCGGTTCCACAAACATTGATGGAATGGAATTTGTTGGAAGGGAGTTATAGATGAGAGTCTTTGATTCCAATTAGGTTAGGATCTGCCGTTGCTGTCGTTCGCCTCTCAATTAAGTGTAAAAGAGTAAGCGGTTGCAGATCGATTAGGTCAGAAGAAGTAGAACACATTTGCCGAGAATTTAAGGTAACTTCTGCTTGTGAAAGGTTCGAAGGTTAGAACATAGTTTTAAGTGATGTTTGCAAGACTTAATCCTTGCTTTCCACAATCCACCGAAGTGAACGCTGTGGGAAGGTGTAAAATGCCACGTAATTCTTTCGCACACGACAGTTTCCGGTACAATACGATTTTGAGTTACTAGAAATTTACCGAGTTCACGTAGTTCAGATCTTGCGCCAATGAAATTAGTTTCGTTGTCAGAATAAATATGAAGAGGTTTGCTATATAAGCTTTTTGCAATCTTGAAACCTCCACCCTTGTGACCCTTTACTAATAGTAAACCAGTGTTTTCTACACCGGTAGTGTGAAAAGGTGCCGAAGGTGTTATGCGCAAAAGAGGTGAATTGCCCATGATATTTTTCACCACTTGTGATGCAAACTTGAAACATTTCTTGAGTACGCCATGGTGCGGTAAATAATAAACAAAGTTAACGGAATTTGAACTAGACAACGACTTATGGCCCCGTTCCAGATATTTGTTCATCAACTTTAAATTTTAAATTAGTTTGCAGACGGCGCTTCAGCGACAGAAACCTCTTTTGCACAACGGCAAAACATTCGGCTAACGTTAATAATTTTCCCATCGAGACCTTTTGTAAAAAATAGGTCTCACAAAGATTCTGTTCTGAAAAGAAAATCTTGTCTGTTGGTTAACCTTCTAGTTCCTAAAACTAAGCTAACTGCTCAGGAACAAAAAATACTTAAGTGGCAATCCACTAAATTCAATAAATTAACGCAAATTGAACCTGAAGTGTACCAACCAACACGAGCAAAAAAAGCAGCAAAACTGTTTAATAATTTTTCCCGATTAGTCAGTATCGGGATCAGATAAGTGAATGTTATCTGGAACTCAAATATCCGAGCGATTTACTCAAAAAAAAGGTACCTATCATACCTGTAATTTCATGTAAAACGAGACACAATCGATTTATTTTGAAAGACGAATGATGCGCGCCAGATTCTAGCTTACAACAAGAACGAATGTGAGAAAGAGAACTACCCTAATCAACAACTGAAAAGCTTACCTTCGCGATAAAACTAAGTGACTACATAAATCTGCTCTTTCAAAGAAAGTTTGTCTGATTGTCCGAATCAAGTAAAACTCATATAGAATCAGATTTTCTGCAAGAATTTAAGATCTTACAGCTTGCAGTAAGAAGAATAGGTTGGCTCCGTAAGAACAAAACGCTGATACACAGGAGATGGCGAAGGTAGCAGTTTGATTTTTCGTAGCAGGTTGCACAATCTGAGAAATTGTAGATGAGTCAAAATACAATAGAGAGTGATGTTTGGATCTACATGTTCAGCAACTGAACTTTGAAGAGCATTGAGACAACATGTGACCTTTGTCTAAACAGTTGAAACACATTTTCAACTCTTTAACCTTTGACGATCTGTCTTTAGAGCTCATAGTTAGCAAACCTTTATATTTGGATATGTAATATAATAAGCTATTTATAATCAAAAGCTTAAAATACTGTTGGCACAGCTTTAATTTGTTTTCATTCTAAACTATCTAATAAATTGGCTTAATTTGTGAGAAAAGATTTCAACTCTTGTAGAGAAGGTAAATCGGATTTGGATTTATTTTTAAAAGTTTCCCATTGACGAGAGATAGTTGGATCAAGTTTTCCAGAAAAAATGTGGATGATAAACGCTTGAAATAATGTTTCTAAGTGAGCAAGAACGAAGAGCTATGGCGTGCTTAAACAATGAATCAATTATTTTCTTAGATTTGTTGCTGATTCCTTAGTTAAAGTTGCTAGTTCTAACTAAAAGGGATTTCAAATGATTACGAATTAACAACTTGGGCTGGTCATTTCTCGCAACTAAAGTTTGAAATGCTATTTGTGGTTTTTTGACAAAAAAACTATAGATTTTACGGCTTCTCCAGGCGAATCCGTTAGACTGTCCTTTAAATATCAAAATTTTTGAATATCAATCACATCTGGGTTTTCGTGGATTAAATTAGAAAAAGTATTTTTAAATTCGGATCAATTTAAAATTTCACCATAAAATTTAGGAATTTCAATTTTAAACTAGGCGATCATTGAGAATAAGTACTAACACTAAGGTCACACTTTTTTGGCATTTTCGTATTTAGAAAAATAAGGTCTATCAAAATCCGTTAAAAAAATATCGGAAACAAAACACGAGCAACAAAATTGACATGTCGGAAGAAATTTTCTGAAACTTTAGGAAATAATCAATTTATTCCATACTTTACGAGCTCACTGTATAAGTTAATAGAAATGATAAAAGCGCAATTGTATCTTATAAATTTATTCATGAATGTTTAGAAGGAAAATGGAAAAGAGGTCAGAATCAAAAACTTTTAACAAAATGTCTTATCCTTGGTAACACTACACCGAGTTGTCACGGATAACGATTAGAACAACTTTTACTATCTTTATTTGACAACATACACCCATGCAAAAAATAAGTATTTTAAATAAAGTAAGCTCTGGCATAATTATTTTTCGTTTATTTACTCAGCTAACCAAATTGCGTTTTTATTACATCATTTTTACGTTAGTCAGTACTTTGTACAAAAAAAAATACGAAACGGTAGAAACACAAAATGACGTAAAGTCTTTACGATTGTGTAAAAAAACTGTAACATGGTAGAAGCTTAGCGACGTTACTCTCGGGGACATTTATTTAACGTCATTTATGGTAGTTTGAGTAGTTCTATCATAAACGAATTTAAAATGCAAACAAGTAACGTGTTCAAATTGATTCGATTTTCTTGTTTTTTTGCCCGACGTAAAAAAAGTTGAACAAGAAAAAAAAACAAAATGAAGCAAAAAAATTACATCGCGGTGTCAAAAAATACGAGAGAAGAAATTTTAAGAAATAAAAGAGGTCGTACCAAAAACGAAGAAACGTTGAAATGTTACTATAAATGTTTTTTGGGAGATTAGTATCAAGCGGTTATTGTTATCAAAATCCCTAATCGTGATGTAATCGCATTATACTAAACTACATTTTTCATTTCTTAGTCGATCTTTGGTAAACAAATGCGTACTGACCAATGCCAAAAATACAGTAAACTCGTTTTTGGGAAAAACTGGTCTAAACGACTTTTTCGAGGTAATCGCAATAACAATTACAGTTTTAAAATTAATTTTATTTTTTTAGGAAGTCAGTGAAGACTTCGAGTTATGCTGGCCGGAAATTTTGTACTTATGCATCGTATCATTAGGTAAACATTTTCTTGTACGTGAAACCAGTTTAACACACCTAATTTCAGCGTTTTCTTTAATTATTATGGTTTTATTTCGATTATTAGTTGGAATCGTTGTTTGGCTGGTACTAATAGGTGTCGTCCTTGTTTCTTTAATTGGCACAGCATATTTATGGTAACTGGTAACTGTGTAGTACAATGGTCCTTAAAATACTATTGCTTGTTGATAGGATTCTTTGGAAACAATCGAAACTGGATCCGAATGACGCAAAACACGTAATTGGACCAATGGAAATTCAAAAAACCGACACTTACTTAGCGTTTGCCATAAGTGCTTCAATTCTTACAGTATTTGTATTGCTAATTGTACTAGTATTGAGAAAACGGATAAAACTCGTTATTCAATTGTTTAAAGAAGCTGGAAAAGCTATTGGTTCTATGCCTTTGTTATTGCTTCAACCTGTTTGGGTAAATACCAGCACAAAACATAATCGAGCAATAATTTGGGCAATTTAGACTTTCGCATGTATCGCAACTGCAGTATCTTCTTGGATTTACTTCACGCTTTGGATTGAAAGTTCAGGACACGAAAAGAAAATAAGAGACGATTACTACATCTATGAAAAAGATACTGTGATGATTTTCACTCGTTGGTACAACATTTTTATAACATTATGGTTTTTGCAATTTTTTATCGGGTGTCAGCACATGGTAATCGCAGGTGCTATTGCCTCTTGGTACTTTACCCGGTAAATTTATAATGACAGTTTATCTACAATCAAATTGAGTTTTAATATTTTCAGAAACAAAAACCTAGTCAAAAGTCCCATTTTTCATGGACTTTATAATTTGTTGCGGTACCACGTTGGGTCGGTGTCGTTTGGATCTTTAATTATAGCCATAGTACAGATAGTAAGAATTTTTTTTAAACTTTTGGAAAAATACTTGAAAACACATAAGGGTAAGTGCGTTAATTGCCTAGTTAGTTGTTGTCAGTGTTGTTTGTGTTGTTTCGAAAAAATACTGAAGTACTTGACAAGGAACGCGTATATCGAAATTGGTAAGTTAGGTTTTAACAATTCCTAAAAATTTATAGTATTTTCCAGCAATACACGGATATAATTTTTGTCAAGCTGGGAAACAAGCATTCAAAACCTTATCAGCAAATGCTTTGCGTGTTGCTACTATTAATTCAGTTGGAGATTTCGTTTTGCTATTAGGTAAATTACTAGTAGTAGTTGCTGCAGTATTAATTGGGGTTGAGTTAATACATGTAGGTTTTTGTAACAAAAATACAATCAAATGACATTTTTTATTTTTAAGAAAAAAGAAGGTATTTTACACGCTTGGGTACCATTAACACTGACCGGTTTGTTTGCGTACTTTATTTCGCACTGCTTTTTATCGGTGTATGAGGTAATTGTAATTTTTTTTATCAATTTCAATTATAAGATCATTTTTGTAGATGGCTATAGACAGTATTTTTATATGCTTCTGTGAAGACTGTGAAGAAAATGATGGGTTAACTAAACCGTATTACATGTCGCGAAATCTTATGGACTTAATCGAAAACTCGAACAAATCAGTATTACGTTCTTCAAACACGGACCAAGCTTGGCAAGTTAAGCCTGCAACTATTTCTTAAAAACTGTTCATTTTAATATATTCAAATACATATTTGTTTATCATTTTTTACTTTTATTAAAACAAAACAATAGACAAAAAAAAATACAAAAGTTTGATCAAGTAAAAGCCATAACAAGACGTCTACTACAAAATCCGATCTGAAAACTTCAAGATTAATATTCGTGAAAAAATGCCCATAGTATTGCGACCTTTCAGACATGGCAATACTACAAAGAAAACGAACACCTTATGCAATTGTCTAATTAAAATAAACACATAGTTTGGCGCGTACTCCCGTATCGCAGGCCTTACCTCGCCGATAATGAAGATAAGCAGCCACTGTGTTAAAGTGCTATTCGGTGAAAGAGAGTACTTTGCGTGGTCCACTGCGTCGGTGTTGTGTTACGTGTCGTTAGTCATAAATTTTCACAATTTGTATTTTAACTAAATTCTTAGTAGACGGGTGGGGAAACCTCGTTGTGTACTATTTCCCAGTACATTTTTGCTGTTAAATTTGGCCGCAAGTAGTTTAATTTTTCAATCCGATTGAAAAAGGATGCAAATAAAGATGCTTTTTGGAGGTTTTAGATCGGTTTCCCGCTACTAAAGTGGGTGCAGCAAGATAGCGGAGGCTCGGAATCGTTTCCTGCAAAGACAATAACGAAAAATGAAAGCATTTTCTATATCCAACACAAACATTTGTTTAAACTAAGCCTTCAGCTTTATCAATCATGTTCAGCCTTTAGCTTTATTAATTAAGACAGTCGAGTATAATTATTTAACCTTCGCCCGGTTATTGCTAAGCTAAATCGGCGAATTCAAGCTTGCACTCCTCGAAAATGTCGAGGGTAGTATTACTGAAGTAGTAATTATTACTAGCTGCTATGCTAAGGAACTCTAGGACTAGGGGTAAGTCCTACGTTTATATAATTTAAACGATCACATCTCGCTATTCGAGAACTGAATTTTTGCGACTACATGTATTTGTTAATGTTTGATGCATTTGCTTTATGTGACTTTGTTATTGATTAATCTTGCCTAGCATTTACTGATTTTTTTATTGACTGGAAAATATACAACCGATTTGTTACGTTCTCTTGTAGTTAGTTGTTTACTTTTCTCTTCTACCTAATTTCTTCAACAGTAGGTTCATAGGCAAGCTTGGTATCTCCGAACCAAGGATTTTATCGGTACGCGAAGAGTGGCGCCCGTTTTTTCACTATTTTAATCATAATAGCATTCTGAACCACGCCTACTCACCGACATCTCAACTAGCCGTGATGACGTTGTTGTTGGAACAGAATCCGCTGAACAAAAAGAAGATTACTAACAGTTGGTATTTGATTCCAAAATCCGTTCTGGTCTAAGCATGACAAAAAGGCCAATAGAAAAATTACTCGTTTTTTTTCCTTCCGTAGTTTATGCACAGTCTTTGCAAATAATCGAAAAGCCTAATAACATAACGGTTATGTATCAATAAAGCAATGCATAAAAAGCAGCCCCGACGAGAAGAATCATTTTTTCCTGTCCTGGATTTTAAGCAAGTGCAACAGGAAATACATAGACATTCGAGAATTAGAAGTTTTTTCTCTACAGCTTTAATAAGAAGCAAAAAAGAACTCCAACACTTTAGTGATGCTGATAATATGGTTTAAGAATTCCGTATTCTGACAGTCTACGTAGCAAGAGTGAGTGATAAAGATTAGTAGAAGCTTGAGCAGGAAAATAAAATAAACAAATCCTTAATAGCTGATAAAAGTCACACTCTGTCGTTTAGAGACTTCTATAGATGACATTGACACGTTGTGATTAAAAATCAACGTTATATATTTATGTAGCAACATACAATTAACAATGAAACAGTGAATGAGTATGAGCCAAGATTTCGTGTAAACAACCAAAGAAAAAAACTGGTGTGGCCATCACACGACTTTTCTATAAGGAATGATGAAGAAATGTATTTTTATAAGGTTATGTTGTCATAAAACCAGTTTGAAGTGATATGTTTGTATTAAATACAATTAGTAAATCGCCAATTAACCAGACTTTTGTGCAACCGGCTATTTATTTTTTCTAAAAAAAATCGTCGCAGGCAGGATTCGAACCTAGATTATATAATGTAAATCACTTTTAATTATAAATTAAATATCTAATAAACTGTTAATGTTAGAAAAAAAATTATTTAAATAAATTGTTAGGAAGAATTATCTTTATAAGAAACTGTAAAAATAATTCGAATAATTTACATTCGTACAAAATTATATAAAAAAAACTGTTCAAAATGGCGGATACACCTATTTCCGGTATCTTTATAAGATCTATCTTTTGATAAAGCCGAAAGAATATGAAAATCCAGCTCTATACCAAATTTCAAGTTACTAGGACTTTTAGTTCGAGCGTTGGTTCGAGAGTTATTGTGGGTACATCGTTACACACAGACAGACACAAACACAGAGACCCAAAATTTTCTTGTCAAAAAATTTTTTTTTTGACTTAGGAGACCTTGAAACGTAAACTTATGCAAAAAAATGATTTTTTTTAAATCGTCGCAGGCAGGATTCGAACCTAGATTATATAATGAAATTCACTTTAAATTGTAAATTAAATATCTAATAAACTGTTAATGATAGAAAAATTTTTATTTGAATAAATTGTTAGGAAGTATTGTCTCGATAAGAAACTATAAAAATAATTCGAATAATTTACACTCGTACAAAATTATATAAGAAAAACTGGTAAAAATGGCGGATACACCCACTTACGGTTTCCTTATCAGACCCATCTTTTGACAGAACCGAGAGAATATAAAAAGCCAGCTCCATACCAAATTTCAAGTTACTAGGACTTTGGGTTCGAGAGTTATCGTGGGTACAACGTTACACACAGACACACACACAGACACTCAAAATTTTTTTGTCATAAATACGTTTTTCTGATTCAGGAGACCTTGAAATGTAAAATTCTTTAAAAAAAAATTTTTGAAAAAAAATTGCGGTTGCTATACTTTCCTTATAGGAAAGTAAAAAGACTTTATGCACTATTATGATTAAAATAAACACAAAGTGGAAATTGGCGCGTACTCCCGTGTCGTTGCCTTCGACTTGCACTTAGTTTCATTTTGGTCGAAACATTGACCGTTTAATCACACTGAATGGAGTTGCTAATAAAGAATTCTGTTTAGAGGTTTTAGATTTGTCTCTCCCTACTAAACTGCGTACAGCAAGATAGCAGAGACTAGAAGTGTTTTTCTCCAACAGAATTCCGAAAGGTGGAAGCATTACTGAAGTAGCATTTATTACTAGCTGCTATGCTAAAGAACTCGTTTCACTCGAGTTTAAAAATGTCCTCTTGAGAATAAAAGCGTGTAAATTACACAGGAATTCGTTAAATAAACTACTATTATCCGATCGAATACCATTGGTAATACGTAACATGATAACATAAATTGTTTGAACTCAAGCAAATCTGATTTTATTCATGTTTGAGCCTGAAATTTGGCTTGCAACGAGCTAACGAGCGAGCAAGCGTTTTTTTTCTTGTCTGAGCTTGCGATGTACGAAACTTTATATATTTAAGTGCTCCATCGGTCACGATTTCATTTGTTGCCTGATGCCCGATCGATAATTAACTTAGCGTAGTGAAAAGGTGCATGGGGTAAAAGATATCTGTTTTACAACTTTATTTTTTTTGTAGTTTTACAGACTTTATAGTGATGTGTTTTGTGTTGTGAATTAAGGTAAGTTCATCTAAAATTTATTTTTTATTTTACATTTATTAAAACATTAAAAGCCGAAAACTTGCATCCAAAAAATACTTTTATATTTGATTATATAAACATCATTGTTAATTGAAGTAAATTCAAACAGAATAATTGATAAGCACTAATATTACTATTTATAAAAAATTATAAATTTTGAAATAACTTGAAATAAGTAATGTTGAGAAAATACTTTCGAGTTTGAGACGTTGAAACATTTCCATTTTTAACACGCTTTTATTAGTTCGGGATGTATGTATGTATTAGAGGTGTCGATTTTGACCTTTAGTAACCGGTTAACCGGTCAAAGCTAAATTAACCAATTAACCAAGTGATTCATTTTTGGTTAACCAGTTATTTTTAACCATTATTGGCAACATATTCATTTTAACCAACCGATACATTTTTGGTTAACCAATTAGTTTTAACCATTTTTGGTAACTGATTCGTTTCAACTACGAGTGTTGATTCAATGAATTAAAGTTAAATTAACCAAATGATTCGTTTTAGTCAACCAAATTTTTTAACTCTTGCTTATGGTTTGTTTTAAGCAACTATTGTTAACCGATTCCTTTTAATCACTTTTCTCAACTGATTTTGTTAAATTAACTCTATAGTGCATACTTAATCTACTTAATCAAATAGATTATTAAAATATTCTTAAAGATCCTTATTAGTGTAAAAAGTACTAATTAGTTTTTGCTTTATATATAAAAACTATTAAAACGTCGAATAATTAAAAATCTAGTAATTTATGTTTAAAGTAGTCGCCTTTCAAATTGTAAGATTTTTTATTATGTTTTAAAGTTAAATTGGAGACGAACAGTTTTTTGTATAAACAAAATAATTTTATTATATATATTTTAATTATTAGATTATTGGAATTTAATTATACAATAGATTATAATAAAGGATCTGTTAACATGGTCGCCGACTCTCTAAGTAGATTTCCAGTTGAAGATGCAGTCGAAACTTCTTTAGTTGGTTTACCTGTACTTGGAATTAAGGTTAACACGGATTGGATTGCAGCGATGCAACGCAGTAACGAAGAAATTTTAAAAGTACGAGATAAGTTAGAATCGGGAGATCAAGATACTCATAATAAGTTTACCCTAATAAATGGACGTGTTTATAGATGTAAGCGCGGAAAGTTTAGATTATACGTTCCACATGAAATGCGTGTTGAACTAATTAGTGAAGCCCATAAAAGTTTGGCACATTTAGGATCGGAAAAAACCTTGCTGCGATTAAAAGAAAATTATTATTTTCCGAAAATGAAGGAAGCTGTGAACTTCTATGTTAATAGGTGTATCAATTGTTTGTACTACAAGACACCGAGAGGACGTCAGCCAGGATTGTTACATCCGCTTGACAAGGGAAGTTATCCGTTCCAGTCGGTACACATTGATCATCTAGGACCATTCGTAACATCAAAAGATAGTGGTGCAAAATACGTGATAGGTCTTGTTTGCGGATTTAGCAAATATACAGTGCTTAAAGCGGTACGCGATACAAGTGCGGATTTAACAATTACTTTTGTGTCGGAATTCATGTCTCATTACGGCAGACCGGAAAGAATTGTCAGTGATCGCGGTACAGCTTATACATCAGGTGTTTTCGCTGAATTTTGTGAGAAATATGAAATTACACATGTGAAGGTAGCATCCGGTTCACCTAGATAGACAAATGGAAAGGGTTAACAGCGTAATCATTAGTTGTCTGTCAACAAGCGGTGAGAATTTAGAAAATGATGATTGGACTTTTAAACTATTAGATGCTCAATGGGCAATCAATAACAGTGTTCATAAAATAACGAAAAGGACTCCATCCGAGATAATATTTAAATTTAAACCGAAACATTATTTAGACAATCCACTAACAAATGAAATAATAAACCTAAATCAAAGGTTAGGAAGCGAAGATACGTCAAAGAAGTCAGTTGCCGAGTTGTTAAGCGACAATCGCGAAAAAATGAAAGAACGATTCGACAAGAAAAGAAAGAAACCTTTTAAGTTTAAAATTGGCGATTTAGTGCTGGTGCGGTCAGAACCACCTAGTACGGGCGAATCTAGGAAGTTAGAACCGAAATATCGGGGTCCATACGAGGTAGTGAAAGCCCTAGATCGTGATCGTTATCTAATACAAGATATCGAAGGTGAACAGCAGAGTTCGCGTTTGTATAAAGCAATCGTGGCAGTGGATAGATTAAAATCGATTCCAAAGATGTAGCGTTAATTACTTTTATCGTCAATGTTTAATAAAATGTAGCGTTTTATGTATTTTGCTTGTTTGTATTACATTCTAATAATTTTGTTTAAGAAAAAAAATGAATTATGTATACATGACGAGGTCGTCACATTTGTCAGAAAAGGCCGAACTGTTAGAGCTTTTTCTAAGAAGTGTAGACTTCGTTTAATTAAAATTTTGTATTTAGGCACGTTTTATGTGGCGTGAAATATTAAGAGCTATTTTTAACATTCTATCGTTAACTAAAAATAAGGGGTAGTTATGGTGGTAGTATTGTACTCGAGAACAGATGTATAACCTTGGCCTGTATTAAAGAATTAACCCTTATGTATTCATTTTATTTAAAATAATGAAATTGCCTTCAATCTTATTAATTATTTAAATCTCGGAATCCGACAAGTTATTACATCCTTATTACTCTAAACCAAAGACCAAAACAATAACAACTTGTTAGCCACGTTGTAAAATAACAGTTATTTAATAACAACTTTACAAAAAGCGTTCTTGGTCTTCTTTAGTATTTTGTTCTTACATTACGTATGCTACATACTACTAATCCTACCTAACCTAGTACGTACTGTTGAATAACAAGTAATAACCCAGAAGATTTATGGTATATGAGATTTAAACGCATTCTTTTTCTAATAAGACAGTTTCCACAGGTGAAACAACCACCTAACAAACGAAGGGCAGATTCCTTGTGTAACTAATTGCAACATACGAGACAGGAACAAAATACTATGAAAAGAGTGTAAATAAGATTGAAACAAGAATATTTTTTTAAATAGTAATTAATGACTAACACATGGATATTGGGTAGGATAGGTAAGTCTGTACCTACATCTACATGTACTCAAATCATACGGATTACGCGATAACAACTGTTACTAAAATAACTGTTATTCGGAACTGTTACTCCATAGTAATAATAACAACTTGTTACTGTTCAGTGATGGTAGGTGGTCTCGATAGAAGTTCCCTTTAGCGACAAGAAATTATCCCACTTTTATCGCATTTATCCCAGTGGCGGAACTTTGACTGAAGGGGTCGTGGTGTAGCGTTCACACACGTGTCCCACTATCACTTGACATAATGTAATTACTGATGAACTGAAATGAGAGTAATCAAGTTTATAAGACGATCATAAAAGTTCAATTTCCCACAGCTATGAAACAAACTAACGGATTTTGACTGAAATGATAATTGAGATTTTTCTTAATGTTTTCATTTGTAAATTGACAGAATAAACAAAACGCTGATTCTATGAATTTTACACCGACCACTGCCCTGGCTCCAAATATCGAATTACCTAGAAGCGCTTATTTATAAACAGCAAGAAACTCGATATTGTTTATGATACCAGTTACTTGAATTAATTGTTTGTATTTCTTTTCCTTGTATTTTAACGGCTTTTGCTGATTAGACGGTCACCCTCTGTCGGAACTTGAATAATCTCTCTTTTTAAGCGATTTTCTAAACATTTCCCGTTATCCCGCTTTTTTTCGAATATCCCACGAAAGTGGGATAATCCCTCCCATATACCATCACTGTTACTGTTACTGAAAAAAGTAACAGTTTACCATCCCTACTCTAAATTAAAAGCGAACTGGACTGAGGATAAAAATGGTCCCCACCACCAAGCAAAACAGCTTTGGGACAGCCGGTCGTGCTTCTTTCATGAAAACATCAAAAACATTATGTGACAAAACGTCGTCTGGTAAACGTAGTCGTGGGTGAAATTAGGATTTATTAGGAGTCTTATGTTTTGCACATTTTTGAATGCATAAAAATACTGCAAGATGGAGTCAATACCCGCTTTTACAGTGTCGAGTGTGAATTATGAACAAGTTACTGAAGACAATGACTCCGAGGTTGTATCTACAAATAGACAAAGGACTGACTTGCCTTTTTTAATTGTGCATGGATTATTTTTCTTTCTTATGGTAAGTGCATGAAAAACCGATTGTGTTTATAGCGTCATTTATTCGTGAATTTGTTTTCAGTCAAAGTTCGTTAGCTTGAAATTAATTAATTCTGCAGTATCCTGTATAAATTATACAAAAAAAACTCGATCTGCGTGCAAACAACTCTAAATAAAAACATTTTATCAATATCTGATAAAAATACAACCACATTGTTTACATTCGAACATTTTAACATTTTGCAAAGATATTACTTAATACATTATTATTCCCTATTCCATAACCGTTGTCATATTAGGATTATTTTATTTTCGTACTTTTTTCATAACATCTCCCTGATATTTCTTGTCTAAACCAGATCAGTTTCTTCTGCTCTACTCATATTTTCTCTTCTATGATCTATGCTGTATCCTCTCCATCATATTCTAATCGTTGATTCTATTGTCTTTTTCATTTTCAAACAATCTTTTTATAATCCGTTAAGCTGCTAATTGTAGTTTTTTTTACTATTTCAATTTTTTTCATTCTACTGTCTTTCTTCTTTTATGACGTCATCGACGTTTACTAGCGGAGTAAATACTGCCTTCTATACCATTTCACTTATCATTTGCTTGGCATTTTCTCATATTACTTCAATTCTGATATTCGCGGGTTCACTTTTTTCCGGCATCACATTTGTTTATCAGTCGTCTGGAATACCATCACTTTATAAAATTTTTATTGCTTTTGTCATCTATTCTTTATTTTTTTTTTATTGTACTAGTAGTCTCAACTTTTCCTTCTTTATTCGTTTAGGTCTTCTCAGCGGTTATTGCATGTATAGTGCACGTCGCTTAGTAGAATCAATTTTTTTTTTTTTTTGATAACAATAACAGAAAAAAAAGTTCTTTGAAAAAATCAAGATACCTTGACCTCTTGCATTAAATAATTTGTTGATACTGTGAATAAAAAGAAATGAAAAATAAAATTATGATGATCACATGAGACATCATTAAATTAATTTGTTATTATTCTAAGAAGTACATTCTTTCCAAGTACATTTAAAATATAAAGTAACTAAAATACAACTTATTTATCAGTGGCGGCTCGTGCGTTTTTTTGTTTTTTTAAACTTATATCTTACCAGATTACCTAACTCTGTACTTCTTTCTTAGATATCGTTTACTTCATTAAGTTTTCTTTTACGAAAAAAATTATGGACACCTCTGTAAGAAATTAAAAAAGCTTTCTCTACGGCTAAGTTTCTATCAGAATGCAGTCGAAAATTTTTATCTCGATTTTTGGAGGGGTGCTAATTCTATTTTTTACATTATTATAATCGCAGAACATTGTAGAAATGACCACTAAAAGAATTTAAAAAAAAATTATGGGCAATTTTGCGTAAAATTGAAAAAATTTTCTCGATGGCCAAGTTTATATTAGAATGCAGTCAGAAATTAATTTTTATCTCAATTTTTGGAGGGGTGTTAATTCTATTTTCTACATTATTATAATCTAAGAACATTGTAAAAATGACCACCAAAAGAATTAAAAAAAAAAATTATGGGCAATTTTGCGTAGGTAAAGTTGAAAAAACTTTCTCGACGGCCAAGTTTATATTAGAATGCAGTCGGAAATTAATTTTTATCTCAATTTTTTAGAGAGGTGCTAATTCTACTTTTTACATTTTTATAATAACAGAACATTGTAGAAACGACTAGTGAAAGAATTTTAAAAAAATTATGGACAACTTTGTATAAAATTGAAAAAACCTCGACAGCCAAGTTTCTACCAGAATGCAGTCGGAAATTAATTTTTATCTCAATTTTTGGAGGGGTGCTAATTCTATTTTTTACATTATTATAATCGCAGAACATTGTAGAAATGACCACTAAAAGAATTTAAAAAAAAATTATGGGCAATTTTGCGTAAAGTTGAAAAAACTTTCTCGACGGCCAAGTTTATATTAGAATGCAGTCTGAAATTAATTTCTATCTCAATTTTTGGAGGGGTGCTAATTCTATTTTTTACATTATTATAATCGCAGAACATTGTAGAAATGACAACTATGAGAATTTAAAAAAAAAATTATGGGCAATTTTGCGTAAAGTTGAAAAAATATTCTCGACGGCCCAGTTTCTATCAGAATGCAGTCTGAAATGAATTTTTATCTCTAGTTTTTTGGGGGGGCTCTAATTCTATTTTTTACATTTTTATAATTACAGAACATTGTAGAATCGACTAGTGAAAGAATTAAAAAAAAATTATGGTTGAAAAAACTATCTCGACGCCCAAGTTTATATTAGAATGCAGTCGGAAATTAATTTTTATCTCAATTTTTGGAGGGGTGCTAATTCTTTTTTTTACATTATTATAATCGCAGAACATTGTAGAAATGATCACTAAAAGAATTTAAAAAAAAATTATGGTTAATTTTGCGTAAAGTTGAAAAAACTTTCTCGACGGCCAAGTTTATATTAGAATGCAGTCTGAAATTAATTTCTATCTCAATTTTTGGAGGGGTGCTAATTCTATTTTTTACATTATTATAATCGCAGAACATTGTAGAAATGACAACTATGAGAATTAAAAAAAAAAATTATGGGCAATTTTGCGTAAAGTTGAAAAAACTTTCTCGACGGCCAAGTTTATATTAGAATGCAGTCTGAAATTAATTTCTATCTCAATTTTTGGAGGGGTGCTAATTCTATTTTTTACATTATTATAATCGCAGAACATTGTAGAAATGACAACTATGAGAATTAAAAAAAAAATTATGGGCAATTTTGCGTAAAGTTGAAAAAATATTCTCGACGGCCCAGTTTCTATCAGAATGCAGTCTGAAATGAATTTTTATCTAGATTTTTTGGAGAGATGCTAATTCTATTTTTTACATTATTATAATTGCAGAACATTGTAGAAACGACTAGTAAAATAATTAAAAAAAAAAAATTATGGGCAATTTTGCATCAAGTTGAAAAAACTTTCTCGACGGCCAAGTTTATATTAGAATGTAGTCGGAAATTAATTTTTATCTCAATTTTTGGAGGGGTGCTAATTCTATTTTTTACATTATTATAATTGCAGAACATTGTAGAAACGACTAGTAAAATAATTTAAAAAAAAAATTATGGGCAATTTTGCATCAAGTTGAAAAAACTTTCTCGACGGCCAAGTTTATATTAGAATGCAGTTGGAAATTAATTTCTATCTCAATTTTTGGAGGGGTGCTAATTCTATTTTTTACATTATTATAATCGCAGAACATTGTAGAAATGACCACTATGAGAATTTAAAAAAAAAAATTATGGGCAATTTTGCGTAAAGTTGAAAAAATTTTCTCGACGGCCAAGTTTATATTAGAATGCAGTCAGAAATTAATTTCTATCTCTAGTTTTTTGGGGGGGGGGGGGCTCTAATTCTATTTTTTACATTTTTATAATCACAGAACATTGTAGAATCGACTAGTGAAATAATTTAAAAAAAATTATGGTTGAAAAAACTATCTCGACGCCCAAGTTTATATTAGAATGCAGTCGGAAATTAATTTTTATCTCAATTTTTGGAGGGGCTCTAATTCTATTTTTTACATTTTTATAATCACAGAACATTGTAGAATCGACTAGTGAAATAATTTTTAAAAAAATTATGGACAACTTTGTATAAAATGAAAAAACCTCGACAGCCAAGTTTCTATCAGAATGCAGTCAGAAATTAATTTTTATCTAGATTTTTTGGAGAGATGCTAATTCTATTTTTTACATTATTATAATTGCAGAACATTGTAGAAACGACTAGTAAAATAATTAAAAAAAAAAATTATGGGCAATTTTGCATCAAGTTGAAAAAACTTTCTCGACGGCCAAGTTTATATTAGAATGCAGTTGGAAATTAATTTTTATCTCAATTTTTTGGAGGGCTGCTAATTCTATTTTTTAGATTTTTATAATCACAGAACATTGTAGAAATTACTAGTGAAAGAATTTAAAAAAAAATTATGGACAACTTTGTATAAAATTGAAAAAACTTCGACAGCCAAGTTTCTTCCAGAATGCAGTCTGGAATTAATTTTTATCTCAATTTTTGGAGGGGTGCTAATTCTATTTTCTACATTATTATAATCACAGAACATTTTAGAAACGACTAGTGAACGAATTTAGAAAAAAAATTATGGGCAATTTTGCATAAAGTTGAAAAAACTTTCTCGACGGCCAAGTTTATATTAGAATGTAGTCGGAAATTAATTTTTATCTCAATTTTTAGAAAGGTGCTAATTCTATTTTTTACATTTTTATAATAACAGACCATTGTAGAAATTACTAGTGAAAGAATTTTAAAAAAAATTATGGACAACTTTGTATAAAATTGAAAAAACCTCGACAGCCAAGTTTATACCAGAATGCAGTCGGAAATTAATTTTTATCTCAATTTTTGGAGGGGTGCTAATTCTTTTTTTTACATTTTTATAATCACAGAACATTGTAGAATCGACTAGTGAAAGAATTTTAAAAAAAATTATGGGTAATTTTGCGTAAAGTTGAAAAAACTTTCTCGACGGCCAAGTTTATATTAGAATTCAGTCGGAAATTAATTTTTATCTCAATTTTTTAGAGATGTGCTAATTCTATTTTTTACATTTTTATAATAACAGAACATTGTAGAAATTACTAGTGAAAGAATTTTAAAAAAAATTATGGACAACTTTGTATAAAATTGAAAAAACCTCGACAGCCAAGTTTATACCAGAATGCAGTCGGAAATTAATTTTTATCTCAATTTTTGGAGGGGTGCTAATTCTTTTTTTTACATTTTTATAATCACAGAACATTGTAGAAACGACTAGTGAAATAATTTAAAAAAAAATTATGGACAACTTTGTATAAAATGAAAAAACCTCGACAGCCAAGTTTCTATCAGAATGCAGTCAGAAATTAATTTTTATCTAGATTTTTTGGAGAGATGCTAATTCTATTTTTTACATTATTATAATTGCAGAACATTGTAGAAACGACTAGTAAAATAATTAAAAAAAAAAATTATGGGCAATTTTGCATCAAGTTGAAAAAATTTTCTCGACGGCCAAGTTTATATTAGAATGCAGTCAGAAATTAATTTTTATCTCAATTTTTTGGAGGGCTGCTAATTCTATTTTTTACATTTTTATAATCACAGAACATTGTAGAAATTACTAGTGAAAGAATTTAAAAAAAAATTATGGACAACTTTGTATAAAATTGAAAAAACCTCGACAGCCAAGTTTCTTCCAGAATGCAGTCTGGAATTAATTTTTATCTCAATTTTTGGAGGGGTGCTAATTCTATTTTCTACATTATTATAATCACAGAACATTTTAGAAACGACTAGTGAACGAATTTAGAAAAAAAATTATGGGCAATTTTGCATAAAGTTGAAAAAACTTTCTCGACGGCCAAGTTTATATTAGAATGTAGTCGGAAATTAATTTTTATCTCAATTTTTAGAAAGGTGCTAATTCTATTTTTTACATTTTTATAATAACAGAACATTGTAGAAATTACTAGTGAAAGAATTTTAAAAAAAATTATGGACAACTTTGTATAAAATTGAAAAAACCTCGACAGCCAATTTATACCAGAATGCAGTCGGAAATTAATTTTTATCTCAATTTTTGGAGGGGTGCTAATTCTTTTTTTTACATTTTTATAATCACAGAACATTGTAGAATCGACTAGTGAAAGAATTTAAAAAAAAAATTATGGCTGAAAAAACTTTCTCGACGGCCAAGTTTATATTAGAATGCAGTCGGAAATTAATTTCTATCTCAATTTTTGGAGGGGTGCCAATTCTATTTTTTACATTATTATAATCGCAGAACATTGTAGAAATGACCACTAAAAAATTTAAAAAAAAATTATGGGTAATTTTGCGTAAAGTTGAAAAAACTTTCTCGACGGCCAAGTTTATATTAGAATGCAGTCGGAAATTAATTTCTATCTCAATTTTTGGAGGGGTGCTAATTCTATTTTTTACATTATTATAATCGCAGAACATTGTAGACTAATGAGAATTTAAAAAAAAATTATGGGCAATTTTGCGTAAAGTTAAAAAAATTTTCTTGACGGCCAAGTTGATATTAGAATGCAGTCAGAAAGGATCGAAAAAAAATATAGACACCTGTGTAAGAATTTGAAAAACTTTCTCGGCGGCCAAGTGTCTATCAGAATGCAGTCGGATATGAATTTTTATCTCTTTTTTTTTACATTTTTATAATCGCAGGAGATTGTAGAAACGACTAGTAAAAGAATTTAAAAAAAATTATGGACAACTTTATATGAAATTGAAATAACTTATACAGCCAAGTTTCTACCAGAATGCAGTCGGAAATTAATTTTTATCTGTATTTGGGGGGGGGGGGCTAATTCTATTTTTTATATTTTTATAATCGTAGGATATTGTAGAATCGAATGTAAAAAAATTAAGGTGTTTTCAAATTAGACGAGAACTTCAGTTACATCTACATCTAAACAAACGAAAACCTATTCAGATTCATGATATTGAATGTGTTTACTGCTGTATTAGACCCGATTAGACCGTTAAAAGTTTTCCAAATATATGGCTGAAAGTTATGGCTAACTTCTCCCCGGTCAATATTTTTGAGTAATTAGTACAAATGTAATTAAAAATTACGACCCGTATTTGTACTTTGCGATTTGACTGAACCTTGAGTTAACCATTTCGGTCTATTTCAGGAGTCTGATCAATGGTTTTTCCTCTCAACTTGCAAAAACTGTATGCCAGAATTTAAATTGTTCTGTTTAGTAATTTCAGCGGTTTGTAAGTAAATGTAACGGACCGACATACAGGCATAGTGTAAAAACATTAGAAGTTTTGAAACATAAAGATTCGTCAAAATCAGACATAGTTTCCAGCAAAATACGATACTTTTCCTAAAGTTAAAAAGTGTAAAGTTTTGTGATCTTCATTAAATTTGTAAATGGAAAAAGTATGTCCCTGCATATTTAGGCGCAAAGTAACACGTCTTCTTGTCGAGTAATTTTCTGTTTCATCAAAAAAAGTGGGGCTATGTATTATTGTATAAACGGTTTGGTTTCTCTAAAATGTGCGAATGAAGAGAAAAAACAATTATTTGTACACAAATTCCGCTGAGAAAACGTGTAATTTTACTATAAAAATCATTGGTCACAAAATGATTAATGATTTTCATAGTAAAATTATTTACTAGAATGAAATTTATATTGTAACGAGGTAAAAAAAGCATTTTTTTTCGTTTTTTACACACGTTTCATTCATGATAGAGTTGTATCATGCTGCTCGTAGTTTTTTCGTTACTTGCGATTAGTTCCTTCAATTCCTTTTAAAAAATGAGTTTTGGAGTTTTTCAAGAAGTACTAAAACATGTACTTTTAATAATGTTATTTGCATCTTATTAGAAGCTTTGGTTTCTATTTTAAAGTTTTTGTTTAGCCTGTTCAATGTAGTACTTTGCAAGTTATTTTTTATACATTAATTATTAATCTTGTTACATGTCGTAACTGTTGAAGATAACAAACACTGCACTGACCTCTATGCGCTTTTTAGTTTCTTTTCGTTTTCTTCCGGTATTGGTCTAAATCTTAGTAGGATCGCAAATTACTTGTGTAGGTATTTTAATAAACCGTTCTCAGCTGAACATTTTTAATTTCAGGATAATCGATGTCTTCAAAAGAACAACACTCTCCATAACCGTAAGAATTATAACTTTTTTTCTTGCAGATCTTCTTTATTTCGTATTGCGCGGTTTTTGGAGATATCGAAAGGTTGACGGTGGGATACGACAAATGTGGATACGTCTGTGGCAAAAGGAACTACTTGGATTTTGATTTCAAACTAACTGTAAAGGGGATGGAGATATGCGAAACAAACCGTAAGATTAAATTGTTGTTTTCTTATTAATAATCTGTGGCGATTTTAGATTTCTCGACGTGGTGGCTGAGAGATGTGTGCATCAGTGCGATTCTAATTCTCTGTAAGTATTTTTTTTTTTTTTGAATTTCTGGTTATGTTAAATTGATGGTTTTAGAGTAATTGGGCGGCGCACAGTGGGCCAAATGTCGAAAAAGCTGGCCAAAATTCAAAAAAAAAATTTCAAATTGAAGTTTTTTGACTAATAGGTTTTTAACTCGAATGTTTGGGCTATTGAAATCCGGCGGCGTAAACGGTTTCACGTTTATACCGAGCGTGCTGCTTCGCTCCAAACATCTGGGTGTTTAACGTCCGTTCTCACGTGGTAAGACAGTCGGAATTCAGTGTCATGTTCAAAGTGTTGTAACTTTTCTTGTAACAAAGATTTATAATCAATTCAAAATGGACGCTGTTCCAGGAGGTATGTAGAGTGATTGCTTATAATAAATTGTTAACGATAATGAAAAATAATACATTGTTTATGTACATTTGTTTATGTAAAAAAATACTAAAGAAAGCACGTTTCGTGTTACTAAAAGTAGTGAAAAAGTTATATATACCGCAATATCCTGCCAAATAATTATAATTGCAATGAATCTAAATGTATTTAGAGTAAAACAATGGAAAAATTTGATGTGCTTTTTTGTGCCACGTGCAGTAAACACTATCTGAAATATTAATTGCATTATTCACGAATTTTACGAAACTTATGAAAAAATGTATCTATGGTCGCCATATTGGATCTGCCATTTTGAATTTTGCAATTTTGACATTAAATTCGTCATCAGCAACCTCAAAAACTATTAGACTGCCACTTTTGAGCGTTTATTACACTTTTTGTAATTTTGGCCAGCTTTTTCGACATTTTGCCTCCATATTGGATCCGCCATTTTGTTTTTGCATCTTTTTTAACATTTTTTATGTAAAATAATAAATTTTTTATTGAAAAAAAAATCTAAAAAGCAGTTTTTGCGCAATTTGAACCATTATTTAACAATTTAGTCCGCCATATTGGATCCGCCATTTTGTTTTTTGATTTGTTTCGTCATATTCTTCATCAGTATCCTTAAAGTATCCATCATACAAAATTTCAGCCAAATCGAACAACGCTATCCTATTTTGGCCAGCTTTTTCGACATTTGGCCCACTGTGCGGCGGTGTTTTCCGTCGTCGGGCAGAACACAAACTGATTTATTATCGGTAAGAAACTAATTATAATTGTTTTGTTTCCAATGCGTTTTTATAATGGTTTAGGACATCGCAAAAGATCTACACTCGTGCTCTTCAGAATTAATCGGTTTAAGTTTCCTTGCTGTTGGTAATGTTCTTGTTTTGCGATTTTCATAATGTACAAAGGTATTTGCAGGATTTGCGTTCATAATGTTTCTTATTCTTCGCTATATGACGGCAGCGTTCGTTTGGACGACATTATTTGGCGTTGTTGTAGCGTGTGCTACCCTTACTGGTTTTTTTTGGTAAGTACAAGACTTATTTTAACTTATCTTCAAAATGTTTAGTCTGTAAAATGTTTTGAAACGTTTATTTATTCTTTTATCGTAATGGTTGATGTCATAACTGCGTAGGTTACATCTCAATAACAGGAAGTAGATACCTACAATATGATATAATGCTGAATGCTGTTATTTAATTTTTTTATACTTAAAAAGGCATTGAGATTTGTTAGAAACGTCAGCCATTGGGTCGTTAACACTAGGATTATTATTCACAAAGAAATTGTTCTAGAAATTATATAAATTAAATACGGAAACCCTAAGTATCTTGGCTGGATTCGTACCTGAGGTGGAAGCTAAATTTACAATTTCCGTGCTTGCTAACCCAACCAAATCTTTATTTGAAATTTAAAGGAGGTTGACTGCTGCAGATTATCGCAATTTTCAGATTTGCAAATGCAAATCGAAGCTCAAACCGAAAGCTTAGTCGAAGAGCTCACTATGCAAGAACCGTTTATAAATTCCTATTACGATTTGATTGCAACAGCAGAATATTTGTGCAGCCAACTTTCTTCTCCAGAAACCCACTGAATTGTGCGATTTGCCGGCAACTCAAAATCCAGTACACAGCAATAATTTTATCAAGCTTCATGTTATCAATCTCCAAAATTCTCGAGTCCTGGTTAAAATATAAACTTGCACAAGTCTAATTCATGAAAACGATTCCATTACTCAGATTCAGAGTTGATGCACTACTACTATTAATTTTCAGGAGAAAACTACGCGCTAGCTTGGAATAGTCTGCGAACGCTACAAGAATTATCGAATGTCTTTTTATAACCACATAAAATCTTTTTTGAATCTTGCGTCGCTTAGCAAGGAATCGGGAAAGAAGATTCCACATCTTCATAACATGCTATTCAAACATGTCAATGCATTAAAATCGTTAATATCAACAGAACATTTTTTCAATACAGTTATAATTCATTTGATGACTAGCAAACCCGATCCTCACACGGCTAGGGCGTGAGAAACCCTAAAAAAAAATAAGGGAACTCATTTAACTGATGCTTTTATGGGGGTCAAGGTTAAGCTCACTTCTAGGTTCCTTGTTAGTGACGCTCCCTGTTGTATAATGTGCAAAGGCAAACAGTTAATCCATTTCTGCATTCGCTTCGAACACCATTTAGGCTTTTTTACCTACCGCTAGGGTAAACATTTTCAATTGTGAGGGAGCTCTTTTTCCTTTAAGAAGCTCAATCTTTCACTCAAAGCAGTCAACGTCAGTGAGCAAGATTGACGACGACTTCTCTAGTACATGCAAAGTGCGATGTAAAGGTTCATGCTCGCCATTCATCCATTAAGATTAAGTTTTTTGTTTAGTAATGTTTGCCAACCACTTTATATGAGCCTCATCTTTATTGTCGTATCTGATTCGATAACCCAAATACGTCACTTTATTTACACTTTCTATTATCTCGTCTCCCCACTTCCACTTTACTCTTGTTACCCACCCCCTCCCTTTTTGAAACACGCCATCTTTGTTTTTCCCACATTTACACTTAAACACTTTTTCCAGATACTTTTTTACTGCCTTTATCATCTCCTTCATTTATTTCTCTTTCTTTGTTCGCTGTAATCACTATGTCATCCGCATACGCCAAAACCCACACTTTAAATCCCCCTTTACTATTCCTCCACTTTGTTGCCTCATGTACTCTTTCTCTAAATCTTCTAAATAAACAGCAAATAAACTAGGACTAAGCGGGCACCCCTGCCTTAATCCTTTATTTGTCCAAAATGCTTCACTTAACTTTCCATCTATTCTTACTTTGCACTTTGTCTCATTATATATTTCCTCTATATTCCTTACTAGTTCTTTCTCTATCTGTTTCTTTCTTAATATATTCCATAATTTACACCTATTTACATTATCAAACGCTGCTTTTATATCCAGAAATAACGCAAAAACTGTTCCTCTCTTCACTTCTAATTCTTTGTTTACTATCTGTTTTAATATGTATACATCATCTAATGCCCTTCTCCCTCTTCTAAATCTTCCAGTCTGGTAAGATCTTTTTTTCCTCCATTTCTCTTACCAGCCTTTTTTGCAAAATTGTAATATAAATTTTATATCCCACATTTGCCACACTTATACTTCTATAGTTTTTCACCTCTCTTCTGTCTCCTCTTTTGTAAACTGGGCATATTATCTTCTTTTCAATCATCCGGAAACCCCTCACCTGACCATATCTTATTTAAAATTTTCTATATTCTTTCTATCGTTTTCTCTCCTAAATATTTCCATCGTTCTCCTTGCGTCCCATCCGTCCGTTATGCCTTTCCTTTTTTTATTTTTCTTAATGATTCTTCTATTTCTTCCGTTTGTATAGTAGTACTGCTCCCTTCTCTTGTTATCCTTTCTATTTTGAATTCACCCTTCCTCTCTTCTTCTCCCTCTAAGACGTCTACGCAATGTTCTCTCAATTTTTTTATATCAATTTGTATCCCCCCTTTTTTTCCAATTTTCCTTTTTTTATTCAAAAAGCTCTATATGTCTCCTTCATTTTCTAACATTTTTATATGTTCTTCCAACTCTTTTTTATATTTCTCTTTTCTCTTACAACACTCTTTTCTATATTGCGACTTTAACTTTTATATTCCTGAATATCAATTATTCGTTATTTCCACCTTCCTTAAACTCTTCTTACTTCCTTCCTGGCTTCCCTGCATTTTTTATTCCACCACTTTTTTTGTTTATACTCCTTTATGTTTTTTTTCCAGTATTTTTTTCTTTCTACTGCTTTATCCATTTTACTGATCAATTCTTTCTCTTCCCCTATTTTAAAACTTTTTATTTCCTCCAAAACCTCCCCACTAACCATTACATAATCTATTATAGATTCTCCCCTCTCACTTATATATGTATATTCTCCTCTATCCCCTTCCTCCATATTTCCATTGAGTATAGTCCATCCCCTTCCCCTCACATAACTCGAATAGCTCTCTACCTTGTTTGTTTAATGTCTTATCCATCGTTTTTTTTATTTTCTCCCCATTAACTATCATCCCCCACCTTCACCAATTCTCGCGTTAAAATCTCCACCTATTAGTAATTTTCCTCTCTCCTCTTCCATCAGTAGTTGTTTCAATTTTCTTATTGTTTGTTTTATTTCTTGACCGTATACTGTTATCACTGTATATCTACCTTCACCTTCCCTTGATATTTGATTTACTACTATTCCTTGCTCTTGCATTTTATTTTCGCATTCTACCACCCATTCTTCTCTTACTCCCGATATTGTACCACCTTGAGCTCTTCCTTTTTTTTTCTTTTCTTGTTGCGAACTGTACATTCCATCTATATCCCACTGGTAAATTTACTTTCCATCTCTCTGAATCTTTCTCCTCCAGTCACGTTTCTACTAAACCCACAATGTCGAACCCTTCTATATACTTCCAAAAATCAGCTCCTTTATTTTTAACTCCTGCAACGTTCTAAAAAACTAAACCTATTTCTTTTGTTTTATTTTTATCGTTTTCCTTTATCTTGGCTTGGTCGGTCCCCTTTTTTTATCCCTTGCCCCCTTTATTTTTAGTTTTTTGACCCCCTTCTCTCTAATTTATTTTCTTTTACGTTCCAGTTCCCTCAACCCATAATTTCATAAACCCTATTTTTGTTCTTTTTCCTTTTTCCTTTAGTCTTCTTCATTCCATCCTTATATTTTTTTGTACCTGGCTTTCCACTGGAGTCATATCTTCATCTATAAATATTCTTGTTTCTCTTAGCCTTCCTTTTTTCTTTAATATTTCTAGTTTATCTTCTACTGAATCCAATTTTTCTAGTATTAACCCACTCGCTAATTCAATTGCGTCTCTTATACCTTTTTCGAGTCCTAATTCATTTTTGAACAAGTTATCCACTTGCTTTTTACGCTCTTCTCTTCTCTCTTGACCTTCCATTTCTCTGATAACTAAGTTCTTCCTTGTCTTTTCCCTTTCCATTACTTCTAACTTTCTTTCCAAATTTTCTATTTTCTCTTCCATGCTCTTATTTTCTTCGCTCTCCTCTTTCTTTTTTTAACTCCTATGCGATCTTTTCCAGATTAGATACTAATTTTTTGTTCTCTTCCCTCATCTGCTTTATTTCTCTTATCATTTCCCTACACATCTCCATTACTCCCTGCTCTTCCTTATCACTCTTCTTCTTTCTCGGACTTCTTTTTGTTCGCTTACTTCTTGCTTTTTTCTTGTGTTTTGTTTTTTATTTCAGAACCTGTCGATTCAGATTCTGACATAATTATTACTAATTATGTTTAATTAAAACAAGCCGCAAATATTAAAAAAAAATAATAAAATCGTTTCCCGAAGATCACCAGATTGGTTTCAAATTATGTAAATGGATTTCTAACGAGCGTCAAGTACTTGACTACATTTATCCAGGTTTACATTAATTTGTCTCCCACGAAAATGCTCGCACTTTAGGATTGCTGTGACACAACTGATGATCTTATGTTTACATCTCAGCTCCGCCTGTCACTAAGCGAGCTTTCAAACATTGCTCAAATGTTTGACGCTTTTGTACTGTTGTCTCGTTGTACGATTCTAGACAAGATGCTGCTCTAGCAGCTCTGGTTGGAGAGACTCTCGTAGGAAGATCTCGTTCCAAATCACACCATCAATAAGTGGAATTTGTTTTATCATGACTTACCAATTCTCAATGATTGTCGTATTCCATGGCTCCGACATCGATTTAATATATGACTTCTCAGATCTCTCGATACATAGGTATGCTGCGTGCATTTATTTGAAATCTTTCAATGATGATGACGTGGTTTATGTTATATTATTGTGTGCTCAATCCAAATTGTCGCCATCGAATTACTTTCGACTGATTCTATAATAGTTCTGGGTTTGTTGAACAATCTCGCGAAAACTTTTGTTTGCAATCAAATTGCTGATATTTAGTTACTGACTTCCAGTTGTATTTGGCGCCATGTTTCAAATAAATCCAATTCAGCGGATTTGTTTCCACGGCAACTAGCTGATTCCTCCCTTTGGTAAAAAGGCCCGCATTGGTTGCAATACGATGAATCTCAATGGCTTCCTGCAAATTAATTTTCAGTTGCATCAGTTACAGGAGTCTACTAATAAAATTATAAAAATCGCTCAAACTGACTCATTTTCTGATGACCCTTAAGGCTTTCAATTGTCATCGAAACTTTAAGCCGTCGGCTACTATTGGCAATTTGCCGTTTCCGTTCTTGGACTCCCGTAGCATCATTCATGTTGGAGGCAGGTTACATAATTTAAAAGAGAACTTCAACAAGACTCATTCTGTTATAATTTTCAACAAACATCTTTCGATTTTCATTATGAGGTCCACTCACTTGTAGGATCATCACCCTGGACCTCAGTTAGTTCTTGCCACTGTCCGGGATCAATATTAGATTACTAATGGCCGTGATCTAGCCAAAAAGGTAGTTTACGCTTGTATCAGACCTTATGGAATCTCCCAGCCTCGCGCATTCAGTCTGCATCAGCATTTAGCAACGTAGGGGTAGATTACACAGGCCTATTCTCTATTGAAGACCGCAAGCGTCGCGGCTGTAAGACATCCAATTCTTATTTATGTTTATTTGTCTGTTGTTACCAAAATAGTTCATATTGAAGTGGTTACTACCTTATCTACAGAATCTTTTTAGTGGTTCTACGGAGGTTTGTTGCTTGTAGGGGTAAGCCGGCAAATATACATTCAGACAATGTAACTAATGTTGTTGGAGCAAATTCTACCTTTAAGGAACTGAATGTAGCGATTTTTGAAGCGAACGCTCGCTAAAAAATAGCTTGGCATTTTATTCTTTCTCATTCTACACACTTTGGTGGGTTGTGGGAAGCCGGTGTCCGATCAGTCAAACACCACCTAAAGAGATCTGCCGGCAACTTGATTTTAACGTACGAGGAGTGGTCTTGTCTACCTTTTTTGTGAAATAGAAGTCATTTTGAATTCCTGGCCGTTAACTCTTTTATCTTTATAAAGAAAACCACGTTCATAGAAAAACGGAAACATGTATATACAAAGGAAGCGCAACAGTTGTTATAGACTATTATCTACGACCAGAAAATCAAAAGAGATTTTACAAGAGATTTCTAGCTCGAAGAACCAAGACTACGCTGACACTGCACCATAGCAAACATCCGCATATGAATTGACTACCCGAGATACACAAAAGCAACTTGTCGTTTCGGCTGATAATCAGCGACCAACATACCAGCTAGCATAGTGTCTACTACCGATTATGTAACCGTTCCAAGAGAACAGCTTAGAAAGCGCTACTCAGCATCCCGTACGTCAGAGGCTTATCTGAGACTATAAAATGACTAGGAAGAAGAAATATTTTTGTGCGGTTATCGTACTGTAGGAATTTTGCATTTTACATACCGGATGTCACTAAGGACAATTCCATTTTTTATGTTAAAGAAATTACACGTGTGTGTTAATGTCACGCGCGGGGTTTCCTCATCTTAAGTATGTTAAATCATTCACGCTGATTTTGAATAAGTTGTGGTTTTGGATGTGGTTGTTGGGAGAAATTTGCTGAGCAACGTGCACATGTTCTGTTACCTTGGAAAATTCCTATGACGAAACTAATAGAAAATCGCCTATTATTGAGAACGGTCTCGGTTGCATATATTCGGATCAAACCACCGTTTCGATTTCTGTGATTGTGAGCAGCATTACAACCGAATTGAAGGGCACACCTATTTAAATAACTTCAGGAACCTTGGGTGTTTTTAAGATATCGTATGAAACTAAGCAATTTATTTGTGGAAACTGTGTATATACGCATCAGTTTAATGTACAGATATTTGTGTTGGATGTTGCATATTTTGAAACATAATGCAACTACTTTATTCTTTATATATAATTTATTTTTGCTGTAAGGTCAGTCGCATGCACGCACGACCGAACGTACATATTACGCTTGTCATCACGACCAACGTATACCGCTTTTTTTTCATTTTGTTTCGTATAAGCTCGTGATATTTGACAATTGTGTTGTATTCACCAACGTGAACTTCTTTTGAATGTAATGTTAAGCTAATTTATTGCTTATATGTACGTGGTGTTATCTAATCTAAAAGGGATTGCATCATTATTAACTGTGATATTTGTTGAAGAACTCTTAATTGTTACCTATTTGCTTAATTCTACTCGTAACCACTTTTTCTATTGTTAAAATAAACATATTCGTTGTTACAATTGTGTTTTGCGATTTGTTTGCCTGTAGTGTCCGACAGATGTAAACGGGATCTGTGGTGGATATTTCTACCGTTTTGGCGTTTTTTTATTTCTGTTATAAGCAGCACACCAAGGACTAAGACTACTATTAGAAGTGTAATCTCGGAGTGTAGACCACAGACCAAAACTGCATCTACCAAGTGTGAATGTGGCAGGTCATATGTGGGGCAAACCGAAAACTAGACGCTTAAAAGAACTTAAACTTCACTAATTTTTTCATTGGTTAAGTTTTGTTTCGCTTAATTGCATTTTGTACGTAGTATTCACCTGATTACGATTGCAGATACTTTAGCAATCGAAACGTAGTGTATATTTATTTATTTTTGTTAAAAACAATCCAAGTCCAACTCATTGCCTGCCTAATTCAAATTTTTGTTTGTTTTGTTTGTACCTTATACAAAAGTATTTCGATTTTTCTATTTTCAGGTACCTCACTGACTACACACATGGTATGGAGCCAGTTGCCATATTCTTGAGCATATTTACTGTAATAATATTACTAGTGATATTGGTTCTTAGAAAAAGAATTGAACTCGTAATACAATTGTTGAAGGAAGCCGGAAAAGCAATTTCCGCAATTCCAGTAATAGTGTTACAACCCCTTCTAGTAAAATTTCGTTGAAATATGTGCCCAAATGATTATTTAATTATTTCAGACGATATCGGCGTTGGGTTTAACCCTATGTGCATGGGTGTATTTTATTCTCGTGATCGAAAGTGCAGGTATTCCTAAAGAATCGTTTCGTGGTATAACGTTCCACCAAAACGGGATAATAAACTTTAGCAGATGGTTTAATCTATTCGTTATGCTTTGGATGGTACAGTTCATTTACGGTTGTCAGAGTATGACTATGGCTGGCGCTGTTTCGAAATGGTATTTTACTAGGTAAGTTTATATCTGGTTTTTTGACCGATCGTGTCAAGTTAATTTTCAGGAACAAAGCTATGTCGAACAGTCCCTTATGGAACAGTTTTAGAAACACGATTCTCTACCATTTAGGCACGATTTCCCTCGGCTCTTTAATAATTGCTCTGATTCAAATGCTTAGAATACTTGTTCGCCTTTTCCGTAGATACATTCG
Organism: Aquatica leii; assembly: GCA_035610365.1. NCBI lineage: Eukaryota > Metazoa > Arthropoda > Insecta > Coleoptera > Lampyridae > Aquatica > Aquatica leii. Next base: position 19,424,052 of record CM069435.1, read on the forward strand.
GTACCCTTTGTATCTATGTTGCATGTGCTGCATATTTGCAAAAACTGAAACTTGCCTAAACTATTTAGAAGATTTGGTTAAATATCTTACAAGGAATGCTTATATTGTTACAGGTATGTATCTTTTGGACACGTAATCTAATAATAAAAAACTTTTTTTCAGCTATTTACGGAACCGGTTTCATTGAATCTGGAACAAAAGCCTTTAAGTTGCTATTCGAAAATGTTTTGCGCGTAATTGCGATAAATTCAGTTGGAGATTTTGTTTTATTTTTGGCGAAAGTTTTGGTCGTGGTTTCCAGTGTTCTTGTTGGACTTGCTGTTCTACAGGTAACGAACGCATCTTATCTCGGCTCGAATTAATGAGACTTGAAAAATTGCGACGATTGTGTTAAATTGTCAATTTTCAGAATAAACCAAATGTGAGTAACGTTTGGGCAGTTTTGCTTGTACTTGGAGCAGTTGCGTTACTTATAGGTCACTGTTTCCTGACTGTCTATGAGGTGAGTACCGCATACTTTGATTATTAAACACTAAAAAATAAATTGCAGATTGCGGTAGATACAGTTTTTATCTGTTTTTGCGAAGATTGCAATATGAACGATGGAATAGCTCGTCCATATTATATGTCCCATAGTCTTATGGAATTTGTCGAAAAATCGCGAGTTGTTTTAAATGTTAAAGATGCAGAGGCTAATACTAACAACACTTGTGAAGCTGTTGTAACATAGATTTCAGGAAACATTTTTTGGAAGGTTATTTTAAGTTTATTTTAGCGTTTTTTGTCATTTTGTTCTTATTAGTTAAATAAAGCGTTTTTACTTTTATACTCAATAAAACTTTTTTTTAAATATCTTGAAATAATCGCAGTAAAACAATAAAAAAGAGAAGAAAAATCGGTGGAATTAAAAGAACAAAAGTAATATTACCCTATCGATATAATGAATCATGGAAAAACTCAATAATAAAACAAAAGCAAAATCATAAAATGCTGCTAAGCAAAATGAGTAAAAACTTCGATGAAAATAAAATGTGGATGTAAGGCTAGTGACTGGCAGATAACTGCCAACGTTCGAGTTAAGGTACGAAGTACGCTTGGAAAATGAATGAAAATTGTAAGAGAAGTATATGGAACATGAAAATGAAAAATCTTTGAAGAAAAATATAACGTCCGGTAAACTAAAAGACTAAACCAAGTTCAAATATAAAAGTGAATATTTGTTATCGGAGTTTGAACAGAGTCAATGTTATAACTGAGGTCGCCAATGTTTCGGCCAATTTCATTGAGAAGTAGTAGTCTCTGTATATAAAGAAGTATCGTGGCGGTTGATTGAGCGCGACTTTGACTGGGTTACAGTCGAAAAGAGGCGTGTCTTCGATAAACGAGTAACGACTGGGAACAAATGAAGGGTTAGTTCGAAACACTGATCACCAACGAAGTTATTTGGGTGTTGGACGATTTCTATGCTTTCTCGGATATCTTTATTGAAGAAGAATAGAGATAGTAGAATGCAAGCTTTCACGGCTGTTGTTTAATGTGGCACTGTTTTTCGGGTGTTGCCGCGTCACAACACTTTCACCTAACGTTTCGCTGATCATGCTGTCAGCTTCTTCAGAAGATTTCTAAAGACTTGATGTTATCGTCTTGCGTTCCTCGTTATATACAGTCTTTCGGTTCCACTTTGCTGATCCGTGTCCGTTCTGGTCTGTTGAGTTGCGTTCATAGTCGTCTGTTGACTTCTTGCATGTTTTTCACGCAGCTTAAATCTCCATGTGTTGCTTAATCTGTATCCATCCTCACGGTTAAAGTTAGGATTTTTCATTATTTCCAGAGATTCCAGTATTATTCGCTGGTGATAGTGTCTGCTTCGTGCTCATACCGTTACGTTCCCGTAATCAATCCGGTGATCTCCATTGTCATGTAGTTGTTCCGCTACTGCAGATTTGTCTGTGCGTCTGAATTTAGCGTCTCGTTGATGTTCTTTAACCCTGCACTGAATGCTCCTTTCTGTTTGGCCGATGTAACTTTTGCCGCACATGCACTCTAATTTGTATATACCTTTGGTGTGTAGTCTAGGAAGTTAATCTTTATTAGGTAGTACGAGCTGATCTAATTTCTTCACTGTGTTATAACGTGTAGCGGTGTTAAACAACAAAGTTACATCAGCCAAACAGGAAGGAGCATTCAGTGCAGGGTTAAAGAACATCAACGAGACGTTCAACTCAGAGACACAGACAGGGGCGGATGGGCAACATCTTAACGGCCCGGGAAATAATATTTGTCGGCCATTTTTTAATTTCCGAATATGGCTAAAATATACATTTACAGGGTGTCATTTTTCCTTTAAAATCTAATAGGGCATAGGTTAATTACAGATTTTTTAATCAGATTACATTTACTATCCACAAAACATCATACAACATACAACAACAAGAAAACAAAATAAAAGTAAATCAAGGTTTAAAGTATTTTTATTCCAAGTGTGGAAATTAGGTTTGTTATACACGATTAGAAAACATGTCTATAATGTTATCAGTCAATATTATATAAAATATCATTTTCGCAAGCCATTAATATAAAAGCATCCTAATTATTATTCGACATTGAATTCCGTAATCCATTTGTTATGTATTTCAATTTGGAAAAACTTCTTTCACATTGAACTTTAATTATTGATATTGTTAATAAATATTTGTAAGCATTTCCTAGTGCAAAATATGCCTCACTCTACATATTGTACTTTTGAATGACAGAATAACAGCAAATTGCATATTTAAGACAAGATTTACATTTTTGAATATTAACATCAAAATCACCGTCTCTCTCATCGTTGTCTGCTTCATCAGTTTCATCTGTATCTATAACTGTAGTATTACTCTCAAATTGTTGATTACTCACAGCATTTGTTGTTGCCGAAACTTTAAATTTATCCCAATTTTTAGCGAAACTAACTAATTCTTCCAGGCGCGGCTATTTCGGTGGGGGCTCCATCAGTTTAAAGCGGGAGAGGGGGTTGCACATTTTTAAATAATAATGTATTGAATATGGCGTTAATATAAAATTGAACAACATTTCGTTATGCACCAAGCTTTTACTTGCAAGCGATAAAGCATCATAAATTATACAACTATTAAAAAAAGCGAATGTATTACATACAAAGTGAGGAAAACGTCAGTATTATTTTCAATGTCGGGGGGACCATAGCCCCCCAGGCCTCCCCTCTGAAGCCGCGCCTGAATTCTTCTTGCAGATTTTCTTTTGTAATATTTGGGTAATAGTTTTCTAGCAGTTCACTCAATTTTTTAAAGCTATTTGATAGTACTCCTTGTTTAACTTCATCAAAATTTGTTGTAGACAATAAGGCAATATCCTTATAAAGCTCACCATTATTCTTAAATCTACATTCTATAGAATTTATAATTTTATCTAAAATTCTATTATGGTTTTCAACTTCATAGTTTTTTCGACTATCTTTTATGGGATCATCTTCCGCCAATTCTCAAGCCATTTTCTTTTGTTTTCTTATTTTGTTTTCGGGAAAGGAAATTGGCATGTCGATGTCGATTTCTTCACGGCTGTCAATTTCATCTTGAGCCCATGCAATGAACGTTTGCGTAGATGTTTCAATATCTATCATGTCGCAACTTACGGCCTTTAATAGTGATGTACAATTCATAATCATTTCGTGGTATCTTAGTAAGTCTAATCCGCTAGTTTGCAAATATTTCGAGAAAGGACCAATAACTGAAAATAATTTTGTAAAAATTTGAGCCGTTGGTAGCATTTCATAATCTATCAATTGTTTAAGCATGGTAGAGGGCTTCACACGGACATCTGGTGGCATGTTTTCAGACAACTTTATATCGTGTAATGCTAATAATATATCGATGTAAAGAACATTGGCGTGATTTTTGTAATTTCCAAATATTTTTTTCAAAGCTGCTCATTTACCCACCAACGAGTTTCTCCAATTAGTTGTAATTTCTTTTTATTCGTTTTTTGGTAGGATTCTTTTAAGAAAATTGGAATTGAATAAAGTAAATAAAGACGCTGCATTTATTATTATTTTGACGGTGTCAGACACAACTAGGTTCAAGATATGACTGTAACACCACACATGTAATTGACTAGGTGTATTTTCAGACATCCATTTAGAGAAACGGAAACCAGCATTTCATAGATTTCACAACCCAAAACATACCTTATTACAATTGAGCATTGATCTTGAACTGAAATATCCTGTGTAGTGTCCAATTGCACAGAAATTATTTCTGCTTTTTGGATTTCTTCCAGAATGAATGTTTTGATCAATTCTCTTATGATTTGCAATATTGAATTTACAGTTGTTTTAAATAATAAACTTACAAATGATCCAGATCTACGTTGTTGTCCGTTTTCATGGATTTTTTTCGTTTTTTTCGAAGACCTCATTTAAATGTTCTTTTAAGTGTACATCATATTTACTTACTAACAATATTAATTCCAAAAAGTTATCATGGTCCAATGTGGGATCAGCTAAAGTATATGCAGTTTCATATTTTTTTCCTCTATAACTTAATCCGCGTTTTCCAATAAGTTTTGTAATGTCTATAATCACTTCTAATACTCGTCGTTTTTTCTTTATTTGCTGCTGTCTGATATTTAATGTAGATGAAAGAAGCAAATTGGAAATGTCCTTTTGATTCTTGCACATAAAGTATGCTCTAACGGAATGTTTATGTTCACTGCTTACTTCATGCTCCTGAATTCGTTGATAAGTGTGGGAAAATTCATTCATACCAAGAACAAATCTTTTTTCGTGCTTTGCGTATACCAGACATACAGTACAAAACAACTTAAAAGTTTTTTCATTGTATGTTAGCCAGTTCCTTACTGTGCCATTTTTCATTTTGAAGGCTTTTTCGCGATTAAAAAACTCAATTAAAGCTGGTTGTCTCGAATGAAATGAAAAAAATTTTTGAATATCGTACAAATTGGCTTTTTAAAATAACTATCATAGTGACTATCAGTAATATTAATTGCGGATTGAAAGCTTGATTTTGCTTCGTTGGTTTTTGCAATGCTTTGAAAATTACAAGGAGTTGTTAAAGCAGTAGACGTGGACGCTTGGTTTTCACCTTTGTTTTGTATTCTTGTTTCAACTTGTGAACTTACGTATTGAGGAAACGAAACTTTTTTTTCCGATAATTCTTAAGATGGTTGCGGTTGACTAATAACAGAAGAAGGGGCTAGTTTTTCAAACATAAATTTAATGTTTTTTGACTTGTGTGCCTCAGCTTCCATTGCCTTCATTCTCTTTTTGTCCTCCTTTCAGTTTTTCTTTGTCCATTTTTTTAATAATTTATTATATATATTGAATACTTTGTACCAAAAAAATACAAAACGGTAGGAACACAAAAATGACGAAAAGTCTTTACGACTGTGTAAAAAAACTGTAATTTGGCCAATAACATGGTAGAAGCTTAGCGACATTACTTTCGAGCACGCTTATTTAACGTCATTTATGGTAGTTTGAGTAGCTCTATCATAAACAAATTTAAAATGCATACAAGTAACGTGTTCAAATTAATTCGATTTTCTTGTTTTTTTTTCGACGTAAAAAAGTTGAACAATAAAAAAACAAAATGAAGTAAAAAAATTACATCGCGATGTCAAAAAATACGAGAGAAGAAAATTTAAGAAGGAAAGGAGGTCGTACCAAAAACGAAGAAACGTTTAAATTTTTCTATAATTTTTTTTTTTATATTAGTATCAAGCGGTTATTGTTATCAAAACCTCTAGTCGTGATGTAATCGCATTATACTAAAGTGCATTTTTCATTTCTTAGTCGATCTTTGGTAAACAAATGCGTACTGACCAATGCCAAAAATACAGTAAACTCCTTTTTGGGAAAAACTGGTCTAAATGACTTTTTCGAGGTAATCACAATAACATTTACACTTTTAAAATTAATATAATTTTTGTAGGAAGTCAGTGAAGACTTCGAGTTATGCTGGCTGGAAATTTTGTACTTATGCATCGTATCATTAGGTAAACATTTTCTTGTACGTGAAACCAATTTAACACACCTAATTTCAGCGTTTTCTTTAATTATTATGGTTTTATTTCGATTATTAGTTGGAATCGTTGTTTGGCTGGTACTAATAGGTGTCGTCCTTGTTTCTTTAATTAGCACAGCGTATTTATGGTAACTGTGTAGTACAATGGTCCTTAAAATACTAATGCTTGTTGATAGGATTCTTTGGAAACAATCGAAACTGGATCCGAATGACGCAAAACACGTAATTGGACCAATGGAAATTTAAAAAACCGACACTTACTTAGCGTTTGCCATAAGTGCTTCAATTCTTACAGTATTTGTATTGCTAATTGTACTAGTTTTGAGAAAACGGATAAAACTGGTTATTCAATTGTTTAAAGAAGCTGGAAAAGCTATTGGTTCTATGCCTTTGTTATTGCTTCAACCTGTTTGGGTAAATACCAGCACAAAACATAATCGAGCAATAATTTGGGCAATTTAGACTTTCGCATGTATCGCAACGGCAGTATCTTCTTGGATTTACTTCACGCTTTGGATTGAAAGTTCAGGACACGAAAAGAAAATAAGAGACGATTACTACATCTATGAAAAAGATACTGTGATGATTTTCACTTGTTGGTACAACATTTTTATAACATTATGGTTTTTGCAATTTTTTATCGGGTGTCAGCACATGGTAATCGCAGGTGCTATTGCCTCTTGGTACTTTACCCGGTAAATTTATAATGACAGTTTATCTACAATCAAATTGAGTTTTAATATTTTCAGAAACAAAAACCTAGTCCAAAGTTCCATTTTTCATGGACTTTATAATTTGTTGCGGTACCACGTTGGGCCGGTGTCGTTTGGATCTTTAATTATAGCCATAGTACAGATCGTAAGAATTTTTTTTAAACTTTTGGAAAAATACTTAAAAACACACAAGGGTAAGTGCGTTAATTGCCTAGTGAGTTGTTGTCAGTGTTGTTTGTGTTGTTTCGAAAAAATACTGAAGTACTTGACAAGGAACGCATATATTGAAATTGGTAAGTTAGCTTTTAACAATTCCTAAATATATGTCGGAGGCACCGAATATAAGCCTGTCTACGGCTATGGAATGTATACACGTGCATTATTGTTTGTGTTCCCATAAATTATGTTTAAAATGTTTAGTCTTTGTAACTTAATAACTTAGAATCAACCAATAAGGGTTTGATATTTGGTAATATTGCCTTTTATGGGCATAGGAACGCGCGTGAAATTACAATTTTCATGTGAACGGAACGACACCAGCTAGAAAATGTAACTTGTAAGAGGGCAGATTGAAATAATATGTGGTGGTGACAACTTGATAAGATAAAAGAGCTGATGTCGGATTGTTTGTTCCAGTGTTGATCATTAAACGTTTATAAATTTAATTTTTATAATTAATGAAATCAGTTTTGTTTGTTTGTGTTATTGTTTATTAATGACTTTGTTTGAAATTTGTAATCGTAACTTTTGCTATAGTAAATAAATTGCGTAAACGGTCAGTGTCGTGCGTTATTCACTTGTAATAAATTGTCGATGCAGTCTAACCCAGCACAAACGCCCAACGAAGCCCCTTTTATTTTCGATTCGTCTCTGACATATATATATATATATATATATATATATATATGTATTTTTGTAACAAGGTCAGATCCGTTCGTCTTATAAACTGAACAACACTAGATCCGTTTTGTAAGGTGAGATCCGATTTTGGATCTCACCTTGTATCTATGTGTATATAATGTTTTTTCAAGAAGACATTTGATGTAGAGTAAAATTCCAAATTTTTGCCTGGAGCTCACTTTTTACCCTTTTTGACCAAGTTTATACACGAGCAGTTCAACTGTTTAAGCTGAAGAGGGCGCCTTAGTAATTTTATTGTATATAACTTCAATTTAGATTTTAGACTTAAGTCGAGATCCGGTATATTTGGCAACCTGTCGGATCTCGTTTTATATGTGTTTTAAAGCTATTTATACGCAAAGATAGCATTATTTTTATCTTGTATACATTCTTACCGAGTCGATGTGCGTTTAAGTTACACATGTTCACTTAGATAAAACAAAATTGTAATCGAGTTGTTTGTGAAAGTTTATAAACATTTAGACTAAAAATTACAGTAAAACCTTTCTTCATAAGATAAATTCTACAAGAAAAATCAATAGTTACAAAACTAGTACAAATCACTGGGTTATACATTGAAAAAATTACGTATTTAAAAGTAATTATTACCGAAAACAATCACTGTTATCTTCACTTTTGTAATTGTCTTCTTGTTTTTTCTTTAGTATCATTTTTCTAAGTAACGAGATTGCTAAACTGCAATAGATTTGTTATGTTTAAAATTTCTATTTATTGCAATATTTCTTATATTTAAATTCACAGTAGATTTTTGTAGCATATTCGATTCATTGCGGTAATTAACTTTTTCTTGCATTTTCTAAATGTTCGTTATAAAAAGATTAAAACAGTTTTTACTCCAAAACAATGCTATTAAAACCACTAATTTTCTTATTACTTTTTTAGGTTGTGAATCTCCAATCCTAATAATAACACCCATTAATTACAAATTGTTTCTAAATATTTACAAATTTACCTTATTTGCTTTGTCATATTCACATCTTATTCTTTATAGCTTGTAAGAAATAACATTTACATTTCTCATAAATACATTTCTTTTATTTACTAGCTGTAAAAGCAAAATGTTGTAAACAATCGATATTTTTTAAACTGACTCAGCTCATTCATATTAACGTTTGCTTAAAATCAATGTATTAAAAAAATTAAACTAGTAAATGATTCATAAAGTTAACTAAAATGTATTTAAAGCAAGTAAATTAAAATTACATTTTTTCTAAATACAGGTAAAAACTCAAATAATAGTTACACTTATAATTTGTTAAATTGACACTGACAAATTGACATAAAATAAATACAGTTTGGACTGGTTTTGACATATAATTTTTAATTGTCGTTTTAGGTATTACTGCAGGTATACTACCAACACAAATTTTTAATTTCAGATTATTTATTTTTGGCGTTATTTGTTCTTGTAAAAAGTTTAACTTGACTTTGATTAATAATTAAACAGATTATAGTTGTAGAAAAAGTATAGCGTATAATTCGTAAGGAATGTGTTTTACAAATTCTTTCAATAATTATTCTGTGGTAAGATACATTTTTATTTAGTAGTTGTATTACACTTTCAGGTAGGAGAGGCAAAAAAGTCACTCTTGGTAGATTTTTATAAGCGACGTTTCGTAGCACTATTGAGCGAATTTCATCATGGCCAATAAAAAACGGACCCAAGATGAGCTGTTCGATAAGCTAGTCACAAAATTAATATTCAATAAATAAATAAACAATTGGAACTAACTATAAATAAGTTAGATGATGTTTGTCTATGTGAATGTTTTCTGTTTGTAATTTATTATATTTTTATCTCTACACTAACTGTTAATGTCATTGTTTGTTTATTTATTGAATTTTAATTTTGTGACTAGTTCATAGGACAGTTCATCTTGGGCTCGTTTTTTATTGGCCATGATGAAATGCGCACAATAACGCCACGAAACGTCGCCTGTAAAAATCTACTAAGGAAGGGTTTTTTGCTTCTCCTACTTGAAGGTGTAACACAACTACTTAATTATTACTAAGAGAAAAACGTTACTAAAAATTTTTGTTATCTTTTCACTTTTCACTGAGTAATAGACGTGCGTGATAAAATAAAACTCTGATTATAAGCGACTTTCAGCAAGCGGTAACGGAAGTATAACGTTCGTTAATCACGCTAATCGCTATTGGTATAAATATCGTCATTTATACTTTTTCTTTCAGTGACATTTACCACTCTGAAGATGCAAGCTGCAATGTTTTGCAAAACATCAGTTTGTTTGGGTTCACGAACGACAATACGGCAAAGGCCAAGTTCTACTTCTTGTTTTGGCTCTCAAGAAGAGACTATGACCAAGCCTAAGTCTGGGTGTTTTAATACGACGCGGTCTAAGCCGAAAGTTTATAATCATAAACATATCAACCGCGAAAGCTTAAGAATTTAAAATAAAACTCATATAAATGTACGTCATAAATGCAGTTTCAATTTAACCAAAAAAAAACAACGGATTCTTCTATTAAATATTTATGTTGGTTTCTTTTTTCAACGTAGGTATTTTTCCTAATTAACTAATAAAACGAAGTTGATGGTGTGTTGAATTACATTTGTTACAGAATTCGCGCAATTTTTGATAACTTAAACATTAAAGCTAAGGTATATAAAAAAAATTACTGTAACACGTAACGGTCAAGATGTTTATCTCTCTCTCCAAGATCTCAAAATTAGTGCTGCGACTTTAAAACACTTCTTGGTTGATCACATTATACATTTCTAATTTTATGAGTTTTTACTTTATTGTATTAGATTTATTAGATTTAGAAAGATGGTATTTTGTAACTTTAACGTGGCACCAAAGAAGCATTTGGCATTATTTACTGATTTCCACCAAAGTGTAAAAACAAACAAATAACAAATACGCTTTTATTTTTTAGGATGCTCAATACGTGCATGGCATATTTTATGTAATGCCCATCATTTAAAAATGTTGTTTAGTTTTAAGCCGAAATAATCATAATACAACGTTCATACAATATTAGTGAGATTCCAACTTTGCTCAGGAAAAAGAAATCAGGCCTATGCGTAACAAAATATGTTAAGACATTTTTACACTTTCTGTTTGTTATACTATTAAAAAATTAAGACACAATTAGAGTTCATAACGTTTTTTATACAAGTGTTGCGGCTCCATAAAAGATATGCCATTTATGTAAACTATGTAATTGAGACATAGAAACAAGTCAAAATACTCTAAAAAAAAGTTTGGACATACACAAGCTGTTGTATTTTGCACAAATTTACAAATTAACATAACAGCTCTAAAAAATTTTCTAGTTTTACACAAATTTTTAACTATATGTATGTACAAGACATAATTCTTTACTAATTATTTAAAAATTGTATTACTTTTTTAGCTACACAGTATAATAAACTGAAGTTACGATTGTATTTGAAATGTTTTGTACTACAAAAAATATGATTTAAATCTCTGTGTAAAAGAAATATTGATTTTTGTCAAAAAGAATTTATCTTAAAATACCAGTACTTTATTTTGTAAATAATTGTATAGGTTAAAGATTTGTAATTGACCATTGACTGTTCTTGATTTGATTATAAGCGATTTTCGTCTAACTTAGAACAACTTGTCCGTCCGTCACTAACATATTCAGTTTTATCAATGGCAATTAGCACTCTGAAGTTGCAAGCTGAAAAGTCCTCTAAAACGTCAGTTTGTTGAGTTTACAAACAACAAAGCCGCAAAAGTCAAGTTCAGTTTTTTCTTTTGGTTGACAAAAATAAACTAGGATCAAACCTATAAATTCAAAATGGTTTTATTACAACGCGTTCTAAGCAGCAAGTCGCTAATAATCCAAACAAAGAAAAAACAAAAAAGCTAAACACATCATGTACTTTTTAAATTACCTTAACAAAAGCTTTTATATCGACTCTTAAAACATCAGTTTGAGATAACATAAAGCATCTGTTTTCTATGTATAAAGTAAAACCACTGACCGTGGTTTAGTTCTTTCGATTAAAAAAAAGAAATTTTAGTTCCATTATACGTAAAACATCAACATTTGAAATCAATGTACTTATGGCCAGAAATTGTAAAAGAAAATAATGTGCAAAATAAAGATCAAAAGTTATCTAAACGGTTTAATAAGTAAACTTTAAAAATGTCAATAAAAGATATGTGACAAATCAAATAAAGTGAATCAAAAAACAGTGATTTAATATTTAAGTTTAACTGAAAAAGATTCTTAATAACAGATGTAAGGCTAATTGAAGTGTCAATGTATGTACATACATGTGATTGTACTATTCAATTAAACCTTCTTATTTTTTTTCTACTATTATAATTACATAAAACACACCAAACCATTATGCCTTAAGTGTCTTTAATTAAAAACTAAAAAAAAAACATATAAACAAACAGAAAAAATCACTATAAAATTTCATGTCGATGTAAACTTGGAAAGTTTGATTTTAAATTGTATTTTACATTACTGATTTCTTTCTTATCTTAATAGTACAAAACTAACAATTTTTATATTTATAATGTTTTTACTATATTACTATAACGTAAAACAATAAGTATTTATTTTCAACTTGAGTTATTAATATTTGTGTACTAACGTTAATTTTAATAAAATTATGTTTGCACACAATTTTAATTAAAAAATTAGAATCAAAAGTTCACCATTGAACACGTTGTAAAATTCAACCTGCTGCTAAGTTAAAAATTAATTCAAAACCAGAGATAACTTTGTTTAATAGGAAGTAACTTAATACAATATTATAATCACACTGAACTGAAACTTGTTGCAAGGTCACAAGCAGATTCTGTATAATGAGAGGTCTATTAATAGAATTAAATTGCGACGTCATTATTCGTATCTGATTGTAGTTAAATTCTGTTCAACGTGAGATCCCAGAAGTTGACAACGCTGCTGGATCTCACGTTCACTCATGTATCTCTAAATAAACAAACATATACGTTGACTTAACTCTTATTCTAAAGGATCTACTTTTGTAACTGATTTATCAATTTGCAAAATCTTTTCCCCTCTAAAGAAAAAATGGTTCTGTTGCTTGACATAAACGTATTAAGGCAAAAAAAAAATTCTTATATTTCTTCCTTGTGGCGGATCTCGGGTAGTCATGATTTTAGTCGGATCTAGACTTGATACAAAAACAGATATATATATATATAGTATTTTGCAGCAATACACGGATATAATTTTTGTCAAGCTAGGAAACAAGCATTCAAAACCTTATCAGCAAATGCTTTGCGTGTTGTTACTATTAATTCAGTTGGAGATTTTGTTTTGCTATTAGGTAAATTACTAGTAGTAGTGGCTGCAGTATTAATTGGGGTTGAGTTAATACATGTAGGTTTTTGTAACAAAAATACAATCAAATGACACTTTTTATTTTTAAGAAAAAAGAAGGTATTTTACACGCTTGGGTACCATTAACACTGACCGGATTGTTTGCGTACTTTATTTCGCACTGCTTTTTATCGGTGTACGAGGTACTGCTTTATTAATCATGTGCAGCCTTTAGCTTTATTAGTTATATTAAGACAGTCGATTATAGTTATTCAACCTTCAGCTTAATTCGTAATTGAGTATTACTGTTTACGTTGACTTGTACCGTACTAGTAACTTTAGTAATTTGTTCGTATTTAAGGCCGCCCGGTTATGGTTAAGTTAAATCGGCGAATGCAAGCTTGCGCTGCCCGAAAATGTCGAGGGTAGTATTACTGAAGTAGCTGCTATGCTAAAGAACTCCAGATCTAAAGGTAAGTCTTACGTTTATATAATCTGACAGGTACGTAGCAAGAGTGAGTGACAAAGATTAGTAGAAGCTTGAGCAGGAAAATAAACAAGACCAAATCCTTAATAGTCGATAAAAGTCACACTCTGTCGTTTAGACGACGTCTAGATGACATTGACACGTTGTGATTAAAAATCAACGTTATATATTTTTGTAGCAACATATAATTAACAATGAAGCTGTGAATGAGTATGAGCCAAGATTTCGTATAAACAACCAAAGGAAAACATTTTATGCACTATTATGATTAAAATAAACACATAGTGGAAATTGGCGCGTACTTCCGTGCCGCAGGCCTAACATCGTCAATAACTGCAGCACGCTGAAAGCAGACCTAGAGTCAGTGGGGGAAATTTATCTTTTAGAAACGGCAATAATGAAAAATTTTATTGTCTCTTTGAATATCAATTGGTGTATTACTTAGTTGTTAGGTCGGGCAAAACAAAACTCAGAATTGGAATGGCCGTCCTGTCCCTCTGTAGCTACGGGCCTGACTGTAGTAGAGTGAGGTATCTCAGTGACGTGAACGAGAGTACCTTGCGGAGTGCCACTGTTTTATGGAGTTGTGTAACGTGCCGTTAGCCATCAACTTTCACAATTCGTATTTGACAAAAATTTTTATAGCCGCACTGTAATAATTATGATTCAGTAGAACATCGTCGTGTATCATTTTCCGGAACGTTTTTGCTTTTAACTTGCACAGTTTAATTTTGGTCGGAACATTGACCGTTTAATCACACTGAATGGAGCTGCCAATAAAGAATTCTGTTTAGAGGTTTTAGATCGCTTTCTCCCTACTAAACTGCGCGCAGCAAGATAGCGAAGACTAAAAGTTTTTTCCTGCAAACATAATTCCAAAAGCTGGAAGCATTACTGAAGTAGCAATTATTACTAGCTGCTATGCTAAAGAACTCCTGGTATAGGGGTAAATCTTACGTTCTTATAATAATTTAAATGATCACATCTTGCTATTCAAAAACTAAATTTTTGCTACTGCATGTAATTGTTAATGTTTGATCGATTTGCCTTTTGTGACTTTGTTCCTAGGATTTACTGAATTTTTTTATTGATTAAAAAATATACAACCAATTTGTTACGTTCTCTCGTTGTCAATTGTTTGCATTTCTCCTTTACCTAATTTCGACAATGGGTTCGTAGGCAACCTTGGTGTCTCCGAGCCAAGGATTCTACTGGTACGGAAAGAATGGCGCCCGTTTTTTCTTTTTTTAATCATAATAGCATTCTCAAACACGCTTACTCACCGACATCTTAGCTAGCCGTGGTGACGTAGTTGCTACAACAGAATCCGCTGGATTCAAAAAGATTAATAACAGTTGGTATACGATTGCAGAATCCGTTCTGGTCTAAGCAGCGTATCAAAAATGCTAATGGAAGAAAGTAATTGAATTTCTTCTTTTGTGTTTTGTCTAAAGTCTTTGTCAAAATCTAAAACGCTGATCATTTTAACCGAAAATAATGCACCAATAGAGTAATGCATGAGAAATAGTCCCGACGAGAGGAAGCATTTTTCCAGAACACGTTTTAAGCAAAGTGCTGTGGGAGATACATAGAAATTAAAGAATTAAAAGTTTTTAGTCTGCGGCTCCAGATTTTCTCTGCGGCTCTAATCAACAGCAAAAAAATAAACTGAAGACATCGGATTTTGGAAAGCCTTTACATTGCATTTAATCTTGAAACATGTTCTTCGATATTGGTTGATGCCATTATTCCTATTGAAGTTATCATATTTTCTTGATTTGTTACGTTATGTCATTGTTAGTTGTTTGCTTTTTTTTCTCTACCTAATTTCTTTAACAGTGGAATCTAAGTAATTTTGATGTCTCCGAACAAGTAAGATTCTACTGCTACGCGAAGAGTGGCGTCCGTCTTTTTATTATTTTTTAACCATAATAGCATTCTCAACCACGCCCACTCAACAAAATCTCAGCTAGCCGTGATGACGTAGTTATCAGCAAGACCGGCTGGACAAAAAAGGATTGGTAACAGTTGGTATTCAATTGCAGAATCTGTTCTAGTCTAAGCAGAGTGGCAAAAATGCCAATGAAAGAAGTAATTGGCTTTCCTTTTCTGTAGTTTATCTTAAGTTTTTGAAAATAATCGAAAACCCTAATCATTTAACCGAGAATAATGGTTATAATCATAAAGATTATGCATCGATGCAAAGAATGCATGAGAAACAGTCCCTGCGAAAAAAATCATTTTCCCCCGATCTAGATTTTAAGGTTTATTTTTTCCATTTATTATATAATTGCTCAAAAAGGGTTAATTATATTATATTATTTATTTTATTTTTATATAGATTCACTAAACCTTCCCCTTTATATTTTTAATTTTTATATTTTAATTAACGCTACATGTTTCGACAGAGTCATCTTCAGGCGTATTCTATAAAATCAAAAAATATAAAATCGAATCTTAAATAAATATAAACTTACATACATTGGAATAGAAAAATCAAACTTCAAATATTATATAAACTTTTAAAAAATAATAATAATAGAAATCTGAAAAATGAATTAAAAAATCAAAAAGTTATAAAAATGAATAAACTTACCAACATATATAATCAAATTAAATTAAAAATGGTTAAATATTTGAAGTTTGACACAATTCAAAAATTTTAAACAACACAACATTATCTTAATAATAGAAAATCCTAGGATACAACAAAATAATATAATAATGGAAATAATGAAACAAAAACTAATTAAGAAAAAGTAAATTATTATTAAAGTTAACAACTTCGTTAAGAGATGATTCACGATTAGAATTGTAATTTTTAATAATTTCTTTTATTTCTAAAAATTAAGTCTTAAACCTTTATTGCAAATGTGTAGAATTTCAAAATCTTTTTAGAATTGAATGAATGCTGAGAATTTAGTATATGATTAGCAAATGATGATTTAAATGAAATGTTATTATTTTTAATACAAGATAGATGTTCAGCAATTCTAATTGAAAACTTTCGACCTGTTTGACCTATATAAAATGCGTTGCAATCACCACATTTTAATTTATAAACACCGGATTTGTCTAAAATATTAATTTTATCTTTAGTATTAACAAATAAAGATTTAATATTATTATTTGACGAAAAAGAAATGTTAATGCCAAAATGTTTTAAAGATTTTGAAATTGAAATGAAGATGGGCCTATATAAGGAAGAGAAAAATATATTTTTGATTTATTAGAGACAGGAGTAAGAGATGAATAATTTTTAATTTTAATAGAAGACAAAATTTTCTTTTGTAAATTTTTAATAATATGTAATGGATAACCATTAATATTAGCTAGATAATAAATAATATTTATTTCTTTATTAAAACTATCACAATCAAGAGGAAAAGTATATA
This sequence comes from Aquatica leii, assembly GCA_035610365.1. Classification (NCBI taxonomy): domain Eukaryota; kingdom Metazoa; phylum Arthropoda; class Insecta; order Coleoptera; family Lampyridae; genus Aquatica; species Aquatica leii. The sequence continues at coordinate 19,440,925 of CM069435.1, forward strand.
ATCGGTTAAAGAAAAATCTAAAAGCTGCTAATTTGTGTGAGAGTGGATGAAATCTAGTTATATTGAAAAAGTTAACAACTTCCTCACATCTAATGACTTTGAACTTACTAATATAAATTTTCTTTCATTTACTAATAAAGTTAGAAAATTCATTACAGAAAACAAAAATTTGTTATCAGAGTTCTTTAATATTAAACATTATAGTTTAATTTTAATGAATCCGTCACTGCCTTTACTATATGGTCTTCCTAAAATTCACAAAATTGATTACCCAATAAGACCAATAGTTTCTTTTACAAATACTCCAGTTTCTAAAATTTCATCTTGGCTTAATAAAGTATTACGTTCTCAAATTAACTTTCAGTTTCCTTATTCTATTACAAACTCTCAATCGTTAACTAGAGAATTAGTTAGTTTTACTTCTAAAGACAATTTTATACTTATCTCTTTTGATATTATTAACCTTTTTCCTAGTGTTCCATTTATAGATTGTTATAATATAATTAAAGAACTACTTGTTCAATCTAACTTACCTGATAATATTTGTATTTTTATACTTGGTTGCTTAAATTTATGTTTAAGCCAAAATTTTTTCTTATTTAACAACCAAACATTTATTCAAAAAACAGGTTTACCTATGGGAAATAACCTTTCACCAATACTAGCAGAAATATTCTTATCTAACTTAGAAATTTATAAACTTTTTTTTAATGATGTTATTAAAAAACATTTTATTTATTATAAAAGATACATAGATGGCATTTTAGTTATATTTAAAGGCAGTGAATATGATCTAAATAATTGTTTTAATCTACTAAACTTATTACATCCAAATATAAAATTTACAGTTGAAAAAAAATCAAACAATTTTTTTAATTTTCTTGATTTATCTATTAAATGTGTTAACAATAACCTTAAAATTAATATTTATCGTAAACCTACAACAACTGATCACGTTATTGCTTTTTCTTCATACCATCCACTCTCACACAAACTAGCAGGTTTTAGATTTTTTTTAACCGATTATATACTTTTCCTTTTGATTGTGATAGTTTTAATAAAGAAATAAATATTATTTATTATCTAGCTAATATTAATGGTTATCCATTACATATTATTAAAAATTTACAAAAGAAAATTTTGTCTTCTATTAAAATTAAAAATTATTCATCTCTTACTCCTGTCTCTAATAAATCAAAAATATATTTTTCTCTTCCTTATATAGGCCCATCTTCATTTCAATTTCAAAATCTTTTAAAACATTTTGGCATTAACATTTCTTTTTCGTCAAATAATAATATTAAATCTTTATTTGTTAATACTAAAGATAAAATTAATATTTTAGACAAATCCGGTGTTTATAAATTAAAATGTGGTGATTGCAACGCATTTTATATAGGTCAAACAGGTCGAAAGTTTTCAATTAGAATTGCTGAACATCTATCTTGTATTAAAAATAATAACATTTCATTTAAATCATCATTTGCTAATCATATACTAAATTCTCAGCATTCATTCAATTCTAAAAAGATTTTGAAATTCTACACATTTGCAATAAAGGTTTAAGACTTAATTTTTAGAAATAAAAGAAATTATTAAAAATTACAATTCTAATCGTGAATCATCTCTTAACGAAGTTGTTAACTTTAATAATAATTTACTTTTTCTTAATTAGTTTTTGTTTCATTATTTCCATTATTATATTATTTTGTTGTATCCTAGGATTTTCTATTATTAAGATAATGTTGTGTTGTTTAAAATTTTTGAATTGTGTCAAACTTCAAATATTTAACCATTTTTAATTTAATTTGATTATATATGTTGGTAAGTTTATTCATTTTTATAACTTTTGATTTTTAATTCATTTTTCAGATTTCTATTATTATTATTTTTTAAAAGTTTATATAATATTTGAAGTTTGATTTTTCTATTCCAATGTATGTAAGTTTATATTTATTTAAGATTCGATTTTATATTTTTTGATTTTATAGAATACGCCTGAAGATGACTCTGTCGAAACATGTAGCGTTAATTAAAATATAAAAATTAAAAATATAAAGGGGAAGGTTTAGTGAATCTATATAAAAATAAAATAAATAATATAATAGATTTTAAGCATGGTGCAGTGGAAGATATATAGAAATTGAAAAATTAAACGGTTTTAGTCTTCCTGCTCCGAATTTTTTTCTCTACGGCCCTAATAAGAAGCAAAAAACAACTACAGCAGTTTTCAAAAAAAAAATCAGAAAATTGCAATCAACTTAAAAAATAAAATAGTAAGAAGTAGAAGCTTAGATATTAACACGAACATTATGGTAGGTTCTTCAAAAATAGAAAGGTTTTCTGGTTTTGAACCGCTTTCTATATTGACACATTGCACAAAAATCACAAAAACAAAAATTTTGCAAAACTAACTGAATTTGAGGTTTCGTCAGTCTTGTTGGTGTCCTTTCCAGAAAAACTAAAACTGAAGACATCGGATTTTGAAAAGTATTATAGTACATTGTTTTAGGTCTCGGTTACTCAGTTGTTTTTCTCGAAACATGTTCCTCCATACTGATTGATGCCATTATTAATATTGAAGTTGTTATTTTTTTTTCTATACAATCTGAGCCATAAATTACGCGATTTGGCTAAAATTGTAATTTTGTTTTTTCGCGCTTTCCAATTGATCCGTTTCCAGACGCGCATAGATTACATTTCTTTTACATCTTCTTTGCAGTTTACCCAATAGAACATTTCTAACTTCAAGAAGTCCCACTGTGCTCAATATGCTTTCACCGTTCTACTTTGCGCGCTGATTTCTTCCCAAGTTGGTCCATTCGTTTTGTAATTTATTATCAACTGTCTTCGAGCGTCTTAGGTCGAGCTAGTCGCAGCGTTTGTTGTGTATCGCTGTCCCTTAAACCATAAACTAGTTTATCTTCAACTTTGATCTCTAAATTAATGGAATATTCTTGTAGTTATTTTATGTTCTTTTCAAGCGTTCTTGAATTTTCCATTGATTTTTCTTCTATTTTACTCAAACTTTCCATTAATTTTCTTTCTAGCGTTCTAGAACTTTCTTCTAATTTAGTAAAATTGTATTTTAAAAATTGTAATATTTTGTTATCCATTTTGGCACTTTGGGAGCGCGTAATCGGCATTCACTCGCGAAATAAAAGTACATACAATGTGTTTATTAGTCCTTATCGTGTTTAAAATAATCCCACTTCTTATACCCAGTGTAACGATAATTTAAAATCGTTTATTAGAAACTGAGGACTAATACACTTAACAAATAATTAAACCAAATAAAATGAATTGTGAATTAAAATAACTAAATGAAAATGAACGAATATAAATTAAAAACTAAAACGAACTTGCGGTAAAGGATTACACCAATTAGAAACACCAATCAGTCCGCTTGCGCTTATGTATGGCGTATACATAAGCGCAAAGTCGTATGGTGCACGACGGCGCCGAGATGCCGAAAGCGCCGAAAAGCCTTAAAACTCAAAAGTAAAAAAAACATAACAACATTGTTGAAACAAAATTTATAATGATGAAAAAATCATTAAGGAATTGCTAGCTATATTCTGAACCTGTATTCTAAACAAGTATCAGCAGCAAACAAGAAACTGATCTTCTAGAAAGCAATCCATCAACATCTTCAAACTCCGCTGATAATGAGAAATCACCACCTTCAAAAATTATCAAAACGGAAAAGTATGAGTCAACTTTCGAAAAATGCTGCACTATGGCCAAAGAAATTACGTCCTAATAATATTCAAGAATTAGTGGAACGTGACCCTGCTCATTATCAAAACAAAAAGTATGTTTATCCGAGAGATAGTTCGGAGTCGGGGCGTAAGTTTTCCAATAGTTACTTCTTTAGAATATTACCGAACAAAGAAAAAATTGAGCGTTTTTGGTTGTTGTATTCCGAAACAAAAAATTTTATTTACTGCTTCTGTTGCAAAATTTTGAATGACAGCGATTTGAAATCTGTTCACCTTAGTGATGAATCTGGTTACAATGACTGGCAGCATTTAAGCGATTATTTAAATGTTTATGACAAGACCAAGTTACATATCGAAAATGTTCTAAAATCGCTAGATCTTTCTAACCGTTTTAATAAAAATGAAATAATTGATTCGGAAATTCAAAATGTAATAAACAGAGAAACTAAATACTGGCAACCTGTTATTGAAAGAATTTTCTACGTGATTCAGTTTTTAGGTCAACAAAATTTAACTTTTCGTAGAATTAGTAATAAGTTGTTTGAGAAAAACAATGGTAACTTTTTAAAATGCATAGAAATGATTTCCAAATTCGACCCAATTATGTCAGAACATACAAAACGATCTCAAATAAAAGATCACAAAAACGATCTCGGAGATAAAATACAAAATGAAATAATCAACTTGATCGGTAAAAATATCAAATCCAAAATTTTAGAACTAACTAAAAAGGCAAAATATTATTCCATATTATTAGACTGCACTCCTGACTCTAGTCGGCAATAACAAATTTCCGTTTGTATAAGAATTGTTAATTTAAAGAGCACGGGAATTAGTATAGAAGAACATTTTTTATTATTTTGCCCTATAGATGATGTGTCGGGTGAAGGCTTAACAAAATTTCTTTTGTCGGCGTTAAAGAAAGAAGGCTTAAATATCAACGATTTGCGGGGTCAGGGTTACAACAATAGAGCAAATATGAGTGGTAGGCATGATGGTCTACAAAAAAAAATTGGATTTTAATCTGCGAGCTTTCTTTTTTCCTTGCTGCAATCATACCCTAAATTTAGTCGTCAATGATGCGGCAAAATCAAATACTTTGAGCATCAATTTTTTTTCTTTAGTTCAAGAACTGTTTGTATTTTTTCAGCTTTTACTAAACGCTGGTCAATTCTGAAATTTAATTTATCTAATGTAACAAATTTAACTTTAAAACCTTTATCGGATACTCGATCGTCTAGTAGAACAGATGCAATAACTCCTGTAAGATATCAACTTGGGGAGGTTTATGATACTCTGTTTGACATAAGCAAAAGAAGCTGTGAAAATAACGTAAAAAATTTGGCTGCATCGTTGGCCAAAAAATTGCAAACTTTTGAGTTCAATTTACATTCTATTATATATATTGTGGTATAATATTTTAAGTAAAGTTACCATTGTTAGTAAAATTATTTAAAAACCGAACTTTGATGTTCCTTGGTGTTGTAATCATTTAAATAATTTGAATAATTTTTTGAAAGCTTACCGCTCTGATAAAGGTTTAAATGATATATTGATTGATGCTAAAGAAATAGCATCCAGCTTAGACATAGAACCCAAATTTAAAAAACAAAGAGATCTAAGACCGTGAAAAATAAAAAAAACATTTTGATTATGAATGTGACGATGAACCGATCCACGATGGATCTTTAAAGTGCTAACTTGATTGTTTTTTAATGCTCTAGATGTAATCATAACATCAGTGGATGAGAATTTCCAATTACTTTCTTCTTACTCTGATAATTTCTCGTTTTTATGGAATATTGATAAATTTAAAAATTAATCTGAAAACGAACAATTAGAATTATGTCAAAAAGTTGAAAATTTATTAAACGACAAAACTTGCAATGAACGAGACATAACTGCCGTGGAACTTAAAGAATTGCAATACATATTTACAAAATTTTGATGAAAAAGTTATTACGTCTCCAGAAGAAACTTTAATTATATAACAATTAACAACTTAGTGGATTCTTTTCCTAATACGAGCATAATACTTCGCCGTTTATTAACAATGCCGGTTTCTGTTGCTACCGCAGAACGATCTTTTTCAAAACTCAAAATAATAAAAAATTATTTAAGATCGACCATGGGGCAAAACCGACTAAGTAATCTTGCTATCATTTCAATAGAAACGGACCATCTACAAGAATTAGACACCAAAGATTTAATTAAACAATTTGCAAAAATTAAAGCACGGAAAGCTCAATTCACTTAGCTAAAATATTAATAACAATACCTAATACCTGGATATTAACCTTTAAAAGGTGACATGTTGCATTATTAATAAAATATATATTTTTGTTTTTATTTGTCGGTCAGTTTCGTGCTGTAAAAAAATTTTGAGTTGTAATACTGTTAGAATATATTTCTGTTTTCTATAAGTTTATAATTATGTTATGTACCTCAATGAAAAAATACTTGTATGGCTTGTACTTGTAAAATATAAAAATGAAAATACTTTTTAAAATTATTTTTCAATTCTACATTTAGACGTATTTTAATTTTAAGTTTTTTCCCGGGTTTCTTGGCAACAACGGTAATAAAGAGCACAATTCTGGACTTCCATTGTAGTTATTTTTTTAAAATAAATAAATATGCAGTATACACTACGTTTCGATTACTAAAGTATCTGCAATGGTCATCAGGTAAATACTACTGATTCTCCAATAAATGAATATACACTATGTTTCGAGAAATAACTTACAAATGAGATATTATGTTATTTATCGGCATTTCTAATTTTCAATTCTATAAAGTTTTTGATAGTTTTGAGACGTTTTGCACTAATTAAGATGCTTAAGTTAACTGCATCAATTACAAGTAAATACGTAAATTAAAACATATAGCACTAAGAGTGAAATTTATGTAAATAATTGGAAAATAATCTATGCGAATACAAAACACATACACCAATTGATTTCATTTTATTATCTTTTATACTGCATTTTTAATGAAATTTTGGAAAATTTTATATGCAATTTATGGCGCAATTTTTGAGGATTTTTACTGCCACAACTTCCGCTCTTTACTAATAACTAATGTTTACAAACTAACAATAATAAGTCACTAATAATTGATTTATTTTAACACTATTTATTTCGGTTTGCTAAATCAAGCATCATTTCTTGGGTGTTATGAAGGTTCTACCCAGGTTCTACACATACCTGTTTTTCCGGGAAACATCGGACTACCCTTTGGGAAACAGAACATAAATAGATTGGATTTAATATTTAATTGTACCTCGAAATTCCGTACTCCCAGTTCCAACGCAATTATCGGAACGTTTATACTGCATTACGTATAAGCCAATGAATAACGAATTATTAATTATAAATTTAGACAGGAATTGGTAATTTTATAAAAAATATATTTTTAAATGTTGGAAATTTAATAAGCTCAAGTTAATAAATAGTTCTGCGAAAGCAGCTAAATTTGCAGCTTAAGACGATAGGAAAATGTCGTGAGTAACCGCTGCGTAGACAGGACATAGCAGATATCACGTTCTATAAACAAAGATATGAAGAGATACAGCTGAATTTACTTTTCGTCCCATACGTTGTCCTGAATCTGCAGATGTAGCAATTATATATCCATCCTTATTACTCTAAACTAAAAGCGAACTGGACTGAGGATAAAAATGGTCCCCACCACCAAGCAAAACAGCTTTGCGGCACCGGCCGTGCTTCTTTCATGAAAACATTATGTGATAAAACGTCGTCTGGTAAACGTCGTCGTGGGTGAAATTAGGATTTATTAGGAGTCTTCTGTTTTGCACACTTTTGAATGCATAAAAATAGTGCAAGATGGAGTCAATACACGCTTTAACTAGAAATGCTTTTACAGTGTCGAGTGTGAATTATGAACAAGTTACTGAAGACAATGACTCCGAGGTTGTATCTACAAATAGACAAAGGACTGACTTGCCTTTTTTAATTGTGCATGGATTATTTTTCTTTCTTATGGTAAGTGCATGAAAAACCGATTGTGTTTATAGCGTCATTACTCGTGAATTTGTTTTTAGTCAAAGTTCGTTAGCTTGAAATTAATTAATTCTGCAGTATCCTGTATAAATTATACAAAAAAACTCGATCTGCGTGCAAACAACTCTAAATAAAAACATTTTATCAATATCTGATAAAAATACAACCACATTGTTTACATACGAATTTCAAAAATAAGTTTGAATTCTAATAAACATTTTAACATTTTGCAAAGATATTATTTAATACATTATTATTCCCTATGTATTTTTATTCACCATTAATTTGTATTTTAGGTCTTTCTGCATCTAACCTCCACTTCTGCTGGTACTTTATTTGCCAACGTTCCATAACCGTTGTCATATTAGGATTATTTTATTTTCGTACTTTTTTGTAACATCTCTCCCTGATATTTCTTGTCTAAACCAGATCAGTTTCTTCTGCTCTACTCATATTTTCTCTTCTATGATCTATGCTGTATCCTCTCCATCATATTCTAATCTTTGATTTCATTGTCGTTTTCAGTTTCAAACAATCTTTTTATAATCCCTTAAGCTGCTAATTGTAGTTTGTTTTTTTTTTTACTAACTGCATTGTAAAGACTGCCTTCTATACCATTTCACTTATCATTTGCTTGGCATTTTCTCATATATTTCTTCAATTGTGATATTCGCCGGTTCACTTTTTTCCGGCATCACATTTGTTTATCAGTCGTCTGGAATACCTACCTTACTTTTTGTAAAATTTTTATTGCTGGTCATTGTAACCTGCGTTTGTTTTTTTTAGTAGTAATTTTCGCGTTGCAATAAGTTTACCTGTGGGTTATGATGTTTTATTTATTCTTGTTTTGTTTTGCCATAAGGCCAAGCTATCAAATTATTTTGAGTTTTTATTATTATTCTTTGAAATCGGTCATATTTTACACTTGTCAATGCATTCATTGTGTTCGTTTCTTGAAATTATGTAATAGCAATGGTAATAGCTATTTTAATTAAGTTCTAAATCGTATTTTTTATTTCTGTCATAAGAAATTTGATGCATTTTTAGTAGCTTGATTGCCTCTTTGTTTATTCAATGTTGAATTTCGGAGAATTGTTATTGTATGTCCGTAGGAAATTGCTAAGTTGACAATCTTCGTATTTTGGTTACAGCTTAAGCACGTATTGACTTTATTTTAGTTTTATTTGATTGTGTATATTCGGCGTTTTTTTTCTTATTGGCTTCGTGTAGTTGAGCTTGCTTTTGATTTGACAATTTGAATTTGAATTTTATTAAGGGGAAATTAATTATTAATTTCGGAAGTAGGGATTAGTTTCAATATGATTATTGAATTTTTTTTAAGTGAGTGAAGTAAGAGCTTTTGAGCAAGCACGTAGTGGAGTTAGTTGAAAAAAAAATTACGGAATAAGCGTCCCTCAGAGTGGAAGTTGAGGGGTTTGTTCGTGTAGCAGCGACGTACAAAATTGTAGAGTGAATTTGGGAATGTACCCAAAACAAACAGTTAATTCTGGATAAAAAGGCAGCCGTTTGGGCTCTTTGTACGTGCGTTAAAAATACCGTGGTGACCCGTTTTGAGTAAAGTTTGAAGTGTCGAATACGGTTAACCAATACGCTATCGTAGCGGATAAATTAATTAAAAGAACAGACAATCGCATTTCTTCCTAATTCCGTAAATAAGATTTCCTGCTTTCTTTTGGGATAAGTAAATCGTGTGAAGAATTAATGTAATAGTGGGCCATAAGAAACTTTCCTGAACAATAAATTATTGCAATACTGAGAATTATCTGGATTTCTTTTGGTGGTCAAACAAAAAGTAAATGTGTAAAAAGATTGTCTCAATTTCATTCTGGAATTCCAATTTGGGAAAATACAGCTGCCGACGAAAATAATCCACACACAGGCATCTCAGCGAATTTGTGTGCTTAAGGTATTGTAAATTTTATTTACCTGTAAGGTTTTGTATGTTTATTTCATGGTGATTATTTCTCCCATCAAGAAATTTTGTTCATTTAAGTATTTTTTTTTTTTTAATTTAGAAGGCCGATAAGTTATTTTGGGACCCATTTTTAAAGTAACAAATTAGACTTTGCAATTGCAATCAACGCAATTTTGTAACTTATTTTAATTAAAAATTATTTTTGTACTTAAAAATTGTTTATGCTTTTGTGTTCAATATAGAGATAGTCGATACCTTAGTGTTTCTCTTGGATTTTGTTCTTGTGTTTTCTATTTCAGGAAAAAAAATGTAAAGCTTGTGTGTGTTCCGAAGCAGTTGTTTAGTTTTATTTGTGCACTTAAGAAACGCGATTATTATTGAACCAAGATTTTGAACAGTAATAAATCCAGATTTGAATTGTTACTATTGGGTCATAGAGGGTTTAAGATTAACGTAAGGGGTTGTAATTGATTTTGGGGGTCCCGGAAGATCCCAATCTTAATTCTAGTCCTTGTAACCCAAAAACCACACTGCTTTGTTTTTCTTCCGGGTGGCGCTCATACCGACTTTGACTTTGTGTTGTGTTATAAGAATGTTATAAGAATTTAATAGGGTTGTAACATCATCCTCTCTACTACTTATTCTTTAATTTTTTTTATTCTACTAGTAGTCGCAACTTTTCCTTCTTTATTCGTTTAGGTCTTCTCAGCGGTTATTGCATGTATAGTGCACGTCGCTTAGTAGAATCAAATTAGGACTTGTAGTTTTTGATAACAATAACAGAAAAAAAAGTTCTTTGAAAAAATCAAGATACATTTACCTCTGGCATTAAATAATCTGTTGACACTGTGAATAAAAAGAAATCAAAAATAAAATTATGATGTTTAATTAACAGTTCCATGAGCAACGAATTTCTTCTCAGTAATTTGCTAACACCAAAAATAAAAATAGATACAAAGTAATGTTATCACATGAGACATCATTAAATTAATTTATTATTCTAAAAAGTACATTCTTTCCAAGTACATTTAAAATACAAAGTAACTCAAATATAACGTATTTATTAGTGGCGGCTCGTGCGTTTTTTTTTGTTTTTTTAAACTTAAATCTTACCAGATTGCCTAACTCTGTAGTTCTTTGTTAGATATCGTTTACTTCATTACGTTTTCTTTCAGGAAAAAAATTATGGACACTTCTGTAAGAAATTGAAGAAACTTTAAAAACTTTTTCGACGGCCAAGTTTCTATTAGAATGCAGTCGGAAATAAATTTTTATCTCTAGTTTTTGGGGAATGCTAATTCTGTTTTTTAGATTTTTATAATCACAGAACATTGTAGAAACGACTAGTGAAAGAATTTAGAAAAAAAATTATGGGCAATTTTGCATAAAGTTGAAAAAACTTTCTCGGCGGCCAAGTTTATATTAGAATGCAGTCGGAAATTAATTTTTATCTCAAATTTTTAGAGAGGTGCTAATTCTATTTTTTACATTTTTATAATAACAGAACATTGTAGAAACGACTAGTGAAATAAAAAAAAAAAAAATTATGGACAACTTTGTATAAAATTGAAAAAATCTCGACAGCCAAGTTTCTATCAGAATGCAGTCGGAAATTAATTTCTATCTCGATTTTTGGATGGATGCTAATTCTATTTTTTACATTTTTATAATCACCGAACATTGTAGAAACGACTAGTAAAAGATTTTGAAAAAAAAATTATGGGCACCTCTGTAAGAAATTGAAAAAACTTTCTCGACGGCCAAGTTTCTATCAGAATGCAGTCGGAAATTAATTTTTATGTCAATTTTTTGGAAGAGTGCTAATTTTATTTTTTACATTTTTATAATCACAGAACATTGTAGAAACGACTAGTGAAAGAATTTAAAAAAAAAATTATGGGCACCTCTGTAAGAAATTGAAAAAACTTTAAAAACTTTCTCGACGGCCAAGTTTCTATCAGAATGCAGTCGGAAATAAACTTTTATCTCTAGTTTTTTTGGGGGGGGGGGTGCTAATTCTATTTTTTACATTTTTATAATCGCAGAACATTGCAGAAACGACTAGTGAAAGGATTTTTAAAAACATTATGAACACCTCTGCAAGAAATTGAAAAAACTTTCTCGACTGCCAAGTTTCTATCAGAATGCAGTCGGAAATTAATTTCTATCTGAATTTTTGGAGGGGTGCTAATTCTATTTTTTAGATTTTTATAATCACAGAAAATTGTAGAAACGACTAGTGAAAGCATTTTTAAAAATATTACGGACACCTCTGTAAGAAATTGAAAAAACTTTAATAACTTTCTCGACGGCCAAGTTTCTATTAGAATGCATTCGGAAATTAATTTTTATCTCAATTTTTTGGAGGGGTGCTAATTCTATTTTTTGCATTTTTATAATAGAACATTGTAGAAACGACTAGTGAGAGAATTTAAAAAAGAAATCATTAAGAAATTATGGACAACTTTGTATAAAATTGAAAAAACTTCGACAGCCAAGTTTCTACCAGAATGCAGTCGGAGATCTTCAGTTACATGATAGATTTAACCTAAATGTTATCGTTTAAACAATTTAATTTGTTAATGATTTATTTATTTAATATTAACTGTTAAAAAATCTAAACAAACGAAAACCTATTAAGATTCATGATATTGAATGTGTTTACTGCTGTATTAGAACCGGTTAGACCGTCGTTAAAGTTTTCCAAATATATGGCTGAAAGTTATGGCTAACTTCTCCCCGGTCAATATTTTTGAGTAATTAGTACAAATGTAATTAAAAATTACGACACGCATTTTGACTTTGCGATTTGACTGAACCTTGAGTTAACCATTTCGGCCTATTTCAGGAGTCTGATCAAAGGTTTTTCCTCTCAACTTGCAAAAACTGTATGCCAGAATTTAAATTGTTCTGTTGAGTAATTTCAGCGTTTTGTAATTTAATGTAACGGACCGAGATACAGGCATGGTGTAAAAACAGAGGTTTTGAAACATAAAGATTCGTCAAAATCAGACAAATAGTCATTTTCCAGCAAAATACGATACTTTTCCTAAAGTTAAAAAGTGTAAAGTTTTGTGATCTTCATGAAATTTGTAAATGGATAAAGTATATGTCCCTGCATATTTAGGCGCAAAGTAACACGTCTTCTTGTCGAGTAATTTTCTGTTTCATCAAAAAAAGTGGGGCTATGTATTATCATAAAAACGATTTGGTTTCTCTAAAATCTGCGAATGAAGAAAAAAACAATTATTTGTACACAAATTCCGCTGAGAAAACTTGTAATTTTACTATAAAAATCATTGGTCACAAAATGATTAATGATTTTCATAGTAAAATTATTTACTAGAATGTAATTTATATTGTAACGAGGTAAAAAAAGCATTTTTTTCGTTTTTTACACACGTTTCATTCATGATAGAGTTGTATCATGCTGCTCGTAGTTTTTTCGTTACTTGCGATTAGTCCGGTGCTTGCAATTCCTTTTAAAAAATGAGTTTTGGAGTTTTTCAAGAAGTACTAAAACATGTACTTTTAATAATCTTATTTGCATCTTATTAGAAGCTTTGGTTTCTATTTTAAAGTTTTTGTTTAGCCTGTTCAATGTAGTACTTTGCAAGTTATTTTTTATACATTAATTATTAATCTTGTTACATGTCGTAACTGTAGAAGATAACAAACACTGCACTGACCTCTATGCGCTTTTTAGTTTCTTTTCGTTTTCTTCCGGTATTGGTCTAAATCTTAGTAGGATCGCAAATTACTTGTGTAGGTATTTTAATAAACCGTTCTCAGCTGAACATTTTTAATTTCAGGATAATCGATGCCTTCAAAAGAACAACACTCTCCATAACCGTAAGAATTATAACTTTTTTTCTTGCAGATCTTCTTTATTTCGTATTGCGCGGTTTTTGGAGATATCGAAAGGTTGACGGTGGGATACGACAAATGTGGATACGTCTGTGGCAAAAGGAACTACTTGGATTTTGATTTTCAAACTAACTGTAAAGGGGATGGAGATATGCGAAACAAACCGTAAGATCAAATTGTTGTTTTCTTATTAAATAATTGGTGGCGATTTTAGATTTCTCGACGTGGTGGCTGAGAGTTGTGTGCATCAGTGCGATTATAATTCTCTGTAAGTATTTTTTTTTTGAATTTCTGGTTATGTTAAATTCATGGTTTTAGTGTAATTGGGCGGCGGTGTTTTCCGTCGTCGGGCAGAATACCAACTGATTTATTATCGGTAAGAAACTAATTATAATTGTTTTGTTTCCAATTCATTTTTATAATGGTTTAGGACATCGCAAAAGATCTACACTCGTGCTCTTCAGAATTAATCGGCTTAAGTTTCCTTGCTGTTGGTAATGTTCTTGTTTTGCGATTTTCATAATGTATAAAGGTATTTGCAGGATTTGCGTTCATAATGTTTCTTATTCTTCGCTATATGACGGCAGCGTTCGTTTGGACGACATTATTTGGCGTTGTTGTAGTGTGTGCTACCCTTACTGGCTATTTTTGGTAAGTACAAGACGTATTTTAACTTATCTTCAAAATGTTTAGTCTGTAAGATTTTTTGAAACGTTTATTTATTCTTTTATCGTAATGGTTGATGTCATAACTGCGTAGGTTGCATCTCAATAACAGGAAGTAGGTACCTACAATATGATATAATGCTGAATGCTGTTATTTAATTTTTTTTATACTTAAAAAGACATATAGATTTGTTAGATACGTCAGCAATTGGGTCGTTAACACTAGGATTATTATTCACAAAGAATTTGTTCTAGAAATATATAAATTAAATACGGAAATGCAAACCCTAAGTATCTTTGCTGGATTCATATCTGAGGTGGAAGCTAAATTTACAATTTCCGTGCTGGCTAACCCAGCCAAATCTTTATTTGAAATTTAAAGGAGGTTAACTGCTGCAGATTATCGCAATTGTCAGATTTGCAAATGCAAGTCGAAGCTCAAACCTAAAGCTTAGCGGAAGAGCTCACTATTCAAGAACTATTGATAAATTCCTATAACGATTTAATTGCAAAAGCAGAATATTTGTGCAAACAACTTTCTTCTCCAAAAACCCACTGAATTGTGCGATTTGCCGGCAACTCAAAATCCAGTACACAGCAATAATTTTATCAAGCTTCATGTTATCAATCTCCGAAATTCTTGAGTCCTGGTTAAAATATAGTCTTCCACAAAAGTCTAATTCATGAATACGATTCCATTACTCAGATTCAGAAGTTTTGCCCATCTTATTGAGTTGATGCACTACTCACTATTAAAAGTCTAAGATTTTCAGGAGAAAACTACCCGCTAGCTTGGAATAGTCTGCGAACGCTACAAGAATTATCGAATGTCTGTTTATAACCACATCAAATCTTTTTTGAATCTAGAGTCGCTTAGCAAGGAATCTGGAAAGAAGATTCGACATCTTCATAACATGCTATTCAAACATGTCAATGCATTGAAATCGTTAACATGAACGGAAGATCTTCTCGATACACTTATAATTCATTTGATGACTGACAAACTTGATCCTCACACAGCTAGGGCGTGAGAAACCCTAAAAAAACAATAACGGAACCTATCTACCTGATGATTTCAAGAGAGTTCTGTGAAGGTTAAGCTCAGTTCTAAGTTTCTTGTTAGTCACGCTCCTTGTTGTATAATGTGCAAAGGCAGTCACAACTTATATGCGTGTCGCTTCGAACACCATTCAGGCTTTATTACCTACCGCTAGGGCAAACATTGTCAATTGTGAGGGAACCCATTTTCCTGTAAGAAGCTCAATCTTCCACTCAAAGCAGTCAACGTCAGCGTGACAGGATTGTCTACGACAACTTCTCTAGTACATGCAAAATACGACTTATAGGTTCATGCTCGCCATTCATCCTGTTATCCTGTTATTGCTTCTTTCCAATCATCCGGAAACCCCTCACCTGACCATACCTTATTTAAAATTTTCTCTATTCTTTCTTTCGTTCTCTCTCCTATATATTTCCATTGTTCTCCTTGCGTCCCAACCGTCTCTTATGCCTTTCCTTTTTTTATTTTTCTTAATGCTTCTTCTATTTCTTCTTTTTGTATAGTAGTACTGCTCCCTCCTCTTGTTATCCTTTCTATTGCGAATTCACCCTTCCTCTCTTTTCCCCCTCTAAGACCTCTACGCAATGTTCTCTCCATTTTTTCATATCAATTTGTATCTCTCCTTTTTTCCAATTTTCCTTTCTTTATTAAAAAAGCTCCATATGTCTCCTTCATTTTCTAACATTTTTATATGTTCTTCCAACTTTTTTTATATTCCTCTTTTCTTTTACAGCACTCTTTTCTATATTGCGACCTAAATCTTTTATATTCCTGAATATCAATTTTTTTCCATCTTCTTTTACCTCTTACCTCCTTCCTGGCTTGCCTGAATTTCTTATTCCACCACCTCTTTTCTTTATAGTTTGTTTTTTTCCAGTATTTTTTTCTTTCTACTGCTTTATCCATTTTACTGATCTATTCTTTCACTCCTTCCTCTACTCCTTTCTCCACCCATTGTTCTTCCTCTATTTTTTTATTATAAACCTCAATAATTTCATCTGTCCATACCTTTTTCTCCCTCCAAACTGTGTTTGAATTTTTTTCCTCTCTTTTAACCTTTTAGCCTTACTTCTAATGGCTGATGGTCAGAGTCAATCTCTTTCACTATTTTAAAACTTTTTATTTCCTCCAAAACCTAACTAACCATTACATAATCTATTATAGATTATGTCTATCCCCTTGCTCCATATTTCTATTGAGTATAGTCCACCCCTTCCCCTCACATAACTCGAATAGCTCTCTACCTTGTTTGTTTAATGTCTTATCCATCGTTATTCTTTTTATTTCCTCCCCATTCACTATCATACCGCAACTTTTACCAATTCTCGCGTTAAAATCTCCACCTATTATTAATTTTCCTCTATCCTCTTCCATCAGTAGCTGTTTCAATTTTCTTATTGTTTGTTTCATTTCTTGACCGTATACTGTTATCACTGTATATCTACTTTCATCTTCTCTTGATATTTGATTTAATACTATTCCTTGCTCCTGCATGTTATTTTCGCATTCTTCTACCACTCCATTCTTCTTTTACTCCCGATATTGTACCCCCTTGAGCTCTTCCTTTTTTTTTCTTTTCTTGTTGCGAACTGTACATTCCAGTAAATTTACTTTTCATCTTTCCCAATCTTTCTCCTCCAGCCACGTTTCTACTAAACCCACAATGTCGAACCCTTCTATATACTTTCAAAAATCAGCTCCTTTATTTTTAACTCCTGCAACGTTCCAAAAAACTAAACCTATTTCTTTTGTTTTGTTTTTATCGTTTTTATTTATCTTGGCCTGGTCGTCTCCCTTTTTTTATCCCTTACCCCCTTTATTTTTAGTTTTTTGGCCTCCTCCTCTCTAATTTATTTTCTTTTACGTTCCAGTTCCCTCAACCCATAATTTCATAAACCCTATTTTTGTTCTTTTTCCTTTAGTCTTCTTCCTTCCATCCTTATATTTTTTTGTACCTGGCTTTCCACTGGAGTCATATCTTCATCTACAAATATCCTTGTTCCTCTTAGCCTTCCTTTGTTCTTTAATATTTCTAGTTTATCTTCTACTGAATCCAATTTTACTAGTATCAACCCACTCGCTAATTTAATTTCGTCTCTTATACCTTTTTCGAGTCCTAATTCATTTTTGAACAAGTTATCCACTTGCTTTTTACGCTCTTCTCTTCCCTCTTGACCTTCCATTCCTCTGATAACTAAGTTCTTCCTTGTCTTTTCCCTTTCCATTACTTCCAACTTTCTTTCTAAATTTTCTATTTTCTCTTCCATGCTCTTATTTTCTTCGCTATCCTCTTTCTTTTTTTAACTCCTATGCGATCTTTTCCAGATTAGATACTAATTTTTGTTCTCTTCCCTCATCTGCTTTATTTCTCTTATCATTTCCCTACACATCTCCATTACTCCCTGCTCTTCCTTATCACTCTTCTCTTTTCTCGGACTTCTTTTTGTTCGCTTACTCCTTGCAAAAGCTTCTTGCTTTTTTCTTGTGTTTTGTTTTTCATTTCAGATCCTGTCGATTCAGATTCTGACATAATTATTACTAATTATGTTTAATTAAAACAAGCCACAAATATTAAAAAAAAATAATGAAAATGTCTATGAATAAATAAAAATAAAAGTCTGTAATGTACTGATAACAAAAACGCGCTTGACCTTTACACTAGTCACGATAGTTGCTATAGCATTCGCATACTTTATCTGAACTCCGCAATAACAATAATAACCACGTCCTTACTCAACCGCTTTCATAATACGAATTGAACGTCGCTTAATTGTGAAAATTAGTCACATAGTGATTGAATTTTTTATGTACTGGGCGACAAAGATTTTGGTCAATATATTCCATTATCGCTCTAAAAATCACCAAAAAACCCTGTATGTCGCCCAGTAATTTTTACTAAAAAAAATGCATTAGCTGTGACACATGACGAAAGCTTTCTTTTAGGAGGCCGTGATGGGCATATATATAAAACGATTATATATATGCCCATCACGGCCTACTAAAAGAAAGCAGCCTCAGCACGAAGTTACGTGTGGTGTTCGGTGACCTCGTTTAAACTACGACCTTGAACGACTTACAAATGGTTAGTCCTGTAATACAACAAGATCTCTTCTCAATTTTGGTGCGAGGAGATGTGTCGACAGGTGCTTGTTGATCCTATACAAATGTGATAGCAGCGCATTCTTTAGCTTTCAAACATTGCTCAATGGTTGGAGAGACTCTCGTAGGATGATCTCGTTCCGAATCACACCATTAATAAGTGGAATTTGTTTTATCATGACTTACCAATTCTCAATGATTGTCGTATTCCATGGCTCTGACATCGATTGAATTATATGACTTCTCAGATCTCTCGATGCATGGATATGCTGCGTGCATTTATTTGAAGTCTTTCAATGATGATGACGTGGTTTATGTTATATTATTGTGTGCTCAATCCAAGTTTTCGCCATCGAATTACTTACTGATTCTATAATAGTTCTGGGTTTGTTGAACAATCTCGCGAAAACTTTTGTTTGCAATCGAATTGCTGATATTTAGGAACTGACTTCCAGTTGTATTTGGCGCCATGTTTCAAATAAATCAAATCCAGCGGATTTGCCATCGAACTTTTTCCACGACAACTAGCTGATTCCTCCTCTTGAAAAAACCCGCATTGGTTGCAATACGATGAATCTCAATGGCCTTCTGCAAATCCACCTTCAATTGCATCAGTTACAGGAGTCTACTAATAAAATTATAGAAATCGCTCAAACTGACTCATTCTCTGATGAACCCTTAAAGCTTTCAATTGTCATCGGAACTTGAAGCCGTCGGGTACTATTGGCAATTTGCATCTGTTCTAAAAGAAAACTTCAACAAGATTCATTCTGTTGTAATTTCCAACAAACATCATTTTTCGATTTTCATTATGAGATCCACTCACTTGTAGCATCATCACCCTGGACCTCAGTTAGTTCATATTAAAGTGGTTACCACCTTATCTACAGAATCTTTTTAGTGGTTCTACGGAGATTTGTTGCTTGTAGGGGTAAGCCGGCAAATATACATTCAGACAATGTAACTAACTTTGTTGGAGCAAATTCTACCTTAAAGGAACTGTGAGTTTCTCACTTCGCAAAATGTAGCGATTTTTGAAGCGAACGCTCGCTAAAAAATAGCTTGGCATTTTATTCTTTCTCATTCTACACACTTTGGTGGGTTGTGGGAAGCCGGTGTCTGATCAGTCAAACACCACCTAAAGAGATCTGCCGGCAACTTGGTTTTAACGTATGAGGAGTGGTCTTGTCTACCTTTTTTGTGAAATAGAAGTCATTTTGAATTCCTGGCCGTTAACTCTTTTATCTCAAGATCTCAACGATTTGAGTTCTTGACCTCTATCGATCTCTTTTTGGACGTGCTTTAACGGCTGTACTTGAACATTCATTGAAAATTCCTGCTTCAAGACTTCCAACATTTTTGTGAACGATGGAGCAAGGAATATATCTCTAGGGTAAACCAAACATAAAGAAAACCACGTTCTTAGAAAAACGAAAACATGTATTTATTTTATCAAAATCCTCTCAGCCGACAAAAAAAGCGCAATAGTTGTTATAGACTATTATATCTACGACCAGAAAATCAAAGAGATTTTACAAGAGATTTCTAGCTCCAAGAACCAAGACTACGCTGATACTGCACCATAGCAAACATCTGCATATGAATTGACTACCCAAGATACACGAAAGCAACTTGTCACTTTGACTGATAATCAGCGACCAACATACCAGCCAGCATAGTGTCTACTACCGATTATGTAACCGTTCCAAGAGAACAGCTTAGAAAGCGCTACTCAGCATCCCGTACGTCAGAGGCTTATATGAGATTATAAAATGACTAGGAAGAAGAAATATTTTTGTGCGGTTATCGTACTGTAGGAATTTTGCATTTTTCATACCGGATGTCACTAAGGACAATTCCATTTTTTACGTTAAAGAAATTACACGTGTGTGTTAATGTCATGCGCAGGGGTTTCCTCATCTTAAGATCTCAAATCATCTACGCTGATTTTGAATCAGTTGTGGTTTTGGATGTGGTTGTTGTGAGAAATTTGTTGGGCAACCTGCACATGTTCTGTTACCTTGGAAAAAGCGCGTATTGTTGAGAACTGTCTCGGTTGCATATATTCTGATCAAACCACCGTTTCGATTTCTGTGATTCCGAGCAGCATTACAACCGAATTGAAGAGCACACCTATTTAAATATCTTCACTAATTTCAGGAACCTTAGTGCACTTTGCTGTTTTTAAGATACCGTATGAAACTGAGCAATTTATTTGTGGTAACTGTGTATATATGCATCAGTTTAATTTGTGTTGGATGTCATTAGCTGCAAATTTGGAAACATAATGTTACAACTTTATTCCTTATATATAATTTATTTTTGCTCTAAGGTCAGTCGCATGCACGCACGACCGAACCCTATGAACCGAACGTATATATATTACGCTTGTCATTACGACCAATGTATACCGCTTTTTTTTCATTTTGTTTCGTATGAGCTCGTGATACTTGACAATTGTGTTGTATTTACCAACGTGAACTTCTTTTGAATGTAATGTTAAGCTAATTGATTGCTTATATGAACGAGGTGTTGCCTAATCTAAAGTGGATTGCATCATTATTATTAACTGTGATATTTGTTGACGAACTCTTAATTGTTACCTATTTGCTTAATTCTACTCGTAACCACTTTTTCTACTGTTGAAATAAAAATATTCGTTGTTACAATTGTGTTTTGCGATTTGTTTGCTTGTAGTGTCAGACAGATGTAAACGGGATCTGTGGTGGTTATTTCTACCGTTTTGGCGCTCTTTTATTTCTGTTATAAGCAGCACACCAAGGACTAAGACTACTATTAGAAGTGTAATCTCCGAGTGTAGACCACAGACCAAAACTGCATCTACCAAAGGTGAATGTGGCAGGTCATATGTGGGAGAAACCGGAAATTAGACTCCTAAAAGAACTTAAACTTCACTAATTTTTTCATTGGTTAACTTTTGATTCGCTTAATTGCATTTTGTACGTAGTATTCACCTGATTACGATTGCAGATACTTTAGCAATTGAAACGTAGTGTATATTCATTTATTTTTGTTAAAAACAATCCAAGTCCAACTCATTGTCTGCCTCATTCAAACGAACCTGTTGTTGTTTTGCTTGTATTTGCACCTTATACAACAGTACTTCAATTTTTCTATTTCCAGGTACCTAACTGACTACACACATGGTATAGAGCCAGTCGCCATATTCTTGAGCATATTTACTGTAATAATATTACTAGTGATATTGGTTCTTAGAAAAAGAATTGAACTCGTAATACAATTGTTGAAGGAAGCCGGAAAAGCAATTTCCGCAATTCCAGTAATAGTGTTACAACCCCTTCTAGTAAAATTTCTTTAAAATATGTGCCCAAATGATTATTTAATTGTTTCAGACGATATCGGCGTTGGGTTTAACACTATGTGCATGGGTGTATTTTATTCTCGTGATCGAAAGTGCAGGTATTCCTAAAGAATCGTTTCGTGGTATAACGTTCCACCAAAACGGGATAATAAACTTTAGCAGATGGTTTAATCTATTCGTTATGCTTTGGATGGTACAGTTCATTTACGGTTGTCAGAGTATGACTATGGCTGGCGCTGTTTCGAAATGGTATTTTACCAGGTAAGTTTATATCTGGTTTTTTGACCGATCGTGTCAAGTTAATTTTCAGGAACAAAGCTATGTTGAACAGTCCCTTATGGAACAGTTTTAGAAACACGATTCTCTACCATTTAGGCACGATTTCCCTCGGCTCTTTAATAATTGCTCTGATTCAAATGCTTAGAATACTTGTTCGCCTTTTCCGTAGATACATTCGGTACCCTTTGTATCTATGTTGCATGTGCTGCATATTTGCAAAAATTGAAACTTGCCTAAACTATTTAGAAGATTTGGTTAAATATCTTACGAGGAATGCGTATATTGTTACAGGTATGTATCTTTTGGACTAGTAATCTAAAAATAAAAAACTTTTTTCAGCTATTTACGGAACCGGTTTCATTGAATCTGGAACAAAGGCATTTAAGTTGCTGTTCGAAAATGTTTTGCGCGTAATTGCGATAAATTCAGTTGGGGATTTTGTTTTATTTTTGGCGAAAGTTTTAGTCGTGGTTTCTAGTGTTCTTGTTGGTCTTGCTGTTCTACAGGTAACGAACGCATCTTATCTCGGCTCGAATTAATGAGATTTGAGAAATTGCGACGATTGTGTTAAATTGTCAATTTCCAGAATAAACCAAATGTGGATAACGTTTGGGCAGTTTTGCTTGTACTTGGAGCAGTTGCGTTACTTATAGGTCACTGTTTCCTGACTGTCTATGAGGTGAGTACCGCATACTTTGATTATTAAACCCTAAAAAATAAATTGCAGATTGCGGTAGATACAGTTTTTATCTGTTTCTGCGAAGATTGCAATATGAACGATGGAATGGCTCGTCCATATTATATGTCCCATAGTCTTATGGAATTTGTCGAAAAATCGCGAGTTGTTTTAAATGTTAAAGATGCAGAGGCTAATACTAACAACACTGGTGAAGCTGTTGTAACATAGATTTCAGGAAACATTTTTTTGGAAGGTTATTTTAAGTTTATTTTAGCGTTTTTTGTCATTTTGTTCTTATTAGTTAAATAAAGCGTTTTTACTTTTATACTCAAAAAAACTTTTTTTTAAATATCTTGAAATAATCGCAGTAAAACAATAAAAAAGAGAAGAAAAATCGGTGGAATTAAAAGAAAAAAAGAAATATTACCCTATCGATCTAATGAATCATGGAAAAACTAAAAGCAAAATCATAAAATGCTGCTAAGCAAAAGGAGTAAAAACTTCGATGAAGATAAAATGTGGATGTAAGGCTAGTGACTGGCAAATAACTGCTAACGTTCGAGTTAAGGTACGAAGTACGCTTGGAAAATGAATGAGAAATGTAAGAGAAGTATATGGAACATGAAAGTGAAGGAAAATGAGAAATCTTTGAAGAAAAATATAACGTCCGGTACTCTAGAAGACGAAACCTGAACGCAAGTTCAAATATTATAAAAGTGAATATTTGTTATCGGAGTTTGAACAGAATCAATGTTATAACTGAGGTCGCCAATGTTTCGGCCAATTTCATTGAGAAGTAGTCTCTGTATATAAAGAAGTATAGTTGCGGTTGATTGTGCGCGACTTGACTGGGTTACAGTCGAAAAGAGGCGTGTCTTCGATAAACGAGTAACGACTGGGACCAAATGAAGGGTTAGTTCGAAACACTGATCACCAATGAAGTTATTTGGGTGTTTGACGATTTCTATGCTTTCTCTGATATCTTTATTGAGGAAGAATAGAGATAGTAGAATGCGAGCTTTCACGGCTGTTGTTTAATGTGGCACTGTTTTTCGGGAGTTGCCGCGTCACAACACTTTCACCTAACGTTTCGCTGATCATGCTGTCAGCTTCTTCAGAAGATTTCTAAAAACTTGATGTTATCGTCTTGCGTTCCTCGTTATATACAGTCTTACGGTTCCACTTTGCTGGTCCGTTCTGGTCTGTTGAGTTGCGTTCATAGTCGTCTGTTGACTTCTTGCATGTTTTTCACGCAGCTTAAATCTCAATGTGTTGCTTAATCTGTATCCATCCTCACGGTTGAAGTTAGGATTTTTTATTATTTCCAGAGATTCCAGTATTATTCGCTGGTGATAGTGTCTGCTTCGTGCTAATACCCTTACGTTCCCGTAATCAATCCGGTGTTCTCCATTGTCATGTAGTTTTACCGCTACTGCAGATTTGTCTGTGCGTCTGAATTGAGCGTCTCGTTGATGTTCTTTAACCCTGCACTGAATGCTCCTTCCTGTTTGGCCGATGTAACTTTTGCTGCACATGTACTCTAATTTGTATATAGCTTTGGTGTGTAGTCTAGGAAGTTCATCTTTATTAGGTAGTACGAGCTGATCTAATTTCTTCACTGTGTTATAACGTGTAGCGATGTTAAAGAACAAAGTTACATCGGCCAAACGGGAAGAAGCATTCAGTGCAGGGTTAAAAACATCAACGAGACGCTCAACTGAAAGGCACAGACAAATCTGCAGTAGCGGAACATCTACATGAGAATGGAGATCACCGGATTGATTACGGGAACGTAAAGGTATTAGAACGAAGCAGACACTATCACCAGCGAATAATACCCAAATCACTGGAAATAATGAAAAATCTTAACAACTTCAACCGTGAGGATGGATACAGATTTAGCAACACATGGAGATCTACGCTGCGTGAAGAACATGCAAGAAGTCAGCAGACATCTATGATATGATCAGCAACGCGGAACTGAAAGAAGAATAGAGATTTCGCAATCACCGAAGCGTAATTAAAATCTAGATTGTAACCTGTAGTAAAATGATGTTCAGCACTGCATATTTAGAGATATCCTGTTCTTTCTACAACGATCATATTCTGAAATGCGTGTATTGAGTGAAAATAACCACTTGAACAAGGAATTTGGTATACACCTTGACATGAAAATGTAGATAGAAGAATCTGAGATATTTTACCTGTCTAGTTAAATATGATCGCTACTATTTTGCTGTTGCTGATCATTCTCATCTTACTATGGAATTATTTTATATATGTTCTAAATTTGCTATAAGTGAACTATACCGGTTCATTAGTTTTTTCCTGCTACCTTCCTAATCTTCGAGAAAAAGTATAGAAATTTCCTTGAGAATAATTGCTTGTAGTAGGTGTAGTACTCACAATTGGTTTTTGAATTTCTGAACGCCCATAAAGTTGTAGCAACCTGCTGTTTTATAGCGGAAGATATCTTTTCCTCCAGGGTTGTTTTTAAATCCTTTTTAATTATTGCATGCCCAATCTTGTAGTAATGCATCTGCTTTGTTCATGATTATAGTAGCCTTTCTCTTGTCAGCTGGGAGTGATATTTCTGTTCGTCTTAGGGTACCTTTAGAGCGATTGGATTTCGGTGTTGTAGACCACGCATTTATAACACATGGCGAAAGAAATAACTATAGGGTAATACATTTCTGTCCTATATTATCTTAGAAAGAAGTCTGTTATTAATTTTGCTTTTACTAAAAAAGGAGCCAACAATCCAAGAGGATCGTATATCTGCGCAGTTATGGCTAAAATTGATCTCTTAGTAATATGACGCTCTGGCGTTGTAAGGTTAAACGAATAGGCTAAGTGATTCTTGTTTGGGTTCCATGACACGCCGCAGACAACGCTGCGTAAGAACGACAAACTTGTCAAATGTGTCGTCCATCCGTTACCGTTTTTCGTTCCTAGAATTTTTTTGTACTCGAAGATCAGGTCAATTCTGTTTAGATAATTCTACTTTTCGATAAGGAAAGTATAGCAATCGCAATTTTTTTTTATAATTTTTATTGCATAATTTTACTTTTGAAGGACTCCTGAATTAGAAAGATGTATTTTTGACAAAAAAACTTTTGGACGTGTGTGTGTGTGTGTGTAACGATGTACCAACGATAACTCTCGAACCAAATTTCTTAGTAACTTGAAATTTGATATGGAGCTGCCTTTTTATATTCTCTCGGTTCTATCAAAAAATGGGTCTCATAAAGAAACCGGAAGTGGGCGTATCCGCCATTTTTAACAGTTTTTCTTATATAATTTTGTGCGTATGTAAATTATTCGAATTATTTTTACAGTTTCCAATAGAGATAATTCTTCCTAACAATTTATTCAAATAATTTTTTTTCCAAACATTAACAGTTTATTAGATAAATTTGATTTATAATTTAAAGTGAATTCCATATATAATCCTAGGTTCGAATCCTGCCTGCGACGATTTTTTTAGAAAAAAATTCCATATCTTGAACGGAAAGCAAGATACGTTAAAAAATAACAATTTTTTTCTATATTCTTTTGACTTGTTTATATACAGAGTGCTGCATCTTATTTAAATTATCTTTAGATGTACTCACGATAACTCTCAAAGCAAAAGTCCTAGTAACTTGAAATTTGGTATGGAGCCAGTTTTTTATATTCTCTCTGCTTTGAGAGAGTTGGGTTTGATAAAGAAACCGGAAGTGGGTGTATCCGCCATTTCTAACAGTTTTTCTTATATAATTTTGTACGTATGTAAATGATTCGAATTATTTTTACAGTTTCTTATAGAGATAATTCTTCCTAACAAAAAAAAATTTCTAACATCAACAGTTTATCAGATATTTAATTTGTAATTTAAAATGCATTCACAAATATAATATAGTTTCGAATCCTGCCTGCGATGATGATTTTTTTACTGATTTATTAAACGGGTAAGTAATATCGAGGTGCACAAATATAAGGGTTAGTCGATATGATCTTAATGAAATCGAGGAGAAAAATTTCAAAAAAATTATAGCATGCTAGGAAGTCAATACAAATGTGTACATATCATTTCAAAGTGGTTTTATGACAAGTATGTCGATAAAATAGAATATCTTCATTACCAGCTAGGTAGCAATCGGCTAACCTTGTCCGCCAAAAATTATAAATATAAAAGCGTGACAGGAAGGAAACTTTCTTCTTTACATTTTCTTACTCGTGAATCATTAATTTTTTTCTTGTCGATTTGTATGTATATGTACATATTTAATAAGTTGTGTCGTTATCATTGTTAGTTTCAATTGGTATCATTATTATAATAGTGATCCTCGTGTTTATATTTAATAAAAATTGTAAGCTAGCATGAAAAATAATTTTTGTAAGATGGATAGGGAAGATGTAATAATCGCATCCAGTTTATTTTAACAGTTATAACGCATTTGAAAAAAAAACACCTTCAATTCTGTTTGAACATATCACTTATGCTAACATTAGAATGTCTTCCGGGTTTGGGCCGTGTCATAGTTGCAACCGAAGCTGCCAACGTTTCGCCCACTTTCGTAAGGGGCTTCATCAGGGCGTGAGATAAATCGCAAAACTCAAACAAGCAATCGAAATCTAACTAAGAACTTCTCAAAAGTTAGGTTATCAAGTGGATAACTTCTCAAAAGTTAGGTTATCAAGTGGATAACCTAACTTTTGAGAAGTTCTTAGTTAGATTTCGATTGCTTGTTTGAGTTTTGCGATTTATCTCACGCCCTGATGAAGCCCCTTACGAAAGTGGGCGAAACGTTGGCAGCTTCGGTTGCAACTATGACACGGCCCAAACCCGGAAGACATTCTAATGTTAGTATAGATTCCGGCCGTGGAAGCCTTCGCTATTACATATCACTTATGATTTTTCATGAGTTTTCGATAGCTAACCGATATTTATACATTGCATGCTTTCTGTCGTACAAGTGTGGATATTTTTCAACTATAGCAATTAACTTAACGTCCATCGTGAAAGCAATTACAAATAAAACGAATAAATACAAAAACCACATAAATCTATAAGGTTAGGTTAGCGCATGATTTAAATGTATACTCGCTCCCACTACAACACTTTCAACTCGCGTCTTATTGGTTGAAACTAGTCCGTAATTTTTTGAAACATAAAGCTTTACCAACTTGATGTTTACAGAATACCGTTAAAAATTACGGTTTATGAGTATAAACCATAACATTAGAAATGAGTCTTTATAAGTCAAGTATTAGGACTAGATAAAAAATGAAAACACGCAAATTATTTTGCTGTTCAAGACACTGTTTACCAAGGTTCGGCAACATGCCACGTGCATAAGAATCATAAACGAGATGGGGTGGATTAAAATTATGAACAAGTTATATAGCTTTTTTTACCAGCATTAAATTCGTCTTGTATTCCTTACCATCTTTACATATTTTACCTACTATGTATATTTTACAATAACAAACACACATATATAGAACGTGGATTGATCTTACGTTTATATGCATGTTGAATTTATTAAAAATTGCGTCAAAAATCAAAATACGTACATATATAGATTACGTCGACGTAGTTATTTTAATCCTCTATAATAGAATACATTCGAAATGGTACGCTTTCTTAATTTATAAGAAATTTGAAACACTTACCCAGTAACTGATCGGGTCATATAGAAATTCCATTTCACCCTGTAAAATTACAAGTGTGTTTAATCGTGTCTGCCTTATAACCTTCCTAAATCGGTAGATACAAAATGGCTGAATTAAACAAGAAACATACCTTATCAGTTATCATCCTGCTATCCGAAAATCCGACACCCCTAATTACCATAACTGAACGCGTACACTCAAAAAACAACCCGAAATAAAAAAGTACTAGTGAACTATAAAATATTTGAAAAAACGAACACTAAATCAAACTAAAGACTTAACAAAACGCGTCCGTAACTATTCTTTAACCGACTTGAAACAAAAGCGTTTGCTTTAAGGTAATATATATTTCCATGGTCACTTTGATCATAACTTTAAGAAAGATTTAAAATGACGAATGTTGTACAGAGTGATTTGTTACAAAATCTAAGATTTATTAGTATTCGATTTCTAAAAACTTACACACGAGAATAAGACAATAAAGTTTATTTAATAATACAATTTTTAATATAGAGACACTTTCGAAATTACAGAAAGTTGCTATCGACTTTGTTATTTCGAATAAAATGGTAATTATATTTTTATTGCATTTTATTTATTTTTCGTTTTACATTATGAAAAAATGGCTCAAAAATTAGCAGAAACACTGAAGCTTTTGTGATTTATGAGCATGTTTTGTTCTGATACATAACTTCAAAGTAGTATACCTGATAGCTATTTCAAAAGTCACATATTCACTTATATTAGAATAGAAAAGTGTTTCATCTTCGTCTTTTCTCAACACATTTAGGGTTGTTCTTTACTTTTGTACTAGTATCATAAGTACATTATCTTGTAAGTAATTTAGCAGAATCCATATTAAATATCACTTCCGCTCTAGTATCTACTTTTTTAAGAAAATTGTAAAATCTACTAAAGTTAACTGGTGCTGTTGTAGATGTCGTAGATACACTTCTGGCAAGTCTTTATCTACCAAAAAATAACTTTTAGCAAACGTTGGTAAACGTTTGTCAATGCTTACAAATGACTAACCCCTATATTTGTGCGCTTTGATATTACTTTCCCCTTTAGTAAATAAGTAAAATTTATTATTTTTAACGTATCTTGCTTTCCTTTTAAGATATGGAATTTTTTTCTAAAAAAAATCGCCGCGGGCAGGATTCGAACCTAGATTATATATGGAATTCACTTTAAATTATAAATCAAATATCTAAGAATCTGTAAATGTTATAAAACATTTTATTTGAATAAATTGTTATGAAGAATTATCTATATAAAAAACTGTAAAAATAAATCGAATAATTTACATACGTACAAAATTATGGCGTATACACTAGTGATGCGACAGACGTCTGCTTCTGCTTCCGCAACTGCGGAAGTTCTGTACCTTTTTTGACCTCCGTTTCTGTTTCTGCTTCCGTAACTTTTATAACGGAAATTTGAACGGAACTTTACGACCGTAAAAGGAAAGCGCGCGGATGGTAGAGCACGCGTGGGAGAGGTGTTCCAGTCAACCACAAGTGAAGCGGGCGCATGGTTTTGTTACTTGTCGCAACACCTTTGTTTACATACTTTTTTTGATTCAATGATTAGTTAGGGCCGCGTTTACCACTAGGCACATGCCTAGAGTCCAATATGAATTAGGGTTCCTATTTTTTGTTTGTGCAATAATAAGATCCATAAAATGTGTGAATGTGCTTAGGACCCCAAATTTGTTTAACGCGTTATTCTTCTCCCAGAAGGCGCCGAACTCAAATTGAGAATGAAGTCTAACCTACGTCATCATATATGTGATGAATTCATCATTACAAGTGTTAGAATCTACGTTAAGTATGAATGAAGACCAGCAAGACTCGATTACAAATAACAAGAATGACAATCTACTTTTGGAGACACAGTCGTAACTACAAGAGTACAAAAAAAACGATTGCCTTTGCATGAGGGTTTTCTTATGTCGTGAAAATGAAATTCATACAAATATACTAATGTTTTGCCATTAGTGCGCCAATATTTATCAGCTCCTCCTAGTAGCGTCGTCAGTGTGCAATTATTTAGCGAAGCTGGTTTTATATATGAAGAACACCGGAACAGATTGTTTGGTGTAAAAGCGGCCAAAGTACTTTTCATAAATATAATTTACCATTACTTCATTTTGAATATTAGTTTATTACAAATTGTATTTGTCAAAAATTGAGTCTTTTTTTTGCATGTATTAAACGTCCGCTTCCGTATCTAAAATTTACTTTTTACATCTGTTTCCGTTTCTGCTTTCTTTATGACACTTCCGTTGCATCACTAGTATACACCCACTTTCGGTTTCTTTATCAGAACCATCATAAATAAAGTGTATTATGACTTGAAAATTACACTTTTATCTTTTTTCATTGTTACAAGTCTGCAAATTATAACATTAGTTATGTGATATTGTAAACCAGAAGAAGCTAGAAGCTCGATTTCATACCGAATTCATACTCTAAAACAGCTTACTATCATTTAAATTCAAGAGTTTAATTTTGACTATTTTAAGCTAAAAGGCGTTAAACAGTATTATATTATTTGGCTATTTACCATTCTGTTTCCATATAATTAAATAAAATTATGTAATACGGTCTACAAAAATGTTTATTTGATAGAGTTTGAGTACCGCAGCTATAATAAGCGCCAAAAAAATAGTTTATTGAACAAAGATAACAAGATACAATTACTGTAATGTAAAACAGAAATAAAATAGCTGCGTTTATTACCAGTACCCGATTGGTCGAATTTTCATATTTGAAAGTCAACGGTAATATCAACCATTGCACATAAGTTATTAGTAATTAAAACTATTGTTTAATTAAAATACATATTATTTAAAATAGTTAATTATCGTAAGTAGAAAAAATACGTTTTTATTGTAATTTCTTTTAACGCATTTTTACTAACCTCGTTTTTTTGTAGTTTATTAGCAATGGAAGACTTTTGTAAAATGGAAAAAATTGGCGAAGGGACGTATGGGGTTGTATATAAAGGGCGAAACAAAAAGACTGGGAAGATCGTTGCAATGAAAAAAATCAGGCAAGTTGCACTTGGTAGTATGATTCAAACTATTACTTACATTACGGTTTAGACTAGAAAATGAAGACGAAGGAGTGCCATCAACGGCAATTCGCGAAATATCACTTTTAAAAGAACTTAGACACAAAAACGTAGTAATGCTTGAAGATGTTATTATGGAAGAAGCGAGACTTTATCTTATATTCGAATTTTTATCCATGGATTTGAAAAATTACCTAAATAAGATTAAAAGTGGTAAATTAATGGACCCAAAATTAGTGCAAAGCTACTTATACCAAATAAATAATGCTATTTTATTCTGCCATCAAAGACGGGTGTTGCATCGTGATTTAAAACCACAGAATTTATTAATCGACAAAGACGGTTTAATTAAAGTATGTTTTGTTTCATTGTGTACTTCTACTTGTGATTCTTGTTTTAGGTTGCTGATTTTGGACTAGGACGTGCATTTGGGGTACCCGTACGTGCATTTACACATGAAGTTGTTACTCTATGGTACCGTGCCCCCGAAATCCTCTTAGGTTCAACAAGATATTCTTGTCCAATAGATATTTGGTCACTTGCTTGTATTTTCTCAGAAATGGCTACAAAGAGACCACTATTTCAAGGTGATTCAGAAATTGATCAATTATTTAGGATTTTTCGGGTATTGAGGACACCCACTGAAGATATTTGGCCAGGCGTCACTACTTTACCTGATTACAAAACCACGTTCCCTAATTGGACAACGTTTAATTTGCAAAGTCAAGTTTCAATCCTATCAGATAGTGGATACGATCTACTTCAGCAAATGTTAACATATGACCCCACTAAAAGAATTTCTGCAAAAAAAATAATAAGCCACCCGTATTTTATAGACTTAGATGAATCTATTAAGCCTTGTTTTGACGACTAAGTACTGATCTTGTTTCGATTTTATAAACTGAAACAAACGTACTTTTTAATATAATGTATTTTTATGTACAGTTTATTCTTTCATATTGTTTTATATTTTGTAATGAATATATTTTTCGGGCACACTCGGAATTGTAAAATAAAATCAAACGTCTCATCAATGAAGATACATTTAGGGATGCATATCACTTTTTATATATAATATTAATGATGTATAAAAATGTTTTAAAGTGTTAGTTGTTTTATTTATATTATTTGTAAAGAAATTAGTTTTGTTTTTCCAAATTAAATTTTTAGTGTTTTGTAGATAGGACTTAATAGAAGCATTTTTGAGCGTAGTTAGTGTTTTTATGATATTTTGTGTAGAATAATTTGGATTTTGAGGAAGGAGATGTACTTCTAGGTCAAGAAGTTTGTTAAGGAACTATAACAATTATTTTTAGAGACTCTACATTTTAAGAAGGTTGGGATATATAAGAGCCGTTTATTACAAAAATAAAGCAATTTAACATTGTGGTAAAAAAAAAATAATCTCTTATTGGAAATACCTGTATTCCAAAGTAAAGGCATATAGCAATGCCTAAGAATAATGTCAGAATCTTTTAAATTTATTCTGTAGCTATATACAAAACATACATTTATACAGGGTGTTAATGCTAAGTTGTAATACCCAATAATGGCAGTTGTAACTCGTTGAAGAAGCAAACAACTTTTCTTAGTTGATATTTTTGATTTGGAGAAATAACTCAATAATTATTGGCGTTTTTTGTTTTTCGAAAAATGGTCATTACTCCCTTATTTTAAAAAACACAAAAGCTTTCAGCCTTTGCCTTCGACTCTCTATAACGACTACTGGAAAGTTCATCAAAAATTTGCCGAATATAAACAATTCACCGAAATAGCAAATACAATTTACCGACTTGTTAAACTATAATATTATGCATATTTCCAACTTTTCTTCACACTTTGTTCAGGCTTTTTTTTAAATTTAAAATTTGCTGTCTCATTGGTTTTTTTGTGCACCTCTGATTTATTACTCCCTCATCAGTTCTGTTTTGTCAATGAAGTCCAGAGTTTATTTCAAGAGGCTTTTTTCATCATTGGTTAGCTTTGGTTTTCCGAGAATTGTGCGTTGCATTTGATACGCTTCCCATTTGCACAGCAGATACTGCGGAGTCTCGTCGTCCTCCAAGCATCCGCGGTATGGAGGGCTACTTTGCAGTCCCATTTTATGCACATGTTTGTTAAGGCCACGGTGCCCTGTAATTAGTTCCGTGAGTTTCTTTAATTTTTGCCGACTCATGCTTGATAGTGCAGTTTGAGTGTTTAATTTTAAGTTTTTGCATAGTTTTTTATGCTCTGCTGCGAATTGTTTCTTTTACGGCGGTCTCGTATGTGATTTCGAAAACGGGTTCACGTAAGTTATTATATGTCCCTCTTGAGCCCTTTTTTGCTAGTGCGTCCGCCATTATAGGTTACCCTTTATATTCTGGTCTTTTGGTAACCAGATGAGCTGGACTGGTTGGCGAGTTGCCAATATTTCCAGACTGTTTATGCATGCCATAATCAGTTTGGATTTTATTACTGGTTAAATTAAGCGCCAGTATAGTGCTGCTTGGCTATCAGACATGATCGATATCGGTCCATTTGTGTATGATTTCGAGTCGATAATGTTCCTCACTGACACACCAGTCAATAGCAGCAACTTCAACTTGGAAAGCGGATGCATATTTACCCAAAGTCAACAAAAATTGCTTCCCATGGTGCTTGCTTCCATATTTTCGGCCCCATCGGTGTACCAGATAGTTCCGTTAACCGCGCCCGGGTAAATGTTTTTTGTCCACTCGTCTCGTGACGGTATTATTAGTTTAAATTTTTTTAAAATGTAATATTTTTTTGAGAAGTCGGATCTCATAGTTAAGATTGTTTCTTCACGCAGCACGTTGTATATAACCGGTTTGTTTTTCCCGGTAACTGACGCGTGTTCATTAATCTGCAGCCTGCATGCTGCTTGTCTTGCTTCCATCATTACAACGAAGTGTAATGGTGGAAGTGAAAGTAGTGTTTCCATGACTGCTGTGGGCGTAATTCTTATCGCTCCTGTTATCAGTAGACATGCCATTCTCTGTACTTTGCTTAGCTTTGCAGTTGTGCTTTTCAGGTTGGTTCTCTCACCTCATACAAGCGCGCCGTATGTGATGATGGGTCTTGTTACAACAGTATATAACCATTTGGTCATTGTGGGTTTCAATCCCCATGTGTGTCCGACCATCCGTTTGGTTGTATTAAGAATCCTGATGGCCTTCGTTGTGACTTTTTCTAGATGAGAATTGGAAGTCAGTCTAGTATCAAGAGTAAGTCCCAGATATTTGACTTCTTTTGTCATGAAGAGCGTAACTCCGTGTATCGTAGGTAGTTTTATGTCATCCGTTTTCCGTCGTTTGGCAAACGGAACAATTGCCGTCATAGTTGGGTTCACTGATAGTCCCTCTTTTTTGCACCATTTTTCGACGGTGTTTAGTGCACTTTGCATTATGTAGAAGGTGTCAATAGATACGCCACTGGCGGAGTAGGTGATGTGGGAACAAGCGTTATGAAGTTGCAGAAGAGGGAAGCGGAGTACTAGTCACGAGGCGGGCATTATATAGAGGTAGATGATTTAATGTAAGCTATATATTTACTAATAATCCATTGTACCATTATTGCTGTAATGTGTTCTTTAATAAAATAATAAGATTGTGTGTATTAACGGCGAAATTCTGACATATGTTCGATACAGTTGCCCCAAACTTTCCGTTTGTGATAATGGTGAGATCGTCGCGTATCCTAAAGCAAATACCCCGCCGTCTACTAGTTCTTGTAGTAGGCCGTCCATGACAAGGCAACATAGTAGGGGTGATAGCACCCCACCATGTGGGCCACTTTGGCTCCTACAGTGCTACCGTACAAAGTAGCTGTTGCCGCCCGATTCCTGAGCATTGAGTTGATCCAGTTTTGGACTAGAGGTGTCCCACACAGCACAAGCATATCCAATGGATATGAAATGTACACACCAACCATGGATACCGGAGGTGCATCGAACATCCATATTTAATATTATGGAGCAAGGATGGAGGTCCATTGGATATATCATTCCGTCACGGAAAGATCTTCATAGTATGTCCATAGGACCTCCAGGTGGATAAACATTTTACATCCATATGGAGATATATTGAACAGTCATATGAACGTACAAAATACATACATATGGAGGTTCAATGAACATTTAATTAAAGTATAATAAACATTCATTTTTTTATAGAACCTTCATATGTAGGTAAAATATATGTGCATATCTATATATTAACAAAAAATATGGCCACACGTCAAATAAAGTCAATACAAAATGCCAATAGTGATATTTTCCAGATGCAACAACTCCGGTTGGTCCACAGAAAATATGACCACTTGTTCATTTTCACTCAAACACAATCGAACTTTTTTATTTACACATTCTCTCATTTTTCTAGAGCTTTTATCCATTATTTATATTATAGGAATCCAAATACTTACTAGATTAATGTACAGCAAAAGTAAATTCAAATATGCAAAAATACCTTGTCTTTACCCAATAAACACAAATCAAAGGGTCTATACTGGCAATGTACTCCTTAGCCGGCACTCAGAATGCTGGCAATGTACTAAAATGAAGTACACTGCCGGTAACCAGGTGACACACCGGCGGATATATTGCCGAATGAATCTTGCCAATGCAGAAATTGCATCGAACCAATATCGGCAAGTTATGTATATTAATACAAGTTAAATGCAGAATGCCAGTGAAATCTGTGCAATATAATATGTACTTTGCCATCACATAAATATTGCGCAATTTTAAAAGCATTGGCAATGTTAGCAACTTAACACAAATTAAATGCATACAATGGTATTATCATTTTTAATTTAATTAATAAAACAATTTGGAAACTTAACATACAATGTCCATATATGTACTGAAAAAAATTTAAAAAATATAAAAAACCTATTTACATTCATTCTGTGCTTATGTTTATTGGCGTCTTTCGTACCCACTACTCCTGGTGTTTATTGCGTGTTGTAAAGCTGCACCACAATTTGAATTTTTCTTATGGATACTGTAAAATAAAAATTACATTGTAATGCTACTCAAATAACTTATGCACTTTTTTTAGCAATTTCTAAACTAAATTTTGAAGTTTTTGAAGTAATTATAAAGAATTGCTTTGTAAAAAGTCGTGAAATAAAATACAACGTGAAAGTCAAGTTTGGGAGTAATGCACTTGAAATCACATTACGTTAATATACATATAAAGTTAATGTTTTAAGTTTTAACCTATAAACTATAAAATACTTTGAAGCCTCTTACCATAAATGAAATTTAAAATATTTTTACAAATTTGTTTTGCTTGATCCAGACCAATTACTTGGTTAAAACATGTCTCGTTTGCTGTATCTTTTCATCCAACAAAGTAGATTGAATCGATCTAAAAAAAAATTTCAATTAAATACAACTCAGCAATAAGAATAATGAATTCAGAAATTGTAGATAACTTACAAACTGGCTCTTAGATTACAAATTCCAAAGTCATTTTATATTTGTGCGAAAACGTGTTAGTTTTTAGGTTATATACTTATTATTAAGAAATAATTTATATTTGAATTTAATACTTACTTATTTTGTTAATCCATCCTAAATGATGAAAAACAAACACATTTTTTCGAAATTTTAAAGCACAAAATGGTTTGCATACGATAAATACAAGCTAAACAACAACTAAACAAAAAGCCAAAAAGTTTGCGCGTGCAACAGTGTGCAATACGCGAAAACCTTGGCGAAAACAAACGAACAACAAAGAAAGTTTAAATTAAACCACGCCAAGTGTTTTTTTTACTTTTTCAATTTTTCATTAAATTTGTTGTTGCATGTTAAATATTTACTACAAATGTTAAATTTTAGAGAATTTAATTATTTCTAAATAATTTTGATAAAAAATAGCAACTCACAAGATTATGTAACATGATACATAAAAAAAAATGTTTCCGAACATAACACTTAAGATAATCCTATTTCACAGATATCCATGAATGTATATAAGGTGCATATACAATGGATATTAAACTACGGATGTACATCAATGGATATTATATGGATAAATATGTATATCCATTGCATCTCGCGTGCTGTGTGGGGTGATTCCTTTTTTCTCCATTGCCCTTGCAATTGAGGTGAAGGTAGTATTGCCAAATGCTCCTTAAATATCTAGAAAAGCACCTAATGCAATATCATTGTATTGGATTGCATTTTCGCATCTGCTTACTAGTTGGTGAATTGCTAGTTCGCAAGATTTTCCAGATTGGTAAGCATACTGGTTTCGATGCAGAGGCGAAGCCTTTAATGCCCCGTCCCGTATATACCTGTAGACTACTTTTTCAAGTAGTTTTAAGATTAAAGAAGTTAAGCTGATCGGTCTGTAGGATTTTGCCTGGGTGTACGTAGATCTTCTTGGCTTTGGTATAAATACCACCTTGACAATCCGGTAGCTGTTTGGTATGTGCGAAAGTGCTAAGCTGGCTCTGAGAATTTCGCATAGTGCTTTTCGAAGAGCAGCAAATCCTTTTTGCAGCATGATGGGATAAATTCCATCTATGTTTTTAGGAATCAGAATTAATTATTTTTCTCGCCAAGTCCCAGTTCCTTTTGAGTGCCCGTCTGTTTGGTACCTCTACGTTCTGGGGGAGACTCGGTCATTTGATTGCCGTTGATTGAACACCGCCATTTGAACGTCGGAAAATTGAACGCTGAAACTTTTGAACGCCGCGCGCCGCCAATTTAGAGCACAATTACAATTTTGTTAAATAATTAAGCGGTGTGATATTTAATTAATTATGGTAGACAACGAGAAAAAAATATATTCAAAAACAAATACTTATCTTAATTTATTAATTAATTAATTTAGATAATAACATGTAACATATTTGTAATATAACTATACTATAATACGTGTTAATTTAAGCATTAGAGAAATATATTTATAAAAATTTTAATTCTGAAGCAAAATTTTAATACGAGCTGCAAAGTATTAAAAAGTAGAAACTATTGTCCAATCTATAAATCTATTTACAAATAAAATGTAATCATACATTAATTTGAAAATTATGGGCAATACCTCGAAATATTGTATTCTGTCACGGTTATCGTAGTCATTGTTTAACAATACAATAACGATAATAATAAAGAAAATTAATCAAACAACGTTCACGTTCAAATGTCCCAGCGTTCAAAAGTTTCAGCGATCAATCGGCCGGCGTTCAAACGGTGGCGTTCAATCGGCGGTCCGAGACCGAGGTTCTGGTGCTTAGGAACTTCAGTTAACGACGAACCCGGGAAGTGTTTTAGCAGTAGTTCTTGCTAGATACCTTCAACCGAGTCTGTAAACTTTCCGTTTTCGGTCAGCAAAGAACCAATGTTTCCAGTGCGGTCTATGCTCAGAGCTTTTTGGTTTCTCTTTGCCTTTTTAATGGCATTTTTGTGAGGCTGGTTTTGTATTCATCCCAGTCTCCGCTTTTTTTTGCTGTATTAAATAGCCTTCCACCAAGTTTTTTATGGCTTCTATTCGATGTAATGGACATTCAGCAGTTGTGGTTTTAGCAAGACGGTGTCTCATAATTACGTTGCTTCTTGAGAAATTCCCGAATTGACTCATCTTACTTCGTGATTCGACATGCAAGTTCATGAAGCAGTAATCACACATTTCAGAAAGAAAGTTTTGGCATGCCAGCAAAGCAGAAGGGGCCATGTGCCCGTTGTCATTTTCCATACCTAAATTGAGAAGGTTTCATTAACAAGATTTTGCCCTTTGTAAATGTGTTCTTGAAAAATAAAATTCCTTTTTTGATATATTAAACCTGGCACGTTATAAATCGTCGTCTACATCCCGGTACTCGAGTACCTAAGGACATTTCTACTTCAGATTCCAATTTAAAATTGGCATTTTTTTACCTTACATTTATCAAATAGGGAAACTTCTTCGTAAGAATCGTTTTAAATCCATATTCAACTCGACAGGTGAATTCTGCTAAATTCATCCTTCTCCCAAAAACAATTTCCTACACTTTCATTTCAAGGTGTATACCAAATTCTTTGTTCATATGGTTTAATCTATATCGGTAAAATGGGTCGTTTTGTCATCACACATATTTTAAAACATAACCAATTTATAAAGTAAAGACATATTTCTAAGCTTGCTGCTGCTGAATATTATTTTACTATAGACCACAATATAGATTTTGATAACGCCTCAGTTATTGCAGAAACTCCATTCGTCTTCAATAGGAAAGCCCAAAAAAGCATAGAGCTCATCAAACACCCCAATAACTTCAATCGTGACAACGGTTTTGAACTATCCTCTCTTTGGTTCCAGGTTGTTACTGGTTTATCGAAGACACGCCCCCTTTCGAACGTAACCCAATCAGAGTTGACTTTCTCCCGATTATCGCAACAAAGTTTAAATTCTTTTCGCGATTTTTGCAACATCATTTAAAATTTAGCACAATAGTGACAAACTAGTGTTTCTAAACTTGAATAAAGCAATAAATAAAACAATTTTGATTCACTTCATAGCAATCACTTTAATCTTAAACATAAGTACAAAATACTCAATTTACAAATACTGGTAATAATATGCACAGCTTATGAAAATCTATGCATTTTATTTGCATCAACATAAATATTAAAAGTAAACTGTAGCTGCAGTTTGTTCAATAAAACCAAGTTAAAATTAATTAAATCTTCAAGTGTTGTCTGAAGCTTTTTTAATAAGATTGCCATAATAAGCCGTTAAAGCCACTAATCTCTTATTTAAAAAATTTTGTTCTAGTTCCACACTTCCACCATGTCCAGCCTCCATTATGAGCTAAATCACAGAATTATATAACAGGTTTGTAAATACACAGAAGAACTTACCGGATATGTGTTACTGTTTTTCGGTAAAAATAAACAAATATTGTTTGTAATTTTTCTAGCCGTGCCTAAAAGCGTATTTAAAGGATATGGTTGTAATAAATTTAAATCGTAGACGGGTTGATTTAAATACTCCATACCGCCCCAAGGGGGACTTAGAAAAACCGCATCGGCTTTTAATCGATTGGCAATTTGAAAAAAATCACCAACTATAAATTCGATACGATTCGAAACGTTATATACCTGAGCATTATTTCGAGCACATTTAATTTTGTTAGCGTCGATATCGATTGCAATCACTAAAAGTACCAAGTTTACCGACGTAGTCTAAACAAAAATGCGTACCTTTATTGCAAGTAAAAGCCAACTGTATACTGTTTCCACCGGCACCACAAAACGCATCGATAATCACATCGCACTGACATCTTTCGGCCGTATTCTTCGCAATTAATTCCGGTGTCACCGAAAACCAACTTTCTACAACCATTACTTCAGCAATTATTTTAAAAAAAAGTCGAATACAACCTTCATCTAATTTAATCCCTTCGTCGAATTTACTAAATAATGAGTATCTTCGATGCCAATACTTTTTTAATCTTGGATTTTCTCTTATTTCTTTTGGTAAACTTTTGTTTATGCGCTTCCTTCTCTTATTTCTGTTTACAATCGAATTTTTCATTTTTACTTTGATAGGGATCGAATCGGAATCGTCTTCAGTGCTAGAACTTGGAGTTATTCCTAAAAGTTCATCTTGGTGGGAATTTTGTACTGTCACCTATATACAATTTAAGGATTATTTTATCTAGTTATTCTTCCGTTTACTAAATTACACTTAGTTTTGTTTAATTTATAGACTTGCAAAAGATAGACTTCTGACAGAATTTTTCTTCTGCAATCATTTGCGTTTGTTGTTGCAATTACGTAGTACGCGTGTTCGTGACTTCCCATCCGTTCATTACTAATCGAAGTTTATACTTAGGTTATTATATTCATTATTGCATAAATTGATAATAGGTGTGTAAAATACCAACTGCTCAGTCAACCTGAATGTTCATCGAATAGAGTAATTACACAATCACTAGATACACCTCGAATGTTTTCCAAAATATTGTCTACCAAACCATTGGTACATACCGTACCCTACTTTGAAACCTTCCAAAAATAGGATAAAGTAAGCAAATAAAATCCAGAAAATTAAAAAAGACAATTATAATAAAAGGAGAAACATATACCAAGATAAATGTAAGCAATCAGTAAACTATAGCACAAATACGTGGATGTAGACGACTATATAGAAGAAATTGCGAACATTGTCAGTCAAGTACTGTCAATAGTATAGCACGCGGCGGTAGGTTTCGACTGCAATCAACCAACGGAGTTCGGTGTGAAAGTGGGCGGCTCAAAAGATTCTTTATTACCGCGTACATACATAACTGCAGTAGTGAACTACAAGAGGTAAAAGAGTAATTAACTGGGTGTTCAAGTCAGAATCTAAACTATAAAGAAATAGTTTCGAGTACGGTCGAAAGGGGACAAGTCTTGGAATTGGGAACCAAAGTGAGGATAATTAAAAACCGTAATCACGTTATAGGAAAGTTTTATGATTGCTATGCTCTCGGATTTTGAAGAAACGCAATTACCGAACTTTACCAGAATCGATTTTATCCCCGGTAGTGAAATAATGTTCAGTAACAGCAATCACTACATCGCCTCTGTTATTTAATACACTGCTCGAACACATCGATTTTGCTTTTAAATAAGAAAAAATTAAATTTGTAAGTGGTGGCGGATCTATGACATCATCGAATGCCAGAAGTCTACAAACTACTATCTACTGATAGATCTTCATGTCAAAAACTAAGTGCAATGTTCAATATAATTTAAGTAACTTAAAAATTGTTAAAACATAAGGAGTAAGCGGGAAAAAACAACACAAAAATGATCACCTCTTCACTTTCTGGAACTGCAAAACCATCTTCGTCGAAACGAACGTGTTTATTGATCTTTAAACCGTTATTTTGTTTAGAAATATTCTTCATCCTGTACTCAACCGATCCAATAACTTTTTCTCCTTCCATTTCGTACAGCTGCAACCCAATTAATTTAAATGCCGCTTGTATTCGATCCCTTAGGGATTGATCCGTTTTGCCTTTAAAACTGCAGAGAAATACGATAAGAATTAGTTTTACTGAAACAAACATATTACGCACACTTTCACACAATCAGTTTCTTTGTTTCTAGATCTCTTTCGACGAGCAAACGATGTGGGCAACCCTAAATTTTGCATTTCGTGTATTTCTTCCACACACTGGTTAGAACTACTCTCTTTTTCATTATCACTGGATTGTCTGCAATCAACTACTTGATCTTCATCCATCGACATTAAATTTAAAATTGAAGACAACACATTTGTTTCGGCGTTTGGCTCTTTAAATGCTATAGTTCTTCCGTTCTTTTTCAAAGTTTCTGTAACGTTTTTTGGTGCAACTTTTTTTGACAGATTTTTGTCTAGTTTTTCTGCAAAAAAAATAAGTACTTTAACACGTATTTAGGTGAATTTAAACATAAATGCTAATATGTGGAAAATATGTATCGTAATCTATATGCGTCTGCAGTTTCGTGGAGAAAAGTAGACCAAAGTACCGCGCAAGGTGCAAAGACTAACATGTCTTAAGACCATAGGCGCCATGAAATCATCACCCAGAGATCCTTCTCAGCTTGGATCCCCTACCAGTGGCAATTAAGGAGGTAGCTATGAAGCAGGCCCTCAAACTACATGAGGTACACCATTTCAAAGAAGGCAACCTCAAATGTTATCTGGGAATTCTCAAAGCCACTCCTCTGTTGGACATGGCTGTAGTGAGCTATTAGATGAACTCAAAAATGATCTTTGATCACAAATACAAAGTCAGGTTCCCCACTAGGTGGAAGGCACGGACTGCGTGCAGGGGTCTTCAGATAGATCCAAAATAGAAAACGGTGGTGTGAGGGCAAGAGTGGTTCAAAGACACGTATCCTTGAGTGCTAAAGCTACCATTTTCCAAGCTGAAGTACACGCCATCCAGATGGTGGCGGAACATCTGATCACCAAAAACCGATGCAAACAAAATATATGCATCATACTAAGATAACGACTTCCGGGTTTGGACCGTGTCATTGTTGTAACCGAAGTTGCCAAGGTTTCGCCCACTTTCGTAAGGGGCTTCATCAGAGCGTGAGAGAAATCGAAGAACTCAAACAAGGAACCGAAATCTAACTAAAAACTTCTCAAAAGTTAGGTAATTAACTTGTGAACCAAGTCAGATTCTAAACTCTGAAAAGGTAAGAAAGAAAACTATAAACTGGAAAAAGCAAACGAAAATCTAACAAAGAACCACTACAGAGTTAGGTAATCAACTTGTGAACCAAGCCAGATTCTAAACTCCATAGAAGTGACTTGGTTCACAAGTCTGGCTGTCTTCTGTGACAAATGAAAAGGAATTTCTTCACTGTCAATCTTAAGGACATCGTTCTTCATATTCAAATAGAACCCATACTTCTTTATAACGTCCATTTCCAGAATAACGTCATCCGTGATGTCGGCTATCAGTACTTGAAGGTCGAGTACTCTATTTCCCAAGCCAATGGTCACTTTTACTTGTCCACGAGTAGGTATTTCTTCGCCCGTCGTCGTTCGAAGTAGTACTTTAACTGGTTAAGTCTTCTCATTTTCCAATAACATGTCAGGACGAACGATGGTCTTCGTCGCTCCTGTGTCAACCAGTAACTGAACACTTCGTCCATTAATCTTGCCATTTGAATGGTGATCTCCGGTACATGACTAAATGAGATTCACTTATGTCTCTTTTCGTCAACTTATTCCAGACTTTCAAGGGCACTTCTTGTCTTTTTTTAAACTCCTAGAATTTTCTTCAATTTTCTAATAATTTTTTTTCAGTTTTCACAATACTTCTTCCATTTCTCTAGAACTTTCTTCAATTTTTCTAGTATTTTCTTCCAGCATCTGAGAATTTTCGTCCAGATTTTTATATATTGGTTCAAGTTTTTCAAATAGTTTTGCAATTTAAATTTAATTTAATTCAATTTAAACCGCTTGCAAACGTGTTACCGGCATAAATTATAACACGAATAAGCAAGTTTGATAAGATCACTTTCAAAATGCAATTTTTGTATAACACTAAATTTTAATAACGACCAAATTTTTTATTATTAAATGACTATTTATACTCAATCACTCAACGTTTTAATATTA
Organism: Aquatica leii; assembly: GCA_035610365.1. Lineage (NCBI taxonomy): Eukaryota > Metazoa > Arthropoda > Insecta > Coleoptera > Lampyridae > Aquatica > Aquatica leii. The sequence continues at coordinate 19,485,436 of CM069435.1, forward strand.
AATTACTTAACGTAACATTTTAAAATTCATAATTAGACTAACTATTTACACGTAATTTAGAACTAATTTTTATAAACGTAACTAATTTTTAATTAAACTGACTGATAAAATAACGATATTAAAAAAACAACTTACAAGTAATTTATATATCACTTAGCACACTTATTTATTTAGATTAACACAGTTTTCTTCTTTTAACTAGACCCGATTAGCTTCTGGCTAGATTCGGGGGCCTTTTATATTTTACTTTGTCTGCTTCGAGAACATCTTAGATTATTTAAGATGTAAAACATAGTAATTATGGTTATTAGATTTTTAAAAATTTTCTTCAGCGGCTGCTGATGTACTGTTTTTCAGTTGGTTTCCACGTGAAGAGTGACCGAGCCGGCGTGGAAGAAACGCTGCGTAGTGCTAGTTTTTTGTGTACAAATTAAACAGCATAAAATGTACCTAAATAGAAGGTAAAAAAACATACTTAGAAAATCGGAATTTACTATTGTAAAACAAATTTGTAAATTCTTCGATAGTAACAAAAAACCTAGTAACTACAAATATAGGAATTCACTCCGCACCATAACGATGTTTTTTGTTGAAACAGTCAATGCAGAAATGAAGCTCTCAATCACATCCTTTACAGTAAGTTTTTTTCGCCGTTTCGTAACAAGTCTGACACGTTTGCGTTTTTGGACTTCTTTTTCAGACAGTTTATGACGTGAACGACGATTTTTGCTTGGCGTGACTTCTTGAACTATTTCTTGAAGAGAGCGCAAATTGCACAACCGTAAGCAACTGCTTTAGAAAATTTCAGAATGATGTATCCATACGTTCGATTTTTAGATTATTTAGATACCACAGACAGTTTCATCACTACTTTGAATGGATCCATCTGGTTTTGGGCAAGATTCTTAACGTCGTAAATTTCTATGTTATAGGTATATCCTCCACAGCTTGACACCTCACAACACGACCACGAAGTCTCTTATTCTAAGGATTGCTTTCATCCGCAGGTTCAAATTGCTTTTGATGATGGTTCAGCATCAAAAGCAATTCGAACCTGTTCGAAAACATAGCTGCAGAAACACTAGTTTTTAAACATTTATTCCTTGCTCCAATAATCTGCTAGTTTTGGTAGAAAACCAATCGTGTACTCTTGAGTGAGATGTAACGTGCATCTCATTTACAATGTTTTGAGTGGCATACAGATTACTTTGATCGACAATATAAGCAAATATGTTATCATCAACCAACGCTGAATAAAATTCGAGAGATTCTTCTCCAATTAGCATCCAGAATCAGAGTATGTTTCTACATCTTCGCTGTTACTCTCGTTCTCAAATTCGCAGGATTCTGTTACTTCATCTGCGTTTCATTCTCGTTCTCTGTAGTTTGCAATTCTTTAGTGTCGCCGCGGAACATTTACTAACTTTTACACATAGCCGGTCACTATGACCGAGACACCTTTCCACGATTTTATTTGCAGAGATGACGAATGTTTGAAAAACCTTCATTAGATGCTGATATCTATCTCTGCGTATCATGGGCCAACGAATGAAAATTTTGATCCCACATGAAATATGCCACCCGGGCCGAACGTAAAATGCAACAAAAAAAATCCGGGAGTCAACGTGCAAAATCTCGTCAAGTGAGTGAGAATGCCTTTAATATTTTTTTACTGAAACGCAAGAAGAAAATAATTTCTTATATTCGTGAGATGGCAGTACAACAAACTTAAAAAAACACTCATTAAAGCACCTTCTTCTCTAGCAACAATTTGATTTTAAATGCCCAGCACATATTTGTATTTTCCGCTCAAATATCACATGGCGAGTTGCAACCATTTGATTATTGTCGCCGCAAAATTAAAAAAAATGTAAGCAACAAAAACATTCGGATATAATTAAACGATCTCAAAAAAAAGCTATAAAAATAGAAAAAACAACTACACTATCAAATTTAAAAATTTTATCAAAAGTGTCACTGTTACCTTCAATACTGTGTTCAGATTCTAAAACTTCATCAATGCATGTTTCTGGATCTCGCAATAAAAACTTTTTATAATTCTCTACATATTCGTGTTCATAATGGTTCGTCCATATTTGATTCCACTGTTGTTGATAATCGAACGGATCATCTACATCTTCCGAGCTTGTTGAAGTCAAAGAGCTATGAACGGAACTCACAGAGGAAAAACTATTGGAACTTTTTGAACTTTCGCTTAAATCAACAGAAGATATAGTCATATGCGTTACATTTGTCATAGAATCGACGGTGACAGATGAGCTTCCAGTGCGTGAGCCACATCTAGATGTGATTAAACGTTCTACTTCGGTTTCGCAGTCGTTACTTATGGGAGATAACGGATTCCAACCTTCACCTTCCCTGTTTAATTTGTCGTAAGAATCGCTCCCTGATAAATTCCTAACCAGCATTCGATTTTTTTCGACAATGTCATTACTGATTGTTTTTTGGTCTTCGCTTTCAATACCGGCAGTGTTATTAATACTGCATCCCTAAAACATAATTTGGTGGTGGTGATGTGTATAACATGCCGTATACTTTCTTACCAATGTAGTGCTGTAATCACTGCTATCTTGTTGTGGACTAAGCGAATCAAGAGAGAGTTTTAAACTATCAGGTTTTTCGAATGATGACCGAATAGAACAGTTTTCTACAGCAGTATGATCGTAATCAGGATTAACGTAAGCACCGTATTTATTAATCCACGATTCCCAAATTAAACGTTCACCGTGATGTGACCAATACTCTTGCCAAGCTATATTATTACTAGATTCGTCAGTAGATACATTTTTATTTAACGGCGTTTCCTCGTAAGAATTTTCTAAACTGTAATTCGTGGCTTGAAAACTATCGCTAATGGACGTACTTAATTCTTTCTGCAAGATACTGTTTTTTTCCTACATGTTCAAGTTCTAGTAATATACTTACTTGTTTTTCAGAATATTCGTCAGTTTTATTTGAGTCTATTGCTATTTCTTCATTGATTGTTTCAGAATCAACTTCTTTTATTTCGGGATTCCTAAAAAAACATATGCTAAAACTTACTTTAAAAAAATTAGCTAAACGTCTTTCATTAAATAAGTTTAGAGTTAAACAATTTTTTGTAACTGTATCAGCACAGGCAGCACGTTACGTTTTATTGACGTCAAAATTACGTACGGGACGTCATTAAGACGTGTCAACGTCGTCATATGACGTCAGTGTGCTGTCTGGGAAAATGGTAATGTAATAAACAATTTGTTTGTATTAGCTGTGGAATCTTTTACATTTGTAAGCAACAAAGTTTTCTTTTAATTATCTTAACTTATCTATATTAATTAACAGTGGTGGTAGTAAGAAGCTTCCTAACTAAGTAGGGAAACCTGGACAATGTTGGTTGACACTCGTGGACGCCAAAAAGGGGAAAATAAATCCTTAACATGTCCCCCGCATTGAAAGACCAAACTTTCAATAAACACTATTTTTGTTCTAAGTCACCACCATTTTTCACTACACTAAAGTCTGTTTGGGCAATGCGCAGAGTTTTGTGACTTCCATCATGCGAATCTCTGCAACTCGAACAACATCGTCGTTGCCATTTGGTTCTTTGATGCAGTTTGGTTAACGTATTCCAGACTGCATCTCACCTAATGTCTGGCCCAGGAACTGTTGCAGAAGACCTCCCGATAAAGAAAGAAGAAATGCCTCGGGAATTAAAGATGTCTTCGATCTGTACTAATCCTCAAATATAAAAATCACGTTACCTAAAGATCGTGGTAAATGGTTGGTTAAATTCTTGCCCCCCAAAATGAAGAGTAGACTTAGCATTGGTAAAATTAGTACCGTTGTCTGAACATACTAGAGTAGGTCGCCCACGACTCGATACTAACCTCAATTAGATAATAAATGTTTCTGTGGATAAGTCTGTATAAGTATACCAAACACCAAAAACAATTAAATCGTATCAATGCAAATCAAATGAACTATTTAAAATTGGTAAGTATAGTACAGATCAAGAGTATAAGCAAGTATAAGTGAAGTACATGTGTAGAAACTTACTTAATAGCAAATAAGGTAAATCACCAGCGATCGTTGTTTTACAGACAGATTTGGCGTCGTTTGTACCCTCAACTACGTTTATACAAATAACCTTTCGAATAGCTTAATTTTGTGGTTGATCCGGATCGATGGACCATGAACAAAAATAGTAATGTAATACATAATTTATTTATATTAGCGGTAGAATCTTTTACATTTGTTAATCCATTACATTACATAAGAATTTTAATTATCTTAACTTATCTATATTCACTAACTCTGGTGGTAGTAAGAAACGCACAACCCAGTCGCAGGCGCCCAAAAGGGCAAAATAAATGCCTAACAGTAACCAAAAGTGAGCATTTTTGAAAAAGTTGGGAAGTAAAATGGGAGTCAAAAAACTTATGGGGTTCGGTTGTTCAAATTAATGCATCTACATTTTATTGATAAGTTGTTTAATAAAGACATTACGATCACCTTCGACGGAAAGTCGCAAGTAGCGGAAAAAGCTTGTGGCTAATTCCGCTATGTATTATTGACTTGCGCGTGGTATTTAATTTACAATAGGTGGTGTAGATGGCGCCACATTACCCACTTCTCTAGTGAATATGCGAACGATAAAAGTATATAGCACAATTTATAAAAAAATATAAGGTGAAGTGGGGTAAATGTGATATAGTTTTTTAATAATTCAGAAACAAACGAATAAAACTTACATTTTTTATGGAACGAAAAATAAATAAAAATTACTCCATGCTTCAAATACACTTCTTAATCCATTCTAAGACTGACATGTTCCTAGTTCCTTTTTGAAAAATGTTAGGTATTTTTTTTTAAAACGATGTTAAGGTATCACATTTACCCCGATGTTTGGGGCAAATGTGAAAATGCGACCTACGTACCAATATAAAAGTTACTCGAAATTAAATGGGGCAAATGTATAACAATTGTAGTTTTCTTATTAAATTGCTTTTTACAAAATTAAATTATATCAATCGCGCGCAAAGTTATAAACTTTATTCAAAAACTAAAAAATTAACTTTATTTGTAGTTTAAACAAATATTATAGCAAATGTAAGTACAAATATAAACTTAAATATTTCATTAAATACTCAAGAGAAAAATATGTCTTCCACATTAACAGCCTATGTTATAGCCTTCAAATGACACTGAAAATATAAAAGAACCACGTCTATTGATAGTGGGCTTCGGCAAAACCATAACAATATCAGTTTGCTCTACAGTGTCTATATCGTCAACAACTGGCCATGAAAATGTATTTTTTGAAAATTTTGCGAACTTAACTACCCAACCTTCATCACATGATTCGGTCACCATTCCAACAAAATGCTTTATTACTTTCTTGGTGCAATATTTAACTAGCACCCAAGAACTAATGGTTACCGTTTGATCAACATCTTCAGTATTATTCATATTTCCATCTTCAAACTCTCGCCAAAACTCTCCAGAGTTGTCGGAATCCATATAAGGTGGAGACTCGGGTTCGATATCTTCACTACTTGAAGAAATTGATGGTTTTTTCCTAATTCTCTTGGCTGGTTTTGACTGCCCTGTTTCTTTTACTTGTTGTGGTTTTATAAGTCTTTCTTTTAGTCTATCCAATGCCTCTTCTGAAGTTAATAATTCATAACCAGGACACACTTTTGATTTTTTTTGTTGTTCTGGTCTAGGTGCTTGGCGAACTGCGGACAGTAACAAGTTATCGAATGATGTACTAGCACTGGGTTCGTCTCTCGCTTGTTCTCCTTCTTTCGAAGTAGTAGCCACTGCAGCGTCATTTGCCATTGAATTTTCATTAAAGCTACAGCGTTTGTAGCCACCATGACTTCCTCGATGTGCTCATTATTTTTCAAATCATTCCACCTTTTCAGAGCTTCCGGTGAAAAAACTTGCTCTGGTATAACATATTTATTAAGTGGTGAAATTCCGCCTTTCCGGAAGCCACTCTTTATAACCTCCGTTGAAATACCTTTCCAGGTTTCACAGAGAAACTGTGAAAATATTTTCTTTGGCAATTTCTGGCCCACATGCTGTCGTTGCCAAGCTATTAACTTTTCATCCCATTTTAATTTAAAAGGCCGAAAGACAGAAATGTCCAAAGGTTGTAGTAGATGGCTACTATGCGGGGGTAGTTTTAATATTGTTATATTATTCTCAATTGCTGCTTCAAGTATTTCCAAAGTTACATGGGTTGAATGACCATCATAAATTATCAGGACAGGACGTTCTGGACCAAGTGCTGGAATCAACGTTTTTAGGAAGTAGTTAGTAAAAATGTCACTCTCCATCCAGCCTTTTTGCTAGCAGCATAAACGGTGCCAGGGTAATCTTGTTTGGGAGGAGCAAGCCACTGGTCCCACAAGTGTTTACCTTTATATATTATTAATGGTGGAGCTTTACCACCAGCTGCATTGCACATCAAGAGAATGGTTGTGTTTTCTTTACCTGGAGAACTTATTGTCCTGGAAGACGGTTTGTTAACTGCACCGACCACTTTAGATTTTCTCGGGTCTATGCTTAAACTGCTTTCGTCTAGGTTCCATATCCTATGGGGCTTGTCCAGAAGCTGAAGCTCTATCATAGTTTTTTCCAATAGGTCAAAGTAGGCGTAAATTACAAATGGGTCTAATGCTTTCTTCCTAGCATATTCCACATTTTGTGGGATCTTGAGGCTCATATTATGGCGTCGCTTGAAGTTAAGGAACCAATCCTCACCAGGTACTCCATCTTTAAAATTTGTTTTGATTTCATTTTCCCTTACAAACTTGCCAACCACTTCAAATACTTCTTTCTCGACAAACCGAACCCCACTTTTTCTAGTGTCTTCAAGCCATTGGCTAACTTCACTTCTTCTGCGATTGGAATATTTGTTGGACGACCTTTATTCTCTTGTTTGTTTCCCCGAATACCTTTAACACGACTGTACAGGGTTACATAAGGTATTTTAAATTATTTACAAGCCCCATATATCGTTATTCGTCCTACCTTCACTTCATTTATCGCTAAAGTTAAGTCTTCCTTCGAATATTTAATATCAGATGCATTTCTTTTTTTAATATACGTTCGCACCATGGTGTATCTAGAACAATGGGGTAAATGTATTACATACATCACAATTGCCCCAAATTCACATTTGCCCCTAAAAGCATTTCTTACGGGGCAAATGTGACATAATAACAAAAAATACATCAACGTGATTGTTTAGTCATAATCATTTGTACACACTCTATAGAACTATAAAGAATCAGTTGTAAAACATTAAATTAGACTTACCTCAGAAAATATGAATTTTACTTCAAAATGTGTAAACACGTGTAATCTAGAATATTGGGTTATGTTATGACTAATAGTTGACTCGCCACTTGCAGCTGTACTGGATGGAATATGGTTGCGCTCTAGTATTGGGCTTATTATTATGCAAGTTTAAAGAGTTGTACGGTAGATGGCGGTACTAGTAATAAATTGGCATTAAATTTGTGAACCATTATCACATTTGCCCCATTATCACGTTTACCCCACTTCACCTTACACAAATATTTGAAAGTACACTATGACGTCGTGTATCTTGCTGCGATATTTTTCAGGAATCGCACCGTTCTCCCGGATTTAGTCTTATTTTCTTCTGTGGCGCTACTGTTTTCTGTCGCCTCTGGTTATCGGCTTAAAGTTCTTGTTGTTCCATGTTAGCTTCACTTTTGTTTTGTCCATGACAATCGGCTTTGTTTGTTTCTATATGTGCACTCTTGAGGCGATCTATAGATATTTCCTGTTGCTTTCCTTTGATTGACACAGTAAAATGTTTGTCGGCCGTTTAAAGAACTTGAAATGGTCCATCATATCGGTTTTTTAATGCTCCTTGTACTCCATCAGCGCGAACAAAAACACATTTTTGCAGTATGTAGGTCTTTTAGAACGTATACCTGCCGGTTGCTATGGTTACTAGCTCGTGTGTATTGGATTTTCTGCATGCGGGCTTCCAGTTCACCTACGAAGTTGGTACCTGCTGTTGCGCTTCTATCATCAGTGGATTGTTCGATGAGGTCATAGGGAAGTCTTAGTCTTGTACCATATACCAATTGGGATGCTGTTGAACCAATATCTTCTTTCAGGTCACATCGTATACCAAATAATACTAATGGTAACGCTTGTACCAAAGAAACATCGTGACTTTTCAGGACTGCTTTTAATCGTCTGGTTCTACCAATCTATTAGAGAGCGGGTGAAAAGCTATCGTTCGTACTCTTTGGATGCCGAGTATGTTTCTCTTTGATGTAGATAAGGCGGATTCGAATTGAGTTCCTCTGTCTGTTGTTACTTTGGCTGGGACCCCAAACTGGGATATCCAATTCTCAACAAAAGCTCTTGCACAAGTTTCAGCTGTAATATTCCTGATTGGGATTGCTTCCGGACAACGAGAGAATCGGCCTATTATCGTCAAAATGTCCTGAAATCCTTCCGATTGTGGCAGTGAGCCTACAATATCCATATGCACGAGCATCAATATCACTGAATGTACCTAGAGGCGCTTGTATGCTTATGCACTTTCGTTTTTGACAGCTGATACAGGTTTTAACCATCTTTCCTCATACCAGGCCAGAAGTACTTCTCAGTTATCTGTTTTACAGTACTCATTGCCCCTGGATGCGCAAGGTTGCCTATTAGGTCGAAAACATTGTTTCTGTATATTTTAGGTACGTATAAACGATTTCCGAATGAAGTTTCGTTCCAGTGTGTCCTGTATGGCAGAGGGATCTCCAATTTAACGAACGTATACTTACTGTCTCGTTGCAGCTATGCCAGCGCCCTGACTGCCTCTTGTGCCAATGAAAAAAATTGAAATCAAATTGGCTGATAAAAAAAGATTCAATTCGTGACAATGAAACGGCTGGTAGATTCTCCTTGCCTTGAATATACTGGATATCAGTGCTGTATTGGGATATGAAGTTCAGTTGACGAACCTGCCTTGGAATAGCTTTCTCTGGTTTTTTTTTGTGAAAGGCAAACACAAGCGGCTTGTGGTCACAATAGATGGTAACATCTCTTCCTTCTAGTAGATGTTGAAACTGCATAATTGTTTTATAGATCGCCAACAGTTCTCTGTCATATGTACTATAGTTTTGTTCTGCTGACGTCACTTTTTAAGAGAAGAATGCGATTGGTCGTTGTGAATTATTTTTGAATTGCTGGATTACACCTCCGATTGCTAGGCTTGGGACATCCGTGGCGATGCTTAATTTGCAGCTGCTTTTCGAGTATGCAAAAGTGACCAAATCTTCATTACATTTGTTGCAAGCTAGAACTGCTTCCTGCCGTTGTAACTGTTTTGAAGTTTTTGGGAAAATTAACTTCGTTTATAGCATTGACTTTTTCTGAGTGGTTTGATACCTCCAGGTGAGATCTCGACTCCTAGAAAATTTATATGGCTAACCTCAAAAATGCATTTGGTTGGATTGGTCACGACACCATGGTGGTTTAGTCTTTGGAGAACCTGGTTCGCATGTATTAGGTGCTCATCGTGGGACTCGGATGCTATTAAAATATCGTCCAGGTATGAAGTTCTCAAGAATTTAAATTGTCCAAAGGGGATGCAAATAGCAGTCTTCGCTCTATCGGTGGGATTGATTGAAATTTGGTAATACGCTTTTACAAAATCAATAAAAGTGAAAATTTTCTTTCCGCATAGGTTGTGGGCAAAATCTTGAATATGTGGAATCGGGTATCGATTTGAAACTGTCTTCGCATTCAATTGTCGAAAATCTCCACACGCTCTCCAACCGCCAAATTTTTTTAAACCAAATGAAGTGGGCTTGTCGAGTGTAAGGACGATGGCTGTATTATTCCAGCATCCAACATAGCTTCCAATTCTTGACGTGCTATGCGGTACTTATCTGGTGCAAGTCTACGAGGCTTGTTATATACAAGGGGTCCAGTTGTATCTATGTGGTGCAACACATTGCGTCGCGGTTCCTGCAGCTTACTTGTAAGCCTGATAACATCAGCGTATTTCCGGCTTTTGGTGTACCTCGCTTGTTCAGATCAATGCATGGATACTTTGTTTCATTAGACACTCCACACTTAGGTTAGTATGTACGTCAAGGAGTTTTTTGTTTGCCACATCCACCACTAACTTACAACATTTTAGAAAATCTGTTCCTAAGATAGCATCTGTTATATCGGCTATAACAAATGTCCAAGAGAAAGTTCTACGTAGTCCTAAATCTAACGTTATTGTTTTTTCCACCACTCGCGGATTGCAGTACCAAAATGCCTAGTTTTAAACTGTGCTGGAAGTACACTCAAGTCAGCACCTGTATCCACTAAAAGGCTACGGTTACACCTGCGTTGGTGTCAAGTTTTTTTGATCATACGAAGATGACTGTCTGCACTTTCGGAATTGTGCCCCAAACTTCGAGTGATACCAACAGTAACCGTCAGCTGATGAACAGAGCGTTCTTTAGTTTTGCTTCTGCTGAAATTTCTATGACGGCTAGAACTTCTTTGTCTATGTATTTGTTTTTCCAGACCATCGATCCTCTTCATAAGCTCCAATGTTTCGCCGCCATTTTGTGCTGCGTTTGATGTGGTACTGGTAGAAGCTCAGGGACTCGTTGAGATGGTAGCAGTGGTGGAATGCGTTTCCAGCTGGACCGTTATTGGAGCAATGGCGGACGGCGTGATTTCGATTAATTTGTCAGTTATACTCACAGGCATTTGTTGCAAGAAAAGCTCCTTGATAATTTCTTCGTCTATTGCTTGTGTATTCACTAGCGATTTCATGTGCCTTAATAATTGCGACGGCTTTCGATCTCTAATTCAGGCCCAGCAAAAGTTGTTTTAATTTTTGCGTTTCTGTGAGGAATGTTCTGGCTATAATTGCCTTCTTTAAATTTTTGCAAGGTTTGTCTCCTGGCGGCTTTGTGATGTCGGAAACTTCGCCCGCAATTTCCGGTAGCACGTAGTAAAATTTAGTTTCCTCGCGGGCGATTTTTGGAGAAGCTAAATTGAATTTTGCTTCGGCCATTATGAACCATAGTCCACTTTATTACCCCAGAATGGAGGCAATGTTACGGTTGTGGCAACGATTTGAGTTGTAGGTGCAACTTGAACAGCTTCAGGTTCTTCGCGATTTTATAATAAAAATAATTCACCCGGGCCGCCAATTATTGGGTTCGGTTGTTCAAAATAATGCATCTACACTTTATTGATAAGTTTTCTAAGGCACTTACATTCGTACATTACGATCACCTTCGACGGCAACGCGCAAGAGGCGGAAAAAGCTTGTGGCTAATTCCGCTGTCTTATTGACATGCGCGTGGTATATAATTAACAATCGGTGGTATAGATGGTGCCACAAACGGTAAAAATGCGCAAAGAAAAGGTCGTTAGCATCTTTTGAATTAGGCGATGGATTATACCAAAAAAAAAACTGCGACATGATCCAAAGAACGCGTTGATTTAAAAACTTACACGAGGTTTAGTCGAGCAGTATGTGTAGAATTATTTAAACTTATTCGCCACATTACGGCAAAAAGAAAATATAATTGATAGCATACCTAAGGAATGTGCCCTTTTTATAGAAGACCACTACTAAGACTACTTAATATTGATATCCAATCGACAATGAAATGTAGGGCTCGTGACTTTACAGAAAAAACCATCAAACATGTTTTAATTGCGACTGGTTCAGAACTGTGCCTCCTAATAAATATACTTAAATTTTACCGGATGCTAAAGAAACAAAAAATAGAGTAAAAGTTGTATGTCAACCATAAGAAAAGCAAGTGCATTCCCAGAAACACACAAAAAATCTTGTGCCTTGCCATTAAAATCAAAATAAAGTACCAACTAAACTTTTTTTAAATTTAAAAGAAGTATTGTGTTCAATTTGTAATTAGTAATAGTATAACGAAACTTCTGGTTGCATAGTTCAAATTTTTTGTAATAAATACTACAAATCCGAGCAAATATGTCCCTTCAAAAATTTGAATTAGATTTATATCAATCCCAGTTTCTCATAAAAATAATTAGAATTGAATTAATAACATTTGTTATTCTGCAACATTCTCCTGCTTTGGACTTACGATTGGCGCAAATTCAAGTAATTCAAAATGCAATAAATAAAACAGAAAAAATCTACTTTATTATCTTATATGCTAAACAAAATTGAATGTACAATTAAATACAATTATTAATAATCACAAGTCTAGATTAGACAGATTAAAATTTAATAACTCGTTTCTAGCTTGAAAATAACCAGTATCAGTCATATCTTCAGGATCGGGCACGAACGGTGGCTTTGCTGATAACAAATTGTCCCAATCGTTGCCTTCAAACACACTCATTTGTTTAACTTCGTTAGCAGCTGGTCGCAAAGCGGGATCGGGATTTAATAATTGTTCGATCGCGTCAACAGTGTTACTAGAAAGTGCCTCGTCTTCTGTTGGCCAGTCAATATTCCGCTCCAAAATATTACTAAAAACTTGTTGGGGAGTATCATCATTAAAAGGAGGTATCCCAGTTACAAATTCATAAAAACATACTCCTAAAGCCCACCAGTCTACCGAGCAATTATGACCCACCCCTAGTAGCAATTCAGGTGCAAGGTAATCAGGAGTACCTAGAATGCGTTTATCAGAACTCCATTGACCACGACGTACCGATTTAGGTGTTCTATATGGTGTTCGAGGAGTTTTGGGTGTCATAGTACTTTGTACAGGACTAATAAAATTTTCTTTATTCTCATAAGTACTACCTTCGGCTGGATTTTTTGATTCATTCAATTCAGGTAACTCAAATCTTGTTACTTTTCCGTTTTCTAATTTTTTATGAGAAACTGGTGTACTAAAAGTAACTCCTTTTATTGAATTGTCAGATTGTAGTAGAAGAATTTGCATTTCTCCAGTTAAGCCTGTGCGAATGTAAGCCTTTCGACTTTTAGGCGATTGTGAATTATATTTACGTTTTCGGTCTTCTCTAGGTACTGTACAACATGGATTTGTTTTTCGACTTACAGGAGAATTTGTGCAAAAATTGTCGGCATCTTCAGATGGCTCTTCTAAACTACCACAATTTGAACATGTATGGTAGGAACTACTTGATTCGGGTAGAACTTCTGCTGATAAAAATGGAATTATACCTGATAAGGCAGAATTATCTTCAACAAGTGTTTGTACTTCTGAAGAGTCTGCTAAATAGGTGCTGTTTTCAATGCGATTATTACCAGAACCAAAGGTAAAGTGGGAAGTTAAACTTAGTAGTTGACCAGGTGTTCGTAAGCATAAATTAGGGGTCCAGTTTTGGAAATCAGAAATTTCTAAGTCTCGGTGTATGTGGACTTGAGATAAACCAAAATCCGTTAGTTTTACATGGCCTTCTCTAGACAACAACATGTTATCAGGTTTTATGTCACGATGTGTGATCCCGTGCTTGTGTAAATATTCTAAAGCTAAACACATTTCAGCTATATAAAAAGCTGCCATATTTTCATCAAAAAATCCATAGACACTAAGTAAAGATTTTAAGTCACCACCAACCATATACTCCATAATCAAGTATATCGAAGATGCACTTTGTAATGAATAAAACAATTGTACGCAAAATTTGCAATTGGTTAGTGCCAAGGCATTACGTTCGTTAACAACTTGCGACACCATGTTTTTGTTAATCATATCAGTTTTTTTCATTACTTTTATTGCATATAAAACATTTGAATTTGTTTTTTTGAAACCCAAAAAAACTTTACCAAACGCACCTCTACTAATAGGTTTTATAATAGAAAAATCACTAATACTAGGCGGTTTCGCCCCAATTTCATTATCGTTCATTTCTATTGTTTAGCGCTCAATTTTAATATACATTTTACTTTGAATTGCACAAATACATTTGAAATTTGTTTAAATCTTAACGTTAACGACTTTGTCAGATGTCAGAAATAAGCATTAACAACTTACCAGGTAAAAACCCTGCTGCACAAACAATAAATATTTTGAGGTAAATCGTTTCTGTAAAAATGAAATTCGGCCAAAGCAATCCACCTAAAGTCACACATAACTAATTATAATACATAATATAACGTCACTTTTTTTTAAATAGCCGATTTTCTAATTATTTTTATTAATAAAGCAGAAAGTTACTAAATGTTCTATCAAAACGCCATTTTGCTTAAGTTGGTATTCATTCAAATTGTTATTCAGTTTTGGCCGCGTTCTCCTATTCATTTGGCAAACGGATTAAGCACTATAGAGAATGCTTGATCAACCAAATGCGAATGATACGAAAGTATCTTTAAACCAAAATTTAAACTATGAAAAACTAGAGCCTTGGTGTAATAATAGAGCTAAATATAATCGCAGAGGCTTCATTATTCAAATTCGTCGGCTTTCATCATATATGTACGTTCAATACAAAAAAACTGAGTTGTAGCAGTCATCTAGAGCTAACCCAAGAAAATCGAACAGCATCATAACGAGACGACGATAAGAAAGCCAATTTAATTTTTAAACAGAACTAATTGTAGTCTACAAGCTTCACATTCTCTTTGTATACGTGTTTGTCTACATCAGTCTAAACTACACTATCATACATAATTCATAAAATAGACAATTACTTGTGACTTTAAAGAGCAAATACACTTATTGCAAAAATACTTTTATTATAAAATTATATTTACAATTAATATTTTTCGAATTTTCTTACCTATAAGAAAAAGTTCAATTTTAAACGCTGAAACAAATACAACCTTAAGAAAACTATCCGTAAAAACGATAAAAACCTACACAAAAATTACAAATTTGTGTACAAAATTTGGTTTAGAAAATCTTAAACTATAAAACAATGAGATCGGTGCTTAGTCTTCAAAAATTGGTTTAACAGATTCATCTACGTCAATAAAGTATGGATGACTTACAATTTTTTTGGCCGAGATTCTTTTTGTAGGATCATATACTAACATTTGCTGAAGTAAATCATAACCACTATCTGAAAGATTCGAAATTTGACCTTCCAAATTATATGTTGTCCAATTAGGAAATGTGCTTTTGTAGTCAGGTAAAGCAGTCACTCCAGGCCAAATATCTTCAGTTGGTGTCCTCAGTACACGGAAAATTCTAAATAACTGATCAATTTCTGAATCGCCTTGAAATAACGGTCTTTTTGTAGCCATTTCCGAGAAAATACATGCAAGCGACCATATATCAATCGGACAGGAATATCTTGATGAGCCTAAGAGAATTTCAGGTGCTCGGTACCATAATGTAACTACTTCATGTGTAAATGCACGAACGGGCACCCCAAAAGCACGTCCTAATCCAAAATCAGCTACCTAAAATAGTTACCAAAAGTACAAAATTAGCATAAAATAAATAAGAACATAACTGACAACAAAACCTACATTATAATTACACAATTATGTAAATTGAAACAAGACATACTTTAATTAAACCTTCTTTGTTGATTAGTAAATTTTGTGGTTTCAGATCACGATGCAGAACTCGTCTTTGGTGACAAAACAAAATTGCTTTGTTTATTTGATATATATAACTTTTCACTAATTCTGGATCCATCAACTGTCCACTTTTAATTTTATTTAAATATTTTTTTAGATCCATTGATAAGAATTCAAAGATGAGATAAAGTCTGGCTTCTTCCATAATAACATCTTGAAGCATAACAATGTTTTTGTGTCTGAGTTCTTTCAAAAGTGAAATTTCGCGAATCGCTGTTGATGGCACCCCTTCGTCTTCATTTTCAAGTCTAAAAGTTTAATGTAAACGAGTGCTTGGTTAGCGACATATATACAACTTGCCTAATTTTTTTCATTGCAACGACCATTCCTGTTTTTTTATTTCGTCCTTTATATACTACCCCGTACGTCCCTTCACCAATTTTTTCCATTTTACAAAAGTCCTCCATGTTCAACAGCTTCAAACACAAACAAAAGTAAGGTTAGAGCTATAGATTTTACATGCATTGTAGAAACTGGAGTATTTTAACTGTATTTAAAAATAAATATTTTTGTACTTACAGATATTTTTATTTATTCAAAATTAGACTACTTTTATAATTTAACCTGTAATTTGTGTATTATTACAGTTGATTTTCAAATACGAAATTTCGACCAATCAGGAAAAAGTTGTACGCGTACGTATAAATGGTTTATCTCTGTCGCACGTTTGAAAATTAGCTTCTTATCTTTGTTTGAGTTTTATGCATAACAAACTTAGATATTAATCAGCAGTTCTCAACTGTTAATTTAAAGTAGTTTTTACACAAAACACAAATTTAGATTTTTAAATATTTTCAGTATTTACATAATATAATAAAAAAACAAAAAAAAAAGTAATAGAAACTATATACAATTTATTAAGCTAAGGGAGAGAAAATACAAGCATCACACACATATGACATAATACACTCAACAACAATAAAAACACACACTATATATAGATAATGTGCTGTGCAAATCCAAAAATATTTTGTATTTATGGATTTGCAGGTAAAACTACAACTACAAGTATACCTAAGTATAAGCGAATATTACATTTAACACCAAATTGGTACATATCTATATGTAAGAGTTATTGTTACATCAGTGGTATATATAATGGATATTACATAACAATGTTTTCTAAATAGTACGTACCAATAAGAACATCAACGTTATGATGTCTTAACTATACAGAACGAAAAACGACTAAATGTTTTATAGCAATTAAAAAAAACTATTCTACATTTTTAAAATCTTTATAAACTTGTCATTTATTCTAGAAAATTTGTTATCACTTTAACTTTTTTTAACGCCGTAGTAATAAATATTATACTTTGTTAAAAGTTGTTGTAAGGTACGATTATTTACACGATTACTTCTGAAGTCGATAAAACAATAACAATAAAAAAACGGAAAAAACAAGCATTAATTTGAAATAGTTTATCGTAGAAAGTTACATTGTTATATCAAAAATTATGTTTTGAATAAATCATTTACACAAACTGAAAATTCTTTTACTTACCTGCCAAAATAATTACCGTTTTTTTTTCTTTACCTTAATTTTCATCAACGACATCGTGATTCGTGTCGGAATCTTCTGCTATATTGTTATCCTCAAAATATTTATACCGCAAAGCCATACTTTCATCAATTTATTTGAAAGCTAAACACACACGCGTCAGTTCTTCTACACGAGCGGCGTTATAAAAGTTATAACGCTTTCTGTTCATATTTATACACTTTGTTACAACAATTTACGACACAAAAAATAATAGGGGCTTATGGATATATGTCTGTTCAACGGACACAATAAAAATCAGATGTGACTATAGTCGCGCTGGGATTTTACCAGCCCCAAAGCAGGTAACTATATAGCCATTGTATCAATGCTTGTATTCACAGGTGTTTCTGTATCTACTGTACACAATTTGCTAACAGAATATAACACAGATCATGTACACTGCATTCTCAAAAAGTGTACCGTAGATTAAGGCCAATATATTAAATAATGTTACTGATGGAACAAAAAGTGTACTAAGACTTATTGTGCGTTCGTTCTTTTTACGCAACAAACCACTAACAGTACAGAAAGTTATGACTTGCATTAATGAAAATGAGAATATGAAAAACTTTAAAGTAACTACGTTACAAAAATTATTGAAAGAATTTGGGTTAAACAAAAAAAGTGTAGTGATTGTAATGTGTTATTTTACAGACACAGAAATCGCAACAGTATGTTACTTGAAAAAGAATGATCACATCGTGAAGATGACGATTCCTTCGCGAAATCAGAAAGTATAGGAAAGAAGACAAGAAAACAACCGTTGATGTGGACTACAAATTTTTTTTTAAAACGTTTGAGCATCTTGTATGAATCGACCGTAAGGTGGTTGCAAAGGATGTTTAGAGTCGTCATGGCGTACAAACATCAGTAGTAGCAAGATTTTTAAATACATCCGTTTGCTTTGTTCCATGACGAGATCTTTTGCCATAAATGGAAATAATTACAATGGCCAAGGTCTACTTCTTGTTTTGACTCTTAAGGAGAGACTAGGATGTTCTACTTTCTACAGTATAAAGTCGCAAAATAGTCGAGGACAATGAAAACGTCAATTAAAAATCGTTAAATAGTAAATATATTCGAATTTGCAATACAACTACCATATTCCATACAAAATCTAATTAAAAAAATTATAATAATATCAATTCAGTAAACTAACATAATTACTATATTTCGAGTATTTTAAAAAATGTTATATGTTTGTCAACCATTCATTTCAAATCATAACAAAATTGGTAATTTGGAGGATCGGGCGGTATTGGTGGAGGGTCTTGAGGTATAGTTACACCTTCTGCATCCAACAGTCTCAGTTTAATTTCCATAGATAACAAAGTATCTAAATCTTTCTCAGTCTCCCGACTCTGCATACGCTGCCCTAATAAAGTATTAATCCCGTCAGTCCAATAAGCTAAAGTTAATTCGTCCGGCGCAACACAATCTAAGGATTGTAAGTCTACGCCTTCTAAAGCTAAAGAAAACGCTAAATGGTGAGATGATTTACGCCCGCGCATGTGCGGACAATCTCTTCCGACTAGCAAAGCGCGTATGTCCGAAACTGCCAGCTTCGAACCAAGTTCTTCGATTGTTGGTGCACTTTTTTCGTCACAATCTCCATAGTGAAGAACTTTGTGGTTTGGAGATAAGCGCATATACCAAAATTTGTCTTTAATTCGCTGTCCTCGAGCCGAGTACTTAGTAAATCTAGTGCCTTCTACCAAAAATGCCAGTCTTTGCTGTTTAATCAGTGCAAGAATTTCAGGAGTAATATGTTCACGAAGTTCAACAATTGGTGTTGCGTGTGATTCCCATTCTTCGCGCGATGTCCGTTCTTGTTGCCACAATGAAGTAATTTCGCTGTACGTTAATACTTGCAAGCGAGCTTTTAGTTGATCTAAAGACGTTGGGGATAAAGCAAGGGCTCGTACTATCTGCTCTCTTACTACACTAGCAACTTTACCGAAATCTTCAGCAGTAGCACGCATTTCTTTCCACGTTTTATTAAGTAGTACAATGCAAATGTAGTAGCATTCTTCAAACGGATGATCGTGGGTGAAAAATAATGGTTGGAACGTTTGTCCTTGTTCAGAGGGTGGTTCCCCTATTGCTAAGAGATCGCATAAAATTCTAACCAATTCCACGCTAGCACGCCCAAAAGGACATTCATGCTCATCTGCCCGACAGCTATTCTCTAACACTAGTTTAGTGTAGCTATCAGGGTAGGTGCGAGCAAAATAAATCATACAATCAAGTGCTAGTAACCCTGGTGGAGTTTCGATAAAGTCCAAAGCCGGATTGATGTCATTTTTAAAACCGAGCTTTTTATAATCACGGGTAAACCCACTGGGACCACGAGTGCCCCCTGCTCCTTCCCCATCAAACGCAATACGGCGCAATTCTTTAATTTTTTCGTGTCCATCCTGATCTTGTGGATCCATTTTAGTCATCATTCGTTGCTCCAATAAACCCAAGGTAAGCATTTGTAAAACATACAATTGATGAGCCATTTCTGCACCTTTTGCAGCACCAGTTTCAAGAATATTGTTTTGTATAGCAGTTCTGACTTGCTTCGATGCCAGGGTTGATGCCAGCGCCCGTCGTTTTACAACGTCTGCTTTCAGTAGAAGAGCATTTATTAAAGCTACAGCATTTTGTTGAACAACTGGAGTCGATTGCAAATGAGTGATTAGGGAAGCTACAGGTACTTCACGTTCCACCTGACTGTAGCCTTCGGTGCTATTTAAAACTACATTTTCTAATATTGATAATGCCGCTTGTGTTATTTGAGGTTCTTGTCCTGTGTTTACGAGACTAGCTACCCTACTAATAAAATTTCCTTCAAGAATATCCCATGAAACAGTCCCATGCTCCATGAGTTCCACAAAAGATAATAAAGTATGTGCCAAGATTGTTCCTTTGTACTTTCCTGTTTCAATTTGTCTTATTATTAAAGCTAAACCTTGTTTATTAATAAAATCGAGAGCAAACGTTACATCGGCACTTAAATTTGACAGCTTTTGTAACGCCAGTGTTTTTTCCTCCGGTGAACCTAAGTTTAATTTATGCAGAATATCTTGGGCAGTCTTTGATGGCGAATACTGTAAACGGAGCACAGATCCATTTTTAATTTCGTTCCGATTTTTCTCTGTTATATAGTTATGATTGTTATTGTCACTAAATTGTAGTGCGTACTGATCGGGATCAGTGAGATTCCATCCATTACATAATTCTTGTATTATGCCAGCGAGTGGTTGTTTTTGGTTGAATTCGATTAATTGAGGAACTTGATCTGTCATTTCGACTGCAATTTTAACAATGTTGGTGTCTTTTGCTCCCGGCATCTTTACTTTGGTGTGATTAATTATTGTAATTGATTGAAACTTTGTGCTTAGTATAACCACACCTTTGCTGCAATCGAGTTAACATCGCCCATTAAACAATATTCTTTGGTGATAGCACAAATTCATTGTGTTTATTCAATTATCCTGTAAAGCAGAGTAACCTTTAACGTAATTCATTGATTAGTAATTGAATTACCATGACTAACCAGTTGATTTAATATTAAGATAGTTGCCATAACACAATCGATTATATGCCAGAGTAGCCAACACTAACAAAAACAGCGTCGACCAATCAGGTAATCGTTTCAAGTTACACAGCATTGTGGGTAACGCGGTATTTTTATAATTTAAAAATACACGTGAAAAAAATTGATAATGTAAAAAATATTTTGTAACTAAAGTAAATTGCAAATATTATCAACTCAATTCGGGCAAAACTAATTTTGATTTAGTTTGTTTGACTTATTAATTACGTTTGTTTAATAGAAAGATGTTCTTGTAACGTGATGGAAAATGATTTGTTCATACTTGTTGTATTACAGAATTCATAGATTATTTGTTCCTCGAAGATTTCAAAAATACTTTTTTCCAGACTTTATGTCTAGCGATCAATTTTGTCCTTCCAGACTTTTAAATAGCAAACAAAGATACTCATTCTAGGTTCTGAAGATATTTTTCAATACAAGTTTGTCATGAAAATCCCGACGATCCATTTATACTTGTGTCAATACCCGCTTGTCAAACCCTGTGTAAAAAAACACCTAAAAGCGGATGTACGTCTTTATCGATTCTTGGATACGGGATAACTGTCATCGTTTAGTGGATGATAGCCAACACAGAACTTTAATTCTTCTTGATTAACACCATTACAATGTCTATGGATTGTCTGAAGGTTCGATGATATCCCGTTTTTAATTCATAATTTTTATGGTTATTTTGGATTTTGTCAATGGAGGATATTTAGGATAGTTTCGAATTGGTTGCGCAATTCTTGTTTTATGCGCTACTAAAATTAGTTCTCGCGCAAACACACTTTATAACAACGAGCCACCCTGTCGCAACGACACGATAATAACACACACACTTTAGTTAGAGAGGGCTGCCTCGGAGTAACAAAAGACTACTTTTGACATTAGTTTAATTTTTTTCAATTCGCCATAAAAGTTAATTAAAGTGTTAATTCTTATAAATGTATCAGTTAACTAAATAAATCTGTGTGTTGCGTGTATTAGTGGCTATAACAATACTATAACTATCGAAACGAGGGTAATAACCCAAACCTGCCGCCACAAGTGGCGCCCAACGCGTTGCCTTACGTTTTCGGTGGTGATCTAGCATAGCAGATGCTACACTCAGAAAAATACTTCTGCAGGATGGTATCCTATATCTTTCCAAAATCATGGACATGACACTCGCAGATGGCAAAACGTCAAAGGTTCATGTACTTGAGTTTCAAGTTATAATTCTCTTAGGAGGGAGATCGCATAATATTTCATTAATTTCTGTACCAGAACACTTTCAAAGTAAAACACTTTTAGGTGCCGATTTCTTAAAAATAACAACCATTGTTATTGATATACCTCATGAATCATGGTTCTATGAAGATTCTCCTTAAAGGCTTTACCCATTTGACTTTGAACTCAATTCCATAAATCGATGTTCGTGTAATTTGAATTCAGTTCAGTTAAAAGACATTAAATTGCACTCTGATGAAGGCCTTTCGTTTACTTCGGTAGGAAAATACGAATTTATAATAATGTTCTCGAGAAAAATCTTGATTTATTTCTACCCAACAAAAAAGCCACTCCGTATGCAGAACATACCATTACTCTCATTGACAATACTCCTATAGCAGTTCCACCTTATCGTCTCTCCGAAGGAAAAAGAGATGATGTCGTTTCGATTGCGAAATGCACCTTTCACATTTCAACGCGTTATTGATAGATTTCGCTCCGGTTTACAAGATGTAAACATCTTGGCTTACTTAGATGACATGATCATATTGTCTACTTTCATGGAGCATGTTAGAGACATACAACTTGTGTTCAATCGCTTGAGAATGTTTAAGCTTCACCTAAACAGATCCAAGTGCACATTTGGTTGCCCTTCTGTTAATTACCTTGGTCACGTGATTACTCCCCAGAGTTTAAAGCCGAATCCAAGCAAAGTGTCTGCCATTCTGGATATGCCTACGCCCAACAACACGAAACAAGCTTTCTCTTTTCTCCTAACCTGTTCATGGCACCGGCGTTTTATAGAAAATTTCGCAGGCGTAGCTAAACCTTTCACGAACCTCACAAGGAAAAATGTAGTTTAGACTTGGGGTCCTAAACAACAAGAAACCTTCCAACGACTAAAAGAGTTGTTAACAACTAGTCCGATTCTTCGTCAGGCTGACGCAAAGCTTCCATATGTTCTTAGAACCGACGCTATAGCTTAGTGCATGTTTACTCCAGGGGGAAGGTCCTGACAAAAAACGTATAGAATATGCATCCAGATTGTTGACACAATTAGAACAAAATTGTTGTACTACGTAACGCGAAGCATTAGCTGTCGTGTCGTATCGTTTTAGAGGTTACCTAGAAGGTTCCACTACTGTTGTCTAGTCGGATCATCAACCGCTCAGGTGGTTTTAGTCATTAAAATTACTAACTGGTCGTCTAGCGTGATGGTTACTTCTTCTTTAGTCTTATCACCTAAAAATAGACTATACTCCAAGTCGATTAAATGTAGTAGCTGACATGCTATCAAGACCTCATTTGGAAAACTTAGAAGCCAATCTTGTAAGCATTGACTTACCCAAAGAAAGTACCAACGAAGTGCGTTGTGAAGAAGTGATCCCGACCTAAGTAAAATCATCGACTGCTTCAAACATCCTACTGATGATGTCGATTTTAAACAATGGACCGAACGTGGGTGTATTATAGTTAACGGAATTCTGTTATGTTCCAGATTCAGATGAAGAGACTGCTCAGCTAGTAGTTCCGAAGTCTTCTGTAAGATCATCTCGGAATGTCATGATTCTCAATTAGCTGATCAATATGAAGTCGACCGTACTTTGCAGCGAATCGCCTGTAGATAGTATTGGACAAGTATGTGTTGTGACATAACCCATCACGTAGCGAAATGTCTAGATTGCCAGAGGTATACAGCTTCCAACTTGAAACCCATCAGACAGATTCAAACGCCCATTCAAAATCAACGATTTGAAGTTCTTTCTATGGACTTATTTGGACCTTTACCTTAGACAGAGGACGGATATAAATAGATGTACAGACACAGCCAGTCGCTGGGTAGTTTTTTTTGGATTAAAAGTTGCTTCTGCTGAAAATTGTTCTAGAATTCTTATAGATGAAATAATCTTACGTTTTGGACTTCCTAAGCGCGTAATTAGTGATAACGGTGTTCAGTTCTTGAGTTCCGTTACGTAACAGACAGCTGATTGTATCGGTTTTTCGAAGACTCTAGCGCCATTGTATCACCCGGAAGCTAACCCAGTTGAGCGTAAAAACCGCGATTTAAAAACTCAACTTTCTATCTTAACTGCTAACAATCATATACAATAGAAAGATAAACTCCCGGCAGTGCGATTTGCCATGAATAGTGTGAAATCTCAAACAACCTGTCACGTACAGCGTACAACTCCATACTTGCGTAACTATCCTGATACCTTACGTCTTGTTCGTGAGAATCAAAAACAACATGATGCCAATCGTCGCCTAGCTCCAAATTTTCACATTGGAGACAAAGTGCTCATAAGAACGCATGTCCTCAGTAAAGCTAAGAGTTCCTTTACTTCCAAGTTCGCGCCTCGTAGTGATGATCCGAATTTTATTCACAAGATCGTCACACCTACAACTCAGTGGCGGCTTCTCTGTTAGGTCATTTGGTCAATGACCTTCCAAAAAATATTAACATAATTATGCTACTTTATATTAAAAAGATTACAAACAATAATAATCATTTTACCTTTCCAAAAATAGATAAATTGGTCTTAACTATAGATTTTTATTAAGTAAGAATGCGTTTTATAAGTTTTCATTTTGAAATGAGCCTCGTGCAACAATGATCATCAGCCGCCACTGCTACAATTTATGAGGTTACCTCTGTTAGTAACCCAGATCATGTCGCTGATCTCTCCTTTCAACTCAGACAAAGAAACTGACGTCCACCTATTCAAACTGAAAGTTGTTCTCGTGAATCTAGTGAAGCTACGACAGAAGCTCCTCACCCTTCCACCACAATTCTTCGCACAGCTTCTCGACGAAGAGCCAAGAAAAATAAGTGTCCCTGTTGTAAGTAAACCATTATTGTTGCTCCTATTCGCGGGACGCTTCATGAAGTAAAGGGGGAGATTTGTAACACGACAATAACACACACACTTTATTTAGAGCACTTCAATCATACGCTCTAATGGCCAATCTAAGCGTTTCGAAATATCATTACCAATTAACACAATGTCACCTATCATAAAACTTTGAGGACGTTTGTACTAAAATTGTCTCAATTGTCCCAAATACTAAACGCGAAATCGTTTTCGTAATACATTTTGCAACGATTTCAAATACGTAAGACGCCTTTTCAAAGACGTAGCGCCAATAACATCACACTGCGGCACATCAGACTCTTTTAAATCTCGTAAAAACATTACTGGCGTTAACGGTATTAAATCTTCTTGGTCATCCGACACACACGTTAATAGTCTTAAATTAAGAACCGCCTCACAATCACATAAGATCGTGTACAAATCATTCAACCT
Source organism: Aquatica leii (assembly GCA_035610365.1). NCBI lineage: Eukaryota > Metazoa > Arthropoda > Insecta > Coleoptera > Lampyridae > Aquatica > Aquatica leii. The sequence continues at coordinate 19,510,635 of CM069435.1, forward strand.
TAAATATGCACGACCCAACACCTTTCTCAATAACTGTTTCACTAAACCAATCAATCGCTCCCACCATCCTCCCCACCAGGGAGCCGAAGGAGGATTGAATTTCCACACAATTCGGTGAGGTGAGCAGTGGCGCTTAATGCTTCCTAATCACGCTGAGCAAAAGCGTTTTCTGCTCCTACAAAATTAGTGCCATTGTAGGTATAAACAACAGCAGGCCTTCCTCTTCTTGCTACAAAACGCCTAAAAGCGTTCAAAAACTCTCCAGTAGACAACGACGACACTACATCCAAATGGACGGCTCTATACACCTATGCACATGTAAATAAACAAATCCGTGCTTTCTTACCACTTCGCAAAAACAATGGACCAGCCAAATCTACTCCGTTAATTTAGAACGTAGCTGCATCTCTCACACGATCATTGGACAAGGAAGGAGGAATCACTTCTATCTTCTTGGTACCATATCTGCGACATGTCACACATTGCTTCACAACCGAACCCACAGCTCGTCTTCATCCAATTACCCAATATTTTTTTTGTAATAACGATAACAACCCTTGCACTCCGATATGACAAGAAGAAACATGTAAATCATATATCATATCGATACACTATATCATATTGAAACGTCCGAGAAATTACTTGCAAATGCAAGAGCCTTCTAGAACTGTTATCTAGTTTCTAGAAGATATAGCGAAAAGTGAGGAACGATCGAGAAGAATTCGCCGATGTCTATAAAAGCCGAAGATGGAAATCGTAGGTCAGTTATTGCTGGAATGTGAATGCATGCAGTATTAAGAAGATTAAGCAAGTGAAGATAAATAAGTGATTAGCACGTGCGGAGTTTTAAATAAATCGAGTGAACGCGACTTACAGTGTGAAATCCGAGGACGTTATCTTATCTCGTGTTAGTTATCTTAAGTGTTATACAACGGTTATACATAAATTATAGTGTAAGTGTTTTTATTATTAGATTTAATTAGTTCCGTTAATTTAAAAGTATACATATTTCTATAAAAGTAAACGTAGTTTTAGTCGTTATAAATAAATTAGTTTTTAATAAATAGATACGTAACAGTGGTGTCACGGTGTGAAGTCCGCGATTTTTATTAGCGTAAATACCATTAAGTAATTTAATATCGCTTCCGTGATAAGAACATTGAATTAACTGTTCGCGATACGCGTGTTTATTTATAAAGTTAATATAGTGTTTATTAAACTTTTTCTTTTAACAAGTGCGTGATCGCGATTCGTTTTCGTGGTTTAATATTAACAAGTGGATAGTTATTAAATTTTGTGTTATATAAAAACTGCATTTTAATAAGTAGTGTATTTAAACTTTATATTCGTGTTATATTTAAATTTATGCCGGTGACGCGTTCGCAAGCAGTTAAAATGGATGCAAAGCTATTTGAATTTCTTGAATCAATCAAAAATGGTCAGGAATCGATGAATAGAAAAATGGAAGAAAATTCGCAGAAAATAGAGGAAAAGTTTTACGAAAATTCACAGAAAATTGAAGAAAAACTCTCCGAACATTCTCAAAAAATGGAAGAAAATTCTAGAAAAATGGAAGAAAAGTTGTTGGAAAATTCTAGAAGTTTAAAAGAAGAAATACGAACGAGCATAGAAAATCAAATTAAAATTGTTCAAGAGGAAACCCAAGCAGACATGTTAAACTTAAAAGAAGAAATTTGCGATTCTGTGAATGACATAATAGAAGAGAAGTTAAATGAAAATTCAAGAACCATAGAAGACAAGATAGAGAAAAAATTGAGAGAAAGAATACAACTGCTTGAAGAAAGAATGACCCAAATGAATTGTCACGGTGAAGGAAGCGTCACGAGTGAAGATTTAATAATGAACCATCGAGAAGAAAACACTCACAAGTTCAAAGTTGTACCACCGAATTTTGATGGTAAAGTTCCATGGTCAACCTACTACAAGCAGTTTGAAGTAGCAGCTACTGCTAATGGTTGGAGCAACAAGCAGAAAGCGACGTCTTTAATAGTGTCCTTACGTGGAGAAGCGCTTGGAATTTTACAAACTATTCCGGACCACCTGCAAGAAAATTACGAACTCTTAATATCACGATTAGAAATGAGATATGGGGATGCTCATCTTCAACAAGTATATCAGGCTCAAATTAAAAGTCGGGTTCAAAAAGCTGCCGAAAGTCTTCAAGAGTTTGAGGCTGACATCGCCAGACTAACACGGCTTGCGTATCCTACAGCGCCAGATACCTTCTTGGAGCAATTAGCTATTCAAACTTTTGTAGACGGCCTCCGAGACAGCGAAACACAGCAGACTCTTCGGTTAGCGAGACCGAGGACGTTGGATGATGCATTAACCCATGCTTTGGAGTTCGAGGCGGCGAAACAAGCGTCGCACCGAGGCAGCCATAAGCTCCGTTGTGCTGCAGAAGTATCCTCGCACACAGAAGAAAGCATTGAAGACATAGTGCGACGGGTATTTCGGGAACGAGAAGCTCGAGGAAGAGAACTGACGTGCTGGAACTGCGGAGAAGTGGGCCACGTACGACGCCGTTGTACTAAGCCCAAAAGAAGACCAGAAGAGCGTCCGGAAAACTAGAACGGGTCGACCGAATGGGGCGAAAGTCGACCTCAACGAGCCATGCCCCGGAGATTACCATCCAAATGGCATCGCCTAGGGAGCAATTGCATAGCATTTATCTCGATGGCAAGATCAATGGGAGAAGCGTCCAGTTACTGGTTGACACGGGAGCGACGAAGACCATCATTCGTCCTGACATGTTATTGGAAAACGAGAAGACATCACCAGTAACAGTACGACTTCGAACGGCGACGGGCGACGAAATACCTACTCACGGACAAGTCAAAGTAACCATTGGTTTGGGAAATGGAGTACTCGACCATCAAGTACTGGTAGCCGACATCACGGAAGAAGTTATCCTGGGAATGGACGTGATAAAGAAGTATGGGTTCCATTTGGATATGAAGAACGATGTCCTGAAGATCGACAATGAAGAAATTCCTTTTCATTCGTCAGAGAAGGCAGCCGTGCGAGTCTTGTTGAGTGAAGACGTGATTCTGCCTGCAAGGACGGAAAGTGTGGTGATGGCACGCCTGGATGGAAATCTCCGGGAAGGCTACATACGCGCGATTGAACCAATGGAAGGCGGTTTAGTTGAAAAGGGGCTACTCGTTGCCAGAACCTTAGTACGAGTAAAGAAGACGATGCCAGTAAGGATCTTAAACATCAACTCAGATCCTGTAACGTTGAAAAAGAAGACCGTGGTAGGCCAATGCACGCCAGTATCACAAATTGTGAGATGCGTGAAGACGAACGAAGATACGCCGCCGAAGAAGTGTCCACAACATCTATTGGACATTCTTACCACCAAATGCCAAAACCTCAGCCAAGACCAGCTGGCTAAAGTTAAAGTGTTGATCCAAAAATACCAAGATGTGTTCGCGCTGGAGAGTGGTTCCAAAGGAAGAACTAACGTGGTGAAACACAAAATTAATACCGGAGACGCTCGACCGATACGACAACATCCACGCAGACTTCCTTTGGCGAAAAGAGAAGAAGCCGAACAAATAATTACGGATATGGAGAGAGAAGGCGTGATTGAACCTTCAAGTAGTCCATGGGCATCCCCAGTGGTACTCGTGAAGAAGAAGGATGGATCAACGAGGTTTTGCGTAGACTACAGGCAGCTACACGACGTCACCAAAAGGACAGCTACCCTTTACCCAGAATTGACGATACGCTAGACACCCTGTCAGGATCCCAGTGGTTTTCTACGTTAGATTTAAAGAGTGGATACTGGCAGGTAGAATTAGAACCCAAGGATCGGGAAAGAACAGCTTTTACGATCGGAACTGGTTTGTGGCAGTTCACTGTAATGCCCTTCGGCCTGTGTAACGCTCCTGCAACGTTCGAGCGTTTGATGGAGACCATCTTGCGCGGATTGTCTTGGAAGACGTGCTTGGTTTACCTGGACGACGTGATCGTGGTTGGAAGGCCGTTTGAAGAACACTTGAGCAACTTGAAGGAAGTGTTCCAGCGATTACGTGGGGCTAACCTCAAACTGAGCCCAAAGAAGTGCCACGTATTTAAGAAGGAAGTCCAATACCTTGGCCACGTCGTATCTAGAGATGGAGTGAGGGCTGACCCAGACAAAATCCGAGCCGTGCAAGCATGGCCAAGACCAATCGACAAACATCAGGTCCGAAGTTTCCTTGGGCTGTGCACTTATTATAGAAGATTTGTACCCGGATTTGCCAATATTGCCAAACCATTAACAAAATTAACTGAAGAAAAAGCAGAATTTAGATGGAATGAAGACTGCGAAAGTTCTTTTAATCAACTAAAACAAGCCCTAGTCACTTCGCCGATTTTGAGTTATCCAAGAGAAGATGGAAAGTTTGTTTTGGATACCGACGCAAGCAATCTGGCCATAGGCGCGATCCTTTCGCAGATTCAAGATGGACAAGAAAAGGTTATCGCGTATTTTAGCAAGGTTTTGTCCAGGCCAGAAAGGAATTATTGCGTCACTAGGAGGGAGCTGTTAGCAGTCGTTAAGTCCATCGAACATTTCTACAAGTATTTGTATGGACGAAAGTTTTTACTGAGAACAGACCACGCCGCTTTAAAATGGCTTCTGCAGTTCCGTAACCCAGAAGGACAAGTGGCAAGATGGATCGAGAGACTGCAAGAGTATGACTATGACACAGAGCACCGTGCCGGAAGCAGTCATCGAAACGCTGATGCCTTGTCCAGAAGACCATGTCCGGCGGACTGCAGCCATTGTTCGCGACTGGAAGAGAAAGTCGAATGTCTCCGGAGAACTGCTACGGTTGATGATGAGTGGGAACCTGAGCAGTTACGTCGCGAACAAGAAGACGATCCTGAAATAAGACTACTCCTGGACTGGAAAGAAAGCGGCCGACGACCAACCTGGGAAGAAGTGACTGCTTTGGGCAAAAATATCAAAGCGTACTGGGCGCAGTGGGACTCCTTGATAGTAGAAGACGGTCTTCTTAAGCGATCCCTAGAAAGTGCCGAGGGCACGGGAAACAGACTACAGCTGGTAGTGCCGAAGAGCAGGGTGACCGAAGTGTTGAAGCATCTCCACGATGGGACATCAGGAGGACACTTTGGCATTAAGAAGACGTTGGGTAAAGTGCGAGAACGATTCTACTGGATGAACTGCAAAGAGGACGTCATGAAATGGTGCCGTAAATGCATAGTCTGCGCTTCAGGAAATGGTCCAGCGAGAAAGCGCAAAGCACCCATGAAACAATACAACGTAGGAAGCCCTTTGGAAAGAGTAGCGATTGACATCGCAGGGCCGTTCCCAGAATCCGATTCGGGAAATAAATACATCTTGGTGGCGATGGATTATTTCACGAAATGGACGGAGGCTTACGCCATACCCAATCAGGAAGCAGCTACAGTCGCAGACGTATTAGTAAAGGAGTTTTTCTGCCGGTTTGGAGTTCCGTTGGAATTACACTCCGATCAAGGCCGCAATTTTGAGTCTGGTCTGTTTCAAGAAGTTTGCCGACTGTTAGGAATTAAAAAGACTAGGACAACGCCTCTCCATCCTCAGTCTGATGGCATGGTTGAACGGATGAATCGAACAATGGGCAAGTACTTAGCCAAGGTAGTGTCCGAACATCAAAGAGACTGGGATCAGTACTTGCACCTCTCTTAATGGCGTACCGATCATCCGTTCACGAAAGCACAGGCCAAACACCATCCTGTGTCATGCTCGGTCGTGAGATAAGATTACCATGCGATCTTCAATTTGGACGAAGACCGGAAGAAGAAGTCGCTGGAGAAGATTACGTCAGCAAGCTGGCAAAGAGGCTAGACAAAGTACATGAAGAGGTTCGTAAAAACACACAAATCGCCAGCGACAGGATGAAAACAAGATATGACGTCAAGGCGCAACATGGTGGGTTTCAACCTGGCGATATGGTTTGGTTGTATAACCCTCAAAGGAGACGTGGTTTGTCGCCGAAGCTGCAAAGGCAATGGGAGGGCCCCTATGAAGTCGTGCAGCGTATTAACGACGTTATATACCGCATCCGAAAACCGCCCAGAGGCAAGCCAAAAGTGGTCCACGTCGATCGTCTAGCCCCGTTTGCTGGCGATAACCACAATCCGCAAGTTCAGGTCCGAACCAGAGTAATAAGTAGCAGAACCAGGAATCCAATCGAAGAAATGGAGTTCGGAAAGTTTATGAACTTATACGGAGGTTCTGGAAAAGCTAGGTTCGGAGTTACCACCGAGGAACAACAAGACCTGTTCCAGACACAAAAAGATTACGCCATCGCACATTGCGTGAGCGAGGAGCTTGACATGTCCAAAGGGGTTGCAGTCGTGTTTAAAAAGAAGTTTGGACAGCTAGATGAATTACGAAGACAGCAACCGGCAGTCGGAAAGGTTTTAGGACTACGTGGTGACGGACGCTTCGTTTTCTATCTGGTCACCAAGAAATACTCACGTGTCAAGCCGTTATACAAAGATCTGTGGCGAACATTATGGAGTCTCAAGAGACAAATGGAGTTCCATCATGTTAAGAAATTGGCAGTACCCAAGCTTGGTTGTGGCTTAGACCAATTGAATTGGAGGACAGTTCGAAACATGTTGGAGCTCGTCTTCCGAGGAACAGGCGTTCAAGTGTTGGTCTGTAGTTACCAACCGAGAAGAGTATTGGGTCAGGAAAAGTCCATTGACTGTTACTTTTATGGTCAAGGAAGTTGCCGAAATGGAGGAAGCTGCCGCTATCGCCACGATCCCTTTTACCGGTGTCGCATCCAGTCTCCTGTTCTGGGACAGAACAGTCCTAAGAAGGGGGCAGTGAAACGTCCGAGAAATTACTTGCAAATGCAAGAGCCTTCTAGAACTGTTATCTAGTTTCTAGAAGATATAGCGAAAAGTGAGGAACGATCGAGAAGAATTCGCCGATGTCTATAAAAGCCGAAGATGGAAATCGTAGGTCAGTTATTGCTGGAATGTGAATGCATGCAGTATTAAGAAGATTAAGCAAGTGAAGATAAATAAGTGATTAGCACGTGCGGAGTTTTAAATAAATCGAGTGAACGCGACTTACAGTGTGAAATCCGAGGACGTTATCTTATCTCGTGTTAGTTATCTTAAGTGTTATACAACGGTTATACATAAATTATAGTGTAAGTGTTTTTATTATTAGATTTAATTAGTTCCGTTAATTTAAAAGTATACATATTTCTATAAAAGTAAACGTAGTTTTAGTCGTTATAAATAAATTAGTTTTTAATAAATAGATACGTAACAATATTTACCAGGTAACACAGACGGTAAACAAAAAGCATCTGTGTCTTCTCGATTAGAAATTTTACTGCGAACTCTAATTATTCCATTTTCATCTTCAAAACAATTTAAAGACACCAGTTTCTTATCATCTTTATCAGCAAAGGATTCTTTCTGAATTAGTTTTATCAGAATCATTTCACCATTATTCAACGCATTTGTAGACAATTCGCCTCGAATTTTATTGGCCGAATTTCTGCAGTTATAACCAAAACGAAGCATCCAAGCTATCATCAGTATAATTTTCTCATATTTGGAGAAGTAACGTCCAGACCAAATTTCGAGATCTTCGCACATCATAGCCGAAACTAATTTCTTTTTTCGTTCTTGATTAACCACAACTTCATCTTTTTCATTTAGTACACTAGGTCACTCCGCTTCACTAGCATATAGCCAGTTGGGTCCCTCCCACCATTTCAACCTGGAAAGGTAATTCGGTGAACACCCGCGAGATGGTAGATCGGCGGGATTCATCACATCAGGGACGTATACCTCCAATCTTCTATCGATGTCAAATTTCGAAGCTCATGAACTCTATTTCAAAGAAAGGTAGATCACTCTTCTTTATTTCTAATCCACGTGAAAACCGTAGAGAAGTCACTCCAAAAATATGTTTTCTAATTCTCGGAAAATCCACATCGAAGCGAATGATACAACCTTGCGACGATTGTTGCTGCTAAAAGTTCTAGCCTAGGAATCGACAACTTCTTCAAATGCGCTATACGAGACTTCGCTTGTATCAAATTAACGTGGATGTTGTCCAGCATTTCTACTAGTAAATAAATAACGCACGCATAAGCGTCTTTGCTGGCATCGCAAAAAACGTGTAAACTAACATCATCGACTTCGCCTGTACTACCCATGATCCATCTAGGGATTTTAATACGGAAAAGTGTCGGCAGTTCAGTTTGCTATTTAACAAACGATTTTCTGCTTATATCATCTACCTCGTCGTCACATCCTAATCCATCACAACTTCTACAGGAGTAGTTTCGGCAATATTGTGGCGGGGCATGTAAATCCAAGTTGGCTAAAAATGTGTTGAAAGTATAACCTCTTCTTATTTGATCATTAACTTCGATCTTACTCTCACCCGAAATAGACAACTTATCACTTTTCTTGTCCCAACACATGCCCAGCACCAATGTTGCTTCCAAAGCTTTACATTCGCCCGAAAACTCCCAGCCACTTAAGTCAAATTTGGCCAATGCCATCACCTGCGTCGCCTCGCGAATAAATTCGAAAAGTTCAGTTACACCCGACACACTGGTTACACAATTGTGTACATAAAAACTTTCACGCAATTTATAAATAGTGTTTTTGGAACAGTAAAACGAAATCGAACCAAATCCACGCGCACAACACTCTAAATAATGGTTAATTGTAGCTCCAAGCAAAAAAGGACTACAATTAACCCCAAATACTACCTTTTTGAGTCGAAATGTAAGTTCTTTACCATCTTCAGTTTGCTTTACTTTCCGAATCCTTCAGACCAAACCCTTCCATTGCGAACGAAATCCGTTCTTCTCCTTTCACCTCTACCTTCAGAAAATTCATTAATCTGGAAAGTCTGCCCTTCATCGAACATTGCAGCATAGGTTTGCGTGGTCACGCCTAATATTTTTAGCGCACGTAGCTGCGACTCGATTTTGTCATACAGAGCTGAAACTGATAAACGCTTGCCATTAACAACATTTGCTAAAACCAACTTGAATAACTCTCTGACGTAAAATTCTACCAACACTTCCTCTCTACCAAACCGCGCCCTTAAGCAATCACGCGATCTGGTTTTTGGCGTGATGATTTGTAATAATAAAGAAATTTGTCCTCGGAAACTATATTTTCGTCTTCGTGAATCTTTTTGAACTGGCTCCATAAATTGCAAGCAATCTTTTAGTTCACCGCCAAACTTTTGAAATTCTAATTTTGGTAATTAAAACTCACCGTTTGTCGCATATGAAAGCGGACTTGATGACGCTTGACTTCGCCGCGACAATATATCTATATCATCCTGTGCACGCTTTAACTGGTTATATTGTACTTAAATTAAACTCTTTATCGACAAGCAACATCCAATGTGAATCGGTTATATCAAGGACCGCGGCATTAAAAAGTTTTTCTTTTCAACGCTTGCATTTTCACTCACTTAACTTAGGAATAATCGTTAATAAAAGCACTCTTCTTCAAGTATCATTACCTTTGCAGCACTAAAACACTTTAACAAAACAGTCCTGTCGCCAATTTGCTTCGTAAACAAATAAAATTACTGTGTGTGGTTTCAAAATGTTTTGAATGTAGAAACGTTGACTAAAACAGCAACCCAAGCCGCATTTTAACGATTTTTATAATTTTAAAAACAGAAAAAACACCACTGAAAAACACCATTCAAAAATGTTCTTTTGTTTTTTTTCTATGTAACGAAAACGATTTGAAAAATACGTACACGCAACTTTAAAATTTTCTTTAAACACATCGATTGAGTGGTTTTCAAAATAACCTGTTTTAAAATTTTGGATCAGTCGCCATGTCGTTATTTGATAAAATAGATTGTTTTAAAGAATCGAAAAGCAAATGCTGAAGGTTTTTGTATTTTTAAAATTTTCCTTAAATTAAAGGAGTAATAACAATTTTTCGAAAAAGAAATAAACCCCAATAACTATAAACTGGGGCTCCAAATCAAAAATTTCAACTAAGCAAAGTTGTTTGTTTCAATGAGCTCTAACTGCCATTTTCGTGTGTAACAACTTAGTATTAATACCCTGTATACATTTTGTAGAACGACATTGACGCGTTCAATTTTTCATTTATTGACACTGTATAACCTATGCAAAATATCTAGTTTTGGAGCAATAAATTTATTGTTTCAATATGAATACATTACAGACCACATTAATAAGAAAAATACATTTCAATAATTAAATCAGTTGCTAAACAAACATTGTTCTACCTGCGAAAGAAATAAATATTATATTATAAAATATACAAAATACTTTATACTTATAACATAGGTATTTTTTTATAACTAAATTTTAACTGTACATTGTGATAATTCGTTGAACAAATAAAATTTAGTTAGTATCGTAAAAATAATGGTCAGGTGTTACACAACATCAGAAGTATTACAATAATACCTATATAAAACTACTCCAAATAAATGCCTACCTTTATTTCTTAGACAGACGGCGACTCGAGTTTCGATTGCCATCTTTCATATTCAACGTAGTTTCTTTTTGCTCTTCTGATTTAGATTGTACTTTCTCCATAAATTTCTCAATAAAATCGGTGCAATCAAGATTCTCCTCAGGTTCCCAACTATCTTGGGAACTTGAATAACCCTTCCAAGAAACCAAGAATTCGCGCTGCCCGTTCTTCTTAACCTTAACGTCCAATATACGTTCAACTTCAAACTCATCGTCCGATTCCCAATCTACTTTCGTTTTCTGCTTTTTCGGAGTTTTCTTATCCTTTTTCTTTTCTTTTTTGCCAGATTTGTCGGTTTCTTTTTTGCTCTTTTTGGACTGGATTTTTGATTTTCTTCCCTTTTTGGGCGATACATTCTCGTCGTTTGATTTTTGTTCTTTGAATTTTTTAATCAGCTTTGGGCAATCTAACGTGCTTTCGGGCTCCCAAGTGTCTCCATCCTGGTCGTATCCTTTCCAACGAATTAAATAGTGTTTCACGCCTCTTATCGTCTTTTCGTCAATTACTTCTTCTACCTGATCACAATTAACAAGATAAGTTTCTCGTAAAGCAAACAAGAATAAATTAATATTTATAAATTTATATAAATGAACTCAATTATAATAACGATGACCTAGGTGAAGGCCATATGCATCAATCATGCCTAAACAAAAAAATAAACTGAGAAAATTATATTTGAAATACTTGGAAAAGAAATGTGTTACACTCACACACAACGGTAGTAATTTTGAAAGCTCAAACGCAATCAAGAAATATTCTAAAGATTAACAACTAATTATTGACAATATTCAAGAACATGGAACAAGTACAGAATTCAGTAGCCCTATATTAACAAAATCCGGAAGTTCTTCATTGGGTGAAGAAGTTATACCTTCGGGTCTTTCCGTGTCACATCAACACACTTTTAACAACTTTTTTCCCTCGCCATCTCAGGTTTCCATAAAATTTGATACATAGGTTACCTTCATGCAGGAAAAGGTTTTTTTTTTCAAAATTTGAATTTTTCAAAATACGCACTTTTTAAAAAGTAAGTAAGCCTCTTGAACTATAGCCCATAATATGTGGATTTTCCTTAGTTTTTGTTATTAATTAAAGTTAATTTTCACCAAATGTAGTAAAGTATTATAATCAAATGCCGATTGAACCGCAATGCAAATTACAACATTTACATGAATATAATGTGACGAACAAAATAATATACAGTAGGTGGTACTAATGAAATCACAAAGATTTTTTCATTTCAAATAGAACATGTTTAAAAGAACAAACATACCAAGAAACTATTGGCTGCAGTGTATCTCAAGAGCTTCATGGGTCTTTTTTTCTCCATTAAACATTTTATAGACTCACCCTGTCGTTGTAACTAGATTACAAAGAATGTTTGTGACACTAAGCCACAAAATGCTGGGTTTTCTTGGAAAGGTAAATGATGGAGCAGGTCGCGCAGGATAGAAGAATGTGAGTTTGACTTCAATTCTTGATTCAGGTGAATTTGAAAATGGTTTGACTACTATTCTTGACTTGCTTGTTGGTATGGGGATAAAAGCATGCAGCTTCTTAATACCTTTGATCGTTAAAGCATAACTAAAGTGTTTCTCCAAGAATCTTTCTGTTTCAATATGGTCTTCTTGGGTGGAAAATTCAAAGTTTACCGACTTGATGTTTTCAACTGCCCAGTCGAAATGATTCTTTGGGAATAGAATTTGATTTCAAAAGATCTCAGCAAACTTGCCTTAGTAGATAACATTTTGAGAGTAACCCTAAAGCCATCGCAAGGCCTCTTACCATGCGTCAAAATCCTCCTTATGATGGTAAAAATTTTCAAAAGCTCTTTTTGTTCTTGTATTCCCTGCACACCCGTTACAAAAATAACAGACTTTTTGACAAGATCAAATTCAGTGTTTAAGAACTAGATTAATTTCTTTTGACAGCAACACACAACTGTAGTTGTGTGTTCAAGGTAATTGAAAATGATTACATAGCTAGTGTTTTAGTTCATTTTTTTAAAAATAAATTATACGTATGGGTGGATGGTGGCATAATCGATCGCCCAGTGATATCCTTGAGCCTCATCTTGAATGACAAAGCTGAAATTTTTTGAAAAATCATCAATCACACAGGATTCTCCAACTTTTAGATTTCCTTTAACATCACTCAGAAAAGAACTCTGGTACTTTGCAATAAAGTCATGGATTCCTAAAGCAGTAATTTTATAGAGAACAATTCTATGAACTCAGATGTGTTCTTTTCAAATTTTTTTTAGGGTAAATGGTGTTTATTTAATACAATTTCAAACTTTAGCAAAGTCCTTCGTCAGGCAGTATAAATTAAATTAATTTGACAATTGTAAAACTAAGGTAAGTAAAAACAATAACTCGTAAGGGAGCTAAATAATTGGCGCAAGCTTATTTAGCTACAGCATTTGCTCGAAGGTCTAAAGGAAAACCACCATAAAAACTCTAGACGTAGCTTAAGTGTAATTGATGGACAAATTAAGATTAGAAAATAACAGGTAACCAGGTGTCAGATAGTTCGTAACCACTGTCTCTATTGAAATTGTTAGGATGTTTAATAATTTCAATAGCTTCTGTAATCTTTCTTGATTTCCAGTTCTTTATTTTAGAAATTGTTTTAGTTTTCTCAAAGTTTACCAGGGGTGTTAGTTGAAATTTGCCGGTTTTACTCATAGATGTCGCTAGAGATATGTGTACATTTCTATTATTTCGCATCTATGTAATATTTTTCTATTGACATTAATCTTGAAAAATACACAAGTTACAATCTGCCAAAATAATAGCATCATAGTTGTTTAGCTCAGTGAATATGTCGAGCTATGATGTCGAGTTTCGTTCCAAGTAAATCGCATTTGCGGCATTCGTTGCTTTTCTTATTTCATCAAACGAAAAAAGCAGTTGAAGCTCATCAGTTGCTGGTAGAAACTTATGATGAACATGCTCCAGTGATTAGAACATGTGAGACATGGTTTCGTCAGTTTAAAAGTGGAGATTTCGAATTAACAGACAATGAACATCCTGGTGCTGCGAAAAAGTTCGAAGACGAGGAATTGCAGGCGTTATTGGATGAATACCTAACCCAATCGCAACAACAATTGGCACAAACACTACATGTGACCCGAGGAGTTATTTGCCAACGTTTAAAAGCCATGGGAAAGATCCAAAAGTATGGAAAATGAATACCACACCAACTGAACGATAGACAAATGGAAAATTAAAAAACTATTTGTTAAATGCTGCTTCAAAGGTTTGAAAGGAACACTCTAAAAGCATTGAATTGGGAAATATTATCGCACCCGCCGTACTGTCCAGACCTCGCCCCGTCCGACTATCACATTTTCGCATCGATGGGACACTCACTCGCAGAGCAGCGCTTCGCCAATTTTAAAGAAGTCGAAAAATGGTTCTTCGAATGGTTTGCCTCGAAAGAGAAAAAGTTTTTTTGGAGTGGTATCCATGATTTGCCTGAAAGATGGGCAAAATGTGTAGAATCCAATGGTCAATACTTTGAATAAAAATTTTTTAAGAATCTCTTTTGAATTAAGTGTTTCCTTTATTGAAAAAACCGGCAAATTTCAACTAACACTCCTGGTATATCATGAAGAGTGTCAAGTGCATGTTCGGCAATGTCTTCTATGTTCTTTTAATCTCGTATCTATAGTTCTACCAGTTTCGCCAATATATACCTTGCCAGAGCCAGAGGTACATGGAGCTTGGTACATTCCACAAGTATTGTAAGGTATTTTGTCTTTTATAGGATTCAACATATTTTAAATTTTAGTTGTAGTGTTATAATCTACTTTTATCTTATATTTACTTAGTATTCTTCCAATTTTGTCATTTATTTTGGAAACAAAAGGTAGAATAACAAAGTTTTGGTTAATAGTTGAATCATCTGTTAAAGTAGGTCTTGTCTTTTGTCGAAGAAACTTTTTAATTTGTTCTTTATTAAAACCATTTCTTATAAAAACTTTCTTGAAGTGTTCTAACTCGTCTTGTAATTTATCTTCGTGACAAATTATCGTTGCACGATTATATAATGTACGAATCGTTCCAAGTTTCTGAGCTGGATGATGGTGAGAATTTGCGTTTATGTATTGATCTGTATGTGTTGGTTTTCGATAAACTGAATGTATTAAAGTACCATCTGGTTTTCTTTCTATTTTTACATCAAGAAAAGGTAAGATACCATTAATTTCTTTTTCAATACTAAATTTTATCTTTGGATGTTGATTGTTAAGGTATTGAAGAAAAATTTGTCGTTCATCTTCACCATAAGACCAAATCGCAAAAACATTATCTACATATCTAAGCCATAATTTTGGTTTTTTAGGTGCAGATTTTAAGGCTTCTTCTTCAAAATGTTCCATATAATAATTAGCAATAGATGGAGAAACAAAAAAAATGAGGTTGTCAAACAATGTTCAAATAACTTGATGGTATTATTATCAAATTGTCGTTGCAAAAGACTTACAGCCGTATTCATAGTCGTTCGCCGGCGACTCGCTGGCGTTTCTCTCAGTTTCTCCGCTCGCCAGAAGGAAATTTCAATGCATAATCGTTCGCTAGCAACGACGCGCATGCGTTCTAGACGTCTTTCAAGATCTCGTGAACTGTGGCGCTGTAGTCTGTATATGTCAAATTATTGTTATTATCCGTCTCACAAACATTCCCCGGTACATTTTTTCTAACCTATCTTTGCTTTTATCGTTGTATTTGTTGTTAATAAGTCTTTAGGTATTATTACAAATAAATTAATTTTTATTTAATAAGTAAATATCTGATTATTTTTAATTTTTATTGACGTGAGTGCTTTTGAAATAGACTAACGTTTTTGGAATTCAGATAGATTTGTCAAATTTTTGACTTTTAGTATATTAGTTCCGATTTTCGACTCAAGGTCACAGTTCACGACATAATGAAATGCCTCTACCACAAACTTCAGTAAAAACCAGGCAAGTCGCTGGCGAACGGTTGGAGGTAGTCGATACCATCTCCGGCAATTCTCTGGCATTTGCCAATTGCGAATTTTCGTTATTTTTAAAAATAAAATGGAACGTGAATTAAAAATAATTTATAATGCACACAGAGAGATTTTTGATCTGCAAATTTACATACCTCGTCGGTATCAAATAAAGAAACCAGTATAAATGTTTTTCTTTATATTTTTATTTCATTTTTCTTATTTAAAAGCTGACATCTGAGTATTAATTTAAATATTATAGGTATATTCGAGACATGGAAAACTAATTAGAAGTTTATAATGAAGATCAATTTAAAAATGGTACAGATTTAGAAAAATTATAATACAAGACCACAAACGAAATTACTAATAGAGGATTACCGGTTCTTGTATTAATTTTATCTATCTGAAATTGAATAAAAACATTTCTTTTTCATCGTAAAAACACAAATAATATGTTTACTATCGTACATAGATAACCAGTTGCAGAAATTTGATATATTTAAACAAGTGCATTTCATGTAAACATGTAAAGAAATGAAATGCGCATGATCAGTAAGACAAACTTTTGCCGGCGTGGCGAACGACGGGAGAACGACTATGCAACACAAATTATGTTTTAGCTGTTCGCCGGAGAAACCTCCAACGAAACCGCCAGCAAATCGCCGGCGAGTCGCTAGCAACTCGCCGGCGATCGTCTATGAATACGGCTGGTAAAGTATCAAATATTGGTACTTGAGTGAACAACGAGGAAGCATCAAAACTAATCATTAAATCATTTGAAGATCATTTCTGTTTACTAATTACTTCAATGACATGTTTTATGTTCTTTATAAATGAACTACTCAAGCCAATATAAGGTTTCAGTATAGCATTTCAATACATATATAGTTCATAAGTTGTAGATCCAATACAGCTAACAAATGGTCGAAGAGGTGCATTTGGCTTATGTATCTTAGGTCGAGGGGTTGACTACGTAAATGTCAACGCAAATGTGGCAGTTTTCGCACAAATGCACAATTTTGTAGCAAATGTCAAAAATATCTCGAAAATGCCGCAATTTTCTCGCAAATGTCGAAATTGTTTGGCAAATGTCGCGATTTTTCTAGCAAATGTCAAAATTTTTTCACAAGTGTCGCAATTTTTTTTGCAAATGTCACATTTTTTCGGAAATGTATGATACCTACACAAAAGAAACTGTAATATTCGATTATATTCTAAGAGTAAAATATTTAAATAACTACATTTAAGTAATACGCCATGTCAAAGTCTTATAGGTACTTACTTATTGTTTTCGTAATATGTTTGACGTTTTTGCTTCATTCGATCATTACAATAAGAAATTAAATGAAATAGAAGAAGTATTACAAAAAAGAATTCGATTAATTAATTCAGACTTCTCCGAGGACTTATCTGAAGATGAGTCGAGCAGGAAAGTAACTCATCAGGATTTTCAGAGTTACAATTTCGTTTCTGGCGAACCCTCCACTATAAAAATAAAAAACTGGTGTGGCCACCACACGACTTTCCTATAAGGAATGAATGTCTACATATTTTTTTAAGGTTATGTTGTCATAAAACCACTTTGAAGTAATATGTTTGTATTAAAAACGATTAGTAAATCGCCAATTAACCAGACTTTTGTGCAACCGGCTATTTATTTTTTCTAAAAAAAAATCGTCGCAGGCAAGATTCGAACCTAGATTGAATCAAGTGGACGAGGTAAAAAAAACTACTCTTAGAAAATAATGAACTTCGTGCTATGCTATATGAAGAAGCTAAATGACCAGGTTACTAGGTAATAGTTATATTATAGTACTTATGAATGATTGTTAAATCTTTTTTTTGTTTTAGAGTGAGTTCGGATCGTCTAATGAGATTTAAGACATTAAAAGGTAAGCAAAGTGGTCAAAGTGGAAGTATTTTCATTGAAAACGACTTATATTATGCAGTGTACTATTCTGATTTGTGGTACATTAGAAGAGTGTTAGAAGTTCTACCAAATACAATAAAAATTAACTTCTTGCAAGCATCACTTCAAGAATTTTTTTGGCCCAAGTCAAATGATATACAAAATGTACATGTTGATTATACATTTTTTGGTCAAATAAATATAATTGGAACAGGTTCATTCACAATTAGCCAGATGGATAGCCTTAATGTTACCTTTAAGTATAAGGAATTAAAACGAATTATAAAGTGAAATTAATTTTTTTATTTATGTAAAAACAATGTACTCGCTATCTCTCGCCAATTCTTTCATTTTGTCATAAGATCAATAAAAACCATGTACCAAAAATTTATTATAAATCAACCAACGCCTATATAAATACCTACAATTAAGAACTCCCAAGATCCTCCAAACTTTTTTCGAAACCTTTTTTTACATTTATCGAAATTTTTTATCTACCCTGATCTATATCACTATTTCGCTCAAATAAATACAACCTACATTACGATTGCGAAATATAGTTTAAGTTTTAAAACGAACATGACTGAAGCAAACTATCAACAGTTGGAAAGTCAACTGTGTGCCATCATCGCATTCAAAAAAGTATGTTGATTTAAAAAAACAAAAAAAAAGTGACGCAATTTTCTCGCAAATGTCGAAATTTTATTGTAAATGTCACAATTTTCTCACAAATGTCGCAATTTTCTCGAAAATGTTACAAATGTGAGAGAAACTCGCAAATGTGTACACAACTTTTGTATGTGGTTAACCCCTCGTCTTAGGTAATCCATAGAACCTTGGAATAAGAGGATCTTGTGGTGTTAGTTTCTTAATGGTCTCCGTTGATAGATTACTTTCTTTTAATAATTTTGTTGTTAATAATTTGAACTTGTTATTAGGATTTTGAAGTTTTGTGTAAGATGTGGAATCCTTAAGCTCTTAGTTTTGTTAATGTATTCCGTTTTATTCATTAACACAGTAGCTTTTCTTTTGTCGGCTGGTACAATTATAAGATTGTTATTTATGGTGAAACTTCTTTTCAAATGTTTCTAATGAACATCGGTCTTCAGTCGCCCACTGACGGAAGGTTATTTTCTCAATCATGTTTTCCTCAAACTTTTCGTCTAAAATAATCTTAATTTTTTCTATACCTGGACAAGAGGAGCAAATGTTTGTACAACAGTCAATTGAAGGGGGGTTACACAAAATATTTGACAACAATGTTTGGATGTTGTTAAGTCGCCATTTGTAACTATGTTCAACTTGGCATTCTCGGTAATAAGCTTTACATTTTGATGTAATGTGCATACACACAGTGAGTGTGTACCACTCTGGCCCACTAAAATACAATACTTCGGACTTAGCCTATTTAACACTCAGTAAGTATTGAGTTTTTTTTAAATTCTTTCAAAAATAGTTTGTTAATTACTGAGAAGTATTTGATTATTTACAATTTTTAGTAATAAAAGTGTCTAAAAATGTCAACTTTAGACGTATCACAAAAATCATACGCAATAATTTTTTTATAATTTATAAAAATACTGTACTTATTACTCAGTATTATTTTGGCAATACTCTCTATTTGAACTGAACTAAATTGCTAATTTTATATAAAATAAATAATGATGTTATGTCAACAGGGAATAATCAAACTTATATTGCATTATTTTCTAAGTGATTTTCAGTCACAAGCAAAACTCACATTTTTCAATAATATTTTTAAGTATGAACCCATTGCTGCCCCATCATAATTTTTATAACAATTATTAACCTTATCAACTGAATTTTTCAATTTTTTAAAACGTGCGCTTTTTGAGAAATTCAAATTTTGAAGAAAAAAACTTCCTCTTAACCGTTAAGCTGCATGCCATAAGTCTTAAAATTAGCTTTAAAATGACAAAAATTTCAATTCTATCTTGTCCTTGTCTAGGAGCGCTGCAATTTCAATTTAAAGATGACGCGATTTTCGGAAACTTGACATAGCTATATTTTGAAAACCGTTGCTGCTGAAATTTTGCATTTTTCTTAGCCTAAATGAAGGTAACCTATGTACCAAATCTGAGATGGTGAGGTTTAGTCACTGTGTTGATTTGACATGGTAGGCATTTTGAAACAACAAAAGCAAGCGAAAAGGCAACAAAGAATAAGAAAAAAAAACTTCAACCTTGAATAAAGAAAAAAGATTATTCTTCAAGCAGTGATAATCATCCCTAACAAGAAAAGAAATCCCAAATATGCTACCGGTGTGAAGTCACCCATAAATCTAGCCATAAAAATTCTACAGCAATTTAAGTAACTCAAATAAAGATTTAAAGAATCTATTTGGTAATAATAACTTAAATTATAAATATTACAAGTTTATTAGAGTCTTATCTATTATAATTTATCAATGCTTAAATTATTTGTTTCTAAACTATCACAAAATTAATAAGTGTAACTTTAAAGTCGATTTAAAGTACGAGTGCGCGGTTTAATTTTTATGCAAATTGGTACACTTACAGTATAGGCCATGTATAATAACATATTAAAAAACAAAAGTGTAACTATTTTTATAAAAACAGTTATTTAACATTAACAACATTTAATGTCGCCCAGAACCTGTAACTACAAAGCTAAACTTTAAACTCGATTAAAACTATGAGTTACAGGCCGCGGAGCATACGTGTCGTTAAAGTTAAATAACTTTTTTTGCAAAAATAGTTATACTTTTGTTTTTTAATATGTTATTGTACATGGTCTGTACTGTAAGTGTGGCAATTTGAATAAAAATTAAACCGCGCACTCATGCTTTAAATCGACTTCAAAGTTTAGCTTCGTATAGTTACGGGCCGCGGAGCATTAGGCGTCGTTAAAGTTAAATAACTTTTTTTGCAAAAATAGTTACAGTTTTGTTTTTTAATATGTTATTGTACATGGTCTGTACTGTAAGTTTGCAAATTTGCATGAATATTAAACCGCGCACCCATGCTTTAAATCGATTTCAAAGTTACACTTATTAATTTGGTGATAGTTTAGAAACAAATAATTTAAGTATTAATAAATTATAATAGATAAGACTTTATTATACTCGTAATATAATATTTAAGTCATTATTACCAAATAGATTCTTTAAATCTTCGTTTGAGCTACTTAAACTGCGGTAGGATTTTTATGGCTGGATTTATGCGTAACTTCACACCGGTAATATGCTAGCATTATACAAAGAATATTTCAAAAATAATAAAATTCTATTTCAAATAAACGATACAGACATCAGTGTTATAAAATACAACCAAATATTACAGTAACTGGCACAACCAAAAGTAATTATTTCTGAAGCAAGGCTGAAATACCAGTTTCCGGATGCTAACAGAGCATAATTGTTGAATTATGCAATTGCTCATTTTATTTTGGTGTCAATTACTAACACTCTAATATATCCAGCATCAGAAATTTTTATTTTTTCAATATCAACTACTGAAGTATTTTTAAAAATGTAATAAAAAAATGTCTACTGTATTTTTTATGCAATGATTTATATTGTTATATTTAAAAAAAATTGTACTGTGTCAATATGGAAAAACTGGAAAACTTAAATTTTGAGAAGAAAAATTCACATTTTCATCACTAGTGTCAACTACTAGTACATCTACCTTAATTGTTCCATGTTGAGCCAAACAAGCATAAACATAAACAAAATATGTAGTGTACGCTATTATAAATTTTGAGATACATTATTCTTTCAAGTCACATTTGGAAAGAACAAGTAAAAAGCAAAACGGGGTAAACCTTGTCCTTAAAGAATTTGGCTGAAAAATATTAGGTCAGTAATATTGTATTAGGTAATTTGTTCATAGTGTACTTATTTTATGTGTAGTTGAAGCAAAATTATTAATACAACCCTAGCGAATATTAAGCCCGTCACTAATGGTAACCAATAAACACATGTTAAAAATACGATAATGTAAGATCAGGTAAACAATAAAATATAATTAACGGAGATAAAGTAATACACTGAATGTGATCAAGCCAGAACAATTAAAAAACCCAATGATAAACAGTCAACAGTTTCCATGAACATATCATGTAATAACAATAACATTAAAAGAAAACTTCAAAAAGTTGAATGCAAACTCAAGTATCCTTAGGTAATGAACAACACTAAAAACCTACAATTCACCTTCATTGATCATCATTGTTGTAAAAAGAAAGCGTTAAAATGAATCCAAAAGTTTAAATTTGCATTAACCGTACTTTAATAAACGCACCTCATATTGGGTATCATCTTCTTCATCCTCGCTTTTCTCCTGTTCTACTTCCCCTTCGTCCTCTGTTAATTTTGACTTTTTTGATTTTTTCGGAGACGAAGTTTTTCTCCTCTCCGATTTTCTCTTTTTCGATTCGGGTTCCGACAGGGAAGCATCGTCGCTGGTTTTGACATCTTCTGAATCAACGCCGTTTTCTTCTTTAGCAGCATTTTTGCTTTTTTCCTTGCGAGATCGTTTTTTCGTCATGGCGTTACCACGGCAATTTAATCCAAACAATAATTAACTGTTTCTAATACACACCAACGTACTTATGTTGAAAAACCGCAACGAGAACGAATAACGAACAAAAAACTCAAAAAAAGCTTGTGTATAGTACCAACCGTACCAACATATGGTACCAACTTTCAACGTAAATGCGCACAAAAACAAATTTTCCTAAAAACTTTATATATAGAAAAATTCAAAATAATTCTTCTACTTTCAATTTATAACAATAATTTATGTTTAAAATATAGAAAACACAAGCATGATTACTTTATTTTATTGTTTAAACAAATCGGATTACTTAATTCATCTTTAGTTACAACTTATATCATAAACAATAATATTGGAATTTACTGGTAAACAAACGGTTGGCATCAGCAAACAAGTCACCCAAGTCACCAGATGGGGCGTGACGTAAAACGCTTTAATTTGAAATTTGAATGGTACATTCAGTGTAAAAAGTATTTGCTTAGTAAATTCAAGCCATATTCAAATGTTTTAATTAGAGGTTACGTAAACGTCATTGTACGCTAAGAATTTTTTATTGTCATAGAATCAATTTCAGAAGCATATTTTGCTTACCGCCTAATTCTGCCGTGTTTATTTTGAATTAAACTGCGAGAATATTTGAAGCCATTTAAGAAACAAATACAATATTCTAGTAGAAGATAAGGCAAAAACATAAAAGATAATCGTAAGAAATTGATTTTAGTAAGTCTTAAAGGAGATTCACCTGTGTAAATAAACAAGTGCAAATCGGTGCGTTTTAACGCATGTGCGTAGCGATAAATGTGATTATCTATCTAGAATGCGGACAACAAACAAAAGAATGGCCCAGTAAAAGCAGTAGGTGAGAATAAAACTACTACATCATCGAGAAAAAACCACTCACAAGTTTAAGGATGTGCCCTTAAATTTCATGGTCAACCTATCACAAACATCGTCGTCTTTGATAGTGCTTTACGCGGATAGAACCGCTTGAAATTTTACAAATTGTTCCTGACTACAGCCAAGGAAATTATGAGTTATTAATTTAACGCCTAGAAAGGAGGAGAAGGAGGAGGATGTGGACCCACCAACCACCCGAACTTGCTTGGTTGAAGTTCGCCACATAGAGGATTGAACGATTTAGGATATAAATTTCTAGATGAAGGATCATCTGTTCAGACGAGTCGGATGGGCTATATTACAGGTTCGTGCTTAGAGAGCACGAGGTTCCGCGAGGCATCTACCTTTCGGCTTATCCTCGCTTCTTAGGCTAGAAACTAAGTAGGCGCGAAAAGGTAACGTGGTATTGTAATGGACAGGATGAGACCAGTTAGTCAAGTCAGCTACGATTAAAAAGAAACTGAAAATCTTAATAAAACTAAAAATAATCAAAATAAGATACCCTAAAATAATAAGCCCCCCTGCAATTAAATAACTAAATAAATACCCTATTTCGTCGTAGCTGACTGTATAAATAAATCAAAATGCCATGCAAAAATAAATTAAGTTAGACTCTGGTTTTACGTTTGACTCTGGTCTCTTCTAGCAAATACAATGAGTTCTTTAACGTCGGACACTAGTCTAAAGATGAAAACGGGAGAATCGGGAAACGGGTTCACTATGTTCTTAGGGTACTCCGGTCATCATCGAACTCCCGACAAGCAAGAATGCTATGTGACGGAGTATCAGAAACACCAGACGAGAGAAATCGGTCGCATTAGCGTTTCAGATGGCAACGGAACCTGGCGTGCGAAGTGAGAATTTGGACGGCCGCTCGTCCTAGATCGTCGGACATGTTGATCCAGTTTAGGATATTTAGTGTCATCGAATAGGCGTTACGCCACTTATGGGATGTATCCCACAGCCACTGTCATTCATCCAAAATCAAACTCTTGAGATGGCGCTTGACGGCCGAAAGGGATTGAAAATTTGCGGTCGAAACTTGCTAGTCTAAAAAGGTACAAGTGCCTGCAATAGGAGATGCAGATGGGGATATTTTGCCGCGACGCATAAGGAATCGATAGGAACTGTACGATATGCCGCGAAGGAATAAGAACTGTAGAGATGCCAGTTTCCTGACAATATGGGTATGTTTTAGTCTATGGTACAAAATGTCTAAACCATATGTGAGCATGGAGATGACTGCACTATTGAAAATGGTCACTAATTATTGTAGGTTTTATTTACGACGAGAATACTTGTAAAACAAGTGCAAGACACTCGTAGACTTGTTAACTACATAGAAACAGTGTTTGACGAAGCTCAATTTATAATCAAACAAAAGTCCGAGGTATTTGAATTCGAAAACCCTTCGAACTGGAATATCGTTTAGTTGAACTGTGGGATCTCTTGACAACGGGGAGCCAAAGATCATGTACTTCGTCTTGTCAGCTGAGACTGTCAATTTCTTGTTGACACTCCAGCGAGTCAGAATGTCTAGGCACTGTCGTGATTTTGCTTCTAGGTCGCGTCTATTGTCTGCTGATACAGTGATAGTAATATCATCCGCGTAGGCAAAAATTTCGCAGTTATCAGGTAAGTCTCGTTCAAGTAAGAAATTAACGTTCCACAAAGTTAGCCCGAAAACCGAGCCCTGGGGGCAATCTTTTGTCAGTCGTTTTGTATAAGAACAGCCAGAAACATTCGTGGAATAAGTGATCGAGCGATTCGATAAATAACTACGAATGACGCGCACTGCGTCTGCAGGTGCTCCCTTGACGACGAGAGCTTCAATTATTAATGGCCACCATACGTTATTGAACGCTCCGGAAACGTCTATAAAAATGCAGAGTCTATACTTGGAGATGTTCGTTTGTACTTTTGTCATTAATTTACGAATGGCGTATGTTGTCGATTTGCCAGGAACAAAGCCATATTGGCTAGGATGAATAGTCGTTGTGGAGTGATACTGTCATGTAATTTCTTTAACTTTAAAAGTTTAACTAATTCTGAAAGTAGCGTTATATCGGACGGTACGAATTAGGGCTGACAAGATCTCTCTTATCAGGCTTGAGATTCGTGATTAGCCTACCAGTTTTCAGTTGGAAAATACCCGCATTGAACACAAGAATTAAATAGGTCAATGAACGTAGAAGAGAGGGAATCTTGTACGACTGTTCTTAGAACGTCACAGTGTACTCCGTCGGGTCCGGGAGTTTTATTCTTGGGAATCCTGCTAGCCACCAACGCTATGGCCTCTTGTAACCACCCAGTCTGGTCGGGATTTAATATTTGCTAAATCGGGATCTAATTCGAGCTTAGTAAAGATCTTCGTCTGGGAAAAAGGAACTAACAATTGACTTAATTGTGTCTTGCTCTGTGAGCGTCTATCTGTCACCGTCACGGACGTTAGAGCATAGTCGGATAGCCAGGATCTTTTGGTGAGGAAATTCTATAAACTAATCCCCACGGACTCGCTGCCAAACTTTTCTCAACAAACCTTTGTCATGAGCTAAATTTTGCATTTTTCACTGCCAGTTTGTCCCGGTGAAGCGGCGCCATTTAGCCATTGAGTTTTTAGCTCTGCTGGGGCTTTTTGTGTTTGCTTTTTTAAGCAACGTACAACTCGCTTTAACCTATTTAGTTTTGGACTCTACCACGGTACACCAGCTCTAGAATTCGAGCGAACTCAGTTATTAAGCCTAGTCAGCTTATCAATTGAGACGAGAATTAGGATGATGGCAATTAGCTCCACGTGGAAGATAAGTAGAAGAAGGGCGCTGACGGTTAAATAAAAAAAAATAAGTCGGTGGTCATTTTCAATCGCCTCAGGGATTACTTCCCAGTTAGAAATTTTCCTTGCTAAAACTTGCGATGCTAGAGTGATATCAATATGTGAAGAACCTTAGCGACTAGCAAGGTTGGTTGGACTCATTTACAACACATAGGTCACGTTCACCCACAAGATTCTCTACGCTTCTGCCTCGTTCGACAGTAAACTAAGAAGTGCCAAAGCGGCGATTTAGAATTAAAGTCACCTACTATAATAATTGGGACGCTTCTTAGTTTGTCCAAAACTCTGTCTAGATGTTGTAGATTAATGCGAACATCCTCGTTTGGTGGCCAATATACGCCAACGATACCCAAGGAGGTGTTTCCAACTGTAATCATGGATACGGCAGCGCAGTCATTAGTTAGATGACTGAGGGTAACTATGCGGTGATTCTGTTGATGGGCAACGCCGCCCCAGCTAGCCTATACTTTGAACCAGAACGATAAATAGGGCTCTTGGGTCAGTAAAATGTTATTGTCGGCGGAGAAGCCCATGACTTCCAAAGTTGCAGTACGAAAACGCTGAAGATTCATTTGCGCAATCCTAAGTGTCAGAGCAGCGTCCTCAAGCCTTATTAGGTACGCCGGACAGTTATTAGAAGACGCCTTATGTTTTACCATCTTGCCTTTATGGCCATATCTGACACAGTTTACACATCAGGGTCTCGTTTAGTGTTTGGGCAATTTTTAGTTTCGTGCTTTTCAGCACAAATACCGCATTGAATTTTGCTTTTACATTCACCTGATTGGTGACCGAACTTTTAGCATTTATAGCACCTTATGATGCGTACATGGTCATTGACCCTGCATGAGTTCCATGCAAGGTAAACACGACGACTGGCCGCGAGGTAGTTTTTCGCCTCCGGAGTTAGTTCAATTATCAAATTGCAATTGGATCTATCGCTGGGCCCGAATTTGAATAGCACCTTCAGGTGTTTTCTGGCCTGGTGCGTTATTTCATTAGTGGCAGCATCGAAGTTTTGCTCAAGGATCGCCTCCTTTATCTGCTCCAGGGGAGAAGTTAGTAGGAACGTCCGTGATAGAGATCCTAGGAAGGATCTTGCCTTGCGATCTGATGACTCCAAGCGAACGGAGTTTTGTCCCATTTTCGTCACTTGGTCTAATCTTACACCGAGCGTGGTAGGATTAAGGACTGTGATGAACATAGTTTTAGTCTCGTCAGATGTCTTCATGTTGGACTTGGGCTTGGGAACTATCACAACTGTAGATCTTGGGCTGGAGCGACGGATTTGTTAGAAAATACCTTAACTCTGTCTGCTACTCAGCGTAAGAAACAGAATCAGTTGTGACTTGTTAGATGGCTGGCGATGACAACTTGTCAATCACCGTCTTCAAGGCATGTTTGTACGCCCCTAAGAGCGTCAGAAATATCTGAATGTTGCTGCGACATTCTTTTGGCAAGAGTGGATCTACGGAAGATAGTTTAGATGCGGGACAGTACATCCATTAATTCCGTTCGTTTGGTAACGGATTCTTTGGAGGTAGAAATCAGCTTAGACATAGTTAGAACCTCTGCTTCGAAGGATTCTTCGAGTGTGGACAGTTGAGAGTCATCGGATTCGTCGTCGGACTCGACTTCGCGACGACACTTGACACTGGCAGACTCAACCTTCATGGCGGAGGCTGAGGGGACGGGAGAAGGTGCGCGCGACGGCGCGACTTTTCAGGATTACGGCGAATAACTAGTGTCGACGTAACCCTTTGGCCGTGCAACAGGATGATATTGCCGTATAAGATTTATAACCTGAGCTTTGTTACCTACCTTTAACCATGTGGAGGTAAGGTTCTAAAGCTATCCGTCTAGAGGAATTTACACTATAGAAAATCAAAGTATATATAATAATTAACATATTAATGAAATCGCCTGGTCTTAATATCACAAATCGCAGTTGCTCACAATCTAGAAAATCAGTTACCTAAGCTTTAGCTAAAGATGAAAGATTTATTCGCATATTGAAGAGAAACCAGAGTCTAGAAATAAGATATGCAAATGTTTATACCTGCAAAAGATATAAAAAAATCGGTTTCAGAAAGCTACGAAAAGTAGTCAATAGTTTGCCGCTGACATCGCCAAATTGGCACGGTTTGCGTATCCTAAGCACAAAAGATAGCTTCCTGGATTAATGGGCTATTCAAACTTTTGTAGACAGTCTCCGAGATAGCAAAACGCAGCAGACTTTACGGTTAGCTCGATCTAGTACGTTAGATGGCGCTATAGTCAACAGCTTGGAATTTGAAGCAGCAAAACATGCGTAGCATCAAACTAGTCATAAACTCCACTGTGCTGCATAAGTGACGGGGCAAACACAAGAAAGCGTCGAGGAAATACTACGACAAGTCTTTCGTGAACAAGTACTCCGAGGAAGAGAAGTGACGTGCTGGAACTGCGGCGAAGTGGACCACGTACGACCATGCTGCACTAAACTCAAAGGAAGACAAGACAAGCATCCGGAAGACTAGAACAGGTCGACCCAGTACAGCAGAAGTCGACCTTAACAAGCCACGCTTCGCGGTTACTATTCGATTTGCATCGCCTACCAAACACTTGTACAACGTTTGAGCAAAATCAATAAACGAAATGCT
Source organism: Aquatica leii (assembly GCA_035610365.1). NCBI lineage: Eukaryota > Metazoa > Arthropoda > Insecta > Coleoptera > Lampyridae > Aquatica > Aquatica leii. The sequence continues at coordinate 19,538,985 of CM069435.1, forward strand.
CAGTGACTGGCCGGCACGGGACCGACATAGACCATCATTTGCCTTGAATTTACTAGAAAATAAAAAGACATTTCTGGTAACAGTACGACTGCAAACGGCCACTGGCGAAGAACTACTTACACACGGGCAAGTTAACGTAACCATTGGTTTGGGAGTCGCATTAAGTACCTATTAGTAGTCGACATCACAGAAGAAGTTCCTGTGAATGAACATCATAGAATAATTAAGATTGACAGAGAAGAAATTCTTTTCCATTCCGTTCTTTCACTTAATCCCATATGGGGACATAGTGTGTGATTGAACCTTCAAATAGTTCGCGAGCTTTCTCTGTGATACTGGTAAAAAAAACACATCAATAAGGTTTTGTGTAGATTGCAGCTTAATGAAGTGGCTAAAAAGCTAGCGAGAACTAGAATTATTAAATACAATTTTTTTGACAAACTATTTCACAAAATCGACGGAGGTTTACGCCGTTCTCAATCAGAAAACAGCAACAGTCGTTCTGGTAAAAAACCTTTTCGATGGGTATCAGAGTTCCGTTAGAATTACATTCCAAACAAAGTCAAAACTTTGAGTGGTCTTTAGTTTCAGGAAGTTTACCGACGTTAGAAAGTTGATGAAGAAGCTATAGACTAAGTATATGCGGTAGTTCAGAAAAACACTCAAACTGCTAGCCACAGGATGAAGACCAAAGTTTGACGTCAAGGTGCGACATGGCTGTCGAAACGTCACAATGAATTAGTTTCACAAAGTTAGTAAATTTTGATAATTTGCAACGGTTTCAAACCTGAAAATTCTTAGATTTTGAAACAGCATGGCCGCGAAAGCCTTGCAAATAAAATAAAATGATTCTGTTAGTCTTTTATAAGTCAATATAACCTGCCAGAGACCTGATCCAATTTTCAACTCACAATTCACTCGATCTTCGGCATTCATTCCCATGTACATCCAGCGGATATGCAGCATATGTCCATTGTTGTGACAAAAAGACATCTTATGGACAACCATACACCTCTACCAAAAGTCAACGTAAATTTGTATCTTTTCAACATGTCCGTACCGAGGATCGGCGAAAAAAATTGTTGTGGTTGAGTATTTGAAAGCAAAGTACAAGAAGTGGTGCATAAAAAGCGAAAAAACTCGTAAGACTGTTAAGAGTTCTATGGTGCTATCATATTTCCTGTCAATTTTAGTATTTCGATATTCGTTATACAGTGCACGCCGCTTATTAGAATCACGGATAATGTTATCAAACGGATACTATTATCACTTTATTAAAGAACAGGCCAGACGTATGCTACTACATAAAAAACACACATATAGTAATCATAGTTTCGGTTTATGTTATCAATTTTCTACGCTTGTTTAATGTGAAAAATTTTATCATTGTACCCTAAACATTGTTGTTTTGCATATATAGCTTTATTTTTGTTGTTATTTATTTATTCAAATATTTTGACTGATCTACGTAGCGTTACATTATTTAAACATCTGCAAATACGTTCTTCGAGAATTAACTTGGAAAGCATGTGCGTTCTTAGAATAACTTAAATAATGTTCGGTGTTAACAAACTATTTAATGCTACAGGTCCGTTAGCTCAAAATTTTGATTTTTTTTCGAATTTCGGATATTGTTACCAAAAACCTCAAGTCTAAATGTGATTCTATTACGAGGTATGCACTGTATATGCTATATTAAATATTACCATTGTATATAACTTAAGAAGATACTGGAAAAGGCTCAGGTAGAGTCTGTTGTAGATTTCTATTTCGTATTTTTTTTTGGTTTGGCATATTTTTGAAATCCACTTACATAACAGCTGGCTTGAGTTGTGGTTTTAAGATTTGAAAGTCTTTACTAGTGTTGCTAGTATCAACTTTTCTTATTCAAACTCCCATGCTTTGTTTATTTGATGTAAGTAACGTTATTGGACAATTCTATTTGAATGTTTTTCTTAGTTTAAATAATTTGCAATTTCTTTGATACGACCACATCTGTTTCACTTACCTTCAGATTTGTTTCAACCCATTCTTACATGTTTTTTCTAAAACAACATATTGAAACGTTCGAGAAGTTATTTGCAAATGCAAGAGCCTTCTAGAAGATAGACCGAAAAATAGGGAACACTCGAGAAGGATTTCCGTACGTGTATATATACCGCCGAAACAAAATGTAGGTCAGTTATTGCTGGAATGCGAATACAGCAGTGTTAAGAAGATTATTAAAGTGGAAATAAATAAGTCGTTAGCACGCGTGTGTCTAGATAAATATACCGAGAATAATCGTGTACGTGATTTTTAGTGTAAACAAATGTGAAGCTATCCACGGACGTTATCTTATCTTCGCGTAAGTGATAGCATATTATTGTTTTATATAAATTACTGTAAGTTTTTATCCTTAGATATTTAAATTTAATTAGTTCGGTTAATTTAAAAGTGTACATATTTCTAGAATAAGTAAACGTATTTTTAGTCGTTTTAAATAAATTAGTTTTTAATAAATAAATCCGCAACAATATATATGTACATATTAGAGAACGGCATTTGACAGAATTGGTCTTTCGTAATTTTTCATTTACACTGAGTAACTAATACAAAGTATCTCCAGTTTTGGACAAACAAATTTATTGTTCCAATATGAATACATTACAGACCACATTAATAAGAAAGTACATTTCGTAAATAAAATCGCTTGCTAAACACACATTCTTCTACTTGCGAAAAAATTAAATAAAAACCAAATTATAAAATATACTTTATACTTATAACATACTTTGTTTTATAACTAAGTTTTAATGATGATTTCCTCTAGATTAAAGAAAATATTTTTTTTATATTAATTTTGCACTAAAGAGACATTTGTACTCTTTTTTCAAATTGATAATGATTATCAATAGTAGACACACTGTTTCCCTAATAACTATACACTGTGATAATTCGTTCAACAAATAAAATTTAGTTGAAAAGTAGCGAAAATAATGGTCAGGTGTTACTCAGCATCGTGATATTGAACTCTGCAAGTAAAGCATTACAATATTATTCAAAACTACTTCAAATTTATGCTTACCTTTGTTTCTTAGAAAGACGTCGACTCAATTTTCGACTGCCATCTCCCGAGTACATATTCAACGTAAAACGTTTCGTTGGTGTTCGGTTTAACCGTAATTCTTTTTGTTCCACTGATTTAGCTTGTTGCACTTTATCCATAAATTTCTCAATAAGATTGGTGCAATCAAGGTTCTCCTCAGGTTCCCAACTATCTTGGGAACTTGAATAACCCTTCCAAGAAACCAAAAATTCGCGCTGCCCGTTCTTCTTAAAATAAACGTCCAATATACGATCAACTTCAAACTCTTCGTCCGATTCCCAATCTACTTCAGGAAGACCTTTCGTTTTCGGCTTTTTCGGAGTTTTCTTGTCCTTTGTATCTTTCTTTCCCTTTTTGCCAGATTTGTCGGTTTCTTTTTTGCCCTTTTTAGGCGATTCCGTTTCTGAATCATCGTCTACGACTTTTGATTTTCTTCCTTTTTTGGGCGATTCATTTTCGTCGTTTGATTTTTGTTCTTTGAATTTTTTAATCAGCTCTGGACAATCTAACGTACTTTCGGGCTCCCACGTGTCTCCGTCCTGGTCGTAACCTTTCCAACGAATTAAATAGTGTCTGACGCCCTTTACCATCTTTTCGTCAATTACTTCTTCTACCTGATCACAATTAATAAGATAAGTTTTTCGTAAAGCAAACACGAATAAATTAAGCTAGTAATAAAATAACTCAGATTTAAAGACTATGACGTTGCTACAGCCTCCTCTTTTATATTTGAGTAATCTTATTTGTATTGAGCAATTAACAACCCTTAGTGGCGTTAAGAGTAATTTTTGTCGGATTGGACAATTACATAAGGATTACTAGCATAACAAGTGACTGTAAACATTACTATAATAACAAAATATATAGGATTGTATAGGCGGTACAATAAAAATTTCTTACACAAACTAACAAGTCAGTAACGATTTAGACAAAACAGTCTAATCTATTTTGGTCTGCCTGTAGTTTCCTTCGCTTCTGACAACTTCGTCTGTTTGCTGTTTACAACTTCGCTCGGTGACTGTCACGTTCTTCTGCAACCATGCAAGTCGGATACTTTATTTTAAAATGTGAATTCATAGACGCAAGTAACGCTATTTTACTACTAACACAATAAAATACTGCTTATGGCCGCAAAAACTATCACCAACAGTGGTTTATAATGCACTCGTACAAAACAAATGTTACAGCCATGAGTTTTCGTTTTTTTTAAATAAGCATAATAAATTTTATGTTTAGGATTGAAGCGTTCCCGAAGTATTTGAAAACTTCGGAACGTTTATCGAAAAGAATACAATATTCTGGCTTCCGATAACGGAAGAATATAAAGTGTTTAGAGGAAGTTGGAGTCAGTTTTCAAATCGAGTATATAAGACTTTGTCGGGTTAAATAAATAAAGTGTTTAACACGTGTGCTAAGATAAATAAAACAAACAAAGAAATGATTAGTACGTGCCCGCGTGTGTTTGTTTATAGAGTGTAATTACAGCTGCTCCATTTCGTTAAGCCGGTACATTTAATTTACTAATAAGGAATCGGGTGTTAGTAAAATTTAGTGTTACACAAAAAGCGCATTTTAAAAATTACTGTATATCTTATTATACTTTTTATCTGTGTTATAATTTATGCCGATAACGCGTTTGCAAGCAGTGGATATAGATGCAAAGCTATTTGACGTTTTCGAATCAATAAATGAAAACTTGACAAAAATAAAATAAATATAATAATAAATAAAATAGAAATACGAACTAATATTGGAAATCAAATAAAAACCATAAACATACATTAGTACAGAAAACTAGATTAAAATTGTTCTTGAAGAATTTAATTTAAATTAAAAAAGAAGCTTAGAAGACCAAATAGAAAAAGTAGAAGACAAATTAGAATAGAAGTTAGAAGAAAATTCAAGGACCATAGAAGACAAACTAGAGCAAAAATTAAGAGAAAGAATACAACTTCTTCACGAAAGAATGAACCATCGGGAAGAAACCACTAGCAAGTTTAAAGTTGTGCCTCCAAATTTTGATGAAAAAACTACTTGGTTTGAAGTCGCAGCCACAGCTAATGGCTGGAGTAATTGTCTTTAACAATGGCTTTACGTGGAATTTTGCAGACTGTTCCTGACCACTTCCAAGGAAATGACCAGATACCTTTTTGAAGCAGTTGGCTATTCAAATCTTTGTAAACGACCTCCGAGATAGCAAAACGCAGCACACTCTACGGTTAGTTCGACCTAAGACGTTGGATGACGTTTTAACCGAGTGGTGGAGAAGATCGATAGCACTATCGATAGTTAAAACTATCTAAATATAGCGATAGTGGTAAAAATAACAAAAAACCAACAATTTTCCTAAAAGTTTATAACAAAATACGTAGTAAACTGTTCGTAAAGCTTGCGCGATTTGGTCATTACAAAAACCTAACATGACGTAGGTTGGTTTTTTGCTACCTTCGGCGCACTACAAAAATGTGCTGAAAGGTTTGTATGTGTGACTATATCTTTAATCCCATCTGTAGGACCTGTAGGTTAATTATAAGAATTATTTTGAATAAAGTGTTCTTTCTTGTTTATTATTAATTCCTGATAAAGATCAAAAAAACGTGCACAATTTCGTCAAAAAGTTAATTTTTGATACTATCGATAGTTTGAAAGCAACTATCTATAACTATCGACGGTGTCGACTGTCGATATTTCTGTGACCATTGGTTTGGAAAATGGAGTACTCGACCATCAAGTACTGGTAGCCGACATCACGGAAGAATCCTGAGAATGGACGTTATAAAAAAAGTATGGATATGAAGAACAATGTCCTGAAGATCGACAGTGAAGAAATTCGTTTAGATTCGGCAGAGAAGGAAATCGTGCGAGTCTTATTGAGTGAAGACGTCCTGAAAGTGTAGAGATGGTACGAGTGGATGAAAATCTCCGGAAAGACTACATTCGCGCTATTGAACCAATGGAGGGAGACTTGGTTGAAAAGGAACTAGTTGACACAACATTAGTACGAGTAAAAAACACGATGCCAGTAAGGATCTTAAATGTTAACTCAGATGCAGTAACGTTGAAAAACAAGACCGTGGTAGGCCAATGAACGCCAGCATCTCAAATTGTGAAATGCGTGAATTTGAGTGACGCTATTTTAACGAAAAAATTGTGTGCCAAACCTCAAGTTAGTGTTGATCCATCAGTATCAAGATGGGTTCGCGCTGTAGAGTGGTTCTAAAGGAAGAACTAACGCAGTGAAGTAGAAAATTAATACCGGAGACGCTCGGCCGATACGACAACATCAGACTTTCTTTGGCAAAAAATCCAAACAAATAATTACGGATATAGGAAGTTCTTTATTTGAAGGGTGAAATTATATTAAACTATTTGAAACTTCTGTACTGTAACGAAGTGATAGAAAAAAACAAAAATTGAATTTAACCAACGAGAAAACGTACAATTATTTACAAGTAAAGAAAATGACACAGAAACAAGTTATTTGTGCAATTCTTCTGAGAATTCATACTCTGAGTAGCACTCTGAAACTGATTCAGATTATTGCTCTTAAAAATAAATATCCGGGTAATTTACATCTCTATTAACAGAACGCATTCAATAAGATTCGAAGTGATAGTTTACCACAACAAACAGGAGATCAAGTTCCCAAAATATTTCCTTTTGTTAAACAATGCAACAAAGATCCATCAACCATAACATTTGAGGATAGGTTCATTGCACTGCGGTGGGGTCCAACAAGGAGACCCGCTTGGTCCAGCATTATTTTGTTCAAGCCATCAACACTTCTTTTATACATGGTTTCTTGATGACGGATGTATTGGTGGAAATCCTAGTGACGTATTGGAAGTAGTTTTAGGAGAAAGTACATCTGATGTGGACTGCAAAAATTTGAACAAGTAACGTCGAGTATAAAAACGTTTTCTTTTACTGAGAGTTAAAGTTCCATTAACGTAAGAATCGGCTAGAAAGGTTTTAGACGAAGACTTGGGTGATCGACTCGTGGAACTGACTGCTCATTCTGCATATTTCTAGCTAAAACGGTCTATATCAATTCTTCGTCTCATTTACTTTCTCTTATTACTCCTTTGTTTTAAGCACCAAAATCATCTTCATATGATGAGTCCACTTTTCTTCACAAAGTATACATTTCCTATTGCTGTTGTAGAAATGGGATACCAATGAAATACGTATTTCCAGGCATGATGCAGTAAATGATTCAATCGCTAGAGCACTACGCGTAGCAATTCGGAAGCGTCGATGGTGTTCTCAATTTGATGACAAGCGCCCAGACGGTGTGACGTACGGTTCTTGGAAAAAAGGTAAACCAAATTTATAGGGCATTACATGCGTGAAGAAAAGTTGAAAATGGTCAAGCAAGCAGACCTGGACCACTTGAAGAATCTTAGCATTTTAGTGGGAATGAAAACCCTGGTAACTAATCTGTTTGACAGTGTACTACAGTACTATAAATTTTTTTTCCAGTTACATTTAGAAAAAACAAGTAAAACTATAACGAGGCGACCCATGTCACTAAACAATTTAATTTAAACATATTAGGTTTGTGAACTAGAAGACAATGAAGAGTAAGGCAGCAGTCAGTGATATTTTATACATGTAAACCATTTGTTCGGAGCTTACTTATTTTATGCAAAATTATTTATTATTAATTAATCATTTTATTCAGTGGCATTTAATTTGGAAACTAAATAATTTTATAAATAGAGTAGTGCTAGTCACTAATGGTAACTAATGTTAAAAGCAACTAAACGAAATACAAATAGAGAATAGAAAGAAAGATGATCAACCAAGATCAATTCAAAATGCCAATGGTAAACGATAGATAGTTTCCACGAAATAAAATTGTAATAACAGCAATTTAAGAAAACTTCAAAAATTTTAAAACAAACACAAATATCCTTGGATTTATGACAAGCAATGACAGCTGTTGGTCAATGCTGCAAGAACCTCATTTCAGAACATCTAAAAAACTTGTCCAAACTCACTTTAAAAATGCAATTCTTACATTAGTCATTTATAATGAAGATCAATTATTTATCCTTCTTTGGAATATGTAAATACATGCTGCAGCAATTTTTCATATAATCTATAGACCCGAGGGCAAAACTTCTCCATGACAAGGACAAGAGCAAGTTCATAAATTTTTGAATGTGTTTTACATATTTGTAATAATTGTTATTTAATGTTAAAACTAGTTTTAGTATTTTTTTTAATTGACCAAAAAACCTAATAAAGAAGAAGGAAACTGCTAAAAACCTGGAACAAAAACAATAAAAACCCAAACAAAACTTATAAGTAATTTCCATTGATCATGGTTGTTGAAAACTAAATGATCTAAACTTAAATTTAACGTATAAACAAACCATTAAAATTCAAAGTTCGTTGTAATTTCAATTTACAGTAAGCATACCCTAAAGATAAACGCACCTCATACTGGGTATCATTTTCCTCCTCACTTGTTTCTTGTTCTACTTCCTTTTCGTCCTTCTCTGTTGATTCTGACTTTTTTGATTTTTTGGGAGACGAAGTTTTGCGCTTTTCAGATTTTCTCTTTTTCGGTTCAATTTCCGTCAGGGAAGATTCGTCGTCGGATTTGACATCTTGTGAATCTACACCGTTTTCTTCTTCAGCTGCATTTTTACTTTTTTCCTTACGGGATCGTTTTTTTGTCATTATGTTACTACGGTAATTTTATCCAAACAACAACAATTAATTGTTTAAACAAGCACCAATGTTCTTACGTTGAATAAACGCAAAAAAATACCGCTTTGGAATAACTGACAACAAAGCTTCTACCGCTTGTATATAGTACCAACTTTCAACATAAATACGTACAAAAACGAATTTCCCTAAAAACATTGTATATAGAGAAATTCAAAATGATTGTTCTACTTTCAATTTATAATTATTTATTTTTAAAGTATAGATAACACAGTTTTATTATTTCGTGTACTTAATCAAATCTGATTTATTTACAAGTTATCTCTAACCTAAACAATAATATCGCCTAATTTAATGGTAATCAACATATTACTAGCGTGAGTCATTCTGTACATTTTCTTAAATCATCGTTCTATTAACTATATACTAATGTGTTTATTTTTTAAATTGTTTATAATATTATGATTACGGCAATTACAACAATAATTACTTTCTGATGATCGGCGATAACGTTTTATTACAGTGGATTTTTTACAAGCTTGTAGATATATAGAGCTTAATATTGTAATAAATAGTAGATTTACTCTAAACATTCTAAAAAAGGAATATATAGCAATTTTATTTTAATTTTACCATTATTGTTTGTTATTATTTATGTCAATATGTTTTTTTTATAAATACAAATATTTGTTGCGCTTCTAAACGCAATTTCAAGGACAAATGCTGCCGAATGAAACGAAACCGTTTTCTTTCAACTTGACAGCGACAGCGCCAGGGATGGGGCTGGGGGGACACATGCCCACCTTGTTTACTAGGGTGCCCAGCCAAAATGGAAAAAATAATGTTTTAATGAAATTACTTTTATTAGAAAAACTAAATAATTTACTTATTTTTAAAAATTCCCGTTAAATAAGTAAGTAAGCATATGAATGTGCCCACCCTATCCGTGATGCATATTAGTACCCACCTACTAAGAAAACATAACGCCGTCGCTGTAATTTCAACCGTCAACTAATTAAAAAACTAGTTGACGATTATGGACATTAACAACTATTTAATTTTATAAGTCGCTCTAGGACGATTGCTTGAAATAGCGTTTTTCAACGTCTCATTGCATTTCGTTATATTTATTTTACTCGACAGTCATAAACCACAAATAAACATAATTTGTTTGGCATGCTTCATAACTACTTCTGACTGTTCTGACTTTTTACCAACTTAAGAATAATTGGACCTAAATTCAAATTTGAATTAAGGTCGATTTTACCATAGTTTGTTTGTCAACGGTTAACCGATAAATTATTCATTTGTATATTTACTAGTTCGTTAATTCAACGTCCACTTAGTAGAAAAGCAGTTAGTTGCTTAACAATATGACGCTGTGTTTTTTTATCATCGGGTGCAATAAGAAGATATCAGCAAACTAGATCTGCGTTGAAACAGATATTCAATTAGAAAATTGTTTTTGTAGATTTCTGCAAACTTTCAAGCCAACCATATTGCGTTTTTATTGCATTACTTTTACATGATTAGAGTAGGTATCTTTGTAACACTCTACATAACCACGGGTACAATCATCGTTATAAATTTTAGTATGTAAACCTTAACATCAACAATAATATATTTCTTATATGTAAAGTTTTAAGTTTGATTTAGTAATTTGTTAAAACTTAATTGATCATATTCAGGTGTTGTTTTGGACTTCAAGTTTAACATTTTTGGGTTGGTGAAACTGATCAATTTTAAATTGCTTTCAAAAAATGGATTGGCTACAACGACCTCTCTGGTTGATGAAGCATAATAAATTCCAGTGATCTGTCAAATCGGAATAGTAGCAACAATAAACTTATGCTAACAACTAAATCTTCTTGTCCATGTTTCTCCAGCAACGCCAAAACGACGCCATATTGAACACGATTTTTATTTTTTGAGGGTAATTTAAAATGTAGCAGTTTGACCAACTCAAAAACGTTAAACCTGAAGTCCAAAAAAACGTGTGAATGCACTATTTTTTAGGTGCATGGAGCTATACAAATTAAATTCAAGAAAAATACAAAACCATAGTATGACCATAGTATTATTATTATTTTATTTAAGAGGTGGTTCGTCTAGTGCCCTTGCACTGCGGTCTTCTTGGTTCTTTTGTGCTCCTCCGTTTTATTACTTCCCTAGCAGCTCTGTTTCGTCAATAACGTCTAGAAGCATTTTTCCACTCATCTTAGGTATTAGTTTTATTTTGCCGAGAGTCTTTGTGCATTGCGTTTGATACGATTTGCATTTATACAGCAGATGCTGCGGAGTCTCGTCGTCCTCCAAGCATCCGGGGCATAAAGGACTACTTTGCAGTCCCATTTTATGTAAGTATGTGTTTGTTAAGGTCACAGTGGCCTATTATTAGTACTGTGAATTCCCTTAACTTTTGTCGACTCATGCTCGATAGTGCATTGTGAGTGTTCTATATGGCTCTGTAAAGAAGAGTTTTTTGTGCCTCGTCCCTGTTTTTCCATAGTTTTTTATGCTTCCCCTGCTAGTTTGCTGCGAATTAATTCGTTTCCGATCTCGTAGGCGATTCCGAAAACGGGTTCAAGTCTGATATATGTCTTTGTTGTGCCATTTTTCGTTAGCGCATCCGCTATTAGGTTTTTTTTAACACTCTATAGTTTTTTGGTATTCAGATGAGGTGTACTTATTGACTGTTTATACATAATCCGTTTAGATTTTATTATTGGCGATCTTATTAGTGCAAGTAGTGCCGCTTGACTGTCAGACATGATCGATATTAGACAATCAGTCGATAGCAGCAACTTATTCATCTTAAGAAGTGGACGCCTATTTGCTCAAGGTCATCGAAAATTGCTTCCTATGGTGCCTGATTCCATATATTCCTACACCGGTACCGTTGCGATTTTTAGCTCCATCTGTGTACCAGATAGTTCCTTTAACCGCGCTCTGATATACGCGGTATTATCACTTTAAATTTCTTTAAGATGTGATAATCTTTTGTGAAGTAAGATCTCATAGTTAAGATTGTTTTTTCACACAGCATGATGTATATGGCCGGTTTGTTTATTTTCCCGGTGATTGACGTGTGTTCATCAGTCTGCAGTTTGTATGCTGCTTGTCTTGCTTCCATCATTGCAACGAGGTGTAATGATGGAAGTGAAAGTAGTGCTTCTATGAACGTGGGCGTGGTTGTCATCGCTCCTGTTATCAGCAGACATGTCATTCTCTGTACTTTGCTTAGCTTGGAAGCTATGCTTTTCAGGTTGATTTTTTTACCCCATACAAGCGCACCGTATGGGATGATAGGTTTTGACACCACAGTATACAACCATTTGGTCATTGTGGGGTTCAACCTTCATGTGTGGCCGACCATCCATTTGGTTGTATTAAAAACCCTGATGACCATCGTTGTAACTTTTTATTGATGAGCGTTAAAAGTCATATAGTCTGGTATCAAGAGTGTCCCCTCGATATTTGACTTCTTTTGTGATCGATAGCGTGACTCCGTACATCGCAGGTAGTTTTAGGTCATCCGTTTTCCGTCGAATGGTAAACGGAACGATTGTCGTCTTAGTTGGGTTCACTGATACTACCCCTTTTAAGCACTATTTTTTGGTGGTGTTTAGTGCACTCTGCATTATGTTCGATACAGTTGCCCCAAACTTCCCGTTTGTGATAATGGTGAGATCTTCAGCGTATCCTACAGCGAATACACCTACTAGTTCTTGTAGTAGGTCATTTATGACAAGGCACCATAGTAGAAGGGATAGCACCCCGCCTTGTAGATATCCGCTAACCACTTTGGCTCTTATATACAGTGCTACCATACAAAGTAGCTGTTCCCGTTCAATTCCTGAACATTAAGTTGACTCAGTTTTGCACTAGAAGTGTGATGGTTTTTTTTTCTCTATTGCCCTTGCAATTGAAGTAAAGATAGTATTGTCAAATGCTCCTTCAATATCTAGAAAAGCACCGAATGCAATATCATTGTATTGGGATAGATTCCATCGGCTCCTGGAGGCTAAGCGGGCTTAAACGTATTGATTCGCCATTCTAAGTTTTCAGGATTGAATATTTTTCTATATGTCATTAGTTCTAGTTTCTAGATTGTGCGTTGATCTTGCAACTGAAGGACAGTCCTTGATTTGATTGGCTAAAGTTTTTCTGTTTGGTCCTCTACTACAGATATTTTAGCTGCCACTATGAATTCAGTTTAATGCATTTTTTACAATGATGCATGTGCGAGGGTTGTATACAAGTTGAGCTACAAGCAGCCTTCTACATGGACAGTTCAACCCTTTTATTGTTCCCTTGTGGATCCATGGCTTATCTTGAACAAGGGCAATATCAAAGATCGTGTGTCACAATGTAAGCACTGAGGGCCGCTAAGGCTCAAGAATTCCCCTTTATGGGTACACTCCAGAAAACACGGAGAAGTTTGTCCTTTCTCCAGTTTGTCAATCCATTCGAGTATCGAAGTTTTTATGACTTCGGATTTTTCAGGACTGATGGTGTTTTCTGGGAACCCTTTGCAAAAGCAATTCTCATCAGAGTATCCTTGAATGTCTATTTTGAGGTTCCTTCGAGCCATCGACTTTGCTTTACCGGTCGTTTTTGTGACGCCGGTGTGCTACTGCTAGAAAGGTTGCGCTGTTGTGCCCCTGTTGTTCCGGCAATTGTTAGAATTGCGTGCGCCGTCTGGTGTCGCTGTTGTGATCCTGACGTGTCCGCCTTTGCATCCTGTATAGATGGGTTTCGCTCACGCGTCCCTGCCGTTAGAATGGAACCGGTTGCCTGAGCTCCCAATTCTTTTTGTTTTTTCAGCTTTCGTCTTGTCGCCCCCGTAAGCCTTTTAGGCTTATTAGGTTCGCGCTTAGCATCAGCCCATATTTTTGGGTTCTGTTCAGAAACCCTGCTAACCAAAGTCCGTAGAGTAGTAACAGGCAACGTTATCCCAGTGTTGGTTCTTGCCACGACACTACAGCTTCAGCTAGGAAAGTTCGCGTGACATATCTTTGGCGTGACAGTAGTACTGAAGTACGTACGGATTTTAGACCGCAACTGCAACACCTGCTAAGGTAAATAAGATTGTTCCGGCTCAGCCAGTAAAGCTGCGTACCGTGACACCGTATCTACCCTCCAATCCACCACCTGAAACGCGCACGATAGGTAGCTCAACTCACGTGAAACGATAGTAACACAAAAACGTACAGTTTTGCGACTGTGTAAAAAACTATAACTTGCCCAATAAGATGGCAGAAATTTAACGACGTACTGTCAGGGAATAACAATTACGTATATTCAACGTCATTGGTCAGAGTCTTCTGTTGATTCTGGATTTTACCGATTTACACTAAATCATACACGCACTGTATATCAATAAAAAACATAACCTAATTTGTTTATGTAACCAACTCAAATTAAGCTTTTGATTACAACTAAAATTGCAATATGTTCGCTATAAAACAAATTGGTCGCTTTGTAAGTAAATTATATTTTTAAAGTTAATTAGGTTAAATTGATTAATCGTTTATTTATACGCAGTGTAATAAAGGATTAATTCGGAATCTACAAACTACAGCTGCAGTACAACACGATGCACTGTTTGTTCATCGAGACACAGCAGAAGACAATCCAAATGTCGAATTTGAGTTCACGCCTGAAAATCAAAAGCGAATAGAAGCAATTTTATCCATATACCCAGATGGACATAAACGGGCAGCTATGATTCCTTTGTTGGATTTAGCTCAACGACAATATGGGTGGTTACCATTATCTGCTATGCATAAAGTAGCTGACATTTTAGAGTTGCCACGAATGCGTGTTTATGAAGTTGCCACATTCTACACGATGTTTATTAGGTACATACTGTTATTGTATTTTAATTAAATTCTCATATGAATACATTAAAAGAAAACCGATTGGAAAGAATCACATACAAGTGTGCACTACAACACCATGTTGGTTGCGTGGATCTGACGAAATTTTACAGACTATTAAATGTCAGTTAGGTATAGAAGTTGGTGAAACTACAAAGGATAAATTATTTACTTTATCTGAAGTTGAATGTTTAGGTGCATGTGTAAATGCACCTATGGTACAAATCAATGATGATTATTACGTAAGTACTGTTAAAAGTTAGTTATGTTTTATTAGTGAAGATTTACAGGAAGATTTAACAGCCGATGATGCATGCCAGATACTTAATGATATCAAATGTGGAAATAAACCCAGAGCTGGGCCGAGGTATTGATGTTATTATTTCTTTATTAGCATAATTTAATAATTGTGTTTAGGAATGGTAGGTATGCTGCTGAACCCATTGGAGAGCCAACGTCTTTAAAATGCGAACCTCCAGGCCCAGGGTTTGGAGTACGCAGTGATTTATAAATGTTTCATTAGAGAAGTTACTAAAGAGTATATACCAACATGTGGTATCAAATAAATTTTCTTGTAAGTGTTAGGAGTAATTCCATATTTAATCATGTGGTCAGAATTAAATAATCGATGTCTGTGGCTCTCATCCTTTTATTCTTGTAAACTTTGTGTCATAGCTTAGAATATTTTGATCTCTTAACAAATATAACGTCTTTAGACGCAAGAGAATTGTAGAATACAAATGTTATAAATGATTGTTTATAAAACCAGATTACCCAAAATTTATTAAATATTGTGTGATTAACAAATTAACTGAACGTTATGTTTATAAGTTCATGGTAGCAAAGTGACTATTTGATTTTGTACGGGGTCAGATCGATAAAAATAACTTAATAATTCCAAATAAGAAATTCTTATAACAGTTTAGTATACACTGTGCTCAAGATAAGAATGTATAGGACATAGATCTTTGAAATAAGAACACATCCAGGCGTTTTATTTGATCACTGCTAAAGTATGGTGTGGATCTAATAGTTTGTAGTCGGGGGTATCCATTTCGAACAGCGTTTTTCGTTCTATCAGTTCTTTCTTGAGAAACTAGCACACATGAGAAATACCATGTTGAGGAGTTCTCTGCTATATCCTAAGGTCAAAAGACTTGATTACACTACTACCTTGTAGAACGGATCCGGTCATAACTGTACAAGATCATGGAGTTAACACATTCTGCATTGATTAATCACATGCTTTAAGGTAAAGCAGGAAATATAATACCGCGTAGCAAGTCGGGATTGTCATTTAATGTCTACCACGTACTGTACTAGTGGACAATCTAATACAAACCGTAATCAAACGTACCCAGAATGTGTAAATACCACTATTTAGCGTAGTTGAGAGATGGCGCAATGATCATCGATGTCAAAACTAAACCAACTTTAATAGATTATTGAATATACTAAGATAAGAACGTCTTCCGGGTTTGGACCATGTCATTGTTGTAACCGAAGATGCCAACGTTTCGCCAACTTTCCTAAGGGGCGTGAGAGAAATCGAAGAACTCAAACAAGCAACGGAAATCTAACTAAGACCTTTTAGAGAGTTAGGTAATCAACTTGTGAACCACGGCAGATTTTAAATTCCATAGACTTAAGAAGTAGTCTCTGTGTATAAAGAAGTGTCGCGGTTGGTTGAGCGCGACTCTGGGTTACGGTCGAAAAGAGGCGTATTTTCGATAGAAGAGTAATGACCGGGACCAAAGAGGCTCCCTCGGTTTTCCTGTTGAAGAAGAACGGAGGTTTCACAATCACCGAGACTTGATCAAAATATATATCGTGACTATATTGGCCGAGGAGTCCTCCGGTAACTAGTCACAAGAACGTCGAGAAATGGGAGAACTTTTAGTTTCGATTTCCATAGTAAATTTGATATCTGGGTTGTTTAGGTGATCAAGAAACTTAGAGAATTCGAGATATGAGACTAAACAAACGTGTAGTGAACACACTTAAACCAGACTTTTTTAATAAAGCAACCGTTTCAAAAGATTCCATAAAAATGTTAGCTACAGCAAGCGATAGAGGAGAACCGATGGCAGCATCAAAAATTTGTTTGTAAAATTTGTTATCAAATTGAAAGTGGATTATAAACACTTATCAATAATAGGATACAAACTCAAATCTTTGTCGTCGTGAGACAGAATCTGTTTTCATGATACTAAGAGAATTTTTAATACAAACTTTGGTAAAAAGTAAAGTGACATCAAAACTCGCTAGAAGATCTTGGAGTTCACGCTTTATAACCTCCAAAAATGCTTGAGGATGTAAGAAGAGGTTTTACCTGTAAATTCGAAAATACTGACGATAGGTCGAAGACGTATACCTTGTTTGTGAACTTTTGGAAGTCAGTATTGACGAGGTGGTTGTGAATCTGAAGACAGAGATAACTGAATGTTTTTACGCAGCGTAATTGCACTTTGGTTCAAAACGACAGTAGCGTTGCCTTTGTCGGCTGGAAGAACGATAACATCGAGTTTTCTACGAAGGCTTTTCAAGGCCGACTTAGAAATGTTGGATTTAGGAATTTTAGATGAGTCATTTTGTCAGTGTGAATACGAATGGGGTCTGAGATGTTGCGAGAAAGATGTTTTATATAGAAGACTTAACAGCACATCAAATGTCTTATTTAGGATTGCGCGCGTTTGGAAACACAGCTAAATTCAAACCCTTGGATAGCCCCGATTCCTGTTCTGAAGTTAGAGTCAAACTGAATAAATTGACGATCGTTTTCAAGGAGTTAGTAGAAAATGAAACTTGATGATACTTGCCTTTCAATAATTCAAACTTTTCGATATGAACTTCAGTGGTTAGCCGTAGAATGGTATCAGACTGCTGGTGACTAATGTTGTCAAAGACATTCCAATCATCCGGAGAACGTGGCTGAATGTCGAACCTGATTTAGAGGAATGCAGTAATGATGTTGTGGTAACAATGACTAAGAAAAAGTAAAGTTTGACGAGTTTGTGGCGAATTTTAGAAAATACGAAGGTTTTGAAAAAATTGGTAATTGAATACTGAATGCTTCCACGGCCGGAGTCCATACTAAGATAACGTCTTCCGGATTTGGACCGTGTCATTCAAACTTACATTGCGAGAACACGAATTAAGCAATCCTATACATTTACTATCCTTGTGATTTACCAACGTAATAAATGCGGGAAATGTTAAAGATGTCGCATTGTGTAGTACCGTTGATTGAAAGAGTTTACTAAGATGCGCAACGCTTACGGCTAAAACCGTACCGTATATCGCACTCCTTCTACTCTTCGTTGCACTTGCAGTTCTTATGGAAGAAGCTTTCAATCAACGGTAGTACTCTCCACGAAAATTTAACGAACAATGGAAGAGTATATATTGAAGGTTTCTAAAATAAAAAGTAAGAGTAAAAAAGAAATTACTAAACTGCTTCACTATTCTAGTTGCAGCATTATTCAGAAAGAAGAACCGATTCTAGAATGTATAAATTTTTTTTACAACTGGCTAATATGTCAGTGATGCTGAGTTTGAACCTGACCTGTGTAAATATTACTTTGTTATTCGTCCTTACTCGGGTCATATCCAAGTACTAAGTATTAACAATAGTAGTGTAGCGAATTTACTATTAAAACCACTTAAAACTAATTTATTTAAACTATTAAAAATATTTTTACTTATACTAGAAATATGTACACTTTTAAATTAACCGAACTAATTAAATCTAACAATATTTAATGAAAACACTTACACTAATTTATGTATAACCGTTGTATAACACTATCACTTACACGAAGATAAGATAAGGCCCGCGGATAGCTTCACACACTTGTTTACACTAAAATCACCTACCAATTATTCACCGTAGGTTTATCTCACACGCGTTAACGACTTATTTATTTAAACTTGAGTAATATTCTTAACACTGCTGTATTCGCATTACGGCAATAACTGACTTACGATTTGTTTCTTCGGTTTATATACACATTTTGAAAACCATTCTCGAGTGTTCCATATCTTTCGATATACGTTCTAGAAGATGGATAACAACTTCGAGAAGGTTCTTGAATTTGCGAATAACTTCTCGAACGTTTCACTGCCTCCTTCTTAGGACTGGATGCGACACCGGTAAAAAAGATCGTGGCGATAGCGGCAGCTTTTTCTAGTTCGGCAACTTCCTTGACCATAAAAGTAACAGTGAATGGACTTTTCCTGGCCTGATATAACACTTGAACGCCTGTTCCTCGGAAGACGACCTCCAACAAGTTTCGAACTGTCCTCCAATTCAGTTGATCTAAGCCACAACCAAGCTTGGGTACTGCCAATTTCTTAACACGATGGAACTCCATTTCTCTCTTGAGATTCCATAATGTTCGCCACAGATCTTTGTATAACGGCTTGATACGTGAGTATTTCTTGGCGACCAGATAGAAAACGGAGCGTCCGTCACCACGTAGTCCTAAAACTTTTCCGACTGCCGGTTGCTGTCTTCGTAATTCATCTAGCTGCACAAACTTCTTTTTAAACACGACTGCAACCCCTCTGGACATGTCAAGATCCTCGCTCACGCAATGTGCGATGGCGTAATCTTTTTGTGTCTGGAACAGGTCTTGTTGTTCCTCGGTGGTAACTCCGAACCTAGCTTTTCCAGAACCTCCGTATAAGTTCATAAACTTCTCGAACTCCATTTCTTCGATTGGATTCCTGGTTCTGCTACTTATTACTCTGGTTCGGACCTGAACTTGCGTATTGTGGTTATCGCCAGCAAACGGGGCTAGACGATTGACGTGGACCGCTTGGTTTGCTTCTGGGCGGTTTTCGGATGCGATATATGACGTCATTAATACGCTGCATGACTTCATAGGGTCCCTCCCATTGCCTTTGCAGCTTCGGCGACAAACCACGTCTCCTTTGAGGGTTATACAACCAGACCATATCGCCAGGTTGAAACGCACCATTTTGTGCCTTGACGTCATATCTAGTCTTCATCCTGTCGCTGGCAATTTGTGTGTTTTTACGGACCTCTTCATGTATTTCGTCTAGCCTCTTGGTCAGCTTGCTGACGTAATCTTCTCCAGCAAGTTCTTCTTCTGGTCTTCGTCCAAATTGAAGGTCGCATGGCAATCGTATTTCACGACCGAGCATGACACAGGATGGTGTTTGACCTGTGCTTTCGTGAACGGATGATCGGTATGCGATTAGGAAAAGGTGCAAGTACTGACCCCAGTCTCTTTGGTGTTCGGACACTACCTTGGCTAAGTACTTGCCCATTGTTCGATTCATCCGTTCAACCATGCCATCAGATTGAGGATGGACAGGCGTTGTCCTAGTTTTCTTAATTCCCAACAGTCGGCAAACTTCTTGAAACAGCCCAGACTCAAAATTGCGGCCTTGATCGGAGTCTAATTCCAACGGAACTCTAAACCGGCAGAAAAACTCTTTTACTAATACGTCTGCGACTGTAGCTGCTTCTTGATTGGGTATGGCGTAAGCCTCCGTTCATTTCGTGAAATAATCCATCGCCACCAGGATATATTTATTTCCCGAATCGGATTCTCGGAACGGCCCTGCGATGTCAATCGCTACTCTTTCCAAAGGGCTTCCTACGTTGTATTGCTTCATGGGTGCTTTGCGCTTTCTCGCTGGACCATTTCCTGATGCGCAGACTGTGCATTTATGGCACCATTTCATGACGTCCTCTCTGCAGTTCATCCAGTAGAATCGTTCTCGCACTTTACCCAACGTCTTCTTAATGCCAAAGTGTCTTCCTGATTTCCCATCGTGAAGATCCTTCAACACTTCTGACACCCTGCTCTTCGGCACTACCAACTGTAGTCTGTTTCCCGTGCCCTCAGCACTTTCTAGGGATCGCTTAAGAAGACCGTCTTGTACTATCAAGGAGTCCCACTGCGCCCAGTACGCTTTGATGTTTCTGCCCAAAGCACTCACTTCTTCCCAGGTTGGTCGTCGGCCGCTTTCTTTCCAGTCCAGGAGTAGTCTTATTTCAGGATCGTCTTCTTGTTCGCGACGTAACTGCTCAGGTTCCCACTCATCATCAACTATAGCAGTTCTCCGGAGGCATTCAACTTTTTCTTCCAGTCGTGAACAATGGCTGCAGTCCGCCGGACATGGTCTTCTGGACAAGGCATCAGCGTTACGATGACTGCTTCCGGCACGGTGTTCTGTGTCATAGTCATACTCTTGCAGTCTCTTGATCCATCTTGCCACTTGTCCTTCTGGGTTACGGAACTGCAGTAGCCATTTTAAAGCGGCGTGGTCTGTTCTCAGTAAAAAAACAGCTCCCTCCTAGTCATGCAATAATTCCTTTCTGGCCTGGACAAAACCTTGCTAAAATCTTCCATTTTTCTGGAATTTTCTTCCATCTTCTGAGAATTTTCGGACAGTTTTTCTTGGATATTTTTATTCATCGATTCGAGAATTTCAAATATGTTTGAATCCATTTTCACCCGTTTGCAAACGCGTTATCGGCATAAATCAATTACACGAATACAATGTAAAATACAGTCACTTTTTAAAATGCAGTTTTTATATAACACAAAATTTTAATAACGATCGACTTGTTAATATTAAACCACTAGAACGAATATATAATATCGCGATCAATGTTTTTATTACGGGAGCGATATTAGATTACTTAATTGTATTTACGCTATAAAAAATCACAAACCCGACACCGTGACACCACTGTAGCGAATTTATTATTAAAACTAATTTATTTAAACTACTAAAAATATTTTTACTTATACTAGAAATATGTACACTTTTAAATTAACCGAACTAATTAAATCTAATCATATTTAATGAAATCACTTACACTAATTTATGTATAACCGTTGTATAACACTATCACTTACACGAAGATAAGATAAGGTCCGCGGATAGCTTCACACAATTGTTTACACTAAAATCACGTACAAGATTATTCTCCGTATATTTATGTACACACACGCGCTAACGACTTACTTATTTAGACTTGAATAATTTTCTTAACACTGCTGTATTCGCATTACGGCAATAACTGACCTACGATTTGTTTCTTCGGTATATATACACATTTTGAAAATCATTCTCGAGTGTTCCATATCTTTCGATATACGTTCTAGAAGATGGATAACAACTTCGAGAAGGCTCTTGAATATGCGAATAACTTCTCGAACGTTTCAGCACTAATAAATGACTCAACAAAACCAAAGATAGATTAGGAAAAACATACCGGCAAATGTTTGTAGAGTTTCCTTAATTTGTAAAGCACGTGTGAGTGGAGCTTTTCTGCGCGACTTTCTAAAGTCAATATAGCGTAGCAAAACGCCAATTAATGCGTTATATTCGTAAGAATGGATTCGTCGTGTCAATTTCGCGACGCGCCAGGTCCTTTACAAATTACGCGAATCCTAACCAAACGATGTTTTTTTGTTGCGTAGATTGAGAAAAAGTTCGAGTAATTTGTAAAGGACGTGTGGGCGGAGCTTTTCTGCGCGACTTTGCAAAGACAATATAGCGTAGTAAAACGCTATTCGTACAAATGCATTCGTAGTGTCAATTTCGCATATCAGGTGACAGATCCTTTACAAACTACATACGTGAACTCTACACAAAACACTATGGATATTTTACTTTGATTTTGGTTAAATTTAAAAACATTAGCAAAATAGAAAGGCTAGTTTTCGACTTGTGTGCTTATGGACACTGGGGTGTAAATGACTTCATCCTAAAAAACAGCGTGTTCTAAACTAAACATATAGATCGCATCGTATATTAAATTACATTATCTACAGTTTGTAAATGTTTATTTAGTAAATTACAGAACAATGTAAGTGCATACAGAGTTATCATAAATCATCTGACATGAATGAAAATCATACACAAAGCTGTTACAGACTTCTACAATTTTTGAAATCTATTGTAAGAATAACAATTTAAAGAATGACAATTCTGCATAACAAAGGCTTAAAATCAAACAAGTGTTTTTCTTTGGTGTCTATTTTTAAAATTAAATTTGGCAAAATTTAAACGAACTCAATTAAACTAATAAATCGCTTTATAAATAAAAAAATAGCACAGTTAACACTGGTCGCTCATTCTAGCTTGAATAAAAATGGCACATCAACATTCTTATAAGATAATTGAACTATGTAAATTTTCTACTTTTTCAAATAACCAATCTAATAGCAACATAAGTAAGTTTCGGCAACAATAATAATTACATTATTGAAATTAATGGAATCGCGACTAGGAAGCGAATCTTATATTATCTATACTTACACATTTAGAGTTAAATTTATAAATTAAACAAAAAAAAATATTTGGTAACTCAAAGGGTTCTGTTTAAAAAATTTGTACTTTTTTTAAGAACATTGCAATGAAATTTAGGAACTTTTAACAAAGCTTGTTATTACAGCAAAATAAAAGTGCCCCGTTAGAATAAAATTATTAATAATAACATAAATATCCCGTTTAAATAACTAAATAACATTTTTTAATTCTTTGGTCAAACGCCCTATATTAAATAATTTCAAAACTGAGACCTTAAAATTAAAATAAAATAAATTAGGCAAGATATGACACTAAGAAAGAACACTTTCTTACACGTTGGTCAAATATTGTTGGGCGGATTTGAGCAAATGCTTCTACGCAAAAAAATTGTATATAAAACATCCATCTAGGAAGTCAACTCTTCTAATAACTCCTCGGTAGAACGTTGCTCAGTTTTAAATTTCTCCATATAATGTTTCGGAACAGTCCACTCCAACAATATTTGAACGTTTCGTTTTAATTGTTCGGCGGAGGTGAGCGAATAATCTTTGCAAGGTTCTCTACCAGAACTTTGTATAGATTCGATTAATACATCATCGATCAAACGTTTGTTAAAACCTAATTCTATTAGACGCTCTGGAGCAGAGATCTTCTTAAGCAAAATAGCTAAAAGCAGACGCATTTTTTCGACTGCCATTGGAGGACCCACTTCCTCCACTTCAGTCTTTGGTTTATCCTCTGGTAACTGGGCGTTATATAACTCACAAGTTTCTAGGTGATTCTCTAAATCAACTTTGGTTTTATGAAACGATTTGCAATAAGAACATACATAAGGTTTATTAGTTTTGTGAATGCATAACATGTGCTTTTTTAGATGCGGAAGTTGTGAAAATGCGATGTTGTTGCATAAAAGGCAGGCAAAAGGTTTTTCGCCAGTGTGTCTTCTCGTATGGAGTTTTAAGGCTGTCGAGTGAGCAAACGCTTTCCAACAAACCTGACAACGATACGGTTTTTCCCCGCTGTGGACACGCTGATGTACTGTCAACTGGGACCTTTGTGCAAACGTTGCACCGCAGTGACCGCAACCGTGAGGTTTATCGTTTTGATGCGTTCTCATATGTTGAGGCAAATGGCCTTTTAACATTTTGTGGCATATCTTGCAATGAAATGCTTTCACATTCGCGTGAAAGCAGTTCAGGTGCTTTTTTAAAGCGTCTCGGCGAAAAAAAGATTTTCCACATACGTCGCATACGAAATCACGTATTTCGCGATGACGCTTCAAGTGCAACTTTAAATTCGCCGAGCAAGTAAAAGACGAATCGCACTCGTTGCAAATATAAGGTCTCGAACCTGTATGCGTGCGCATGTGTTGTACTAATTGGCCTCCTCGAGCAAAAGTCTTAGGACAAAGAGTGCAATGATATGGTTTGTCCCCGGTGTGTATCCTTAAGTGTAGTCTTAATCTTTCTTTAATAGGAAAAACTTTCTGACAGTGCCAGCATATATAACTTTCTTGATTTTTCGTTCCAGACGAATGTTGCGATAATACGTGGTTTTTTAATGACCCAGCTTGTCTAAAACATTTATTACATTGTTCGCATACATATGGCCTTTCGTTAGTATGAATTCTTTGGTGTTTCCTTAAATCGTTGTTGCCTAAAAATTTCTTTTGGCAAGTTTCACATTTATATTTTCGTATTTTTTCTTTAGTATAAGTCATCGATAATGGCTTTAGAATTGGCAACTTTTGACTAGAATTAATTATTGCACGCTACCTACATGTGTATGTGTGTGAAGAATCGTGTTAACATGCACCCCCAGAACCTTGTGCAATCAGTACCCAAGCACCAAATAGTTAGTTTTAATTAAGTATTACTACGAAGGGTCCATATTATAACCATCACATTGCACCTGAAAGAGTGCTAACTAGAAACCATACACCAAATGTCAGTGATGAATATTTTTGTAATTTAGACATGAGTACAAGGAGCATAACAAAATTGTGACAGAGCATTTTTCAAGTATTACAACCAATGTTCAAGTTTTCTTCTCAATAAAATTATGAAAAAAGTGATCGTCAATATCATAAAAGCAAGTAAATGTTAGTAAAATAAGAACGTCTTCCGGAGAATCTTGTTACAGGACGAAATAGATAAAAAAGTACGTCATGTGAAATGTGTCATTATTACTATTGATCTGGTCTAATAGCATAGGCCCAATTTTTAATGGGTGTTATTGGATGCAGTATGCATACATTTTTGTACTCCCTATATTTGTGATTTATTTGGATTAGTACCTTTAAAACATGAAGATAAAATCTCAGCTTATCAGTTAAATTAAGAAAATAAGAATTGGCACAGTTTAACACTTAAAAACAATAATTACATAATAGAACTAATTCAATTTTATGGCAATATATTCTCCTAAATCTACTACACAAATCATTGATAAGTAGTACAAATTTAGCTGTGATATGTTTATTGCAGATTAAAAACATAAAAAGTGTTATCTTAGTAAGTATTTTGCATAAAAATATAAAAATTTATGACTGTTAGCTTGGTAGTAAGAATAAGTAAAACATTTCATCAAAACAACTTCATTCAGTGATCTGATACGAATGATTTATATTCTTTTGAATGTCTGGTGTAGCTTAGTCTGTTCATGTATTACTGCTTTATACCACAGAGTTGTTAAGCTGGAGTTGCTTCTGCAAATCTGAAGAGCATTGCCAAGTTTTGTTAAGACACTGATACGAGTCAATCATAGAAGACGTTCATATTTTAGTAACGACTACAGCACTGGAGTTAAAATTGTACTTATAACTACGCACAAAAATTAAGATAAATACAAACAGAAACTTTTAAACTAGTAGAACAACTTTGCCCTTAAGTCCCAATGTTGAAATACCCTATGTATGTAAAATGAGTAATTATACTTATAAGTCTAAGAGACAATTTATTTTTTCGAAACAAACTTGTGGTGTTTTTTGCTATCTAACATATTCATAAGTTTTAACAACACTGAGGAATTATGTGACGATTCACATTACATTAGGATAAGATGATTCGTCTTATATATTTTACGTTTTTAAAACAATTTATCCCCTAGAATATTTAGAGAAGCTAATAAAAAGTGACGAAACAAGGCAGTTTTCTTTAAAGAAAACACTGAATCGAATGTCCAAGTTTGAAAAAAAAACTAATTTATGTAAATATACGACTATACTTATGTAATTTTGAGTAACCAATACGGTTCGAGAATAACATTTGTAAAAAACATTATTAAGATAAACTTCACTCACCTTCATTTTGATTAATTATTATAATTAAAGCTTGATTAATAACACAATGTCTAAATAAACATTGTGTTCAGTTGGTTTTGACAGTCGCAATGATAATTCTCGGTAGATGGCGTTGTATCTGAAGTTTGTTTTGCATAATCATTGTGTACACCAAAGATGTGTACACGTTTCTTTAATATTGTAAACGAGATGTTTATAAACGTATTTAAAGAAAGAAATTTAATAATTAATGGGATGAAACAAAAATAATAAAAAATAAAAACAATTAAAAAAAGTAGATAGCTGAAAGAATGGACAATAGCATCAAAGGCATAAAATTAAAGTTGAGTATCAAAAGTTTAAGGTTAATACCTTTGCATGACAAATGTCCAAAATGACCAATGTAATTTTTATTTTCTTATTGTAACTTTAAAACGACATCATGTAAAATTAACGTTAAAAAAACGGCATTATTTTCACGCTGTAACTGGAGCTAACACTAACATTGTTCGTATATCTATGAATAAGATAGATACTAGTCCACGCCCAAAATCTTGAATTTTGTGCTAATTTGTTTCGTATGTATTGGTGTAACTTTAAATTTTGACTAAAAAACCAAACTTTCACTCAAAATAACTTAAGTAACTGTAAATTAGAAAATTATCAACTAGATTATTGGTTCATTTGTTTGTGAAAGAAAGTTACCTACGAGTCGTGTATTTTTTTGGTATAAATCAATTCTCAGCTTTTTTAAATTTATTTTAAGTTAAGCACTTCATCGATGGTTACCAAACATTTCGCCGTAGACTCAGACTACATACAATATTTTTAAATGGTCTTACCTTAACGCCAATGCAATGAAAGAACAAAAATATTTGTTGTTTTGTATTTGGTTTTTGTAATATCTTGAATATATATTTTTATGTATATTGTTTAATTTATCGACGTCCTACAAGGATGTCCAGTGTTACTACAAAAAGGTTAATTATTTTCTATACACGGTAATAAAAGCGTTATTTAACTAACGTTATACGACCTTGATTTTTGTAGCGTAATTATATGGTAAATATTACGTTACACAAATAACATAATAAAGGTGGTTCAGTAACGTTAAAATAATCTAATAATAACATCTGGTTGCCTGGGTAGATCGCGCTTTTATTAACGTACTCCACATAACCACGAGTACTTTCTTCGTAATGAACTTGAGTATGTAGACCTCAAAGTCAGCAATAAAATAATTTTTATATGTAAAATTTTAGTTTGATTTAGTAGTTTGTTAAAACGTTGAGATAATCCAGTTTAAATTTAAATCCATCTAAAGACGCACAAAATTACGCAAGCATCGTCATCTCGCGGAAAGAATGATAACTACAAATCCGGATGCACATGATCAGTTTAAAGCGGGGGTTGCACACGCTATGAGTAAAACGTTGAGAACAGGAAAATGCTACCCCGTGTGCCCTTGGTACCAGTATCAGTATTGATAATATAAAATTTGTATAATGTTTGGTTTTCTTTGTTTTGTGAAATTTTATAGGTAAATATTAGAGGTATTAGTTAGCTAACGTAGAGTTATAAAGTTAACTAAAACACTTTGTATTAAAATTTCGGCGTTATAGAAATACCACCTGTTTTCTTTTGTTTTGGTAAAAGAAATGCTTGGCGGCCATTTCAATTTTGTTGACTTAATTGTTTTATGTGTATGATGCATTTCAAAATTAATTTGTGTAGAATCATTAAACAATGTTTTGGTTAATTAAAATTTAAAATCATTAAATCGACATGTCTTAAAGAAAAGCGTGAAATGTAATTTAGATTCGTTGTTTTTTTTAAATTTTATAATTTTATTTATTTGTAATTTTGAACACAACATTAAGCGCCGTAAATTTAACTTTAATAATTAACTATTTTATATTTTGATTTCATTATTATAATAAAAGTGGCTTTGTGCAGATGTTTCTTATAGTATCGATACCAAGATACTACGATACTGTGGTACGATACGTATCAATATTGTAATACTGCGATTATGTATCGATACTGTAATGCTGCGATACGTATCGATAATGTAATACTGTGATACGTAGCAATCTTGTGATGCTGCAGTACATATGGATATTGTAATGCTGTAATACTGAAATACGTATGCAATTTGTAATGCTGCAATACGTATCGATACTGTGATACTACGATATGTATCGATAATGTAATACTGCGATACGTATCGATATTCGATACATAAAATGCTGTATCGTCCACCAGTGTCGTCGCCTACAATTTCTTGTTAAATTGCTTACCAAATTTAAGATCAAATGACAGTCTCAATTTTATGTTAAATAGAACAATTTATTGCTTTGTAAAATGTAATCTAACATTTTATTTACCGTAAGGAGTCAATTTGGATCTATGACATAGACAAATGTCTGCTTTTATGTGTTAAAGTCAAGGTTGGTTGTTTCCTGAATAGACCATACATTTTTATAACATTTCTTTGATGTGTTATTGTGTTTTTATTTTAATATGTGTATTTTTGGATTTTGTTTGTTTGTTCCAACGCTTCAACTAATAGCTGGGTTGTTTCAGTAACTAAGACCTCAGTATCTACTGACAAGCCCTCAATAAACTAACTCTTCTTTTGTTTAAATGATGTTTGCATACGTGTTTACATGTGTTGGAATTTAAACCTATCATGTTTGTGTATTCGTTTAATTGACTTAAATTTGAGATGTCCTAACTTTTTGATGTTTATTAATACCATATAACGAACTGAATACAACTTAGAAGAGGGAGGTAGTTTGACTATCACAGCTTATACGAGACTTTTTTTGGATTTGCGGGTTTTAATTTTCAAGCTTGAGTAGGTTATATTACAACTTAATTGAGAGATTTACGTGTACACTGTTTTTTAAATGCATGGATTTATACAAATTAAATACAAAAAAATACGAAAATTACAAAAAATTGTAATACAAAATGGGACAGTTTTTGCGACTGTGTAAAAAAACTTTAATTTGGCCAATAGGATGGCAGAAATTTATCGATGTTACTCTCAGGGATTAACAATTACGTTTATTTAATGTAAATTGTAACTTAGGTTGCTTGGGACACAATAACATCCGGCAAAGAAAGTGGTTGCAGTAATACTAAAATGCTTTTTAAAGATACTTGTTACATCTTATAAATACAAAAACGTTTTCAAAAGCTTTCTTCAAGTTGTTTGTAAGTATATTGGTTGACTGTTATGTTCGAAGGTATCCGCTTTTTGTAGATGACTTTGGTCAGTGCGATATTCATGATCGTCAGTTACGGGTAACTGCGGTCTTCATCTTCGACATTTGTTAGGAAGCTCTTACTGTTAGTTGTAAACTCACTTATTTTATTATTATAAGAAATTGCATTAATATTTTGTAAGAGAAACAAAAACATTTACTAGTCTTTTTAACATAAATATTTTCGTTTGTTTAATTACTCAAATTTCCATGTTCAATAACTCTTAAAGATTAAGTTATTAATCAAAATGACGAATTCTAATAAAATCTGTATATTTAGTTTCAAATGATAAAGAATAAATTTAATTAGTACTTAAGAACCCAAAAAAATGCGATCGATACGGATTTCAGTTATTAAAAGTTTCCTTACAAATACTTTTAAATAGAAACGTGACAACATTGCAATTTTACAATCGAGCATGCGTATATTAACGTAGTAAATAAATATGTCGGCACTTTAGAGATAGTTTTCTCGAAAGTTGAGTAACGATCTGTTTAGTAACAACGAAGGTTAAAGCTTGTTATTGTGGAAATACATTTCATCTTGTAATTGTCTTTGAGAAGTCATCGAAGTAAAGCGTTAACCGGCAAAGATAATTTTGTAGCAAATCGGTCTACAGTGACGTTTAATCAAAAAGGTAAGATGACTAAAGTCTTACTTTCATTCAAATTTTTGACGGTTAAGTTATTTTTAAAACCTTTTGAAAAATATTACACGTATCCCTACGGAAATGCATTTCGGTTTTTATATTTAAACACCAATTATCGATTATATCCGTTATGATTGGATGACTCATACTATGTGTTTATGATAAGAAACTTTACCATTTCTTGGATACAGCAGAAATTTTTTTTTATATTAACGTACTTTAATCGTTTAAAAAAAGGTATTTGTTACGATACGAGGAAAATGTTTATATTGATTCTTGTTAATATCCGTATGCAATTTTCCAGTGAAGACACTGTCGAGCTTTATTATCTTTACCCGTAATGTTACATTGCCTAATCCTCATGTGACTGTTATCTCTGTTTTTTGTTAACAGGTTTAGTTAATTTATGTTATTATAATGCTTTCCTCTTATCTTATGAATCAAATACATTTAATTGTAGTTTATTTGTGCTTGGTTCATGTTATCTCGTTTTCACATTAAAAAAAATCCATTTTTTGCCATACTCTTTAATTTTTTCTAAAACCTATGGTGTTCGTGAAAAAAAAAGAAGGTTCTTTGACAAGATAATTTCAAGTGGGAATTGGGCGATTGTTTAGTATTTATTCTTATAAAATGTTATGAAACATTATCTTAGAAGCAAGTTAATGCAAATGCTACACTATCAAAATTAACGTGTCAGTACGAATTTACAACAGTTTGAGGACTTTTTCTCAAATCACTATCTAAACAATAACACAAACTACAAGTTCGTATTTTCATCTAACAGCTTTGTATCGAACTCATCCGGTCTCTGATAATTTTGTTTTATTTTTCTACAATCATCTAGAGAAGCAGGTGAGCAACTGTATGCAGCATAGTGCAAATCTCAACACAGTATAAAGAATGTACTATTTGTGCTACTACACATTTTAATCTATTTCTTTCTTTAGCCGGTCTATTCAATAAATCTCAGTTGTTGCTATTTTATTCAATATGCGCAAGTGATCATTTCTTACGCTAACGCATTTCTATTCCTGCTGAAGCTTTGACACCAAACATCTGACTCTAGATGAGGGAGACTTTAGGATATGTTTGTGTCGTAACTTGCCGCTGGTTAATTTTCTGGTGTTAGTACTGTGTGTATTAACTAACATTTTGTTGGCCTGACAGGGTTACTAACTCTGTTAGCGCGTGCATAACAGAATGTTAAGCTACGCCGTGTTGTTTCTCATGTTTTGCTTTTGGTGCGGAAGTTTCTTAGTTAGCTTTTTCTGGTGTACTGTGCGTTATTATTAGTATTGTTATTAATTGGGTTGTCACTGCTTTCAATGAAGAAAACTCCTGACAAGTGTATTGAAATACAATATACTATATGGAGAACAATTTTGGTTATAACGATTGATCAAACTCTTTCCTTAAATAATATTCTTGAGAAATGGGAAAAACTTACACAAAAGAACAGATGTGATGACAGTCTCAATCTAACCGTTTCATATGAGTAAACTGTATGTAATTGTACATAACGTTTTGTAAACCAGATAAAAGCGAGATTTATTAGCTGACTTATAAAACTGGGAATGGCAATGCAGAATAAGCGATTTTGTACATTGTAGGAAAGTGGTTTTCCAGTGTGGGTTCGAGTGGCAGTTACTAAAACGGTAAAGTGTCAGTTATGTCAGCCACATATAAAACTTAAAATGTTCCAGTATTAAATGATGAATCAGAAATAGTTGAGAGTTTGAATAGTTAAATAAAACTTTTCATATTAGCAACGGTGTAGCTGTACGTATAGAACACTGATGAGAAACAGCCGTCGAAATATACTGGAACAGGTTTATTAGAAACATACAAAAACACCATAAGAAAATGGTCTGCTTGAAAAAAAAATTAAATTTTGAAATTGTCATACAAAATGTAAAAATCGCAGTTTCGAATTCAATAAAACTGAATTTATCATCACAAATGAAATAATTTGGTTTAGAATAAACCAACTACGTTAGTGTTTTTTTTTTAATTATTGAATATACATTGGTATATATATGTTAGCCTTCACCCCACGCTCCAATTGTAGCAATTTGTCATTTGAAAACATATTAATTGGACATCATAAATTGTACTATACGCGGCATTATTTGATACTCTTTTGTGACTATGTCTTAAGAGGCATCGAAAGCATCTTTTTAATATGCCATTTATTTTTAGATGTTAAAAAATGAGTAAAATTTGCTTCTTGACTTCTATTTACCACACCAGCAAATGGTGTATTTAGCCAGGGTTTCAGCTCATATCCATGATCACGTATAAACTATCTTTTATATATTTTGGCGCGGTTTTATATATTAGACGCGATTTAACCTTCCTAACACCAGGGGGTTTTTAAAACAGTTAATACCGAGTGAGATTCGCACGAAACCGCAGTGTTTTATTTAATTCAAAAGAAACATTCTTCTTGAAATTATACTTTAGTGTGTTTTTTTTTCTTATTCAGTAGAATTGATATCAATGGTGTTTTGCATGAAAAAAGGGCAGTAAAACATTTGATAAACCTACATATATTAATGAAAAAGTAAGGACATTGGAGTAGGTATACTATACATTCAATTTTTGCAATTATTACACACAGTAACTGTTTTTTCATGTGATGGACATATATTCTTCTCACACTATGAACATAAAGCTTTAACTTTGTCTTTGCTCTTCGGGCACACATGACATCTCCCGTTTTTTTGTTGCGTTTCGTTCTTTTGGGTTTGTTCATAAAATAAAAGCATTTATGGCTGCAATGTCGAATAGGTTCCTAAACAGTCAGTGCAGCTGGTCGCTGTTTTGTTTGTCTATTGCAACTATACTCTGCGACCATTTTGTCTAGAGGATCCACGGCACGGTAATTGACGTTGTAGTGCAGTGTAATCTCCGGTTTCTTATTTTTTTCTGAAATGGTCGCATCGCGATGTTCAGTAGAAAGAAGTATGACATGTTTGTTTACTTTGGCACTATGGTGACTTCTGGTTGAAATGCAAAAATATGGTAATTTTAGGACAAACGTTTCAAATACGATATGTATTGGAATCATTTTGTTCTTTTCTTTCTAGTCTCGCATCGATGTTATCAAATCATATCCAACTAGATATTTGGCACAAACGATTTCGAGGCATTGATGCAGAATATATGGGTTGCTTAAAACAAAATATCGTCTTGTCATAGCTTTTTTACGGGTTCAAGACTGCTCCTTAGTGATTAGTAAAAATGTATGAACACTATCGATGGATGCGGACCGCGTGTGTATCTAATTATATTCTTTGAACGATTTCTTTTACGTACGGAAAGTTCCTTTAGCCAAATGGTCTCATCTTTTCAGTAGAACATGTCATTAAAATGCCCGCCTATAACTTCCACTTCATTGTCTGATTAATCAAATTACAAAAGAGAACGGCAACTAGCAAGATCATTTATAATTTGCATAGTTTGACAATGATATTTTATTATGAGATTAATTATAAGAAAATATTTAAGGAACATAAAGGAAACATTAACAAAAACGTATTAAATACATAATTTTAATAACATTGGACATGAAAATTTGACACCTATTATCGAGTAGGGTCCAATAGGACCCCAACCGTGTTTTTGGGGAGGTTTTTAAAAATATGTATATACTGTAACGACCTTTAAAACTAAATTTATTTACTAATTTAGCATTTGCACTATTTAATTTAGCTATTATAATTATAACTACTTTTAACTAACACTAATAAAATGTAACGGTATTTAAGAAAAACAAGTAATGTATATATATCACTATTTACTGTCCGCAATTTTTGATTATCTACACCAGTATTTATTTTTACTTGGTGCACTTTTATTTATCTTAGCACACGCGTTAAACACTACTTATTTAAACCGACAAAGTCTGCTTAAAACTTACAACTCGATTCGAAAACTAAAAACTCGATCTTCCTTCGAATACTCTTACATTATCTGCTTCGGGAACTTTTCAGTAATGACCTCGAACCATCTTGAATGATTTCGAAGCTTCTATGCGCTTCACTGTCCCGCTTTTAAAACTGTTTTGTCTCAAAACAGGAAGCTGGACCGGTACCGATAGAAAAAGCCGTGGCGATAGCGGTAGCTCTCTACAGTTTGGCAACTTCCTTGAGCATAAAAGTAGCAGTCACACTCGAACGTTTGTTCCTCGGAAGAGTACCTCTTACATAATTTCGAACTGTCTTAAAATCCAGTTGATCTAACCCGCAATTAAGCTTGGTTGCTGCTAATTTCTTATTGTTGTGAAACTGCATTTTCCTCTTGAGATTCCATAATGCTTGCCACATGTTGACTCCCGGTTGCTGTTTTCGTAGTTCATCTAGCCGTCCGATCTTCTTCTTTAACTCGAGACAGTCACTCTTAATTTTTCAGACAAAGAAGTCATAATGGGGTTTGACAAACCCTGTATTGTATTTCAGCTTTGATTATTATTTTTACAAGTGGCTTTCATAAATTTATTCTAAATTACAGTACTAATTGAAGACAGTTAACGTTTTTATTATTATATTGAAATTATACAAACATTGTAATGTAAAATATACATAATTAATCTACGTTAATTTTTTTTCCGTTTGGCATTGAAAACATCGTTTTGCTCTATGTTCAAGGCAGTACGGCTTTCTGCACAACAAACAAACGAATTGGGTTTTTCTGTCTTTTCTCTTAACGCAATGACTACATCTCACCTTTTTGTTCACTACGGTTTGAAAGTTTTCATTTTGCTGAGATTCATTGGTCCCTAACAATTTTTGAATCTTAGAACGAAGTTGTCGTTGCAAGATTGGTATTTCTAATCTTGCTCTCAAGTGACTATCCACCAGTGCTAACTCTTTCAGGAATGTTCGCCGAGTAACTTGTAATTTCTGGATTTGCTAACTTCTACAAAACCATTGCATTTATGCCACTTTCGTGTAAGATATTGAACCACATTAGGGGCCATCGGTTTGTTTTTCATGGCATAACTGATCAAAAGTATCAGTTCCTCCCTTAGTCTCATTCTTTTAGGTGTGTATGATACTAATGTTTTATTGTCGTCAAATGCAAATAAAGAAGAACCTACTTGTTTTGTTTCCTGAAAGCTAGGAGGCATTTTGCGTTTATTTTTGCGAAGAGTCTCAATCATGGTCAATTTGTATTTCATGTACATTTTTTCGACCAAAGGTATGTATGTAAACCAATTGTCCGTTGTTACATTACGGTACGTTTCATGAATTGGTTCAGACAATTTCCTTACATAATAGCTTGGAACAGCTTCGCTTTCTACTTGCACCTTTCCTGTGTACGGGATACCGTTAACCTTATAATTTGTTTTTGCATCATTCATCATCATAACCTTTATTTCATATTTGTCTGACTTACTAGCCATATAAATTCCGAAGGGACATTTTCCCCGAAATCCAACTAATTGTTCATCAATCGTGCAATATTCATAAGGAGTATAATAATCGATGCAGTTTTTTACAAAAATGTCTCATACATTCCTAGTTGGTGAAAATTTATCTTCAAGTCGTCTCACCTTCCTGCTTGTTTTATCATCGAATCTGAGACACGGTGCCAAAAATTTAAATCTTTGCTTTGTCATTGTACTTCTAAATATGCTGTTCCCAAAAGCCAACGACCAGAGTTCATCTACGTTACTGTTTGAAACTCTCAACGCTCCGGCAATATATAATAAACCGATATACGCTTTTACTTCTATCAAATTTGTTTCATTTGTGTAGCTTTGTTGCTTTGTGCTATCACATTTTCTGGTAATCTCTTCATTTGTATGAAGAACTATTTCGTTCAGAATATCTTATGAAATTAACAATTCCAATGCTTGTTTTACTGATTTTGCAGCTTCTCTTGGTCTTGGTGATTGGAGAACAATGTTATCTCGCCTCGGACGTCCACGTCTTGAAGGGCAAATAGTTGTCCATTTATGTCCATTTTTCCCTAATCAAATCAAATCAATGTCATCAGCATCTTGATCGCTTTGGCTATCTGACCGCTCTTCGACGTAATCTTCTTCTAAATCGGAGTTATCTCCAAATATATCCTCTTCGTCGCTGTTTCTAATTCGCGTTTAGTCAGTGGGCGGTGCATATCTTGACTACCAGACGCCATTTTACTGAAATTACACAAACATTATTTACAAAATAAATCTTCCTCAAAAGTCATACTGGGGTCTTACTTACCCAAATAACACTCTTCTTTATAATTTTGGTTATAACTTTTAACACTTTCTTAAAACTCTCAAAACACATCCGTCACTCGTTCACAACTGCCTCAAAGTGAGTTTACATGTAGGCGAAAGCGCGTAAAGTAATTTACGCGCATGTGCACATCGATAAGCAAATTTGTTTGGGTTTTAGATACCCTACTCTGACTGTCTAGGGTTAATACGATTGCAACCTCTCTTTATATCTCAAGATCTTTGCTTACGTAATGTGGGATGGCTTAATCCTTTAGTGTTTGGAACAGATTGTTGCTCCTCGGTTGTAACTTCGAACCTAGCTTTTCCAGAACCCCAGTACATGCTCATAAACTTATCGAAATCGACTTGATTCTTGGTTCTGCTTGTTATTACTCTGGTTCGGACCTGGTTCTGGGTAATGTTATTGCCAGCAAACGGAGCTAGGGGATGGACGTAGACCATTTTCGGATTGCCTCTGGGTAGTTTTTGAATGCGATATATAACGTTTATAATATGCTGCACAACTTCATAAGGGTTCTATTGCAACTGCAGCTTCGGCGACAAACCACGTATTTGGGGATAATACAACCTCACGATGCCTCACTCGATGCCTCATAAACTTTCTCTAGCCTCTTCATTAACTTGCTGATGCAGTCTTCTCCAACAACTTCTTCCGCCCTTCTTCCAAAAGGAGGTTTATATTTCTCTTGTCGGAATTCTTATTCCTGTACACAACGACAGAATTCTTTTAGTTCCGGTAAAGACCGAATATTCTGCAGACTGACATGCCCTGCAAAGAAAGGATTTAGATTTCGAATAATCTGTTGCATCACCTTGGTATCAGAAGGTTTCTGACTCAAACGATTTAAAAGTACTTTGAATGCAATCATATGTGAAATAACATTTTCATGGAGACCTTGAGTACGATTCCAAAGAATGGTTTTTGGTTTGTGCTTTCGTGGACAGATGATCGGTATGCCATTAAGAAAAGGTGCAATTACTTTGCTATTGCTCGATTTTTATCCATTTAACTATGTCATCAGATTGCGTATGAAGAGGCGTCGTTCTAGTTTTCCTAGTTTCCAATCGACAAACTTCTTGAAAGTTTCCGTCTTGGCCGAAATGTAATTCTAACGGAACTAACGGAAACCGACAGAAAAACTTTCAGTAAAACGTCTGCAAATGTAGCTGCTTCTTGATTGGGTATGGCGTAAGCCTTCGTTTATTTCGTAAAATAATCATCACTACTAGGGTGTAATTGTTTCCCCGATCAGATTCTGGGAACGGCCCTGCAATGCCAATCGCTACTTTTTCTAAAGGGTTTTCCACGTTATACTGTTTCATTGTGCTTTGCGTTTTTTTGCTGGATAATTTCCTTATGCACAGGCCGTGCACTTACAGCACCATTCCATGCAGTTCACTCAGTAGAATGTTTCTCGAATTTTTCCTAATATCTTCACGCTAAAGTGTCTTCCTGATGTACTATCATGCAGATGCTGCGACACCTGTGACACTCAGCTTTAAGGCACTACCAACTGCAGTCTGTTTTGCGTGCCCTCGACACTCAAAGAGTTCCATTGCGCCCAGTATGCTTTGATGTTTCTGCCCAAACCACTCACTTTTTCTCTCGCTTTTTCTCAGGTTTGGCGTCGGTTATTTACTTTCCACTTTAGGAGTACTCTTATATCGGGATTGTTTTCTTGTTCGCGGCGGAAATGCTCAGGTTCCCATTCGTCATCATTCGGAGAGATTCGATCTTTTCTTCAGGTAGTGAACCAGTCTGCAGGACAACACATTAGCGTGCCAATTCGTTTTTAGTAAAACGTACGTCTATACAAGTATTTATAAAAGTGCTCTATGGGCTTAACTACTGCTAACAGTTCTCTTCTAGTCACTCAATAATTCCTTTTGGACCCGGACAAAACTTTGCTAAAATACGCGATGACTTTTTCTTGTCCATCTTGCACCTGCGAAAACACTGCATTTATGGCTAGATTATTTGCTTTGGTATCCAAAACAAATTTTCCATCTTCTCTTGGATAACTTAAAATCGGCGGAGAGACTAGGGCCTGTTTCAGCTGTTGGAAAGCGTTTTCGCAGTTTCTAAATTTCTAAATTTCTTCGGTCAGTTTTGTCAAAGATTTGACAATAATGGCAAATGCGGGTACAAATCATATATAATGGGTGCACAATCCAAGAAAACTTCGGACTTGATGTTTGTTGATTGGGCTTGGCCATAGTTGCACTGCTCGAACCTTGGCTGGGGCCAGCGTTTACTCCATCCGCAGATATGAAGCGGCCAAGGTATTGCACTTATTTCTTAAATACGTTGCACTTCTTTGGGCTCGGTTTTAGAATTGGAACACTTCCGTTTTTTAAACGACATTCGAACCACAATCACGTCGTTTAGATAAACCAAGTACGTCTTCCAAGACAATCCTTGAAAGAGGGTGTCCATCAAACGCTCGAACGTTGCAGGAGCGTTACACAAATGGAAGAACATTACAGTGAACTGCCACAAACCAGTTCCAATCGTAAACGCTGTCTTTTTACGGTTCTTGGGTCCCAATTTCACCTACCAGTAACCACTCTTTAAATCCAACGTAGAAAACCACTGGGATCTTGACACAGTGTCTAAAGTATCGTCAATTCTCGGTAAAGGATAGCTATTCTTTTTGGTCACGCCGTTCAGTTGTTTGTAATCTACGCAAAACCTTGTTGATCTATCTTTCTTCTCTACTAGCACTACTTGAGACTATTTGAAGGTTCAATCACGCCTTCTCTTTCCATATCTGCAATTATTTGTTCAGCTTCTTTTCGTTTTGCCAAAGAAAGTCGGCGTGGATGTTATACTATCGGCCGAGCGTCTTCGGTATTAATTTAGTTTTTTGGAACCACTCTCCAGCGCAAACACATCTTGATACTGCTGGATCAATACTTTAACTTTAGCACTTCTTTGTAAGAATATCTAATAGATTCCCTAGAGTTCACGCATCTCACATTCTGAGATACTTGCGTACATTGGCCTACGACGGTCTTCTTTTTCGTTACTGTATCTGAGTTGACATTCAAGATCGTTACTGGCATCGTGTTTTCACTCGTACTAATGTTCTGCCAACTAGTAGCTCTTTGCAACCAAGTCGCGCACCATTGGTTCAAGAGCGCGAATGTAGCTTTCCCGGAGGTTTCCATTTAGGTTTGTCAACACTACACTTTTAGTCCTTCCAGGCACCGTGACATCTTCACTCAATAAGACTCGCACGGTTGCCTTCTCTAACGAATGAAAAGGAACTTCTTCATCGTCGATTTTCAGGACATGGTTTTTCATATCCAAATGAAATCCATACTTCTTTATAATATCTATTCAGGTGATAACTTCTTTCGCGATGTCGACTACTAGTACTTGACGGTCGAGTACTCCATTTCCCAAATCAATGGTCATTTTTACTTGTCTTCGCCCGTCGTCGTTGTACTGTTACTGGTAATGTCTTTTCATTTTCAACTAACACCAATAATGGTCTTCGTCGCTCTTGTGTCAACCCGTAACTGATGTGAATTGATCTTGCCATCGAGCAATTGTTCCATAGGCGATTCCATTTGAATGGCAATCTGCGGGGATGGCTCGTTGAGGTCGACTTTTGCCCCATTTAGTCGACCTGTTTTAGTTTTACGGACGTTCTTCTGCTCTTCTTTTGGGCTTAGTACAGCGTCGTCGAACGTGGCTCACTTTCTCAAAGTTACAGCACGTCTTTTTTCTGAGCTATTTGTTTGCAGAATACAAGTCGCACTATTTCTTCGATGCTTTTATGTCAGCGCCGGTATTTCTGCAGCACGGCGGAGCTAATGGCTGTTTCGGTACGACTCTTTTTTTGCGTCATCCAGTGTCTTAGGTCGAGTTAATCGTACAGTATGTTGCGTATTGCTGTCTCGGAGACCGATTCTTTATTATTAACTCTCTAAGTTATATGCACTAATAAAAATAAAGTTTAATGAACTGGAACAACTATAATTACAGTCTATAAGCAAACACGCGGGCACGTACTAATAACTTCTTTGTTTATTTATACGTTAAGATCGTAACCCGACACTTGACACCACTGTAACGATCTTTGAAACTAAATTTATTTACAAACTAAGTATTTACACGATTTCATTTAGATATGATAAATATAACTGCTTTTAACTGACACTAATTAAATACAATGGTATTTTAAAAAACAACTTACAAGTAATTTATATATTACTATCACTATAACAGGTATTTACTGTCCGTACTTTTTGTTTATCTACACTGATATTTATTCTGACTCGATGCACCTCTATTTATCTTAGCACACGCCTTAAACACTTGATTTGTTTAAACCGACAAAGTTTTCTTAACACTTCCGAATCGATTCGAAAACTAAAAAACTCGATCATTCTTTGAATAATTTTTATATTCTTACGTTATCTGCTTCGAGAATACTCTGGTAATTACCTCGAACCATCTTGAATGATCTCGAAGCTTTTATGCGTTTCAATAATCAACATTTTTGGGTCTTTAGTTATTTACCTGGTACATAAAACTATAAAAACAAATATAAATGAGTCTTATGTTATTTAAAAAAAATTAAGCACATGTAAGAAAAATTTGGGCAAAAAATGAGGAATGCTTCTTAATATCCAATATCCTCCATATTATTGGCTCATAGTCAGGTTCAGCATATCACGCATCACAAGAATACTGCGACACTACAAATTCAAGTATTTTGGTACCACTCACTAATGTTAAATTTAGTTTAAAAAAATTAAATGTTAAAAAATTTTATCTTTTTGTTATTGTAGT
The DNA here is from genome assembly GCA_035610365.1 of Aquatica leii. Lineage (NCBI taxonomy): Eukaryota > Metazoa > Arthropoda > Insecta > Coleoptera > Lampyridae > Aquatica > Aquatica leii. Next base: position 19,580,179 of record CM069435.1, read on the forward strand.
TATAAAAAAATAATGTTATTTAGTTTTTCAGATTGATCGAGTAATAATTATAACAAAATGACGACTTGGAATAGCAATCCATATCCGCCACCAAGTAAGATTATTTAAAAATATCGCATTCTTCTTAATTTACGTTTAAATACAGATCCCAATCAGGGCTATTATGGACAACAACCAGGTGGTTACCCAGTGCCACAACAACCTTACCCTGGTGCTGGTTATCCTAATGCACCACCAACGTATCCTGGTGCAGTTCCGCCGCAAGGGTATCCAGCCGGACCGGGAGCACCGTATGGACCAGAACAACAATATGGCCAACCAGCAGGTGGAGGATATATGCAACAAGGTGAAGCAACTCCATTCTCTAATACATTCGGTTCGTCTCGAATATTTTAATTAGTAATGAGTTTTGTTGTGATTGTTCTCATTGGGAAAGAAGGCTATAAATTTGTTTATTTCAAACTGACAGTTTGTTGTGTATTGTCCATTTTATATGTTTGTCCAAAAGATAAATTAGTAAATTTAAGCATATTATATTAAGGTAATTTATCTTACGTAAAATATTTTTTTCTTTATCAGATATGTACGGAACAAACTACCCAGAAGATATGGATGTGAAAGGATTCGGCTTTTCGGACAAAACTATTCGAAGAGCATTTATACGGAAGGTGTACTCAATACTGATGCTGCAATTATTAATTACTTCGGCTATAATTTCATTTTTCCTATTCCACGATGGAGCCAAACGCTTTGTCAGAACTAATACTTGGTTAATATTCGTGGCTTTTGCCGTTGTGTTTGTAGCAATGATTGCTCTTGCATGTTGTGGAGAAGTGCGTAGGAAATCTCCAGCCAATTATATTTTACTCGGTTTGTTTACATTAGCCGAATCGTTTATGCTGGCGGTAGCCACATCTCAATATTCGGTACCCGAAGTTCTAATGGCGGTTGGTATAACAGCGGTGATTTGCCTTGCGTTAACTTTGTTTGCTTTTCAAACAAAGTGGGACTTTACTATGTGCGGCGGATTTTTATTTATTTGCGTAATTGTTTTACTTATATTTGGTCTTATCGCGTCTATTATGGCGGCAACTGGAAATGGCAACAGAATTGTCAGCTTGGTTTATGCATCATTAGGTGCACTCTTGTTTTCGATCTACCTCATCTACGACACTCAATTGATGATGGGTGGAAAGCATAAATATTCTATCTCTCCCGAAGAATATATCTTTGCCGCTTTAAATTTGTACGTAGACATCATCAATATTTTTATTTACATTCTCACCATTATTGGAGCTTCGAGAGATTAATTTTTAATGTCGAAATTGATTTTTGTTTTTTTAATTTTTTCACTAGCGATAACAAGAATGGTTAAGTGTGCACTATATAATGTTAATGTAAACTATATGCCTTGTTATTAAATCAGAAGCGAGTAATAATTATTTAATTTAACTGAAAATTTTCTAGGCACACTCGTGCACGATAATTAGCTTTTTTAGAATTTTCGTAATATGTAAATATAAAATCTTTCAAAAAAATGTTGTAAATGTTTACAAGTGAATAACGACCATAAAATGTAAGATCTTTTGAACAAATGTAAATGTTTAAAAAAGTATGCATTAACCAATAGTTGTGTAACTTTGTTATTTTAATATTTATTTTGCTTGAGTTAGTTATCATTTAACAGTTTTATGGTATTAAAATTGCAAGTAATAGACGCATTTATTGTTATATCTTACATGTTTAATAATTTACAGGGTTAATTCAACATATACTGCATATTTTCTTAATATTAAATTTACTATAAGTTGATGTATTATTTGTGTAGGAAGACGAGTTTAATTTAGCAATAAACTATTCTTTCCAAAAAATATTTTGTATATCTTAATATAGTTTTTGTTTGTATATTGGTAATTTCATTTCTTCTAACTAATATCTAACGTTTTCTGTCAAATCTGTAACTGAGAAGTATGTAAATCCACTACTAACCCAGCTTGTCTTGGTTAAGTCTACCGTAACAAGAGGAGGGAGCAGAACGGCTATACAGAAACAAAAAATAAAAGAAGCATTAAGAAAAATAAAAAAAGGAAAGGCTGAAAGGACTGATGGCACGCAAGGAGAACAATGGAAATATACAGGAAAGAGAACAATAGAAAGAGTAGGGGAAATAAATAAGATACGGTCAGGTGAAGGGTTTCCGGATGATTGAAGAGAAGCAATAATATGCCCAGGGGAGACAGAAGAGAGGTAAAAAACTATAGAGGTATAAGTGTGGCAAATGTGGGATATAAGATTTATATGAGAATTTTCCAAAAAAGACTGGAAAGAGAAATAGAGGAAAAAGGATCTTTGGAAGAGGGAGAAGGGCATTAGATAATGTATACATATTGAAACAAATAGTAAACAAAGAATTAGAAGGGAAGAGAGGGAAAGTTTTGCGTAGCAGTAAGTTATGGAATATATTAAGAAAGAAACAGATAGAGAACCAGTTAGGAATATAGAGGAAATATATAAAGTGCAAAGCAAGAATAGATGGAAAGTTAAGTGCTGCATTTTGGACAAATAAAGGATTACGGCAGGGGGCTCACTTAGTCCTCGTTTAGAAATAGTTATGAAGGGGTTAAAAGTATTCGGAAAAAAATGTTTAAGTGTAAATGTGGGAAAAGCAAGGATAGTAGTGTTTGAAAAAGGGAGGATGGTATAAAAAGAGTGGAGTGGAAGTGGGGAGACGATATAATAGAAAGTGTAAATGAAGTGACTTATTTGGGTTATCAAATCAGATACGACAATAAAGAAGAAGCTCATATAAAGTGGTTGGCGAAGAAATGTAATAGATAGGTCGGGTGTGGAGTATAGGAAAGAGAGGGTTTGGGAAGCAAGTAGAAGCAAGAAAATGGTTGTTGGACAAATCAATAAAGAGCGTGATGATATACGGGGCGGAAATATGGGAGTGGGAGGAATTGGAGAAAGTACATGAAAAATACTGGGAGATGCCAGGGTACATAGAGGAGGAAATGAAGTTAGAAAAGATAAGAGTACAGGCGGAGAAGAGAGCAATGTGTTACGAATTATGGAGAAGAAGGAAGGGGAAGGTATTATGAAAGAGTTTGATATGCCAGAGAAGATGTAGAGAGAATAAGGGAGACAGGAAAGGAAATAAAAGATGAAATAATAAGAAGAGATAAGGATATACAGAGACAAGAAACTAGAGCAAGAATAAGGGATGGGAAATACAATGAAAGATATGATTGACAATATTCCAAGGTACATAAATGGCGAAAAAAGCTTGAGATTAAAAAGAATGTTAGAAAGGTTTAGATGCGGGAATGAAGAGCAAAAGATTAAGTTTTGGAAGTAACATAAAGATAGGAGATGTAGACTATGTGGGGAGGGGTGGGAAAATATAGAGCACATGTTAAAGGAATACATAGAACTAAGAGAAGAAGGTTGGAGATTTTGGGAGGAGTGGGATGGATGGAAGAGGTATTAAAAAGGAGAAGATTAGAAGTAGTGTAAACATGGATATTGGGATGTATTTGTATATAGAGAGTTGGTTAACAGTGGTGGTGTTTAGGATTTTATTTGTTTTGTAGTAGGATAATTTTATGTTTAGCTCAAAAATACGAATTATTAGTTAAAAAAATTATAACAAATAAAGGCTATTATTTAAGAAGACCTCGCAGAAAGCGTCTGTCATCTTATCCTACTAATGCATTTTAGGTACAAATTGAAATCGATGTGAAATTGTGAACTGTCGCGCATCCCATAATAGGCACTTGGTTCTATATATACAATCGAGATGGCGTTAATTATTGAAAACAATTGAATGCTTGCGTTTGAAACGTGCTTCATGCTAGAAAAGTAAAAGGACTTTTTCAAGCACAAACACTGATATGATTATAAATTCACCTTTCTTACCTGGTTTCAGGCACTTATTTTACTATATCGTGGAAAAGTGTTTTGGGGTGCTAGTTGCTTTACATGGAAAATTGTTTCCCTGAGATAAGGTAGATGGTCCACTTGCGCTACACGGATTTTCACAATTATAAAATTTTGCTTATTGCTTTGATTCCAAGTTTTTTTTCTATGTGAGTTTACTGGCTGAAATTAAAAGTTTGAGCTTCTTTTTGCTTAAGATGTGCTCTAAAAACATTGGAATCTTACTCATATGCAGCTGCAGGAGCTTTGAGTAATCAATGATCGTTTTCTATAAAGATAATTTTACCGAATGGAAGCTACCGTCTGGCAGCATTCTTAAAGTTTATAGTTTTGTGTTATTATGCAAATTTTTTTCCGGCTATTTGACTTGATGTATGAAAACTGGGAAAACCGTAATCTCGATTAAAACATGTTCATGACACTGAAATGTGGCTCTCAAAACATATATATATAGTACATAATATCAGGTTTCTTTTCGTCGTTCCTAAGCACCAGGACCTAGAGGCAACTAAAGGGAACTGGGAATAATTAACTTTGAAAACCTAGAATGGGGAACCAACACGTTTAAAGTAGTAATGAAATTTATCTCATTATGTTGCAAAAATAATTTGCTGTTCTGCGAAATGCAATATATGTGAGATTCTCAGAGCTATCTTAGCACTTTCGCATATGATATACCAAGCAGCTGGCGAATTGTCAAGGTGGTATTCATACCAAGGCCAAGGAAATCCTACAGACCAATTAGCTTGACTTTCTTTATCTTAAAAGTAGTTGAAAAGGTATGCGACGGGTACATACGGGTCACCAAAGACTTCGCCTCTCAGTTGCGAAAATGCAATCCAATACAATATTCTAGATAGTGAAGGAGCATTTGACAGTACCATCACACCTCTAAAGTCATCTCAATGATCACCCCCGCACAAGGCGGGGTGCTGTCACCCTGACTGGTGCCTTGTCACGTAGGTCCTAAATACAAAAACCAAAAAACGGAGGGGTATTCACTTTATGATACGCCGACGATCTCACCACCATTAACAAACATAACCTGTACATAATGCAGAGTGTGTACTAAACACCGTCGAAAAATGGTGTAAAAAAGGTGAACCTAACCAAAACTGCAATCGTTTCGTTTACCAAACGATGGAAAACAGATGAGATCAACATGCGCCTAATTAGTCATCCTCGCTAATATAGGCCTAGGTCCCATTTCGGTCCCATTGTGCATAAAAAGATATTATATTTATCATGTGTCAGTTACATTTTTCTTAGGGCCCGGCTTACTCAAGCTCCCCTGTAGTTACGCCGGTGGATATAAAACTACTTACAATGTACGGAATCACGTTTCGATGACAAAGTAAATCAAATACCGGGAGATTCACTTTTGATACCATACTGACTTTCAACTCTCATCTGGAAAACGTCACACCGCAGCACATTAGGGTTCTTAATGCAACCAAACTGATAGTCGCTCACACATGGGGATTGAAACCCACAAAGACACAAATGGTATATATACTGTGGTGACAAGATCTATCATCATATGGTACGCTTGGATGAGGTGAGAAAAATAACCTGAAAAGCGATGAGAACTACGCTCACAGACGCCATGGAAACACAACTTTCACTTCCACTATTACACCTCATTGTAATGATGAAAGTAAGACTGGACATACTGCAAAAAAATGAACGTACGTCAACTATCGGGACATAGTCATACCGACTATATGCAACGTGCTGCGTAAAGAAACAATCTTACCTATCAAGAAAAACAGATCCCATGTAGCACAAAAACATTCAGTGGATATTTTGGTGTGGACATTTTGAAGCCCATAAGACAGTACTATGGAGTTCCCGTATACATCCAAAGGACGCCCGGATGTCAATATGACGGACTTTTAGTAGGCTCACAAAAATGCCTTTTGATCGACTACATTACCCGATTATCAACAGAAGCCACGGTAGGTCAATGCACTGTCAATTTATCACGAAATATTAGCAAAATTTTCATTAATAACCCATACAATAGTACTTACGGCAACCAGGAAGCGCACCACGTCATAATCACGGGACCACCTGTAGCGGGACGCACGTGTTCTTTTAGAGAAAGCAAAGCGAAGGCAGAATTCGACTTTATGCTACAGCAAGGGATCTGCAGGCCGTCCAGGAGTTCATGGTTTAACCCATTACACCCCATGTAGGAACGTACGTAATAGCTACGCACATTTTACGTGATGCAGTACGTATTACCATTGATTAATATAATCAATGGTATTACGTACTGATACGTACGATACGTACGTACTGATAGTACGTATATTACGTACCAAACACGTGCAATATTGACAAACTGGTTTGTTGGCTCAAGCAAATAATATCAACGCCGAATTTACAACAAAAATAAACGTCATTGTTACGTACACTTGCTACTTGGGACTTAGTGGAAAAAAATCGAAAGAATGGCGACCTTGCGGAGATTACCGTCGTCTTAATTCTATTTATTACGGTACCCGTTTGTTCCCAATTCCACAAATCATGGATTTTTCATATAAACTAAATGCTAAAAAAGTACCTTCTAAATTGGATTTAGTGCGAGCATATCAAATTCTAGTAGCAGAAGGTGATATCCAGAAAACCGCGGTATCTACGATATTTGGATTATTCGAGTTTCCATTCATAACGTTCGAATTGCAAAACGCCTCGCAAATCTTTCAACGTTTTATAAATATGGTGTTACAAGGACTAGAATTTTGTTATTGCTACATCGACGATATTCTAGTGGCTTACGCCAACGAACAAGATCATCCAGAAGACCTGAAAATCGTCTACCAGTGGCTGGACACCTACGGTATCGCGGTAAACACCATCAAGTGCGTACTAGGAGAATACTTAGACTATCTTATCTCCGATGAAAGGACAACGCTTTTGCTTTCCAAAGTTGAGGCAATTTTTAACATGAAGAAACCAACGTCCATTGTAGAACTTTGACGTTTTTTAGGAGTTATAAATTTTTATAGACGATTTATTAAAAACGCTGCAAAAATCAAGCAATTTTGAACTGTTACTACAAAGATAGCAAGCATAATGACAAATGAGTAATCAAATGAACTATTCAGAAGCATTTGAGTTATTTAAACGCGATCTCACAAATTGCAGCATCCGTCCGAGAATGGACATTTAACGTTAACTGTAGATTCATCCGATTATGCACTTGCATTTTTTTCTAAAAAAAGTAAAGCCCAGTGCCTACGATCGAGAGCTATACGCAATATAAATCGCCATAAAGCATTTTAGGTGCATAATGGAGGGACGTCATGTGATAATGAAAACGGATCACAAGCTGTTAACATTTATTTAACGAAACCAATAATTTAGCACATGCAAGCAAACGATCCACATTGAAACAGCTAACAAGGAAATTCGTTTGGCTATTAATGTGGAAAGACGTTCTATGTCAACGTACAAAAGTGAGCGACATACAAAATTGCGTATCGGTCATTTTCCAGTACCTAACAGACGGTTTCAGCAGGTACACCTAGATATTGTGGGATCATTGACGCTTTCTCGCGGTTTCCGTTATTGCTTAAAAATGATAGACCGATTCTTTCGGTGGTCTGAAGCAATTACGCTAACCGACATAACCAGCGAATCCGTAGCTATAGCATTTTTTGAAACATGCATTCGAATCGGGTTATTTTCTTCATTAACTAATATGTTGGAGACAAAACGAACAAGAACGACATCATGCAACCCAAAAAGCAAAGGAAGAAAAGCTGCTAGTACGTGTCACAAAACTAAAAAATGGGCCGACGTTTTACCAACGGTACTACTGGGTCTCCGCAGGACATTTAAGGAAGATTTAAAAAGTACCGCAGCAGAAATGTTGTATGTCCGGAGTATTTTTCATCAGCGAAAACGAAGTCAGCAATGATCCACAAACTTTTATCACAAAACTACGTGAATAACACATGCGACAGCTGCGACCGATGTCTGCAACGCACCATGAAAAGCGACAAATTTTCGTTCAGTCTGAACTATCAAAGTACAGTCACGTTTTCATAAGGGATGACTCGAACCGACAACGGCTGCACCTTCCCTAAACTGGACTGTACAAGGTCGTCGCCCGCTCGGATGAATTTTCAAGTGAAAGTCAATACCAAGTTAAGAAATATATTTGTAGACAGATTGAAGTCCGCCTTTCTAACGGCATCTGACTGAGAAATTAAGGGTTGTGACTGAGGATAGTGACACGTAAATTGGAATTCCGTTAACGCTGCAAGTAACTGTCGGGACGAGCAGTGAAGTTGCCAGTTCGTTTCGACCTTTGCATAAATTTGGCACGCTCTTACTAAGGAAGGGGTGATGTAGCGGACTTAATGTTGAATTTAAATCTAGCGCCAACAACTAAAGGAAAACTGTAAAATAAGGTACAGCTACTAGGTTAGGATTGTGGCAAACAACATATTTCGTGGATGTCCGTAAGAGATTATTTTACATATATCCTATGGATATTGAAGCAATGACGTCCATCGAATATTTGATTATGGATATCGGCATAAAAGACATCTTATGGATATCCATTATACATACTTCATGTGGGCTTAATATGAACATCCATAAGATATCATCTGCTATATGGGTCATAATAGGAGCGATGAGAACTACACCCTCTGGAGCGATGGAAGCGCAACTTTCACTTCCGCCATTATCCTCGTAATGATGGAAGCAAGACAAGCAGCATACAGGCTAAAGATAAATGAACACACGTCAACTACCGGGACATACAGACCGCTGGGTATATACAACGTACTGCGTGAAGAAACAATTTTAACGATGAGATTCGATTTCACAAAAAATTCCCATATAGCACAAAGAGATCCATAAAACATCCAGTGGGTATCTTAATGTGAACATTTCGGTATCTATATTACAGCACGCGCTCGAGGTAATTAGAGAATTTTAGTAGCGTCGCAGGTAAATTGTTTCAGGTGTATATTAAGTCATGGTATATAAATTTAACACAAAAAACGCCTCGATACTTATCATTAAATGGCTTCTTCTTCAGAAGAACAAAATAAATTTAAACTGATAATACCGTCACGAGATGAGTGGACAAGAAACATATTACCTGGGCGCGGTTAAAGGAACTATTTGGTACACAGATTGAGCCAAAAATCGCTGTGCCGAAATATATGAAGATGAGTTGAAAAAAGTCTCTTGGACTAAGCTTCTGGAGTTTAAAAATCAGAGGTTTACAAAAGGGCTAAAGGAGACAGCAGCGCAGGGACGCTAGACGAACCACTTCTTGGATAAAAACACATCAGGTTTCATGCGATTGCAAGAAATGAATAATGGAGAACGATAGGAATCTTTCTTGTATTATTATATTTTTGACTAAAAACATGGGTTTTTTAACGGTTAGTGATGAATAGACTTAATTATAATACCATTCCAGTTTGCTAACTATTTCTCAATACAGTCTTTGTAATAAACCGCGTTATAATCAAATTTTCTGGCAAAATGTTTCATAAGATTTGCATATATGTTAGTAATTATTAATTGGAAATGTTTCCTTATGTATTTGTATAGCATTAACCACAGATTAAAGTTTCCTGCGAACGATTGTGTGAATGAAGTTTATTATATATTCGTTATTTTAATTTTTTAACGATAATTAATCGTAGAATTAGTATCAGGAATTGTGGAAAAACCAAACTACCAAGTTTAGAGATTACTCCAGATAAAGGCTGATAATTTTTGTATACTTTTCTGAACTGTTTAATAACGTATCTTGTATTTGATACATATTACAAGTACTCAAAACTAAAGAAAACTTATTCAACACAAAACAAAATTTGGAAACAGTCTCAGGCACCACACTTAAAATAGATCTTTCTACACGTCGTAACGTATTCTGTATTAGTTACAGCTGAAAATTCTGCTTAATTGGCATGTATAGAATGTCACAAATTAAATACAGCTTTTAAATTAAGCTTAAAAACTATGTTAAATCGACAGTTATCTATGCAATTTCCATTCTAGGAAGTAAATCCTAACGTTACAATAAATTTATTACCAAGAAAGTAGAAGTTAATCATTAAAAAATTATTTCCAGGAAAGTTGGATTTAAATTATCATGCATAACGGAACTTAATCTCTATTTTTAGTGCGTGATTCATTAAGGAACATAATGAGTCAATTTAGAATAAGATAAACCTATTTAAAAAGCTTTTATTTGCATTTTATATTTTGTACATTTACATGCGAAGAGAGTATAACAACACTTTTATTACCAATCGTAAATGAAATTTTAACTTAAATCGTTACAAGTTTATATAAATGACAGATATCAAAATACACATATATACAACGGTAGTGTTCGCGATTTTAAATAATATCGGTAGAGATTATTCAGCTAAGTGAGAACATTTATTTAAAGCAAGATATAAAGCTCCAATCAATCGATCACTACAAAAAGTTATCGTATTTACAGTATTGAGTTTGTTTACTGCGCTATTACGTACATTTATAAAAGATTCGATATTATTTTTTGTAGCTTTGACTGTTTCAGCAGTAGCTAAAATTTCAATAACTCATAATTTGAAACATCGCCGCCAGAAATTAAATAACAAATACACACTAAAGCATTAACTACTACACACAATGCACAATTTGATGAAATCTATTAGTAGTAACTTCTTAACCGAACGTGATAATTTAGTAAAAATAAGTGGGTTTATTTAAAAATTCAATTTTGCTAAAAACTTCTATCCTAGCGATTTGAATATGTAGCGACTTAATTATTACAGCAAGATCTCGAAGTACTGGCTTGTTGACGTCTATCAACCATCACCCGATCAATGTGATCACCCGATTCCCGTCCTGCAGTTTTATCTAGAATAGCTTCTGCTAATTCGTTGAATGCTCTTTCTATGTTAATATTCGCTTTTGCAGAAGTTTCCATAAATCTAATCCCATGTTCTCGAGCAATCTACAAAAAATTATTTATTGCGCGTTCTTAAATCATAATCTACTTACAGCTTCCCCTCGTTCTTTACTGACAGTTCTTTTATCATCCATATCACATTTGTTACCGAGAATCATTTTTTCCACATCTTGATTAGCGTGCTAAATATAAAAAGGATTAGTGCATTATAATGTTATCAGTAAAACATTACCTCATCAATGTTTCTTAACCATTTCACTATATTTTCAAAACTTTTTTCATTACTTATATCGTAAACTAACATAATACCCATAGCGCCTCTATAATACGATGTCGTTATTGTATGAAAACGTTCTTGACCAGCGGTATCCCATATTTGTAACTTAATTTTCTTTCCGCGTAATTCTACAGTTTTTATCTTAAAGTCTATTCCTAAAATTAAACAAAAATGTTAAATTTGACATTGGCCGAATTAAGGTTAACTTTACCTATTGTAGATATGAATGTTGTTGTAAAGGCGTCATCCGAAAACCTGAATAAAATGCAAGTCTTTCCAACGCCCGAATCTCCAATTAATAACAATTTGAACAACAAGTCGTAGGTTTTTTTTGCCATTTCTTCAATTCATTAGCTTCTTCTATATAAGTTTTGACGTTTAAGGTCATAATGCAACGGATATTTTTTTTTCTCTTGTAAAAAGTAAAAGTCCCTAAATAATAGCTGTTCAAAAATTACTGCCAACTATTTAAATTAAAATCCTAAAAAATTAAAAAAAAAGCGTTATTAATATAATTCATTTATTATTGGTTGGTTGTTGTATTTGTAACACATATTAAACTCATAAAACATGTACCTACTTGTTTTTATTCTTTCGTTATGTTCTCTCTCAAAGAACCATCAATTAGTAAGTATTTAAAATAAATGCAGAATATCTTATATACGTTTCTTAGTTCATTATTTAGATATTCTTGGAAAATTTGTTGTCGTGATTTAAATATACCATATATCTAAACAAGAATATATGAATGTAATAATATATTCTATGAGTCTTCATGAAATTTAATGGTGGTATCTTATCCAACTACATCACGTTTTTATTACATCACTTTTACGTTAGAGTACATAACTACGAATATTTTTTTGTAATAAATTTAAGTATGTAAACCTAAATGTTAGAAATAAAATAATTTGTATACGTAATTTTTTAGTTTAATTTAATAACTTGTGAAAACTTAAATGAGAGATTTACGTTTACGCTATTTTTTGTTTGGATGGAGATATACAAATTAAATAGAATGAAAAAAAAAATGCTAAAAAGACTTGTAGCACTAAAGGCAAGGCTAGACAAAACAGCCACAATCAAATATGAAAACCAGAAACACAAAAATGTAGACTTATATGCGGTTATTAAAAAAACTCGAGAAAACGCAGAAAAATATACTAGGAATAGTACGGGCATCCGAAGGAGACGAGGCCGACCGTGATCTATAGAAAAAAAAGCAGATATGAAATAAGAATTTATACTGAAAAAACCCTATTTCTAAGAAAAAAGTGGAAAAGACAAATCTTACGAGAATCGATAATACCGGAGCCATAATTGTAAGAAACATAAGGAAATTGTACGCAAACCTGCATAGAGGCGTAAAAAAAGTTTTGGACCGTGATGAGATAAAAGAAGTAACAAAAGACGGAAACTTCCTAATACTTAGAAACGCAAACAGGGAAAAAATAAAAGACATGTCACAAAAAATTAATAATGAATGCAAACAGGATTAATGTAGCGTTAAAGAAGCCAAAGGTGTTCAAACAGCTCTACAACTTCTCTACCTGGATGAAGTAACCACTGCTAGTACGGAAATTGAGGAAGAATTACAATACACTAGTCAAGAAATATAGAAGCACAGCAGTAGGCAAACTACACCCAAAAAAGATGGAATACAAATTGCCACGATCTACACAAACAAGGATACACGCAAAAGGTTTTAGACATGAAAAAATTCGTTTAAGACTAAACCACTGCAAGATAGTACCACGTATCAACATTGATAAGTGAACTAAATGTTGAAGGGTTCTGCACAGGAACCAACTAGGGCGAGTTATCTGTGAATTGTGAATTGCGACTGTATATCAAAAAATCAAAGAAACGATTCACAACGTGATTGAAACATTACTGGATCGTCCATAACTAATTGGGTTTTTTTAAATTTCAATTGACTTCTTACTATATTCAGTATTTGAATTTAATTCATAATTATACATGATGATTTTTATGCACTATAATAAATACAAAGATACCAAAAACTTACCAAATAAATTTGTTTATGCACTAAAACGTCCGAAAAATGTTACTTTTATAAATTTGTAAACCTCTATGTGTGACAAAACCGACTATCGTGGAAGTAAATACTTGCTGTTGGGTTTGTGGTGAATTACACGATAAGTATACATCGGCATAAAAATATTTTTCATAACAAAGCAATAACTAAACTAAATAAATTGATAATGTTTATTTAACTATCTTATACATCATTGTTTACTTTATATTATTAACAATCAATGCATAATTTGATTAGAAACATGGATTGATAAAAGCCCAAATTTGTAATCCTATCTTATGTTCTTTATTATTGACATCATGGGGACGTTCTATTAAAGACATCTTAAAGACGTCAGTTTTAAGTCCCAGGATGTAAAGACATTATTTGGACATAAAACGGACGTTCCTGGAACGTGTGTTTACTGGGAGGATTTTGTATCCACCATGACAATTCAAATAATATCTAGGCAAATACCTTTTCATCTCTTAATCAATTAATATACATCCTGGACGAAGAAGTATGCCTAAAAAGACGATCTATACTTTCGTCTCTGGGAGCAATAGCATAGATTTTATCTCGATGGCAAGATCAATGGAATAAGTGTTCAGTTACTGGTTGACACGGGAGCGACGAAGACCATCGTTCGTCCGGACATATTACGGAAGATGAGAAGACATCACCAATAACAGTAAGACTTTGAACGGCGACGGTCGAAGAAATACCTACTCACGGACAAGTCAAAGTAACCACTGGTTTTGGAAATGGAGTACTCGACCATCAAGTATTGGTAGCCAACATCACGGAAGAAGTTATTCTGGGAATGGACGTTATAAAGAAGTATCGGTTCCATTTAGATATGAAGAACGATGTCTTGAAGATCGACAATGAAGAAATTCTTTTTCATTCGTCAGAGAACACAGCCGTGCAAGTCTTATTGAGTCAAGATGTGACTCTGCCTGCGAAGGCTGAAAGTGTGGTGATGGCTCGCTTGGATGGAAATCTTCGAAAGACTACATTTGCGCGAATAAATCAATGGAGGGCGACTTAGTTCAAAAAGGTCTACTCGTTGGCAGAACCTAAGTACGAGTGAAAAACACGATGCCAGTAAGAATCTTAAATATCAACTCAGATCCAGTAACGTTGAAAAAAAAGACCGTGGTAGGGCAATGCACGCCAGTACATCAAATTACGAGATGCGTGAAGTCTAACGAAGCTCCGATTTACCAAGAAATGACGATAAGTTAGACACTCTGTCAAGATCTCAGTGGTTTCCACGTTATTGAAAGAGTGGTTACTGGCAGGTAGAACTGAAACCCAAGGATCGTGAAAAAACAGCTTTTACGATTGGAACTGATTTGTGGCAGTTCACTGTGATGCTCTTCGGCCTGTATAACGCTCCTGCAACGTTCAACCGTTTGATGGAGACCATCTTGCGCGGACTGTCTTGGAAGACGTGCTTGGTTTATCTAGACGACGTGATCGTGGTTGGAAGGTCGTTTGAAGAACACTTGAACAACTTGAAAGAAGTGTTCCAGCGACTACGTGGGGCAAATCTCAAACAGAGCCCAAAGAAGTGCCACCTATTATAGACGATTTGTACCCGGATTTGCCAATTTTGCCATATCTTTGCAGAAGTTGACCGAAGAAAGAGCAGAATTTAGATGGATTGAAGACTGCGGGAATGCTCTCTATCAACTAAAACAGGTCTTTGCCACTTCGCCAAAGTTATCTAAGAGAAGATGGAAAATTTGTTTTGGATAACGACGCAAGCAATCTGGCCATAGGCGCGGTTCTTTGGTTCATCGCGTATTTTAGTAAAGTTTTGTCCAGAAAGGAATTATTGTTTGATTAGGAGGGAGTTGTTAGCAATTGTCAAGTCCGTAGAACACTTCTACAAATATTTGTATCGAGGGAAATTTTTACAAGAACGGACCACGCTGCTTTAAAATCGCTATTGCAGTTCTGTAACCCGGAAGGAAAAGTAGCGAGATGGATCGAGAGACTGCAAGAGTATAACTATGACACAGAATACTGTGCCGGAAGCAGTCATCGAAACGCTGATGCCTTGTCCAGCAAATTGCAGTTATTGGTCGCGATTTGAAGAAAAAGTCGAATGCCTCCGGAGAACTGCTATGGTTGATGACGAGTGGGAATCTACGCAGTTGCGTCGCGAACAAGAAAACGATCCTGAAATAAGACTATTCCTGGAGTGGAAAGAAAACGGCCGATGATCAATCTGGAAAGAAGTGCGTGCTTTGGGCAGAAACATCAAAACGTACTAGGCGCAGTGGGACTCTTCGGTCTTCTTAAGCGATCCCGAGAGAGTGTCGAAGGCACAGGAAACAGACTAGGTACAGTTGGTAGTGCCAATGAGCCGGGTGTCAGAAGAATTGAAGCATCTTTACGATGGTACATCAGGAAGACACTTTGGCATAAAGTAGACATTGGGGAAAGTTCGAGAAAGATTCCACTGGGTGAACTGCAAAAAAGACGTCATGAAATAGTGCCGTAAGTGCACGGTTTGCGCATCAGGAAATGGTCCAGCAAGAAAACGCCATGCAACAAAAAAGCAATATAACGTAGGAAGCCTTTTAGAAAAAGTAGCGATTGACATCGCAGGGCCGTTCCTAGAATCTGATTTGGCAAACAAATTCATCTTGGTGGCTCACGCCATACCTAATCAAGAAGCAGCTACAGTCGCAGACGTATTAGTGAAAGAGTTTTCTGTCGGTTTGGAGTTCCGTTGGAATTACGCTCCTACCAAGGGCGCAAGTCTGGGACTGTTTCAAGAGGTTTGCCGACTGTTGGGGATCAAGAAAACTAGGACTACGCGTTTCCATCCTCAATCTAATCCAACAATGGGAAATGGGAAAATACCTAGCCAAAGTAGTGTCCGAACACCAAAGAGACTGGGATTAGTACTTACACGAAAGCACAGGCCAAACAATATCCTGTATGATGCTCGGTCACGAAATACGACTGCCATGCAACTTCCAATTTGTACGAAGACCCGAAGAAGAAGTTGCTGGAGAAGATTATACGTTAGCAAGCTGACCAAGGAGCTAGACGAAGTACATGAGGTCCGTAAAAACACACAAATTGCCAGCAACAGAATGAAGACCAGATATGACGTCAAGGCACAAAATGGTGGGTTTCAACCTGACGACATGGTATGGTTGTATAATCTCCAAAGATTACGTGGTTTGTCGCTGAAGCTGCAGAGGCTCTTATGAAGTCGTACAGCTATTAATGACGTCATATATCGCATCCAAAAACCACCCAGAGGAAAGTCAAAAGTGGTTCACATCGCTTCGTTTGCTAGCGATAACTACATTACGCAAGTTCAGGTCCGAACCAGAGTAATAACCAGCTGAACCAGAAATCAAATTGAAGGAATAGACTTCGATACGTTTATGAATATATACGGAGCTTCCGGACAGACTAGGTTCAGAGTTACAGCCGAGGAACAACAAGACCAGTTCCAAACACGAAAAGATTACGCCATCGCACATTGCGTGAGCGAGGATCTTCACATGTCCAGACGGGTTGTAGTCGTATTTAAAAAGAAGTTTGTACGGCTAGATGATCTTCGAAAACAACAAGTGGCGGTCGGAGAAGTTTTAAAACTACGTGGTTGAGGTCGAGATAAATATAACGGAATATAAACGTACGTGCCTTTAATGTAAACAAGTGTCAGTTTTAAGATAAACAGAAGTTATCCGCTGACATTATTTTTCGACTGATTGTAATACATTAATACATAAATTAGTGTGTTTTTCTTAAATATCGTTAGATTTAATTAGTTCGTGTAGTTATAAACGTGTAAATATTTTGTGTATAAATAAATTAGTTTCAAAATTCGTTACAGTATATTTGAATACGTATTAAAAACTTTAATTTAATTGTATTGTGTATTTATTTAATAAAAAATTTAAATGTTTGACACTCTTTGGTTTGACGTTTGACGTACACCAAAATGCACTTTTAAATCAAGATACAGTAATAAAAAAACGAAAAATATTAAATCAAATCAGATTTCAGAATACAATAGCTTGTCAAAACACATTACTTTTAATTTAAGCAAATACTGATTTAACGGTAAGTTACGAATTAATATCTAATCAAAATGTTTTTATAATCTGAAAATTTTAAAATTTGATTTTAATTATAGATATCTGTAAATAGTGAAGATTCAAACCTTTTGGGGGTTTGGTGCCGCCTATAGTGCCGTTACTGTTTTATTTCCACTAGGACAGGAGAAGTACCATTTTGGTTTACGGAAAAAAGTGCTTTCGTAATATTGGTGGCCATATTGATATAAAAGCTTCGAGAACATCTCCAGGAAAATCAGGTACAATTAAATTTAATTATTATAAAAATTTTAACCAAGTCGACGAAAATAAGTTACGTAACTGTGTCTAGTTAAATGTAAGAGCGATTTTATTGGGAACTGATTCGTTCTCATACTCACGACCTATTACGTTTTTATGATTCCTTCCATTATCTTTTTCTTCCTACAATATCCTTAGGATAAAAAAACCAATTTCTTATCATTTCTCTAATGTATTTGTACACATACAACTCGTCAAGCTGGACCAGTTTTCAAGATCTGAATTTTGAAATTTTTTGCTTCGATTCAAATAATTATATCTGCAAGTTCTCTCGTAGGTTACACACTACTAATTCACAAAGATGAATCCACCAGAAGGTGGGTGGAATGACCCGCCACCCCCTGGAACGGAAGTTCCCGAAGATTTCGTGCAGGATTCTTCGAAAGAAGTCGAAGTACTTCATAACGAGTGCCCAGACGATGAGAGTAAAAATGAATCCTTGGACAGCAAAGTTAAGATCGTAGATCCATTTTTAAAGAATCCCGAATATTTGGAGTACGAAAAAAGGCGACATTCCAAGTCACGAGATCGATCGAAGCACCGTCGCCGATCTCATAGTAGATCTAAACATTCCGATAGGCATAAGAAAAGGTATCGAAGTAGGAGTCGGTCGCGTGATCGACACAGACGTTCTCGTTCGCACAATCGTCGACACCGTAGACGTCGCAGTTCGTCTTCTAATAGAAGTAGACATGGAAAATCAAAAAGAGAGAAAAAGCACAAGCGGTCTCGGTCACGTAGCCGCAGACGCTCGAGGTCTAGGTCAAGAACTCGTCGGCAGTACTCGAGGTCTAGACACGACGAAGTAAGATCTGATAGTGAAAAAGAGGATCCGACCAATACTTCTGGCGAAGTAGACGAAGACGACGAACCCACCACCAAAGAAAATGCATTTAAAAACGACGGATCCTTTTTAGAAATGTTTAAGAAAATGCAGGAGGAGCAGCAGAAAGCTGCCGAAGCGGCTAAAGATCAAGCTGGTTCGAGCGATCAAAAAATTATTCCTCCCGTACCCAAACGTCGAGGTGGTCGTATTCTTAAAACTGGATTGGTTGAAAAAACTAAAGTGATTGACGAATTCATGCAAGGTGATGGACTCGATGCTTGGTCCGTTTACATGAAGGAAGTTAAAAGATATAAAGAGGCGTGTTGCGACGACGATTCCAAAACTAGACCGTTAGTTAAATAAAGTGTAATATTTTTAATTAATTTAGTAAATTGTGAATATTAGAAGACATTCAAACATCAATAGGTAATTATAATTAGGTTGTTGATTTCTTCTTAGATTAAGAAACAAAAGTTGTAAATTTTTTTAAATACGTAGGTGTGATGTTTATTAAAACTTTAACCGTTTCGACATTAATTTTTTGCTTTTAAAGGTATTTATGAAAGGCATGTAATCTGATTTAATGGTGTCTTGTATACATGCTTTAAAAAAGTTGATTCAATTTGCTTTTAAATGCAATGTGCTTTTCTATTTAGCTGTAATAGCACTTACTAACATTCTTGCACTGTATGCTAAAGTATATAAATTATCATTAACATTAAATAGTTTGTATTCGAGACTTGTTGTGCAGGAACGTTTTTAAGTTGCTACTAGTACTTTTTTTTTATTGAAATTTATGCTTTATCGGGGGGAAGAGATCTTAGTGGATCAGTTCGTTCAGCAAAGTATAGTCAAATGTAAAATATGTAATGTACATGTCATGGTATTACCTATTATCTTGTTTTTGCAATTGTACCCTTATCAGTAATCTATGGCTTTCTTGGATTGCAATGCTATCTAAATTATCGAGTTTTACCATTGTTTTTTACGTGACTTGCTTTAGGTTGCAAATCAAGGTTTTACTCCATAAACTGTTTTTTTGGCGAACTAAAATTTTTTCTTTTTCTTTTTTAGTTGTCTTCTTGATTTCTATTGGTGATCTTAGCAGCTTTTTTAGGTTTTTAATACTCGCCAAATTGTCTTATTTAATTTCATTATTTTCCGTCGTCTGGCTATTACATTTCACGAATACCAAAAACATCGATTTTTAGTTTTCCTTTATTGTATTTTGGAGTGTTATTGCCTATACTCTATTTAGCGAACAGATCCACTGTCCACAAACCATGGACGTAAGTTACTCAGTTCGGTTGTAACAACTAATTTAGCACACAAATCATTTTTTACATTTAAAATTAACATTTGTAGATTTTATTTTGGTAACTTGACAGCTTTTTTCTAAATAAATCGAAACGGTTAGCAATCTTGTTTTAAGCACTCGCGGTGTACACGTTAGCATCACTTACAACTGTAAAAAGTGTTTGTTTATTAAAGATTTGGTTAAAATATTACGTCTAAAAGTATTACCGGTTTTGTAAACCACGTAATAGTTAATTGTTTTTGTTTAAAAATGTATATGTATTTTAACTAAATTATTCAATTGATTGTTAATATTGTTATGTAAAGAATTTATACAAGCTGTAATGGTCATCGAAGTTTATGTTGATAAAAGTATTTTTGCTTTATGTAGGATGGATAATGTAGAAAAAAAACGCATTTAGGTGATGCTAAAATTGATAATTGGTTACAGTTACAAATTGTAAATTCGAGATCGATCTTGAGCAATTTTTGTTTTTTCTGTTTGAAGAAATCGACCGTTTTGTATAACGTTCATACGAAGTAAAGAAAGGTTGAACTGGAACTAAAATCAAAGTATGCAAGTTATTGTTAAGTTGTAAAATAGTATTTTAACTCTGGTTCATCCTTTTATTAGTATGGTGAAGTACGTTTTTATTTCAGACAAAATGCCATCGTCCGAAGTTTCTAAAGACAATTACGTACTTGAAACGGCTCCGTTTGATCCTCGTTTTCCAAACACTAACCAGACACGTTACTGCTATACCAGTTTTTTGGATTATCATCGTTGTCAGAAGGCCAGGGGTACTAATTATGCTCCTTGCGAGTATTTTAAGAAGGTGTACACATCCATATGCCCCCATTCTTGGGTAGAGAAATGGGATGGTCAACTAGAAGAAGGCACCTTTGCCGGTAACATTTAAAGGACTTGTCTAGTTGTCATTAGTTATGTGTAGTTCATTATTTTGTACTTTCACGTTATAACTTCAAAACAAAATTGTACCGTGTAAATATGCTTAGGAATAAATCAAATTAAGTTATTCGAGTAAGTTATTTCTTAACTACATCAAGCTTGTCACCTACTTCAGCTTGAGCTAGAATTTTTAAAAATTAATTTGAAGCTTTTGTTACTACTTTGTGGTCTACCTGCCAATTTAGAAACAATTAATTTCATGTTTTAATACAGGAGCGAAACCACATTCAATTCTCAAAGACAGATTGCAGTTTTTTTCTTATAAGGAAAGTATAGCGATCGCAATTTTTTTCTAAAAAATTTTTTGCATAATTTTACGTGTCAAGGTCTTAACCAGAAAAATGTATTTTTAACAAAAAATATTTTGGGTGCGTCTGAGTGTATAACGATGTTCCCAAAAGTCCTAGTAACTTGAAATTTGGTATAAATTCATAACCTCGGTTCTATCAAAAGATGGGTCTGATAAAGAAACCGGAAGTGGATGTATCCGCCATTTTTAACAGTTTTTCTTATATAATTTTGTACGTATGTAAATTATTCGAATTATTTTTACAGTTTCTTATAGAGATAATGCTTCCTAACAATTTATTCGAATAAAAACATAAACAGGTTATTAGATATTTTATTTATAATTTAAAACGAATTCACAAATATAATCTAGGTTCGAATTCTGCCTGCGACGATTTTGTTTAGAAAAAAATTCCATATCTTCAAAGGAAAGATGATACGTTAAAAATAATTTCTACTGATTTACTAAAGGAGAAACCAATATCGAGGCGCACAAATAACGGGGTTAGTCTATATGACAACAAGCTCAATTTGTTTTTTATAGGATAATGATGCGGATGATGTAGTAGAAGTAGCGACTGAAGAGGAAGCTTTTCAGAATACAGAATATTTAGCGTCAATAAATAATAGCGCCACTCAGGAAACTACTAATACAAATATCAAAGCACGAATGTACGCCAAAAACAAAAAAACCCAAATTTGAAGCCACAACTGATTCTCGTATTGACAAAGCTTTCAACCTTCTACAAGAGTCTAGTGTACGTGTTGGTTGTGACCAGTGGCGGCTGGTGGTCAATCATACAAGAGGGTCATTTAAAAAAAAACGCAATGATCGCAAAAAGGCTAAAAACATTCTTACAGTAACGTGATTTATATTTAAGATCAATTATGTTTAAAATTTAAGATATTCGTCTATAATTACAATTACCAAAATAATCAATAGCAAGCTCATTAAAATTTACAATGATTTTTCAATGCTTAGCATAGAAATGCACATCTTTCTTGTCTCATAGTATTGTCAATTGCGTAGAAATGTTTGAATTTTTAACATAGAGAAATATCGCTCTCTTTCCACTGTAGTCATATGTAAAGTCAATCAATTGTTTTATTTAATATATGTATCTATTTTTAGTTTTTACAAACTTTTTTTACTTTTTCTTTTAAATGCCATAAATCCGTAACATTATTTTTACAACATAATGATTAATACATCATCTGAAAACAGTAAATATAAAACACTAAAATATATTATTTATTTCAATTCCACAAATCCAATCTAACGAATGATACACAGATTCCTTGAATTACTGTAAACTTCTTTATTTTTATGTTTACTGGTTGGTCAAATTTGAAGTAAAGGCCGAGGACAAGCATTAAATATAAATTCTAGATGTGTAAACAATTATTAGCTATTCATTTTTTAACGTCTTGTACCACAGTTATTATGAAACAAAAACTACTGTCATATGTGATATGAAATCTGTATTTAACACATACGTGCTGAGAAGATAACGATAGATGACGTAAGTCACGTAAGCAATGATAGCATTGCACTCAAAGATAATTGCACTGAGTATCATATTTGGCGTAGGCGGCCGGCTGAAAACCCAGCGAACGAATTTTAACATTTACTTATCTTCTTTTCTAACTCGCATAAAATTGTATTATGTGTGTCTCACTCTTGATTAGGATAACTATCATCGTAATATAATGTAAGTGCGGGCAAAAGTTCGTGTCAGCCTCGGATAAATTCGCAAGCTTTCGTATCTGTTGCGTTTAAATTGACAATTATTTAAACGCTGATAATTTGATTTAAACGCAAATTTTCTGTAATTTTAAAGCAAATAAAATACCTTTCTTATTCATTTTTGGAGGGTCATTGCCCAAATGACCTAATAGAGAAGCCGCCACTGGTTGTGACATATACGGCGAGCATATTGCTGTGAAACTAAACGAACTCAATCAGTGGTCCAATATTTGTGCGATATCTGGGTGAATATGATCATTACATCCTGCATGCCAATCCTACTTACGCGGGCTCTTATAATCCTCTACAATTACTATCAACAATTACAAGTTCGTAACCCTCACCACATTCAAGCTTTGCAAGTATTAACAATGACTGGTCAAGAACATCTACACAGTTTACTCAACCACAATCACCATATCTTCATGTTTCTACTGATGAAGAACCAAACTCTTGCACTATGAGAACGGATTACAAAAATATAAATCGCACGAAACATCAGTGGTGAACATCAGAAAAAATCTCGAAAATCCGCCTTCAGCATCAGCAGCAAGTTACATAGACAGCTATAACGCTAATTTACTTTCATAATAATAATATGTTTTATTATTTAATTACGAATAAAGAATTAATGCACAATCGTGTACTTACTCTTATATATTACTTCAAAGCTTCTATGATACACGCATACACTTCAGGAATTATTTGTGAAATTAATTGCTTGGAAACTCGAAATAGACACATAAGGCTATTATAGCAATCTCCTATAGCCCAAAAACAAAGTGTGATGGCCATTCTAACTTTTACGAGAATACAATCTCTGTAATTTGTATCTCGTTTACTTATTTTTGAGCCAATTAACGAAAGAAGAAAATCCTTTACTGACATACGACAAAAAATTTTAAATATCCCTCTCTTATCATTTCTTTTTAAGTCAGGTAGCAATTGCATTGACCGTCTTGTTTTCAAAAAACGGGATGTTCAAAACTTATGCTTTTTCTTTTTGTTTTTACTATTCTTATTTTCAATTAAAACAGACATAATTATGAAAGCCGCGGCACTACGTTTTCTTTTCGGAGCCATGTCGACACGCGGAACACGAACAAATGATGGCAAACATACATCTGTTTGCAAATATTTTGCTTGTGGAGACACATTTTAAATTGCAAGCATTGACAAACGTTTACCGTTTGCTAAAAATTTATTTTTTGGTATATACGCACCTTAAGAAGAACAATCCGTAACAACTCTAAACTAACTATAAAGACTTGACAGAAGTAAGGTCTACGACATCTATAACATCACTGTCGACTTTAGTAGATTTTCTTAAAAAAGTAAATACTAAAGCGGATGTGATATTTAATATGGAGTGTGCTAAATTACTTACAAGATACTATACACGTATGATACTAGTATAAAAGTAAAGAACAACCCTAAATGTGTTGAGAAGACGAAGATGAAACACTTTTTTCTATTCTAATATAAGTGAATATGTAACTTTTGAAACAACTATCAAATAGACTACTTTAAGATTATGTATTCAAAACAAAACATCCTCATAAATCACAAAATCTTAAGCATTTCTGCTAATATTTGATGCCTTTTTTCGTAATGTAAACCGAAAAATAAATAAAATGCAATAAAAATATAATTACCATTTTATTTGAAATAACAAAGTCGATAGCAACTTTGGGTATTTTCGAAAGTGTCTCTATCTTAAATAAACTTTATTGTCTTATTTTCGTGTGTAAGTTTTTAGAAATCGATTACTAATAAATCTTAAATTTTGTAACAAATCACTCTGTACAACATTCGTGATTCTAAATTGTTTCTTAAAGTTATGATCAAAGTGACCATGGAAATATTTTAGCTTAAAGCAATCGCTTGATATTTCTTTTGTTTAATGTCGGTTAAAGAATAAAGTTGTGGACGCGTTTTATTTAGTGTTTAGTTTGATTTATAGTGTTCGTTAATTCAAATATTATATAACTCACTAGTACTTTTTCATTTCGGGTTGTTTTTTGAGTGTACGCGTTCAGTTATGGTAATTAGGTGTGTTGGATTTGCGGATTTTAGCATAGCAGGATGATAACTGATAAGGTACGTTTCTTGTTTAATCCAGCCATTTTGTATCTACCGAATTCATGGAAGATTACAATGCAGTTTTGCGTTTTTTAGTCAATCACAATTAAACACACTTGTAATTTTACAGGGTGAAATGGACTTTCTCTATGACCCGATTAGTTACTGGTAAGTGTTTCAAAATTCTTGTAAATTGAAATTAGCGTATTTGAAATGTATTATATTATAGAGGATTAAAATAACTATGTCGACGTAATCCATGTACGTATTTAGATTTTTGCAATTTTTTTACATCGTTGGCGTTGTGGCGCAAAAAAGTGGCTAAGATCAATCCGCGTTCTAATACGTGTCTTTGATATTGTAAAATATACATAGTAGTTAAATCTGTAAAGTGGGTAAGAAATACAAGACGAATTTAATACTGGTAAAAAAAGCTAACTTGTTCATAATTTTAATCCACGGTATTGACGCTATCTCGTTTATGATTCTTATGCACGTGGGCGGCATGTTGCCCAACCTTGATAAACAGTATCTTGAACAGCAAGATGATTTGTGTATTAATTTTTTTATCTAGTCCTACTTGACTTATAAAGACTAAAGCTAATTATTTATTAGTTAGGGCAGTGGCCGCTCGTGAGGTCGGGCTTAGGACAGGTTACATTTTTCAAAAAGCTTGTAGCAGGCCCGCGCCTAGCACTTTTGGCGCTCTTGTACAAATTTAAAATAACGCCACAAATTTGTCTTACTTGCATATGTGAGTACAGATACGGGTTAAGTTAGGTATTATTACCCACTATTGATAAATAATTTAAAAAAGTATTTTGATAAATTTGTTTTCATTTTTATATTTTACAAGTACAATAAGCCATAAGCCATACAAGTATTTTTTAATTGAGGTACATAACATAATTATAAACTTATAGAAAACAGAAATATGTTCTAACAGTATCAGGGCCGTGTGGTAGATTTTCTCAATGTGATGCAAGATGCGAAATTGGCGCCTATAAAATGTTTTTAATTGCAATTGGTTGTGTAAAAAAACAGCAATAATTATTACAAACATAGTTTCTACTTGGAAAATATAATTTATCTTAGTGTTAATTGCTGCAATACGCATAAATAAGTAATACAATACAGTTAATGATTCTACAGGTACAGATCGATAGAAAAATATGATTTTGAGATTTTTGTCTTATTTGGTTCGTACCAGACTAATTTACGTTATTACTAAGCAAAAATTAGGTATGATTTTTATAAATATTGAAAATTTAATATTTTATTCGGTCGTTTGTGTTGTTTAAGGGTAAAACATTAAGCTCAGTTTTCTCGCTTTGACGGTCTCTGTAGATACGGTGTCTGTTGTTAGGACGGCAGTGTACTGTACCTGCTGTACGTCTACAGTTTTACCCGTCTAACTTTAAGTTTTGAAAATTCGTCAATTAGGGCTGTGTATTCTAAAGAGGTAGCCAATTTGTTTTCAATGGATATAACTGAAAGATTTCTAAGTTTTAATTGACTTATTGTACTTCTCAAGTAGTTTTTTATTCATTTTAACTTAGAAAAACTTCGTTCTCCGCTAGCTACAGTGACTGGGACGGTTAATAATATTCTTAAAGCTACCGCAATATTTGGATACAAAGTGATTAAATTATTTTGACACAAATAATTTATAACATCCAGTGCTTTCATAGAATGTGGAAGCATTCTAGATATATCTCGTAATTCTTCTTGCATTAGCATTTATATCTGAATCTGTTTCTGATTCATACTCAACTGGACCGACTGGAGGCTGGTACAATAATTTGTTAGCGTGTTGTCATTCATATCCTTAATTCTAAAAATATCATATAAAAACTGAAAATGACTGCTATGGGTATTTAAAAGTGTAAATCGTTCATTTAAAGAATTAATTGTTATGTCCAAAATATAATTGAAAAAGTTAATTTTAAACTTAGTCTCTTCGGACAATGGTTCGTCGTCAGACTTTTCGTAGTCAAATAGACGCTTTTTTCTTCTTGGTCTAACTTCACTTTCGGTAGGAAACTCCGTGGCGCATTCAAGGCTCTCTGCAATTTCATTTGCAGTAATTTTCATTTGGTCATATCCAGATTGTCTATAACTTTTTAGATGTTGTATCGTTTCGGATAACATATTTACATAATCAGACAAATTTACAGTTACCGATTGCAATAACTTCGAAACTGAATTGATTTCATACAAAACATCGTGCCATAGAATTAGACCGCATATAAATTTATAATTATTGATGTTCTTTGCTAATCCTTTTGCTTTTACTTTAGTTTCTGTTCATATCTTCTATTATTTCAAATAATACGTTATAGATTTCGCCAATTTGAAACCGTAAAGGTTTTAACGCGTCTAGTCTGCTTGACCACCTAGTAGCACTCAAAGGTTTTAAGGTTAATTGCGAAATATGTTTTTTAATACCTCCCAACGCTTTGTAGAGCCAGAAAAAAAGTGCAAAGTTCCTGAACAATTGAAAAAAAAGTCGCTGCTTCGGTAGTAGAAGACGCCGCGTCATTCACGACCAAATTTAAAGAGTGACATGCGCAGGGAACGTAAAACGCTCTTGGATATTTTTCGAGTATTCTGGTTTGAACACCTTTTCTTATACCTTTCATATTGGCTCCGTTATCGTATCCTTGTCCTCTAAGCCACTTTAAGTCGAAACCAAGTTTTTTCAAATGTGTCAGAATATGCTCCGTCAAACCTTTTCCAGTTGCATCGCTAGCTTCAAAAAGCCCAATGAAGAACTCTTCAATTTCAAATATATTTTGGCTGTGCTTAAAATCAACGATTTTGATCACTATTGACAGCTGTTCAACATGGCTAACGTCAGGTGTACAATCGGCTATTATCGAAAAATATTTCGCAATTTCGACAATTTTGGTTAAAATCAAATTTCCCATCAAATTAATCAGCTCATCTTGAATGGTATTGCTTAAATAAGTAACAGACCATTTATTAGATTCACGTTGAACTCTTCTGATATGCTCTTCTGTAACGGGGTCAAATTCACTAAGCAATTCTACCAATTTCAAGAAATTTCCGTTATTCTGTTCAAATAAATGCTCTGTTGTTCCACGGAAGGCTAAACATTGAGATGCCAATAATCGAATGATTGAGATGATTCTTTTTATAACACCTCTACAACGCTGAATTTTCATGTTTAAAATTCGTTGGTACTCAAAGTCAATTGTTTTCTTCTGTTTTAAACGATTGTCTAGTTTTTTTCAAAGCTTTAAATGTGTTTCTGTGATGTTGAGCTTTTTCATGCATTGTAAGCGCTCTTGAGAGATTTCCCCAATCGGAATAACCTTTTTTTGGGCCGTTCATTAGCGGACGATGAATTATCAAATAGGATGCAGCAGAAACAAAAAACTGCATCCTTTGTAACGGAATAGATCAACCAAGTCCAAACTTTTACATATTGCGATGGTAAAAATCGACGTCTTCCTTGATTAATAGGAAAATCGTAATTTTTAATTTGATTTCGTCCTCTCTCAACAAGTATTTGACGAATTTTAAGTGTTATGGAGGAAACATTCTATAACGCAGGATCATCAGATACTTCACTTACTATTTTGTCTTCACTACCACTAAGACTCGGTTCGTGATGAGTTTCTCGTGCTGGTGGTTCCACCAATAACTCAGATGAATGGGTTTCATTGTTGGTTCACTCTCCCCAAGAATTTTTTCTGGAAGCGATTGGGAGTTTATTGAGGTTTCTTTTTCATCTAACAAATCCAACCTTGCCGTCGATGTCGAAGTGTCCTCTTGACAAGATTTTTGTGTTAAAAATTCTTTCAACGCATAGCTCAACTTAATTCCTTCCGCTTCTTTCATTAGGCGTCTATTTTTATATTGACTTCCTGACAACCTTTTTCTTTTCTTGTCCATTCTGACACTAATAATTAGTAATAAATTATTAAATATATATTTAAAAAAATCGTTACCTTAATCATTATTCTGATTTAAAACAGGTAATATAAATTTTTTTTTTAAGTCAATTCCTACTTAGTATGAAGTTGATGGTAAATAAAAAACTGTATCAACATCAAGTGTCATGCACAACAAAACTAAAAAACATCCATTTGAACTTGAGTGAATCAATAAAAAGTGTTTTATTAACGATTGAAAATTTGATTTGTACAAGATATACATATAGAGTGTGAGTTAATAGTGGG
Organism: Aquatica leii; assembly: GCA_035610365.1. NCBI lineage: Eukaryota > Metazoa > Arthropoda > Insecta > Coleoptera > Lampyridae > Aquatica > Aquatica leii. The sequence goes on from CM069435.1 coordinate 19,609,187, forward strand.
AATTGAAAAAACTACCTATTTTACTTACCTAAATTGCTTTTAAACAATCGCCCACACAGCACAAGCATATCCAATGGATATGAAATGTACACACCAACCATGGATACCGGAGGTGCATCGAACATCCATATTTAATATTATGGAGCAAGAATGGAGGTCTACTGGATATATTATTCCGTCACGGAAAGATCTTCATAGTACGTCCATAGGACCTCCAGGTGGATAAACATTTTACATCCATATGGAGATATATTGAACAGTCATATGAACGTACAAAATACATACATATGGAGGTTCAATGAACATTTAATTAAAGTATAATAAACATTCATTTTTTTATAGAACCTTCATATGTAGGTAAAATATATGTGCATATCTATATATTAACAAAAAATATGGCCACACGTCAAATAAAATCAATACAAAATGCCAATAGTGATATTTTCCAGATGCAACAACTCCGGTTGGTCCACAGAAAATATGACCACTTGTTCATTTTCACTCAAACACAATCGAACTTTTTATTTACACATTCTCTCATTTTTCTAGAGCTTTTATCCATTATTTATATTATAGGAATCCAAATACTTACTAGATTAATGTACAGCAAAAGTAAATTCAAATATGCAAAAATACCTTGTCTTTACCCAATAAACACATCTGTACTGGCAATGTACTCCTTAGCCGGCACTCAGAATGCTGGCAATGTACTAAAATGAAGTACACTGCCGGTAACCAGGTGACACACCGGCCGATATATTGCCGAATGAATCTTGCCAATGCAGAAATTGCATCGAACCAATATCGGCAAGTTATGTATATTAATACAAGTTAAATGCAGAATGCCAGTGAAATCTGTGCAATATAATATGTACTTTGCCATCACATAAATAGTGCGCAATTTTAAAAGCATTGGCAATGTTAGCAACTTAACACAAATTAAATGCATACAATGGTATTATCATTTTTAATTTAATTAATAAAACAATTTGGAAACTTAACATACAATGTCCATATATGTACTGAAAAAATTTTTAAAAATATAAAAAACCTATTTACATTCATTGTGCTTATGTTTATTGGCGTCTTTCGTACCCACTACTCCTGGTGTTTATTGCGTGTTGTAAAGCTGCACCACAATTTGAATTGTTTCTTATGGATACTGTAAAATAAAAATTACATTGTAATGCTACTCAAATAACTTATGCACTTTTTTAGCAATTTCTAAACTAAATTTTGAAGTTTTTGAAGTAATTATAAAGAATTGCTTTGTAAAAAGTCGTGAAATAAAATACAACATGAAAGTCAAGTTTGGCAGTAATGCACTTGAAATCACATTACGTTAATATACATATAAAGTTAATGTTTTAAGTTTTAACCTATAAACTATAAAATACTTTGAAGCCTCTTACCATAAATGAAATTTAAAATATTTTTACAAATTTGTTTTGCTTGATCCAGACCAATTACTTGGTTAAAACATGTCTCGTTTGCTGTATCTTTTCATCCAACAAAGTAGATTGAATCGATCTAAAAAAAATTTCAATTAAATACAACTCAGCAATAAGAATAATGAATTCAGAAATTGTAGATAACTTACAAACTGGCTCTTAAATTACAAATTCCAAAGTCATTTTATATTTGTGCGAAAACGTGTTAGTTTTTAGGTTATATATTTATTATTAAGAAATAATTTATATTTGAATTTAATACTTACTTATTTTGTTAATCCATCCTAAATGATGAAAAACAAACACATTTTTTCGAAATTTTAAAGCACAAAATGGTTTGCATACGATAAATACAAGCTAAACAAAAAGCCAAAAAGTTTGCGTGTGCAACAGTGTGCAATACGCGAAAAGCTTGGCGAAAACAAACGAACAACGAAGAAAGTTTAAATTAAACCACGCCAAGTGTTTTTTTACTTTTTCAATTTTTCATTAAATTTGTTGTTGCATGTTAAATATTTACTACAAATGTTAAATTTTAGAGAATTTAATTATTTCTAAATAATTTTGATAAAAAATAGCAACTCACAAAATTATGTAACATGATACATAAAAAAAAAATGTTTCCGAACATAACACTTATAACACTTAAGATAATCCTATTTCACAGATATCCATGAATGTATATAAGGTGCATATACAGTAGATATTAAACTACGGATGTACATCAATGGATATTATATGGATAAATATGTATATCCATTGCATCTCGCGTGCTGTGTGGGCGGTTATTAAAAAAAACTTAAAAATAATAATCTTCACTCAATTTAAAAATCACCCACTTTGTACTTCAACAGACGAAGTTAAAGTGATAAAGAGAAAAAGAAAATAATAGATATCTATAGTTTAGGAAATATTAACCTAGTTACATTACACCTACTTGAACAACGACGCGACACCCGACAATGCAAGCTTTTCGTCGAACCGTCTTATCCATAAGATAAATAAACGTATCATATTTCGTAACAGAATAATACAGAATGCAAACTCTTATCATAGGAAGGAAATGGAAGTAAGCATGTAGTTAGCAGAATCGTGCCGCTTGAAGGTTATTGAATCTGGATTTCGCAAATCAAAGTCGGCACGATTGAGTTTGCTTTCTATATTATTTTGTGACTAACCGGAGGTTTTGCCGCGCGGCAAAATACCGTCTACGTTGGCAAATATATATTTTTTACTGCATGAAAATGTCGCCCCTTGATTAGGCCGCCTGATGCAACCGCCTCTCGCCGCATCATAGCACGACACGGCCCTGAACAGTATTACAACTCAAAATTTTTCTATTTTAGTTTGAAATGTAGTATATGATACAAAAGCACAAGAAATAAAAAAAATGTTTAAAAATATTAAAAATACTCGTTTATACAGGGTGTCCCACGAGGTACTGTACATACTGAAATGGTATGTTCCTTAGGTCAATTTAAGTAGAAAACGTCCTATAAACATAGGTCCAATTTGCCATAGTTACACAGATACAAGCGTTCAAAGTTTATAACTGATCACACATTTTTTGAAAATTAATTATTCTTAGTCAACTGGGAAACAAAAGCCGAACAATATGTCATTTATTGCTTTCTTTTCTACTAATGTCACAGTCGATTTTATTAAATGAAGTGTAATTTAAATGCAAAATGCCTTCTCATTTTTCAAAGAAGAGTATGCTGATATCATTTACATTTATGGATTTTGTGATGGAAATGCGAGATCTGCCGTTAGAGAATATGAACGAAGATTTCCCAACAGGAGGGTGCCAAATCACCAAACCTTTTCTTCTGTGTTTCAACATGTTCAACATGGTTCATTTCCATCAGTTTCAACAAGATCTGACCGTCCTGTGTAGTTAAATGTGAATGAGCAGGAAAACATTCTACAGATGGTTGATCGGAGTCTAGGGTTGAGTACTAGAAGAATTTTTTCTCGAACGGGACTCCCCCGTATGTCAGTATGGCGAACATTACATGATGGGCTTTTGTATCCCTATCACACACAACAGGTTCAGCATCTGGAACCTGAAGATTTTGCTGCCCGGTTGAATTTCTGCCACTGGCTACAGGTAAATCCAATTCATTTTATTTAGCGACGAGGCGCGATTTACTAGAGATGGAGTGAAGAATACACGTAATTCTCATTTGTGGTCATATCAAAATCCACATGGCACAACAGAAACTAACTTTTAGCGCAGATTTTCTGTTAACGTATAGTTTGGCATGATTGAGGATCAACTTATTGGACCATTTTTCTTTTCTTAACGTCTGACAGAAGAAGCGTATGCTAATTTTTTGCGAAATGAATTGCTACCGCTTTTGGAAGAAGTACCTTTACTAACAAGACAACAGATGTTTCTGGAACATGATGGAGCTCCTCCACATTTTAGTCGGCATGTGACCGAATATCTAAACGTTACTTACCCCAATAGGTGGATTGGGCGTGGAGGCCCGCATGCTTGGCCACCGAGATCTCTTGACTCACACCTTTGGACTTCTGTCTGTGGGGTCATATGAAAAGTTTAGTATACGAGGTAAAAGTTAATACCAGAGCTGAACTAATACAGCGTATTCTGGATGTGTGTCAACAGAACAACCAGCAGGTGCTTCGAGCGGCTACTCGGTCCATTTTAGATCGCAGCCGTCGTTTTATTAATGCCGAAGGAGGTCATTTTGAGCATTTGATGTGATTTTTTTTGTTTGTTTTTTTATGTTTGTTTTGTAGTTCGATTTTTTGTTTTCAATAATAATAATTTTCAAAAAATGTGTGAGCATTTATAAACTTTGAACGCTTGTATCTGTGTAACTATGGCGAATTGTTTATGTTTATGTTTATAGGACGTTTTCTACCTAAATTTCGCTTTTTATAGGCCTCGGCTTCACCTCGGCCTACAAATAAGCGCATACTCGCAAAATAGCACTTTCTGGACTAGTGATACAAAAAAAATTTGTCTAGCCTTCACCCGACATCATCAATAGGACAAAATAATAAAAACTGTTCTTTTATACTAATTCCAGTGCTCTTTAAATTAACAAATCTTACCTATACAGACTCAAATTTGTTCTTGGTGACTAGAGTCAAGACTGCAGTCTAATAATATGAAATATAATTTTGCCTTTTTAGTTAGTTCTAAAATTTTGGATTTGATATTTTCACCTATCAAGTTGATTACTTCATTTTGTATTTTATCCCCGAGATAGTTTTTGTGATCTTTTATTTTTTGAGAGCGTTTTGTATGTCTGACATAATCGGGTCGAATTTAAAAATCATTTTTATGCATTTTAAAAAGTTACCATTGTTTTCCTCAAACAACTTATTACTACTTCCACGAAAAGCTAAATTTTGCTGACTTAAAAACTGAATAACGTAGAATTTTTTTTCTATAACAGCTTGCCAGTATTTAGTTTTTCTGTTTATTACATTCTGAATTCCAGAATCAATTATTTCATTTTTATTAAAACGGTTAGAAAAATCTAGCAATTTTAGAACATTTTCGATATGTAACTTGCTCTTTTCATGAATGTTTAACTGTTCACTTAAATGCTGTCGGTCATTGTAACCAGATTTATCACTAAGGCGAACAGATTTCAAATCGCTGTCATTACAAATTTTGCAACAGAAGCTGTAAAGTGAATTTTTTGTTTCCGAATACAACAACCAAAATAACGCTCAATTTTTTCTTTGTTCGGTAAAATTCTAAAGAAGTAATTATTGGAAAATTTACGCCCCGACTACGAACTATCTCTCGGATAAATATCCTTTTTGTTTTGATAATGTACAGGGCCACGTTCTACTAATTCTTGAATATTATTAGGACGTAATTTCTTTGGCCATAGTGCAGCATCTTTCTAAAGTTGACTCATATTTTCCGTTCTGGTAATTTTTGAAGGTGTTGATTTCTCATTATCAGCGGAACTGGAAGATGTGGATGGATTGCTTTCTAGAAGAGTAGTTTCTTGTCTGCTGCGATGTTTGTTTCAAGTACAGGTTTAGAATATTAGGATTCAGATGTATTATTGTTGTTGTTATTAATATTTGGCAAAGTAGACTCGGGTTTTGAAAAAAATGCGTAATTTTGACATGGTTTTCCAGTTCTTCTTCTCTTTTTCTTTTATTCAGCAAATTTTGATATCCAGCCAGTTTCTTCTTTTTTCTGAGATCTTGTATACTGTAAAGAAATTAATACGTAAGTAAACAAATTGACAAATTATTCATAAAAAATGGAAATGTTTCGATCTCTCAAACTCAAGCTCGAAAGTATTTTCTCAACATTACTTATTTCAAGTTATTTCAAAATGTATAAATTTTTATAAATAGTAATATTACTGCTTATCATTTATTCTGTTTGAATTTACTTTAATTAACAATGATGTTTATATAATCAAATATAAAAGGATTTTTGAGATCCAAGTTTTTGACTTTTATTATTTTAATAAATCTAAAATAAAAAATACATTTTAGATGAACTCAGCTTAATTGACAACACAAAACACATCACTATAAAGTCTAAAACTACAAAAAACTAAAGTTTCAAAAACAGATATCTTTTACCCCATGTGCCTTTTCACATCGCTAATTTAATTAGCGATCGGGCATCAGGCAACAAATTAAATCGCGACCGATGCAGCGCTTAAATATATAAATAAGTTTCGTATATTGCAAGATCAGACAGGAAAGAAAACGTTTGATCGCTCGTTGGCTCGTTGCAAGCCAAATTTCAAGCTCAAACATGAATAAAATCAGATTTGTTTGAGTTCACAGAATTCATGTTATCATGTTACGTATTACGTATTCGATCGAATAAATTATTGTGTACTCTCATTTGGAAAATTATTATTTTCGAGAAGTAATTCGGTTCTCTCGTCTCAAAAAGTAAAAATAAAATAATAAACAAATAAAAAACAATGTAATAGCTAGCAATTCCTTACTGATTTTTTATCATTATAAATTTTGTTTTGTTTTGTTTTGACAATGTTGTTTGTTGTTTTATCTTTTTTTTACTTTTGAGTTTTGAGGGCTTTCGGCGCCTCGGCGCCGAAGTACACCACGCGACTTTGCCCTTATGTACGGCGCGGGACTGGCTTGTAGATAACGTGAACGTTTTCAAATATCATTAAAGCATTATGTAGGTATTTACCAAAATGTTTTAGTTAACAAATAAATTCCGTCGACCAATGTATATGGCGTGTTCATGTTTCAAGTTTGTATCTACATCCCAGGGATTGTACCTTTTAGTCGGGCTTTTAGTAATACAAGTTCCAGTTCCGATTCTGGTACCACAGTAGTCGAAAATATGGGTACCGATTCTAGTTCTGGTTCTACACACTTTAAAATAGGTATTCCAGTTCCGGTTTTTAGGTTCTATAAAGGTTCTAAAAGGTTCCATAAAAAATGTAAATATGGCAATTTTTCTGTAGAAATTTGTTTAATTGAATTATGGAATATTAAGGAATATATAATTAAATGCTTACTTCGACTGTATCAATTAGTTATTATTATAGAAAAATGTAATTGTTTTAAAAACAAATCTTTAATGTTTTGCTGCTTCTTTTTTGCTGCATCATCTTCATCATTTATGTACGAGTTTCCGTTTGGATGTACTTGAAATACTAGAAACTCAAATTTCATTAAATTACGAAGATGAAATGGTTCTGTTTCTATAAACAAGTACTTACGTAATTAAATTTTGAGTACTATATTTTACTTACAATTTATTATTTTTAAACTAATAGTTTGCTCTTGCAACTGATCTTGATCTCTGGTATAGGTTTGCTGAAACATTTGGTCTCAACGGATCAAGGATAATCTTCAGTCCAGTAAATAAACGTATTTATGATTTTCCCAAAACTGTATACATTATAATTGTTTAAAAGTACACTTATTTTTGTTTTGTTTTGATTTTTTTTTTGTATACAGATAGGTTGTTTTGTCGTTTTATTTCGACACCTTGAGAACCGAAATCTGGAACCGAAAAATACAGGTTCTTCTATTACAATATATACCCAAACAACACATTGGTACAAAAAACGTCTAAATGTCCGTCTAATAAACGTTAATAACGCGTTTAAAAACGTTTTTATGTCTAATAAATGTCTATTAGCCGGACATTTAGACGTTTTTTGTACCAATGTGTTGTTTGGGTAGGTTCCAATTCCGGTTTCGATTCCAAACTAAATTAAAATATAAGTTCCGATTCCGGTTTCGGTTCCACTGTAATCAATCTATTCCGATTCTGATTCCGGTTCTTTTTGGTTCCGGTCTAATCCCTGTTACATCTTAAGTAAGTTTTATCAGTCTCATCGGAATTCGGAATAAAACAATAAACATGGGAAACAAAACATTTAAATCTCTACACCAGTTTTTTCTGATTTTCTGAGGCCTTGAAAAGTAAAATTCTGCGAAAAATTTTTTTTGCAAAAAGATTGCGATCGCTATACTTTTATTATAAGAAAATAAAAATTAGTTAGCCTAGCTTTTAAAGGCCATGTTATTCCATAACACGTTCACTGCGTAGCTTGAAATCGCTGCCTTTTATTCAGTGCGATATTGATCCCCAGAGACCGATACTGGGTTTTTCGCTCGTGCGGTATCAATTATCTGTCGTAGCATATTTTTCATCATCAGATGTCGACTCTAAATCACTACCAGATATAGTGTAGTGTAGCGAATAGTATAAAGTATAAAGCTATTTGTAAAATATATGTATGACGCAAATTAAGGAATACCTTATACTACGAAGCATATGTGGGTGAATTCGTTTTATCCGAAAACGGTTTGATGTAGTCGAAATACGCGATCATGGAACCTGCCGTTTCTCGTCGAATACTGAAAACTTACAAGCACAAACCTCCACTAGACAAAAAAGTGCAAAATGCAATTAGAACTATATACAATGGCTTATCAAATGACAATTTACTGAAAAAGTGTATTGTCGAGGCTCGGACTTTGAGCTTCTACTCTCTTATAATGTAGTAACTTCATACTTAAGCACGCATTTAATTGTGTTGCACTGCCGCTTCTCTTATTCCCACCTTTCCGTGCAATCTTTAGCCAATCTTTATTTGGCAAATACATTAGTTGGATGTCACCCGCCACGCCATTATTATCTAGTATGTGTTAAAAGACTACACACATTTAGCTGCAAGTAGCTCTGATGATTGTGTTGGCTATGAATCGACGTCTTGTTCGCATAAACACCGTGATGTCGAGCTTGAGAGAGAGCGTAAAGATCCTTCGTTGAGTTATTTTTAACTTGAGACAAGTTAAGTAAACTTGGTACAAAGAATTTTTTTTTTGCCACCAAAAGACTAAGCACGGGGAGGAGTCATTTACAAAATTTGGTATGAACAATTGGAAGAAGACACTTAAAAGTTTAGAAATCATGAAAAAAGTGAAATGCACTTTAAGTCACAACAGTTTGTCAATAAATACAGAGAACCAGGCATAAGTGTAGCAGATGTGCTATCTTTAGCACATATTAGAAAGGTTCAGATGAATAGAAAATACTTAAAAACTTTAATTGAAACAATCTTATTTCTAAGAAAACAGAATCTCGCTTTAAGACGACAGCGACACAATGAAAGTATTGCGTCATGTAACAGGAGCAACTTTCAAGAATTATGTTACTTGAACTAAGATCAAATCAAATGAACGAAGTGAAATCACCAGTTTACTTATACAAAAGTGCACAAGTACAGAATAAGATTATTGAGAGCATAAAAAATGAAATGCTACAAGAAATCAGTGACTCAATAATTTGTAATGAAACGACAGACGTTTCATCCCGTGAACAACTTAGCATTTGTATCCGATAAACGGAAGAATCAAAATCAACGAAATGTTTTTCGATTTTGTCATTACCACTAGTGTCACAACACTATTAATTGGAGCAACTTCCGGAAATTTACGAAGTTTTGAAAGTTATTTCAAATGATATACTACAAATAGTAAAATTGCAGCTGAAGCAGATGGTCTAACCAAATAAATTAGTACTTTGGGTTTTATATTTAATCTGAAACGGTTGCACCACGTTTTGAGTCAAACTAATATCTTGTTCAAAAAGCTGCAGAGTAAATCTCTTGATTTTACCAAGGTTTGTGCAAAGGTTGAATTAGTCATTGACTGTTTAAGACTGGACAGAAATGATAATGGATTTACTGAGATGTGGAATGAACCAGAAGAGCAGATAAACAAATATGGCCTGAAAGGTTGTTTGTTTAAAGACCCTCCCTACCTTGCAAGCGGAAGATTCTAAGAAAACTTTAATCTAGTAACTCTTCTGCTAAAGAATCATTACATCAGTGTCATCAGTCACCTGAACAAATGTTCAAGATTGACATTTACTTTGCCGAGCTAGACACAGTACTATCTGGTACTCAGATGGGACCAAAGATCGCAACGGTATCGGTGCATGAATATATGGAAGCAAGCTCAATGGAAAGCAATTTTTGCTAGCCTTGGATACATATGTGACCGCGTTGCAAGTTGAACTTGCTGCTATCGATTGTTGTGCCAGGATAAAATCCAAACTGATTATGACATGCATAAACAGTCTAGAAATATTGGCAACTCGCTAACAAATATAGCTCATCTGGATACCAAAAGACTCTGGTGTTAATGAAAACCTAATAGCGGATGCGTTGGCTAAAAAGGTCACAACAGGAACATATATCGCACTTGAACCCCTTTTTGGAATCGTTTACGAGACCGGAAAAGAAATAATTTGCAGCAAACGTACAGCGGAGCATAAAAAATTATGGAAAAACTTTTCAAAAACGAGACACGAAAAACTCTTCCTTAGAGAGCCACAATCAAACACTCAAAATGCAGTATCAACCATTAGTCGACAAAAGTTTAGGAAACTCACAAGACTATTAATAGGGCACTGTGGCTTTAATAAACATATACATAAAAGGGGCCTGCGAAGTAGCCCTTTATGCTGTAGATGCTCCGCATCATCTGCTGTGTAAATGCGAAGCGTATTAAACGCAACGCACAAGAATTCTTGGCAAACCAAAACTAACCGATAATGAGCTGAAAAAAGCTCCTTGGAGCTACTAGACTTCATTGACGAAACATAACTGCCTAGGGAGTAATAAAACGGAGGTGTGCAAAAAGACCAAGGAGACCGCAGTGCAGAGGCGATAGACAAATCACCTCTTAAATGAAATTTTTAAAAAATTGTAATAATAATCTGTGTAGAGAAAGATAAGGAATGGTAAAAGCAATGCTCAAGCTGTGCTGAGTGCGCTTACATGGCATGTACCGGTCATTCCAATAAAGATATTTATGTTTGTAACATTTGCACATCTTAGAGTGAGAATGATTTTATTATTTTTTTATGATAAGCAGTGTTACCTTATTTTCTGTTTTTTTCTAAGTTTATATTGTTTCATTGTAATTGTTATTTTTTTTATATCCATGATTTATAAATATACAGTGTACATTATATTTCTCTTTCTCTTAACGTTAGTCGGGATTAGGCAGCATTACTTAAATTTTCGGTAGTTTGGTAGAATATTTTGATAATTAGCACGTCTATGGTGGACATAAATCATAGAGTTCTTAAGTTTTTGGTAACAAAAAAAATTAATGCCCGACTTTTTCTAGGTGGTCTCCACTAACTTCGATTTTCCAAGAACACAAACGTATTTTTTAACGGTAGTCGTTTCTGTACATTTAACGAAATCTAAAAGCAAACACATTTCTACAGCGGCGTAGCTACCATGGAGCAGCTGAAGCGAACTGCTCCGAGCGCACGAATTTTGAGGGCACGCGAATCAGGGACAAATTTTAAAAAAGATTATTATAACGCTACTAAACAGTTTAACAGTTTTATCAAATGATAATAGTATATTATATATCAAGGTTGAGAAGTGCATCATTATAACCTAAGCGATAGATTATATCGCGAGACGCGAAGCGTCGAGGGATATAAATCGCGCAGGTTATAATGAACTTCTCAACCGTGTTATATATACAATTTTTTCCACTACTAGAATTATTAAAACCTTTCTACCTGTTACTAAATCAAATTTAAAATTTAAGATATTAATTTTAAATTAAAAATCAAGTCAGTAATTCTGACAGTTGTCATTAGTTTAATAGAATTAATTTTGACGTAATTCTTAATTGTGATTTAAAACACAAAATAAACAGATAACGTAAGTTTTTATTGCTAAAGTTGTTTAAATTGTTTAAAAACATTATTATTTTAAGCATTGATTATATCTAAAACATATTTAACTCAATAATATTTACATTTAATTAAGCGCGAACTTCAAATAACTTACTTTTTAAAATCAAATTAATTTATTAATTGAGCGATTTGAAAACTTAAATTAGCATTAAATAAAATCTCTTGCTCTTGGTACGCAGTTTGGTAAACTTTTTTTCGTTGAAACTGTTGTAGTATTATCAGAAAATGTAAATATGTTCATTATTAACTACTAGTTAATAATGAAATATTATTTACCTGCGCTTAAAAAAGTACAACTTCACGGCCTTCTATTATACGTAATAATGCAAGCGTATACAACTAGTAGTGGAAAAAAGATGTTTAATCAATTATCAATACACGTGCACACAATTTGTTAATACCTAATGAACAAATACGTCTTTTATATAATATACTATGTTACATTAAAATTGGAACACCAAGAAGGGATGGGAATTTTGTGAACAAACTTGGCGTGAAGGTTTAGTTACTCAGGGATAGTAGATGATTAAAATTTTATTCAAACAGATTAAGTGGTAATAGCTGACGGTTTTTTTTTGTTTCTGCAACTTTATTATAGTGACTATGCAACACATTATTAAATAAAGATTGTGTTCATCTTTGTTCCTTTTCTTTGAAATTTTAATTATTTACTACCTGTGAGTAGCTAAACCTTCCTGCCAAGTTTGGTCACAAAATTCTTATTTCTTCTTGGTATTTCCATGTCACAGAGTATAATTTTACTAACTTTTTGTTGTAAATAGTTTATAATATATCATGTTGATTAATTTAGTGTTACTGTTTTAATATATCTTATATTATAAATAAATTGTCATTTTGCTGGAACTCTTGCGAGAAAAAAGCAGACGCACAAGTTTTACTTGCTCCAGGGCGCTGAATATGTAGCTACGCCACTGCATTTGCAAATATCTATGTCACTTTGTGTTTTATACCGTTGAAGATTTATTTGAAACAAATGTTAAAATCTTAACGGTCATCGTTATCATATTCTAATAATGTAAAATTTATTCTGAAACAGAAAAAAAAAGAAATTTAAAAAGTACTGAAACTGAATGCACTTTTTCTTAATCGATTTTTTTTTTATTGGCGGCGTTGGTTCATATTTGTTAATAGTATTTTTTGTAAATGACTGATTTATTTATAAACAATTAATGATTATTTCTTATATAATTGTACATTATGTTGCTAACGGTTTAGGTTCTATAAAATTAAAAAAATACTATACATTCTACTATTTTAAGTGACGTTATTTACATTTAAAAGGAAAAGGTTTTGAATATTTTGCGAATATCATGAGCCGCTAATTTACCAGTCACCATTAACATTATAATAAATACTACAGGAATAGTACATAACTTCAAGGAATTATTTATGTAAAAAATATTTTTGGTTTTAAAAATTACTCTTTCTGTCCTGAGTCACTCCCGTAGAAAGCGTAATGGTTTTAATAAGTTGTAAGAACTGCATGTAATTAACTATACGGTCAATCATGATGACTAATAATTGTGCACTCTCACAATTTATCACTGGGCGGTGAATTACCGCTCATTTACTCTTGTTTTTTTCGGTCTACTTTACTATAGTCTATCACACATCACTGTATTTCACAGACAAAAAAAGTTTCGAACGAACACGGCGAGTCGTTCCATTTTAATCCCTTGCCATCGCGATTCCATAATTCTAAACAATTTTCTTCTTCGCCGTTTTCGTACACGAAATTATTTGGTTCTCCCGCATTCCAGTTGGTGAAGGTTAACGGTCTACCCGTCGACATCCAGAAGAATTTTCCTTCGTCGGCTAAATCAGTGCCCGAAGTCCAAAAATGTTCGTGTCCCAAACCTGTAACACATTACTGTTAGATTTAACGCTACTGACAATTATTCAAACAAAAATCTCCAAGAACAAAGAAACATCGCGCTAATTTTTATCTGCCGAATAATTATATTTGTTTCTATTAGAAAGGTCTAAGGTTAACAAGGAAAAAGACACCGACAAATGATTACGGTCTTCTTTAGCATTAAATTTTTTTATTTAAATCAGCACACCAAGACACATGTTTGATTTATTGCATTTTTTTAGTTTAATTATGAAGAAAACGCAAGTTAAGTGGATTTAAAAAGCGGGTTTATCAAGGTTGGATACTTTGTAGTTAGTCATTCTTAAGGTATTCGTAGAGTTTATAATATGTGATAAAAACTTTGGGTTTGTAATGAAAGTAATGCCTGCGGAAGCATTTGATTCAGTTACTTATCTCTATAGCTTCCCTAAACTTCTTCTTGAGGTGTATTTGGTAAAAAATATTATGTTTATTATCGACTTTGTCTCAAAACTGACAATTTGCGTAGTTTTTTTACATTGGCGTTTTGTCTAAACTTACTATCGGAATTAGGAATAAGCAATGCTTCCTCAAGCCACTTGTTAGCTTCTGCTTGCTGTAGTTAGTTGATGCGTTTAATTCCAAAGACATAATATGATATTGTAAAACGTGTTAAAGTTACAGTAAAAATTAACTTCCGTGTTCTAAAGTTAACTAACCTTAATGTAGTAATTTAATAGGATTTAGATAAAAATTGTCATAAATAACAGGAGTTTAACACCAAAAGATTTTTTTAAGAAAGCCAGTTAAAGTGCCACAAAATTTTTGGGTTTTAAAAGTAACTGTGGCTTTTGTCACGCAAAAAACATTAGAATTTAATTATACACATTACTTTTCCAATAGACTGCATTATTTTCGAATAGAATGGAACACATCAATTGTGTAAAAAAGAATGTGCCCTAGATGAAAACCTAAAAGTATATAAGAGACTGGCGGTAGAACAATAGCAACATTGATAATAATGTTTTAAATAAATAAGACACGACTACTTACTAATGTCGATGACTCAGGAATTAAATTGCCCATTTACAATGACGGCTAAATTTAGAAGAAATTAGCAGTACCACGATTACTTACAAGTTAATCAAGAACGATGACTTTCGTTCGTTTAAATTTAGCATTACAAAATCCTATACCTTGCTGACCTTTAATCCAGGAGGTTTCTAAATTTGAACATTAATAAATTAATAATGTTCGAGTTTAAATACCGACATTGAAGTGAGTAAACAACTAAGGGCGGAACCTCATTCTTTGCTTGACCTTTTGCATTTTTATGTGTTTAGATCATTTATTGTTCTACATTTGTAACCTTGTCCTTTAAATGCTATTGACTTACCAAAATCTTTGATGTATTTCTCCAATTTGTCGTTTTCATCTTGAGACGAAATACTAGCCAGGTGCATTCCATGGAATCGGCAGAACTGTGTTGCTCGAAAATAGTTTGCCTAAAAACACAAAAACTAAATAAATTCAAAAACCAAGGCTAACTAGAACGTTTTTCTGACATTGATTCGTTCATTCCACTGCAAGATTTTTTAATTAGTAAATAAATAAGTTGATGCGGAAATTAACAAAGGTACGCTATCAAGGTCACGTTTATGTATTATATTCTTCTTACCGCCATTTCCACTACGGCATTTATGAATTAAGCGTAATCTAATATGTATTTAAGACTGTTGAAGGTAACTTTATTCGCGACAAAAGAATTAAAAGGTCAACGCTTTTAAGTTATTTCAATTTTCTAAGTTTTTCTTTTACAAATATTTAATGTCTGACTTGATTTTTATTTAAACGTTAATTATAAAATCTGATAAATTCTAACAATCAACAAGACTATTTGCATTACTTTACATTATTTATCTATTGATTAATATAAGAGATAATTAAAACCACGATCAAATTTTGGTGTGCCCATAGCAGAATGTTAAGTTAGACGTTGTGCAAAAACTTTCAACATGATCAATTTTAAATACTAAAAGAATACGTAATTTAATTTTACATTTATTGGTAAGATTTTCTCAATCTATTGGCTTCGTTCGTTATGGCATCTTATCTTTTTTGTGCAAGATCATTATTTTTCCATTAGCCTCACAAACCATCTTTTCACAAACAAATTCATATAATGCAGAATCTTTAGTTTATGGTAATTTTTAGTTTGTAAGAACAACTATGAACTAACTAAGCAAAAAAAACGAATTTATTACATTTAGGACTCTATATTGTCTCAGTTCCTACTCCAACTCCCTATAGACGCTATATGCTCTCTCTCAGTTTGATTTTTGTATCATTGCTTTATAGTCCGTAACTTTCAAGCCAGTCTCACAAGCAGCATTTAGCACATAATTCAAACAATGATTATTGTAGGGCTCGTAAGAAGCAATAGTTGATAGCGACTCATAAAAAATAGTTCAATTAGCCATACCCATAAAAAGTAATCAACAGTAACAAAAAAGTAGGTGTTATTATTCGTTATCGTTAGTTTTTCTTCTTTACCTTCTTTACACCATCATATTCGGACGCAGTAAAAACCCAATCAGTTCAATTACTTTTAGATTTACTACTATTATATATGCTCTCCAAACAGTAGGTACTGGTCTATGAGCTCCACGCTTTTATTCTTATGCCTTAGACGTAAATTACCAAGTGTGAATGCTTAGTTTACAAAAGTTTAATGTTTGTTTAATAATACAGTGCATAAAGTTATCAGTCGGGTAATGTTATTCTTATTGCTTTATTAAAGAACGAGTTCAACGTGTACTACTACATAGAAAAAACACTGTCTATAGTAATTATAAATTCCGCTTATGTTATCAATTTTCTTTTTAGGTTTATTTCTATACATGAACAATCACCTATTTTCGATGAATTCTTTACCTGAATTTTTACAATACGCTTGTTTAGATTGAAAAATGTTTATCATTGTACCCTAAAGTAATTGTTTTGCATATTTAACTTCATTTTTGCAGTTTTATACATTCATTCAAATATTTTGTCTGACTTACACATAACACTACATTATTTAAATATCTGTAAATAAGTTATCTTCGAGAATTAACTTAGAAAACATGTGCGTTTTTAGAATAACGACATAATTCAACTAAGTCTTATGTGATAACATTACTTTGTATTTATTTTTAGTGTCAGCAAATTATTAAAAAAAATGTGTAGTTCTAGTGAATTAAACATCATCGTAACGTTGTTTTTAATTTCTTTTTAAGGTTTGTAATTTTTGATTTATTTGACTCAAAATTATGATTTTTTAAACGTTTTATAAAATTTTTATTTTGGAACTTTTTGCTTGTATTGATGCTATGATTTCACCTTCTAAATTAACAACCTGTTAATCAGATACATGCTGTATGTATTTCTTGTTTTCTAACCAATAAACATTTATTTGGGTTTTTTTTTGAATTTTCGATATTAGCATTCGGTTATTGTTATCAAAAACCTTAAGCCCCAACGTATAACAATATATTATTTATCAATTTGTTTTGTTTAATAAAATTAATTTATTCGGATTTTGTTGGTCAAAACGTATTAGGATATAATTTGCAAAGTACTTTGAAACGGCCTAAGGCCTCTACGTGGGTTAATCCAGCACTGTCTTCAAATGTCGCTGTTGGTGTAGATGCATTCATAAGACAAATTTTTTATACGAAAAAACTTTGTAAACAACTTACTTATCTCGTAAATATAAAACACGTCTAAATAGAAGTTCCAATCAAACCAATATCAAAAATCATAAAAAACAGTCAATACTTGACCATAAAATAAAATTATAAAAAAGATAAAGTTGTTTGAAAATAGCATCATACATTGGATCATCTTCTCGTGATTAAGACACTTGAAGAATAAGAGTTTTTGAAGACTATGAAACACTGAACTATCTGCAGTAAACATACTAGGATTAACTACACAAGAGATCTTTGAGAGAAGAAAAACATTACAATCCTACAAGTGAACAAAATTTTCAATTATTTTTCTAATCCTAGCAAACGGTCAACCAGAGATGAACTGATTTTTCAACTAAAATAAAAAATAAAAATTCAGTCCTTATTTTGCTTTTTTTGAATGATGAATTAAAATGTATTCATTATTTGAAATATGTTAAGTTACACATTTAAGGGTCATTTCAATAATTTGAACTCAGAAATAAAAATTCAATTGCCATTCTAATTGAGATTAAATTGTTAAGTTATAAATAAAAAAATATTTTTCCTGCATTGGCCTACGGTTTTTTTGTAGAGTATAAATTATAGGTCCTTATGTGTTTAAGTAACATAAAAGTAAAAAAAATATAGTATATTGCAAATAATTCGTGAACTGTTAATTTTAACAAGAATAAACAATTTTTAAAAGAATTTTTAGCAGGAAAAAGTGACAGTATTCTTTTATAGTAAATTTGTAGCGAATTTAGTAGATGCTATAAGAAAACTAATTTTATCCGCCATGAAACATTATTGAATTATAAAATAAATTTTTATTTCTTATTCAGAATTAGTAAAATAATGATTAAAATTTTTATTTTTCACTGAGAAGCAGTAGAATAACAAATGAATTTTTATTCGTAATTTATAATTAGTTGAACGATGAATACATTTTTGTTTCTCATTTTAAATAATTCAAATAACGATTGCATTTTTATTCGTTATTTCAAAAACGATTAAATATTATAAATCGCTTTTGTTTAACGTTTAATTAAATAGTTAAAAAAAGTACCAAAAAATGAGAAAAATTAGTTGTAAACAAAGTATTTCGATTATAATGTTTCTTGTAAAGTTTTACACATTATAGAAAGAAACTCATGTAGTATTAAAGCACACGCACAGTGACTGTGTAAACTTATTTTTGTTCAGAATATAAAATCAACCTTAAACTAAAAATGATTTTGCCTTTCTTTAATAGCTTAACAAATATATAAGTTGTGTAATTTTAAGACAATACTACTTAACAATTATTACGTTATAAGACATTCTTTTTTGTGTATTTTCAAAAAAATGTCAAAGCGAATTACGGTTGTCACATTCTTACATTTTAATAAAAAGTAGTGCACACCCTCTGGAAAAGAATGTTACTGAACTTTTTGTGATTGACATGGCTTAATCCCGTTTTGTATAAACTGTGCCAAAAACGTATACTTAACAAAGCTTATTAACAATAAACTGACGTCAAATTTATCATAGTTTCGTGATTAAAAATTACCAAAGTTAGCAACATTTCGAAAAGGTGTAAACTAAAAAATTTTAAAAAAACTAGTAGTAAAAATGCTATTTATATAATTTATTGTATACTTTCCCTTTTTGCAGTTATTTCTCAAAACCTGTTTATGAACGAAAGTTTTTAGGTAATTAATACGAAGTTCAATGTAAAAGTGTGAATAATTTGGAAAAACGAGTGTTTGTTTCTTTCAAAATTAGTTTACAATTTTTTGGTGCATTCCGAACTCGAACTATTCAATTTAGTGAAAAAAAATTGAATTTAATTAATTAATAATTTCAATAGCAAAAAAACTGAAGTAAAGAAAATTCTTGATTCAATTAAATTTTAAATTATAATCGTCAGTTACGCAGTTTTTGTCCTTAAATAGAAATTTGTGTGCTACACAAAAAACAATTGCAATTAAAATTAAGAAAACAAAAACACGCGTATAAATTAACAAAAAACATCAAAAACATCAAGATTTTTAAAACAAATTAAAACTACATGTCAATAACCGACAATATTTTGCTTAATCGTAAAAAAAATTCAGTTTCTTCCAGCTATCTAACGTTTTTATACCAAACTAAGTAAATACTTATTTGATAAACTGTTTTTTTTGGTATAATAATATATACGTTTTTACGATCGTTATCCAATCTTCTTTTTTCAGGTAATGTCTTGATTTTGAGTTTATATTGTTGTGGTCAATCACTTAAAGAAAGAAGATAACATTAGAAAGCTAAAAAATCTGCTCAATTAATTTTTGTTCTGCACATTATTTGTTGCCACGATTTTTTATACCACTTTGACAATTTCAAGTTTTAACGCATTCTTCCGCATCAATTCGAATGCAGTGAGCAAATGATCTAAATTTTATAGAGAAGTTTAAAATATTGTCTTTGCTACTTCATTATAAAGAAAATAAAATAGTGACGGCGCTAGGGTAGTCTGGGTGGGCACATAGCCATCGAGGTATCCACGCGCGTGCTCACTCAAATTGGTGAAAACAATTTTTAACTAAAATTAATTTTATTAGTAAAGATAAAATTTTTTACTTAATTTTGAAAACTATTAAACAAATTTTTTGAAAAATATAAATTACTGTGCTCACCCCAAAAATATTGTATCTAAGAAACTTGGTGCCGTTGCTGATAAGTCTCAGCATTTCTTTCTTTAGCAGTAAAAATTACAAATTTTTTGCAACATTAAATTTAAAAAAATACTACATTCTTAAAATATAAAACAACATTAAAAATTGAACTGGTTTATATTTGCAAAAAAATTTAAATAGTCATACAGATTTTAGTCTTTTTTGAACGCATGAGTAATATGTCACAATTTGCATTGCAATCTAAAACTCGTTTCAACGAATGTTTTTAAAAAGTTACTGAAATCAGATTTTTTAAACAAACAGTTTTTATTAAATATTGTTTAGTGTCTATTTGAATTTAAAACTGAGATTTCTAATTTGGTGACATAAAACGAGTCCTTAAAGATTTTCAGGCTAATTTCCACCTAAATTCAATTAAAAAACAAAAAACCGTTTATTTTTACAAACATTTTTATGGTTATTTTTTACTACGTTGTAATTTACTCATAATGTCTAGGATGCAAGATACGTAAACATATACATAACAACCAGTTCGTTATGAGTTTAAAGGGCGTTATGAATTCATAATGCCCTCTCATAATGCGCTCTTTGAAAAATAATGTTTATTTTCATATTTTTGTTTAGATCTTGATGGTAGCAAGTTTTCTATTTGTTATTGTGCATTCTTTTTCAACATATTTAAGCCATTTTTGCAGATCCATTGTGATTGTAAACTCAATTTGACAAGTAAATAATTGAACGTCAAACTATTTATTTATATACTTATGATAAAAACTTACGTAATTGTTCATTTTTAGTTTTTATTTTTATATAAAGTAAAAAATAAAATATTGTATACACCACTCGCGTTACTGGATGATTACGCCCATCGAGCAACATACATCCTTCGGACCAGACACTTTCGGGCTATATACGTTGCTCTCTGGGTTTAATCATCGTGATAACGTTCTTGGTATATAAATAGCTATTAAATTTTGTTATTTATTACTGCCTAGCAAAAATTAATAATAATATGTAGTAATGTCGACAACTTGATTTTATTGATTAACACATAAAGGATATTCATAAATACATCACCATCTTAACATAACATAAACATCTTAACGTAACCTGCTACATAATCATAATCATAATGGCGTAACCTCATATCCTCTCGCGCAACTCCGTCTTTTCCCACCTCTCCTTCCGGCGCGCCAAAATTTAAATTCAAAAACTATTACTACAGTTTCGGCCAAATCTGACCTCCAAATCGACCGCGATTTGACATTCTAAATAACTTTCCCCAACTACATATCGTAAGCACATTCATAAAACATAAATATCATAAAAGCCATAAATACATAATACATATCATAACATCTGATACTATAACATAACATAAGTTTGACATAATTTCTAGATATGACGAATACCTACATAAATATAAAATTCATAAGAACACATAAGAAGATTACATAATTTCTTATCATAAAGCCTATGAAGGTTGCAGATTACCATAACAATACATAACATAACATTTAATGAAAATAGATAAAATTGATATCCTAATAAACGTAAGTATAACTCACAACATAACCTAAGATTACATAAATTGGTTCTTAGTATGATTAAATAATATCTAATTAATAGGAATGACAACTTAATAGTACACTGCAGGCAGCTAAGAAAGAATGAATGTAGGACTAACTCTAATACACTTACATTGACTTAAGAGATAAGAGAGGGCACGTTGCAAGTCACGGTATCATTGCATTGTGTTTCTCCCACAGTTATAACCACAATCAGGCGTAAAGCATCCATCCACACAAACAGTACAAACCCAGCTTTAAACGTACAGTGTTTATAAAACATAAAAGCATCATATTAACAAAAATATTAAAGCATATGTGCTAACTACCATAAGTCAAACCATAAGGCTTTAAAAACAAAGGAAACATAACAATATATTCTTATTAACTAAGGAGGGATCTATCAATCCTGAATCAGTGTTGAAGCCAGAACTTCATATTGTCTGGGCTACAAACTGCCTCAAAGGACGCTGTGTAACTTGAAAATTTTCTATATCCGTAATTAAATATCGGTCATTACTCAATACCTTTTTTACTTCATAAGGTCCTCTAAATTTCGGTAATAATTTTTTATTTACTCCGACCGTCACATCAAAATTTTTGACCATAACATAATCACCTAATTTGTATTTACACGGGCGACGATGTTTTTTGTCGAAATAAGTCTTATTATAATTTTGCACCTTTTCATTTTGTAATTTTGCCATATTCCTTAATTTGCCTAAATCCCTAATCGAATCATCTTTTATTTCAATACAATCTCGCAAATGATCATGTGGGTCTCTCTGATTTACACCAAATAATAACTTTGCGGGGGATGTACCAATTGACCGACTGAAAGAATTGTTTATAACAAATTCTGCTTTAGGTAAGTATTTATCCCACTTATTTTTTAAATCTACTAACTTCGCTAAAATAGGTGTCAAATCTCTATTAATTCTCTCTATCTGTCCGTTTGATTTAGGTGAACTAGTAGCAATCTTAACATGAATAATATTATTTTTTCTAATAAAATCATTAAACTCCTCGGATGTAAATGATGTTCCACGATCCGATATGATTCTAGCCGGACGACTATAATTATTAAAGTATTCACTCAACTTATGAACGGTTTCTGAAGTTTTGGTTGTTTTTACATCATACAGCTTAACAAATTTTGTAAATCCATCAATTATTTCCAAAACGTAACGTTTATTTGTCGGAGTTCTTTCTAAAGGGCCGTAATGGTCGATGTGAATAGTTTCGAACGGAGTTTCACCTTTAGAGATATTATGTAAATCAGCTTCTACTTTACCAACTTTAGACGAATAGGTTATACATTTAAGGCAATTTTCGATATATTGTGTAACTTTATCACGAAGTTTTGGAAACCAATAAACGCGTAAAACATATTCGCAGGTTTTATCAATCCCTACATGACCCAGAGAATCATGACAATTAAAAATAATTTTGTTCTCCATATTTATGGGAACATAAAACAAGATTTTCCTTTATCTTTAAACTTTCTGTACACTAAACCATTACGTAATTCATAATCCTTAAGTTCCTCTACCGTAAGTTTATTTCTAATTTCTAAAATACTAGGGTCACGATTTTGAGCAATAATAAGATTTTCTTCTAATGTGTTTTCTTCTAATATTAAAATACTGCTGGCTCTGCTAAGAGCATCAACATGTGCCATACGTTTACCTGCCCGATGTTCAATCTCATAATCATAAGATTGAAGGAACATTGCCCATCTCGAAATTCTCGGATTTATTTGTTGTTTACCAAGAGTAAGCCTAAAACTATCGCAATCCGTAATTATCTTAAACTTTATTCCGGATAAATAAATATGAAGTCTTTTTATTGCATAAATGGCACAAAGTGTTTCCAATTCGAAACTATGATATTTGCTCTCACAAAGACTAGTTCTTTGACTAAAAAGAATACAGGTTTAAATTGTCCATCTTTTTGTTTTTGAACTAAAATAGCGCCAAATCCAACTGCGCTGGCATCACAATGCAATTGAGTTTCTAGAAGTGGTGAATAAACTGCTAGGACTGGACATTCTGAGAGACTTTGCTTAAGTTGTTCAAATGCGTTCAATTCCGCAAATTCAAACTTAAAAGTAGCATCTTTATGAATCAAATCATACAAGGGTTTGGCAGTAATGGAAAAATTATGAATAAACTTTCTAAAATAACTTGCTAAGCCTATAAATCTGTGTACCTCTTTCGTTGTTTTCGGTATCGGATATTGCATAATTGCTTCGACGTTAGCCTTACCAGGTTGAATGCCTCTTTCACTCACGATGTATCCTAAATAATTAATTTTATTCTGCATAAAATAGCATTTGTCAATACGTAATTTTAACTTATGTTGCCTTAACAATTCAAATAATTTGGAAAGGATCTCAAAATGTTCATCCTCACCATCCGTCGCGATTAATATGTCGTCGATATAAATTAAGATTTTATTTTCTCGAATCAGTGGTTGGAAAACAAAATTCATAAATCGTTGAAATACTCGAGGGAGTTAGTCAACCCAAATGGCATAAATAAATATTCATATTGCCCCAAGGGCGTTACGAACGAGGTGTATTTAATAGAATCCTTAGACATTTTGACGTGATGGAAACCGCTTTTAAGGTCTAGTATGGTATAAAATTTCTTATCCTTCAACCTATCCAAATGATCTTCGATCAATGGAGTAGGAAAATTATCCTTAATAGTGATTTTATTAATTTCCCTAAAATCAATACAAAGCCTAACTTCACTCTTATTTTTCTTAGGAACTAAAACTACTGGTGCAGCATAAGGTGAATTGCTTGGCCTAATAATACCTTCTGCTAAAAGATTATCCAAAACTTATTTTAAACTTTCTTTTTCGACAAAAGACAAACGTCGTGGACGAAAACTGATTGGCTGTTGGTGTTTCAAACTAATTGACATTTCAAAATTATGGTCTGAAAAATCTAAACCAAATTTTCCTACATATTCAGATTGATACAACTTCCTTAATTTGTTGCGAGAAATTAAAGACAAATTTGGATTAACATTCATAATCTCGGATTCATTTAAACTTATTTCATCGTCAATATCAATATTCATAATTTGACTTAGGAAGTTAGCATTATCCTCCTCAGTATCATAAACATAATCTACTTTTTTCGTAATTACTAAATTGTCACCCATAGATACATTAATGCCAGGAAATGAAATGAAATCTCTACCTAATAAACAATAATGAGCCATTGCTGAGTCAGGCACAATATAAAATACAAGATTCATTGCAATATTTGCAATCTCAACATCAGTTTCGAAAACACCTAAGATCTGTAAAGGTTGACCACTAATTGCTGTAAATTTATGATTTCCTACATAAGGCTTAATTAAACTTGGATCTACAAATTGTGCTTTTAATAAACTTATTGGACTGCCTGAGTCAACTATAGCTAATAAATTATACTCACAATAATTACCAAACTTCTCAAATTTGTATTTAACATCACATAGATATGGAATCTTCAATGCTGTTCTTTGTTGGACCACGCTTGTTGATGTTGTACTATCTGGGGCATAATTGGGAGACCATCTCATATTCTTTCTTCTAGGACAGCTCTGTATTTGATGTTGTCTTGATCCACACTCAAAGCAGCTACCGGGTGCCCTTCTAGGTTTGTCGCACTGACTTGCCACATGTCCTTCCTTATTGCAATTAAAACATTTACTTGCACCATTGCCACTTCTCTGTAAATTTACAAAAGGTGTCCTTTGTGGTAATCGGCTGAAATTTGAAGCACTACTCTGCCTATCGACAACATTTTTCATAGTAATCAATAATTCCTCTAAAGAACGAAAATTTTGCATACGTGCCTGTGTTTGTAAATTGCGATCTTGAAACCATCAATAATGTAGTCTACCATTTCTGATTCAGTAACATTTGCATTATTGCCTAATAAAACTTTATCATGGTAATAATCCATAAATTTCTCACCTCGTTTCCATTTTCTTAATTCAAATTTTCTCCGTAAAGCTACTTTATCTGGTCTACTCACAAACAATCTTCGCATTTCATCTTTTAATGTATCCCAATCCATTGTAACATAATCAACTTTTGAAAGGTACCATTTTTGTGCAAAACCTTTAAATTTACTCACAGCTATTAATTGCATCATCTTATCGGGAATATTGTACACCTCTTGAACTGAATCAATACGTTCCAACCATAATTCAATATCTTCTTCGCACCATAAAATTCTGAAACCAGGGCTGATATTTCTGAATGACTTGGCGTCGATTTAACGCTTTTTCCTTATCGTGTGAAATCATTGCTCGAACCGTAGCTTGAACTAATTCATCAATCGTAATACTTGCTTGGGCATCAACACATCGTGTTTCCGTAACTTCCACCTGCTCTGCATCCATTGTATTTAACAGCTTAACACGTGCACTTAACAAAAATTCTATCTTCAAATATCTTAACAATCGGGTTGTTTGAATTCAACCCCACACCTGATATTAATTGTAGTAATGTCGACAACTTGATTTTATTGATTAACACATAAAGGATATTCATAAATACATCACCATCTTAACATAACATAAACATCTTAACGTAACCTGCTACATAATCATAATCATAATGGCGTAACCTCATATCCTCTCGCGCAACTCCGTCTTTTCCCACCTCTCCTTCCGGCGCGCCAAAATTTAAATTCAAAAACTATTACTACAAATAAATCAATTTAAATTTAAATGTTTTGCATCGGAGTTTGATGATACCAAGAAAATTAAGATTTGTAAAAACAAATAATAATACGAGTTAACTTTTTAAACTCTAAGAAAAGTTTAATATTTCAAAATATTAAAGCAGTTTGTGTTTGTCAAAGTTTAGTTTCTAATTAGCAGTATATAGTAATCAAAAAAATCCCAGCTTAGCGATGATAAATTTAAAAATAATTGTGCTTAAGCATCAAAGTGCAAAAATAAGTTTCTTTAAAAAATGAATTTTGAAATAATTCTTTGAAATGCTTTTTTAAAAAGATTCTAATGACAAACATGACAAACCCGAATCTACAAATAAAATAATTTCCAATTTGCGGTAAAAGCACGTTTGTGACGAAGCATAATAACAGTAAAACCTGCTTATAGGTCTTAAACAATAATTTATTTGCGACTACGCCGCTGTTGCATACATCCGAAAGCTGTAAAACTCAAAAAAAGACAGACTACGCCACATGGTTTCGTTGAGAACGGCAGATCTTAATGATGTGAAAAATCCGACAATGAAAAATGACTGCAACCAATTTCTCTTTGTCTCTCTCTCTCTATTAACTTACTAACATCTACTGCTGGATGTTGACCTTCTGCAATGTCCTCTATTCTTGGTTTTGAGCTTAGTTAATCTAGCTTCCCGCAACTTTTTGTACACCATTGCTTTATCTAAATGGTGCTCTGACTTTGCTCCAGCCACATGGCTTGCTCATCTCCTTTTAGATTTTGCGATGTGTTGGATTACGTAGGTTATTTTCGTTCTCTGTCTAAATGTGGTTAGGTATCCAATCTTTATTATAACTTCTAACATTGCTCTCTTCATCAATCTTTGTTCTACCTGATGGCTGTTTGGTTTAGGTAAAGATTTTGGCACTATATGTAATCACTGGTAAATACCTTTTTCTATTTCGATACTGTAACAAGTACTTTAAAGAACTCGTTTGAGTTGTATAAAGTAACACTTTATAGTATCCGAACTGTGATTTTGTTAGATTGGCAATACTGACATTTGACAATTAAAATACAGATATCCAGCATGTCAAATTTAAAATGTTGCCAACTTGTTATTAAAGAAATAATTTTCTCTAATCAATAAATTAAAAGTACCTAAATAAGTATTTTAAATTATTTTTACATATAATTTCCAAAATAGAAAAAATAGTATAAAGTATACGTTTCATAAGACATCTTGGCGCACTCGACCATTAGAAAACTCACCAGGTCTCGTGCGGTAAAATGGACCCTTATGAAACTGGTTCTTTAATATACTATTAAGGATGTGTCTAATCATAAAGTAAATGTATTCATTCTTAATCATCATTGTTCGTAAATATGTCTAATATAATTGAGTTGTCTTTCTATCATAGAATATACCGAAACGGGTCTACAACATTTGGGCACAGTAGTTTTAAAAACTTTTAGTTTTTTTAGATTCAAGAAACAGTCCAAATAATGTACCTTTAAGTATTAAATCTTGAAAACCTAGGCTAAGTTGTAGAAACAACAACAAACTGACAAAATAATGAAAACTTAGTTTAAAAGTAAGCAAATATCTGAAATTATTAAAAAATACAAAGAAGACATCATCTATCAATTCGATAAGTTCAAAAGGTATTTAAAAAGAGAGTTTAATCTAAAAATGTTCTGTGTTTTCAATGTTTTTGAAGAACAATGCTAATAAACTAAAAACCATGTGACTTTGTGTATGACAAGAGCGGAAACAACGTAGTGATGCGAAAAGAAAAAATGAAATAAGTACTAACTTGTGGTACACAAACAAAAAAAACAGTAGCAAAAGACGTTTTAGTGAAAGCCGATAATATTTATAGAAGCAGCACCAGAGTGCCAACAATTGTTTGTATTAATTATCATTTAATTATTTTCAGTTTACGTAAGTGGCGGTTGTAAGAACTAAACCATGAAATCCATGTTTGTTGTGATAAATTAAATTTTAAAAAATTAGATGCAAGAAAGGCAAAAGAATTTATGCGACAAAACAAAAACTCACTACGTCGCACCCAAAGCAGTTTTCTAAAATATTCATTTTACAAACCAATCAAATTAGTTTCCATTCTAAAAGCGATTAAAATTATTTTGCTCGTTTGATAAAACGTTTTTTTTTCAAATGAAACTAAAAAAAAATATTTAAAATTCTAATCCTGACATTTAAACATAAAGAAGTATATATATATATAGTAAATTAAAGGGGAAAATAATTTTTACAAAATACAAATTTTCAAGAATGTTACATTAGTGACAATTAGTAAAAATTTCAAGAATTACCTACATAAAAAGAATCTGGTGATTAAAAGTGCGTTATAAGTAATAATCCTTAGGCGAAATTTCTTGTTAGTGAATTTGTAGTAATTAATTTTCACTTTCTACATATACATGCCTTACGTTTTATTTCTATTCGACATGCTTATTTTTCAAAATAAGAATTTATCTAAAAAAGTACTAAATAAATCGATCTTGACCTTTTGCTTAACCTTGCTTTAATACTCAAAATATTTAAATTTTTCAAATAATAAAAAATACTCACTTTAAAGAAAATTCCTAAGTAGTAGCGCTTGTCGCCTAACTTTAAAAGGGGCATCGTCCATCTGTTTGGTGTTGGTGTAGAATCGTCAATGCAATTTGGACAATCTGCAAGAAAAATCCAAAATCACTATTTTTGAACTTTAGCGTGGGAAGACACTTGCCGTCCTGCAAATTATGGCCTTTATACACGGTGGACGGCGTCGCCGAGTACGTGCGGGTTATTAAACAACCGTAAAAAACAACGCACCACCAAAATAACATAGTTAAAAAAACCTAAACCGCGTACGATTATTTACTGTACTAAAAGAAGTACTATTTCCTTTGACGCTGATGAGCGCGTCCTTGCTGGTAAAGAGAAAGTGGTTTCAGTGGTGTTGGAGTTTGCCAATAATAATATTAACGCTCCCGTTTGTATAAACCATTTAAACTTTTCAATTAAAACGGTTAGGTCATTATCACCACGGTCAGTGCAATCTTACCATTACCTCCAATTAAATTTTACTTAACAAATGTAAAATTTCAGGCCAAAATTGCGTTTTAATTAACAACGATTGTTGCTGTAATAATAGTTACATTGATATTTTTTTGTAATTTCCCATGTTCTATTTTTCAAGAATTTAATAAAAAAAACAGCATACAATTTTGTACGCAATCCTCTCTCAATTAACGCTTACTAATTTTATACATAATTGAATGTTAAACTTTACAAGACAACTGTTAGTAGTTGTTAAACTTTGCTTCCGTATTTGTTAACTATATTGCACGGTTTTTACGTTCTCCAAAAAAATCTTTAAATTGTAAAGTAAAAGCAATAAAGAAAAACAACTAATTACAATGAGGAAGAGTTCTAGTTTATAAAAATTATATATTGGCAATAGTAATATCGTGTTTGTAAAGTTTTAAATATAAATTATAAATAATTAAAAGCGTTGATTTCAAAAATGTTCCTTCAACGAGTTAGTAGTATATAAATAAAAAATATAAAGTTATAATTTATAACTAAAAACGTTAGAAGTAATAAATAAATTTCTACTTGGACAGGAAAATAATGAAGGTATTAATCACAAATACATACAATAGTTAGGTACTTCAAAATAAATGTTGAAGACTGTCAGCTAGACTACAAGAATTATGTTTAGTAATGCCGTTTTTGAATTAGAAATTAAAGCACTATATTAAAAAAAAAAAACAGAAGTTGGTTTTCGTTTTTTTTTCAAAATTTACGTTTAGTCACTTATGGCAATCATGAAAAACAGAAGAAAAAATAAAACAGTATGCCTGGAAGTAAATGTTTATATCTGATACTACGACAAAGTAAGGTAGTGATGCTTTTTATTGTATTAGGTTGTAGATCTAACTACTCTAAAACCGTCTCTTCGTCCATGTTTTAGATTTAATATGCTATTTGCTTATTCTTCATTATATATTTTGCGTGATAAAGCAGGTTTTGTAGTTAGTTAGTTTCATGAGTTTTGAGTTCGGGCTGTTTTTATGTTTTAAGCGCCATCGTCAATAACCCACAAAACAGTCTATGTGTTATCTTGAACTTTAACGAGTAAAGGCGCATAGTACAAATGGGAAAAGGTCTAAGTCCCAGCACGTATTTTCTGCTTAAACGGTCTATGTCATTTCTCTAAATAGTTTAACTAAAATGAAAGCAAATAAGACGTTGGTGCTGTTAGAAAAACAAGTAAAAATAGGGAAAAAGGAAGTAAGAGTATCAGAATAGAAAAGAAAAAGTTGCTTGCTGTTTTACCACATAGAAATTATAAGGGCAACGAAAGATTAGCTAAAAATCTATTCGTTGCAGAGATAAGAGAGCTATAACCTCACATGCATGCATTGTTTCTGCCAATACTAGTGCAAAAAAATCTTTTTTGAGCTGAGATTTTTTAACGACTTGTACGTAACTTCTGACTATAAAAAACAGTGTTTTTTCCTGGCCCTTATCCAGGTGGGAAAAGTGAATACAAAGCGTTACGGAAAATACGAGGTACCGGCGGTCAGTCGTAGACAATGTTCAGGATACTATACGGTTCTGGATGATCAAGGTGAGCACATTCAAGTATGTAGAGAAACTTTTGATTTAAGTCATTGAAAAGTTCAGAAACTAACCAAAAGAATATAAAGAAGTAACCTGAAATAAGACAGCAAGTCAAAAAACACATAAATAGATTTCCTAGAGAGAAGAATCACTACAGTCAAAGCAAGTTGAGCAGGGAACTTCTAAGTCCAAATCGCAATATAAATAATATAATATAATGCTTCTGGCCTTTAAAAAGAAATTTCCAAACTCAATCGTTACATACAAAATCAGATACATGTTCATCTTGTGACAAACTATATAATGAGATCAAAGCTACACAAACTGCCCGGAAAAACACACACTATCTAAACAGTCAGAGCTGCATTATAGAAAAGTTGAGAAAGTAAGAGCAACCATGAAAAAGAATGATGCAGTCTCTCTAAGTATTGGAAGCGACACAAACTTTGTATCAATCAATTTAGAGTTTTGTTCATACCCACTCTCGCTCATTGCGACATGTCTTACAATCGCCAACTTTCGTGCTACAATTTATGCGAACGTATATCTGATCCATAAACCTGCAAACTGTATTTATGGAGACGAGCCAATAAGCGGTAGAAGAGGTAACGAAATTGCCTCTGCTTTGTGGAAGGTTTTCACAAAGGACCAAGAAATGTTCGTTAAAAAATAGAAGTTTATAATTTAGTGCGACAACTGCTCAGGACATTATAAAAATAGAATTCATCTAATGCTTCTAATATATCTGGTAGCTTCAAGTGTTTTTGAACAAATAGAACAAAATTAGTAGTGGACACAGCAACCTCACATGCGATAAAGATTTTACAAAAATTAAAAAGTAGCTGATAATTACATAAATACAACGGAACTACAATTCTCTCAGGTTTTATGGATGGAAATCAGTAGAGAAAACACAGCAATTAATAAATTCAGTAAATTTGAATCTTGGACTATGTGCAACGTTTTAAAAAAACTACTGTTACGACCAAAGAACTTTTTTCACACAATGTCTGAATATTTTAGTGCACCATGTGTCAGTAGACTTAAAGTTTTTTCAATATCATATTTTTTTATGCATCAAAGTTGTGTTCTCGTTTCTTTTTTTTCTAAGATAGGTTACTTATATACAATTACGAATATTAAATGTTAAGTATGTTTATTATATAATACTTGAGTTCATAAATAAACGTTTTGTTAATTTTCTAAGAACTTAATTTTTAGCACTTGGACCGTTTTGCATGTCCACTCTAGACATAATTTTTCATTTTTAAAAGAAAACTGACAATTTCAAAAAAGCGTAAAAAGGATACCAATGCGAGAGATTGATGATTTTCTTTTTAACCCAGAGTTAAGCAACGAGCTACTTACGAATGCCAGTTGAGTTAGCAGCAATGCTAATTCAAATAACGAAATGTAGAAGATAACATTTAATGAGTTGTGTATCGAAACAAACTACAAACGCAAAAATAAACAACATGACGAATGCCTTTCTAGCTTGTATACTTTATATCAGAATAATACTTCAAAGATGCAAAACTTGTGAGATTAAAGGAAATTACCAAAACCCGAAAAATAGTAAAAACAGAATTTTAGAACGCGTGTGTAGAAGAAAAGACAAAACAAGATTAGATATGACAAAAAAAGATATAGAGACACCAGTTTTGAAATTGGAGACGTGGTAGATATGAAAAGATCTACGTAGGAATCTTAGATGTTCGCAACCGCATTCGCAAATACCGAATATTTGAATTAATTCAGATATCTTTATCCCCATTTGCATCCGCATCCGCAAATGCCGAATATTTGGTAACAAGATCTTACACGTTTTATTTGCTTAGTTTTAGTTATCGACGTGATTTCTATTGTAAATCAATTACAGTGTTTGTTTATTATGTTTATCCAAGTTTTTTGCGTGGTTTAACGAAATGATGAAACGATCGTCAATTATATTAAAATGCGAGACTTTTGATGACCGTCATACTGGTGACATCGTTTTAAATTTAACACAATGCTTGCTGAATGGAATATTTCAACCGAAAAAGTGCATTGCATGATACGAGACGAAGGCTACAACATGAAAAGAGGTATGCGATTAGCATTGTTAAATGATTTAGATTGTACCGTTCACAAGATGCAAATTGTTATTCGACAGGGTTTACAATCGAATAAAAACATAAAATACATCGAACAAAAATGTAAGAATTTTCAAGCCATTTTAACTATTCAACCATTGCTCAAAAACAACTTGAAAAAATTCAAGACAAACTAAATCAACCGCATCTTAAAGTAAAGTGTGACGCGGTGGAACAGCACATACTACATGTTTGAACGTTTTTCGAAAATAAATGATGCGTTAAATTTTTATGCCAATGACAATAACATTGAATTAATTTTGTCAAAAAAATTGAAAATAACAGAATGCTGTCTAAAATTGAAACATTTTGATGAAACCATTTGTGAAATGAGAAGCTTTTAGGCATTCATATCGTCTGTGATTCCTATCATTCAAATGCAGTTTTTAGCAAAATTTTCTTCTTTGGAATATACAATATTAACGTATTTAGCCTTTTGCTATAAGCATAAATTTTTCGATCCAGTCCCCGAAGAAAAAAACAAAGATAAAATATTAAGGATGGCAAATGATTCTGTCGCCACTAGTTCTTCTATATCGTCGCCAAATTTAGAAAAAACAACAAGAAGAAAAACGTCCGATATGGGTAATATTACTTGCTTAGAAAGCGATCTTGCCATGATGTTAGATTCATAATCGAGTGAAGGCTTTTTAAGGATTGCTTCGGGTTATGTATATCTCAAAATTTTCCAAGTTTGTTAAAAAAATTTCAAAAATACTCAAATTTGACTTCAATTTATTTCTCTATTTCGACATAAGAATTAGCGATTCTTACACTAAAATCCGTGTAAGAATAAGCAAATTCTTACACGAATTTTAGTAATGTTAGTTTTTTCAAAGTTGGTATCTCTGCATCGTAAGTTGACGTTACATGAAAAAGAAATCAAAATTATTGGAACTTAACAATTGAAATTCAAATTTTGATGCCAAGATCAAATAAAAACGTCCTATTAATACAAAGTTATTTACTTATAAAGGTATAAAAAGATAAATTTTGTATGAGATTTTAGGTTAACACATAAATTTCAATATGTCAAAGTGTAAGTGTTGCCAATTCAATAAAATATAAGTTTCCCAATGTTGTTTTAAAATTAAAATTATACGAAAAATTTTAAATATTGTATCGAAATAGAGAAAATAGTATAAAGCACACGTCATAGAATACGTTTCAATCACTCGACCGCTTCATAAACTCGCCGCTGCGCGGCTCGTGTATGAAATCCGGTCTCGTGCTTGAAGCGCGTTCATTCTGTAACTTGTGTTTTAATATACTATTCTGTGTTAATTAGATTTATGATTCCAGAATAGGAGGTTCCCTGAAGTAACATGTAGAGAATCATATTCTTTGATCAGATTTCTTAAATTTGGTATGTAAATGCAGTAAGCTTGTATAGAAAATTGGTTTAAAATTATACTGTGGCGCCATCTTTTAACCCGCGTGAATTAAACGCCCCTTTTAAGAAACAGGTTGGAGGGTGAAAAGGCTGCAATATTACTACTTACTAAAAATAGTTCACCAATTTTTAAATTTAATTATTAAACAAAGTTTTTCATTATGAAACTCTAGACTTAAAATGCTAATAAATAAGACTAAAAACTGTTTTAGTTTTGTTCTCAAAATATTGAAACGTTTTGTCAACTTCGTAAACGTTTACCGAAGGATGTAGAAATCCAGTTTTTGAAGTCAGAAGTATTAAAAAGACTGTATAAATAAATAAGTGATTAACGCGTGTGTTAAGAAATAAATATGACGGCTTTCAAGTGTACGTGCCTTTAATGTAAACAAGTATCAGTTTTAGATAAACAGAAGTTATCCGCGGGCATTATTTCTTGAGTGATGATAATATATAAATTAATGTACCTAACTATTTTTCTTAAATATCGTTAGATTTAATTAGTTACTTGTAGTTATAAACAAGTAAATATTTTGTTATAAATAAATTAGTTTTAAAATACGTTACAATATGATTAAATAAAACATTAAAATAAAAAAATTTAATCCATTTTTAGTTATTTATGTACAAAAAAAATCTTTACTAGAACTCGTCTTAAATAAAATTTGAAACGTCAATAATTTTTCGCTCATCTAATGTAGTACCAACATTTTTGTTGGCGATATAACAATTTATAACATGTATTGAAAGCCACACGTTTGATAATCATAGTGAACTGCATTGTAAAAGTTGTGTTAAATTGCATTGGTTAACTTATCTCTAAAGAAGATTACTTATAAATAGGTTGCAACTTAAAATCCAGCGGCGTGCATCATAATTCTAAAACATATAAAAACTAAATGCATACTTATGAAGAATTTGGTTATTATGATTTTTAATAACAAGTTTTTTTGTAACATGAACATGTTGTTTTTCGGAACAAATATGATGCACGTGTTTATCTTATCTACAAAATATGCAATCTGTTTTAAAAGGATAAAGGTGGCGAATTAAGTGGAAAGATGTTTTGAAAAAATCTATTTTCAACTTATCTAAGAATGTACTTTTGAAAAGTACTTATTTTTTTAAATAAACAATCGCATAATTAAAAAGTGGCTATAAGAAACTGAAACGTATAACTAAGCATACGCTACTGTAGTCTAATCGCAGCTTACAAAGCAGAGTTTTACATAAATGCGTTCTTGCGTCAATCCCCTTTTTATTTAGTAACTTCTATAAGAAGAAATGTGTAGTTCTTATAACAGTGAATTAAACATTATAACATTGTTTGATTTCTTTCTATTAACGATGTTAACAAACTATTTAATGCAACAGGTCCGTAATTCTTAATTTATTTGGTTCAAAAGTTATATTATAGTTTGTATTGATGTTATAATTTTACCTTTTAAATTAACAACTTCCTGTTAATCAGATACACGCTGTATATATTTACTATTTTCTAACCAATAGTGATTTTTTAAATATTAGTTTTTGTTGTCAAAAACCTCAAGTCTCAATATGATTCTATTAAGCGGCGTGCACTGTATGTAATACGTGATAACGTCTCCTTCTGTGTAATAAAAAAAAGTCAATTTCTCAAAGCAGAATGTCTATAGCTTCTGCAATTACAACCATAAACACAAGTCGCAAACATCCCGCTTTGTAAGTTGTCAATCTGAATAACTTTCTGTAGTTTATGAGATCATGGTTGAACAAATAAACTTTTTTTTTGGTTATTTAAAGTTCGTGCAATATAAGTTTGCCAATCACTGTAAGTTTTGACACGTAATTTTTAATTCTATTCAGAGAACTAGTTTGGTTGAATTATACTTCTAATTTTCACTAGCGGAGATGTTGATCGTCTGCCATGACTTTCTTGTCCGTCAGAGTTATCAGCAACCATACACGTGTCTGATATGATAGGACACAGAATCAATAATTCACAACCACTCCCAAACAATGTAGATGTTTTCAAACGGATTTTACATGTTGGAGAATAGATACTACAAGTTACTATTGATTTGCTTATGTAAAGTATCCGTAATAGACTAGCTAAATATGTAAGAAACGCAGAAGAAGTCACGCACTATTAGTGTTTGAATATTGTTGCAATAATTTTTATCGTTTTTAATTACGAATAAAATATACGTTTTTTGAAAATAACACTCTAATTTATTACGTTTACCGGGTGTTCATTTACATATAACGGCCAGTATATTTATCAGCTATGTCAAGTAAGTAATTCAGTTTTACCACAATGCTCATCTAAACTTTTATTTAAAAAAGAACTTACTTTCAAAAAACTTCAGTAATTTATTAATTATATATTAAAATTATTACGTGTCATTATTGATTAATGTGATTTTTTATTTATTGCTCCGTGATTTGGTTAATAACATACCTGATGTACGATTGAATAAATCATAACAAATTATGTCTACTCAAAAAGAGCTTTTCTTTGACAAATTTTAAAATATTTTAAATTATGGTTCTGTCTGACCATTCGTACCGTTTTGGTACCATCAGCATGTAAAAAAATACCGTTTGTCCTTATATTACGATAGTTTTAAATTAGAAAAACACAGTTAAAAATCTAACGAAATTTGAAATGAATATAATACAACACTAAAAAAAGATAAGCTGAAATGCTTCAAGGCCTAAACGAAAATAAGAAAGTAAAAACTAATTATCAAAACAATTGAGTTGCCCAAGCAATTATACGAAGACTCAGACTTAGATGAGTAACCACTACCACAGCCACTACGCAACCACGTAAATCATGACATGACAAAATACTTACGAAATTAAAAAAAATAGCATCAAATAGTTGTTTTAGTAAAGCCATTGAAAACAAATGATGATGAATTAATAGACTGGTATTATAATTATACATAGTTGACATTGCGGCAATTTTAACAAAACTATTTTTGTCAAAAAACGGTTTTCACATGTGTAGTGTGTAGTATTAGAAAATTATAATCCTTTATTGTGGCATCTCAGTACATCAGTACCACATGATTACTTAAAACAGAAAATCAAAATGTTTATTGTTCTTAACTGTCAAAAATTTAAATTTTTCGCTATTGTAAACGGTCTTTGACAGTTTTTGCGCACTTGTCAACCTAAACGTCAAATTATTTTTTAAAGATTTTGAGACTTTGAGGGCCTCCTAGTTTCTGTTCGAGCAATAAAATGTTGTATTCAACTCGTTCCTGTCTAAATTCGACGTTTTTTCCCTCCAAGACTTTTCAAACCTGATCGAAACGAGGATTTAAAAATGCCCTCTTGGGAAAAAAAGCATCCAATTTACACAGAAACTTGTTAAATAAAGTACTATTACTCTACTTTCGTATAAAGCTTTTTACACAACACTAAAAATTAAAAGACCGGATTAAAACACTATAAATTTAGTTTGGGTAGGCTGAATAGTAAAAAAAAACAGACACAACACATATACACAAAAAACAGTTGAATAATTTTTTCCAGATTTTATTTTAACCATAGTGACTGCACCATGTTATCAAAATTTAGTAAATAATGTCATAGAAATTTGTATGACGTTTTTTAAGTAATGGAAATAAATACAAACAATGTTTTTAACAACAGTAAAACGGTTTTTAAGTTTTTGATGAACTAAAATTTACTATATTTTAATTTTCCGTAATATTGCAAACATGTGTAAATTATAATTATAAGAAGCGACAATTTCTCCTTTTACTTTCACTTAAAAACGTATTCCTTTCTACGTCAATACTACACAACTTTAAATCGGTACAATCTACTATCGAACGTACTTGGACACTGTCACTCTGAACAAATTAATCATTTATATCAGATCAATAAATATTAGGTCAATCACTCTACACGCCAAGTTTAGGAATTACTCTATAAATTGACTTACGCCATTTAACCTGTTTATATAACTATAAATCATAAATTGATTAACCTTGTTGATGTATCATAGAAGAAATTGATATGAACGAATGCAGGTTCTTGTGGTACTAACCGGGTTAATTGCGAACGCAATCTTAAGACATTAATTAAACTTATGTAAGAGTAAAATGTTATTCTCGCAAAATAATAACGTTCATGACTTTAGCTTCGCAAGTTGTTTTTCGCAATGAACTAATTTATGGAAGAATGCGTTACATTTACGTTTTGTTTATGTTTGCATTGAAAACTATTTATTATTTGCATTTTGTTCTTTATTTATGTAACCATGAATTATGTTTTTATTCCTTTACTAACTGCGCAAAACACATAATCAAGTTTAACCATGGTTTAATCTATTGTGAAAAAGAGGAAAATGGAGGTGCAGAAAAAAAACTCATTTTTTGATAGTAAACGATCATTAAAACTACTACACACTACAAAATATCTATTGGCATTGATAAAGTCAAGGACTATCACCTGAATTCACGCTTACAAAAGTTTTCAAACGTTAACCTTTTACAACCAGTTCTGATTATAAGCATATTTGTAAATTTTAAATCGGGTCGACCTTTTCACATTAGGTCTAAACAAAAATATCTTTGAAGCATAGCAAGTTGAAATATGAGTTTTAAGAATTATAAAAATATACCCGATGATGAATACTTACAATACATTTTAAGTGCAAGAAAATTATAAACTCAACCTATCAACTTAGAACCGACACTGACTGTTTTTAGATTTTGATTAGAATACAATATGGGCGCTTAAATGATGTTTTTAAAAAATTTGTCTAAATTGCGATTTTGTAATCATATAACTTAAAAATCATGTAACAAAAAAAAGCACCCAAATAAGATCGGTGATACATCAGGACGTATTTTAAAATAGTGTACCGATGGCACAGATCCGTAAA
Organism: Aquatica leii; assembly: GCA_035610365.1. Classification (NCBI taxonomy): domain Eukaryota; kingdom Metazoa; phylum Arthropoda; class Insecta; order Coleoptera; family Lampyridae; genus Aquatica; species Aquatica leii. Next base: position 19,648,423 of record CM069435.1, read on the forward strand.
AATTTATGAATTATATCAGTGGTTCCCAAAGTGGAAAATTAAAATTGATTTGGGGGTTGCTGAACAAAGTCAGGAGGTCCGCGAAAAATTTAATATAAAATACAAAAATTGTGACACATTTTTATTAACATGGAAGGTAAAATAAGTAACAATGAATAAATAAACTTTTTTCTGTTAAAAACGTTAAAAAATTAAATTTACTAAATATTTTTTGAATCTACTAAACGTTATCAAAATAATCTACCAACTTGAACAAATTTCTTCTGGCAACAATGACTGTTCTTAGGGTTCCCAGTCAACACTTCTAACTTCTAACTCTGCGTTAAGAAATAGCAGTGCGTTATATGTAGTTATTTATGTTTTATGAGCAGTGTGTCATCAATTGTTTGCAATGGAGTGTTGACTTAAGACAGAAATCATTAAAAACCACCTACGTTAACATGAAGTTCACAAAGTACAGAATCAAAGTCTGTGCTTTCTAGTTCAGGTACAATATTTTTCATTATTACGATTAGATTTTTAGAGTGTTTAGAAGCAGACACTTTAGTTATGCTAAAAAGAAGTAATAAGCGTTCTTTAGTACGCCAATCATCTTTACATAAATCTCATGAGACACAAAAAAAGAGAAAGATATGATGAATGTTACATAGCTTTTGGAGCCGAGTACTATCCTCAGTGTGTTCTGTGTAACAAAATTTTGCCAAACAGTTCTGTTTTCTGCAAAAATGCTTCGTTATTTTCAATCTTTGCATTAGGAATATAACAATAAGACGGCATAATTTTATTCCCGAAACAAGAGGGGATTTTAAAAACAAAAAACTTTATACCTCAAGCATCACAGACTGTTAACAAAAATGCTACCGAAGCTTCCTACATTTTTTGTGGCTGGAGAGGCTCATACAATAGCAGAAAAGCTCATAAAACCGTGTGCAATTGACATGGGAAAATGTATGTGGGACGAAAAGTTGGCTAAACAACTGTTCATGATACCACTTTCGAATAATACAGTATCTCGTCGCATAAAGAATCTCTCAGATAACACAAAATCTGAGCTATCTTCTCGTCTTTTGAGTTTTCTCTACAAATGGACGAATCCACTGATGTAGCAGGACTAGCAGTATTGCTGGTATTTGTACGGTATCAATAGGAGCATGCAATAGAAGAGTACCTACTTGTTTGTAAACTGTTAGAAAGTAATATCACAAGGGCTAAAATTTTTAATGTTATTAACAACTATTTTTGCAAAAATGAATTACTATGGGATTATTGCATCGACATTTGCACTGATGGAGCAAAATCGATGGTGGGAAAGACTGCAGGAGCTGTTGCAAGAATCAAAGAAATTGCTAAAAATTGTAGTAATCACTGTATAATTCACCGCTAAGCTGTCAAAAATTTACCGTTTCCGTTTAAAACTGTTCTTGACGAGTCAGTGAAAATAATAAATTTTATAAAGTTTTGTGCTTTAAATATGCGGTTATTTAAGATATTGTGTGATGATATGGGTAACCTGCATACATATTTACTACTTTACACAAAAATACGATGGTTATCTGCGAGATGAAGTGCGTTCTTTTTTCTTGAAGCATCCCTTTAATTTGGAAACTCCGTTAACTGATAAAATGTGATTATTTAGACTTACTTATTTAACGGAAATATTTTCTAAATTAAATGAAGTTAATCTGTCTCTACAAGAAAAAAAATATCACTGTATATGATTAAAGCAAATGACAAAATTATTGGTTTTAAAAGAAAATTAGATTTTTGGTTTAGTAGCGTAAAAAATGAGATCTTTGTCTAGTTTCCAACATTAAAAGAATTTAGTGAAGAGTTGGAAACATTTGTGCTACCTAAAAACTATCAAATGAGATTATTGACCATCTTATACACCTATGTACTTCTGTAACACAGTACTTTGCAAATGAATGGAGTAATACTATTTTTAGCTAAAAGATCCTTTTACTGTTAGAGAAAACCCCATGGTTTTTCATCACAGGAGTATGAAAAATTTATAGATATGGTTTCAGACTCTACATTAAAAACGGCATTTGAGAACCGACTACTGTCAGAATTTTGGTGTAGCCTTAAACACAAGTATCCAGAACTGTCAAGAAATGCTATTTTTGTTCTTCTTCCATTTTTCAGCAAATACCTTTGCGAAACTAGGTTTTCTTCGTACGTCGCCACTAAATCGAAATATCGAAATGCAGAGCTTGCTATGAGACTCCAGCTTTCTTCTATCAAACCGAACATTAAAGAAATTTGTGCAAATAAGTCTCAATATCACACATCACACTAATATACCAACAGTTTTGTAACAATTAACAATAAAGATCGTTTTTTAAAATTGTTTTCGATAACAGTTATTTAGTTAATTAAGTAGTTGAATAAATATACTGGGGCTCCGCCAAACTAACTTCAATTTGCAAGGGCTCTACGCTTTAAATAGTTTGAGAAACGCTGCTTTAGTCCATCACTAGGAAATATTACTCCTATGTAGTAAAACGCTATCAAACAATTCAATGAAACTTTCTAGCTTAAGGGGAGGTTTACTTGGATTTTTTCGAAAAAATCGATTTCTTTTTTTTTCATAATACATAAGCTACATATGTCTAGAATGTTTGTGTGAAAGGAGTTTTTGATCCGAAACATATTTATGTAACTAAAGCGTCTTGAACGCACCTACTGCACACGCGCTGAATGACGCTCAAGTCAGTTCACCGCGCGGATCAAATTGAAGGCAGCGTATTTATTTAAAACGTGCAGTTTATTAAAATATAAATGAACGAATATAATTTGGTAATAGTAAAAGAAATTTACGATAACGATAAACAATAGATTTTTAAATTTTTTTAATTCATTGATTTAAATAGTTACTCTTTGTTTTACAACAACTGAACCAATTATTACTTGTATAAAAACGTAATAAATGTCATATAACTCTCAATAAGGGGTGTGGTAAACTATGCCCAGATAAAATAAATATAATAGAAATAACCGCCTTTATTAGACCCTTGTTTATGAATTTGTCTAAGAATAACATTTGGAAAACAATATATTTTATTCTTTAAAAAAACTAATTTTATAGTTTACGAGACCGATGTAAATAATAGATATCAATAAAACCTTTTTTTTTCTCATGTTTTATATGGTTATTTTCTTAATCGAGCGTGCACATTTTTATTACAATTAAACAAAGTAAAACCGACGAGAACCTGCGTTGCTAACATTTTTCGCCGTCATATTTTCTCATTTCAATAAAATACTGAAAACGAGACCAGCACTTTCTCAGGGTTGGAAAAAACATTTCGAAAGAATTCAATTTACGGCTAAAAAAGACCAATAAGTTGAAAATCTGTTTTAAATTATAGTGAACAAAAATTCTTTGGTTGGCCATATTGGATCCGCCATTTTGAATTTTGCAAAATTGATTTAAGATTTGTATCCAGCAACCCCGAAAACGTATAGCAACGAAGACTTCTCATGCAAACGAGAATGTAATCCCAAGCTAAACTTTACCACAACTTTAAACGCGTTTTTCTCGAAACTACATTTTTTACTAAAACTTCGAGCATAGGGCTTGAACAATTCATTTGATTTACATTCTGCAAAATATGCCTTAAAAGATATACTTTTTTGTATGACTTATACCTAAAATGAAGAAAAAAAGTGTTCATCAATATTTTTTAAGTGAGTTTAAAATTAAAAAAAAGAGGTAAAAAATTAACTTTTATGTTCTAGTGTCCATATTTTTGTTAATTTTGGTTTAACTTCATTCTAGTTAGGTATAAGTCATAAGGAATTTTATAAACTTTAATACCAAAAAATATTTTTGATTTCGGTTCACCACCAGAGGGCGTAGACTCGAAGTTGTGGATCAATTTTGTGTCAATAGCAGTTCATGCAAACCGCCATTCTAAACCACCATTTTGTTTTTAAATTTCCAAAAAAATATCACTTATTGCTAAATTCTTGACGAATATAATGATCAAAATCAGAAGTTTGTAAGTATTTTTACTCTGGCACAAATAAATGTCAAAGTTTGCTTACTTTTCAGTCAAATACAAGTAAACCTCCCCTTAAGGAACATTTAATAAAAATCTATAGTGACAAAAAAGATAAGGATTCAGCGATTTTTCAAACAATCAAAGAAAAATATTTGAAAACACCGACATTGCAAGAACTCGTAAGGACATCTAAGAGAAATGCCGATGAATTACGTGCTTCTTATAATATTTCTTTAATGATTGCGAAGTCCTAAAAGCCGCACACTAATGACGAAGCACTTATTCTACCAGCCCTAAGTGAGGTAAAATGCACCATGTTGCACAAACCAGCTTTCCATATTCTAAAGAAGAAAAATTTTCCCAAGAATTGTAAAAGACGTGTAAACACTATTCCAACATCACTTGGGCGTTTCAAACATAATTTTTCTGCGAAAATGGATACGGCTTTAGCTAGACATATTAACAGAATGAATAGTATGTTTTACGGTGTAACTTTCAAAAAGCTTCAATGCGTAGTAAAACATTCGTTTAAAAGAGGCTTGCAGGAAAGAATGGCTAACTGCTTTTTGTAATCGCCATAACATAGTTGCGCAAAAAGAAAAAAGAGCTATCAGATTTAACAAACTCTAAGTAGACATTTTTTCTTTACTTAAAACACTGTTAAAAACTTACGGAATTCGAGCTCTATAATATAAACGAAACAAACACGTTAACAGTTCCAAATAAAATTCCAAAGGTTTTAGCTTTAAAAGAACAACGAAATGTAGGAAGAGTTGTGTCTAGTGATGAAGTAAGCTAACTGTCGTTTATTGCACGAATGCTGCAGTATTTACATACCTCCTTTATTGATTTTTCCACGAAAGAGGGAAAAAAGAACTTTTGGATGGTGCACCAAATGGAACAACTCTAATACTACCTGACGGTGAATTTATTAATTTAGATTTTTATAAGAAATTGTTGCAGCATTTCAATGTCAGACTATCAAAAGACAATCATATTTTATTAATTGTGAACACCCGTTCCTCACACATTAGTTTACCATTAATAACGTTTTAGCAGTTATAAATAACAGCCGTTAAACGTGGTTTTTTTTTCGTTTTTACAAACGCTTACGCGTAAATGGATGGTATCTAATCCAAGCAATCTAAAGTTGCTAACCTCTTTGGAAACGCGTATAACAAAACAACATCTCTTGAAAAAACTTCAAGGAGTTTAGAATCTGCTAAAGTGTTACAATCCAAATAAGTTTTGAGATGAGGAATTTGGTCCTGGAAGCGTCATAGATAAACCCAATAATGTAGAAGTTGTTATCGAAGGCACTGAATTGTTACAACAATTGGGGACAGCATACTGCTCCAAGAGTTTTTTTCGTGAGTACCAAAGCTAATTCTAAAGTTGCAATATTGCCAGAAACAACCACTAGCTTTGAACAAGAATCCCTGAGATCTAGAAATTCAGAAACTAACCCAGAATCTTCAGCGACACATCAAAACAGTCTACAGTTCCAAAAAACTTTGTTAATATTCTAGATACTAACACTGCAAAAGTTGCACATCTTCTCTCTCTACACGGACCAGAATCTTCACTCAGTAAAACCGGTTCAAATAAAGGCAACTTAAACTCTAAATCAGGGATGCAAATTTTTAGAAATCCTTAGAAAAGATCCGTTCCTCGTTAAAATGTAATATAAATAATATGTTTTCAAAAAATCTGGAATTTTAATGAGCTCACCGTATAAAAATAAGCTTGAAAAAACAAATTCCTTCCAAGTTGAGAAAGTTAAGAAAAATGTTTTTGAGCCAAAAGAAAAACATTTTTTCCAAGCAATCCAAATCGTGTAAAAATTAAAAAATAGAATACTCGGCAAAACAAATTTAGGAAACAAAAGTATCCTCAAATTTACCTTATTTAGTGTTACATTTGCCAAAACTCTTGGTTTATGCCTCTGCGCACTCTTAGAACCTGTTAGTTCCAAGAGTACGCGTTTGCAGGGTTTAGTTTTAGTTCGATTTTTATAAATATATTATGTAAATTAACAGTTATTATTATTGATTTCTGGTTTGAAAATATATAAAAAGTTTCTAATGACAATTTGGTTTGATTATATTTAACCAAAAACCGCGCACTCTTAGGCAACCTCCTCCTACTTAAGTGCGTGGTTATATAAACGCTTTATTAAATTTTTCTATTTAAACAAGAGCTACTCCCAGCGGCGGCGACAAAATTTAACAATAAATAATAATAATAATAATAATATCTTGTAATCCGAATAAAAAATTTGAAACATTTCTTTTCATGTTTTTGTCACAAAGTTTTTTTACATCTAAAGTTATTTTTATCAGATTAGAATACAGTGCACGCGGTTTAACAAAACCACATTGAAACTTGGAGTCTTGGATAACAACTACCAAATGATAAGAAAATCCGATATTGTTTATAAATAAATACAAAGTAACCGAAGATAACGTATTTACAGAGGTTTAAATGATATAATGTTACGTAGGTCAGTCAGAATACGTACTTGAATAAATAAATCAGTGACGTAGCCAAGATTTCAGTTAAGGAGAATCTGGTTAGAATATTTGTTTTCCCTTATAAATAGACTAAGAGGTTTTGAAACTCCCGCATAATATTTTGCAAGCATCACTTTATTCGGGATTTTAATTAATATTTCGGGAAGGTTTTGAGCTCTTAGAACGGCAACCCTGGCTACGTCACTGAATAAATACAACGCAAAAATACAGCTAAATGTGTAAAATTGTTTTTAGTTATTCTAATTATTGGTACATAGTTATTTTTTAATTGTCTTATTTTTTGCAACTTATCATATTGTTGTAAAATGTAAATTTGTTCTTTGAGGCTAAGATCAGGTCTTTTATTGCGTCAGCCATTGCAAAGTGTTAAAACAAAACTGATTAAATTAAATTGGTGAGTGGGTTGACACTCGACGCATGCTAATTTTAGACAGCACATAGTCGATACACCGACGATAACTAATAATCAGACTATATAAATTTATAAAGAAAAAAAGTCGACCCGATTGATAACATTATCCGTGATTACAATAAGCGGCGTGCACTGTATTATAAACGGTACATACATACAATTTTTTTATTTGTATCCTGTACAGTACACAATAACCAATATGTTCTTACGGAAATTCTTCGAAATTTCTATAAATGTTTGAGCCTTTTGAATTTAAACACTTAAATAAGGAGGCAACCTAGTGATATTACGTAATTATCGGCATGTTACCAAAATCAATCTTAGAAATTTTGTTATTCTACATAAATTTTTAGAAATAATTGTTTATTAAATTAATAACAATCAGAGTTTATGTAATTTTTCAGAGACAAGTTTCTTTCGAATATTATCTTTAAATAAACTTATACTTGTTAAATATGATACTTCTAAATACAACAGGCAACTAGATTCATCAGAACTTTTATTAAAAAAACATGAAATGGTACAAAAACGATTATTGGTGTATTGTGTAAAACCAGTTTTTAGATTTAGCTATAGAACATTCTAACACTATTCGATAAGCAATTAAAAGGTAAATTTTCTGGTAAATTAAAAAATATGGTTTTCTATTTAAATTAATCAAGTTATAGCCACTTAAATTTTTTAATTGATAGGTTTCAATTTTTGAACACCTTGTATAAGATGTAAAGTTTATTATAACATGAAAATTAGGTTATATTTTCACAAAATTCAAATTATTTAAAAAACTAAGGTTATTAGAACACAAACTTATTTTAATCGGAGAATCCAAAAATGCAGTAATATACAGGAAGTTTTATTAAAAAAACACAAATTTGATACTTTTAAAGTCTTTGAAACACCCTGTATAATATGAAAATAATTTTAAAAATCAAACAATAAAATTTTATATATTCCTAAAACGAAACTTTTTAAAAGTCACGTATTTTGGCCACAATATTCCGCGACTGCTTTGTAAATTGTTTTTAAGATTGTCGTATATATTTTTCTCTCTCGATAACAAAATCACGTTATTTACTGTATTGGCAGGTTGACAATTGTTGGACATTACATTAGTTTTTTTTAAAGATGGCCATAGACTTTGCTGTTAAAATAACTATATTAAGTTTTTTACGGTGGTTTTAAATTGGTAAACTACTAGTTGAAAATCGTTTTTTAAATTTTATGGCTCAACTACACATTGGCCCAATATCCAATCCAAATTATTATTAAAACTCCTCTACACAATGGTCCATGCTGAACCATTCATTGCCATTATCATTGTGTAGAAATACTGGTCTTCTATTCTCAAGCGTGGCAAGCCTTGGTTAGTGATAGGCATTCTATCGATATTTGGACTTGGTTCAAATAAGCAATTATGATCGTGGACATTGATCCGTGATCTCATTACTCTGTAACTGTATCGCAAGTAGTCAAAAATCAATAAAACTTTTATTTAAATTTACACAAGCAAAAAACAGCTAACAAACCATAAATACAAACTACGTTTAATGTACTACATAACGGATATTCAATTATTTTACTACCAAATAAGTGGAACCTAACCATCACGGTCCCAATTTTCAAAAAAAAAAAAAAAAACGAAAAACAAATATCCGACACAATAACTGAGTGATAAACTTGCTGAATACAGGCTTAAAAATCACAACGAAACTGATTGCTATAAGAAATTAAAAACACACGGGAATAATTCCAGATAAAATCCAGATTACTAAAGGAATCAGACAACGGGATTCACTCAGCCCACTTCTGTCCAACATAGTGATAAATGAAATAACTAAAATAACACTTTAAATATGTCCTCGTGGATTTAAAATGGGAGATCAAGAAATCAGACTAATATGTTATGCGGGTGACGCAACTCTTATTGCGGACAACGAAGATGACCTGCAGCGCTTGTTATTCCAGTTCAATAAACCCTATGAAAACTTTTAACTACAAGTGTCAGTAACAGTAAAGAACAGTTACGCTGCAACTTTGAGGTAAATGAAAGTATGGTAGAGCACGTGATGTCAATACCGTACTTAGGGATCAAGATCAAAATATATGGAATATTGACTAGGGAGGTAGAACACCGGGCAAAAAAAAGCAGCATGTCTAAATAACACCGTATGGCACAACAAACATTTCAGAAAATAATCTAAAGTCAGGATATGTAAGTCAGTCATAAGACCGATCATGATGTATGCTGATGAGACAAAATAATGGGTGTAACCAAAAAAGAGCACATACAAAGCGAGGATATTAGACGCAACTGCAAAATACAAAAGATGGATGAATGGATTAAAAAAAAGATCAGAATGGAATAAGCACTTATTAAGGATGGATGACGCTAAAATGGTGAAGAAAGTTCGAGATCTTTCATCAAGGGGCACAAGATCACCGGATAGACCAAAAAAGAGATGGAAGAAGAAGAACTATTTTATTTAAGTAACAATAAATGTATATATTAAGCAAGAATGTATCCTACATTCCCTATAATATACATACTGGATAGCTAACTAATGAATTAAAAGTAAAGCCAAAATCGGTCCTTTGTAGGGTAGGCAATCATTACAACGGCATATAGTATTGGTTTCCATATTGTAGGTATCTCATGAACTACTACTAAAGAAAACTATACAGGGTGTTACTATTAAATTGTAACACCTAAAAATGGCAGTTAAAACTCTTTTAAACAAATAATTTATCTTAGTTCAAGTTTTTGATTTGGAACCCCAGTTCATAGTTATGGGGGTTTCTTTGTTTTTTGAAAAATTGTCATTACTCCCTTATTTAAAAAAATATTTAAAAAATACAAAAACAAAAATCTACTATAACATTTCTCTGAAACATTATTTTCGATCTATTCAAAAAAAGTTTTTATTCAAATTGAATTACAAGATAAATTTTAACAAACTGCAATAATCATTTAAAACAAAGTAGATTTGCTGCTATTAAACCAAAAAATTAAACAATAACTATAAAACAATGAACAATGAAACAACATGGGAGAGACTAAATTTAAAAAAGTGCTGATTGCTTGTTTTTTATATTTTCTGCTGTAGCTACTATTTTATCCACTAGTTTTAATATGGTGTTTACTGATGCCTCATATACAGAGGTCTTTATTTGAGCTCAGAAAAATAAATCTATAGGAGTTAGGTCAGAGCTCGCCAAGCAGCAAACTTCTCCTCCCAATCCATTTATTAGAAAATTTTCTATTTAGTAGTGCTATGACTTTTTGGGATATGTGAGCCGGTTCTCCATCATGTTGAAACCAAAGTCATTAAAAAGCTCCGCAGTACGTTATTTAAAAAATTTAAATAATTTTTGCCATTCAATCGGTTTGAGAGAAAGTAAGGTCTAATAACCTACTCCCCAACGATTCCAGCCCATACATTTACTGAAAAACGTCGTTGATGCGCACGAATTGCGATAATTAAATACACCGTTCTTTATAAAACAAGCTTTGCTGTAAATAAGATAAACTTTTCAAAATGCTTCTGAAGATTGCAAATTTCAAGAAACCAACGACAAAACAACAATCTTGGCTGGAAGTCTTCAGGTCCCAAAGTTTGCAATTTTGGTCTAGAAAATGGATTGAGACCATGTTCCGTCAGAACTTGCTAAACTGTCACGTGATTTACATCTAATTTATTTGCTATTACTCTTGTGCTCGTCGATGGCACATCTTCAATAATATTAAGAAGAGCTTCTTCAAATGCTAGTGTTTGACGAAATCTATTAGAATTTCCATCAATTGTTGGGTGAAAACTTCTAGTATCTGAGAAACGTTTACATATTCTTCTTAAAATAAGGCAGCTTGGTTGCTGACGGGTTAGATATCTTCTCCGATAAATTGTACGAGCGTCTAGTGTATTACGCTTTACCTCTCCAAAATCCAAAAGCATGTAAAGAAGTTCAGCGTTTAGATAATTATGCATTTTTGTACTCAAATTATGCAAAATAGGCACAGAAACATTTTAAGCATTAAATTTTTTTGAAAATAAAGATTAAAAAGTATTTAAATTTGAACGTGCAAACTAGCCGTGTCTCAAGTTTAAAGTACGTGTTTATTAATTAATTTCCTTGTTTAATGGCAGCAAGCCTATTTTCTTTCAAATGTTTAATTTAACGGTTTGTTAAAATTTATCTTAAATTCAATTTGAATAAAACTTTTTTTTAACAGATCGAAAAAAATGTTTCAGATAAATGTGATAGTAGATAATTTAACGATTTTATAAATGTTTTATTCTCAAAAATCGATCGAATAGTTTTCAAAATATCTTTTTTTGAAGTTTTTGATCGGTCACCATTTTGTTATTTGATAAAATAAGAAAATAATTGTAAATACAAATGTTTAAAATAAGAAGGTATTGACGATTTTTCTAAAAACAAAAAAACACAATCACATTGACTGACCAAAAATTATATTTTGCCTACTTTACAAATGACAGATTCTAGCTTCATTTTTTTATATGCAGCTGATATTTGTGTTAGCGATCTAGTGATAGCGATAAACATAAACCTAATTATTCTATTTTTAAAAAAGTCTTATGGTCTAAATTTTTTTTTTAATTAGCTTCACATACTTTTATTATCACCTAATGACATCTCTGCTCAATTGTGTTAAATAACATGTAAAAACCAAAGATTACTTTTTTTTTGCATCTAATAATTTAGCGTAACAGTTAATTTTATTAGTACTTTGCTTTCGTTTTTTCTTGGAATAAAGATCTGTTTACTTTGCTTACGGTTATGGCATATGGCATTAACAAATTTTTCCTTTTTTTTATGCGGCAATTATACAAAAGGAAATGTAAAAAAAACCTGTTTCAAATATTTTAGCGATTGACCGCAAAAATAGATGGCATTAGTAATCGAGAATTCGTTGAATTCAAGTATTAAAATAATTTGTAGACCTGTTAAGAAAACCACCACCGCAAGCTTAAAAATAATAATAATAAACCGTGCCTTCGTCGTAGATATCCGAGTCTTTCCAACTACCTCCTCTTTCGTAAATCGAAGTTATCCTTTCCGACTCGACGCTTTGTAGAGTTTCTGGATCTCTCCTTTTAGTCGCGTTGAGCAAGTGCTCAATCTTATCGTAATTAAAATTCTTTTTTTCTCTTGCCAAAATTTCTTCGGCGGTGGGTACCCTGGGCAAAGACGGGCGCTTTAATTGCGGGAACAATTTTCTTTCTAAATAATACTGAAGAATTTGTTGTGTGATTCGATTTTGTCTTGCAACTTCCCAATCGATTTCCGGTTCTGCAAATACGAAATACTTACTATAAATTTGTCCACCAAAGCTGTAGTCACCTGCACGAGTTCCTCCACGATAATTAAAGAAAGCAATGGTCGAGTTCCGCCAAGAGCGTTCGTTTTGTTTTACAATTTAATTTAGCGGCACGTGGAGGAACTCGACGGTGCATATCCCCAAAACCAAACCCAAACTAATTAAACACATGTTTTGGAAGTATCGCATTTGACCTAATTACATTATCGCGGGAGATTGTTATCCACCCATTGTATTTTTTTTCAAATAATATCCGGTTTTAGTGTTATGTTAAGCAACATTCATTCAATAATAGGTACAACAAATTAAAAAATTTGTTAAACAAATGTTCTAAGTGTTTTCTTAAAATTAAGTTTCTTTTAAATTGGACTGCCTAACTTACGAATATGCTAATTGAATTAGTAACGGGCCACTTGAAGATGTTAACTTTATTCTTTTTTAACATGGTGGTATGTAGCACGTAATTTGAATATTTAAATGAATACTCTAAATACTTTCGATTTTGTTTGATAAATTACGAATATTTGCATTTCGGTTCGGGGCGCAAGTAAGTCACGGCTAAGATTTGAATCACCAAATTTAGTACCCAAACGACTAGAAAATCGAATTCAGCCTTCGACAAGACACTACGCATTTAAAGATGATCCATAACACAATTTAGAAAGTTCTAAGGAAATATCAATGGTCGGTATGATTTTCATTACGTCATAATGAATAAGTGTTGATGTTAGAGTGATTGCTCAAGGTCCTTTCTTTTTTGGCATAAATGTTCTTCTTCGATGACCTTTATTATGATTATTTATTAAACAATATATTACGTTTAATGATTTTTTGTGTAATTATGGAATGTGCGAAAGGTCAATATGTAATACTACGAGCTTCTAAATGTTATTAGTTTCGGACATTGCTGGTACTAAACTACACATACTTTTGTCAAAATTACACCACCAATATTTATTAAAGTTACATTAGTAAGGCATTGATGAAATCTTCAAGTTATAATTGAACATGTTTTGAAAGAAAATAGAAATAACAACCTCGACATTTTTAATAATCAGTCGTTTTTAACATTGACGCGCGAATTAAGAATCTTCATTAAGGAAATTCCGTGAGATGAACGATTTTGTTAATAGTTTCGTTTGCAAAATTGAAATTTCTGACTATAGGAAAAATATTTTAATTTTTTTAGATTATTGTACTCTATGTAGATGAGTAATAAAGCACATGTGATACAGGTGCAGTCAAGTACTTAATTCAATTAGGTTTATAGCTCACTGTAAGGTCATGGGCAAACGACAAATTTTTGGGATTGAACCTCCCACGTTCTAGAAATTAAAAAGATTGGAAGTGAAATCTAATATACAATACAATTATTTATACTTATTTTAGATGTAGAAAATATAGACGTATTTGTGTCACACTGTCTTTTTATTTTGACAGTTCAACAAGAAGGTATAGTGAAGACAAAAAATCAATTTTTTTTAAAAAGTTTTTTAGTACACAAGCTTTCTACTCATCAACCCCATAAAAATTATAGCCTTAACCACTTCATGATCAAATCCTATTTACAAAGCAGAGCTCTCTTTTTACCGCATTAAAGCGTTCCCGAAGTATTTGGAACCTTCAAGACGATTGTCAAAAGAGAGAAATGTTCTAGATCCAGATAAAGTAAAAATATAAAAGGTACCCGAAAGAACTTAGAGTTTAGTCTAATCAGAAATCGGAAGTAAAAGACGCACGTGCGGGTTTAAGTAAATACGTCATGTAGATAGTTAGTTTCAATAAATTAGTTTTAAAATTCGCTAAGTGTTGGGTTGCAATGTTGTGTGTCAGTAAACAATATCGTTCCGTGGTAAATTCGCGTGTGTTTTTTTGTAGAGTGTAGTCTTATATTTCTGGAAAAATTAAAGTTTTTTTGTTCGACAAACACAGTTTCAGTAAGGATCCTAAATGTCAACTCGAATCCGGTAACATTGAAAAAGAAGATCGTGGTAGGTCAATGTACGCTAGTATCTCAAATTGCGAGATGCGTCGCCGAAAAAGTGCCTAAAACATCTGTTAAACATTCTTACCTTTAAATGACAGAGATAAATTGAACAAAGTTAAAACGTTGATCCAGCAGTATCAAGATGTGTTGCGCTAAAGGAAGAACTGATATGAAACACAAAATTATACCCGGAGACGCTCGGCCAATACGACAACATCCACGCCGACTTAAAGAGAAGAAGTCGAACAAATAATTACGGATATGGAAAGAGAAGGAGTCGTACTGGTTAAAAAAACTGATTAACGAGGTTTTGAGTAAACTACAAACAGTTAAACAATGTGGCAAATAAGAATTACTCTTTACTTTACATAAGATTAACGACATCCTTTCAGGATCTCAGTTTTTCACGTTGGATTTGAAGAGTGGTTACTGGCAAATGGAATTGAAACTTAAACATCGTAAAAAGACAGCGTTTATGATTGGAATTGCTTTGTGGCAGTTCACTGTTAGAAGATCGTTTGAAAAACATTTGAACAACGACTACGTGAGGCAAATCTAGAATATTTAAAAATATTTCCTAAATACATGGCAATACTTTGGCCACGTTGTATCTAGAAATTGAGTAAAGGCTAACCCAGGGAAAGTCCGAGAAGTGCAAGTATGGCCAAAACCAATTAGTAAGCATCAAGTTTGCAGTTTCTTTGAATTCCTACTATAGACGATTTGTACCCAGATTTGCCAATATTGCCAAACCTTTAACAAAATTGACTGATGAAAGAGCCGAATTTAGATGGAACGAAGACTGCGAGAACGTTTTTCATCAACTAAAAGAAGCTTTAGTCACTCTGCCAGCTTTAATTTATCTAAGAAAAGAAGAAAAATTTTGTTGTGGATACAAATACCATATGGTTAGTCCTATCACAGGTGCAAGATAGACAAGAAAAAGTCATCGCATATTTCAGCAAAGCTTTGTCTAGTTCAAAGAGAAATTAATGCATGACTAAAAAAGAATTTTGCAGTCGGTAAGTTCATACAGCATTTTTATAAATACTTGCATGGACGCAAATTTTTGCTAAAGACGGACCACGTCACATTGAAATTGCAGTTTTGTTTTCGAGAAGAAAAAGTGGGCAAGATGGATTTAGACATTACAAGACTATGACACAGAACACCGTGCCGGAAGCAGTCTTAAGACCGATTTGTTCAGAAAACCATGTCCGGCAGATTGCAGCCATTGTTCACAACTAGAAGAAAAGATCGAATGATTCTGAAAAACTGTTATGATTGATGACGAGTACAGCCAGCCAGTACAATGAGCAATAATATTTGGATATTTAGAATATATGTGAAGATCAAAAATTTGCAAAGTATACAATTTGGGAAAAACAAATATCTCGCGGAACTGGAAAAAATGCATTAATTACTTTGCTCACAAATCATATAAAATGTTTACATCTAGATGAATACAAAAACTTAAAAAAGGAGACAGAAATATTAAAACCACGTCAGACACTAAAACTAGTAACAGTAATAAACAGTTGTAGAACACTCTAAAAAATGGGATATTAACGGATATGATGGCATTGGATAATATACCATATTGTGTTGTCCATTAAATTGCAAGCATTTTCCAGGTGGTCATACAAGTGAAACAAGAAGATGCTTCAAAAGTGGGATAGGTATAGATTTTTCACTAATTTATTTAATAGTTTGGGACAGTGACGCAAACATTGTTAAAACCTGTAAGGATGCTGAAACAGAGAATACTTCCTGTTTTATTTATACCTTACAGTTAGTAGTACCAGAAGAGATAAAATCTCAAAGATCAGTAATTGATTTAATAGCAACACCAAGAAGACTCGTAAGTCATTTCAACCATTCATCAAAAGCGTGCTCAATATTGAAAAATATACAAAGTTAAACTGTTCTCATAAAAAAATTATGCAGAATATAAATACTAGATGAAACTCTACCTATTATATGCTTCAACGTATTTACGAACAAAAGAAAGCTCTTAGCATATATACTGCGGATAATAATACTGTAAATTCATTAAACACAAATCAATAGTTACTAATTTAATCATTACTGAATTTACTAGAGCCTTTTGAATAATTTACAAAGACCATGAGCTTAGATATGTCATTAATATCAGAAGTTATTTCAGTACGAAAACGACTTTGTTAACGCGAAGACGTGTATACCACGGCCCAAAGTGTCAAGGCCAAAACATAATAGATGCCCACATACTGAAAACGCATGGAACACTCCGTTAAATCTATCACAAACCTTAGTGCAACATAATAATTCTTAAAATATAAGTCACAAAACACCCAATACATCATATTCTCAAATTAAAGCATTCATTACAAACACACTCCTTCCTCTCCTTTTCAATGGCCTATAATAAACCAAAAACAATAAAAAAACAACAATCCTTAATTGGAACTTCAACGGCTTTAAAACTCAATGATCTTTATCAATCTCCTACACACACTAATTAGTATGTATAAACAACTAAAAAAGAAACTAAACTCGGCAGACCTGCTTGCAATAGTAAACTCGTCCGAACCTTCGCTTGCAATAGGCCACCTAAACTCTAAGAACACTCTATGGGGCTCCTTAATACCCAAATCAAAGACATCACCAGCCTGACATTCTAGATATAGTCTTACAAAAAGACTTTCTGAAATCCATCAAATGGTCATAGATGAGCTTGATTCTGACCACCTCCCAGTATTTTTAACATTTACAGCAACACCACAAACAAATATACAAACTCCTCGCTTAATAAATGGAGCAATAAATTGGAAAAAATCCAAATAGACCTAAATGACAAGCTACAACATTTACCCGAACCAAAATCACCAGATGAAATCGACGGTGCATTATCAAACTTCACAACTTTTATCATAAATAGCGCATTCAAGCCAACATCGAATAAACATTCTTATCACAAACTCAGGGATTTCTACCACTCAAACCACATAACTAAACTTATTAAAAAATAAGCCAAGCGAGACGTAAATGGCGAAGAAGCCAAAACTCATCCGACAAAAGAACGCTCAACCAATTAACACGTCAGCTTAAAAAACAACTTAATGAAATAAAAATATCCACATATCAAACTATATAGAATAACTTGAACCGAACGACCCTAGAATGTAAAAAGCGACAAAAAGAATCTTAAAGCAACACAACGAAATCGCGATAATAACAAATGGTACCAACAGTTACTACACCAATGCAGAAAAAGCTTCAGCTTTTGCCAATCATCTGGAACATGCATTCATACCAAACATTACGTGTAATCCAATAGAAGTACCGACTAGAATTGACTACATTGAGAGAAACGTCACTGCCAAAAAAAATCGAACCAACATCCCTTCATATACGCCAAGTTCTAATCGTTAACCTCCAAAAAAGTTTTTAGCACAACTAGCATTAATATACAATGTCTGCCTGAGAACGGGACACTTCCCAAAAAGGTGAAAACACAATCTACACTCCTCTTAATAAAGAAGTGGCCTCACTTACCCCCACCGCACCAGTTTGGATTCAGAAAAACTTACTCAACCACACACCAACTCCAGAGAGTAATTGAAACTATAAAAACCGAATTCGAAAACAAACAATACGTAACAGCCGTTTTTCTTGGTGTGGTCCAAGTCTTTGACAAGGTCTTTCTTGAGAACAGAAACTTTGCAGTAAAAATAAATGCTAAAGTTTCAGACATTAAAAGTATACGAGCTGGAGTTTAGTAACTGGAATATCCAAATTAACATGAAAGATACTATGTGTGCAGTATTGAAGCAACCGTTTTAATCAATTTTTCAAAATAAGTATTATGTAATATCTGCGTTGCTAAATGCAAGATTCAAAACTGCTTTTTTGATAAAGATAAGGTAAAACAAATAAAGCTTATGTTAGTTAAACAATATGATTCTAACCCTGATTGAATCCCTGATTTCAATGACTCCGGTGACAAAAACATCTCTTCAAAAATACAAAAAACAGATCACAAGAAAAACGTATGGGATTAAAATAACTGGTGCTTTAGCTTGACAACTTCAATCGAAACCATTCACCCATAAAAAATCTAGGAACAGAACTCAAATTGAAGACGAATTAAAATCCTATTTGGATGTACTATTAATCAACAAAAAAAAAACGACCTGCCAGAAAATTTCTTTATGTCCCATCGACAAGCGTGTATAGTAAAAGGTTATTTTCTAAAATGGAAAATATTTATAAAGAAACCAGAAACAAACTACTTTCCAAAAATGCAGAAAATTTACGTTATTTTATTTTTCGTACATTTAATAAACATGTATATTGAAACGTTCGAGAAATTATTCACGAAGTTGTTATCTATTTTCTAGAAGGTTGCCAAAAGATATGGAACATTCGCTAAGGATTTCCAAAATGTGTACAAATGCGGTTCAAACAAATTAGAAGTTAGTTATTTTCCGTAATTCGAAGACGGAAGTGTTAATAAGCTTATTCAAGTCTAAATAAATAAGTAATTAACGCGTGTGAGATAAATCTACGGTGTATATAACCTTGTACGTGACTTTAACGTAAACAATAAGTGTTAAACAAGTGTGAGAAGTTATCCGCGGACTTTATCTTTGTGTAAGTGATAGTGCTATATGTACATAAAATATACTGTAAGTGTTTTTATTAAATATCCTTAGATTTAATTAGATCGGTTAGTTATAAACGTGTATATATTTGTAGTATAAATAAATTAGTTAGTTTTAATAATAAACTTTACAACATACTTTAAAAAATTAAACATTTATTTATTTTTAAGTAAACAGGCTGTATAAGCTTGCTTCGGCCAAAAGTTTCGGTTTAATTATTAGCCGGATACTGAATATTCAACTACAGTCGCAAACGTTTTAAAAAATGAGTTTTTCTGTCGGTTTGGAGTTCCATTGGAATTACATTTCGATCAAAGCCGCAACTTTGTCTGCTCTGTTTCAAGGAGTTTGCCTAGAAATTAAGGAAACTAAAACAACGCCTCTCCATCTTCAATCTGATACCATAGTTGAACGGATTAATGAAACAATTAGAAAGTACTTAGCCAAAGTTGTGTTTAAACACCTCTTTCTAATCGCATACCGATCATCTGTTCACAAAAGCACAGGCCAAACACTATTCTCCGTCAGGCTTGGTCGTGCCATGCGACCTCTAATTTAGACGAAGGCTGGATGAAAAATTTGCTAAAGAAGACTATGTCAGCAAGTTGATTACCGTATTCGAAAACAACCCAGAGGCAAGCTAAAAGTGGTCTGCTTCGATTGTCTAGCCCAGTTTGCTAGCAATAACAACGTTACCCAAAACCAGGTCCAAACCAGGTAACAAGCAAAACCAGGAATGAAATTGATAGAATAAACTTTGATAAATTTATGTGCATGTACAAGAGTGGGGAAAGTTCCGTTTTCTATCTAGTGACTAAGAAGTACTCACGTGCAAAACAGAGAGAAATAGAGTTCCACAATATTAAGAAATAGGCAGTACCCAAGGTTGTGGTTTAGATCAACTAGATAAAACAGTTAGAAATATGCTAGATGTTGTCTTCCGTCCAATGACTGCTACTTTTATACTAAAGAAAGTTGCCGAAATGTAGAAAACTATCATCACGACTCTTTCTATCTGTGCCGCTTCCAATTTTCTGCTCTGGAACAGAATAGTCTCATTAAGGGAGCAGTAAAGCATTCCCAAAATATTTGAAACCTTCAAGACCATAGCCGAAAAAGATAGAAAGTTCTAGCTCCAGATAAAGTAAAAATATAAAAAGTAACCGAAAGAATTTAGAGTTTAATCTAGTTAAAAGTCGGAAGTATCAGACGCACGTGCAGATTTAAATAAATACGACGTTTTTTTAAATTTTTGTTGTTCTTTTTGCTGATTACTGTTACATAGTTTTGGTTTTGCTTTCTACTACACTTTTTAATATTTTTATTGAACTGTTTCATTTTACAAGTTTGTTACTTTTTTTTTGATTTCGAACTTTTTATTGACTTTCTGTTTTTTTCTTGTCATTATTTGATAACTTTTCCTGTTTGTTGTAGATAAAATACATGAAGTGTTAAAAGTGTTTTTTTTGAGCCGTAACACTTTTACTATGCGTAATACCTAGCGTGATTAATCTTAAATAAACATTATTTATTAAAAATAAAAGTTAATAAAAAAGCTTTCAATAATTTACCATTAAAATCTAAATTTTTCGTCTTCAAACTCACTGATTAGTTACGACAGAAATCGAAAGAAGGAAGAAGGTAAATGTCATTGTTAGTGAAGTTAAAGTGTCGTTTCTTCACATTGGTATTACAAAATGTAAAACAGATTTTATCTGATTGATCGTGTTGGCGGATGTCAATAACGTTGAATGAGTAATTGAGATTATAGGTTTAACTGAGAGGCTTAAAATTAGAAATGAACTTTCTCGTATTCTATATCAGAGATTGACTTTATTTAAAAAACTGCTTTGTTGGTAATTTAAAAGTTTGCAGTGTTGATTAATTAAACAGAAATTGCAATTAAAGTATTCGTAAAAAAACGAAACGTTTTTTATTTTGCTCTAATTTTTTGCAAGAATGTATTGGCTAACGATTGCTGTAAAATCGATTATACACATAAATCTGGCTTACTTTTACATAGACATATCTAAAGAAAGTAAAAAATTAGGTCAAAAAACGAAACCTGTAGATGACAGAAAAGACGCAATTATATAAAACCAATAAGCAAATCAGGGTCCAGAAACAAAACAATCAAATAAGTAAGATTTTCATAGTTGCTCAAAAAAATCAATTGAAAAAATCTAGATATATTAAACAAATTTTCCAGCTACACAAGCTTAAATAATAAGCTTCAAAAATAACTTCTAAAAAGAATAAAAACAAACGAGCTGAAGTAGTCAACTTTTTAAATAAAAAATGCAAATAATATATAAATTGTTTCCAAAAATGTTAAAAATCAAGATAAAAAAAACAAATCATGTAAATTCTAAAGATTGCTTTACAAGAATATTAAAAAAAATAATAAAATCTTATTATCTATGTGTATTTGTAAACATCTTGTAGATAATATTATAATTGCCTATTTACAGTATTAAAAACATGCGGTGAACGTTAGACAATGATGTAAAATTTAATAAAATGATTACTAAAAAAGTTTTTTGCTATTTGACTTTCAAAATTGAAGCAAAAAATTTTTTTGATAGCAATGTCTGTTACTTACAATAAATAACCGAGTACTAAATGAATTTAAAAACATTCAAAAATTGCACAAATTTAAATTAAACAATCTTGCGTTTATAGAAGATTTTTCGGTACAAGTACTAATGCAATTTCTGGAGTTCTAGATTTCTAAAACCCGCAATAAAACATTTAAAAATAAAATCTAATTAGTACACTGATCGGCTTTAATCTTAAATTAAGCAAAATAGTAAGTGTGTTAGTAAGGTGTGAAGTAAACTAAGAGTTTTGTTAGGAAAAAGATCTTATAACAAACACGTTTTTTAAGTTTTCAGAACATAGATTGTATCCTGTGGGATAGTCCAAAAACAATAAGAAACCAAATAGACTACATCTTTATTAACAATCGTTATAGCATTGCAATTCAAATCTACCTGAGCGCGAGCATTAACTCTAACCATAACCCAGTAATAACTAAAACCAGAATAAAAATCAAAAAGACAGTATAACGTTTGTATAGACGTAAAATTTCTTAAAAATCCTAAAACAAATAACACAGTAAAACTAAAAGTATATAAATCAATATACAAAGTAAAACTAATATAGACAAAAAATGAAAGCACATATAAACAAGGATAGAAAAATAATAGTTAAAGATCATCTAATCATTAAAAAAAAATGTTCTGGATAACACCAGAACTCTTAGATCTTATAAAAAAGAAAAAAAACATAAGTCAATACATGAAGCAATATACAAAAATTAAAGAAGCTAAAGAAGAATATCTAATCGCTCAATGTAAGAAAATTGAAATATTAGAGAAGAAATGCGACTTCTTTCATACACATAAAAAGATTAAGAAAATAGTTAGACACAACAAAAGTAATGCTGCTGCTAATTAAGGACGCAGATAGATAATATTAGAAAATGGCAAAGCTGTGAGGTGAGCTTAAATTTAAATGCAATTAAAGACGCACGAAAGCATCGTCATCTGGCGGAGAGAACAATAACTACGAAAATGCGGATGATCCGTTTTTAGAGAGAGTTGCGCATACTGGGGGTCAAATGTCAAAAGCAGAAGAGTTTCGACATGGGTACGTACAATCGACGTTAATAATATAAAATTTGTGTAATGTTTAGTTTTTTTGTCTTTTGTGAAATTTTATGAGTATGCAACTACAGGTATTAGTTAGCGATGGTTTCAAAACTAAAAGTTGTGCAAAAACTAATTTTGTTCTAAATGTCAATACATTATCCAACTGAAAAACGTTTGCACTTGTTCTACAGCCTTTATATTAAGTTCACACATTGCTTATACCTGATGTTTTTATTAAGACTTTATTTCACACGATTGTCAAATTCCGAATAGCTAACGTCAAAAGTTATAAAATTAATTAAAATTTGTAAACACTTTGTATTGAAATTTCAACGTCATAAAAACGCCACGTTTTCTTTGTTTGGTTAAAACAAACGCATTGGCGGCTATTTCAATTTCGTCGATTCAATTGTTTTATGTGTATGACGCATTTCAAAATCAATTTATGTGAAATTATTAAACGATGTTTTTTTACAAATTATTAATTAATACTTAAAATTACTAAATCGTCGTGTCCTAATGGAAGGCTTGAAATGTAATTTAGAATCGTCGTATTTTCTTTATTTCATAATTTCATTTATGTGTAATTTTAAACACAACATTCAACGTCGTAAGTTCAACTGCAATAACTAACCATTTTATACTTAATTTGAAAATTATTAAAATTGAAAGTGGTTTCTTCGTTCGTAAAAAGAAGCTGCTTAAACTTTTTTTGCCGTTTTGTTTTTCTCATTATTATACCTTTGTCGTGTTTTGGAATCAAATAATTTTCTCTAAAAGTTATTAAGGGTAATCTCTGACTTCAATTCTAAATTATGCATAATAATTTATTTGTTTTTTGTGTGTTTATAATTTGATGACATTAACGTTGGTCAAAGTTAGAACTTCTTTTCAATCGTAATATTTATCCATTGATGGTCATTCTAATGGGTTTGATAACAAGAAAAAACACCAGTGTGCATTGTTTTGTAAAATGTAATCTAATATTTTATTTACTGTGAGGAGCAAACATGTTGAGGTCGCAGGTTGCTTTCTGATAATAGACCCTGCTTGTATTTTATTTGAAATAGTGTATCTTGAGTCTATGATATAGACAAATGTTTGCTTTTATGTATTAAAGTCGCGGTAGGTTACTTCCATAATAATGGGCTCTACATTTTATAACATTTTTTAAATATATTATGATGTGTGTATGATACGTGTATTTTTGGGCCAAGTTTGTTTGTCCCAACTATTCAACTAATAACTGGGTTGCTTTAGTAACTAGGATCGCAGTACCTACTGGCAGGCCGTCAGTTAAGTAACTTTTCTTCTGTTTAATATAATATTTGTGTTTGTGTTTATATGTGTTGGGATTTAAACCTGTTATATCTGTGGATTCTTTTAATTGCCTTAATTGATACTTTTTTAGAACTTTTTAATAACCACTAGGAAACGGAAGAAATACCGAAACGTTAGTTCGTCATACACTTTTGTACTGATTTCCAAAAAACTAAATCTTAACGTATGCTCATATTACCTAACCATAGTGCTCATGAACCACGTTCTAAGGCCGTTCTTAAAGATGATTACCAAAAAAATATACAAAAAAATTAGAAGACATAAACAACACACAATTTGTATTCCGTCAAAGACTCGGAACGAGAGAGACCCTCTTTAAAATTAACGTACTTTTCCAACAATGCCTAGATATAAAAATACATTCAATACTTCTGTATGGAGTCGAAAGATGAACTCTAAAGAAAATTAACATAGACAAACTACAGGCTTTTAAAATGTAATGTTACAAAAAAATGTGAAAGATCTCCTGGACAAAGTTCTAATCAAAACGTAAAAACAATATGAAACTATTAACACCAAAAGAGAAAGCTGCAACATCTGGATCATGTAATGAGAGGTCCCAAATACACTTTTTTACAATTGATAATACAGGGAAAGATCAGCAGAAAGTATTGGTAAAAAATATGTTGCAACAACACCCAATTATTTAGAGCTGCCATTAAATAAAGTTTGGGTAACTGTGATGATAATAAATATTTGTTAGGAGACGCACTGGAAAAAGAAGAAAAAGTTTTGACACGTATTTTTTACTGTTGGTGACGTACTAAAACTGGAACTAACATTACAAAAAGCAAAAACAACAAATAATAGATTTAGATAACAAAACAATGAAATCAGCATGTAAAAATATTTGAACATGTCTAAAGTTTTATCCAAAATTATTTTTGTTTAAATTAAGAAAAAAAATTAAGTATTATCAAAAAAATTACATTATAAGTTATTCAAAATAAAATTATTTGTTTGCAGGATATAGTATTTTGACAACAGTTGTTGAACATTTCAATTTTAGTAAACTACTTTGTAAACCACAAAACCGCGGTATTCAATTATTAGTAAATAAAATTAATTAAGTTATGGTAAAAAATTGTATTAATAGTAAAAAGATTGATGAAGCATACAAAATATCACCGTCGAAGTTTACATAAATCAAGCAAGTCACTTAAAAGCTAGCGCTAATTTTTTTTAATCCGTAATAACACAAATGATCAAAATCGGAAAAATTAATAAACAATTTTGCTGTAACAACAAATTAGGTAAGCTGTGCGAAATTATTAAAATAGTAACAGTTACCAAACTCGTGTGCAGCAAACTTAACACAAAAACTAGTATTTTTGGCATAATGCCGTTAAAAAAAGGAACATACATGATTTAATGACTTCAAGAAGGTGTTTGACAGATTCTGCAGAATCCAAATCTGAAATTGGAGAAGAGAAAGACTATTAAAAATTTTAAAACCTACTATAAAAAGTTTTTTTTTATTTGTATAAAACTGCATAATAGTTTAAATAACTACACACGGTGTCTAGAAACAATACAAAAATACAATTTATTATACCCAGTATTCTGCAAGACAGTTTCCTTAAACTTTATTAAACCACAGACCTGTTAAAGTAAACATTTGTAAACAATGAATTTATACGATTACAAAAAGATATAACTTTTAAAATATAATCATTTATATTTGTTCTTTTAATGATTTTAGGAAAATCGTCTTTTTGCACAAAGAAATGAAGAGTGGTGAAACCCGTTTTGGAGAGTAGACATAAAAATGTTTAAATCTTATAAGAGACTATAACAGCAGTTTAAAAAAAGTGCAACACAAAAAAAACCAGAACATTTACTGATAATACCAAAAGCTATCATACAAAAAATGTATACAAATTAGTATTATGCGATGAAAAAAGTCTTAAAAGTAGATTGTAACAAATGAAACGTTACAGTAGATAATTTTAAAAACAATACATTTGATGTAGATTTTTTGACTTATTGTGTAATTTGACTACGTAAATAAACATTGTTCAGTATAGTTGTGGATATTGCATCAAAAAAATTTTCAACGTTGACAAGTTCCTAAACAACGAATCAGTTGTCCACTGATATCTACTAAACATTTTTTTTTGAAATCACGCTTGTAAAATCAAAACATTTTTATAATTCAAAAAGATTCGAAAGGTATAAGAATTACAAATATTAGAATAGGATAATTCTAAATTTTAGTGAAGAAAACCATCGTGATCTTTTTGAGGACACCAAAAAGCCAAATTGCGTTAGATTTAGTTTGCTGAAGCGATTGTAATGCAAAAATTTAGATTTCGTAATAATACAATAAGGGATGCATTCTGGTTTTAAAACGATTTTTTTAACAAGAGGAACTGTTTGGACAGAAACTTTTACACTTGATTTTTTAACTAGTAGTGGGGCGAGTTTGGCAAAACAGGATATTTAGTTAAATATTGATGATAACTTTTTTAATAATTGAAGAATATAAATAAATTTCTATACATGATTTGATTAGTGTTTTCTCGTTAATGTCAATTAGTTGCTTTTTGAAATACAAGTAATGTAACAAAAAACGCGTTCTTCAAGAATACGTGGAAGTATCCTGTGTTAGCCGCCTAATCGGATAAAACAGGATACAGCGCATTTAATTTAAAAAGAAATTAGTAAACTAAAAAAGAACGATTTTATCAAAAATATTTATTATAGAAATCAAAATCATATTATCTATTACAAAAATCACATGAGAATACTTCAGTATCGTCACTCTCTACACCGAAACATGCTTCATGAGCCCAACCGCCATAGTGTTGGCATTTTATCCAATTAATATAAACATAGTTCGTCGTCGTTCGTTTCTTCAGAACTAGTCTCTTCAACTTTTTTGAGATTACTCAGTTTATCAATCTTTTTTTTTAGCATTTTTCGGTTTAGGAATTTTTTTCTCAACTTTCCTTTGTCTTTTTTTATTGCGTATATCTATATTCAGTTTTGGCTTTTTTTACCTTTTCTTTCTTTTTCGATATCCACTTCAAGTTCATCCTTATAAGCCGTTGAAGTAAGGACGTAGTTTTTTTGCTTCTATCAATGGGATTGAACTGTCTTTTGTTGTGGGTAAATGGAACAGTAGTTTCAGAAGTAATAGTGAAAGAAGAAATTCCGTAAAACTGTTTAGTAGAAACAGAAAGAGAACAATCTTGTACCGGTTGTAACGCTGTTGTAGGTCTTAGAGGAGTTGCATGATCAATTTCTTGTTGCTGAATTGGTTGTAACGGTATTCTAGGTCTTAAGAAGAATTACATTATGAATTTCTTGTTGCTGAATTGGTTGTAATAGTGTCGTAGAGCTTACACCATAAACGTCTTGTTAAAGTAAAAGTATCTGATCAACATTTTTTCTAACATTATTCTTAATGAACTGTCTATTAGTGGTCTCCGCTGGCTCGAACATACAGTCTTCAAAAACATTCAAATTTAATGGATTTATTCCTTTGATTATTCCCGTTTTTTTTTAATCATTAACAGTTGTTTGGACACAAGCCGCTTTCATGAATGCTTCACCAAACAGTTTACCTATCTGTGAAATTGTCACACACCTACCAGGATGTTGCTGTAAATCATTTTTTAACTTCTGCTGTATGGTATGTGCTTATTGGTGACATAAATCTAACATGCAAAAGTTGTAAACGGTGTGTTGTGTAAGGATGAAAGCACAACATCACAATATTATTTTTTCGAACCTTCTCATTTGCTTCTAGACTTTTTGTGTGCGCTGTATGGACATCTATCAATAAGAAAACAGATAGTTCATTGGAAGAGTTTAAAAATTGTATGAATTGATGTAGCCAGGACACGAATATATTGAACTGCATCTACTCTGATGGGTGATAATATGCTTTACTTCCAGGTTCTTTATCGAAAAGTTCTGGCTTTGCTCTATTCCTTAGGAAAAATAAATGTAGGTGGCATGAACAACCCTGTAAAACTCATGCATATTTTTACCATAACTACAACCCTACGTTCGGTAGATAACAAAGATTCTACTTGTCTTTTTCCACGCAACGATAACAGCTTTGTACGTTTTTTCGGCACAGTTCTAATGCCCGTTTCGTCGACATTATAAACTGGATCAGGACTTATTTTGTATGTTTTAAATAATTCAGACAACAACAAGAAACATTTACTTACAGCCGACTTATTGAAACCGATACCTCTAGCAAGTGATATAGGTTCTGCAGTTTTCAATGTCACAGTTGGATGCTGCTTCAAAAAGCCGTATAGCCAACCCTTACCAGCCTTTTTTTTCTCGATATTAAATTGATAAGATTAACCATTTTTTTTCAGCTAATTAAAATTCCAAACTTTCTAGATTGTCAAGGGTATAACCGAAAAGCAGTTTTTTCATCGATAGAATATGTTTAACTCTTCCTCCTGTGTTACTGTAAAAACATACTTGCATCTCCCAAGTCTTTTTTGTCTTGATTATTCTATAGGAAGTATACCTGTAATTTTCTTGACCTTTGCCTCTAAAGTTCTACGTAAAATTTCGAAATGTTTGGAGGTCCTTAAATGCCCCTTTGTTTCTAAAACCTCGTCCACTGCCAGACTCATGCTCAATTAAGACTAACTTTGTTTAGTGCTAATTCTTTTATACCTTCCCATTTTCAAAAAACAAATTTTATAAAAAATGTTTAAGATGTGGAGAAATTTAGTTAGACAAAACGAGTTCTATTTTAAGCACCTACTTCTATCTCCTCTTACCCTACCTGCTCTTTGAATCCAAATAGTCGATTTTCAAATATTTAAAAAAAAACAACACTTAAAAACCGCGTAAACAAATTGGCAAAACCACACTTTTTCATTGATGTGTTCGTAGTAAGTCAAATGCGACGAAATTTGAATCGGTAAATGAAGGACCTTACAAGCTACATTGGTTTTAGTTATTTACGAATGGATGGTAATAGTGGTAAAAACAAAAATAGAGGTATCTTGTTTTACCTGGCTATCTCGTTTTGGCTGACTTTCCCCTAATTGTTTTAGAGCAAATACAAAGTTAAAGTTTTTAGACAAAATTGTTGTTTTTACAGAAGATAGTCGCTGTGAAGATAAAGTAACAACAGAACTGAATTTCACTCTTGTATCAACCAAACCTTTAGAAGGTATATAAACTTAAAAAATGTAAACCAAATTTTGTTGGAAATTTTTTGACTTATTAAGATTTTCCAGCGTTAGAGTTCTTAAACAACAAACTAGTAGTCCACTGTTATTTACTACTACTGAACTAAATTTTTTTTGGAATTTGGGGGGATTCAAAATATTACAATAAGGTAACTACAAATCGTTGTGAAAAAAATCATCGTGACTTTTCTGAGTACATCAAAAAGTCAAACTGCATTAGATTTAGTTTGCTTAAGCAATTGTAATGCATAAAATCTTCAATTAGAAAGAATTTTTATTGTTTCAAAACGATTTTTTTAAAGAAGATAAAGAATTGTTTGGACAGAAGCTTCTACAACTGATACAATTTTTTCAACTAGTAATTGTTTTGGAGCAAACACAAAGTTACGGTTCTTGAACAAAACTGTTGTTTTTGCAGAAGATAATAAGTGTGAAGATAAATGAATTGCATCGACGACACCTTTAGAAGGTATATAAACATTAAACCAAATTTGAATGAAAGTGTATACAGGGTTACGCACTTGCCCTCCTTTCTTCCATAGTAACTTTAATCATAATTTTACGAGAAAAAGTTAAGATAATTTTTTGTTCAGATGTTCTTCGTTTATAACTTTAAACTATTTTGGGGAGTCTCGATTTCCTCTGTACAGAACCGTACTCAGTTTTTTTTTAAATGAAACACCCTATGTATTTTTGTATTTTTTAAATCTATATTTAAATTTAGGTCAAATTTGTTAACACATTTACATACTTAAGTCTACTGTTCAAAAAGAAAAATATATTTTTTAAAGATTCTCGCCGAAACCGAATTCAGCAAAAAAATCGTAGTTATTGAATCTTTAACAGCAGAGCGACGAAACTTGAGATTGTCATAAACAAAAGAACATTTTATTTATTGATATGTTGATTTTAAAACGAATTTCTTATAAAAGGGACGTATTGATTTTTTTACTACTACAGAAAAATTAGCTAAAGTCCATGTTTTTAAATGGAATACCTTGTATATTTTTAATGCATGAACTTCCCATTAAGTTTACTTTAATTTTTGTTAAATAAGTATTATATATAGGTAATAATTTTGGAAATAATTACCTTAGTTTGAATTGTCTTGTTTTTTAGCTCAATCCTTGCACTAAAAGTACCAACCACAAAAAATAACGAAATTTGCTTCAAATATGTAATTATTATTATTTAAAGTGTGTTGTTATAAAATTGATATTAGGTACTAAAATGTTACTCCAAGAATCTTTTGCTCTTTAATCTTAACTACATTTAAAAGAGTTGTGGATTTACGCTTAGGCCTGTGACGAGGCCCAGGCCAGGTGTTAAAACTTTAGAAGCGTTCAGTTTTAAGTAATTTATTATTACAAGTGACTTAATAAACTTCAAAATAAACTATTTTCAATAATCGTATATATTTTATTTTATCATCACCACTATAAGGCACCAATATCGGACAGGGGTCTATAAAGCGCAGTCAAACCTAAATCCGCCACTGAGTGTCATGCAAATAACAATTGCAATACATTGACGACATACGTCAGTTTAATTGCAATTCATTTATGTTTGACAAAGTGTCGTCTTCGCTTTGTTCAAAAATTATTAAAATCTAATCAAAAATGTTTTCCAAATAACGAATTGGTAGATATGGCTTTTATTTTCGATGAATGTTGAAAGAGCTTGTTATTGTCTTTGCGTGTCTGCAAAGAGAAATATGCTGATTTCATGATAGACGCCATCCCGACGAAACTGCATTTGAAAATCTGTGGCATATTCTAAACCTTTCCGAGATAGATCAATCCTAAGTGAACACAATAAAAAAATAATAATGACAGCCTTGGTTGAAAACCCAAGAAAAAGTGCTTAACAAATTAGGAAAATTCTAAACTGAGCAGGACATCAGTTTGGCGTAAAATTAAAAGCATCGATTTTCACCTATACCGGTATCAAAAGCACCAGAAACTTTTTGATGAAGATCGTTTAGATTTGTATCGTTGAGTTAATGAAAAATTGGGTAACGAAAGGAATTTTTTTAATTTTTTGTTATTCACGAACAAATCAACGTTTCATAATGACGCGTCAGAACTATCACTACTATTCCGATATAAACTCACATCTGACAAGAGAAGGTAATCGTCAGCATAGGTGGCCACTAAACACGTGAGGTGGAATTCTTGAACAATATGTAGTAGAGTTTTTTTTGACATGATACTTAAATTTTCAAGTTTATTTTTACTTTTTGAAGCACGATTTGCCGATTTTACTTAAAAACATTCCGTTGATAGTGCGCGTCAACGCATGTGGGTCCAGCATGACGGGGCTCCTGTTCACTATGGAATTGAAGCAAGAAATTTTTTAAATTAGGAATATTTTCAACGACGGATTCAAAGAGGGCAGCTCATAAACTGGCTACTCTAATATAACCACACTTCTTTCTATGGGGATATATGTAAAAGAACGGGTATACAAAGAACACTCTACAACTTCTGACGATATGGGAAACAAGATAGGTAAAGCTTTTAGATCAACCACTCCTGAAATGTTAGAAAACGTTAACAGAAATTTTACAAATCGAGTAAAGTATTTGATTATAAGTGACTTTCGGCTTAGACCGCGTCGTAGTTACACCCAGACTTAGGCTTGGTCATAGTCTCTTCTTGAAAGCCAAAACAAGAAGTAAAACTTGGCTTTTGCCGTATTGTCGTTTGTGAACCCAAACAAACTGACGTTTTGCAAGACATTGCAGCCTGCATCTTCAGAGTGGTAAATGTCACTGTGACAGCTAGGACCAAGCTTAAGTCTGGGTGTTTACTTGTTTAGTCGCTTATAATTATAATTTTAGAGTAAAGTATTGTTTACAAAATAATGGTGGATTATTTGAAACCACTTGAAATTAATGTTTTGTGTTTTTTAATTAAATATTAGAAGTAAATAGCGTTTTTTTGTGAGTTATTTTAATTTGGTGCTGGGACTGTGTAAAAAACAAGATAATTCAAACTATGGTAATTATTATCAAAACTATTACCTTCAGATATAAGACAAATTAAAGTAAATTTAATAGAGAGTTGATTTTAAAAAAATATATACAGGGCATTTGAAAAAGTCAACTTTTGCTAATTTTGTTGTTGTCGTCAAATAAAAACCAATATGGCCCTTTCACAACAAATTTGCTTTAAAATCAATATATCAATAAATAAAACATTTTTTGATTTATGACTATTTCAAATTTTGTCGCTCTGCTCTTAACAATTCAATAGTTACGATTTTTTTACTAAATATTAATTACGACTGAAATCTTTAAAAAATATCTTTTTTTTAAACAAACTTGACCTAAATTTAAATATAGATTTCAAAAATACAAAAATATAAAGGATGTACGGTTCTATACAGAAGCAATTGAAACCCCGCGAGACTCAAAATATTCTTGTAGTTGTAAACAGGAAACATCTGAACAAAAAATATATTTTAACTTTTTCTCGTAAAATTTTATTAAAGCTGTTATCGAAGAAAGAAAAGTAAGTTGGCAACCCTGTATATTCCGTTCTGTGAATAATCATTGTTCACTATAGTTGTGGATATGGCATCACAAGATTTTCCAGCGGTGAAAACTTGTTCATCGGTATTTACTACTACTACTAAACTGACAATTTTTTTAGAACTAGCGGTCGTAAAATCAAAAATTTTTGATACAATTAAATTATTTTAATTTAAAGTCTTCTCTACAAATGTTTTAATTTTTAATTTATTTTATAAACATGTTTCCACATTTTTAAATGTCATCATCAGTATTACTATAAAATAATATAAAATATTAAAAATATAGCTAATATATTAAATTAGAATAGAGCATACCAAGTAATAAAGATTAAACTGACAAATGTCAAAAATAACAAATTGAAACTATCAATAAACACGCATCCAGAAGTGATAAGAAAATAAATTAAAAATTGATAAACAAAAAGGTAAAATTAGAATTTAAAAGTTCATTAAAACACGTAGAAGAATTATCGTTAGAAAGACGATAAATTTTTAAAATTTCAAGATTGTTAAGATAATAACCTTTATTGTAAAAATAAAGAAATTTAATATTAAGATCAAGAGAAAAAGAATGACTAGTAGATAAAATGTGACTTGCAAAAGCAGAACAGGTATTAGAGATACCAGTATTTAAATTACTCTTATAAAATAAATGTGTTCTTTTAATCTAATTTTAAACTTTCTTTCAGTTTGACCGACATAAGAAGAATTACAAAAACAAGAAATTTTGTAAACACCAGATTTATCTAAAGCAGAAACAGGATCTTTATTATTAGCAATATAAGATTTTAAATTATTATTCGTAGAAAAAGAAAGAGAAACATTAAATTGTTTAAACATTTTTTTAAGGAAAAGACAAGAAGGATTAAAGTAAGGAATAGAACAGTAAATATCATTACTCCTAGATTTATTATATACCAAATTTTTAAATAAATGACAAAAAAGGTTCTATGAATAACTGTGTTTAAAATTTTAAAAGGATAACCATTATTATAGTAAAGTTGTTTAATAATGTTCAATGTTTTTATTAAAACTGGTTATAGAAAGAGAAACAGAATAAAGACGATTTATTAAAGTACGAAAAAAAGCAATTTTATGGTTATATGGATGATTAGAGTGAAAAAAAATTAAGCAATCCGTATAAGTAGATTTACGATATATTTCAAATTTAAATTTTTCATTATCACGTAAAATAAGTAGATCTAAGTAAGGAAAAGAATTATTGTTTTCAATTTCATAAATAAATTTTATTTTGTGATTAAATAATTTAATAAAATCGTTAAATTTACTTAGGTCGTCTAAAGAACCATTAAAAAGGACAATGCAATTATCTACATATCAAAACCAAAAAGCAATCATGCTAGAAAAAGAAGAATTAGAAAAAATATTTTCCATATTCTTCATAAACATTTCAGCAGCAAGAGGAGAAATGTTTGAACCCGTAGCTAACCTGATAATTGAGAATGATAATTGTTGTTAAACATGAAAAAAAAAATGTCTTGAAAATTAAGTCAAGAAGAGAACCAACATCTAAGATTTGGTAAGCGTTTAAAGAACTGTTAGAAAAAAGTAGATTACAAATGAGAGATACACATTCTTCAGGAGGGATAGAAGGAAAAAGATTGACAACATCAAAAGAAACAAAATAAGATGAAAAAGGAAAGGGAATTCTATTATTCATAGAAGCAAGGTCAGAAGAATTAAAAATAGCATATTGATTAGTACAGTTAGAATAAGTTCTAATTGCGTTATTAAGCCAAGGAGCAAGTTTAGCTACAGGAGAATTATAAAAGGACACAACAGAACGTATTGGGATTGAAGGAAAGAAAGATTCATAAGCTTAAGGGGAGTCGGTTGTCCCTATGCCGCCAATGTTAAATTGACATATTTAAGGTACATTTTTCTCAACAACTATAAGAGATAAAGACTTAATTTTTTTTTAGTTGATAGATAGTTGTTTTGCCTACATTTTAACATGTGGGTTTACAGAAAAAATGTTTCTATTTTTTTCAATAATTTTATTTCCAACCTTTCAAATTTTTAACATTTTATTTTTATTATAAATGTCCGTAACTATGGTAACTCTAAAAACCCTCATGTTAAAATATGTATTAGCATAGAAGGAAAACATCTGTAAAAAATTATTGAGATGTCTCTTTTAGTTTCTGAGATAAATTTACCTTTATGTAAAAAAAAGTCATTTTTCAGGAGAGCGAAAACAAAATTTATATTACTTTTTCTTATAGATTTAATACATTCCACTTCCATAACTTGAATTTTCTGCATCTCCTTGTTTTTCATATAGGTCCTCAAGCTTTCTTTTAGCTAAACTAGTCTTTTGGTGACATTCTTTGTTGAGCAATTCAATACATTTCTCACTTTTGTTTATTCGCACTTTATCAAGTTTACGCATCGCTTTGACACAATAATTGCCTGGTGTGATTCCTAAGCTACTTAGAACTAAACACTTAGTGATATTGCCTTTGTTGAAACTAGATATAGCCTCATAAACACCTAACTTCAGATTATTTAGCATGACAAAGTTAATGTTTGAATTTCTGGACCATATAACACTATTGACCGATTTATTTGGGTTTTGCGTACCACCATGTAAACACTTCTTCGATAGGTCATGATTAGCCAGGTCTTTAAAAATTGATTTTATCTGTTCCATAACAGCAAATGATAAATGGGTATCTTTGTCATGATCATACTGGGTTTTATTTAAGACTGCTTGTTGGTACTACTAGGCTAGGCTGTATGTAAGGTTTTATAAAAATATATGTAACTTTGGTTTTAGTAGGCAGAATTTAATAAACTTGGTCTTAAATTAATCCTAAAATATCATGAAAAAATAAAATGTAAAAAACAAAAAATCGATATTTTTGACCAAAATTGACAACCAACCCCACTTAAAAATTTCTAGAGAATTAAGAGTTACAATTCACAATTTATCTACTAGTCCATTCTTTCTATTATTATCTTAACAATCTTGACATTTTAGAAATTCGTCGTCTTTCTAATGATAATTCTTCTACGTGTCTTAATGAACTTTTTGATATAAGCATTTCTCCTCTTCTTAATCCTAAACTCTAATTTTACCTTTTTATTTTTCAACTTTTAAATTTATTTTCTTATCACTTCTGGCTGTGTGTATATTGATAGTTTCAATTTGTTATTTTTGGCATTTGTCAGTTAAATTTTTATTACTTTGCTTTTTTATAATTTAATGTATTAGCTAGATTTTTAATAATTAATACTATTTTGTAGTAATACTGATGATGACATTTAAAAATGTCGAAACATGTTTATACAATAAATTAAAAATTAAAACATTTGTGGAGAAAACTTTAAGTTAAAATAATTTAATTGTATATATAATACTTCACTTTGAGTATGGATTACTTTAACATTATAAAAAATTTTGAAAACTAAAAAATTAGAAAAGTATGGGGATTACAAATATTACAATAAGAGAACTACAAATCGTAATAACAAAAACTATCGTGATCTTTCTGAGTACACCAAAAACGTTTTTAAAGCGTTGCTGTTAGAACAATTATTTTAATTAGGTACTAATTTCCCTATAAGTACTTAATACGTTTAACCGTCAATTTACTTTCATAAAACTAATGAAGCAATATTTGGAATGTCACATTCCGTAGGTAAGTAAGCAATGCGTTTAATTACACGACTTCGTAAGAAAATATTAGGATATGTATCTAAGTATATTTTTTTTAATTCATCGTACTTTCAAAGTTGCACCAGATCGCTAAGCTGCATTAAAATGTAGGTACTTGGCGACTCGACCATTTAAGGATGAATAATAGCGCAAACTCACTTTAAAAGTAGTTTTACATATAAAACATAAACGTAAATTAATTAAAACATGCAAATACAAAAATTTACATTTTTAAATAAATACAATAGTTTCTTAAATAGAAATTAAATATGTTTTCCGCAAAAGTCTTTTTAAGGAATTACGTTCCAGAACTGTGATTTAAAAGATCGCGTGTCTTGTCGCGAAAGTGAATTATTATCCTTTAGAGTTGTGTTACATTTAGTTACATAATTACATATTAAAAAATTAAAAGAAAGAGAAACAAAACATCTAATTGTAGTTGTTATTCAATCGCATAGAAAATTTAAAGTCAATTTCACATCCGGTAATTCAATATGAAATTCTTTAAGTGTTTACGCACTATTAAACAAACGTGTTTAAAAAATATTTAGGTTTTGCATATTGCTACTCGGAGAAAACTGCAGATGTACTTCATAATTAATTAAGAGAAATTGTCATATTTCGCACTTGTATAAATCAACATATAAAATCAATTTATTTAAATGCCAACAAAAACTAGTTTAGCTCTGATCTAAAATAATAAAAACAAAAAACATTTTTAGAAAATATATATGTAGAATAATAAAGCAGTCACAAGGAAAAATGTAAATAGTCGCAAGCAGCTTCAAATAGTGCCTACATAGTTAAATGTTAATAAAGTACATATATGTTTAATAAGTAAAGCTCACGGCAACGACGCAGATCACAAAACCACATAAAAACATTAAATAAAAGGTTAAAATATATTTAATCGCATCTTAATGCAAAACGACGTGTTTCTTTATTTAAACTCGTTACCTGGTAAAATAAATCTCAACAAAAAGCCAGACTACAAAACTCAAAAAACAAAACATAAACAATTAGATCATGTTGCTTATAGAAAGTGCGCAAATTTTACTTTCCGCACGTCTCTATTAGCAAGGTTCATCTGAAAACTTCAACGTTAGATGATAACTGGAAAAACCAACTTTCTAAAGCTGCAGATGAGAAACTGTAACTCGTGGAAATCTAATTTTTACTATAACAATATTTCATAGAAATGATATTTAGAAGGAAAACAACTAAGTTTTCAACCTTTCGTACTAAACTAAGATTGCTTTATTGTTTAATTTTTCTTTTGCGTTGTTGCTATAATCACGTTGTTCCTAAGTGTTTAACAGTACCTACGTCATCATATAAAATCATTGAATAATAAATGTTTATTACTCAATGATAAAATCTAAATTTGCTTCAAAAATATTATTAATGCTCTATTTTATTTTCCACTTTAAAAGTATTTATCGAATTTCTTTTGAGCAGGCTTACAAAGTCTCAACAAGTTTAACAATTGGTACCTTCTAAAGGTGTCATCAATACAAGAGTGAAATCCAGTACTGTTGTCAGTTCGTCTTCACAGCAATTATCTTACGCAAAAACAACAGTTTTGTCTAAAGACTTTAACTTTGTATTGGCTTTAAGGTAAAAAAATTGTATCAACTGTACATAGAAGCTTCTGCCCAAACAGTTTTATATCTACTTGTAAAATAATCGTGTTGAAACTATCAAAAATTTTTAAAATTGTAGAATCTTTCAAAGTATTATCTCAAAATCTAAATTTTACTTTTACAATAAAATTAGAAATCTATTTTTCTTTAGCATTATCATCACTCTTCTCAGAAATTATATGAAATTAGTGCACCGAGCCGTCAAGCACGAAACAAAAAAAAAATCGTTTAACCAATGTTTAAAAAAAACAACTGCAGCTCTGTCTCTTTCTCTCATATTTGAACTGTTGTCAATTACTTAAGTTGAAGGTACTACACGTATTATCACTCTTTCTAAATTAGGTCAACTTTTAAGATCTGTGAAATACTTTATTCCTTTCTATTCCAAAGATGTTTATAGTATTCATTGTTAATGTAGGTGTTTATATATGGGAAAACTAGTTTTAATTAGTGTTTTTCATTATTATCGAAAAATGAAATGATCTATTAAAATATTTGAAATTTGTTTGAATTTTTATTAAAAAAACATAGAAAAACAGAAAACAGTTAGTGTACAAAAAAAGAAAAAAACAATATTATAGTAGATACCAAACAAAAAAAAGGTTCGACGCAAGAACACATTTATGCATAATAATAATCCTGCTTCTTGCGTCGCGATTAGACTACAGTAACGTACGATCATATAAACATTTAAATTAATTAAATAAATTGATAAAAAAGCTACGCCGTTCATCAATTCCATTATCACTTGTAACGGAACGTGTTTCTAAAGCTCTTGGTGATTAAAAAAATATAACTCAAAAGAACTAAAAATTAAAAAAAACTTTTAAATAAAAAAAAAAGGGTGTTCAATACTAAAAATGTTTATCGTCGACGTATTTATATTATAATCGAACTTAGTTACTAATATCAATTTTAAATTACACATGCGGTAAAAAAAACATTTTTTGACAATTTGTAAAGCTTAAATGACTTTGGGTTTGTTATATTTATTTTTATCTTTAGCGGCATTTTATCACAATTTTATATTATAATTTTAAAGTTATCAAAGTTTAAGTACTTGTTAAGTATAAATGTACTTGAGTTTATTTAGGTGTATTATTGTTGTCATAAACTGACATTGTTTTATAACTTATTAATTCCGTTGGTCATTACTATTTGTTTGAGTCGTAAACATTTGATTTGTAATTCTATATTGCTTTATTCTAAGCGAGTTCTGTTTATGTTAGCGCTATTAAGTATATCACTTTGTTCTTGTTGACGCCGGTGTGAAATGTTTTTTTCTGTGGGATGCATTGCACACCACACCTTGTGGGGGAGCTTAAATACAAATCCAAGAGTTTATTCTAAAAGACAATTTAGATATAATAAATAACGGAAATGCGCCTACGTTTAGAACCGTGACGCGCTGTGAAGTTATTGACCTTACGCTTCCTAGGCAAAAGACGAGCAAATTGATAAAAATGTAGCATGTATAACGTGACCATGCGTCCCGCTTTAGGCGGCACAGTCCTGTTGTTTCCAGCAAGGGCAAAAATTGTCCCGCTTTCGCAATCCGACCAAACGATAATTTAAAATTTATTTTTCCCGCTCGCAACACGTGACGGGGCGCGGCGCGGCTGCGAAAGCGCGGCGGTTTTTGAGAAAGCGACAAGCTTTTGTTTTAGTTTAAGTCGAATGAAACAAAGCAGTGATCGTACTTAAGCAGTGTGTGATTACACAAGTATCCATTTATACAAGAACGAAGCGAAAATACCGCAGACGTTGCGTTTGAAAAGTGTTGTACTGATTTTAGTGTTGGCCATGGTGCTGCTAGTGATATTGAAAAACATTTAAAATTAAAAAAATATAGGCTTTCCGATCCAGTTGCTGCTTCAAGCAAGCAAGAAAACCGATTCGCCGACTTCCAAAGATTTGGACATAGCTGCAGCTGAGGGTGCGTGGGCGTTTCTTACAGTGCATAATCACAGCTTTCGCTAAATTGACTGTTATTCTCATTTAATTCAAGCGTGTTTTGACCAAAAATTTAGATGTGCTCGTATAAAATCTCAAGCTATTATTGTAAATGTGCTGTCACCGATGAATTGAAAGAGCATCTTTTGAAGCCCATTGCATTACCTTATTAACGGATGCTTCTAACCATGGCTCAATCAAATTATTCCCAGTTTTGATTATTTAAAGGAAGTATTATCTGCAACTGCAATTTTGGAGGAAAGAATAGGAAAGAGAGTAATAATGTTTACCCAAAATTGAACCAATCACTCAGAAGACATGTAATAGCGAAGTCTTCTACGGCTGGAGTCTATACTAAGATACGAATGTCTTCCGGGCGAAACGTTGGCAACTTCGGTTACAACATTGACACGGTCTAAACCCAGAAGACGTTCTTATCTTAGTACTCGAAAGACGTTCTTATCTTAGTACTCGGAAGACAGCTTATAGGAATTGGATGTGGAGCTCACATAGTCCACAATGGGATCAAAATTGCGGTTGATTGTCTTCCTGTTGACTTCGAATGCATGATTGTGAAAATTTATTCATTTTTCTATATCTACAGAATGTTTCAACCTTTGAAAAACTATTTTCTAAGCATCGACAAATACTCAAATATTTTCAAAAGGTTTTTCAAAAACCCCAGTTCAGAAATGTGGTTATATTTTTTGTACGCACAAGCAGTGACCTTTCATGAAGCTGTATTGAAAATCGAGGGACAAAACGTGTCTGCAATAAAGTCTGCGAGGGAAATTAATCGTCTTCGAGATAACTTTGCACTCAAAGAGAATAAAATTTTCCTTCTTCATACCGTTCGTAATCTTCTTGTAAAATTACAAAAAACTGAAGCTGCTGTTGAGCAGCAGAATGTAAAAACTGCTGCAGGTGAATTTTATAAGACAAGCAAAGAATACTTGGAGCAGTGGTGTCAATTCAACGCAGAACTAGAAGTGTTTGAATAGGCAAATTTAACAAAAGTCCCAACTTGGGAAGAGGTACAGGAAGTGATGAATTTGCTGATCACGAATAGGTTTATTAGCAGCAGGCAAGATACGAAAGTCTTCAACGAGCTCTCGTTTGTTTCTAACTTTGCGACAAATAAAAAAATCACTGGCTGGAATGCTGAGAATATTGCCGCTGAAAACCGTTAGGTAGAATTATTCCGGCACTGCCAACAATCTCCACTTAACAAACTTTTCTACAATTATTAAGTACGTTATGTGTTTGGCTGGAAGTCACGCACCTGTCGAAAGAGTTTTTTCTTAAATGAACAAGTGATAAAAATGAACAGACGTCAATTACCGGGAAAAACAAACTGGGTATATACAACGTAACAATCTTAACTATAAGATCCGGCTTCACAAAAAATTATCACATCTTAGAGAAATTTAAAATGATAATACCGCCATGAGACGAGTGGACAACAAACATTTACCCGAGCGCGGTTAAAGGAACTATTTAGTACACAGATGAACCCAAAAATCGCAACAGTACCGGAGCAGGAATATATAAAGGCAGTCACTATGGGAAGCAATTTTTGCTGACCTTGGGTAAATATTCGAGTGTTTTTCAAGATGAAGATGTCAGGAACATTGTCGACTCGAAGTCATACGCAAATGGTTCGATATCGATCATGTCTGACAGCCAATCAGCACTACTGGCGCCAGTAATAAAACCCAAACTGATTATGGTATGCATAAACAGTTTGGAACAGAGCCACAATCAATCACTCAAACTGCACTATCAAGCATGAGACGTCAAAACTTAGGAAAACTCACGGGACTAATAA
Organism: Aquatica leii; assembly: GCA_035610365.1. Classification (NCBI taxonomy): domain Eukaryota; kingdom Metazoa; phylum Arthropoda; class Insecta; order Coleoptera; family Lampyridae; genus Aquatica; species Aquatica leii. The sequence goes on from CM069435.1 coordinate 19,690,158, forward strand.
CAATGCAACGCACAACGATTCTCGGCAAACCAAAACTAACAGATGATGAGTTGAAAAGGCCCCTTGGAATAAACTTCTAGACCTCATTGATGAAACAGACCTGCTGAGAGAGTAATAAATCAGACGTGCACAAAAATACCGCAGTATAAGGGCGCTAAACGAACCACCTCTTGATTAAAAAAAATGTTTTTAGTTATAAGCTTGTTTAAATTAATTTGTTTCTTGGGCCTTCTTAAAAAATTTTACGTCATAGTTTTCCAATTCAGTAGAAGAACCAGAGGTTTTAAATGAAAAGAATTCGTATTGGAACAGTGCGTTCTGAATCAAACTAGAAATAAAAGTGTGGTGATACTGCGAATCCTTTTTGGAGAAGTAAGTTTAGTGGTTTTGGTGTAAATTGTATTTGTGAAACTTTTTAGTTTAGTAGTTTAAGCTTTGTTTTATGATATTAACGGATTTATTCTTTCGTCAAATACAAATTAAGTGTTTCCGTATTATTATGTTGTAAAAGTTTAGTTTCTTACACGCGTAATTTATTTTTGCTTTTAAAGTAGATTCTTCAGCTATAGCACCAATCTTCTAAACTACGTCGGTTACCTCGCGTAGAGTTCGGTCAATCCACACTGTCTGAGTACCATATTTAGAACCAGGTATTTATGAGTAACGATTATTGTAATTATACTGATTGTGCTAATAATTGCAATTTCGTTTTGTGCTTTGTGTAAATGCATAGCTTTTAATTTACGATTAAAGACAATTAACTGGTATTTAGAGCAAATTTACGATCAGACGTGCCCTCGGCTAAATCAATGTAATTAATAAAACAATTTTGTAATTTTTGTTTTTAACTACAGAAGATATTTTATTTTGTTTAACTAAATTTTGTATTTAGTGTTTAGTTACGAATTTGTTTTGTGTTTTAAAAAATTCTGTTTGTCAATTTAATTTTTATTATTTTTATGTTGAAAATGTTAAATTGTAGCGAAACTGTTATTCAATTAACCAGTTTGTGAGTGAGTTATGTTTTGCTTTCCGAATTTTTTTTTAATTTTCTGCTAGGGATTTTGCTAGAACGTCTTTAAAAGTTATTGTTGTAACATTTTCTTTAAATACAGCATTTATTTTTGTTTCTCTAATCAGCTATATATTAGTTGATTAAATTTTTTCTAATAAGTTTTTTCACGACACTGTATAACAAGAGTTTGCTACTTTAAAATGTTTCAAAAAAGAATCGTTTTATATCCCAACTCCAAAATTGATTTGCAAATAATATTACACTCTTTTGGAAAAATATTATGAACTAGAAAAATCATTTTCAAGTAATAGTATCTTATATAGCAAACTTGAGAAGTGTATGCGCGACTTATATCGTGAGACGCGAAATTATCGCTTAGGTTGTAATCATCTTCTCAACCGTGGTCGATCGACAATTTTTTGCATTATTAGAGATTATTAAAACTTTTTTACCTGTTACTAAATCAAATTTAAAAGTTTAGATAATTATTTCAAATTAAAAATCAAGTGAGTGATTATGACAGTTATTAGTTTATAGAATTAACTTTGGCGTAATTTGTAACTACTTTAACCGTTGATTATATCTAAAATATATTTAATTCAGTAATATTGAAATTTAGTTTAGCGCGATTTTTAAATAACTTACATTTTTAAAATCAAATTAATTCGTTTAATAAACAATTTCAATATTGTAAATAGCATTAAATAAAATCTCTTGTCCCTGGTAGATGGTTTTCTAAACTTTTCTTTTTTAAAACTGTTACAGAATTAGCAGCAAATGCAAATATTTTTGTTATTAACTAGTAGTTAATAATGAATAAATATTTAACTGCTCTTAAAAAAGTGCTGCTTCACAACTTAGATACGTAACAAGGAAAGCATGTACAACTAGTAATGGAAAAACTTATTTTTCACCAAAACGCTGGGCGAACATTCAGCTGTACCTTTAAAGTGTGTTTTTATTTGAGATGTAGCAAGTTCAAATTGCGCTTTAAAACAAATTAAATTTACATAGATTAAATGTTAAAGTCTGTACTATGTTCAACAAGCTAAAAAACGGCAAAGTTAACGATAAGAAGATTAAACAATCTCAAAAACAATGATCCCGATTCAAAAGCCAAAAATTGTTATTGAAACAGAGTGCATGAGTCTTAACAATCTAAAAAATTGCATCTGCATTTTCTAGTTATAACAAAATCTATACTAGTAATACTTAAGTTTATTTGTAACAAAATGGAAAATGATGTTTGCGGTGATTAAACTAACTAGCTTACAATTAAGTAACCATAAAAAACTCAAAATACATTTGCATAAAATTTAAACAACTCACGTAGTAAAGAATTGTTTTACGAAAAATAATTAAAAAAAAATTGACTTTAATAGCATTCTATCCAAGAAATTGTCGTACTTTTACAATATTTAAAAAACACTGAGTAAAACATAAATTCCTCCGTTGTAAAAAAAACTAAAAGTATAAAACCTAAGTTGAAAGTATAGCAACAAAAACTTCATTAGTCTAGAAACTGTACCATTAATTAAACCTATAGAAACAAAAATAAAGAAAAAGTAAATAATCAGAATATACTAAAAATGTATATTTGTTTAATAAATGTAATTTAAATGATCTGATTTTGTAACTAGCTTAACAAATTTGCAAAGTTGTATTGCCCAGTGCGCTTACATGGTAAAAGTCAATTCTTTTAAGAATGTACATTCTATTTTAGCAATAATTTTAAAACATTTTTTTTTAATAAAATGTGATTTAAGTAAAAAAAATTTAGTATAACTACATATTGAGAAATAAAACGTATTAACGTGTAATCCTAAATACTAAACCAATTCAGAAATCTTCTGAAGTCAGTAGGTCATGAACGACAAAGCAGTTCCATTCTATTTTCATACTTTAATTAAAATCAAATTAACGACAAAAAAACCTTTTTGCCGTTAAGCATAAATTTAAGAGAAGTTTAGTTATTTGACATTTTAGTCGTACGCTTTGATTGACAGGTGTAATCTAAACGTTTTCAGTATGCATGCATGCATTAGCTACAACAAATCTTATTGAGAAATTGACCCTGGAACAAACGTACACAGACTTTATTAATGACCAAACGTTCAAATAACAACGCATTTCACTAACACCAAGTACTTGTCTACCTTGACATTCACTCTTAGCGTAATAGAAGTACATATATTAAAAGTTATAGCTTTAAAATTTGCCAAATTTACCAAGATGCACTAAATTAAATTTAAAAATTTTGTATCCACTAGCATTTCATGTATGAACCTGTACACAAATAACATAATTAGTATTAATTACATCAGTATTAATTCCACTCATGTTAATGAGTTATGCGTTTCTTATGAATGAAACGTTTCTCTTAACTTTCCTTTCCAATACAAATTTTTCATAAACATTTTCCGAACACATTTTTTTGATTATCGATCGCAAAGATACTACAAAAACATTTTAAAATGAAAGTGATAGCATAAAAAAAGTGATAAAACAAAATAATAATCTAAAATCTAGTACTAGAAATACTCAAATCCAAAATAAGTTTAAACAGCAGCAAGAAAGGAAACACTATCAAAAAACCAAACGAAAAACTTGAAGGTATTTTTTTACTTTCTCCTGTAAGTGTATCTTATTTAAATGGCGTTACCACCTGTATCTAATTTTTAAAAATTTATTCATTTGCATATCGAGTACATGCAAATGCATATTTTGCTCGTTGATTAATGCACATCGCATACTTTGGTTATTTTGTTTAGTATTTTAAGCTTTGTAAAAACTTTAATTTTATTAAATCTAACCTTACTGGTATTTTATTAACGCACGTACTTGAAATGTTTTCTTAATGTCAAATTCAAAGCAAATAATTAAATTAAATATTGATAGTCAAATGCCCGTAATAAATAAACAAACAAGTAGTAAATTAAGGACGTATAAAAAGTTGAGCAACGAGAATAAAGCACTATTATTGCATTTGAATATTGTTATAGTTAGTGGTTTTACTCTCTAAAATTAAAAGATTTTAAAAGAACGCCTATATCTATTCCACAATAGCGAAGTGAAGTCAGCGCCCGCTTGGCTTCTTGGACGAACTAAGTAAGCTAAGAATAGATAACTAAACGGGCGACGCCAGTAGATAAACAACACACCACATACGAGGTAACACAACGGGTTCCAGCACACAATAGAGGCAATACAACAAAAGAAAAACAGAAGAGAGAGGTACAACATGGAAGAATTCCTAGGTAAAATTAGCTTGAAGCAATAGAGTGAAAGAACAAACGTATTGAAACAAAAATAGACGCCTTGCAATTAGAAATACAAAATGTAAAAAGTGATTATCAAAAACTCAAAGAAATGAATGAAAAACTAAATACCCAAATTATATATTTATAACATTACATAAGAATGGAAAAAATGCGCAAAAACAAAATAATTATACAAGAAATAAAAGAAAAGGACAATGAACAGGAACCAATACTGATGGAAGAAATAACAAAAATCCTAAGCAAAATGAAAATAACATTAAACATGGAAACAGAACTCCGCGAGATAAAGAGAATAGGTAGGAAATTTCAAGACCTAGGAAAAAATAGACCAGTTATTATAGAATATATAAGTCGGGAAATAAAAAATGATGTAAAAATTATAGAGGGATAACGCTACTGAGTAACGCATACAAAGTATACGAGAGACTGCTAGACGACAAACTAAAGGCTAAAACAGAAACTCAAATGGGAGAATCACAAACTGACTTCAGAAAAGTTAGAGAAATACAAGACCACATATTTACCATAAAACAATTAATAAATAAGTACCACGGAAAAGACATATACACAGCGATTATTGTACTCGAAAAAGATTTCGATAGTATACCGAGAAGAATCATCTGGGATAGCCTTAAGAAAAAAGGAATTGGGAAAAGATTAAGAAAGAGTGTGCGTTCGCAGACGACTTCATGATTTGTGCTAAAAACGTGGAAGATCTAGAAAACAACTTGCAGCTATGGAACAGTGCACTACAAAAATGCAACCTTAAAATAAACATAGATAAGACTAAAGTAATGATATTAGAAAGGAACAACACGAAAGCGAAAGTACAGCTTAACAATACAGAGATTGAACAAACAGACAGCTTTAAATATTTGGGCGTTACAATACAAAAGGATGGAAAAAACAAAGCCGAAATAAATAATATAATGGAAAGTGCCAATAAAGTTTACTATGCACTAAGTAATGCATTTATTAGAAAAGAAGAAGTAAGCAATAGAACAAAATTAACAGCATACAACACCATTTATAAACCAATATTGACATTCGGTTGTGAAAGCTGAACGCTCACAAAAAAGCAAGATACAAACATGCGAAATGAAATACTTCAGAAGAATCATGGTAGTAGCAAAAATAGACAGAGTAAGAAATAAAGAAATACGTACAACACCAAAGGTAGAATCCATAAAGAACACTATAGAAAGACAACAGCTGAGATGGTGCAGGCACTTAAACAGAATGGGAAACAATAGACCAACCAAAGTTATCTGGGAAACTAAATCAAGCATAAAAAGACCAAGAGGAAGACCAAAGAGGAGGTGGGACGAGGAAATAGCAGAAATTCTGAAAAAGTACAATAAAAGCTGACAAGAGGCGAAAACACTAACACAAGACAAAAAAAATGGGCAAAGTTTGTACGCATAGAATAATTAGGCAGTAAGGAAAAAGATAAACTAACGTGAGTGAAGTGTATTAATGTGGGTAAAATATATGAATATTAAGAAGAGTGATAGAAAGAAAACATGTAGTGAGGTGCAAATGAAGTAAGACGAATAATAAGAATATACAGAAAAGTTGTTTATTTAGAATAAGTAAATTTAATTACTTTTCTTTTAAGAAAATGCAAAGATATAAAATAAATATGTTAGCACTACAAGAGGTGAGATGAAGAGATAAAGGCCGATTAGATAAAAAAAAATACTCAATAATGTACGCAGGAGAAGAAAAACAAGGAAATAATGGAACAGCGTTTATGATAGATAAAAAATATAGAAACCAAGTAATGGAATTTAAGAACATAGATGACAGAATCTCATATCTAAGAATTACAAACCAGATAGCAAATATGAAAAAACCAATGATAAAGAAACAAGATTATGTAACCTAGCAGAAGAATTTAAGTTGTTCATAGCAAGCACATACCTAAAAAGGAGCATAAAATCACATGGACAAGATCAGGGTAAAAAAAACCAAATAGACCACATCCTAATACAAAACAAAAGTGAAAGTATAATACAAGATGTAAAATCCTGTAGGGGAACTATTGTAAATACAGACCACTACTTAGTAATAGCCGAAACAAAGTTAAGACTGGCAAGAGACAAAACCAAAACAATAGCAAAAAAATTGAATATTGAGAGTTTAAACAATAAAGACAACAAAAGAAAGTTTAAAGAAGAAGTTAAAAGACAAATAGAAAGAAGAAACAAAAATGAAAACAGAAGACGAATGGAAAAACATAAAAACTGCAATAATCGAAACACCAGAAAAAACCATAAAGAGAAAACAAATAAAACAGATAAACAATTGGTAAGACGATGAATGCGATGAAATGATAAAGAAAAAGAAAGAGGCAAGATTAAAATGGATAAGAACAAACAAATCAGACGATTATTAAAAGTACAGGCAAATACGAAAAAACGGAGTAAAAGTAATAAAAAACAAGAAGCTGAAATGGCTAAAAGCAAGAATGGAGAAGTTAGAAAAGGACAACAAAAACAACACAAAATTATATAGACAAATAAGACAGCAAGGAAGAAGGCAATAACAGAAATAAATTTAAAAAAATGGCAAGAATACGTAAAAAAACATGGAAACATCAGAAGAAGGTACTAGCGGAGATGAAGAAACAAATAATACGCAAGAAGAAGAAACAGTGGAAAACCTAACACAAGAAGAGGTAAACAACATTATAAATAATCTAAAAAAATTGAAAAACACCAGGAACAGACAGTATATATACAATGAAATGCTAAGAAACGGAGCTAAAAACAAGAATAGACGAGTTACTAGTGACAGTATGTGAAAAAAAAGTAATGAAGAATGGCGACTAGAGATGATAACGCCTATACCAAAAAAAGAGCTCTATCAAAATGTGACAACTATAGAAGAATAATGCTACTAAATACAGTGTATAAAGTGCTTTCACCAATAATATTGAAAAGACTGAATAAATACCCACGAAGGGAGGTAGGAGAATACCAAAATGAATTTTCAGTCAAGAAAAATCTGCAGTTGTTATACACATGTTAAATCAGGTGATATAAAAATGCTATGAAAGAGAGATTGATCTGCATATTTTGGGCATAGACTTTAAACAAGCATTTGACAGCCTAGAGAGAAAAACGATAATGAAAGACATATCAACATTAGGAATACCAACCTAGATAAAACGATTAATTAAAATGACATTGGAGGAACCAAAGGCAGTTGTAATAACACAAGAAGGATTAACAAACCTAGTGAAACAAGCAAAAGGAGTAAGACGGGGAGATGGACTATCCGCAGCTCTATTTAACATAGCATTAGAAGGTGTAATAAGAAATTGTAAAATAACCAGATCTATAATACAAAAGTCAATACAAGTAATTGCGTATGCAAACGACATCGCAGTAGTGACAAGAGACAAGAGAAGCTTAGAGGTAATAACACAGAAAATAGAGGTTGAGTCAAGAAAACGAAGATTAGAATTAAATCAAAAGAAAACTAAGTATATGAAAATTAGTAAAGAACAGACGTCAAAAAATAAACCGGAAATCATGATAGGAAAATACAAATTCGTGCATGTTCAAATCTTCAAATATCTTGAAGCAGTTAGAAGTAGCAAAAACGAGAGAAACATAGATATAGCACAAAGTATAAAATCAGGACACAACACATACAACAGATTTAAAGAAATAATGAAAAGTAAACAGATAACAAAGAAAACAAAAATGAGAATGTACAAAGTAGCAATAACAAGTGAAACCATGCGCATCACAAATAAAGATGCAGAGAAATTAAAAGTATTTGAATGAAAAGAATTAGAAGAATATATGGACCAAAGAAGATAAATGAAGAATTAGATATAAGATTAACCAAGAGATGGATGAAATACTAAAAGAAGAAAACATAGTAAAGGAAATTAAAGCCAGGAAAATACGTTGATACGGACATGTAGGTAAATAGAAAAGAAAAAGAATCCATTGCGAAGAAGATAATGAAATGGAAGCCATAAGAAACGAAAGCAAAAGGGAGGCCGAAAATAAGATGGGAAGATCAAGTAATAAATGATATAAAAACCATGAGAATTGATAAATGGAAAGAAAAATTAAAAGATAAGAAAATATGGAGGAAAATAGTGGAAAAGGCAAGGAAACACAAAGACCTGTAAAGTAAAAGTAAAGAAAGAAAAGTGGAGAGGAGTGACGAACCAACCCACTAACACAGTCTAAGGAGCTCCAATAAGAGCGGCAGCAATTCCGCAATGGAATGTATAGCCAGTTATATATAACCTTACTTGTAGTTCAAAAACTATAATAAAGTTAGAAATAAAAAACTATTAGTATACATATTGTTCAAACTGCTAGGAAAAATTGTAGTTGCAAAAAAATTATTTCATGCCAAAGTTCAATTTAGTACTAACAACCAATTTAGAATTCGTTCTAAAAGTATCCTGCACTGTTGTTATTACGAAGGAATAACGTTGGATCCTCGTAATTTATTTCAATTTTTGAATTAAGGCGTAGAAAATGTAGTAGTATTTAAATATTTGTTATAGTTTAAAAAAATATCTTTCGTAACAATTCGGAGAAGTGTTAGTAAGGTAAAACCAAAATTGAAAAGCAACCTAAAACACAAAAAAATTAATGTGCCCTACTTAACGTATGGAAACGGGCTTTTACATAAAATGCTTTCTGTAAGACCCTATTCAGAATGGGTATAAGCATAACAAATACATATCAGATATGTAGTTCATAAAGTTCAGATATACTGAAACGTTCAAGAAATTACTTGCAAATGCAATAGCCTTCTAGAAGGCTGTTATCTATTTTCTAGAAGCTATAGCGAAAAGTGAGGAACGATCGAGAAGGATTTCCGTATGTCTATATATAGCTACGAGACAGATCGTAGGTCAGTTATTGCTGGAATGTGAATGCATGCAGTATTAAGAAGATTATTCAAGTGAAGATAAATAAGTGATTAGCACGTGCGAAGTTTTTAAATAAATAACAGTGTACACCGAATCGAGTGAACGTGACTTACAGTGTGAAATCCGAGGACGTTATCTTATCTCGTGTTAGTGATAGTGTTATACAACGGTTATACATAAATTCGTGTAAGTGTTTTCATTAAATATTATTAGATTTAATTAGTTCGGTTAATTTAAAAGTGTACATATTTCTAGAATAAGTAAACATAATTTTTAATCGTTTAAATAATTAGTTTTTAATAAATAAATACGCAACAATACTATAAGCAATGTGCGCGTTTACAATGTTTCTTAATAATTCGCAAATCTGATGTGTTTATGCACATCTTATGATCGAATGTAACAAATACATAAAGTTGAAATTATTTCAATTAGTAAAATATAGAGTGTTTTAGTTAAATTCGATAATAAGTTGGTACTACTACAAAGGTTGATGTGTACGGTTATTTTATTGTCAGATAAACGTAATATGACATTTTTGACGCAAAACTGACAGATCATGATGACATAAATGGATTTGGGGTTATGTTTATCAAAACTGCGCATGCGTAAAAAACGCGTTCTAATGGAAATGCAACGTTTATTATAAACGCTTTGTAGGCGTATGTTAAAATTATGTATTACGTCCATATTATAAGTTATTTATTTTCTATGCTTATACTCATTGTGAATACAAGTAGAGAAAAGACGAATACTGTTAATTTATGACGGCCACGTAACACAAACACATTTTTGCTTGATCCGATTAGAGCAAGAAATCGAAGTCACTATTATGAAACTGCCGCCTTTTATCAGGTGCAGATACAAGATTTTGTTTAGGAGGAGGGTGGGCAATTTTTGTGTGACTTTATCTATACTTCAGAAACGCAGTTGATCGATTGATTTGGCTAGTGGTGAGTTAACAACAATTCTTATAAATAGGTAATGATATTCTTATGACGATTTTAATGTTACAAAATTGGTCAAAATAAAGTGCTTTGGTTGTGAGTCAAAAGAAGGGCAATTGCCCCTATTGCTTCCTCCTGTAACCGCGCCTGCCTCATATCACACAGCTCTTGCAGCTGGATGTGGCAATGTTTAAAAGCTTTAAATCGAAATGGAACAAAGAGTTTTGTAAGTATCAACGGGAAAATTTGCGAAGAAACATTCTAAGCCTGAATTTAAAGTTATTTTAACCAAATTTCTAAATAAACTCGTGCAACAAAATTCATCGAATTTAAAACAACTAGACTCTTATAATAGAGACAAAAACCAAACCGTGAAACACAAGAAAAATCTTGAGAACAACAGTAACCTTTTAAGTGAAGAAAGTGAGTGTCACTTTACTCTTCAAAAAAGCGAAACTTCAAGTTTAATGTTTTTGAAGATTAAGCAGTATTCAACAAAGCAATAAGTGCGTGGTAAAAGTTTTTGAAAAAACTGCAAAATCATTCAAAATACGTTGCAGTAATTTTAGAGAAACTGATATTTTAGTTTTAGTACAGACTACAGACCTAACAGATTTGAAAAACATTTATTAATACAAGAAAAATGTGCATCTTTGATTAAATATATGTACTTATATTGTTATTTTCTCTTTGTTTTGTTGTTTGTAACAACATTTTAAATAGCTAGACGTTCCTTACAACGGTTTCTTGTACAAACTTTTTTTTGCTAGTTTGACTATTTATATTTACAATATAACAAGATTAAACATTTATATGGTTTATTCATTTAGGGCAGTGGTTCTCAAAGTGGTCCCGACACGCCAGGAGTTTCCGTGATCATTTATGGAGTCCGTGGAAAATTAAAATTGATTTGGGAGTTTCTGAACAACGTCAGGGGGTCTACGCAAGGTATAATATAAAATTAAAAAATGGTGACACATTTTTATTAATATGGAAGTTAAAAGAAATAACAATAAATAAATTATTAGTGATTTTTACGTTCTAAGTAAAATATAAATATAGACAGGTGCATAAAACACAAGTAATAACAAGCATCGCGGTGAGTCAGGCCTATCTATACAAGTTTATACAGAAACGCAATAGAGTCGATATCCGCACCAACTAGTCTATAATATAAACTATAAAAGCGTTGTGCATCTAATCAACAATTGAATTCTGTCTTATGCGTGATGTGAACTGCATACCACAAATTTTACTAGTCTTGGACAAAAAGCAGTATAATTTTTTTTGTATCGTTACACTTTCGTTACGTAAGTATATTTAAATAAAATTAATATTTCTTTTTAATTTAAATTTATCTAAGCACAAAGTTCTACTCTTGTTTAAGTTATCAGTACAGTAATCCCTTAACATTCAGTAAGGACTTCATTTCTATTAAAAACATAAGAAAAGATTGTAAGTTTTCGTTTGATGTGTTTCTAAAGAATATATGATTAATGATTTTGTAAAAGAACTTAGATATATTTGGTTTATAAATTAACATAGTTATAGTTACTATTTTATATTTCTGTTTATTTTGTTTACTTTCGCAGATAACCAAATCCGTGAATATCTGAAATTACTGTATACGTATTACTATATTATTATATTTTGTAGTTAATTAATGTTTGAATTATTTTTTTTGAAAAATTAATTGGTACACAATGAGTGCTTACACAAGATGTGACATTTACATGCAATTTTATCCTTACATCTGAAATAATTAATTCAAGAGAACGTTACATTGCACAATTCCATTAAAAAAATATCATAATTAACAATGGTTTTTTGTAAATAAAAATTTTGATATATACAGTGAGGTATGATGTATAAAATATATAATATGTATAAAAAAATTTGGAAATTTGGATTGCCATTTGGAGATTGAGTCCTGCTTGTTGTAAAACTAAAGTATACAAAATATTCTACAGGGTGTTTTATAAGCAATGTAGCCTACATCCTTCCGGCTGACAAAGACTTAGTTCTCCATGTCCGGATATAAATCCCCGAAACAATTTACAATCAGCGTTCTTGATTGTTTTCTAATTTTTTTAAATTTTGCAATTATTAATAGTTGCTATTTTATAAGCCAGTTTTCTTATATTAACGACCATTTCGTAACATATTTTTGAGCAAGTTAATGCGAAATCGAATTTGTCTTGTTTTTTAGAAAAAATTATTTAAATATATAAACTTTATTTGATAATGGAAACATCTTGCTAAAGTAAATACAAAATTTTTACTATAGGAATAAATGGAGCGCTTGGTAACGTAAACAGCATGTGTAGAGCTCGATAACGTAAACATCAATTTTGCATTTCTTTTAGTTATATATTTGAGTTTAATTAACACATTACTTGTGTTTATGCGTATATTCCTATTAAAACAAACTATTTAAAGGCAAAATAAAAATCACAGTTATAAAAATACCGAACTTCGAAGTCAACAATCTATAAAAAAAACAAAAAATTTACGAAAACGTGAATTTAGAAGCGCGGAAAATACTGCGTAGTTCTGATAAACGACTACAAACTTAAGGAAAAGTTGTCTTGTGGCGTTAAAGAAAAATGTTTCCTGATTTGGTCTAAAGTGATACTTGCAATTAAAGTTTTCAGGTCGGTTTTGTCTATTTGAATAAGTGAAGATCAACTTTTGATTTTAATCATGTGGTAAATGCTATGAGATCCGTATTTTAAAACGTTTTTATGCATTGCGTTAATTATGATTATCTTTAATCATTCATCCACAAAATAAATTTTTAGTAAAATAATTACAGAAATACCAATCTTTATTTCTTCGTATTTACACTGATCTAACCTAACAAAACTTTGTGTACTCGTTTATGTTTATCTGAGGTTGTAACCAAAACAAGACTTTAGCTAAATAAACAAAAAATGTTGTAATGTAAGAAATATAAATGATAAATTTAGGTTTCTTAGAACTCAATTCGACAATTTGCCTAATTTCTGTTTTGATTTCTTCAGTTGACGCTGTTTGTTAAAGTGATTTGTCTAAATTGTCTTCGATAAACTTTATTTTGGGGTATAAATTTTACATTAACAGAATTTCAAGAGCTTAAAAACTTGGTAAAAGCTTGAAACAAACTTAGCTTGATTATTTACAACTTGCTTAATTTTTCGAAAACTTGGCTTGATTTTAAGCCAAACTTTTAAAAACCAAGCAATGCGAGCTAATTGCTGTTGCTGTTAGATAACGCACTAAGTCGACTTTCAGAGAAACAACTGTAAAGCAAAGATGTGTCAATTTTTGTATAACGTAACTCAAATAGCGGATTTAAACGTAATAGGTTCTATTTTCTATTTTTATCAGTCTTATCAAAAAAATCGTAAAGCATATCAGAGTCTCTGTAACAAGTAACATTACCTGGAACACACTTAAATCGATAAGCAATTAGAAAATTCTGGAATAAGCTTCTTTGCACTAGTAATAAAGTAGAAGACGTTCCTTTAAGCGTAATTAGAACACAATTACAATTTGATGCTGATAGTCTTGTCAGTGTATTATCAAATGTTGTAAGTTTACTAAAAATAGCAAATCCTAACCCTTTTTAACCCTTTTTAACATCAGCTGATATTAATTTATGAAACAAAGATATGCAGATAAATGATTCAAATGAGATTCGAAGAAAAAGAAGTACCATTCACGGAGTTTTTTTTTCTTTGTAAATTACAGACAGTAAAAAACAATGCCAAGCGCAAATATGCGCAGATTAAAATAGCACCTTATTTTACTTCTCCTTAAAAATTTGTATTACTGCTTACTTATAGATGCCATTATTTTTAATTGGGTTAAATACGTTTTTTTTTCAGTAATTTGTTTATTTATAAAATTATGCTTTCTAATGTAAATATTTCAATCATGTGAACACTGAATTCGTTCAGTAATATCCGTACGAAAAACATCTAATCCAGTTTTAACTATACATGCTTTGTCTGATTGTAGAACACTTTCTCCGATACATCCAAAAAATTGCTTTCAAAATAAAACAATTGCAATTTCTTAATTTAAAAAGTGTGTGGTTTAACAATAATTAAATTAATACATGTTCAAAGTGCTTACTTTTAATTCAGTTGGCACAAAAGTTTGTCCTGTCACTTTTAAAAGTTACAATGCTATAAACATGTCCGGCATTTCATAATATCCGACCTTTCTCCGCGTTTCCCGAAATGACTTTTAAAGTAAATGATATTACTGAGAATCAAAAACCAACTAGGTACTTAATTTTTTTATTTTCTACAAGTCAAAATAAAATTATTTCTTTACTAAACACTAACATAAAGGGGAAGTATACGTAATGTCAGGTACTGTTGTAATTGAGTTGTATGATACTACTACCAAACTATAATTATGTTTTATTACAAACTAGAATTTGCAAATACTGAAAAATGCATCAATTTCTGTTTTTTTTACAAATCAAAAATGCTGATGCAAATTAATGAAATACTAACGTTCGCGCAGTTTTTTGCAAACACTACTTTCCCAAATTAAGCCTCATGTTTAACATAGCAATATATAATTACCATATAAATTATAATATTATTATCGTTTAACATACAGCATTTACTAATCAAAATTCAACATTATTTATTATAAGATGTTACCGAAATATATTATTAAAATCCAACAGGTAAAACTGTTTGATTTTGAAACACTATCTAAACAACATTACTTAATCTTAATTGTTTTAATCTAAATTTAAGTACGTGTTTGATAATTCATCTGTCATGTTCTATCTGTTTTTGTACTAAATCAAAGTCGTTAATCTAAGATACATTTTGTTGTTGTTGTTATTATAATTGATTCAGAAAAAATAAATTATCAATAGAAATGAAATCAGTAAATTAATCTAGTTTCAATAAATAGTTTGTCTACATTATACTCCTAAACTATAGTTTTTGCTATTGCTTCAAATCTACTAAACCGAAACTAATTGAGAGTTTGGATTTAAAATTGAGCATTCTTATACTTAATAACTACATGAAATTATATTTATATTATATATAATAAAAACACAAATTTCTCTTTCTATCGATTAAATACTTTCTTCCAACAATTGTATCAGTTAAGTAAACCAAAAAAAAGTACAATACAAAATAATTTGATTTCTTAATTAAAGTCTTTTATTAGTAATAGCTACCTTTATTTTTACGAAGTCTGAATATGATTTAAACAGTAAAAACATTTTTTTTAGAAATTGATATTTTAACCAACTAGATAATTGAGCATTGCTTAATAACAATCGCAAATCATTATGCAGCCAGCAGAATTTTTTGCAACTACATTTTTTTCTAGTTTTACTTTCTTTTGATACGATTGCTTATGTACACTCAATAAATGAAAAAACGAGACATACTTTATTTTGTTTGCAATGCTATTGTTAAAGAACAATTTTGGCGTTTAGGCATTTTTAAGTATAACACTTGCTAAACTAATTAAGCTTGGATAATAGAGCAGTTACTTGATTCTTTAATTATTTTTGATCTTTTTATAATATAATGCCATTTAAATAACATTTAACTGTGAATTACCTTTAACAATTTTCTCTGTCGCAGATGTTTAGCTTTATTCTTACTATTTAAAACATATTGTCTGAAGTTGCTTAAATAACAATTCAATAATGATTTTAATTTTTTTGAAATCAATATTTTTTTATTACACAGATAAACAATACTTTAATCACAAACAAAAATTATTCGAAATTGTAAAAAATACTAATTCGAAAAAAAATTTGAATAATTACTTGATGTTTATTTAATTAATATTAGATAACATTAAAAAGTAAGCAAATTTAAGCTTATGATGTAGGAAATTATTAATACTAATCTAGTGTTGAGCGTTAATTGAATGACATTCCATTATTTAAAAAAACAGGAAATGATTTACCGAAACAAATACTCTATTATTTAATTTGCTTGCAAATTTATAAAAAACTTGAAATTGTAACAAAAAAAATGTTTTTGAAACAATTGTGTCAAAAACTTTAAACATAAGTAAAGAAAAGAAAAAACATTTACATTTGAAATAATGTCGAGTAAAATTTACCTAAACCGTTTAATGCCTGTGTTGTAATAAACAAGATTAAATTTTGCTTACAAAGTTACAAGTTAATATTTAAAAGCAGCAGTTCCGTTTTTTCTTTTTTTGAGTGTACATTTGTAGTTTACCGTGTTAAACATACAACCAAATCAACCACATTACAAAAACTTTTAGAATCAATTCAACCAAGCTAAAAAAAATACACTGAAGAATATGGTAATTGTTGGTAATAAATTTTAAATTGTAGGTAGAATAATTGTATTTAATAAAAACTGGTTATAAAAAATTTATTAAAAAATAAACTTTTTAAACCAAAGTATAAAATTAAAAGATAAGAAAATTTAACTACCTTTTTGTGTATCCACAAATGCAACATTGGATTAAAAACAAGTTTTCAGAAAAAATGTTTTGCACTAAAAATGCAATGTCTGGTGTAAGTATTTTAGTACGTTGAATCCAAAATGTCAAATGTTAATCCTATTCAAAATAAAGTAAGACAACAAACAAGTAAATTAGCATCAATATTTAAACGCTTGCATTTAACAATCTAGCCATACCACGCGACATAAAAAAAATCGAATAGGTATCATAATATAGTGAAAAAAAGCACCCAAAAGAGTAAAGCCAGTACGTTATTGTTTTGCTAAAACATGGCTCTTCAAAGATTTCCCATTTATTTTGATCTTATTTATTTATTAAATTTGGTATATAAAGTTTCAACCCTTTACAAAAATTTGCCTGTAAAGTCTAAATTTTTATAAACTTTTCAGAAATTTTACATCGTTAAATGTAATGTGTTATAAATAATTTTTGCTTTTCTATAAGGAAAGTATAGTGATTTTAATTTTTTGCAAAAAAATGTTTTTGCAGAATTTGTACGCTTCAACGTCTCCTGAATCAGAAAAATATATTTTTGACAAACAAATTTTTGGTGTCTGTGTGTGTAACGATGTACCCCCCATAACTCTAGAACCAAAAGTGCTAGTAACTTGAAATTTGGTATGAAGCTGGCTTTTCAGATTATCTGGGTTCTATCAAAAAATGGGTATGATAAAGAAACCGAAAGTGGGTGTATCTGCCATTTTTAACAATTTTTCTTATATAATTTTGTACGTATGTAAATTATTTGAATTAAAAAAGATTGATTTACCAAAGGGGAAAGCAATATCAAAGCGCACAAATATAAGGGTTAGTCGATATAACAACATAACCTCAATTTACCATATTTCGGTTATATCTTAATTAAATCGAGAAGAAAAATTTAAAAAAAATTATAGCATGATACCAATGTGTAATACTTAGTACTTTTACTATTATTTATTGTTTTTAACTGTCGTAAAATTTAATTTTTCGCTATTGTAAACCGTCTTGTTAACATAAACGTCAAATTATTGTTGGGAGATTTTGAGACTTTGGGGATCTCCTAGTCTCTGTTCGACCCATAAAATGTTGTATTCAACTCGTTCCTCTCTAAATTAGACGTTTTTTTTTCAGGAACTCGTTAAATAAACTACTATTCTTTGAAGCAAATAAAATTATAAACCTATGTTTTCTGAATTCTCTATATTCTTTTGACTTGTATGTTTTTTTTTCAATTTGAAAATAGAAAATATGTAGAAATTCCTTATAGGAAAGTCGTGTGGTGACCACACCAGTTTTTTATTTATGTTTGTTTAGACATGTTTACTTGTAATATATACACAAATAAATAATAATTTCCAGACTTGAGGAATGTTTCTCAACTTAGTCTAATGAGTACTATGAGAACCATAACTTTAATCTAACTAGTTGATCTAATGTGGTAGTTTAATTTAAAACCGGACACCAGTAAAAAGTAATTTTTGTTAGGCTTGTACTTTATTACAAATGCTGCAATCTTCTTCTATCAAATATCATAAATGTTTTCTAAAACTCAAAATGCTAACTCAAGCAACCTTTAACTCAAATGTTTAGTTCTTGTTTAAGGTTTGCGGATTTTTTGGCGTTCAACAGAACAGAACAGAAAAATTATTGTGTTGAACAAACATATTTTATTCAGCTTTAGAATTTTATAATTGTCATACATCTTTGTTTTTTTTTCAACAGTATTAAGACAGTCTAACTAAATTTGTAGTCGTTTAAAAGAAGCAAGTTTTTCGCTTTATTGTAAGCATTCTGAAATGAAGACAGCTTCTTTTTTTAAAGATATTAGTGTACAAATCTTTAATATGCAATAAAAAAAATTTTGTTCAGTATTTGAATTAAATCATTTTTCTTAAAACTATTAAAAATTTCCATTTTGTTCCCAGGTTGTCAATATCTCAGAAACTGAGCTTTGGTCACACGTCGCAGTGAACATTTTCAGAGCCTGGAATTATTATTTTATAAATTATTCTACTCTGAAGATATCCACTGCGACGTGTAACAAAAGCTGTGAGCTTGTGAGATATCGGCAACTCATGAATTATCCAGAATGGAAAATTATAATACGAAAGGCTTTTATGGCGTAAGACGTCATTTTTAGCCCGAAGCGGCAGCCGACGGCCAAGAATACGTCTTTATGCACGGATGATTTTTTTTTAATATGAAAATATTTTTCGAATCAATTGAATTTTTAACACAAATCTAGTGTTATATGTTGCTTTGATAACATTTAGTTTTGAACGTAAATATGGTAGCAAGTAAACAGTGGTAGCCATATTGTCTAAAATCTTTGTTTCATTTTGTGTCCGGTTATTCAGCGGTCTTTAAAAGATGGAAAATGAACGAAGTTAATGACGCTACAGAAAAAGCCAGAATCAGGAACTTAGTTCCCAAAAAATCTAAAGAACTGTATAGAAAAACATAAAATAAATATCCTAAATAGTACGACATACGAAAAGATCCAAAACTGTTTTTTTGAAAAAAGTTTTCTGGCTTATTTATGGTATTTATCAAAAGAAAGAAAATTGTTTTTGATGTGGTCTTATTATTTAATGCTTAAGGCCACTATTAAAACCAACTACAACATAGATATTAGCAGATAAGCTTAATGGGTTTTTAAAGAGAAAATTAGATGGATTCAAACTCAAAAAGTCAAAAGTTTTGACCATGGAAGAGATAGAAGCCTTTATGTACTAAGCTCCAAATGAAATATATTAAATGAACTTGTAATTTAGAAGTATGTATTTAACGATTTTTAAAAACAATATTTGGATTCAGTTTCAGCCTTCTAATTGTTTTATACTAATCATTCCTTCTCCAGCGTTTTGCCTGCATCGTCGCCGATGAGCGACGAAATGAGTATGCAGTATATAATTCAGGATTCGGCAATTTTAGATAAACAACTATTGTTTTACGTACCAAAACCAATTATTCCGGCTACTTGCCTTTCTGTAAGCCAAGAAGAAATAGCAAGTATTCATATTTATCGGACGTAGAGCAGCATACTTTTTATAAATTGTTACGAAACTTGGTAATCTAAAGTTGTCAACTACACTAAGCATTTGATTCCTTCCGGTTTTACTATATCAAATAATAATCAGTAATGAGGATTGCAAATCGTGAATATTATCAACTTCTAACTGAACAAGCTCTTATTTACGGCATGCTTCAGCTACCCCAAATATTAAAACTACCTGTTTTTAAAAATTGTTAAATACTTTTAAATTACAATAAATTTATTTATCTTGTTCATTAAATATATTTCATCTGAAGATTGGTATATAAAAGCTTCTATCTCTTCCGTGATCAAAATTTTTGACTTTTTGGGCTTGAATCCATCTAATTTTCATCAGGGCGTAAAAGAAATTGAAGAACTCAAAGAAGCAACTGAAATCTAACTAAAAACCTCTCAAAAGTTATGTAATCAACTTGTAAACAAAGTCAGATTCTAAAGTCTAAAAAGATAAGAAAGAAAACGATAAACGTGAAAAAACAAACGGCAATCTAACAAAAAACACTACAGAGTTAGGTATTCCCTTTCAACCTATCGTCAGTACTAGCCAAGTTCTTGTTCAACATTCTTTGCGAATTTACAGGTAACACTTCTTCTCACATCCTCAACTCTCAGCATTTTATTTAACGTTTAGAATCTATAAAACTTGAACCCCAAGATCTTCTTGCGAGTTTTGATGTTACTTCACTTATTACCAAAGTTCTTATTAAGGATTTGCTTATTATTATGATGTCGCAACATGGCTAGTTTTCTTTTACTGATAAGTGTTTATCGTCCACTTTCTTTATCATCTGTTGTTGCTAACATTTTTATCAATTTGTTTAAAACTGTTGCTTTGGAATCATCAATATTAAAAAGTTTGGTTTAGATATGTTGACGACACGTTTATGGTTTGATCTCATAGTGGTCTCAAATTGTTTAAACTTCTTGATCATCTAAACAATCAACACCTAGGTATCAAATTTACTATGGAAATCAAAACTAATGTTTCTTTCCAATTTCTCGACGTTTTTGTGACTCGTACGCCTGATAGACTTTTGTGTTATTCTGTTTATCGCAAACCCATCCATACGGACATATACCTTCATGCTTCGTCTTACCATCATCTTGCATAGACACGTTCTGTTATTGAATCTTTGATTTAGTGCGCTTTTTCTATTTGCCAACCTGAGAATCGAGACTTAGAACTCCATTGTTTTACTAGAACCTTAGTAAGCAATGGTTATATGAAGCGAGATGTTTAAATAATTGTTAATCGTCTCCTACATCTACGTGCTCGGTTACCTAAGGACATTTCTACTTTTGAATCCAATCTGAAATTGTTATTTTTACCTTACATTCACAAGGATACAGATGAAATGAGGAAACCTTTTCGTAAAAATGGTATTAAACCCATATTCAACTCGACAGGCAAAATTACTCAGATTCTTCCTTCTCCCAAAGACAAATTTCTTACATTTTCATTTCAAGGTGTACGCCGAATTCCGTGTCCATGTGGTTTAGTTTACATTGGTGAAACCGGTCGTTCCGTCATTACATGCATTTCAGAACATGAAAGTTGTACACGGAAAAGGCATATTTCTAAGTCTGCGGTTGCTAAACATTGTACTACAGGTTACAATATAAATTTTGATAACGCTCTGACTTGATTTTTAAGTTGATTACCTAACTTTTGAAAGGTTCTTAGTTAGATTTCAGTTGCCTGATTAAGTTCTTCAATTTTTCTCACGCCCTCATAGAGCTTCTTACAAAGGTAGACAAAACGTTTGTAACTTCGGTTAAAACAATTAACTTAAAGCTTAGTATTTTATTTTTATTTAAAAAATGGCCTTAAAACTAAGTCTTCTCACAATAATTACATCAATTATAGCTGAACTTTGCAACAAATGAAACAAAAATGTTAATAATTGAAAAGAGTAGTGATAGAGGCTTGTAGTTAAAGTACCTTTAGCATTAACAGAAAGTTTGCATGGTCGTGTCAAAACAGAATAAAACTTGATAGTGAGTAATATTACTGATGAGGTTGAGCGTGTTAGATTTATCTGAGTTACCAGAAATAAATATAAACAATATCCTGTTGGATTAGAGCATGGTTTTCAACAAACTAATTAACTTCAGTGTTTCATTGGCCATCTAATGCTACACTCAGTCTATTCAGCATTTAAACGATAATGTGAATGTTATTGTATTTCTGAAATATGGCTTGCACACATTGTGTAATTTCTCCAGACAGCTTCTGTTATGTATGTGATGAATGCACAGTAAAAAATCAACAAAGAAACATAATTGAGTTTTAGAAGAAAGTTTATTTTGCGTATTTCAAATTGAAACACACACATTATAAAAAACAAAAAGGTGCTATCATCTGGGACATCATCTTTGTGGTACAGGCATCGAGATAATTTACTCAGTTTTTCTCTAAAAGGGGAAATCTGATTTATTATAATGATGTTCATGAGCTTGTGAAATGCTTTGAGAATATGATTCACCAGAATGGCGCATATTCATCGATTCGTCTAAAACTAGCCTCAAAGTAGTCTGGCTACTTAATGGAAATGTATTTGCATTTCTTCCTATGAAAGACTCCGTTCATATGGAAAAAAACTTTAATGACTTGACTACAATTCTTAAGAAAATCAAATATCAAAAGTATCAATAAATGGTTTGTGAAAGTTTCAAAATACTAACCATGTTGTTAGGATAACAGAAAGGTTATACAAAATTTCTTTGTTTATGGAATAGTAGAGGCAGACAGTTACACTAGACAAAAACTGACTGGCCTCCTCAAGACAGTTAAATCCCCAACGAGAAAAACATTATCAATACAACCTTGGTTCTGCCAAAAAAAAGGCTATTACTACCTCTTTAAATTAAATTAGAACTTATAAAGCACTTCGTCAAATTACTAGCAAGAGATAGGAATTGTTTCAAATATTTCTGTTCCAAGTTTTTGAAACTGTTTAAAGGAAAGTTAAAAGATAGAGTTTTTACTGGTCCCGACATAAGAAAACTTCTTACTGATCCTTTCTTTTTGGAAACAATGAGAGACAAGGAAAAATAAGCTTGAAACAATTTCAAGGATGTATAAGTTTTTGGAGAATACTAGGAACTCTGACTAAAAACATTGTACAATGCATTCTGACAGCGTATAAAGTTCAAGGTTGCAAGATGAGCTTAAAAGTTCATTTTTTACACTCCCATACTAACCATTTTCTTGAGAACTTGGGAGGTCATAGTGAAGAACAGGTAACAGATTTCACCAGGATGATTTTGAGAGACGTTACTAGTAAGGAAAACTAGATGTCAATATGTTAGCCGCCTACTGTTAGATGCTGAATCAAGAAACCAAAAAAAGGAAATCGGAGACGAGTTCGGATAAGCATCAAAGAGGAAAAGAAAAGGATTTGCAAGAAAAAAAGAGTAGACCTAAAATTGAGTATAAATACCAGATACATTTTTTTAATTGTAAGAATACTAATGTTTTTAATTCGTTGTAAAAAATAAGTGTTTTTATTTTGCAAAAAAACCTATAAGTGATGGGATGTTATAGAAGTCATTTTTAGAATATGTGACCTTTAAAATATATAATTCAGCAAAAACATCCCATGCTAGATTTCTAAGTTTTTATGTTGATTTCTCTACCGGATACTGTAACTTTTTCTAAATCTTTTACTTGTGTAAAAGTACCGTTGACAATGTTTAACTAGTGATAGTCTTTAATGTCTTAATTAGCATTATTTGTTATTAACTATAGACGCGTCAAGCGGTCGTGACGTTTAATTTATTACGCTTCACTGCCGTTTTCAAAATAAAAATCAGTAGTTGATTGTTGACATGTATTAATTGCACGCTGAATCGAAAAAGACGAAGAAGTTTTACAAAATATCAAGTCATTTCTTATCTTATATGATAATACTATAAATTATTTTAATAAAAATCTTTTTGTAAAGTAAAAATCGGAAAATGAAACTATAACAAAGAATAACCAGAGTAGGAGTATCTTTAACTCTATTGTGACATCAAACGGCAACAACAGATAAATATTTACAAATTGAGTCTTGTTAATGACCCGTCACAACTTGTAGAAAAAAAGAATTAGAAAAGATTTTCGTAATTTAACAACAAGTTAAGTTATCAGACAAATTATGCAGACATACATATTCATATATTAAGCAATTATTACGTAATGCATTTTTCCAGTTGTTTAACAACTACCTAGTGTAATAAAACGCAAATTTTAATCAATAAAATTATATTATCCTTAGCGCAGTAAATGCAAGTGTATCCTCTATGTAAAGTTCAATTGCGCTTAGTAACCAAATATTGATCTTTTTTTTTAAATTTGTTTTATTTTTGAAAATTCAAATTAACGCACAATTCTGGATTTATGCGCAATTGCGTTATGTGTAAATATAAGCGATTTGTTTTTTTTAGAAAGTTGCAAATCATATAATATAAAATTAAAATTTCTTTTATCGAGATTACGTCAAATATTGCGAATAAAAAAACGTTTGTAAAAATTGCGGAAGCGTGCTTTACAAACACGTAGAAAGGCAAGACAGCTTTGAGACTTTGCTAATAAAAACTACAATAATCTGAACCAAGGATAACGTTTATAGAACACATCCTTACTGTTAAGCATAAAATCAAGGTTTTATCACTGTCTTAAAATCAATCAAAGCTTCAAAAATCGGCACGTTAACAGTTAGCAAAATTTAAATCAATTAAAAATATCCAATTTTAACTGATTTTACTACGACGGTATGACTAAAAAAGAAGATAAAAAACGATAAAACCTATGAATAATTCTTACAACAGTAGAGAAGAACTATTCAAAATCGAAAGTTCAACCAGTTAAAATCTATAAATATTTTTCAAGAATAATTAGTAGTAGTAGTTGTATAGTAAACTATAAAGAAACAATGAATATAAACTACAATCAACTGTCTTAGGTAACCAAACTTAATCAGAAACTATTTAAAACTGAGTAAAAGTTCAAAAATAACGTACCAGAAAATTAACGTCAAATTAAATTTAAAAAACACAGAGTTGCAGATACAAATATTATAAAGTAGTTTTAGCGTACCTATATAATAACAAACTAAAGATTTTGTTGTGCGTTTTTTGTGTAAGTAACGTATTAGACTTTAATTAGAAAAACTTTTTGGCAAAATTGCATGTTTTTGTAAAGTAATAAAATTTTTTTAAATTTTTAATCAACAAGATTACACAAGTAACGTTATACATTTGAAAAAAAAATAGAATGTAACGACTAAAAATGAATAATAATTTCTGAAAAGTGCTATCAATGTCTTTCAGTGCGACATTTTTTCTCAAATAAAAAATTGCTGCTTCAATTATTTTTTCCGTTTGAAAGCGTCTAATTGACAAAACCAGCTAATCTTAGGCTTCTATCAAACTTTGAGGAAATTTTCTTTCGAGTCCCAAAGAAGAAAATCTACGCCCAACTAATTTTTATAAGCTTCCGTTTCGGCCTGACCGAGTTGAAACGTTTTAAAAACGTCATTTTCTCTCTTTAGCTGTAAAAATTTTTCTATTAGACATAACTATACATCCAAGACGGAATATTAAAGAGAAAAGATGATAGTTTTTGTGCGCACAACAGAAAGTCACTTAGTCAATACCGCTCAATAATGACATGCTGCTGAAAATTTTACTCATTTTCGTGATTTTTAAATGATTCTAGAGTCTTGGCTGTTTAATGTAAGCACCTAATGTAAATAAAAAATGAAGTGTACATATTCTTGACGAAATAAACCGAACAACTTATCTAAATAGCTTACTCTTTGTACAAAAAAATATCTGCTTAAAATTTTGAAATTTAAAAAAAAACGGGGTTTTCTGGCTACGTGTCTACTACGAGATAAAAACATGAAACTCACGGGGTCTTTAATTTTTACCTTTAAGTTCAAATGTCTGCATTGGTCGTCTTGTTATTTACATTCTTATTATGTGTACAGGAGGTTCTTTTAAAACAAAAATTTACCGCCGTTATAGATATTAACAGTTATCTTTGTTACATAGTAAATCAGACTATGAGATTGCTCTGGCATCAAACGCTTATTACTCGTTACTTTTGTCATACATTAATATAAAGTTATAGGGTTGTCAATGCAATTGTGGGTTCGATATCACTGATACGGAGTTGTCGAAGTCCGCTTTGAGACTCCGCAACCCACAAGCGACAGTGCTACAGACGCCAGCGATTTAGACATTTCGCCAGGGGATGTCGAGGAACCCCACGATGCGTGAAGTGCTTAGAGTTTCACTTCAACTAAGAGTGCCCGAAGAGACGCGAAGATGGCTCTGATACGTGCTGCAACTGTAGGAACGACCATCCGGCCAACTACAAGGGATGCCCAGCCCACCCAAGGCAGCGACAGATGATTAACAATCGTAGTAACCTTTCTATTTCAGCGTCCCATCGCGTTCCTACCAGGCCTGTGAACCTCACCGTCTCGTTTGCCCAGGTGACGAGACCAGTCGAGTTCACCGTCCCCGCGCTACTCATGTCCACCGAACAGCCCCAGACGAAGACGCAGAGATACGTCTACACAGAGATTACCAGGGAGGCGCACCACTTCATCAGGACATTCCTTGTCCAGCTTTATTCTTGCAACCAGTAAAATGGCAGCACGAAAAAAAAACTGAACACTCTTCTCATCGCTATTTGCAACGCCAACTGTCTCCTAAACAAAAAACTCGAATTTCAAGAATTCCGCAACATCGACGTCGCTCTCGTTTCCAAAACTCATCTTTGGAACTGCGACAACCTCAATATCCGGAACTACAACTTTGACAACACAAACCGAACAACAGGTCGCGGAGATGGTACGGCCGTTTACGTCAAACGCTCCATTTCTCACCATTACGTCCCGACGCCACAACTCCAAAATCTAGAAGCTACCCAAATTGTCATTAACACGGCAGCCAACGGAAACATCGTTCTCTGCGCCGCCTACATCCCGCCAACCAAAGACGTTTTACCAGCAGATTTAGACACAGTTTTTAACGCCAGAACTCCCACTATTTTCGCAGGAGACCTTAACGCGAAGCATCCAGACTGGCACAGCAGAAAAACGAACCGCAATGATCGACTCCTGCATGACCTCGCGAGCATCCGAAATTTTGTCGTAGATGGACCCTACAAACCCACCATCCATCTTCACAACAGACTTCCAGACGTTATCGATATAGCGATTTTCAACAACGTTAGGTTACTTCACGATCTAACAACCGTTTCTAACCTTAGTTCCGACCAGGAGCCCGTGCTTCTACAACTCGGTGATCAAGCGAATAACGACAACTTCCACATTACCCTGTGGCCATCCTCTCAATTCGAGGCCAGCAGACTTATCACAAAAGTTTAGGTCATTGAAAACGTCCCACAACTTTAAGCCGCGGTTGACAATGTCACCAAACTTATCAAAATATGCATCACAAAAGCCACCAAATCTATCACGATTTCCAAGTCGGATCCGCTACCACTTTACATTCGCGACCAGATCACTAAGACGCAGATGACAACGCACCCGCCACCCAGAACCCTCAAAGCAACCGCGATTCGAACACAAATCGAAATCTTCTCTTCAGCGACAAACTTCAGTCCCTAAATGCACAAGATAACAGCGTGTGGCAAATAGTCAACATCCTAAAAATCAGGAACAAGCCACCCATGCCAGCCATTCACGATCCCGAGGTCTAGTCTACACCGACCTACACAAAGCCGAAGCTTTCGCCGACACTCTCGAACTCCAATTCAGAGCAAACCATCCAGACGACGAAGACTTCCGTCGCACAAACGCCATTCGCCGCGAAGTCAGAAGCATCCTGACGGCCAACCCAAACGAGCCCATCAGGCACACTACTCCGAAGGAAATCGAAGCGGAGATTAAAATTCTCAAACCGCGCAAAGCTCCCGAGAAGGATGGCATTCCCAACAAATCCTTCAAGCTTCTTCCCAAAAAGGGTATAGCCACCCTAACAGCAATCTTCATCGCATGTCTACGACTCCGACACTTTCCACGGTAATGGAAAACCGCGGACGTCATAGTCATTCCTAAACCCGGAAAGAATCACCTCATGCCCCAAAACTACCGTCAGCTTGTTATTGGAACGAATAATTCTCACTAGATTAGAGGAACAGGTCGATACCAACTAAATCATCCTCCAAGAACAGTTAGGTTTTTGCAAAAAACATTTCGCAGTCCACCAAGCATTACGCGTCGTTGAGCAGATCACCAACGGTTTCAACCACCGCGACGTCATCGGCGCCGTTTTTCTGGACATCGAGAAAGCATTCCACAAGGTCTGGCATCGCGGGCTACTTTACAAGATGTATGATTTAGGCATCAATCACTCAATGGTCCAGCTCATCGAATCCTTCCTAAATCGACGTTCGTTTGCGATCAAACTTTTTACTGCCAAGTCTACTCCACGACACATAGAAGCTGGCGTCTCTCAAGGATTTACGTTATCTCCACTCCTCTATAACATTTTCACGGCAGACGTCCTAAAAATCAACGGACTCACCTACATCTTCTACGCCGACGACACCGCCGTCTTGGCAACATCCCGCTCACCCGTACAAGCCGAGAGAAACCTTCAAATGGCCCTTACATCACGAGACAAGTGGTACGACGACTGAAAAGTACAAGTCAATCCCAACAAAAGCGTCGCCGTCCTCTTCAACCGAAGGAACATCGCCCCACACGTCGCTTCCACATCAAAGGCAACGACGTCGCTTGGGTAGACGAGACTCAATACTTCGGTCTCATCCTAAACAAAAAACTAAACTGGAAATCTCACATCACTTAAAAGCTGGCCCCTTCCAATGATCTGCTGGTAAAACTGTATCCCATGCTGTGCCGCTACAGCCACCTCAACATCGACAACAATCTCCTTATTCACAAGATGATCATCTGCCTCTCCATGACCTACGTAGCTCAAGTATGGTTCTACGTTGCCAAAACCCACACCACCCAAATTCTGATCTTCCAAAATAAGATGCTCAGAATGATCGCAGACGCCTCATGGTTCTCTCGAACAGACCGGCGCCACCAAGATCCTGATGATCGCAGATTACGTCTATCAATCCGCAGGTGCGCTCCATGCAGACCTCGCGGTCCACACCAACCCTCTCGTCCGACGGCTTTGGGATTACGACCGAGAGGACATACCTAGGCACAAGTGGCCGAAGTGTGTCATCCTAAATTAAATTAGAATGAAATGATCAACCCAGCGAAAAAGTTAGAAACTAAAAAGGAAACTGGGAGGTGGAAAACCGATCCAATGGGGTTATTTAAGTATATATTGTTACCAAATATGATTAAGCTTTAGAAACAAGCAATAAACATGTACGAAATTGAATTGAATTGAATGCAATTATGGGAATTGCAATAGAGTGTCTCCTACTGCTGATGAGCTCTAAAAGAGCGAAACGGCCGTCCAGTAGTTCACTCTGCTGGCATTTTCACAATGGCATTAAAATTGCTTTAACTTTAATGTTTTTTGCGTTGTGGTTTTACCCCGCAGATTTATTCAAAAATGGTTTGAATTTCGCGGGGTGTTAAAAATCAATTTCAACGTGTTACCGCCGTTATAGCTATTTCCAGTTATCTTTGTTACATAGTAAATCACACTATCACGCTTATTAATGGTTACCTTTGTCATACATGAATATAAAGCTGTAGGGTTGTCAATGCAATTGTGGGAATTACATTAGAGTGTATCTCCTACCGCTGATGAGCCCCAAAAGGGCGAAACAGTCGTCCAGTAGTTCTTTCTGGTGTCATTTGCACAATCGCATTGACATTGCTTTACTCTCAATGTCTTTTACGTTGTGGTTTTATCCTGCAGATTTATTCAAAGCTGTTTTGAATTTTGCGGGTGTTAAATCAATTTCAACGTGTTACCGCCGTTATAGCTATTTACAGAAAACTACGTAAGTTAGAGAAGTTCAAACTAAAATTATTTTAACTTTACCTTGTTTTCAGTACTTTAAAAATAATTTTTTTTATTGTTTTGTTGTTTAGTTACTATTCGTTGAAAATTTTATTAGCTTTAGTTAGAATAAACATATGTCAATATTTATAGAAATAAGATAACGTTAAAAACGTAAATCATCAATTTATGTTTAATTTGTAACTCAAACTACTCAAATGATCATTCTAAAAAGGAATTTGTTATTGTAACAAATTTTAAATCTATTTTATGTATAACGAAATATTTGCTCGTTTATAACTACACGAACTAATTAAATCTAACGATATTTAAGAAAAACACACTAATTTATATATTGCAATCACTCGAAAAATAATGTCCGCGGATAACTTCTGTTTATCTAAAAACTGGCACTTGTTTACATTAAAGGCGCGTACGTTTATACTCCGTTATATTTATCTTGAACTCGCGCGTTAATCACTTATTTATTTAAACATCTTCTTAACACTTTCGACATCGAATAACTGACTTATGATTTGTTTAAACCGCTTTTATACACATCTGTTATCTTATCAAAAAATTTTTACATCCTTCCCAAACGTTCTAGTTGTTGATAATAACTTCGTTAAACGCTTTCGAAGCTGAACGTTTCATTATGTTATTTGGCAAACCGCTAGTAAGAAATTTCAATGTTGGTAACATATCAGTGCTTATCGATAATGTAGGATTGTCTGTTTTCGATCAGGACCAAAGCCTTGGTGTTTGGTTTAATTTAGCACTAATACATAAAAAACCTGTCTCCGTTATGCTACAAAGATCGTTTGCTAGCATCTCGTTCTAATATAATAATTTACTTTGAACACTTATTTTTATATGGATTTCTAGTTTTCATTTTGTCACACTAAAGCTTTTTTTGCCTATTACGTAACTACACTAACGAACGAATATTGACTGACGTTTGCGATGTTGGCAGCACAAAAAATTATTTTCGTTTCAAAGGCCGTAAAAGTATCAAAATTGTGTTTTTTTTAAACGAAGTATTTTGTATATTATCACATTTTTGGATTCTCCGATTAAAATAAGAGTGTGTTTTAATAAAGTTTATGAGGACTAAACCGTAAGGTTTTTTTAAAATAATTTGAATTTTGCCAAAATATAACCTAATTTTCATGTTTGAAATACTTAGAAGTATCTAAGTTATGTGGGCAAAATTTACAGTGAAGTGTAACAATAGAAGATCGTATTTGAAATCTCAATTCTATTAAATAAAAATTAAAACCTATCAATTAAGAAATGTAAGAGGCTATAACTTTATTAATTTAAATAAAACGTTATATTTTTTAATTTACTAGAAAATGCACTTTTTAATTACCTATCCAATAGTATTAAGACGTTATTCAAAAATAAGTCAATCAAAAAAGAATAATGAAGAAATTTTACAATTGGTATCAGAAGCAGAGTCAAGTTTACTGCGTAAAAATTTTCAGCAAAGTACGGGAAAACTTAACAGCAGTTCTGTGACTGGAGAAATAAAAAAAATGTTACTAACTTGAATAGTGAAGAAAAGTGTTGCTAACGATAAAAGTCTTTTTTTTTAGAATCAAGAAGCATAGTTATCATTTTACTACAATTTAAAATTATAAATCAGTAACTTTATATAAACGCATTGTGGGTGTAAAAGGTACAAATTGAATCACTCCAACTATAAATGTAACTACAGTCATATACTTACTGACGTTTTATTACATTTTTTTTAAATACTGATGTAAAAAACACAAACAATAAAAAATACTAATAAAATAATATCAACACACATATACAACTCTTTGTAGTGCAAATTATTGTAATATAAGAATGATATAAGTAAGAGATGAAAAATTAATAATACTGAAACGTTCAAGAAATTACTTGCAAACGCAAGAACCTTCTAGAAGGCTGCTATCTATTTTCTAGAAGTTATAGCGAAAAGTGAAGAACGATCGAGAAAGATTTCCGTATGTCTTTATATAGCGACGAGACAGATCGTAGGTCAGTTATTGCTGGAATGTGAATGCATGCAGTATTAAGAAGATTAATCAAGTGAAGATAAATAAGTGATTAGCACGTGCGACGTTTAAATAAATAATAGTGTACACCGAATCAAGTGAACGTGACTTACAGTGTAAACAAATCCGAGGACGTTATCTTATCTCGTGTTAGTTATCGTGTTATACAACGGTTATACATAAATTCGTGTAAGTGTTTTCATTAAATATTATTAGATTTAATTAAGTTCGGTTAATTTAAAAGTGTACATATTTCTAGATTAAGTAAACGTATTTTTAGTCGTTATAAATAAATTAGTTTTTAATAAATAAATTCGCAACAATACTTTATAATTGTTTAAAATCTAATAATAAGCTGTTTGGTCAAACATTTATTTTACTGCTTGTTAAAATTAATATTAAAGAAAATTAAACCTACACTTAAAGTCGGTCAAAACAAGATTTTCCTAAAAGGTAGGTATTTCAGTTATGAATTATATTAAATGCAGCTGCACGTTACAAAACTAATGGCCAATTACAAATGTTTTAATTATGTAATTTGTTTTAAACTTAATTTTTACGATATGTATTATTCAATGGTATTATTAGAGCAAGCATGCAGTCATTAATGTTAATAATAATTTTAACAAACTTAACAAATTCGTTTATTTATTAGTTCAGTTGAACGACAAGATCCATAAAACCAATTTCGAAAGTCGATTACGAATATTTGCATGCAATAAAATGTTTCTTTTAGGCCTTCCCGTTTATTGACTGTATAGTGAAAGCTAATGATCTTACGCAAAATTATGTCACATAATTAAGCCACATCAATAAAAGAACTTTGGAATTGGCTTAATACTGCAATAGTCGTAAAATTAAAGCAATTGTGTTCTGTAATTGTAGAATAAATTTTCTTGCTTTGTGATAGTTTTGTTTCATTTAATTTTTAGATTTAGTAAATATTTGTTTATTTTAAAAAAACTAAACTTTTAATTATGAAAACATATTTGCATAGATGCATAAAACCAAATAAGACAAAAAAAATTATAAAACATATACATTAATTGTGTACTTCTCTTAGCGAGTGTGGCACATTCGTCAAAAGAAAGCCGAATTTCCCGCAGATTTCAGAAATAGTCGATTTGTAGAGTTGCAGACATAGGCGCCGACTTCGTGGGTTCGAGCTACTTTTTGAACCCACAATAATTTTTATGTGGGTTCCTAGCACCCACAATAAAACTCACGCACGTTGAGATTAATACATTTTTGTTACCCGACAAACATACATTTTTACAAAACTTTTATAATAATATTTCAGAACATTGAACTTTTACAAGGGCTTCATGATCTAAAAAGGTACCGTTATCAATGGTCAACCCATCTGTTTCCTTATAGCTTTATTCTTTAAAATGCCCCCAATAAGACTAATAAAAGAAAAGTGATCGTAACAAAACTGTTCAATAAAACAATAAAACTCAGAAATTTTTCCGCATCTGGTGACAAACGAGTACGTATACGCAGTTTTTAATAAAATACGACACGCTAATACAATTAATGTAAGTTGCAATCTTATACTTATATAACAACTTATTTTGGTATCTTTATGACGTTTTTCTACTCGTTTTCTCTTTCTTATAAATTTAGATTTTAGTAACCAGATAATTTTTCTTATCTGAATCACCCATCGACACAAACGCATTACTAAAATAAAATTTCAGCGAGGTTTTTGTTTTTCTATTACAATCAAACTATGAATTTACTGTTCTTTGGATCTCAAATTTTAAAGAAATTATTAAGTATAAATTAATTGTATTCCTTTTACAACAACTAAAACCATTGTATAATAAACATTTTGCAGTTTCAAGAAGTAAAATTATCAGATGTCTAGAGCAGTGGCGGCTCGTGAGGTTGGGCTTAGGGTGGGCTACATTTTTCAAAAAGCTTGTAGATAACGTGGACGTTTTCAAATATTATTAAAGTATTATGTAGGTAACTACCAAAATGTTTTAGAGTTAACAAATAGCCGCCGCAAAAGAATAACTAATAAGAGATTGAAATTTTATTTTTTTATATAGTTATAATAGTTTACATAAGGTTTTATGAAAGTGCACTTATTTTTGTGTTGTTCCAAACATTTTGACTAGATTCTCGACGATTTTGTGTTATTTTGAATTAGATTTTATGTAAGTACTACAATGAAGTGTTTATATACATGATTTTGTTATTAATATTTGTTTAATATTAATAACTAGTGTCACAGTATAGACAAAGTCGTAATTAGAAAAGTAAAAGAATCGAGCGCAGTTGAGCTATCGGTAACGGCATCAGCTTCAACAATTTTCAAAATGGATGACGATAATACCAATGCATCATTAAGCCCGCCATCTAAGTTGATAAAAACAAAACTTTATCACTATCAACAACGCATAAGACAAGTAGTCACAGGGAAAACGTGGTTTTAAAGAAACATAGAAATCCTCGTTCCCTTGGATTCTTTATTATCAAAGTACAAAACCAGACAAAATGCGTTGACAACGTTACCGATACTGATTATGTATTGTGTAAAATATGCAAGGATGCTTTCGAACAAAAACTGCTTATGTTTTCAACGAAGAAAGATATGGCATTTATTTCATCTGGATTTAGGTCTTGGAATAAAGCTTTTGAAAGATTTCAAGTACACGAAAATTCGGCTTGTCATCGAGAAGCAAGTCTTAAAATATACACAAAATCAAAAATAAATGCAATGTGTCGATGCAGCTCTCATCCACAAAAAAACAAAAAATTTTAGAAGTGCGTGTGGCATTACTTTATTTAATTTAATTCCTCAATTAAATATTTAGCAATTCAAGGATTGGTTATTCGTGGACATACATATTAAAGTAGTAATTTATTGAGTTTTTTAAACCTTAGAGCTACAGACTGTAGCGATCTTAAGCGATGGTTGGCTAGCGATAAATATAAATGGTTATCTCACGATATTGGCAACGAAATTCTTACCACAATTACTCATAAAGTTCTTAGACATTTTATTGCACAACTAAAAGATGCAAAATACTATGCAATCATTATCGATGAATCCAGTGACACGTGAAGGAGCAAGTCTCAATATGTTTTCGATATGTGTCTACTGATTATAATGTCGAACATTTTTTTTGTTTTTACGAAACATTAAATACCCAGTCTGCTACATTATTGAAAATCATTCTTGACGTACTTCATAGTTTTGATATGCCTGTTAAATTTTGTCGTGGTCAATTCTTTGATATTGCTGCAAATATGTCTGGTACAGTGACTGGTGTACGAACCCAATTTGTTGCGTTGGAAACCAGAGCCATTTTTCGTGCATTGCCTAGCTCACAATTTGAACCTGGTTGTCCAGGATAGTGTTCAGCTTCAAACAAAGTGTCGAAACGCTTTAAATATTGCTCGAGATATAATTACATTTGTGCAAAGTTCTTCGAAACGATTGAGGATATTTTCTCAATTTCAAAATGAATAGCGAAAATCTTCGTTCTTTTTTTCCTACTAGATGGACAATTAGATTTCTTTCTATGAACTCAATTTTAACAAATTATTCAAGTCTTATAGATTTTATGTCCGTCAAAATCTGAAAAAAATAAAGTTGGGGCAAAAACAAGTGGTTTCCTGTCCCATTTAGAATCGTTCGATGAATCGTTTTATTTTTTTTATTACATTAATGTACTCGTTAAAGTTTTTGGTTACGTCGATACAACAAACAACTAGTCAAAAAAAGACAGTGTTGTTTCAAAAAGGGTTTGTCATGTTTAGATCTTTAAAGACTGTGATAGAATCTTTCAGAGAGCAAAATTGGTTTTTAAATTTTTGAGAAACCATCAACAAAAAGCCATTTCACTTGAATTGGACGAAGCAAAGTTTCCTCGTCAGCGATGGGTTACGCGGCGATTAGATGATGGCATAGAAGGCTATACATTTAACAGTGTTATAGATTACTATAGACAACAGTTCTTTAAAATTGTGATAACGTTGTGTCTTCTTTAACTTATAGAATTAATTTAAATAATTTTTTTGAAAATTGCAGAACGTTTCGTGATTGTAAAAATCTAACCAAAAAGAGGATCTCCATCTGCTAAGTTTTTACGCAAACGACATTGATAAAGAGAGGCTATTGCTTTACAAAACAATGTTTTTAGAGATCTTACAATCTCAAAAAAAAGTTATTATTGATAAATTATTGAGTTTTGTCAAAGACGATAAATTACTTAAAGAAATATTGCCAGAGTTCTGGAAGCTGATTCGGCTTATATTAACTGTGCTTGTTTCAACATGTACTGCTGAAAGGTTCTTCTCCAGTCTACGTCGTCTTAAAACATATGCGAGATCAACGACTACCCAAATGCGATTGAATAATATAGCAATATATGTACATGCTCATCGTTATGTGTTATCAAACATCTGCATTGATGAAGTAGCAGATGAGTTTTCAGTGCTAACCACATCCGACAGCAAACGTTTGCACGAAATAAATAATATGGCAATTAAAATGAAACATAAGCCTGTAACTTACATTTTTTAAATAGTTTTTGTATAATATAGCATTTATATATACATATGTGTGTGTATATATTTTAGATAATCATAATGTATGTAATAACATTTATTCTTATGTTATAATTATAAACAACATTAGTTTTCATACTTATATTTTCTAGGAACCCACAAAGTTTTACACAAGTCGGCGCCTATGTTGCAGAATCCAGACAAGTTAACCGCCTACTTTGATTTTTTAAATAAAATTTCAGTGTAATAAGTTGTGTTCGTTTTGTGTTAAATTGTGCTAATATTATTTTTAATTTTAAATTAAAAAAATCAAAACAAAACCAATTTAACATTTTTAGAATTTTTTTGTTTGTTTAATTGTTCTTATTTTGTGCTAAATTGTGTTATAATATTAACTGTGAGACTATTTTTAAACTGATAACAAAATTAAACAATTAGAGAGTAGTAGTAAACAATTTTTAGACTTGATGCTTCCGGATTTGATTTATTATTATTGCAATTAGCTTAGAATGAGCACAACTGTGTTTAATATTAGCGCACCATACTACAAAACGAGCATAATTAGACAATCAAAAAGTATTGTAAAAAAATTGAAATCAAAACAAGGAGCTGACAGTTAAGCTAGTTTCCGGATCTATGTTTTCATTTTTTAGCAACTTAAAAATGAGCACAATTAAAAATAAAAATGACACAATTAATCACAAAACAAGCACAATTAAATAAGCACAAAATTTTAAAAAAGTTCTAAAAAACGAGGACTTGGTGTTCAACTTTAATTTGATTTTTTTATTAATTTAAAACTAAGCACACTTTAAAATAACATTAGCGCAATTTAGCTTAAAACTAACAAAACTTACTATACACAGGAAAATTAATGTGTACAATGAAAGTGGAGAAAAATGAAACAATTTGACCTAATTGCAGAATTTTTTGCTATTTTTTATAAACAACAAATTTTTTATTCATTCATTTTGAAATGAAATCTAATTTTTAATATCTAATACTTTGTTAATTTTTACAAATGTTTGAATACAATTTTAGAAGAAAAAAATGTAAGAAAATTAATAGCAACAAATTAAACAAATGTCAGTGAAACCATAAGCAGCTTCCAACTGCAATCTTCATTAATTTGCGAAATTAAACAATCCGGAAAACAAATAATTTTAAACAAAAACTCCTACATAACGTCACATAAATATACAACGATTTACATGAAAGATTACGAAACCCATCCTATAAATTCTTTTTAGTCACAGACAAGAATATTTTGCAATAATTTGCATAAAAATATTTAAAGCAATTAAGTTAGTAAAACAAGGCAATTAACCAATTATTAGTTTAATCAAAATTTAAAGCTTGCTATACTTATCATTTAAAAGTTCAAAATATTTAATTTGATTTATAATGTAATAATCATACTTTAGAATAAATAACGTATCTACAATTACATCATATGCTTCAGGTTGTATATAAACTAGACCGTGGTACTGCCAAGGTTTGATAAATCCACTTCACAGAATAAATTCATATATTCAACAAAAAAATTTAATTTATTGTTTAGATTTAAAAATTTTGTCATTTATATATTACAAATTTTTTATAAAATATACACAAAAATTTAAATACGTAATTTGAATAACTAAACCAAAATTTTGATTCAAAATAAACTTAAAGTGAAATTTCTAGGTAAAAAATTCTATTTTATACACAAACTAATTAGTAAACAAATCGTTTAAAAATTATTACAATTAGGTCAAAAATGTGTTATTCCATACTGCAATTAAATACATTCATTTTTATTAATTTTGTAAAGTTAAATTTGTGAAAAACGATTAGATAAAAGCATTGCGTGCTTGGCGATTTGAACGATGCGTCAAGGCGCATTCTTTTCAGCCATTCAAATTTAAAATACTAATTAAAATAAATAAACTCACCAATTGATTCTCTATTTCCATTTCTGAGGGATTGGCCGCACACTAATGAATAATAATGAGATAAAAATAACAACAACAACAAATTTAATATTTGAAAGTGCATGGTGATTCGACACTTCTTCACGGACAGGTACTTAACAAACGTATGCCGACGACGACGTCCACCTAGCGACTGTAAGCGCGGATCAAATTCAATTGAAAGTTGCGACAAGAAAGTGGTTTATGATTACATTTCCAGTTTTTGCTTTACGTAAATTGTTTTTTCGTATGCACAAGCACAAGTAATTTAAATGTTACAATTATTCAATGCTGTTTTAAATGCCTCATTATCGTAAGAATTCCAACGGGCTAACGCCAACAAATTCGTAATTAAAATCAATTAAAAATTTTAATTGTTAATTTAACTTGATTTCAAATTATGGTACACCCTTTTTTGAAGAATAAATTTAATAAAATGTTTTAAATATACGCGCTAACTGTCTTTTACGTTCAAAAAGCCCTAAAGCAGAGCGGCGTGCCCTACTTAAATATGCATATTACCGATTACGGCTAAATAAATTGCCACTGCTAAGTAGTAATATTAAAACAAAACAAAATTAATCAATAACTATGATTGAAATTCATTAAAAATGTAATGTGCTTATTAAATAAACCTAAAGTAATCACTTCGAATACTTAAATTACCTATTTTGAAAGACACTGTTGTAGCTTGGTTGTAGCACAGGTTGTGATATAAATGTTACTCGATACTTAAACCTACTGTTTGTCGCTTAAAACAAATAGTATATAATAATATCGTTATGTTCTTAATGAAACATTATAATTTATAATTTAGTCTCATTTAAAACTGTTTCTGATTTTGAAAACTCATTTAAGTTACATAAAATTTCAAACTTTTTTGATAGATTAATTGGCATATCATGTTAATGCCGTTGTTAGAT
This sequence comes from Aquatica leii, assembly GCA_035610365.1. Classification (NCBI taxonomy): domain Eukaryota; kingdom Metazoa; phylum Arthropoda; class Insecta; order Coleoptera; family Lampyridae; genus Aquatica; species Aquatica leii. Next base: position 19,729,231 of record CM069435.1, read on the forward strand.
TTATCATCGCACACAAAAAGTCAAAAATTACTTGCCGTTGTTTTATTAAGGTATCAAATAAACATCTTAATGCATAAGTATAAATTTTAAGGAACTAAACAATATCTTTTTTCGACTTCTATAATGTATCATTTTACGTATATCTTATGGATATCAAATCAATGCTGGATTATGAATGTCTACATAAAAGTGGATATACACTATACATTCATAGATATATGGACATCAAATGGACTTAATATCGATATCCATAAGATATCACATATATTATGGGCAAGTTTTTTCAACAAATACGATGTTGGTATTTGAACGTTTAGAAACTGCAACAGAATACCATGTGAATCTGGCTTACAAAAGAAAGAGATAAATTTGTAAATGTTAGTTAGGTAATTTGTAATTATTGGGTGTTATTCTTACAAATGGAACTTTACGAACTGAAAAAAGTAATATGAAAATTGCAATTTAGAAATTGATGGTTTCAATACTATTATTTTGAACTAAAAACTTTTTATAATGAACATTTATGTTTAGAAAATGCAAGGTAAGTTAGTTACTCTAATGAATCTGATACCCTACATAACTCTTTAATACAAACTTTGTTTAAATATAAGAAATATTAAGATAAGAATGTCTTCCGCTATTATATATGAAATATTGCGATACAAAAAAATTGCTAAAAAAACACTACTTTGTTTGTTTTGTAATATTTATCTTGTGTTATTTATTATAACCTAAGTAGTAAGTGTTTATGGTTATTTTCTAAATATACAGTTGAATTAGGTATAAACTACGAAACTAACTAAAATTTTAGGAAGATAGCGACACTGTATGAATAAATTATAATGTATATAAACACTTATGAAAACTGCATTAACATAAGCATAAATAATGTGTTACGCGGATTTATTTGTAATTTTAAAAGTGACGACTGAGTTAGTTGCTTTGGTAATTATATCGTGAGTTTCGTGATGCTAAATTATCAAACAAGCTTAAAAAGGCGCTAAATGTGAATAGACGCCGTTTAGATCTATACCGAGTCGTAAGAGAATAAAAGACAACACATAAATAGTAAAGAAGAGTATACTTACTTTATTACAGTTAATGATAAGGAACGAAGTATTTTTACAGGAATGCTAAAACGTAGGTCGATTTCACATATAAAATATGAGGTAAGCATTTTTTAGGGTGGGCAACACGTCGTACAATAAAGCGAATTTGTTGGCTTAAACTTTTACGTTCCAACAACAAAAAAACAATTTGTAATTATACATTATAATCTGAGAACCACAGCGCACCGTCTAATCTGATCTTACACACAAAACAAAGTTGTTAGTTAATTGTGATAACGTCGGATATGTACGTATACTCGAAGGTACAACCGACTGAACAAAATATCAAAAAATTAAAGATAAGAAGTAACTTTTCGTCCGAAGTATACTGCTAGCTAGCGCAATCTTTGCAGTATTTCCTAATATTTTCTGAAAGACAATTAATTAATTCTTATGCGTCATAGTTTTGCTTACAGTGGGGGTTGTTAAAATTTTATAAGTATTGGTGTAAAAATTAATTTAATGTAAAAGTAATAGAGAAATAAATCTTTATTACCTGTACCGCTATTACGTTTGATACTGCTATAACATAAAATTTTAATGGAGTCAATGTACGGCTTTGTTAAATTCACGTTTTAAGCAATTTTATTTTGCGTCAACTTTGTGAGGTTTTTTGTATCACCAAGCGTTTTAAATTTCAAAATCGAGGTATTTATCATTTACCGTAATTGTATATGTGGTCAAAAAGCTTTAAAAATCCAATTTATGTTGTAATATTATTTTTTTATGTAATTTAAATAATTCGTACGGTACTTTTTGACGTAGAAGGTGGTATTTTACGGTTAAAGCAACGTCAAAGTGAAATGCAAGTGTAGAAGTTGGAGATATTAGTGAGAGAAGGAACTGGAGTTAGTAGTGGTAGTAAGACGGCAGAAAAAGAGAGAAGGGGGTGGGCAACAAAAGAAAAGTGTAAGGGCAAGAGAGAGTAAATAATAAAGGAGAAAGTGTAAAATCGTGGTGAAAAAGTATAAAACTGTGACGAACAAATTATATTAAGGTGAATAAACAGTACAATCGAAAAAGTCAGTGACCGTGACTACAAGTGGGACGATTTAAACACGAAAAAAAATGAGAGGAAAAGAAGAGGAAAGGGACAGACAACAAATAGATGGTAAAGAGAAGAAAACTATAAGATCACCGGACATTAAAAAGATAACAGAGGAAACAGCTCAATAATAGAAAAAGGAAAGAGAAAATAACAGAAAGAAATGGAAAACTAAAGAAATTAACGAGAGGGATGATGAAAGAGATGGAAAAAAACATGCAAGATATAAGACAAGAAATCGAAGAAATAAAAGAAGAAATAGGAAAAAGGGAAAAAAGAATAAAAGGAGAAAAGGCGGAAGATGAGGAGATATGGAAAAAAAATAATATTGCAATAAAGAGATAGAGAAGTAAAGAGCCACAAAAGGAATCAGTATTGATGCTAGAAGAAAAATTAAACGTCAAAGTGACAGTGATAAATAGAGCGAAGGAAAATTAGATAGTGGTGGCGGAAATGAAAAGGTGGGAGAAAAAACAAAAGGTGATGGCGGAGAAGAAGAAATTAAGGAACACAGGAATTTACATAAATCACGACTCGACATGGTAAGAAAAGACAGTACAAAGAGAAATAATGAACAAAGTGTTGGAAAAAACAGCGGAAGGGAAAAGAGTATAGGTAGGATACAGGAAAATAGAGATAGACGGAGAAAAATACATATGGAACGGCAGAGACAGAGAGATGAGCAGAGAAAGGGGAGAGAAAATGGGTAGTCAAAAAGCAAAAAACTAAAGGGACAAAAGGGAAGCGAAAAAAGAAAGAATGAGGACGAAATAGCAAATGAAAGGAATAATGAGTAATGGAAAAAGACTAAGAAAGAGGATTAAAGGAACGAAAGGAAGAAGCACAGAGGGAAATGATTGAACTGAGAATATTGTTTTGGAACGCAACAAGAATAAAAAACAAGAAACAGAATTTTTGGAAATACATCAGGGAACAGAATGTATTAGGATTGCAGGAGACATGGATGGAAGAAGAAATGAATGGCGGAAAAAAGAGTTGCCGGAGAAATTTGAGTGGGTGTTGCAATATGCAGAAAGAGAGAAGAGTAAAATGAGACCAAAGGAATATAATAACGGGAATAAGAAGAAAATGGTTCAGTCAGGAAAAGAAAGAGAAAGTGCAACAGAGAAGAATAATTGTAGAAAGGAACATACAGTGGGGAAAAACAATAATAAAAATAGTGACAGTTTATAGCAGCAAAATTAAAGATACAAGAAAGAACATAGAAGAGATGGAGGAAGGATTGATAATATTAGGGGAGAATAGAGAAAGAGGGAAGAATACAATAAAAGAAAGGAAAAGGACGGAGAAGAGACAAACAAAGGACAAAGTGATAAATAAAAAGAAGAAGAATGAATGGGAACAGAGAAGACAGAGGAATGGGGGAGTATACGTACATAGGAGAAAGCGGAGAATCAATAATAAATTTTATAACGATAAATGAAGAAGCTGGAGAAAAGGTGAGCACATTTAAAATGGGAGAAAGGGTAGAGTCAAACCACCATCCACTAAAATTGACAATGGATGGAAGAGAAAGGGAAGAGAGAGACAAAAGATGAGGACTACAAAATGAAAAAAAATGAACAAAGGAGAGTATAAAGAGATGCAAGGAGAGAATAGAATAAACGGTATGGGTAGGAAAGGGATTACAAGAGAGTGTGAACGAAATGAGAGAGATCATGATGAAGCAACAGAAAAAGTCAGATTTAAAAAGTGGAAGGGAGAGAAAACAGGATAGAAGAAATGGTGGGTTAGAGAATGCAAAGAAGCAAAGAAAAAGACAAGAAGAGCATTAAGAGCGGAAAAAGAAAATCACAAAGAAGCAGTAAAATTTACAAGAAAACATGCGAGAAAAAGAAAGAAGAAATTAAAAAGAAGCAAGAAGGCCAGATCAAAGGAATAAAAACGAAAAAAGATGTATGGAAATACCTAAAAAAAAAGGAAGAGAAAAGCGACCACAAAATGAATACAAATAAAAGAATGGGAGAGATATTTTAAAAGCCTGCTGGAGAAGAAGAACAAAATCAGAGAGGAGAAGAAAGGCAAAAAAAGAAGTAGTAGTAAGACGGGAAGAAGGAGATGGAGATAGAATCAACAAAGACGAAGTAATAGAGGCAATAAAGAAGGTAAAAAAGAAAAAGAAACGAGGAGCAGGGTGAAAGTGAGGGGAGAGGAGAGTGAGAAATTCGTTACAAAAAGAGGGTTGAGACAGGGATGCCCACTGAGTCCAAGCCTGTTTGCAGTATATACAGGGGATTCGGAGGAGACAGTGAGACGACAACGGATAGGAGAGATAGTAGTAGGGAAAGTGTAGATGTGGTCGTTGGCGTATGCGGGTGACATAGTGTTGGGGGTTAAAAAGAAAAAGGAAATGAAGCAGATGATGAAGACGCTAAAAAAATACATGAAGAAAAAGAAATGGAAGTAAATACGGAAAAAACAAAAATAATGGTATTTAGAAAAGAAGGGGGAAAAAGAGAGGAGTGGAAATGGACGAAGGAGAAAGTGCAGCAGGTGAAGGAGTTCATATACCTGGGTTACACGATTAAGCAAGATAATAAGAAGAGGGAACTCTGGCGGATACAAGGGGAGGGCTAAGGGGCTGAAGCCCCCCCCCCTTCAAACTGCTGGGAAATATCATTTGTAAAGATCAAATAAAATAAGGGAGGAAATTCTTAGTAAATCACAGAAATTTTGTATAGCACGTCTTGACAACTTCTAAGAAATTTCATAATCCGCTTAGAAATTTATTTTTCAAGATTTGGAGAAAAACAAACAATATTAAGGTTATTAGTTGATAAGCTACGTATTTCGGTTTTGCGATGAATAAGCTACAAAGTTTCTCATATGACTAAATTTAACGTATTGTTTAAAACTTAATGTACCTTATATCAAACCCCCCCCCTCTCAAATTAATTCTGGATCCGTCACTGAGAGGGAATACATAAAAGAAAGAGTGAGGAAAGCAAACAGGTTAATAGGATAAGTGTGGAGTGTGGGAAAGGTTGTTTGGGGTTGACATAGAAAACAGAAGGCTGCTGTTTGAGAGGCTAATAAAAAGTGTCGTGATATATGAGGCGGAAATATAGGGGTGGAAGGAGTATAAAGAGGTAGAAGTGATACAAGAAAAATACTGGAAATTCGTATTAGAGCTAAATAGAAAAACACCAGGGTATATTCTAAGAGATGAAGTGCAGGAAAAAATATAAGAGTAGAAACAGGAAAAAGAGCTTTAAATACGAGGATGAACTGAGGGAAAAAACCGAATGCAAAATACTACAAGAATGTTGGAAAGAAATAAAGGGAGAAAGAATGAAGTATGGGCAGAATGGCAAAGAAAAATACTGTAAAAGAAACAGGTATGCGAGAGAAGAAGTAGAGAGATTGGGAGAAGATGGAGTAGGGGTAATAGAAGAAATAATAAAGAGAGATAAGGACATAGAAAAACAGGAAAGATAAAAGAGGCCAGATATAATGTGAATTATAAAAATAGGTAGAAGAGGTTCTAGAATATCTAAAGCGGGAAAGGAACAAAAGCAAGAAGAACAAAATGATAGCAAGTTACAGATGTGGGAACGAAGCGTTAGAAAATAAATACTGGAGAAAAGAGGAAGAAAGTATGTACAGACCATGTGGAGAATCGACGGAGGATCTTAAACACATAAGGAATGAATGCAGGGAGTTAAGAGAAAAGGTTAAGAAAGTAGAGGAAATTTTAGAATAAAACGGAAACGGAGCAGTGTGGATGAAAGAAGTATGGAGAAGGAGGAAACAGCTAAGAGGAGAGGTTGAAAAATGATAAGAGAAATAAGTGTAAAAAAATGTAAAAAGAATGTAAATGTAAATGTATAGGGATTACACATATGTGAGCAAATAAAGATAAACTACTACTAAATAATTAAACGTTTCATATAATAATTGTGAAACGCATTTCATTTAAATAGAAATGCAAGTCGTATAAGTTTATAGTTGACTAGTTAATCTTAGATACTCGTAATTTGCGCTATGCAAGACCTTTGTAGTTTTTTTTATTTATTTTTTTTTGTGTGTTAACTCAATCGTTATCTGTTTTTTTTTAACATATTTAGGTGATGTTTAAATTTTAATATTATTATTACCTGTTTTATTTAATCGATTAGAAAACTGTTTTTATTTTATTTTTTTATTATTGCTATTTTTTTGTTGTATTTCCTTTATTTTAGTTTTTTTTAAATAAATGTTTGTTATTTAACTTGTAAGTGAAACCTTTACTTTACACCCGTTTGGGTTGTAATTTTTTGTTTAAGTATAATTTTTAGATTTTTGTTGTTAATTGTCAAAAGAATGAGAATTGAGAATTGTCATGAGAATGAGAACTACCGGGCGAGATTCTTGGTGAATAAGGACCTATGTAGAAGCTATTAAACGTTGTGACCTTATTTGGCGCCCTACCGATTTAGTCCGTATTTCATTTTTTTATTTATTTATCTTTGACATCCAAAAATTTAAGAATTTCAACTATTGTACAACGTACGACCATCTCACTAAACAAGCCGAGCAAACACCTTTATGTTACGTTTTGTAGACAATTTTAGTTTTAACACGTAACAATAGGTAAAAGCTTAATTTTGGGTTTGCTTTATCAGGTTTTTCTTGGAAATGTACAATACATGAGTACCTACACTTTAAAGATGCTTATACTTCTAGAATGCATACAAAAAATACGACGTCGCACAAGTTTCTCACAACGGCTGTTGTCCTATTATGGCGCTACATGCTGCGTTGATGTTAAATTTACAACTATTATACCAATCAAATAAGAAACCAATATTAGAAGACAACTACAGCCTTGTTAATAAGAATGTCGTTTAAAGAAAAATAAAAAAGTGACATGGCCCCTATGGAAATCATCAGGTTATGAAAAGAAGATTGAAGTCAAAGTTCGTTTTAGTTCGTTTAGATTTTGCTCTAAACTACCGTTTCCAAAAGTGGCAATTAACAACAAAACCCTTTTACTTTGCTGTATAAGCTTTTATTGTCTTTTTACTCCGTTTGTCTAGAAAACAAATTGCCAACCAAATAGTTAGCTCTCCATTTTAGTTGCGTCTTTAGTCCTAGTTTTTCTTTTTGTTGTCTGCTGTTTAGCCTACTAGTCTTACATCCAGGTGTGGCGTATTATAGTTTCTTAGAATTTTTACAAAAAAAATGCTGGCAAACATTTTAAAAACAAGAATTCGTCTACTAAAGACTTGCACTTGCTTGCATTTTCTGGTACAATTAAGAAAAAAACTATTTCTTCTTTTTCTTTTCGCAAACAATTGAACGCTGTTTCGATCTCTTTTGCAGATACATATTTTTTGTTTTTCTATTAAAAAAAAACAAAACAAAAAACCATACATTAATTAAATAAATACCCAAAAATTATGTTCAAAAAACTGAAAACTCTTGAAACAGTTTTTTTCTATAAAGTAGCAGACGGAATTAATTAATAATAATTAGCAGTTGTTTAAAAAAAATACTTAAAATATATAAATCAATAACAATACCGTATATTAAAAAAATTTAAATTATAATTCATGTGTATGATTTATTTCCTTATTCCCAGTATATATTAAAAAAAAATTTAAATTGTTAGATTGTCAGTACTGTAACAGTTGCAAGTAATATTCAAGCAAACTTCATAGTTGTAAAGGTTTGCCATTTTTATTGTTATTTATAGATTGTTGAAGCGCAGTAACCATCAACACTAAATTGAGCCAAAAATATAAAGTAAAAATTGAACTTTTTTAGTATAATGCCGGATTGTCTAAAAAATCGAGGTAAGATTTAACACGAAATCATTGTTTTTGTTTTTACTTTACGTCAAAATTCGACCTATTTTACCATGGAATTCTCTCTTTAGGCTCAAAACAAGATAATGTCCCAAGAAGATATAAATTTGAGTACAAGTTTACAAAAACTACAAATTGAATCCGAAAAGAAAAGCGTCACGATGACACAAACCGACGCGAACCCATTCGTCATGAAACGAAAACGTTCCAAATCCCTCTCCAGCATATCATTGTTTGGCCCTACTTGTACATGCAACAGAAAATCAGTTCTATCGATTAAACAAGACGTGTTGTTCAAAAAGAACCACAAGAAAATAATAAGAGAACCTGTGTTAAAGTTAATTGCAAAGTGCCACCACAAAGTGAATTGTACAACGAACAATACTAACAGTAAAAAGGGTGTATTCGGACAATGTGCTGCGTCAGTTAAGTCTCAAGATTTTCGTTCGATAATTGACGCTTGTCAACAACTAAGTTTGGCAAATGTTAATGACGGTGTTCAAGATTATACGTTGCAAAGTTTTCACATTGCAAGATCAAATCAAAAAACGCACACTACGAAATCTGCAGAAGCTACCGTTAGCACGACTTGTTCTCATCAAGCCAGAATGAGTGTTACTCCCTCGTGTGATGTTACTATTGACGAACTTGCAAGTTACTTCGAAACGCTTGTACATATACCTAAAAAAATGAGTTCGATGGCTGAAATGATGTATACTTAATTTATTAGTAGGAAAGAACTGTTTTACTAATCGAACAAATAAATTATTAAGTTCTTAGTATTCTTTCATTTTTATGTGAATAGAATATATTACTGTTAGGTTTATATTGTATCATTTACCGTGACAGCTATCAAATAACTTAATCTATTTTCAAATTTTTATTTCCTTTTATATAACTATTTGTATTCGTTCTTTTCCTATGTACATGGATTATAGTAAAATAAAACTTGCTGAAACTCACATAATGTTATTAATGTAGAATAACCTACTTTTTTTTGTTAATCAAAGATTTTTCAAGTTGTACTACAATACTTTTTTGAGGGTAAACATTCTGTTAATATTAAAGTTATTGAAATGTTTGATGTATTCTATAATCTTTTGGATTTTCGTAAATGATATTCGGCAACGGCAGACTTAGAAAACCTAATAGACGGAGATTCTGCTTTTTTATGTACAGAGAACCACTATGGAGTTAAGAATCTGGCTTTGTTTACAAGTTGAGTATACATTGCTGATTCAGTGATTATATGCTGGCACTTTATCCATTAACTTATTTACTAACAAAGAATTTGTATTTCCAGTGCAGGTTTTCATAGAAAACGGTTTTGCCTTGTTAATTTATCTGATTTTTCTTATTTTAAAACTCTTGGGGGCTTGTTTAGTGTTCTGTGTTTGGCAATACATGCTTCACCTGTTTTAACAAAATCATGTCACATGAGAAAACGTTTAAAACCCTTTAACAGTATATAAGCCTGCTTCACCTTCGAACTGAAAAGCAAATATTTTCTTTTCCATTTAAAGCCAGAATTACATTGATCAAGTAGCTGGATCCAGCGTCACTGGATCGGCATAGGGTACTGGATCAGGCCGTTTACATTCGTCCAGTAGATATACTGATTAGTGACAGAGAAAGTTCTGGAGCGTCTGTTTTACGACTGAGCGCACCGCGTTTACACGAACCCACTGCCACGAGGTGTGGGGGGTGGGTACTGAATCGAAAAATAGGCACAGGCTCTATTCCCATCTAGCGCTGGATACTAGACGCTGTACTGGATTGAAACATGTTTACATTAATCCAGTGCAAATCCAGCGGTAGGGAATCCAGTGACTAATCCATTTCTCACCCAAATTCGCTTGTTCTTTAACTGTTCTTCCTCAAATATGTCGGTCAACTCGTCGCCTAGTATCGCACAAAGTTTTTTTTGGCAATATCTGGATCATTGTAAATCTGACTTTATCTCATAAATGACAGCTTTGATTCCAGCCATAGTTTTTGAGCGGTCGGTATACCGAATAATATTTCCCAAAATGCAAAATCACAAAGTGTATTTGGGTTCCACAATACACTAGGTTTGGGATAGCGATTAGATGCAGGAATATGATAAAGTGTTAGATTCATAAAAATGTTTGCTCTAAATTGGTTGCTGATTCCTTTGTGTACCCATCAGTTTTCTATTATTCTATTATCTTTAGTACAAAAAACTAATTGTTTTTAGATAGTTTAATAATGAATTAAAATATTAATTTGTTTTTTTCACTACTATAGTGGTAAAAGCGAAGACTTTGTATGCACCGCACGTTTAGAGTCAAGCTAAACACTTCAAAGTCCGCCCCGAGAAGAATTCAAGCCGGGGTCCCAAAGAATCAGTTCTGGGTCTTCTGTTCTATAATATCTTCACTTCCGATATCCCGAAGCATCCACGAACGGAGTACGCACTATACGCCGACGACACCGCGGTAATGGTAAGTTCGAGATCCCTCAAACAGATCGTAAACCGGCTGCAGGTCGCCATGGATCACCTGTCGAGCTGGCACGCCGACTGGAGGATCACGGTAAACCCGACGAAGAGCACTGCAGTACGTTTCACGCGCCGCAAGGGAATCATACCAGGACGTCAAGTCAACCTGAGGGGTGCCGACATACCGTGGAAGAACGAAGCTAAGTATCTTGGCCTCGTTCTCGACAGACGCCTATCGTGGAAGAAACATCTTCACAACCTAGCAGCCAGAGCATCCGCAGTAATGTCCAATATGTATCCGATTATAGGAAGAAATAGCGTCCTATCCGTAGACAACAAGCTGCTACTCTACAAGTCGGTGATACGGCCCACCATGACCTACGCTTTGCTAACGTGGTCGCACGCGGTGAAAACGCACATCGAGAAGCTCCAGTGAACCCAAAACAAGGCGCTACGTCTTGTCGCCAACGCGCCCAGCATAAAGGAACTACTCTGAGAGACGGCACAGAAGATGTTCGAAGAAATACCGACGCATCCCAACGAAGAAGTCAGAAAATTATGAAGTTACGATTCGAGGATCGTGCGTAGGTACAGGAGACGGAAACACGTACTCTAATAGATAAGTATAAAAAACGTTCTCGGGTAACCGAAATTAATATATTAGTAAGTTTTACTGAAATATTAATGCCATTTATGTCCACAGTCTACAGACTTTGTATGCATTTAATTTGATTTTTTTGTTTTAGTAAATAATGTAAATACTAGTTTTTAGTTTAGTTATGATTGTTTTACACTCGTCAAATATCTAAATTTTATTTTTTTATTGGAGTAATCAATGTAATGTTCAAAAATTTCGTTTTAAGAATTTTGAAAACGCCTGCAAACAGGCAACTTTAACTACAATAAACAGCGTTTTCTTCAGTCAATGCTAACAGTTTAATCATTTTGGGACCTTTGCAGGCTTAATTATTAGAGACAAACGTCTTGTCATTGATTAAAATATTTTTTCTACAACTAGTTTTTGTTTATTTTTATGTCTTATGGTTTTTAAACCAATGAAAAAACCGTATCACAATTAACCTAAAGTCTAAACTATTAAATGGAAAAATGAAGAAAGCAGATAATTCCTTAACAAAAACAGAATAAGACATGAAGTTCGACTGCTTTATAGATCTGGTCAAAAATTACCGGTACAGTCAGAGTTAAAACCACCGTTTAAAAAAATATAGAATACATTTACAGCGCTGATAAAAGCGTGTGAGAAAAAATTAGAAATATATTCGTAAAATAATTTCACTTAAGCGCTTTGTTTCTTAGGTATGACAATAAATATGTAATCACAAATGTTATTAACTTAGATATGTAACTTAACGATATCCAATTCGTAAATCAAAAAATCTCTGAAAAGCAAAAACTTTCAATGACAGCGTCGGGTTAAGAATTTTGCAACCAGTGATAAGACGTCTACACGACGTTGTATACATTTAAACCCTCACGTGCTTCTAATCACACTCTATTTATAACAAAACAGTATTCTTGTAACGATTTCAGACTTCTGACTAGACTCAAACTTCTTTCGGATACCTGTTATATTTTTACTATTCCATCTGTTTTGACAATTGTTTCGAAGGTACTAAATAATTCGGAAATGCTTCACTATTATTTTAGAAGAGCGCGATGGCCTTTCATTGCATTAAAGGTACCAGTGTTTTTTCTCGATTTGGATTATTTTCTATGTACCGTGTTATGTTAAAAACATTTTGGTGTGGTTTTCGTGCTGTAGAAATTTAGCCCTATGATACATCATTTTACATACCGGACGTCAATAAGGACACTTCCGCTTTGAACGTTAAGGAAATTACACGTGTGTTTTAGCGACATGTCTAAGGGTTTTCACATCTTAAGTATCTTAAATCATCCACGCTTTTGAATAAATAAAATTGCTGTTTTGGATTTGCTAGGGCTTTACCCTATGCATTTTCATTTTACTGCGCGATTTGATTTTTCTGTGTTATCGTACCAACTTTGGGTACCTACACATCTTCTTCTACCTTGTCCAGTTTCTACGACAAACTAATACGGCAAGCACGGATTATTGAAAACTGCCCCGAATGCATATTCTGAGAAGTTATGTTAGATAAGATTGAAATCATCGTCTCGGTTTTTGTAATTGCAAACAGCAATACGACAAATTGGAGAGCACACATACTGAGATATACTCACTAACTTCGGCAAGTTTAAAGACGTTGGTTTCTTTTAATCTATCGTATGAAACTAAGCAATTTGTTTGTGGTAACTGCAAAGTAACTGTCTATATATGTATCAGTTTAATTTGCAAAAATTTTAAAAGATTTCTGTTGCAGGTGGCATTAGCTAATCGCATATTCAAAAACGCTAATTGTAAGTATTTTGTTTCTTATATATAATTTTGTGTTTGTTTTGAGGTCAGTCATCTGCACTCACGATTAGACCTACATATTACACTAACTATCACGACTAACGTATACCGCTTTTTTTGCATGCAGCAAGTTAAACGACGCGCTTCGTTTTGCATAAACTCGTGATATTTCACGATTGTGTTGTATTCATCAACGTGAACTTCTTTTGAATGTAATGTTAAGCCAATTGATTGTTTATATGTACGATGTGTTGTCTAATCTAAGGGGCCTACATTAGTATTACCAAAGAGTATGGTATTACTAATTGTATTATTAGTTGTACCGTTGTTGTACTGCGATATTTGTTGACGAACCTTTAATGGTTATCTATTTGCTTAGTTCTACTTATTTTTAACTTATTTTACTACTCTTGAAATAAATATATTCGTTGTTATAATTGTGTTTTGGTGATTTGTTATCCTTCAGTGTTCGACAGATGTAAACGGGTTTTGTAGTAGATATATCTATCGTTTTAGCGCTCTTTTAATCTTGCTTTATTCAGCTCTCAAAGACCTGCGACTCACTCTTCAAGACTTTCTAGTCTCTATGCATTTGTAATAATTGCAATAGTATTATTATTTTCTTTTACAACTGTTAATAAGCCGATAGTCGCAACTATCACCTCAAATCTGTACCTGTCACATACGGTGATAACAATAAAATTCGAATGCGTTTTTAACTTAACTTTATTTGCTCTACATTCGTACTGCTTCGAGTTTCAACACATACTCTCTTATAAAAAACATTTCGGTATACTTAATACCTAAAATAGAGAGGATGCAATTTCGACACTAAATATTCCGCCTTCTTTTAAATTATTAATTTCAATACATATAATATCCAAATCTTATACAAATACATATGTTGACATATAATCCTACTTAATGCTAATTTCTACACAGATTGAATAACTAAGTCGCAATTTACTTTGAAAAAACACAGCTAAGAATTTATCGGTAATACTTAATCGAACTGTAGGCCTTTCGAGGATGCCATTTGCCGTTTTAACGGATGCTTTTCGCACGACGCCGTCCGGCCCTGGATAAACCTTCTGAATTAAACGCATCTTCCAGAAACGAGAAGGAGTATGATCTTCTCTAACTAGCACTACGTATACAACCGAAAGTATTGGGCCTTTAGATGCCTTCCATTTATTTGGTTTTTGTAGCTCGTGTAGATAATCACGGCTCCACTTTTTCTAAAATAATTGCTGCAAATTTTGTACGTATTGCCAGCGTGATAATTTGTTAATTCGTTCAGATAACAAATCTACTTCAGGTATGGACTTGAAGTAATCACCAATAAAAAAAATTTTAGTTCAGATCGCTAGGATCGGTAGACACTGTAGACAGTGAAGTTAATGAACGGGAGTTTAGGACACATTTCACTTCAGTCAATGGAGTATTCATTTCACTATACGTTTGTGCTTATTTTATAAAATGTGACGTTTAAACGATTTTATAGCCGCCTCCCATTCCACGAGTGATCATTAAAAATGCAATAATTTCGTAAATATCACAAAATATTTCTTTAGGTAATCCGCGTCTAGAAACAAATCGTTTGAAAGCAGTAACAAAGGCTTTCGTAGTTAAATTTTCAACTAACTCCCAGTGTACAGCCTTCACAGCCATACACAAAAAAGATACAACCGTACATTTTTACTAAGTTTCGAGACTTGCTAAGACCTATCTTAATATAAAAATGACTAAAAAAATCTATCCCTTCCTTTGAGAAGACGCGAAATTTTTACTCTGACCGCGAGCAAATTTTCCCGAGGTTCATCGCTTACACATCTTACATCCAATGGTTTGTGGTGGAATAGCCCAAAATTTTTGCATAAAATAAATGTGCAACCCAAGACATTCAAACTCGAGTTAAGTGCATCTGTGCCTGAAGCAAAGGTACTGGTGGTGCAAAACTTAGAATTGCATGATACTCAACATATTGCGGTGATAGTTTTACACTGATTATAACTAACGACCATTTATAAGAAAACAACGATAAAGAACAAATAATAAGCACATTTATTAATAACGCTTAACTACTAAACTTCATAATTTCAGAACTGCTCGTTAAAACCAATTGTAAAAACACCTTCCTTTTACGAAAGAACACTTGCTAAGTCACTTTGATACTTTCGACCGAACCTTTCCCATAAACGGGACACTTCTTAGGATTAACGTTAACTAAATTCAAGTCTGCATCCTAATTGCCACACTTTTTAAGATACTCAATATCGAAACCGTTACACTTATCTTCTTTATAATAATTTTTGTTAATTCCGTTATTTTTAAAACCATACGGATATACGGCGCATCGATTCAATTTCTTAATTTTGACTAAAACTTTGTTACTTTCATTGTTTAATCTTTGCCGTTTGATCACTAAACTGCACCAATTAAGGATACTTTAAAATTGTTCCCATTTGATGTTAAATTTGTTGAGACTGCTACAGGTGCACTACCTCCACTTCCTCATGTGTCAAGAAAAAGAACTTCTCTGCCATCTCCCATCCGTCACCTTTCATTCTCACCACTCGAGTCCACTCTCCGGTCCCCAAAAACAAACTCATCACATCGCTCCCCCCTTTTCCTCCCTATCTTTATACTACGTGTTTTTACTTATACAAATGTTCTTTCTTATACTATCACTAATATCTATCACTAATATCTATCACTGCAATATGCATCAATTGGCAAACTACCTATCTTCAAAATATTCTTTATTAAAAAGGTTAATACGGATTATTGCTCTATGGAGACGACTTGCTTTCACTGCAAAAATAGAGATAAGAAAGGGGTGAAACAATTATCAGTTAAAAAATTAATGAGTGCGGAGAACTCGTTAATAAAATTAGAACAAAACATTCACTTTAAATGCGAGATTTATGAGTTAAAAAATTCTCGGCAATTAAAATCAACCTCTAAAACTCCATCTTTAAGTCCATTTCTCGACTCACAAGGTATATTGAGCGTAAGAGGTCGCTTAGTGCATTCCGATTTGCAATTTGATAACTAGCATCCCATTCTGTTACCAAAGAGTTTGTTTTGTAATTTGATATTACCTTATCACAAAGAAATGCTACACAGTGGTGTACAATGCACTCTAGCCTCAGTTAGATTGCGATTTTCGCCTATTTTAGGAAGAACTAACGTTAAAAATATAATACGAAACCAGGCCCGCGCCTAGCACTTTTGGCACCCTTGTGCAAATTTAACATAACGTCCCAAATTTATATTACGTTCATATGTGAATACAGATACGGGATAAGTTAGGTATTGAAAAATAATATTTAATAGTATTTTCGTAAATTTATTTTTATTTTTATGTTTTACAAGTACAAGCCATAAGCCATACAAGTATTTTTCCATTGAGGTACATAACATAATTATAAACTTATAGAAAACAGAAATATATTCTAACAGTATTACAACTTGAAATTTTTGTATTTTAGTTTCAAATGTAATATATGATACGTTTATATATCACAGGACGAAACTGATCGACAAATGTCACCTTTTAATGGTTAATATCCAGGTATTAGGTATTGTTATTAATATTTTAGCTAAGTGAATTGAGCAATTGAGCTTTCCGTGCTTTAATTTTTGCAAATTGTTTAATTAAATCTTTGCTGTCTAATTCTTTTAGCTGGTCTGTTTCTATTGGAATGATAGGAAGATTAGTTAGTCGGTTTTGTCCCATGGCCGATCTTAAATAATTTTTTATTAATTTGAGTTTTGAAAAAGATCGTTCTGCGGTAGCAACAGAAACCGACATTGTTAAAAAATACGAAGTATTAGGCTGGTATTAAGAAAAGAATCCACTTAAGTTGTTAATTGTTATATAATTTAAAGTTTCTTCTGAAGACGTAATAACTTTTTCATCAAAATTTTGTAAATATTGCAATTCTTTAACAAGTTCCACGGCAGTTATGTCTCCTTCATTTTTTTTGTCGTTTACTAAATTTTCAACTTTTTGACATAATTCTAATTGTTCGTTTTCAGAATAATTTTTAAATTTATCAATATTTCATAAAAACACGAAATTATTAGAGTAAGAAGAGAAGTAATTGGAATCTCTCATCCACTGATGTTATGATTACATCTAGAGCAGGGGTCTCCAAACTACGGCCCGCGGGCCAACACCGGCCCGCGAGCGTCACCAATCCGGCCTGACGTGGCTGGTATCCGCTCCCCCCCTTTAATTTATTTTGATAAATTAAATCAAACAAAGTAATTATACAAAATAATAATCAGATGTTTTATTTAGAGACTAAAAATACAATAAGTCACAAAACTAAATTATTAAACATTAAATTAGTGTAGGTACGTATAAGTAGTTAATGAGATTTATGCAGCTGTGACTTTTTTGAACAAGAGTTGTTGAGATATCAACCCGCGCTTCATTGATTCAAATTTTTCAGATCTTAAGCTTCCCGTAAATTTTAAGTAATTCTGAGAATGCATAGTCTCATAATGGCGTTTTATATTGTACTCTTTGAGGACGGCTATGGTTACATTACAAATTAAACACGTTGCCTTATTATTTGACTCGATTACAAAATATTGACAGCCCCACTGCTCTTTAAATGTTCTGCAGTCACTATCTATTTTTCATTTCTTTTCCATATTTGTCAATTCATACACAAAGCACGTAACTTCTAATCAAAATAATATTTAGGTTTTGCGCCAACACCCACAGTAGATACACGCAATCAATCCACTATTTCCACCGGACTGACATGTCCATGACAATTTGCGTACGTGAGGAGGCGCATCAAGCCACAATTTGTTACTACGACAAAGGTACATTGGCGCCGGGGTGCCAGATAAAAGTTGCTGCTCCTAAAAACCGCAAAAATAAACAATAACTCCAGTCTGAGAATTATTTATCTGCAACTTCTTGGAAACAAACATGCAACGTAGTTGAAAATGAAAACTATAGCTAAAATAAACAATCGTAAATTTGAAGAATATGCTACAAATACGTATAATAATATTAATCATCGGTTTACATTTGTAGGAGCAACACTTGCAAAGTAATATCTTAACACCAATGTTACGATCGACGTATTTTTTATAGAGTATTTTATATTTATACCATTAATAAGGAAATAAAGATTTGAGAATTAGTAATTCTTCTGGCTAGAACTTGGCCCTTTGGGCTTTGTTGAGCAATCAGTCTGGCCCTTAGGCTAAAAAGTTTGGAGATCCCTGATCTAGAGCATTAAAAAAACAATCAACTTTGAACTTTAAAGTTTCGTCGTAGATCAGTTCATCGTCACATTCATAATCAAAATGTTTTTTTTTATTTTTCGCGGTTTTATACCTCTTTGTTTTTTGAATTTAGGTTCTATGTCTAAGCTGGGTGCTATTTCTTTAGCATCAATCAATTAATCATTAAAACTTTTATCGGAGCTATAAGCTTTCAAAAAATTATTTTAAATGATTACAACACTGAGCAAGTTCGATTTTTGAATAATTTTACAAACAATGTTAACTTTACTTAAAATATTATACCACAATATAAGAATGCAAATGACCTTAAAATTTTGCAATTTTTTGGCCAACGATGGAGCCAAATTGTTTACGTTTCTTTCGCTTATTTACTCTCCAAGTTGATACCTTAAAAGAATTATTGCATCTATTCTACTAGACAACTAGACCATCGAGTATCCGATAAAGGTTTTAAAGTTAAATTTGTTACATTAGATTAATTAAATTTCAGAATTGACCAGCGTTTAGTAGAAGCTGAAAAAAATTCAAACAGTTCTTGAACTAAAGAAAAAAATGGATGCTCAAAGTTTTCGATTTTGCGGCATCATAGACGACTAAATTTAGGGTATGATTGCTACAAGGAACAAAGAAAGCTATTATGCCTACCACGCATACTTGCCCTATTGTCGTAACCCTGACTCCGCAAATCGTTGATATTTAAGCCTTCTTTCTTTAAAGCCGACAAAATAAATTTTGTCAAGCCGTCACCCGACACATCAACTATAGGAGAAAATAATAATAAATGTTCTCCTATACTAATTTCCGTGCTTTTTGAATTAACAAATCTTATATAAACTGAAATTTGTTCTTGGTTACTACAGTCAGGACTGCAGTCTAATAATATGGAATAATATTTTTCCTTTTTAGTTAGTTCTAAAATTTGGGATTTGATATTTTCACAGATCAAGTTGATTCTACTTCATTTTGTATTTTATTCCCGAGATAGTTTGTTTTTTTTTTGGATAGCGTTCTGTATGTTCTGACATAATCGGGTCGAATTTGGAAATCATTTCTATGCATTTTAAAAAGTTACCATTGTTTTTCTCAAACAACACGAAAAGCTAAATTTTGCTTACCTAAAAACTGAATCACGTAGAAAATTCTTTCTATACCAGTTTGCCCGTATTTAGTTTCTCTGTTTATTACATTTTAAATTTCAGAATCAATTATTTCATTTTTATTAAAATGGTTAGAAAAATCTAGCAATTTTAGAACATTTTCGATGTGTAACTTGCTCTTTTCATGTATGTTTAAACGTTCACTTAAATGCTACCAGTCATTGTAACCAGATTCATCACTAAGGCGAACAGATGTCAAATCGCTGTCATTGAAAATTTTGTAACCGAAGCAGTAAAGTGAATTTTTTGTTTCGGAATACAACAACCAAAAACGCTCAATTTTTTCTTTGTTCGGTAAAATTCTAAAGATGTAACTATTGGAAAACTTATGCCCCGACTCCGAACTATCTTTTGGTTTTGATAATGAACAGGGTCACGTTCTACTAATTCTTGAATATTATTAGGACTTAACTTTCTTTGGCCATAGTGCAGCATCTTTTGAAAGTTGACTCATATATTCCGTTTTGGTAATTTTTTAAGATGTTGATTTCTCATTATCAGCGGAACTTAAAGATGTTGATGGATTGCTTTCTAGAAGATCAGTTTCTTGTCTGCTGCTGATACTTGTTTCAAGTAAGGGCTCAGAATATTGGGATTAGGCTGTATTATTGTTGTTGTTAATATTTGGCAAAATAGACTCGGGTTTTGAAAAAAAAGCGTAATTTTGACATGGTTTTCCAGTTCTTCTTTTCTTTTTTTTTATTCAGCAAATTTTGGTATCCAGACAATTTCTTCTTTTTTTCTGACATCCTGTATACTGTAAAGAAATTAATACGTAAGTAAACAGATTGACAAATTATTCATGAGAAATGGAAATGTTTCGACGTCTCAAACTCAAACTCGAAAGTATTTTCTCAACATTACTTATTTCAAAATTTATATATTTTTATAAATAGTAATATTAGTGCTTATCAGTTATTCTGTTTGAATTTACTTTAATTAACAATGTATGTTTATATAATAAAATATAAAAGGATTTTTGAGATGCAAGTTTTTGGCTTTTAATGTTTTAATAAATCTAAAATAAAAAATAAATTTTAGATAAACTCACCTTAATTCACAACACAAAACACATCACTATAATGTCTGTAAAACTACAAAAAACTAAACTTTCAAACACAGATATCTTTTACCCCATGCACATTTTCACTTCGCTAAGTTAATTATCGATCGTGCATCAGGCAACAAATGAAATCGCGACCGATACAGCGCTTAAATATATAAAGTTTCGTACATTGCAAGCTCAGACAGGAAAAAAACGTTTGTTCGCTCGTTGGCTCGTTGCTAATCAAATTTTAAACTCAAACATGAATAAAATCAGATTTGTTTGAGTTCACACAATTCATGTTATCATGTTACGTATTACGTATTCGATCGAATAAATGCTATTATTGCGTACTCTCATTTGGAAAATATATTATTTTAGAGAAGTAATTCGGTTCCCTCGTCTCAAAGAGTAAAAATAAAAAATAAACAAATAAAAAACAATGTAATAGCTAGCAATTCCTTACTGGTTTTTTTATCATTATAAATTTTGTTTTGACAATGTTGTTTGTTGCTTTATCTTTTTTTTACTTTTGATTTTTGAGGCTTTTCCGCACCTCGGCGCCGTCGTGCACCACACGACTTTGCTCTTATGTACGGCGCGGGACTGTACGAAACTGCATAATTTGTTTAAAGAAAATCCTACAAAAACTGAGCCAAAAATTGGCAGATTTGCCCGCGGTCAGAGTAAAAATTTCGCGTCCTTTCTCAACGTTATAGTTATCGATTTTTTTGGTCCTTTTTATATTAAGATAGGTCGTAGCAGATCTTGAAACTTAGTAAAAATGTACGTTTGTATCTTTGTGTGTATGGCTGCGTAGGCTGTACACTGCGAGTTAGTAGAAAATTTAACTAGGGAAGCCTTTGTTGCTGCTCTCAAACGATTTGTTTCTAGACGCGGATTACCTAAAGAAATTTATGTGATAATCCGACAAATTTCGTAGGCGCGTCAAATGATATGAAAGAAATTATTGCATTTTAAAAAAAATGAAAATACGCAATACCTTATCTCGCAAGTTATGATCACTCGAGGAATAGCACCTAGAGCACCGCATCAAGGTAGTTCGTGGGAGGCGGCTGTAAAATCGTTTAAACGTCACATTTTTAAAATAAGCACAAACGCAAATCTTACGTATAGTGAAATGAATACTCTATAGAGTGAAGTAGAATGTGTCCTAAACTCCCGTTCATTAAGTTTACTGTCTACCGGTCCTAGCGATCTGACCTGGATATTTTCTTATTGGCGATTATTTAAAATCCATACCTGAAGTAGATTTGTTACCTGAACGAATTATCAAATTATCTCGCTGGCAATACGTACAAAATTTGCAGCAATTATTTTGGAAAAAGTGTAGCCGTGATTATCTGCACGAGCTACAAAAACGAAATCAATGGAAGGCGCCTAAAGGCTCAATACTTTCGGTTGGAGACGTAGTGCTAATTAGAGAAGATCATACTCCTTCTCGTTTCTGGAAGATAGGTTTAATCCAGACGGTTTATCCAGGGCCGGACAGCGTCGTCGAAGAGCATCCGTTAAAACGCCAAATGGTATCCTCGAAAGGCCTACAGTGCGCTTATGTGTATTACCAACAAAATTGCGACTTAGTTAAGTAGGATTATATGCCAACATATTGTATAACGTTTGGATATTGAAATATTTATTTTAAGGAGGAATTGCATCCCCTCTATTTTAGGGTATATCGTTAAGTTAAAAACGCATTCGATTTTTATGGTTATCACCGTATGTGACACGTACAGATTTGAAGTGATAGTTCCGACTATTGGCCTTAATTAATTAACAACAATCATAATATGCAAGGTTTGGTCTTATTTATTGTGTTGTAAAACGTTAGATAACATTTGAGTTTGAGTATAATACATATAAAATTTTTGTTTACTTACTCTATCATTATCGTTGGTTTAAATTTGAAAAAAACTTTTGACATTAAACCAAGAAAAAATGTCAACTTGTATGATAACAACAGCAAAACTTATTCAAAAATCGTAAATTTCAAATAATAAAAGGTAATATCATAAAGGGTTACCGTCAGAAATTGCTCGAAAGCTTTAAGACTCATTGTAAAAAATGGAAAGCAACCGAATTAATAACTTTTTTCTTTACTTTGAACAAAATATTTTTTAACGTTATCCGTTATGTACGTTACGCACACAATGTGTTTTGGTTATGCATGCTGTTGCATGATGGCATGCATTTTTGCAATGTTTGTTTTGCTGCAAACTAAAGAAAAATCGTTTTTAGAAATGCAAGATATAGGTACTTAAAACAAAGTATTTATTATTAACGGTGTTACGTTATACTATTGTACGTTATATACCAATTATTTTTGTTTTTAGTTAATTTTTAAAGTTATATAATAAAAATCTAATTTAAAAATGTTTAATATCGTTTGTTTAACAAAACTACTCTGGTTGATTAAATTCGGTTATAACGTAATAACCTTTTTTCAGATTACGTTATAATTGAAGTGACCTATTAGCTACGATATCACATTAATTAAAAGACGTACTTCTATTCTAACGGAGCAAACAAACAAATTAGAATATTAAACAAAGATAAACGAAATATTTGTAACTACAACAAATAAAACATTCCTAAACTAGATATTAACGCAGATAAATATCTTAATGTTCATCAATTAATCAAACAGTACCTAATTTTTACGATTAGCAAAAACCCTTGTTTTCTTCTAATCTACGTTTACTTATCTTTTATAACATTAAGATTTAGAACTTCAAATATTGACATAATAAACAAATCAGTGAGTACGAAGTTATTTCTTTTTACACAAGGCGTTAGGTACTTAAAACTATAACTTTAATATGGTGAATGAAAGGTACATGCAATATGTATCTACCTTAACCGGTAAGAATTATGTTCATTTAATTTATAATAAATATGTAAGTTTGCAATAACTAGTTGCGTGGTTTGCAACTTCTTCTCACATGGTTACTGGTTGGAATTCACCAGCGATTGCCAAATTAATTTCGGATAACTCTCCTATTGGTGTAACACTCGATACCGTAAGTAAAAGAATTTCGTTTTTTGCTAGTTTACGAAATTAGTTTACGTAGAAAGAAGCATCATGGGTAACGTCAGTGCCAATGTTAGGTTTCATAATTGGATCGATAATTTCCGCATTTTTCTTAAATTCATTTGGACCTAAGAAAACTCTCATAATTGCTGCATTGCCAATTATAACATCATGGATTGTTATTGCATTTACTGATTCGGTCACAACTTTAATTATCATGCGCTTCGTTTCAGGAATCGGAGACGGTTTTATAATAACGGTAAAGTTATTTGATAATATTTTGATACCTAAACTAAATTTAAATGAAGACACTTCCACTATACATAGGTGAAGTTACTGATAAAGACATACGAGGAGGATTAACAACTACAATATCTATTATGAATGCTGTTGGTAACGTGATAGTGTATTCAGTGGGTCCTTTCGTATCGTATATGGCGTTAGCGTTACTATGTGCTGCAGTCCCTTTAATCAGTACATTAGTTTTCATTTTCATGCCAGACTCTCCATATTTTTTATGCAAAAAAGGCAAGTTAGAAGAAAGCAAAAACAATTTAAAGCGATTAATAGGTGGTGACCTTAAAGAAATCAATAATCGTTTTTTTGAAATACAAGCTACAGTTATGTCTAACAACAAAAGTGAAATTGGATTGCGTGATGTATGTAAGAAACGAAATTATCGAAGGGCGATTATACTGATAACAGGTAAAAAGTACTAATTCTTAACTACGATAACGTATTTAAAACGTGTTTTTAACCTATATTGTAATTTTAGGGCTCAAGGTTTTTTCTCATTTAAGCGGAATGACAGCATTACGGTCTTATCTTCAAACAATAATTGAACT
The DNA here is from genome assembly GCA_035610365.1 of Aquatica leii. NCBI lineage: Eukaryota > Metazoa > Arthropoda > Insecta > Coleoptera > Lampyridae > Aquatica > Aquatica leii. The sequence continues at coordinate 19,753,430 of CM069435.1, forward strand.
CACCGGAAGCAGTATTAGTTCAGAAATTTCGAGCATAATCTTCGGAGTCGTTCAAATACCACCTGGTAACTATACCATCTAGAAATTGCAACGTACCAATAAATTTTTTTAGTTTTACTAGCAGCTTTTTTAATGGACAGAGTTGGTCGTAAAAAGTTGTATGCCATATCAGCTACGGGATGTGTCATTTCTTTAATATTGGAAGGGGTATATTTCTATCTTCAGGAATCATCGCCAGAAGTTGTTACACATATTCAGTGGTTACCAACGTTGTGTTTAACAGTATATTTAGTTAGCATTCCTATTGGTGTTACCTCAGTACCATTTGTGATAACCGGAGAATTGCTTGCAAGCGAAATAAAGAATGTGGCATCTCCATTTACGACAACCATTACGGCAACGGTTGCTTTTCTTACAACCAGATACTTTTTACCGTTCTCCGATATACTTGGCATGCACACCATGTTTTTTATTTATGCTGGGTGTTGCATTATGGCGTGTATATTTGTGATAGTTGTTTTACCAGAAACTAAAGGAAAATCATTTTTAGAAATACAAGAAGTGCTTAAAACAAAATCTTACTGTTAGAATTTTGTTAAATAAAGTTTAGTTTATTTGCTATTATACTAAATAAAAGCAAAAACAAATCTTGTTAAAACAATAAACTTTTTATACTAAGATAAGAATGTCTTCCGGGTTTGAACCGTGTCATTGTAGTAACCGAAGTTGCCAACGTTTTGTCCACTTTCGTAATCCTTACGAAAGTGGGCGAAACGTTGGCAACTTCGGTTACAACAATGACACGGTTCAAACCCGGAAGACATTCTTACCTTAGTATCCGGCCGTGGAAGCCTTCGCTATTACAATAAACTTTTTGAACAGAATGCAATAACATTTTTTTATATGTTTATAGAAATTGTAATAAGTAAATAAAATGATTGTTAACAACGTATGAAAAGACAAAACTCTGCGCAGAATTGTTTTTAACAACAAATAGCGCCAAAAAATTTAAAAATCTGAAAGTTTTAGACATATTTTTTTATTTTAATGACCACTTAGAGAAAATAATAGACAGAACTGTTTAGGTATTTTAAACCTGTGTGGTACAAAAAACATTAGGACTAAACCCCGAAATAATTCTAAAAAAAAAGATCTATTATCAAAGAAGAGACTATGCACCAACGATATTAAATGAACACAATTATTCTCGCACCGTAACTTTTTAATTCATGAACTAACACGAAAAAGATAAGATTTGCCAATACCCAACATTTTTTTTGCGCACTTGTCAACATAAGCTTCAAACTATTTTTGAGAAATGACTGTGGGAGTTTTTGTTCGAGCAATCAAATGTTGTATTCAACTTGTTCCTGTTTAAATTGGGCGTTGGTTTTCTCGTGGACTTTTAAAAATGCAACTCGTGGGAAAAAACTCTTAATTTGCACCAAGCTTATACTTATATCTTGTGCAAAGAAGCAACGTTGTTAATTATTTAGTGTGTAACCTTCGTGTGATTTTCGTACATTTATGTTCGGAAAAACCATGTATTGTGTTTTTTTTTATATTTATTGACAATCAGTTCATATTCTTTAGTGGCATTTTAACACAATTTTACCTTGTAGTTTCAAAGTTATTTTTAGATTCATTTTAACTTTTAATTTCATTTCTAAGTACTTGTTAAGCAAATGCAATTGTGTTCTTTTAGATCTATTATTGTTGTCATTAACTAAGATTGCATTATAATTTATTCGTTCCGTTCGTCATAAATATTTTGTTCAAGTTGTAACGATTTGGATTGTAATTCAATGTTGCTTTAATTCCAATTTTAGCCATTTAGAATATCAAATTTCTGCTGACTCTGTTGAGAACGTTTTTTTTTCGAGAAACTTATTGTACTTTTGCATCTTTGTTTCGTGGGAATCTTTGAAAGATTCTACGTCATAGTTTTTGAATACATATGGTAGAAGACTGAAGTATTAATAGTAAGAAAATTCGTTTGGAAACAGCAGAAGTTCTTAAATATAATTGAAAATAAAATGTAGTAGTAACGCTGGTCTTTCTTGGAGCTAAGTTTTGTGAGTTGAATGGTGCGATGTGAACTTGTGACTCTTTACGTCAAAACATTATAAGATTTGTCGCTATAACAAAGGTTTTCCTGGTTTATCAAATTCTAATTCTAGTGTTCACGTTTAATTATGTGTGGAAATTCATTTCATTCAATAGAATAGATTCTTCGTCTCTCGCACTACTCGCTCGCTGGGTTCATGTATCTCGGCCACAACCCCGTTCGGTTTCTGAATCGTGACAAGTGTAACGTTAAGGCTTTGAACTTTCAAAGTGAATTTACTTATGTTTGACTTTATACCTATGTTATTTTGTCAATTAAATGAAACATTAATCTCGTATGATTTGTGTTTGGGTTAGTCATACTGAGAAAGAACGTGGTAGAAAATTTCTGGGCTTTAATTAAGCAAACAAAAAGAACGCTACTGCTATATATAAAACTAAAAAACTATAAACTAGAAACCAAAATAAATTAGAATGCATTAAAAACAATTGTAAATCTTAAAAAAACAAAGGAAAAGTTATCACCAAACAAAAAATAAATATTACAAGCGTAATCGACAAGTTCATGGCAATTCGAATTTGTCAAATCTACTTGCATCGGATTTTGTCTAATTACGTCGTTTCGTTGTCTTACTGATGCCAATACTAACGCCACATATATTTATTCTTTCTACGTTATATTTTGCTTGAAGAGTTGCGTCTCATTTCGACGACGTTTTCTGGTTCGCCCATTTGTTCTAACTTGTGCAAAGCTACTCACTAACAACATTTCTGTAATAACTGTAATACGTTATGGATGTTAATATCATCATACCTACATTTTGATATACAACCCAGAGATACATATCCATAAGCAAACTTTCTAGTAAAGTATTTACCGTTTCTTTTTATGGTGTGGAGGTAAGGGACACCGATATAGCGAACCCAGTGTTCTTACCCTATCTGTTGTCGTTTCCATTTTCGCTTAGGACGCAAAACATATCTTCGGAGGATCGCGGTTCGGAATCATTACATGCTTAAAAAGTGCAATCCTTAATCGACTAGTCTTCTTTTTTATCTGAAATATCCCTGTATCCAAAGTAGAGACAAAATCTGTACGTGTACATACTATTCAATAAACGATTCATCGCTGAAGTAATATACTAACTTCGGTTACAACAACAATCACACAGTCCAAACCCGGAAGACATTCTTATCTTAGTATCGACGTAATCGACTGCAATGGTGCAGAGAACGAGTTTAATGAATACTGTAGTCTTTAGCGACAAATCACGAAGCTGTTTGGATATGCATGATAACCGGGCAAAAATCCGAAGACGACGTAGTGAAAGGCGCACCGTGAGAGTTTTAGTATGGTGGGCTATTGCTTTCGGTAGTAGGTCACCTTTAGTCTTCATCAGAGGCAACATGACCGCCCAACGTTACATTCAAGGCGTTGGACTCTTCAAAATCCATTGTTCGAACAAGACAATGCACTACTACATTTAACCTGAGTTACGTTAATTCACTTTAAGCGTAATCAAATCGATTAATAACTCTATGAATATCTCGCTTTACATAACCATTGTTCACTAAGGTTCTAGTAAGATGACGGAGTTCTGAGTCTAGATTCTCAGGTTGACAAATAGAAAAGGCACGTAGTCAAAAACACGCCCCCTAGCAACCGTACCCAATCAGGGTCGAGCTTAACCATCCGTGACGATTCTTTTCCTTTAAATACGGAGACTATTTCTTCTTAAGTCACTTCTACGGAGTTTAGAATCTGGCTTGGTTTACAAGTTGATTACCTAACTCGGTAGTGGTTCTTTGTTAGATTTTCGTTTGCTTTTTCAGGTTATCGTTTTGTTTCTTACCTTTTCAGAGTTTAGGTTATGGCTTGTTTCACAAGTGGATAACCTAACTTTTGAGAAGTTTTTAGTTAGATTTCGATTGCTTGTTTGAGTTTTGCGATTTATCTCACGCCCTGATGAAGCCCCTTACGAAAGTGGGCGAAACGTTGACAGCTTCGGTTGCAACTATGACACGGTCCAAACCCGGAAGACATTCTAATGTTAGTATGAAAACTGATTGTTTATGAATTTCAAATTCGTTTAATTTAAAAGATCTAGTATCATATTGGTAGTTACATAACAATTTTTGTTAGCGTGTATGCGCGTTTGTTAACCAGAACGCAATTATAAACCCGCACGAGAAAGCGGGTTTAAATTTCACTGAGATCCTGTCGCGAGAAAAATATTACTAACACTTTTATTTTACAGTTTTAGGCAAGATAATTTTTATTCGTATAATTTTAACGATCTGGAAAATGTAGATTCAGTTTCCTTAAAAAATAAATCAAACTAAAAACTTGCATATCAAAATTATTTTATTGAAGACGTTGAGGTTCACATACTTAAATTTATTACAAAGAAAGTAATCGTGGATATGTGTAATACGTTACAATTATTAACGTTAAAGTGATGTAATAAAAACGCGATCTGGTCGGCTTGGAAATTTTATTGTATTTGTATCTTGTTTTTAAGTTAGAGGATAGAGGATGTTTTGGGAATTGTGGTGCTATAATCGGTCAATGTGTCAAAACGTTGCTATCATTAGTCTTACAAACATTCGTCTGTACATTTTTTCTAACCTATCTTTTTTTTTCGTTAGATTTGTTATTAGCAAATTTTCAAGTTAGTAAACTTTTTTTGTTAACGTGCTCGTTTTTTAAATAGATTAATGTTTTTAACATGTACTTAATTCAATTAAATATTTAGTTTGTCTTCATTCTAATTTTCAACTTAAGATTACAGTTGACGACATAATGAAACACCTCAAATGTAGGACATTATAATTATTGTAACGACTTTTAAAAGTAATTTGTTTATACTAAAAATATTTACACGTTTAAAACTACACGAACTAATTAAATCTAATGATATTTAAGAAAAACATTTACGCTAATTTATGTATTACAATCACTGACCTATGATTCGTTTGTGTCGCTTTTATACATTACCGCCATCTTTCGAGAATTTTCTATATCTTTTCGTGAACGTTCTAGACGCCGACAACAAACTGGATGCGATACCGGTAGAGATCATTTCACGACTAAAGAACCGTGAGGTGCGCGTCGGATAAATTCGGAATTTCACGATCATGCGAAATAAATTCTGACTAAAAACGTCTGCTGTAAACAATGTGTCAACTTAATGTAATGGTTAATCTTTAATTTAATAATGTGCACACCTTAAACGCCCAATGAAAAGTGCAAACGTTTTCAAGTTGGATAATGTATTGACATTCGAAACAAAATTGGTTTTTGCACAGCGGTTCTTTAGTCTTGAAATGAACTCTAACAAGTTCTCCAATTCAGTTGGTCTAAGCCACAACCAAGTTGGGCACTGCCAATTTCTTAATATTGTGGAACTCTATTTCTCTCTTGAGATTCCGTAATGATCGCTACAGATTTTCGTATAACGGCTTTGTACGTGAGTATCTGTTGGTGACCAAATAGAAAACGAAGCGTCGGTGACCACGTACTTATAAAACTTTTCCGAGCGCCGGTTGCTGTTTTCGTAGTTCATCTAGTTTTCCTAACTTATTTTTAAGTACGTTTGCAACCCCTCTAGACATGTCCAGATTCTCGCTTACAAAATGTGCAATGGCGTAATATTTTAATGTTTGAAACAGGTCTTGTTGTTTATCGGTTGTAACTTCGAACCTAGTCTTTCCAGAATCTTCGTATATGCTCATAAACTTATCGAAGTCCATTCCTTTGATTTGGTTTTTGGTTCTGCTGGTTATTACTCTGGTTCGAACCTGAACTTGCGTAATGTGGTTATCGCTAGCAAACGGAGCTAGACGATCGAAGTGAACCACTTTTAGTTTGCCTCTGGATGGTTTTCGAATGCGATATATGACGTCATTAATACGCTGCACGGCTTCATAAGGGCCCTCCCATTGCCTCTGCAGCTTCGGCGACAAACCACGTCTTCTTTGGGGGTTATACAACCATACCATGTCGCCAGGTTGAAACCCACCATTTTGTGCCTTGATTTTTTATCTGGTCTTCATTCTGTCGCTGGCAATTTGTGTGTTTTTACCGACCTCCTCATGTACTTCATCTAACCTCAGTCAGCTTGCTGACGTAGTCTTCTCCAGCAACTTCTTCTTCCGGAGTTCGTTCAAATTGTCATATTTACAGTCGTATTTCGCGACCGAGCATTACACAGGATGATGTTTGGGTTTGTGCTTTCGTGAACGGATGATCGATTTGCCATAAGCAAAACGTGCAACTACTGATCCTAGTCCCTTTGGTGTTCGGACACTACTTTGGCTAAATATTTTCCCATTGTTTGATTCATCCATCAGATTGAAGATGGCGAGGCGTCGTCCTAGTTTACTAAATTCCCAATAGTCGGCAAACTTCTTGAAACAGCCCAGACTCAAAGTTGCGGCCTTGGTCGGAGTGTAATTCCAACGGAACTCCAAACTGGCAGAAAAACTTTTTCACTAATACGTCTGCGACTGTAGCTGCTTCTTGATTGGGTACGGCGTAAGTCTCCGTTCACTTCGTACAATAATCCATCGCCACATGGATGTATTTGTTTCCCGAATCAATTCTGGAAACGACCTTGAGATGTCAATCGCTACTCTTTCTAAAGGGCTTCCTACGTTGTATTACTTCATCGATGCTTTGCGCTTTTTTGCTGAACCATTTTCTGATGCGCAGACCGTGTACTTACGACACCATTTCATGACGTTCTCTTTGCAGTTCATCCAGTAGAATCTTTCTCGAACTTTCCACAATATCTTCTTTATGCCTTAATGTCCTCCTGATGTACCATCGTGGAGATGCTTCAACACTTCTGACACCCGGTTCTTTGGCACTACCAACTGTAGTCTGTTTCCTGTGCCCTCGACACTCTCTAGGGATCGCCTAAGAAACCCGTCCTCTACTATCAAAAAGTCAAACTGCGCCCGGTGCGCTTTGATGTTTCTGCCCAAGACACTCACTTCTTCCCAGGTCGGTCACGGCCGTTTTGTTTCTAGTCCAAAAGTAATCTTATTTCAGAATCGTTTTCTTGTTCGCAACGCAACTGCACAGGTTCTCATTCGTCATCATAGCAGATCTCCGGAAACATTTTACTTTTTCTTCAAGTCGCGAACAATGGCTGCAGTCCGCCGGACATCGTCTTCTGGACAAGACATCAGCGTTGCGATGACTGCTTCCGGCACGGTGTTCTGTGTCATAGTCATACTTTCGCAGTCTCTCAATCCATTTTGCTATTTGTTCTTCCGGGTTCCGAAACTGCAATAGCCGTTTTAAGGCGGCGTGGTCCGTTCTTAGTAAAAATTTTCGTCCATACAAATATTTGTAGAAATGTTCTATGGACTTGACGACTGTTAACAGCTCTCTCCTAGTCACGCAATAACTGCTTTCTAGCCTGAACAAAACCTTGCTAAAATACGCAATGACTTTTTCTTGTTCATCTTGAACATGCGAAAGGACCATGCCTACGGTCAGATTGCCTGCGGGTATCCAAAACAAATTTTTCATACTTTTCTTGGATAACTTAAAATCGGCGAAGTGACTAGGGCCTGTTTTAGTTGGTGGAAAGCATTTTCGCAGTCGCATTCCATTTAAATTCAGCTCTTTCTTCAGTCAATTTTGTCAAAAGTTTAGCAATATTGACAAATCCGGGTATAAATCGTATATAATAGGTGCACAACCCAAAGAAACTTCAACCTGATGTTGCAGGAGCGTTACACAGGTCGAAGGGCATCACAGTGAACTGCCACAAACCAGTTCCAATTGTAAAAGCTGTTTTTTCACGATATTTGGGTTCCAATTCTACCTGCCAGTAACCATTCTTTAAATCTAACGTGGAAAACCACTGGTAAGCCGTGGTAATCTGGCGATGTCAGCTTCAAACTGTTTGAAGACTTTCGGCAGCTTTCTGAACCCGATTTTTAGTTTGAGCTTCGTACATTTGTTAAAGATAAACATCTCCATATCTCATTTCTAAACTTGAAATCAAAATTTGGAGGTACAACTTTAAACTTGTAAGTGGTTTCTTTCTCGATGGTTCATTATTAAATCTTTGCTCGTGACGCTACCTTCACCATGCTAAATCATTCAGTTTATTTTTTCTTTAAGCAGTTTCATTCTTCTCCTACCGATTCTATTTTGTCATTCATATATTCGCATATTTCTTTTTTTAAATTTAACATATCTGCTTAGGTTTTAATTTGGTTTTCTATACTAACTTGTATTTGCACCTCAATAGTCTTTATTTAATTTTAAATGCTCGATCGTATTTCTTCTTTTAAACTTCTAGAATTTTCTTCGATTTTCTGAGAATGTTCATAAAACTTTTCTTCCATTTTTCTGGAATTTTCTTTCATTTTCTGAGATTTTTTTCCCATTTTCTTATTTATTGATGCGACAATTTCAAATATTTTCACATTCATTTTAGTTTGATAACGATGAGTTACCGGCATAAGTTATAACCCGGATAAACAACACTAAACTTTAATAACGCCCGACATTAGTTTAACGAAATGGAACAGCTAGAATTACACGCTATAAACAAACACGCTAAATGCGAACTCAACAGTTGATTATTTACGCAATCAATGTTTTTATTACGGGAGCAATATTAAATTACATAAATAAAATCGTGAATTCCACACTGACACCAATATAACGAATTTTAAAACTAATTTATTTTTACTAAAGTAAAACACGTTTATAACTACACGACCCTAGTAGAAAAATTCATTTCTGCAACATTTTCAAAACGATTTTTATGAAATAAAGAAATATACCAGAATCGTTTCACACTTGTCTCAAATTTGATAAATGTCCGCCCTTTGCAATGTTTCTATAAATAATTTCCTAAATCATTCTTGAAATGTTTTAAAACACTTCTAAAAATGATAACTAGAGTCGTTACTTATTCATGTTCATTTAATTTATTAAATTGTTTCTTAAAATAGCATTGGAACCATTATTAAGTTTAAATCCAAAATAAGGAAAGTATACGTTCAAAAAACGATTTTTTGAAATGTTTTTGGAACGTTTACACAGGCGGGGTTTGCAACGATTATAAAGTTCAATTTCAAAATAATGCAATTATGCGTTCAAAATATAGGATAGGAAAACTTGCTAGAACTTGATCTTGACGGCCGATTGGACTTGTTTAACGAATAAAAAACGTCATTTGATATATTGCTTTATAAACAACCAAAAAATATAATGAGTATCACGAGTGAGACTCGTTATTTCTACGTTTGGCAAAGGTTACATACCACGAGTTTGACTCGCTATTTTGTCCCAATGGATTAATACTGAATCTTCAAAAAACAAAGCTATCTAATAGCTTTTTGTATTAAGTTTAGCGGTTTCATATGTATAGTTTTGGAAATACAAATACAAATCATTCAAAAAATGTACGTGTAAATCGTTTTTAGAAACATTAAAAGATGATAACTGTGTATTATTCTGCAACGTTACGTAGATAACTCCGTAAATTATTTTGGACATCAACGTTTAATATTTAGTGGAAACTAACTGAAAATGTTACAAACACGATTTAGGCAATAATTTTTAAGTCAATTTTGGTATTATTTCTGAAATCGATTTGTATGCGCTTCAAAAACCGTCTAAAAAACAATGTTCGGATTCGCTTTTGAAGCAGTATGACATTGATTTGAAAACGTTTTATAAACGTTTTAATGTACCATTTAAGCGTATTAAAAATGTTACAAATGTAAATGATTTAGAAACGTTTTGCTCTACTAGGGGAACTAATTAAATCTAACAGTATTTAAGAAAAACCCTTACGCTAATTTATGTATTACAATCACTTGAGAAATAATGTCCGCGGATAACTTCTGTTTATCTTAAAACGGACACTTGTTTACATTAAAGTCACGTACGTTTATATTCCGTTATATTTATCTCGAACACGCGTTAACCACTTATTTATTTAAACATCTTCTTAACTCTGCCGACTTTGAATAACTGACCTATGATTGTTTGTACCGCTTCTATACAGTTCCGCTATCTTTCGAGAATGTTCTATGTCCTTTCGTCAACGTTCTACACGCCGACAACAACTTCGCGAACGTTTCATTATATAATTCTTTAATTAAGAGGAGTTTGTATATATTTTTTGTAATATCTTCAATGTAATTTTGTTATTGTTTGACTTATAAACGTCTTACAAAGATGTCCAATGTTATAACAAAAGCACAGTAAATATTACATCACAAATATAACATGATCTAGAAACGTTAAGGTGGTGTAATAAATAACGTGATGTGGTTGCTTGTAAATATCCAAGCAATTAACTGCAGTTTTAAAAAAACATAACGCTAGATAAAATTCCAACGCAAGATGTTCATAACAAAACTTATAATGCATTTCAGAGTTAGTTAAACTTTTTGATTTGCTGCAAGTAAGAAGAGTTTGTAAACCATATCTTACTATTAATTTGACGTGCTTAATCAAAATTAAAGAACATTGTTATAGTAAAAAAAGTTAATTTTACAAAAAAATTTAATTTTTATTAAAATTTAGAAGGGAAATAACAAAACTATTGCAAATTTTTAAAAATAGAAAAAAGAATTTGACATTGGGTCTTCTCTGTTAGGTCATTTGGACAATGACCTTCCAAAAAATTACTAAAAAAGTTTTTATTAATAACTTACAATTGCAAATATGTACCGTTTAATTTTGCTTATTCCAGAGATAGAAAAATTGACTTTAAACATAAATCTTTTACTAAGTATGAATTATGAATGCGTTTTTAAAGTTTTAATATTGAAATGACCCTCTTGCAGCACTGACCACCAGCCGCCACTGATGGGTACCATAAAGTTCCATGAGTGAAGAACTTTTTTTTAGAATAGTAAATATTTGTACAGAACGATGATGGAATCTGCATGTGTATATATGCAAAATATTTATTTAAAAAAATATGCTTAAATTTTTGTATTGAGGAACATAACACACAACACTTTGATTCAACAAGAAAAACTTAAATGCAAAAGAGCAAAAGCAATATATGTAATTCATTCTGATGAAGGAGCATTTCGAAATAATATACATTCAATTTCAAACCTTTCCTAACACACAAGATAGTTTTTTTTGCTGATAGTTATAAAAATAATAAATCTACACAAATACTGTAATGGTATGAACACTTTGCAGATACCAAAATGCAACTACACTACGCTGTTAGCAATGATGTTTTCAGAACTAGTAGTAACCATCATCTTTTTACCTCAGCCTTCAAGTGCTTTCTAATGAGACCCCGACTCTAAATATAAGAAACATTAGAATAATAATCAGTTTGTAGTAGTTGTGTAATGCATTTGACTAAATAAAAATCTTTCTAATTGCAAACACATCGGCTGTTTCAGAATGGAATTTTGCCTATAGGCAAACTAATTCTAAAACCGGCTCTGTTATACTAAATAAGGCGTCTTTCAAATTCAAGCCTAAAGGCTACAAAAACCTTAACGCCGGGCCTGTGAACAATACAGTTATATTTTTCTTTTTATTATGGTGTGGGAATTAAAGGAATAACAGCAACTGTTTATTTATTATGATGCTAATGAGTAAAATTTTAAGATGTAGTTTATTTACTTTTTTTTAATTGAAACATTCATAAAATTTAAATAAAATAGTCTACAAATAAACAATTATTAGGTATTTCGAATATAATAATTTGACGATTTTTCGAAAGAAGAGTAATGTTGATGTTAAGTCGGTATTGGGTTGCAATTACCACTGTAATTTAAAATTGGCGGTTTTTGTAATATGAGATTTTGTTTTGACTCGTGTAGTGCTGGCCAGCTGATTTGTAGCCTCCAGCGTGTTTTAAATAAAATCTAAAAAAGGGAAAAAAGTAAGCTGGTTTGGGATTTATCGAAAACAACCTTGACATGTTTTTGAGTTTAATTTGTTGGAAACGGCAGTCAGGTGTTAGTAGATATTTGAGGGCCGTAATTAAGCGACAGCTGCATTTAGAAAAAGCGGCATATAGAAGAACAGTTCCGTTACTTCGTGCCGCCCTCTCCTCTCGAAATTACGGTATCCGCATAGGCGCGGGCGCGTTTCAATCGGTTGGTGTGTCTGTGTCAGTGGGGCGACGACAACTTGGTTCGAAAAGTAAAACGGTGTACGGTGTTGTTAGTTGTTTTAGAACGTACTCAACATTAGTTCAAAAGGCAGAGGTTAAAATGCCGGAGGTTAAACCATTTGAGCGTCTTCCAACAACTGTGCTGCCTAAACATTATAAACTTGCATTGACACCGGATTTAAAAACGTTCACTTTCAAAGGAGAAGTCTCGGTCGAAATTCAGGTACATACTTTGTAACATAACATATGCGATTATAGTAATATTAACCGCGTTCGATTTTATTAATTAAACTTGAGCCGATTCGTTTCTGCACGCTAATGCGAAGCACCCCAACAAAAGTCACATTGACGTTAAGGGGGTTTTATCAACATAACCTCTTTTCAGCGTGACTCCTACAATTTTCGGAACTCGCTTTGTTTGTAAATTTATTGGGGTACACGAACCGATTTACTTAAGTTGAATTAATGATTCATGCGTGTGGCACAATTTAATGTAATTCATAAGTAGTAAATCGTTATTTACGTTGTCATTCAAATCGTTTAAATTCGTTAAAATCTTTTTACACGGTGCGCCAGATTTATTGCTCCTGCAACGCAATGTCATAAAACTACAAACAATGCAATTTTCCCGATTAGTTAGATTAGATTAAGTTTCGTTTAATGAACTGGGCGTCGTTGTTTATCGTATCATTGAAATGCTTTTATCAATAGTTCAATGCGCGATTATTCCCAGAATTTGAAAAATCCGATTCACGCCATTTTAAGTTGAATTTACAGTTACATTTTCAAGGATTTTAAATCGAGCTCGATTATTTACATTTTTTACTATCGCGCTATTACATTTGAATAATTGTAACATTACAAATATCAAAATTGCGACGTTGTCTATCTCTTTATTCTATATTTTTCGCTTAATTGTTACAGTTTGTATTTAGGTGACATTAAAACGATCGCCGTTATTGTGTTATTGTTTACTCTACGCAGTAATCTTCAGTTGGGTTACTAACACCTAAGAATTTTTCCTTTATTCTTAAACACTTTGTGTTTAACAATACCGTATGCTTTGTGTATAATAATAAGTAAGCGTAGTCGTTCGGTAGCGTACGCTTACCTCCTTTTCAAGGAATTTCCCCGTCTTACTCTTTCACCCTATCCTTTACAAGTCTGTGTAAAATTGGGTTACTTTGCTACATTGTAATCAGTTTCGTTGTTTGTAATATTTGCTCAAACAGGAACTACACCAACGCTTGAGTTTTTTTTATATTACTGGCATGTTAACGTTTTGCTCTCATTACAGTTATGGGTGGTACTGACGCACTTCTTGAATGTAAATTCCATTTCGCTAAAATGCAGCTCAAATAAGTTCGGAAATTCAAGTTTGTTTTTTACATACAAGTCATGTACTTAGTACATCTTCATTATCTTGTGTTTTTGATTTTGTCATTGATTTCTTTTTCTACATTATACTGCAAAAATTACTCTTGTTTTTTGCTTTGATTGCGGCGTTTTCTACAATTTTCGAAAAAACTACTTAGAACTCAGTGGCGTAACAAACAACTTATAGATCTCGATACTTAGTTCTCATCTTTATATATACATTTATTATTAATATCGTCTCATTTCTAAAAAAGTAAATTTGCATAACCAAAAGAAAAATAATGATTAGGCTTAAATAAAACATTCACTATACTAAGTCGAGTAGACAGTACTTTTTAAATTTGTTTTTATTAATTTTTTAATTTTAAAATGTTATTGCCGAGGGGTAAACCATTAAAGAATTTTTGAATTACTAAAGAAATACAGAGTATTACTTAAAAACATTGAAGAATTTTACAATGAATTACTGTGTATCTAAGCGTTTACAAATAATTTGTAGAATTTATATACACTTTAAGAATTAGTGTACAGTAGTCCAGAAAAAATATTTTGGTTTGTTGACAATTTTAGAAAAAAATGGATATACCATCAATTAGTTATGAAATCAGTAGTTCAAAACGATTTTTAAAAAAATTTTAGTCAACGGTTTGAAAATGTTCCTTCGCACATACCAATTTTTGAGTTTGTAAGCTCTTACGGAAAACTCATTTTTTAGGACTGAGAAGTTATCAGACTAATAATTGTTTTCCTAGTCTGGAGTAGACATGTCGATTCTCTTTAAAAAAAATCGATCTCCGATTCGATTCGAATCGAGCATACTAGAATCGATTCTTGTTCAAATCGAGGATTAAAAGATCGATTTTCGATTAATCGCGCCAATTTCAAACATACCTAATATTATTGATGACCATTTATCGCAAATACAAGTAATTGGATATAAGTTATTAAATTAATAAACATAATATTACGCATATATTCCTCCGAAAGAATAGGTAGAGGTGGGGATCGAACCCAGGATCTTTTGCTTTTTTGCTTGCAACCACTAAACTAATGTGGCAGTTTAAATTTCTAGTCTCACCTAAGTAAGTCAGTCAATAAATTAATCAAATTTTAAGCTTATAATATTTTATTAAGGTTAAATACAAATTTAACAAGCAATTACATTTCCCAGTATTTTAAGTCGAGTGACTTTAAAAAAATTAACTTATCTAATCGCTCAGGATCTAAACGGCTCCTTTCATCAGTCGCAATATTTCCCGCAATAGAAAAAAGCCTTTCACAAGGAACAGATGTTCCAACTATACAGAAGTATTTGTTGGCAATCGGTGTTATTGAGCTGTACAAGGAATTTTTTTGGTGATACCAATATGTAATAGGAGCCGTCGTTTTAAAGTCGACGACAGGCTGTGTTAAATAGTGTTTCAATTCGTCTTGTAAACCTTGTCCTTCACTTTCTACTTGAAATAATTGTAGCTGATTTTTTTACTAATATGTTATGGAATTTCCAAATGTTCGATTCTTCTGCTTTCTCTAGCTGGCATTCAAAATTATTTTCTGGATCTTCATTACTTAATTTATTCTCCAATTGTTTTTTGCATGCTATTCTATCAGAAAAATGAATTTTCTTGAGTCTTGGATGCAGTAGTGTGGTGATAGCTAGCACATGTACTTGTTCCACTGTACCAAATCTCTTCTTTAATTCTTCCGATATTAAATTTTTGGTCGCAGCGCCAACATCTGTTTCTGTCTTCATTGTACTATGTTTTCAAAAGACAGGGAACTATTGGTATAATTTTGCTTGACGTTACAAATTTCTCTACGGTTACTTCTTTTGTCACAGCTTTCATAGGTTTTAAAATATTTATAAGATCTTTGACACCATCTAGTTGACTGGCTGTTAACATAGGTGGAGCTTTCGGTAATTGAGTAATATCGGGGCAAGTAGCACCGATAACCTCACAAACCGAACTAGCTGATAGTAAATTGAATTCGATCGTGTGCAAACTGACTGAATTAATTTGAGTGGTACTGTTACATCATTTTGCGCTTTACGAAGAGCATCAGCTACATTTACATTTTGTTTACAGTATCTAGTTATATCTTTTACAGTATTTAGTAACTGTTTGGCACTTTCAATACCACCTTTTTCTTCAAAAGGTTTTTGAGCTGTTAAATTCAAAGTGTGGGCAAAACACCATAAGTGTTTTTGTTTGCCAAATGCAATTGTTACGGCCTTGACGATATTCGCACCATTATCAGTAACAACTGCTGCAACTTTTTCTGAAGTTATACCCTATTTTGTAGTCATTTTTATTAATACTTGACATAAATACTCAGCATTGTGGGGCTCAGTTAAATAGGACACACCAAAATTTATACTGATTAGTTCATTTTCATATATAAAATGTCCAGTTAAACCCATGTAACTTCTAGTATTATGTGTATCTGTCCAGATGTCTGTAGTTAAACATATTGACTCTACTTCTAAAAGCTGTTCTCTGAATTGCAAAGAAAGAACATCATATTTGTCATCTATCATTTGTGTAATTGTCTGTCGTGAAGGAAGTTTATATAAAGGCACTGCTGTTTTCATTAAGTATGTAAAACCTTCTTTTTCAACTGTATTTAATGGCAATGTATCCTTGCAAATCATTACCATGATAGCATTACTTAGTTGTCTATACTTCTGTCCGTTTACTGAAAAAAAAATTGAAGATATACATTATCACCGCCCATAAATGTACAGTGACCATAATCAACAAAGTAAGTAATTTGTTAGGTAGATAACAAAAAATCTTACCATTGAATACTTTAATATTATTAACACATGAATCCATAGTTAGTTGATTAAGTTTTGATTTTTTCACTGATACTGATGATGACGCTATACTTTCTAAGGCAGAATCATAGTACTCTTTTGAACTGGTCAAACTCAAAACATCATTTATGCCAAATTTTTCCTTAGATGTCGACGTAGTAGCAATATCGTCATTTGTCTGAAAAGAATTGCGTTTTTGTGTTCTATTATTATTTCACATTACAAGTTAAATTCAATAAAAGGATAAAAAAATGCAAGAATATTTCATTTTCAAACAAGCATGCATTAAAAAAAAGGCTAAGGCATATGTTATATTGTAAGGAAAAGGTACAGGTACACACAGTACACACTCCAGTTTCTTTTTTGTCAACACCAACACCAATACCATCACTTGCCACCACCAGTTTCCGTTGACTTACGGACTTAATACATGGATGTCTTCGTAATAAATGGTTGCGTAAATTTGTTGTATTTCCGCATGTTTTGACTTCGGTATGACAATACTTGCATACGCCACTTGATCCCTTTTTTACAAAGTGATACCATGTATCGCTTTTAGTTGACATTTTAGGCTAAAAAAATAACAATACTTTAACAAAAATGCAAACTGCAACGCACGTTTCTCGATAAATCAATTTCAATCTAATCACTTACTATTTTTCAAATTAAAATGAATGCTATATGAACACAATCACGATACTATTTGTTCCATTACTATAAATTTTTACAGTAAAAATAATATTTATCCACAGTATATTTTTGATAAATAAACTCACTCACAAGAATAGGTTAGTTAGAATAGTTAGGTTAGGTTTGAGTGTTTGACGTTTAGAGACGCGCCCGAAAAAATAAAATGGTGCCAACTAGTTGCGGGCAAGTTGGTGACAACTTAATGGCAACTTCTCACTTTGTAACAGTTGGCGACAAATTGACAACAAGTTGGTGTAAAAGTTGGCAGCAATCTACTACCGCATTTGGAAAAGAAAGTTGGTTAAGAAAGTTGGCACCAACTAAGCTACTATTCCAAAAGTTCTCCAACTTATTGCTACCAACTTGGCTACAAGTTGCGGCAGTAACTTTACTACCAAATTGTCTATAACTGGGCTATCAGGGGATGCGTTCAAATTATCGACCAAGTACTATCAGTTGCTTTTGCGTCCGATAACAGCAAAAAAATAATTAATCGGTCCGATTCGGGAGGTTTATAGATCGATTCATTGAATCGATGTAGGGTTCAAAATCGATCTAAAAAATCGATTATATCATTGAAAATAATCGATTTTGAACCGACATGCCTGGGTCCTGGGGTCGGTTCATCTCAAATCAACACGGTTTTATTAATTTTTTTTCATCACCATCTCAGATTTGGTTGTAATTTGGCACACTTTTAGTCTTTGTTAAAACTAAGAAAAATACAAAATTTAATTAAAAAATGTTTATTCCTTTAGGATTTAGAGCTATGTAAAGTTCTCAAACTTTTTTAAAATTATAATTGTAGCTCTCCTAGTTGACTTAGAGAAATGGGAGTGGTGTCATCTTGTTCCTTTTTCTATGTCCTTTTATTTGATATAAAACACAATATATATATATACATATTAAGAGGAAAATATTTTTTTCAAATTCGAACTGAAAATTTTATTTTGAAATTTTAAAAAATGCGTACTTATGTTTTGATTAGTGGATTTTCAGAGTATCATTATGGGATTCCAATGTGTTCACTTGCACTTAAATTGTATTGTGAACCCAGTTTTGACGAAAATGAACAAATAATAGGGTTTTAAGTCAAAATATAATAAGTTTATTATAAAACTAATTTGTAAAGATATTAAAAGCATTTAACATAAGCATAAACAAATATATAATTGAAAATTATAATATTAAACATAGTGAAACGTCCGAGAAATTACTTGCAAATGCAAGAGCCTTCTAGAACTGTTATCTAGTTTCTAGAAAATATAACGAAAAGTGAGGAACGATCGAGAAGAATTCGCTGATGTCTATAAAAGCCGAAGATGGAAATCGTAGGTCAGTTATTGCTGGAATGTGAATGCATGCAGTATTAAATAAATAAGCAAGTGAAGATAAATAAGTGATTAGCACGTGCGGAGTTTTAAATAAATCGAGTGAACGTGACTATCAGCTGTGAAATCCGAGGACGTTATCTTATCTCGTGTTAGTTATCTTAAGTGTTATACAACGGTGATACATAAATTATAGTGTAAGTGTTTTTATTATTAGATTTAATTAGTTCCGTTGATTTAAAAGTATACATATTTCTATAATAAGTAAACGTAGTTTTAATCGTTTTAAATAAATTAGTTTTTAAGTAATAAATTCGTTACAAATTGGTATCAGGTGTTCGGTTTTAAACCCGTGGAAAACGTGTAAATAGATAAAGCTGTTCGCGATTTTTATTAGTGTAAATACCATTAAGTAATCTAATATTGCTTCATAATAAAAACATTGATTGTGACAATAACTCTTAAATTCAAGATTCGCGATAAGCGTGTTTATATAGTGTTTATTAAACTTTTTCTTTTAACAAGTGCGATCGCGATTAGGTTCGTTTCCGTACACTAGTAGTTTAATATTAATAAGTGGATAGTTATTAAATTTTGTGTTATATAAAAACTGCATTTTAAAAAGTAGTGTATTCAAACTTTATATTCGTGTTATATTTAAATTTATGCCGGTGACGCGTTCGCAAGCAGTTAAAATGGATTCAAAAATATTTGAAATTCTCGAATCGATGAATAAAAAAATGGGCGAAAATTCTCAGAAAATGGAAGAAAAGTTTCATGAAAATTCGCAGAAAATGGAAGAAAACTCTAGAAAAATTGAAGAACAGTTTTACCAACCATCTCAGAAAATTGAAGAAAAATTGATGGAAAATTCTAGACGTCTAAAAGAAGAAATACAAACAAGCATAGAAAATCAAATAAAAATTGTTCAAGAGGAAACTCAAACAAAGATGTCAAATTTGATAGAAGAAATATGCAAATCTATGAATGACAAAATAGAAGCAGTAAGAGACTGAAACTGCTTGAAGAAAGAATGAACGAAAATGATTTGCCGTGGTAAAGGAAGCGTCACGAGTGAAGATTTAATAATGGATCATCGAGAAGAAAACACTCACAAGTTCAAAGTTGTACCACCGAATTTTGATGGTAAAGTTCCATGGTCAACCTACTACAAGCAGTTTGAAGCCGCAGCTACTGCTAATGGTTGGAGCAACAAGCAGAAAGCGACGTCTTTAATAGTGTCCTTACGTGGAGAAGCGCTTGGAATTTTGCAAACTGTTCCGGACCACCTGCAAGAAAATTACGAACTCTTAATATCACGATTAGAAATGAGATATGGGGATGCTCATCTTCAACAAGTATACCAGGCTCAAATTAAAAGTCGGGTTCAAAAAGCTGCCGAAAGTCTTCAAGAGTTTGAGGCTGACATCGCCAGACTAACACGGCTTGCGTATCCTACAGCACCGGATACCTTCCTGGAGCAGTTAGCTATTCAAACTTTCGTAGATGGCCTCCGAGACAGCGACACACAGCAGCCCCTCCGGTTAGCTCGACCGAAGACATTGGATGACGCTTTGGTGCATGCTTTGGAGTTTGAAGCAGCAAAACAAGCATCGCAACGAGGTGGTCATAGACTCTGCTGTGCTACAGAAGTACCCGCGCAGACACTGGAAAGCATCGAGGAGATAGCGCGACGAATACTTCGGGAAAGAGGAGTGACAGCTTTGAACTGCGATGAAATAGGCCATGTACGACGGCATCGTACCAAACCTAAGAAGAGGACTAGAAGAGCCCTCGAAAATTTGGAACGAGGCGAGCGAAAGAAACAAAAAGTAATCTCATCTAGTCAAACTCCGGAGGTTACAATCCAAATGGCATCGCCTAGAGAGCAATTGCATAGCATTTATCTCGATGGCAAGATCAATGGGAGAAGCGTCCAGTTACTGGTTGACACGGGAGCGACGAAGACCATCATTCGTCCTGACATGTTATTGGAAAACGAGAAGACATCACCAGTAACAGTACGACTTCGAACGGCGACGGGCGACGAAATACCTACTCACGGACAAGTCAAAGTAACCATTGGTTTGGGAAATGGAGTACTCGACCATCAAGTACTGGTAGCCGACATCACGGAAGAAGTTATCCTGGGAATGGACGTGATAAAGAAGTATGGGTTCCATTTGGATATGAAGAACGATGTCCTGAAGATCGACAATGAAGAAATTCCTTTTCATTCGTCAGAGAAGGCAGCCGTGCGAGTCTTGTTGAGTGAAGACGTGATTCTGCCTGCAAGGACGGAAAGTGTGGTGATGGCACGCCTGGATGGAAGTCTCCGGGAAGGCTACATACGCGCGATTGAACCAATGGAGGGCGGCTTAGTTGAAAAGGGACTATTCGTTGGCAGAACTTTAGTACGAGTAAAGAAGACGATGCCAGTAAGGATCTTAAACATCAACTCAGATCCTGTAACGCTGAAAAAGAAGACCGTGGTAGGCCAATGCACGCCAGTATCACAAATTGTGAGATGCGTGAAGTCGAACGAAGATACGTCGCCGAAGAAGTGTCCACAACATCTATTGGACATTCTTACTACCAAATGCGAAAACCTCAGCCAAGACCAGCTGGCTGAAGTTAAAGTGTTGATCCAAGAGTACCAAGATGTGTTCGCACTGGAGAGTGGCTCCAAAGGAAGAACTAACGTGGTGAAACATAAAATTAATACCGGAAACGCTCGGCCGATACGACAACATCCACGCAGACTTCCTTTGGCGAAAAGAGAAGAAGCCGAACAAATAATTACGGATATGGAGAGAGAAGGCGTGATTGAACCTTCAAGTAGTCCATGGGCATCCCCAGTGGTACTCGTGAAGAAGAAGGATGGATCAACGAGGTTTTGCGTAGACTACAGGCAACTAAACGACGTGACCAAAAAGGACAGCTACCCTTTACCCAGAATTGACGATACGCTAGACACCCTGTCAGGATCACAGTGGTTTTCTACGTTAGATTTAAAGAGTGGATACTGGCAGGTAGAATTAGAACCCAAGGATCGTGAAAACAGCTTTTACGATCGGAACTGGTTTGTGGCACCACTGTAATGCCCTTCGGCCTGTGTAACGCTCCTGCAACGTTCGAGCGTTTGATGGAGACCATCTTGCGCGGATTGTCTTGGAAGACGTGCTTGGTTTACCTGGACGACGTGATCGTGGTTGGAAGGTCGTTTGAAGAACACTTGAACAACTTGAAGGAAGTGTTCCAGAGATTACGTGGGGCTAACCTCAAACTGAGCCCAAAGAAGTGCCACGTATTTAAGAAGGAAGTCCAATACCTTGGCCACGTCGTATCTAGAGATGGAGTAAGGGCTGACCCAGACAAAATCCGAGCAGTGCAAGCATGGCCAAGACCGATCGACAAACATCAGGTCCGAAGTTTCCTTGGGTTGTGCACTTATTATAGAAGATTTGTACCCGGATTTGCCAATATTGCCAAACCATTGACAAAATTAACCGAAGAAAAAGCAGAATTTAGATGGAATGAAGACTGCGAAATTTCTTTTAATCAACTAAAACAGACCCTAGTCACTTCGCCGATTTTGAGTTATCCACGAGAAGATGGAAAGTTTGTTTTGGATACCGACGCAAGCAATATGGCCATAGGCGCGGTCCTTTCGCAGGTTCAAGATGGACAAGAAAAAGTTATCGCGTACTTTAGCAAGGTTTTGTCCAGGCCAGAAAGGAATTATTGCGTGACTAGGAGGGAGTTGTTAGCAGTCGTTAAGTCCATCAGAACATTTCTACAAGTATTTGTATGGACGAAAATTTTTACTGAGAACAGATCACGCCGCTTTAAAATGGCTACTGCAGTTCCGTAACCCAGAAGGACAAGTGGCAAGATGGATCGAAAGACTGCAAGAGTATGACTACGACACAGAACACCGTGCCGGAAACAGTCATCGGAACGCTGATGCCTTGTCTAGAAGACCATGTCCGGCGGACTGCAGCCATTGTTCGCGACTGGAAGAAAAAGTCGAATGCCTCCGGAGAACTGCTATGGTTGATGATGAGTGGGAACCTGAGCGGTTACGTCGCGAACAAGAAGACGATCCTGAAATAAGACTACTCCTGGACTGGAAAGAAAACGGCCGACGACCAACCTGGGAAGAAGTGAGTGCTTTGGGCAAAAATATCAAAGCGTACTGGGCGCAGTGGGACTCCTTGATAGTAGAAGACGGTCTTCTTAAGCGATCCCTAGAAATGCCGAGGGCACGGGAAACAGACTACAGCTGGTAGTGCCGAAGAGCAGGGTGACCGAAGTGTTGAAGCTTCTCCACGATGGGACATCAGGAGGACACTTTGGCATTAAGAAGACGTTGGGTAAAGTGCGAGAACGATTCTACTGGATGAACTGCAAAGAGGACGTCATGAAATGGTGCCGTAAATGCATAGTCTGCGCTTCAGGAAATGGTCCAGCGAGAAAGCGCAAAGCACCCATGAAACAATACAACGTAGGAAGCCCTTTGGAAAGAGTAGCGA
Organism: Aquatica leii; assembly: GCA_035610365.1. Taxonomy (NCBI): domain Eukaryota; kingdom Metazoa; phylum Arthropoda; class Insecta; order Coleoptera; family Lampyridae; genus Aquatica; species Aquatica leii. Next base: position 19,776,384 of record CM069435.1, read on the forward strand.
TTGACATCGCAGGGCCGTTCCCAGAATCCGATTCGGGAAATAAATACATCTTGGTGGCGATGGATTATTTCACGAAATGGACGGAGGCTTATGCCATACCCAATCAGGAAGCAGCTACAGTCGCAGACGTATTAGTAAAGGAGTTTTTCTGCCGGTTTGGAGTTCCGTTGGAATTACACTCCGATCAAGGCCGCAATTTTGAGTCTGGGCTGTTTCAAGAAGTTTGCCGACTGTTAGGAATTAAAAAGACTAGGACAACGCCTCTCCATCCTCAGTCTGATGGCATGGTTGAACGGATGAATCGAACAATGGGCAAGTACTTAGCCAAGGTAGTGCCGGAACATCAAAGAGACTGGGATCAGTACTTGCACCTCTTCTTAATGGCGTACCGATCATCCGTTCACGAAAGCACAGGTCAAACACCATCCTGTGTCATGCTCGGTCGTGAGATAAGATTACCATGCGATCTTCAATTTGGACGAAGACCGGAAGAAGAAGTCGCTGGAGCAGATTACGTCAGCAAGCTGGCAAAGAGGCTAGACGAAGTACATGAAGAGGTTCGTAAAACACACAAATTGCCAGCGACAGGATGAAAACAAGATATGACGTCAAGGCGCAAAATGGTGGGTTTCAACCTGGCGATATGGTTTGGTTGTATAACCCTCAAAGGAGACGTGGTTTGTCGCCGAAGCTGCAAAGGCAATGGGAGGGCCCCTATGAAGTCGTGCAGCGTATTAACGACGTTATATACCGCATCCGAAAACCGCCCAGAGGCAAGCCAAAAAGTGGTCCACGTCGATCGTTCAGCCCCCGTTTGCTGGCGATAACCACAATCCGCAAGTTCAGGTCCGAACCAGAGTAATAAGTAGCAGAACCAGGAATCCAATCGAAGAAATGGAGTTCGAAAAGTTTATGAACTTATACGGAGGTTCTGGAAAAGCTAGGTTCGGAGTTACCACCGAGGAACAACAAGATCTGTTCCAGACACAAAAAGATTACGCCATCGCACATTGCGTGAGCGAGGACCTTGACATGTCCAAAGGGGTTGCAGTCGTGTTTAAAAAGAAGTTTGGGCAGCTAGATGAATTACGAAGACAGCAACCGGCAGTCGGAAAGGTTTTAGGACTACGTGGTGACGGACGCTTCGTTTTCTATCTAGTCACCAAGAAATACTCACGTGTCAAGCCGTTATACAAAGATCTGTGGCGAACATTATGGAGTCTCAAGAGACAAATGGAGTTCCATCATGTTAAGAAATTGGCAGTACCCAAGCTTGGTTGTGGCTTAGACCAACTGAATTGGAGGACAGTTCGAAACATGTTGGAGGTCGTCTTCCGAGGAGCAGGCATTCAAGTGTTGGTCTGTAGTTACCAACCGAGGAGAGTATTGGGTCAGGAAAAGTCCATTGACTGTTACTTCTATGGTCAAGGAAGTTGCCGAAATGGAGGAAGCTGCCGCTATCGCCACGATCCCTTTTACCGGTGTCACATCCAGTCTCCTGTTCTGGGACAGAACAGTCCTAAGAAGGGGGCAGTGAAACGTCCGAGAAATTACTTGCAAATGCAAGAGCCTTCTAGAACTGTTATCTAGTTTCTAGAAAATATAACGAAAAGTGAGGAACGATCGAGAAGAATTCGCTGATGTCTATAAAAGCCGAAGATGGAAATCGTAGGTCAGTTATTGCTGGAATGTGAATGCATGCAGTATTAAATAAATAAGCAAGTGAAGATAAATAAGTGATTAGCACGTGCGGAGTTTTAAATAAATCGAGTGAACGTGACTATCAGCTGTGAAATCCGAGGACGTTATCTTATCTCGTGTTAGTTATCTTAAGTGTTATACAACGGTGATACATAAATTATAGTGTAAGTGTTTTTATTATTAGATTTAATTAGTTCCGTTGATTTAAAAGTATACATATTTCTATAATAAGTAAACGTAGTTTTAATCGTTTTAAATAAATTAGTTTTTAAGTAATAAATTCGTTACAATAGGTTAAGAATATTCAATTAAGTTGGTTTACAACTATTTCATTTTATTAATTAAAATACATAAGCCTATTGTTTTAGATTATTATCAACTTTTAATACACCTTGTAGGAAAACAATTATTTTAGTGAATTAGGTGTCTGTCCAAAAGAGGCCTGCACATTTTCATGTCACAACTGGAAGAGTAGACTGAGATTAGAAAGCCATTAGTAGTTAAGACTCTGAGTTTCATGTCATGACAAGTTAGTGCCTGACTTTGTCTTGGCTTTGCTAGACATCAGTTGATTAGTTGTCCTGGGAGAGTGGTAGAGTGCACATGGTTGTGGTTATTAATTGTGCGGTGTTATTTTATATTTTATTCCTCAAATTTTTCTTTTATTTCATAATGTGTGAAGGAAAATAAGTAGTACATAGTGTATATAAAGTGAATTCAATAAATAATAGTTTTGCCAAATAAGATTCCTTTAGCGTTTTGTTGGTAAGTTGTAATATATAAATACCCAAACATTTTATTTACTAATAATAAGCTATATTTTGGAATTGCTGAAACAGTTTTATTTTTTTAATATTATGATTTGTAAATTATACAAGCAATAACTGGCTTTTTACTAAATTTTAGTAGGCTAAATTCTTGAAGTATTTGTTTTTATTTGTTTAGTATGGATTCTTATTTGGCATTGACTATTACTTAATATTATTTACAGTTCATTGGACCTTCATGAGTTTTAATAAATATGTACAGTTGTGTGTGATAAGTGACTTCAAATATGGAGAAGCATTGGTTTCAGGTTATACAATGTGTTAATCCTTTAAAAAAAAAGATTCTGTAAGAGATAAAGAAAACTAGGGAATGTAACTGAGTGGTTCCTGATTTGCCGGAAACTTCTAAAATATGTGATGCATGCCGAAAGGAAATAACTGTTTTAAAAGAACAAAAAGAAAGAACCTGATCCAGGCTCGGTTACTGATCCAACTTTTAATGTCCCAACTACGTCCTCACATATTGTAGAGACTCTTAATACACCCTTAAAAGAACTTGGAGAATCACCAATTGAGGTTAAAAAAATAAAATCAAAGCATTACTCTGGTAAAAAAATAAGAAAGATAGAATCTTAAATGAGGCGAACATTATTTCCGCATTCTTAAGTGTTCTGATGATGAGCCAGAAAAACTTGAATCTTCTGTACTCAGTAATGTAATAGCAAATTTTTCAAGTGCACATAGCAAAAAAAAGTCATGATATTAACTTGTTTACCAGAGATATGGAGTGTACGTAAAATAATGCGAGAATTTAATATACCTAACTATATGGCAAGGCAAGCAAAAAAAACTTCTGTTCTGATCAAAAACGGGGTTAAAGTCTATCACAAGAAATAATAGAAACAGTGTGTTTGTTCTACGACAGCGATGACGTAAGTAGAGAAATGCCAGATAAAAGAGACTGTATTTCCGTGAAAAATCGAAATGGAACCAAAACTACAATTTAAAAAAGATTGATTTTATGTAACCTGCAGGAAGCATACATTCTTTTCAAAGCAAAGTATCCTGAGATGAAAGTAGGATTTTCAAAGTTTGCGGAGTTAAGGCCGAAACAGTGTATTTTGGTAGGAAAAAGTAGTACACGCTCAGTTTGCGTTTGTCTATCCACCAAAACGTCGAACTAATGATCGAGAATGCCCGTTTAGGAACATTAACTAATGGAGAATTTGCAACGTACAAATATTTTCTGTCTCAAATGTTATGCAATCTTCTTTCCATTGATTGTATCATGGGAAACTGCCATTCTTGCTCAGGAACTAATCAAATAACAGAAACTTTAGAGAATGTTTTTGAGGAAAATTTGATTGAAAATATAACTTTTCGGCAATGGATTGCAGTGGATTGGTGTAACCTTGAGACAATACAAAAAAGGTCAACTAAGTTTATTGAGATGCTATGCGACAAACTTGGTCAGTTAGTTCGCCATGATTTTATAGCGAAACAACAAAGCTCGTTTATGAATGAAGTAAAAGAGACATTCAAAGAAAATGAATGTGCAGTTACATTAGGCTTCTCAGAAAACTATGCTTTTGTAGTTCAAGACGAAGCACAACGCTACTACTGGTCAAGTGACTATGTAACAATGCACTCTTTTGTAGTTTATTATAAATAAAATGATAAAGTCGAGATAAAGTAAAACATGTCAGCTATGTTATTACATCTGAATGTCTGAACCGTAATACAACAGCTGTCTACTGCTTTCAAAAAAAGCTCATGCAGTTTTTGAAAAGTTACTTTCTGTTTGATGTTGAGAAAATATCTTGCTTTTGCGATGGAAGTGCAACTCAATATAAAAATAAAAAGAATTTTTCTAATCTGTGTTTCCATAACCAAAATTTTGGAATAGAAGCAGATGGCAAAAGGCCGTGTGACGGAATTGGTGGCAAAGTTAAAAGGTTGGCTGCAATGGCGAGTTTACAGACACCTTATGAAAATCAAATCCTTACGCCTCAACAACTTTTTGATTGGTCTATCCAAAACATTAAAACTGTTAACTTTGAGCTTGTTAAGCAAGAAGAGTGTAAAAGTTTTTAAGTAACCGGTTTGAAAAGGCACAGACCATAAAAGGAACTCAACAGTTCCATGATTTTTTACCAATCAAAGACAACATGACCCAAATCAAAGTGAAAGTTTTTTCGCATGACACAAAATTCATTGGCAGGCGTTATGTAACTGTTACATATAACAGTAAATGTTGACTAGCGTGTGTGTTAGATAAAAATGAAAGTGAAGAGGAACTAAAAGTCACATTTTTGCAACCAGCTGGTCGTTCCTTATTTTTTTCATGTCCAAGTGGAAAACCTGACATTTTGTGGGCATCTTTAAATTTAATATTATTAAATACTGCTTATTAAAATGTTTTGCTGTTATTTTTGAGTTCTAGATCCTAACTTAATTTCATACAATTTATTTGAGGTATTGACAAAATTTAAAACTTCAGGTAATTTATTGAAGAACATGAAATAATTCTATACAAACTTCAGTAAAAAGTAAGGTATATTCTTTACCTAAGTTTAATATTGTAATTTATATTAGTATATAAAAACTTATTTAAGCTTGTTTGAATTGCTTTTAAATTTTTTCCCATTAGTTTTATTTAAAAAAAACTATGTTTTGACTAAAAACTTAATTATTTGTGCATTTTCGTCAAAATTGAGTTCACAACACAATTTAAATGCAAGTGAACCCCTTGGAATTCCATGAGACTTTGAGAATTCACTTATAAAAACACAATAAAAAACATGTTTTTTTGAAAATTTTTAAAAGTACGCATTTTTTTTTAATTTGAAAATACAATTTTCAGTTCGAAAAAAGCAACAAAGCAACTCCCATCTCTCTAAGTCAACTAGGAAAGGTACAATTACAATTTAAAAAAAAAGTCGAGCGAGCATTATTTTGCGTTTTTTGAGAACTTTACATAGCTCTAAATCCTAAACAGGTAAATTATTTTTCTACAAAATTTTATATTTTTCTTAGTTTTGACAAGACTACAAGTATGTCAAATTTCAATCAAATCTTAGATGGTGAAAAAATTCTTGTGTTGATTTGACATGGACTTTATATTATATTCATTATTTGAATACTTGAAAACTGCTCTTGAAAACAACTGTTTACATTTCTCAAGAGGCCGCTTTTTAGGGTAATTTTTGTGTATAAGGGGATGTGTATCAAGGTTGATTTTTGGCATAATAATAAACCTAACTAAGTAGCTTCTATTAAAAGTACTCTTAATTATGATATATTTGTTCCTTATAATATTATAAATTTTTAAACTTCAATTTTTTTAAATTTTTTGTTAACTTTAGGCTTTAATATCTTTTCAAAGAAATCTGCTAGTATCACACATTTAGTCTTTGTAAGATTTTTTTAATCGTTTTAAGAGCTCTACTTTGAACTCTTGGGACAAAATGATGACTTTTGAGATTTTGAAGATGGTTCACTAAACATTCCAAGAATTCATCTCAACTTTTGATTACTGTTATCATTTCTGACTTGTCAGTTTTTACTCATTGCTTGAATTCCACGTTTTCAGACAAACAATCTTCTTTGTCTGATTCGTTGAACACGTCAAGTAATCTTTGTGTACCTGGACATTTATTGCAAATATTCATCATACAATCATGGTTATTTATGTCACAAACAATGAGTTCCATCACATCTTTGTAAGAAACTCTTCCATCAACCATTATCTTGATGAAAAAGGCACTACAAGTGACTATATTTAAGAAAAATCAGTGCTAGATGTACCTACGCGCACCATTTAGTCAGTAAAATTACCAACTTTCAACCTAATATATGTTTGACGAAGTCTGTATTTACAATCAATTTCACTCCGTATATACTTTATTAGATTTTTTTATGAAAATCGTAACTAGCACAGTTAGTTGGAACTTCTTATTATTATTCTGACATTATTGTCCTCTCATTGGTAAACGATTAGATCGTTACTTCACTTGAGGCAAAGTAACGTTACACTATTCCGTTTTCTGAGCTATAAATTCTCAGCAATGGGGAAAAGAAGAGAGCACTGTCACTAAATTGTTTTTCTCAGATTGCTTCCCAGTCTTCCGCTTTTTTTTCTCTGCTACCAGTAGGGAAGATATTTATGCCATTCTCTTTTTTTGTGGTTTTGCGCGTAAAAGCGATGCGTATGGCACCTTGTTAGAAGAAATTCGAATATAATGGGGAAGTAGAGATATAGATAAATGAGATAAATAGTACGTTATATGCATAACAAAGTGTAGTTTTTATTTATCTGTGTAAAATATTTAAGAATTTTATATTATTCCTCTGTAATTTTCTTTGCAATTTTTTAAGGATCATCGAGCTGGTTTTGAATAGTAGCACCCGGTCAAATTGCATTAGATTTTTGAAATGCACTAAAAAATTAGATAAAACAGCGTTTTGTTATATCAGGAATACCGGAAGCTAAAGAGTGTTGTGAGACTGTGATACAGTGGAATCACCGGAAGCATTTTGTTTGTAAATTAGGCTTCTAACCACAATAAGATTATTTGACTGGTTGTAAATGTCGGAAATAACACGCGTAGAATAATAAAATAGAATAGTAATTTGCTTTTAATGACTGTTGTTAGTTGTTATTTATTTTATTGTACACGTAAAGCATAATAAATCAACTGTGCTTTTGTAAAAAAAAATGCAACTTCTTGCCGTTGCACAAGAAAAATTATACGCCTCTCTAATTTCTACATTTCCATCTGCTCTTTCGTTCATAATCAAATTTGCAGTGTCACTAGCATTTGTAGTCTGAAATATAGTTTGCCTCCACAAACTTAAAACCTAGGTAATGCATTACCATAACATGATAAATGGTTTGGATTGTTGGTTCCTTCATTTGCACTTTGCACAGTAATATCGAAAAGTTTTCTTAATGCTATATGTATAAAGTAAAACGTTTTGGATCCGACATGACTAGATTTATGTCGCTTTTGCAAGTGTTTTTTGTTCTTCTATTCCTTAATTGATTAGTTTGCATTATTGAAGATGTGTTAAAAACTCAACGCGTTCATTAATTCTTCTGGGAACTACAACGCTATAATCGAAAGATTATTGTTGGTATTACGACTGGATTTTTATTATAAATTGTTTTAACCGACAGCTGGTTAAATCTGTGGTAAAGATTAATTGATATCTATTTGTTCTTTATCTTTTTGTAATTATACTACTTTAGTTATAAAAAATAAAATCTAATACAGTACACGTCGCTTAATAGAATCACATTGGGACTTAGGGTATTTGATAACAATAACCGAATGATATAGAAATCAATATAAGCAAAAAATGTCTAATAAAAAATAAAATTTTGAACCATATAAATCGAAAATTTCGAATCTGTTGCATTAAATAGTTTGTTGACAATAAAAATAAATCTAAACTAATGTTGATGTTTAATTTACTGTTCTAAGAACTACACATTTCTTGTCAGTAATTTGCTGACACTAAAAATAAAAATAAATACAAAATAATGTTATCACATAAGACGTAGTTAAATTAAGTTGTTATTCTAAGAACTAGACATTTTTTCTAAGTTAATTCTCAAAGATAGCAGATGTTTAAATTTTTCATTCTAAACAAGTGTATTGTGAAAATTCAGCTAAAAATTAATGCAAACTAAGTTATTGTTCTCGTATAGAAACAAACTTGATAATATAAACCGAAATTATTGTTTAATAAAGTGATAACATAACCCGGTTAATAACATTATCCGTGATTCCAATAAGCGGCGTGCACTGTAATTATATAACAGTAAGAAATTATTTCGATGTTTTTTGCCACCTTTACAAATACACGGATTCGTAAAAATACGTTAATATAATTGAAATACCCAAGAGATAAAGTTAAGCCACATTCCACAAAAATGTACAGAAATTACATGCTTGGCTAAATTGAATTGTGAGCGAAATCGACGTTTGTAAGCCTGATGCACTAGTCAAATATTGAAACTGTGAGACATTTGTTTTGCGAGGTTTACGTTATTTGTGTTTTTATTCAATTATTCTTCTTCTTGCCAAAACAGTCGTTTTCCAGACAGTTATTTAAAACATTGAAAGAAGGTAACACAAATATTTGGTTATTTACAACTTTGATGTATTATGTGTGAATCTGGTTTTACAATAAAAGACTCAATTAATTCGTGGGAGGTGGCTTAGCTTTATTTGCTGAGCATTTCATTTGTAGATTTTCAGATCTTTCTATTATCTGTTTTATTTCACCGTACGAACGTATATATTGTTTGTGATGTTCTGAAATATATTTAATTAACAAACGGGAATAATCAATATAAGATAATTTGAAAGTGTACCTTTGTTTTAGTAAACAAAGAAAATGTTTGTTACAAATGTCATTTAGTCTGGTGCACGGAAATAGCTATTTCAAGAAAGTACTCGAGCTACGTTTACACTATCATATCTACTATTTGTTTTATTATTTGTTCTCAATTGTTAAACAAATATGTTTAGCTATTCCCAGTAAATTTATTTTACAATTTATGGAATTTTTATATCGGTGTATTTAGTATTCATTATCACAATCGGTTGGCGTTGATGTAAAATGTTATTGTAGGAATAGTAGGTACATACTAGATAAAGTGATGCTAATAATGTAACGTATATTCTTGGCAACTCTACATTTAGACTAACTGCCTAGTCACTGTACTTGTACTTCTTGTTTTTGGTGTTTTTCGAGTTACGTACGTTTTACTTAGAAATTTTGCTGTTTTTTTCTATAGTATTTATGATTAAACTGAGAAATGCATATTAACGTATTTCTTTCGAAACGTATTTGTAATATTTATTATTAATCACGATAAAAGTATTGTATTCATGCTGTTTTTAATTTATACGATAACACGTTGTGTCAACTTAGCGTATCTCCTGATAACTATTGACGAATAGTGGCGATGGAAAACAGATGTGCAATAAGAATAATAGCACTATACAAATACAAACATCATAAAGATACATGCACTAATAAAAGATAAAGAGGAAAAGGGAAAAAGAGTTCATTTTAACGATAATAGAAAATGAAGTAAATAGTTCAGTAAGTACAATGAATTAAATTAAAATGGCAGCAATAAAAAAAAAAAATTGTAATCATTAACATACAATTTGAGCATACAGAAATTGACAGCATCACAAACAAAATTTATACAGGGAAGAGTATGTAGTCTTAGATTAATATTCACTCTTAAACAGATACAAGCAAACTGTTATCGCCAATTACGTTACACGTTGTCTTCATACAAAACAATTGGAAGAGAAATTACTGTACCAAACGCAGAACATTGTAAAATGCAATGTACTGTGCCATATACAGTTGCAGTGGTAAAAGAAGTAAGAGTCATTCTCAAAAACCCTGTTTAATGCGTCAGAACAAATTATAAGAGATATTGGAATAAATACAAAAAAAGAATAACCAATAACAAAAATATTTAAAAAGAAAACAATAATAGAGACAGCTTATAAGCGTTAGGCTTAGCTCGCGTTTTAATGGAATACTCAGACTTGACAGGCTTAGTCTCTTCTTGTGAGTTATAACAAGTTCACCTTGGGCTTTACCGTTAGCAGTCTTCTCGGTTCATGTTAGATGACTGTTTCTTCATTTCTTCAGCTTCGCGAATAAGCCTAGTAAAGTAGAAAATAGTTGTAGCCAGCACTTTTGTTTTATCAAAGTTTAGCATGTGTCCTTTTTTCTACACGTCTTCATCCACTGTGATTTTGTTACTTTGCGGTGTTTGCAATCAACTATATGTTCTTTTACTTTAACTTGATTGTCCGTCCTTTCTGTCTTTATAAAATCTATCTACAGGAACAAGAAATTTTGTAGACACACCGATCCTTTGTTTATCTTTTGCAGATCTAAACTAATTTTTTAAAGTATTCTTGGTCGTGAAGACTGTTTTGATGTTAAAGCGACGTCACTAATACTTCTTTCATCAATGAGAAACTACAATGTTTTTTAAACCAGTTTGGATTCACAAACGACGAAGGCCAAGTTTAACTCCTGGTTTTGCCTCACAAGGAAAAACTAGAACTAAGCCAGTAAACTCTGGGTGTTCCATTATGACGCATATAATATAAACCATAGGTTCGTAACGGGGGCGGTACCGCCCCCTAGTGAGCGCTAGAACTTTTAGTGAGGGCGGTGGTTCCAAAGGTATATGGGGGGCGTTCGCGGTGTACCTACCTAATTAGAAATTGAACATAATAAAATACTTTGAAAATATATCTATTTTCATGAAAAAACATTTTATCTAGCCGTCTAAAATGTTTATCTTATTATTATGGCGTAAATAAACATTAAAACATTTAAATAAGCATTAAGTATAAACAAAGACGTGATTTACGCAATCAAGCATGTTTCGACAAAAATACGGAAACTTGTAACAACCTGTTTGCAGAGCAAGTGCACCGGGGCACCGCAAACAAACAAAGGCATACAAGTAGTTGCGTGCTCGAAATCAAATCAAATGTATTGAAATCGTAACAAATTGTGATTTTAAAATGTCTGAAACTAAGAAGAAATGTCGGCAGTACAATATTGAGTATTTCAAATATGGATTTACGCAATCTCCAACAAACTAATTATTACCTATGTGTTTAATATGTCAAAAAATTTTTCAAATGAAGCCATAGAGCCTTTTTAGGCTCCCAAGAGCATTTGAATAAAATACATGCTGATAAAAAGGACAACGATTTATCCTATTTTCAAGGACTTGAAAAGAAACCTTTAAAACAAGCAACTATATCACACATTTGGCATCGTGTTCTAAACAAGAAAATGATAGACTTTGTGCTTCATATAATATTTCATTAGTAATCGCAAAAGCGGGAAAACCACACACAATTGGTAAGGAATTAATTAAGCCAGCAGTCAGAGAGGTAATCGAAACTGTTCTTCCTTCTAAGACACCATGAGATATCATAAAAAAATTCCATTGAGTAATAATACATTGCAAAAAAGAATAGATGAAGTCGCTGAAGACGTTGAACTCTCATTATATGATTACTTGAAAACTTCCAAATTTTCCATTCAACTCGTTGAATCAAATTTACCAAATAACGTAGCACTACTTTTGGCTTACGTCTGATTCATAAAAGAGGAAAAAAACATTTCTGATACGTTATTATACGTTAATATTGTTATTAATAGACGATCGACGAAAAAAAATATTTAATGACGTTAATTTACAATTGCAAGGTGAAGAGTTGAATTTAATAAAAACAAAAAACGTCATAGCTGCTTTTGTGGGAAAACTTATTCTATTCAAACAAAATCTAGGAAGAGGTGAATACAGCCACTTTCCGACTTTATCAGCATTATCGGTAAAACAGGAAGATTTACTTACTTACTGCCAACACCTGGACGCTCTTTATGCTGATTTTACAGAGCGATTCTAGGATATTTTAAATATGAATATACCAAGCTGGGTTTTAGACCCTTTCGCAAATGCAGCTACAGCAGAATCATCAAATTTAGAAGAACTCGTAGAACTCACAACTAATGAAGAATTAAAAGTAAAATTTAGAAATGGATACCAACAGTTCTGGTTTCAAAAATCAATATCAGCTCTTCACCGTGGATTGTAGGAAATAGTACAGAAATTTTTAATTGCGTTTTCTTCATCATATTTGGCTGAGCGTGGGTTCAGTGCAGTAGCTAATTTACTGTCTAAGAAAAGGAATAGACTACAAATGTTTCAGCTTTGTGTATTGCCTTGCATTTGTTTGTTGAGTTATAATTTTGTTCTAACACTTTGTATGGTCTTTGTCTGAATTAAATGTTTTTATTATAATATGCTTTTGTATTTTTAATTAATTAATAATCACACGACCACGAGGAGCAGGATTAGAGAGAGAGAAAATTATTTTTTAGTTTGTGATTATAATAGACAGACATAAAATTGGTATAATTAACTATTATGTAAAAGTGGGCGTTCGAATTTTTTTTGTAAAGGGGCGGTAGTCCATAAACGGTTGGGAACCTATGATCTAAACATAGAAAACTGTGAAACCTTAAATAAAATCCTATAATAATAGGGACAGTAAAAGAAATATCGATCTACGCTTCAGACATTTTAAAAAAGAGAATTATTTACGGAGGAAGGAAGGATCAATCAATCAGGACTCTCTTTAAAATGATCAAAAACCATGATAGGAAGCGATAGAGGAAGATTTTAGATTTTTCACGACGTCGCGTGAGAGATATTGTACTAAGAGGAACGTTATATTTTTTAAGAATCTTTATAATATACCTTAGTACTTCACCGCTTTCTATCATTGACTACTTTTCTTATATAACAAAAAGTTATTTTCAACAAATAATTTATTGCAGCGTTTCTGTTACTAATATCTAAGGTATCATCTTCTGCTATGCACAAAGGAGGATATCTACGTATGAGATATAAGTGAGAACATTATTAGGTTTGAAGTTCTGGCTCAAACTTTTTAGTTTTTCTAAGCTTCTAAGCTAAGCTTGAAAGTATTATTAACATCAATCTATTCTATATACAAATCAATATGAAATGGGGTATAATACACTGAGAAAAAAAAATTGTATCTAATATTAAAAAAATTATCTATAATATTATGTGTAGTTTTTGAATAGGCGCCAAGTACATTAACTTATATTTTATACTACAACAAACTAATATGTGCTGAATTATATACCATATTATATGGCAGTAATACATAATACAACAACAAAACGTCTTATATAGTAACACTATGTTGTTATAAGTTTGATTACAATATTTCTATAGGCCCAAGTACTATGTTGTTATAGGTACAACCACAACGTTGTTGTAAATATAACCACTACGTTGTTTTCGATGTAACCACCACATTGTTGAAAATCTAATTGCATTGTAGTTTTATTAAATATTTAATTTAAACGCTACGCATTTTTTATTACAAATTAGTAGTAGTGGCAGCAGAAATAAAATACTTTTTTTTAATAAAAACTGGTTTATTCTATAGATACTTTAACAAAAACATAGTTATAAAAATACACCGTACAAAAACATATAAGTAAATAGTATTAGAAAATTCTATATATGATGAGGCGTAATAACAAATTTTTTTTGACATTTTTCTACATATAAACATGGTACATGGCAATATAAATCTATTGATCTTACAACATAGAAATTATTTGTGTTTGCAACTACATATCCGTGAAAATGGGAGTCGAAATACAAAATGTGCAGATTTTCATAAATTAAGTAACAAATTTCATCTTGATCTACTACTATACCGTGAATAACACCAAAATTAAAATCACCTTTACTGTTATTATCTTCCGTTTCAATACCAATAATAGATTTTTTTTTAACTTAAAACCATTTATTTCAATTCAGTTATAAAAGGTTTGTTTCACTAATGTATTTAATAAATTCTGAACAGTTGTATGAGATTTAAATGTGTCACATTTTATAGTAGACATTTTTCCATATGTAACATTACTTATATAAGTTGATAACAAATTACTAATAAAACTTAATTGATGCTTTATACATAAAGATTTTGTTATATTAATTCTAGAATTTATAACAGCAGAATTTATTTTAAATTTTCTGTGATTTGCTTCAAACCGCATACATCAGGATAATAAATAAATAGGACCAGACATTTGAAATATGATTGGGTAATGAAGTAAAATGTGAGTTTTAAATGTAAGATGGGTTTTTGTTAATCGTAAGTATACTGTATTATGTTCTCTTACCAAATCAGTAATTGACTGATAGCATTCTTTCTGAAGTTTTTTTGAAGATTATATCTAAAAGTTTTCTTAGTATTAAATCAAGTTTCCATTCTGATGAGTCGCTAGGAACTAAGTCACCTACGAGTATGCCGAAATATCGACTCATAAATAACATTTTAGAAGGAGAACATTTTAGTTTACCATGCAACAAGTCGTCTAGTTTAAATTCAGGTGGTATATTAATATCATCAACGTGCACGCAGAAATAATAATATATGATTCCTTATGAATCAAGAAAAAAACAGTAGTGCTGTTTTATAATTTTCTTTTTTGTAATTTGTTGACTAAAAATCCAGCTACTTATATACAACCTGGCCTTTTAATGAGTTAATATAATTACTTTTTCTAAGTATTCCTGCAGCCTTCGTTTTAATTTCAGTTGAAGACCGACGGCTGGTACCAACTTTTCAATGTAAGTTTCATTTAATAAAGCAAAAGATTCTTCATCAATCTTATGTTCTAAAAAAATTAACTATAGTTAATATATGTTCTTTCACATCGATTTAAAATTACAATAGTTTATAGAACTATACTTAGTAAGCTTAAAATAAACGTGACCGGTGCAATTGTTTTTTAAAGGTACCACCCCATACAGCACAAAAATAGTGTAACATAAATCTCGCAAATATTAATAAGAAAAAGAAAGTTTTATAGGTGGAAATAAGTTATGCCATTTGTGCTGTGTTTTCCGTTTTTAATCAAAACTAACAAACAAAAATAAATTAGGCCTGTTAGCAAGTACCTTAATATCTGCAAGGTACGCGAGGAATCAGACATTACAAATTAATTACAGAATACTTTTAAATAAGAACAAAGCCGAACTTTTTTATTAGAAACGTATGTAATCAATTAGCTGCAATAACTAATCTATATAAATAATGTTTTTGCATACCTGTAAATATTGGAATCAAGTCTGCTAAATCCCATTGATTCAACTTTTCTTCCATAGTTAAAACCATAGGTTATAACGATACACAAACTTAAACAGCACAAATATTAAACTGCAACAGTTGGATAAAAAATGAACGCACTTCTATATCAGGTACTCTAAAAATAAAATTTGCAAGTCGACAATCGCGAGCGAAAGATATAACAATGTTTAGATGAAACCTGGGACAGTATAACCTAATGATTCAGCAACTCTAATGATGATGTAATAATACATTTAAAGTATAATATCATTCAGGCAAACGGCTTTTAAACAGATGATAATAAGTTTCTCAGCGAATTTATAAACTATTTAGGTATTTAATAATATTGTAAAGTAATTGATTGAAATAAAGTATCGTAAGTACCGTAACTGATCATGAAAATTTTAGCATTCGGATTTCCCAATTTCTGTATATATGTATAAGTATAGATATCTATTTGATCTTGAAATCTTTTCGATATCTTATATTGAAAACATACTTTTCAATTAAGGATTTTTTATTTAACGTATGTGCTTTACCTAATACACCTACATAGGTTTTCTTCACTGATAACCAAATTTTAGAATCAATAATACATCGTATTACTTCGCCATGTGTGTTATTATAAACGCAGTAATTAAAGAAAATGTGTTACATATAAGTATAAATAACATCGTCTAAAAGTTTATAATTTTTCTCTATAACATTGTAGTTATATTTACCTGCCAACTTAATTACTATTTTGTAGTGTTAAATTTTAACAACCGTAGATGTTTACGGTTTCATTGTAAGTCATCATTAGTACTGCAATTTATTTTAGTGTAAAATAAAAACAAACTAACACGTCATTTTGTATTAACGCGTTTCTTCTTTTTTCTCAGTGTAGTTTTATCCATAATCACAGCTGCAGTTATAACTAATAAAATAAGAAAAAAACCTATTGAAATACTAAGATATTGGGCCGTAAGTATAACTTCCTAAATTTTACTTAGTTACGACCAAATCAGTCTTACAACACTTACACTTACAACCAATAATTTTTAGCAAGTCACTAGTTAATGGTTTTGAATTTTGACAATTTGAAATTGATCTAGCATAATTGTGAAATGGAACTAAAGAAAACTTATACTATATAATGTCAGAAAGTTTATATATAAAAGTTAAAATGAATAAAACGCAAATAACAGTTAACGATAAAAACAAAAACAGTTTTTTTACTATTAATTATTCTTATTTTGCTGTTACTGGCAATTCTTTCCAAAAAGAAAATCTCAGTAATTCTATCCCTTTTTTTCAATATGGGAGTTCTGCTGCTGAAATTCAAACAGTAATAGTAAAATGCTGGAAAACAAACAAAAACCATACTGTTCTAACTCTATTGTTTACATTAAAAAAATAAATCAAAATATGCCTAAACACAGTGAAGTAACGCTGAAAAAAAACAAAATGTAGTTATAAGAAACCTAGTATATAGAAACGCTAGTAGAAAATTATTGATAGTTTAGTCAGGATCATTATAGTCGTCTTCGTTCTCTTTTAATTGGGTATCGGCGTTTTGCATTTCGAATATTTCATTGTTGTACGACCTGTCTGCGACTGGTACGTATTTTTTGCTAGAAACATGACGTGATAGTAACAAGTGCACTGACACTAACGCTCACTTGAATCACTGGGATCTTCTGTCTATCGTATCGAAAGAGACTTTTATAGTCCAATAATATTCCCTGTTCGACTGTAATATGTTAAGTTAATGATTCCAGCATAATCTTGGAGTAAACTGTATCGTGTTTTTTCTTTTCTTGAGTTATTTTTCCAAAAGTTTGATCGCAGGGGAGAAAACTGTGGCCTAGTTCTGGTAGTCTGTGAATTATTACGTTAAATCGTCTCACTTTTACCAGTGTACACACAAGTGTACAAAGTGTACACACAGTGTATACAAAAACTCACTGATCTCTATAATAATATGGATAGCTGATACTGTAGTATGACATTGACACCTTTAGAGAAATCATTACTGAGACAGGAACTAAAATGTAGCGCTAACCATACTTTTTTGTGACAGTTTAATTGTCAGTGCAATTGTCATAAATATTAATATTTTTGTAAGATATTTTCTAAATAGATTAGTATGTTTAAAAATATTTTGAAAATTGTTTGGGCGCATCAGTACTAGCTCGTGCTTTGGATTCTATATTTCAATATGTATGTTATGTTCTTTAATTTTCTTGATTTCTTGCGTTTGATGGTTAAATCTACAAGTGTGTTAAGCATGTGTGATTAATTCTTAAGCGAGTTAGAATGACTGTTGAACTGTGTGGTTTTTCTATAATCTTATTGAAACTAAATATAATTTGATCAAAGTCATTAAATTTCACAAAGTTTTATACAATTTTATGGAATTCCGTAAAATGCTATGCAATTTGAACAAAATGAATGATCATAAAATTTTTTTAGTTTGAAAAATAGCGGTACTGTTGTCAAGTAAAATTCATTTAATTTAGTTCTAATCTCAGTATTGTGTGGCGCTGTCTTCCACGCAGTCTAATCCCATATTTAAATTTTTTTCTCATAAGTATCAGCTATCCATATTATTATAGAGATCAGTGCAAAAACTGCACTATAACAGCATTTTTGTTTTGTGAGCTGCAGTTGTTTGAAAAAAACAAAGTTCTGTAACTTCTGGATTTAGTTTTGTTGCAATAAAATGATGTAAGAAAGCAGGGATTTCCAACACGCGGCCCGCGGCTCTCCTGCATGCGGCCCGCGGCTTTCATCAATAGTAGCTATATAAATATATACCAGTGCGGATGCGGCCCCCTATTTACTCCATGAATCTAATGGCGGCCCTCGGTCACTCATAAGTTGGAAACCCCTGTAATAAAGTAACTACCACACTCTGACCTTTTGAACCTGTCAGCTCATCATACAAATAACAAAAACTTGTATTTAAGCTGGCAGCATGAATGCAGAAATTGTATACCCATAACTGCCGCTTATAGAAAACATCACCAGCTGCAAGAGAGAGCACGGGAAAATTTTGTTGGAAATTCCGCATTTCTTACCTTAAAAAACGAAATTGTAAAAATGTCTTGCTAACTTCGCAAATCTAGCACGACATCCTCCTCTCTAAAGTACTAAAACGCGTTGAATATTACTATTTTTGACAAGAGTTTTGAATAGTTCTGGTCAAGTTCAGTATATATGTGTAATTTTAGATCGTTATTTTAACAATTAACAATTTTTATTAAATTTCTAATATTAAGGCTCAGCACGACATTTTGTAAAAATGTACCGTGCTGATGATTTTCTGCAGTTTTAATGGTAATTTTAAACAGTTCTATAATAGTTCTATGCATTAGAAACATTTTTTTAAAGTTCCAATCATTTTCAAAAATTACGTCTGGCACGACATTTTGTGAAAATGTGTGGTGCTGATGATTTTCGGCAACTTTAATAGTTATTTTACATAGTTCTCTAAGGGTTCTATGTGTTAGAAACATTTTAACGAAAAGTTCCAACTGATTACTATTTTTTAAACAACAACAAAAAATTAAAATAAAAACTGGCGACTGGTGGTCAATCATATAAGAGGTTCACTTAAAAAAAAACACACTTATCGCGAAGTCTAAAAAACATTCTTACATTAACACGATTTATATTCAAGATCAATTATATTAAAGATTTAAGATATTTGTCTATTTTTACAATTACCAAAATAGTCGATAAAAATTTACAGTTTTTAATGGAAGATTTGTCAATGCTTTGCATAGAAATACGCACGACTTTCTTGTCTCATAGTATTGCCGATTGCGTAGAAATGATTAAAATTTTTTTTAACGTAGAGTAACATCGCTCACTTTCCATGGTAGTCACAGGTAAAGTCAATCAGTTATATTATTTAAAATATGTATCTATTTTTACAAACATTTTCAATGTGGTCTTTATTAATTGACTTTCGGCAAGCGCTGTCCAACTGTATTTGTAAGCGATTGTTAAGGCGACCAATAGTAGCATAATTCATACAACTTTTGATGTGATTGGCCGACATCGAGTGCTTTTTCACTTTTTCTTTTAAATGCTATAAATCTGTAACATCATTTTTACACCATAATGAATCACGTGAAAACAGTAAACCTAAAAAACAGTAAAATCTATTATTTACTTCAAATTTACAAATCCAATCTGACGAATCATAAATAGATTCTTTAAAATTACTATGCACGTCTTTATTTGTATATTTACTGGTGTTACGAAGTTGAAGTGAAGGCTGAGGACGAGCATTAAATTTATATTCTAAAACTCTAAACTAATATTAGCTATTAATTTTTAATCTCTTGTACCACCGTCATTATGAAACAAAAACGATAAGTCGTCTATTACAAATGAATATTATAGATCAACTAAGAAATTCGACTGTAAAGTTTGTCATATGTGATAATAAAGTGCATTCTAGCATCTGTATTTTATACACACGTGCTGCGAAATAATGCACTGCCACTGAGTAGGCGGAATGACCTCCGGGCTCTAGACCGCAAGCAAGCATCTAAGCGTTTACTTATGTCGTACTATTGACTACAATAACTATATCATTTACGATTTGGCTTCAATATTATGCACGCGGGCATACTTAAATGTGAGCCTCCGGTAGATTCGCAAGTTTTCGTATCTCAATTCTGAATTTAAACGCATGAAATTCAAACTTTGATAATTTTCTTTAAACACGAATTTTCTGTAATTTTAAAGTAAATAAAATATCTTCCTTATTCATTTTTCCGGAGGGTCATTGACCAAATGACCTAATAGAGAAGCCGCCACTGGTTTTAATGGTAATTTTACACAGTTCTATGCTTTAAAAACATTTTAACATGTTTCAACTGTTTACTATTTTTTAAACAGTTGGAACTCTTATAGAACTAGGTAAATTACCATTAAAACTACGGAAAATCATCAGTGCGACATATATTCACAAAATATCGTTCCAGACGTATTTTTTGAAAATTATTTAAAAAATAGTAATTAGTGCGAACTTTTCGTTAAAATGTTTCTAAAGCTTAGAATTCTTATAGAAATGTGGAAAATTAGCATTAAAATTGCAGAAAATCATCACATTTCTATAAAATATCGTAAGGTAAGAAATTGCGAAACTTTTTTTAATTGTCGTTAGGAACTGTAGAACTATGAAAAGTGCTATTAGAACTTATTTTTTTAAATTTTTTTTACAAAATGTCGTGCTGAGCGTGAACATTATAAATTTATTAAAAATTGTTAATTGTTAAAATAGCCATCGTAAATTACACATATATAGAACGATTATGAATATGAGACATGTACGTAGAAATATTTTTTCTATGCTATTTTTCTTATTGAGGTAATTTTTGATTTTTGTATATCGTTAGTATTTTGGCGCATTTACTTTATCCAGAATTTTTTACTTCGCGAAATACGAAAAATTAAATTCATAAAGTCGAATGAAATACAGGAAGGAGACAACGTAAACAAAGCCAATTTGTCGTGTCTTTTAATTTTTGTATTCTTTTTGTTTATAAAAATACTACGTATTAAGCTCACCGTTTTTAGTTAGGTTTGGTCGTGGGTTTGAAGGATAGGTCATGGTTGTGTCGCCATTAATTCAAATGTAAATACGAATTTTTTCTGGTATTGACAGAATAACGGAAAAAAGCCCCGTTTGTTTTGGTGTACGGTAGGTAATGTTTTGCAGAAACGAAAGTATTTTACTCGCGTTTATTTTTTATTGGGATTTTGTCCCCGTTTTTTGAATTTTATCGTGAGAACATTTTTAATTCAAACATCTCATTATTTTTTAATTTACTGTTAATGAAAATGCCGTTTAGTCAATTGGCGATTCTCAATTGACCCAGAAAATGACTAACATCCTTACGCTTAGATCAATTTAATTTAATTGGGAAGTAGTAAATTTACTATATCGTTTATAGTGGATGTAAATCGTTTAAAACTATAATCGTTTGTAGCTAAATTTATTACATCGCAAATCAATTAAATCATATGAGAACTGTGACCTTTGATGAGAAATATTTGGATTAGAGCAACACTTTATATCTACGTTATTAATATTTCCAAATCACCCACGGGTATTGGTGACGGCTTGGAATTATTTGAAAAACTCATTTTACTGTTATGTTTTCAAGGCTATTAGAACAAAGGTTACATAATAATAACAATAATTACGTGGTTTACATACGTTTTCATTATGGGTATGACTGAATTTGAATAATTACTGTTGAGCGATAGCATTTTAATGGCTTTTGTAGCGACTTTAATACGATGTAGTTAATTTAATGGACCAGTTATGTTTTCAATTTATTAGAAACGATGTTTTCTCTTCTGTCATTTTACTTTTCTTATTAAGTATTATTAAATGGGTCTTAATAACAGTTAGTTGCACGTCAGCGGTCCTCAAATGGTAATTTTTATTGAGGTAAGTTTGAAGGACGATCTTTCTTAATGCGTTGATGGTCGTACATTTCAATCTAGTAAATGTAAAACGTGTGAAAAATCTTAAAACAATACCAAGTTGGAAACAATGATAACTACAACCTGTTTTCTTCATTCAATTTTTGGGAAACTTCGTCGATTCTTGCTTTTGTGCTTACAGGAAGACATTGTTTAATAAAAATATCATTTTTGTTGGAATTGAATCTTAATTATTAACACTGCTGTTTGCATTCCTTCCGATCAAAAATGGAAATTCCAAAACTTTTTTACGAATCTAGCACGACACCCTCCTTTCTAAATTACTAAAACGTATTAGTTTTATAGATCTGATCTTTCTTTCATCGTTCCCCATAAAAAATAGTCTAACGGTGAAAGATCCGGTGACATCGCTGGCCAACGTACCTCGTTGTTCGAAATAACTTTTTGCCAAAGAAAACATCGCTGACAAAATATAAATACATATCCGCGGTCAAATTTTTCTCATAAATGTATGACCCAATGATGCCGTCGCCCAACAAACCCAGCCATACATTTAGTTTAAGTTTTAAGTATATATCACGTTATTGAGATAATTAAGGTTTTGGTCTAACTGATCCATCACAAACCTACAAAATGCTAAAATGCTACCCGTCGATTACTATCTCCAGGATGGAGAATTTGGGTGATGTGTATTTTAAACGGTTGATACTTATGTCTTTTGAGGACTCTCAACACCACTTGATGCAATATGTTCAGCTCCGCTGCAATTTCTCTTGTGGAAGTAGATCGATTTTCTTAAACTCATTAGATGCGCTTAGATATGAGGCGCTCTATTTTATGTGGTATTTATTGAAAAAGACTTTTACATACCGCTTACAAAATTTCAGTTTCATTTTCATTTTGTCTACCTCCATATCTTTGTCTAAGTTTACAAAACGAACCATATTCGCCTAAATTTTTATGAAGCGATAAAAAGGAGCTGTGAGCTGGCTGTTCTCTCTCCGGATACCGCTGCAGGTATGTTTCAGAAGTAATTTACACATTTCGATGCAAAGCGTAATAAGTTTCCAGCATATCCCCTTTCTGTCAAAATTTTCTTAAACAGAATTGTTATAGGTAATCGCTTCGTTGTTTCCAAAGCACCCTGCACAAGAATGTTTTTTTTAATTTTAGTCAAAATAAAAAACTTCATCGTATCGTGTGATGCATCATCGTAATCAGAAAAAAAACTATTATAAATGTAAAATCCAATATGGCGCCCATAAGAAAAAACAAAGTTAAGCGTTGTAACTCTTAACTCTTGCATCTAAAATGTCACGGAATGACAGATTTAGATTTGTTACAAGAGAGTATCCTGAAGATGTTTCAGTTAAAAACGTTTGGTTTTTTTTTGGTAACGCTAACGTCGATAACGCTAATCTCTACGACATAGGTTATTTATAACGCCAGCGTACGCCGATAACGTAAACAACGTTATGTTAGTTTAATTCACCTTGAATTAAATTAGCTGTTAATCAAACATAAACTGCTTTTAAGTCAAAGGATCTTAATATTATGTGTTGTAATTGTTCATAACCATAATAACTACTTGTTAAATAATAGAGAGTTATTGCAAAGTAAAATAAAAGTTACTTTATTAAAAGAAACTTTAAATAAAGTATCCTATAATAAAGTTTTGCATTTATTTTAACTGAGTGCTATTGCAACGTGCCTTGATTTCGTCCTTTATTTTATTCTTGACTTTACTCTGGCAGTTTGTAATATAGGTTATAGAGGTTTTGTTAATTGTTTGTTAATTCTTTTTAACGAATCGACCAGAATCTTGTTATTTATACAGTTTCAAATTGAATTATTTGTTTTTTACCAAATCACAAAAAACGGATGTTAGGACTTACCTTTAAATATCTAAAATTACACACAATTATAGAAACACTACTTTCTAGAAATACAATTATTTCTCTTCTTAAAAATACAAAATCTCTCAGAACTCCGATCGGTTTGACATGACATATGTCAAAATAAGGGTGCTTTTATTAAAGTATCTCTACCTGTATTTAATTTAAATAGAGGAGGCCTGTATTTTAATAAAGTAAAAAAATTTAAGCGATAATATCTGCGCATGCGCGTATGTCAAATAAAGGAAAACTTTATTAAAGGATCAGCAAAAATGGCATTGCAATAACTCTCTATTAACTTATTTTGTAATTTTATTTATTTATAATTATCTAAATTTCAACTCTAGCTTTGGACTCCAAAAGTACACCGGATAGGACTGCAGTAGATTAATTTTAGATTATCCATTCAGTAGCCATGGTTTTTAATTGCGTCAAACTAAATATATAGCGTTGGTCGAAGTATTGAGCACCCAAGTTAACTTGGAGTTTTTTGAAGAATATCAAAT
Source organism: Aquatica leii (assembly GCA_035610365.1). Taxonomy (NCBI): domain Eukaryota; kingdom Metazoa; phylum Arthropoda; class Insecta; order Coleoptera; family Lampyridae; genus Aquatica; species Aquatica leii. The sequence goes on from CM069435.1 coordinate 19,800,458, forward strand.
TAAAATCAATTTAAACAATTTGTATAGGTTATATTCACAAAAAAATTAATATTTGGTGGGACCATCCTTTTCTTTAATTACAGCAGAAATTCTTTTTGGTAAAGAGTCTACAAGCTTTTTACAGTTTTCAGGCCTTATATAGTTTCATTATAGGCGCAAGCTATCCTTTAATTCTTGTTTTGATTTAATAGAGTGACGCCTTACTTTACGCTTTTGTCAACCCCATAAATAAACTCAGTCCATCTTTGTTGTTTGTATCGTCAAAAAGTGATGTAAAAGAGGACAGTAATGCAGATTGTATGTCATCTATGTATTTTATCGCGTTCATGCGGTCAGATGAACATTTGTCCCAGAAGCCCGCATGCAGCTCTAGATCATAACGAAGGCGAAGGGCGTAAGTCACACCTGGTGTAACAAAAATCTGAAATATGAATAAATATTATAGGAAATTTTCTCATTATTTTTTTTTGTTAATAAATTTTATTTTCTAATGAAATTGTTAAAAGTTGATAGAATATCAAATTGGACTTAACTTACCTCGAAGTTTGATTTCTCAGATCACACGATATTTGACCAATCTTGCTGGGTGAAACTTGTGTATTTTAGACTCTACTCATACCGTGCGTTTTTATTTTTGTCGGAGAGCAATGGGTTTTTTTTTGGCTTTAAAGCCTTTTAGAACACCTTAACGCCGCCTACTAGTAGTCCAAGCAGATATTGTTTTATTAAACTCTTCTGACAACTCAGCAACGAGGTCCGATGAAGTTTTCTTTCTATTTTAACTATTCTCTTAATATCTTTCGACCCTCATGGTCTGTCGTGATCCGTTTGCGCCCGGTTCTGGTTCTATTACAGATCAGCCCGAATATTTCATAGTTTTCGAAATCGACTTGCGATTTCCCTTGCTCATGCAAAAGTTGCTGCACACGTTTTTCGAAACTAACTTCGTTTCTTTTAGGAATATTGAAACAATATCACTACAGCTCAACCGATTAAACAAAAGCTCTGAGGAGGCGTAACGGAAGTCGCTGTTTTTTGACAGGTACATTCCACACAAAAAGTATCAGCGCGGCAAATTTAAATCTAATTTTTGGGATGTTTCAAAATTTTGTGAACAAATTTATTCCTATTTAATAAATAAAATGTAGTAGAAAATTAATAAAAATAAAAAACTTGTACGTAGGCACTAATCATTGAAATCCAAATCAGATGAATTTGAAAACTAACCATTGTCTACAAAAATAACACATTTTATAGTTATCTAGTTTATTTCAAGTTTTATAAGAATTTAATATTGCATAAATACAAATATTTTTAACAAAACAAGAAAAACCTTAATTATTGCAAAAACTTTTAATACAGAAGTGAAAGAACTTCTTAAAAAAACATAATAAGAACCGTCAACATATTCTGATCACAACTAAAACCTTAAGAACAAATAATGAAGTAAACAAAGTATCTCATATTCGACTATAAAAGTCGTCACGTATAAATTAATGATTATTGTGAATAAGAAAAATAAATTGATATTTAAATAAATCACTAAATCAAAGAAAATGCTCGCCCTCCTCTTCTTCAGAACTCTCTTCCTCTTCATCTGATGATCCTGTATTTACTTGAAATGATAAAGTCTCTACCGTCTCATCAAGTAATCCATCACGTTCCCACAAATCATTAGCCACATGTTCAACATGTGCACAATATTTTTCCCAATCCGATACATTTATCTCTGCAAATGCATTTTTCACTAAATTTTCAATTTCACTATTCCGTTGAGATACATTATTCATCGCAACTTTACGCTTTGCTAAACTCCATATGAGCTCAATAGGATTAAGTTCGCAGTGATATGGAGGCAAACGTAACACAGTATGGCCATGTTGTTTTAATAACTCATCAACATAATATGTTTTATTATAATTAAATTTTTTTACCAATGTTATCAACTCAGCTTTATCATGTCACTTGTTGGTATTCCATTTTCTTCTAGCCATTCACGAATATTTTGTTTTCGTGTAGATTGATTAGGTAGCTTATTAATTTGAACGCTATGATAAGGTGCATTATCCATAACTACAATGCCATTTGGAGGTAAATTTGGAATTAATTGTTTTTGCACCCAATTAAAAAAATTTGTGTGGTTTATATCGTCGTGATAATCTCCGGATTTACTTTTCGATTTAAATATCAAAAGACCATTATTGACAAATCCATATAAACTACCTGCATGCACTATAATATGTCGTGGACCTGCCCTGTCAGTTCGGTAAACTCCTGGTTCCTCTTCAGATTGCTAGCAACTGCCGACTCCATATGAGGGATGAATGTAAGTTTCATCGAAGTAAGTTACTGCTTTTTTGTTAGCACCCAAGTCATTGTTCTGTCGTAATTTGCGTAAATAACGAGAACGCCATGCAACAATGTCATTTCTTTCCATTAATAACTTTCTGTTATTGTGACACTTTTTAAATTTAAAACCAATTTGGTGTAGATGATGTGGTGTTTCTCGACTCCCAGAATAACCAGTTTTCTCTTGCATCTTGTACACTAACAATTTCAACGTAGGAACTTTGTTATCTAGCGTGTAAATTTCATGAACAGTTCGTTTGAATATGCCAGAATCTATACTGTCAGAAGATATTTTTGTAGAACGACCACTTCTCTTTTTTTTCGAGGGAGATTTTTAGATGCCCCTTTCAGATGTTGTCGTTTCAGCCCTAATAATAACAATGATTATTTACAAATTATGTTTATATATGCAAAATTACCTAATTTTTTTAATGAAAGAAACCGATTTTCCTGTCGCAGCAGCAGCTAACTCGGTTGCTTTCTCTAATGGAAATGACCATACACCATCTGCTTTCTGTCTATCAAAGAACTCAACAACGTTCTTAATAATGTTCTGGGCTTCAAAATGAACCGTCTTCTTTGATTTATCAGCCATAATACAACTAAAAGCAAACGTAAATAATTAAATCTACAGCAAAATAGCTATACTGTCTTTATATAATTATTAATCAACGCAATTGCATTAAATGATTAAAAGCCATAACTAATTTTAAGGTTATATGCACATTGTGCACATGTTGATTGTAAATCCATTTATTATTTTGTAATATGTACCAATTCCAGAAATAAGATAAACACAGCCTTGAAAAAAACTGTTTTTAAGTACTGAAGGAAAGATTCAAAAATAACAGCGATTTGCAAAATCACAATTGACAAATCGATACAAACTTATGTCAAGGATTGTATCAGCTTGAATTTCTTAATTGTGATTGGTCGGATTTTTTACCGGTTCAAAACTTGTATTTTAATTCACATATTTTCCGGGGTTTTTGTTTACTTTGTCGCACTGTATATGTCACAAATCGAAATACGAAAAGCGCTCTAGATCCTAGGATGTGTTCACAACGAGTGAAAGCAGTGAACTGAAAAATAAGTAAAAAAAAATTAAAATGGCAAATTACACAAGGTGTTTTATTGATAGCTTTGGCGTGGGTCATGGTTTTTAAACTTTTTTTAAATGCCGATAAGATATTTCTTAAACCTTACGTTGTCTACCGATGAATCATAAGGAACCGGGTGATTACGACTATACTTTCTTGTCGAGAAGAGAGACAGTTAGTTACTCTCTTGGAATAAAAATTGAATACTCGTGGTTCCTCACGCTTGCATACGCTTGGAACTTTTCACTAGTATCGAATTGTACTTCCAATATGGTACAAAATATAATATTTTTGTTATATAATAAAATTTGTTATAAAGATAAACATTCGACAAATGTCACGCATTTAATTCTTGCGCCGCAATTTCCACTTATTTCTAAAAAATATAATTACGGATAGAACATTTTTCAGGTCTGTTTCTCATATAGATATAGTGCACGCGACCTATTGGAATCGCGGATAATGTTGTCAATCGGGTAATGTTATCACTCTAAGAACAGACCGGACATATCATATTACATAGAAAAGACATCGTTTATAGTAATCACAATTTCGGTTAATGTTATCATGTTTGTTCTCAGGTTTTTTGATCGAAGTTTATAGTTTATTCGGTGCATGTGAATTCAATTTAAAAGAACATTTTTTTCTTTATTTGCAAGTTGGAGTGATTTCGGACCTCTTTTTAACACGCTTTTATTAGTTCGGGATGTATGTATGTAACGGAATCTTTGAACTTAATTTTCAGCGGTTTCCAGGTGTTTGATTAACTTGAAACTTTGCAACGTTTCACGGACCGATGACAATGCAATAATTCATTAAAAAGTTTTTATTATCCTAATTAGGATCGTCAGGATTAATTGATTTCTTTAGGGATCCTCTGCATGAGAGTGACAAAGACAGAGCGCGTGAACTGCGCAGGCGTGCATCTCGACAAAGCCTATCGCGTTTAAATCGTTCCAGTGTATTTCACTATTACCACTTCGTGTCGGAACAGGTAATTTGCGCGCCCGCTGCCTGCCTTGGATGTGATAGCTGTTTCTCAGGTTCCCTCCCCGAGAAATAAGGTCTTACTGTCGATAACTACTGTTTCCAATACGTTTTTAGTTCGTAAGATATTTCATAATCACATGTCCGCAAAAATTGATTATTGATAAATCGAATTAAAATACGGAAAATAACTGATAGCTTAGAAAATTGAAAAAACACGCTTTTATAGGTACCCGAACTAAAAAATAGAAAATAAATAATAGTTTAAAAAAACCAAAATAACACGCTTTTATAAATAACCGAACTAAAAAGAAGAAAATAATTTATAATTACAAACAAAATTATTAAATTCAGAGCAATAATATATAATTATAAACAAAATCACTAAATTCAGAGTTAAAAGCGTGGGGTGCATTCGGATACACGGTAGCTTTGTTATTTCTTTGATTTGCCCTACTCATTGTGTTCCTCCATTTTAGCTAAAAGATAGCAATGCCACGTAATCAATATTTGTTTTATTCGGCATTCTTATGGAAATAATAGTTGGGGGTCAGTCCATCTCAAATTAACACGGTTTTATTAATTTTTTTTCATCACCATCTCAGATTTGGTTGAAGTTTGGCACACTTTTAATCTTTGTCAAAACTAAGAAAAATACAAAATTTCATTGAAAAATGTTTATCCGTTTAGAATTTAGAGCTATGTGAAGTTCCCAAAAAAGGCAAAAAATGCTCGACCGACTTTTTAAATTATAGTTGTAGCTCTCCTAGTTGATTTAGAGAGATGGGAGTGATGTCATTTTGTTGGTTTTTTATGCCCTTTAATTTGATATATAACACAATATATGTTAAGAGGAAAATTTTTTTTCAAGTTCGAACTGAAAATTTTACTTTGAGATTTTAAAAAATGCGTACTTTTAAAAATTTTCAAAAAAATATGTTTTTTCTTGTATTTTTATAAGTGGATTCTCAAAGTATCATTATGGTATATCAATGAGTTCACTTGCATTTAAATTGTATTGTGAACCCAGTTTTGACGAAAATGCACAAGTAATTGGGTTTTTAGTCGAAATGTTTTTTATAAAACTAATTAGCATTTAACATAAACGTAAACAAATATATAAATGAACATTATAATATTAAACATAGGTTAAGAATATTTAATTTAGTTGGTATACAACTATTTCATTTTATTACTTAAAAGAATCCTATTGTTTTAGATTATTATCAACTTTTAATGCATCTTGTAGGAAAACAATTATTTTAGTGAATTAGGTGTCTGTTCAAAAGAAGGCTTGCACATTTTTATGTCACAACTAAAAGAGTAGACTCAGATTAGAAAGCCATTAATAGTCAAGACTCTTGAGTTAAATGTCATGACTAGTCCGTGCAAACTTGTCCTGGGAGAGTGGTAAAGTGCACATGGTTGTGGTTATTAATTGTGCGGTGTTATTTTATTTTTTTGTTCTACAAGTTTGTTTTTTTATTTTATAGTAGTGTGAAGGAAAATAAATAGTACATTGTATAAAAAGTGAATTCAGTAAATAATAGTTTTGCCAAATAAGATCCCTTTAGAGTTTTGTTGGTTAAGTTGTAATATATAAATTCCCAAAAATTTTATTTGCTACTAATAAGCTATGTTTTGGAATTCCTGAAACAGTTTTATTTTTTTAATACTACGATTTGAGAATTTTACAAGCAATAACTGACTTTTTTATAAATTTTGTAGGCTATGTGTTGTAAAAAATTCTTGAAGTATTTTTTTTATTTGTACGAATTCTTATTTGGTAATAACTATTACTTAATATCCTTTACAGTTTATTGGGCCTTTATGAGTTTTAATAAATGTGAACAGTTTTGTGTGATCAGTTACCTAAAATATGGAGAAGCATCGGTTTCAGATTATAAAATGTGTTAATCCTTTTAAAAAACAAAACCATCTTGTTCTTAAGAGATAAAAAAACTAAGGAATGTAACTGAATCTGGTTCCTGATTTGCCTAAGACTTCTAAAATATGTGATGCCTGCCGAAAGGAAATATATGCTTCAAAAGAACAAAAAGAGAAGGAAAAACCTGACCCAGACTGTTAATGATGCAACTTTTGATGTTCCAACTACGTCCTCACATATTGTAGAGACTCTTAATACATTCTTAAAAGAACTTGGAGAATCACCCATCGATGTAAAAAGAATAAAATCAAAGCATTACTCTGGTAAAAAAAAAATAAAAAAGATAGAATCTTCAATGAGGCGAACACTATTTCCGCATTCTCCAGAGTCTTCTAATGAAGAGCCAGAAAAACTTAAATCTTCTGTACTCGGTAATCTATAAGTAAATTTTTCAAGTGCACAAAAAAAGTCATGGTATTAACTTGTTTACCAGAGAGACATAGAGTGTACGTAAAATAATGCGATAATTTAATGCATCTAACTATATGGCAAGGCAAGCAAAAAAACTTTGTCTTGATCAAAAACCGGGTAAAAATATTAATTAAATATTATATTAAATATTAAAAACAGTGCGTTTGTTCTACGAAAGCGATGACGTAAGTAGAGTAATGCCAGGCAAAAGAGACTGTTTCAGTGAAATATCGAAGTGGGTTCAAAACTACAGTTCAAAAAAGATTGATTTTGTGTAAGCTGCAGGCAGCATACATTCTTTTCAAAGAACAGTATCCTGAGATGAAAGTAGGATTTTCAAAGCTTGCGGAGGCAAGGCCGAAACAGTGTATTTTGGTGGGAAAAAGTGGTACACGCTCAGTTTATGTTTGTACAATCCTCGAAAACGTCAAACTAGTGATTGAGAATGCCCGTTTAGGAACATTAACTAATGGAGAATTTGCAACGTATAAACATTTTCTGTCTCAAATGTTATGCAACCCTCCTTCCATTGATTGTATCATGGGAAACTGCCATTCTTGCTCAGGAACTAATCAAATAACAGAAACTTTAGAGAATGTTTTTGAGGAAAATTTGATTGAAAATATACCTTTTCGGCAATGGATTGCAGTGGATTGGTGTAATCTTGAGACAATACAGAAAAGGTCAACTAAGTTTATTGAGATGCTATGCGACAAACTTGGTCAGTTAGTTCGCCATGATTTTATAGCGAAACAACAAAGCTCGTTTATGAATGAAGTAAAAGAAACATTCAAAGAAAATGAATGTGTAGTCACATTAGACTTCTTAGAAAACTATGCTTTTGTAGGTCAAGACGAAGCCCAAAGCTACCACTGGTCAAGTAACTATGTAACAATACATTCTTTTGTACTTTATTATGAACAAGATGATAAAGTAAAACATGTCAACTATGTTATTATATCTGAATGTCTGGAGCATACTACAACAGCTTTCAAAAAAAGTTCATGCAGTTTTTGAAAAGTTACTTTCCGTTTCATGTTGAGAAAATATATTACTTTTCCCATGGAAGTGCAGCTCAATATAAAAATATAAAGAATTTTTCTAATATGTGTTTCCATAACCAAGATTTTGCAATAAAAGCAGAGTGGCACTTTTCGGCTAAAGCTCATGGCAAAGGGCCGTGTGACAGAGTTGGTCATACAGTTAAAAGGTTGGCTGCAACGGTGAGTTTACAGAGACCCTATGAAAATCAAATCTTCACGCCTCAACAACTGTTTTATTGGTCTATCCAAAATATTAAAATTGTTAACTTTGAGCTTGTCAAGCAAGAAGAGTACATAGAAATTGAAAAGTTTTTAAAACCGGTTTGAAAAAGCACATACCATAAAAGGAACTGAACAGTTCCATGCTTTTTTTACCAATCAAAGACATCATGACCCAAATCAAAGTCAAAGTTTTTTCGTATGACACAATTTACAGCACAGTGACAACCACACAACTAATTGGGAAAATTTCAATGGCAGACGTTAACGGTTATGTAACTGTTACATATAACAGTAAATGGTGGCTAGCTTATGTGTTAGATAAAAATAAAAGTGAAGATGACGTGAAAGTCACATTTCTGCACCCAGCTTGTTCTTCCCTATCTTTTTCATATCCAAGTGGAAAACCTGACATTTTGTGGACTTTGTTAAATGATATTTTGTGTACAGTTGACCCTACTACTCCCACAGGAAGAATATACAGACTTTCTGATGAGGACACGGCAAATATAAATGAAGCCTTGAAGCGGTTAGACAAATAATAACTTGATTAGTCAGTACTGCTGACTTAAACAAAACTAATAATATTTTATTAAAAGCAAGTAATATTATTAAATGCTACTTATTAAAATGCTTTGCTGTTATTTTAAGAACTTCTAGATCATAACTAAATTTTATACAATTTATTTGAGGTATTAAGAAAATCTAAAACTTCAAGTAATTTATTGAATAACATGAAATAATTGTATACAATTTCAGTAAAAAGTAAAGTATATTCTTAACCTAAGTTTAATATTATGGTTTCTATTAGTATATGAAAACTTATTTAAGCTTGTTTGAATTGCTTTTAAATTTTTTCCTTTTATTTTATTAAAAAAACAATCTATTTTGACTAAAAATCCAATTATTTGTGCATTTTCGTCAAAACTGGGTTCATAATACAATTTAAATGCAAGTGAACCCAGTGGAATCCCATACTGATACTTTGAGAATCCACTTTTTCTTAGTTTCGACAAAGACTACAAGGGTGCCAAATTTCAATCAAATCTGAGATGGTGAAAAAATCCTTGAAATGCCTTTGAAAGTGATTTTCCTGCACGGATGGAAATATATGATCTTGAATGGGATGATGAATTCGAGTTGGACAGTTTCGGTACCTCCTTGTTTGTGCGAATTACATACTTTTACTAAAAGCAATTAACGTGAAACCAACAAAATTAAATTTGTAGCAATAGTCAAAGTTGTGACAATAGTAATTTTTTGATCTCGTTACGTACCCTACAGCAGAATATAAGTGTCATGAGATATTTGAAGATTATTTTTATCGATTTCCCCAGGAAATTCTATTATTAGTATTTTTATATTATCAAAAATGTAACACTTATAATTGCTCAACAAGTTGATTTAGTAACCACTTGTTATCGTGACTAAGCTAAACTAGCAATTACTTATGATGATTGAACGTTAATTTTTTTTTTTTGAGAATTTTTTTGTTTTTAGGTGTTGCAACAAACTGATAAAATCGTACTTAACGCGTTAGATTTGACAATTAATAAAGTCGGTTTGCTACAAGAAGCAATTACAAACCAGCTGCCATCAGACATTAGCGTATCGGCAGAAAATGAAACGGCCGCTTTTACATTCCCTCAATCTATACAGCCGGGAGACTATTCTTTGGAAATATCGTTTACCGGAGAAGTTAACGATAAAATGAAAGGTCTTTATCGTAGTAAATATGTTAATCAAAGAGGAGAAGACTGTTATGCCGCGGTTACACAGTTTGAATCAACAGATGCACGTAGGTGCTTTCCTTGTTGGGACGAACCTGCCCTCAAAGCTACTTTCGATATCACTTTAATTGTACCACCAAAGCTAGAGGCACTTTCAAACATGCCTGTTAAAAGCACTCAAGATTTGGGAGAGTTAATCCGGTTTGATTTTGAAAGAACACCTATCATGTCAACTTATTTAGTCGCTGCCGTTGTGGGCGAATACGATTACGTCGAAGATCGCTCGGCGGATGGGGTACTCGTTCGAGTGTATACACCACGCGGCAAAAAAGAACAAGGACTTTTTGCGCTTGAAGTTGCAACTAAAGTATTACCGTATTACAAAGACTACTTTGACATTGCCTATCCATTACCGAAAATTGACTTGATAGCCATTGCAGATTTTAGCGCGGGCGCTATGGAAAATTGGGGCCTTGTAACTTATCGCGAGACGTGCCTTCTAGTTGATCCCGAGAATACTTCGGCTGTGCGAAAGCAATGGATTGCACTAGTTGTAGGACATGAACTTGCTCATCAATGGTTTGGAAACTTAGTAACGATGGAATGGTGGACTCACTTGTGGCTCAACGAAGGATACGCGTCGTTTGTCGAATTTTTATGCGTTAATCACCTGTTTCCCGAATACGATATTTGGACTCAGTTTGTCAACGATATATACATTCGGGCCTTGGAGTTGGATTGTTTGAGAAACTCGCACCCTATTGAGGTACCCGTGGGACATCCATCTGAAATTGATGAAATTTTTGACGATATCAGGTAAAAATTTATCTTAATGTTTTTTATTTTTTACCTAATTCTTTGTAGTTATAACAAGGGGGCTTCAGTAATTAGAATGTTACACCATTACATTGGTGACGGGGATTTCCGCAAAGGCATGAACCTTTATCTAACTAAGCATCAATACAAAAATACTTTTACTGAAGATCTTTGGGAAGCGTTAGAGGAAGCAAGCGAAAAACCCGTTGGAGCTGTAATGTCAACTTGGACCAAACAGATGGGTTTTCCCGTCGTACAAGTATCATCAAAACCTACAGAAGACGGTAGCGGTACTCTTCTTACGTTCACACAAAATAAATTCTGCCTCGACGGCGAAAAACCATCAACCGATTACATGTGGATGATTCCAATATCTGTATCTACTTCTCAAGATCCATTGAAAGAAGTTGTAAGTACCGTATTAGATACCAGGGAAACTGAAGTTATAGTAAAAAACGTACCGTCGAATGGGTGGATTAAAGTCAATCCTGGAACGATTGGATTTTATCGCACACAATATACTCCCGAAATGTTGGAACGTTTAATCCCCGCAGTTCACGATAAATCATTGCCTCCTCTGGACAGGTTAGGTTTGTTAGATGATTTATTCGCTATGGTTCAAGCTGGGAATACCAGTACAGTTGAAGTACTGAAATTATTAAAAGCTTACGAAGATGAGACTGATTATACTGTATGGTCTTCTATTAGTAATATTTTAACTAAGTTGGGCGTACTTTTATCACATACCGATTGTGAAGAGACATTTAAACAGGTACTTTTATTGTAACGCATTAATTAAGCGCTTGTTATACGTTTAATTTTAGTTTGAAAAATCCTTATTATCCAAAGTGTCGAAGCGTTTGGGTTGGGACACGCTTCAAGGAGAGAAGCATTTGGATACGTTATTGCGTGGATTAGTTTTGGGTCGTTTGGCTTGGCTCGACGATGAACATACTATTGAGGAAGCGTCTTCTAGATTCGATCGACATATTGGTTCTGGACCGTATCTACCGGCTGACTTGCGAAGTGCCTGTTACAGAGCTGTTTTACGAGCTGGAAATAAAGACACTTACGATACCATGCTGAAGTTGTACCGTTCCGCCGATTTGCACGAAGAGAAAGATCGCATCAGCAGAGCTTTAGGGGCCACTAAAGATGAAAATTTGCTTGGCAAAGTTCTTGAATTTGCAATGTCGGTAAGTTCTTAGATTTGATTCACACGCTGTGACATCATCTGAATATTATATTCATAAATGAATTCGATTTGTGTGTTTTTAGGAGGAGGTTCGGTCACAAGATACCATCTTTGTAATAATGTCTGTAGCAATGACGAGGCCTGGTAGGGAGTTAGCGTGGAAATTCTTTAAAGATCACTGGAAAGAATTAATAGATAGATACCAAGGCGGGTTTCTGTTAACACGTCTCGTCAAATTTACTACCGAAAACTTTGCAAGCGAAAAAATGGCAATCGAGGTTGAAAACTTCTTCAACGATCATAAATCGCCGGGAACTGAAAGAACCGTTCAACAAGGTGTAGAAACGATAAGATTAAATGCCGCTTGGCTTGCCAGAGACAGCGAAGCAATTGCGAACTACCTTAAATCTTATGCATAAAACTGTTTACTTAATTTTTTTGTATTTGGTTGTATAAGTGTACCTCAGTAACTTATGCCAGTGATTGTACCTATGAGTTTTTATGTATTATACTTTTTTGTTGCACCAACATGTTGAAATAATTTATTGATTGATAAATAATAATTTAATTGGTAATAAATGTTTTGTATTTCGGGGTGTCATTGAATAGTGTTGATTAATTTCTTGCGTAACAGGTAAACTTCAATGATCTTGTAGTTGTTTGTTGTTTTATCAGTATTAAACGTAACATAAATGTAAAATGTTTGTTAATTCGTTGTGCTTAAAATGTTTTCATTAGATGGTTTTGAGAACCTCAAAAATAGCATGAATTATTTAGTTGTCATTATATTATATATTTCAAGTTTTGCCCCTTTAGACAAAATATCACGAACATTTCACTAATAAAAATAACATTCAATGTATAATTGTTACTAATAAATTCGAACTTAAAAGTACCTAATAACAGAGTAGAATTAGTATTATGTATTGTGAGGAAAAGTTGTACGTACTTTACCACGGCTACTCTTATTGGAGTTGTTCACATGCGTGATGAGTAGGTCATTAATTACGAATGTGATGAGCGTGTAGTTACAGCTTTTAACTTTTTGTATCAAACTAGGAATCGATTTTTTGAATGGCTGGAGTTTTCCGAAGCGTAGTGTTGAAGTAAAAAATTTGAACAACTACTCGTCATAAAGAGGCAGGGGGTTGAATCTATTCAATTGAAGGTATCTTAAGCATAAGTTGAGAATTCTGTCACAAAAAGTATTGAGGCTTTAGCGTGAAGATTGTGATAAACAAAGGAATAGATGCGCAAACCTTAAGCATTTGATGAGGAACTAATCCATAATAGACTCACATGCTCTAAAAATTGGTTCACAGGACTATGTAGGAATCAAAATTACAACAGGAACTTTTTCCAAACCAGTGGGAGAAAGAAAGAAACTTAAAAGACAAGCGACTAACTCAGTTGAATGGGCCAGCCAGTCGCAATAAGTGTCGGCGTACTAATCCTGTAATAAACTAAGAAGTGCGAGAACAAGTAAATATCACCCAATCCAGACCTTGTTTAAATCTGTCGATCACTGAAAGGAACAAATTGGCAAAACACAAATTCTAAAAACAATATATTAAATTTAATTCTAGTGAGAGGATAGGCGTCAAAATAAAAGAGAAAACTTCAGTTGGTATCAGTTATAATATCGATGGAAACCCTAACAGTTAGGCAACACACCTTATCACTCATATTCAATTACTAACAAAAATTCTAAGTGATTGATAATCAAGGTTAACTAATAGTCAAATAATTACTTCTTTTACCCTACAGTCGCGAAACGAGTCGATAATCGACAATTATGATACTAGTTGCAAAATAAGATACAAGCACAAAAAGTTACCTAACCGAAAAAAATTTCGTCACCAGTAGTAACGTTCGTTACTTTCTTGTTATTTGATTCTGGTCTGGTTTCCGAAGATGGCACCTTCCTTCGCTGAGTAAACTTAACAAGCGCCTACATCGTACCAATGCGAGCGTTGACTTACGAGCAGAAGAATACGCGACGCAACCATAATTGATTTTAGCTAGAATCGTCGAACGATAGATGTCTAGCAGCGTGTGAGTTTCCCCCCCAAGTTTAGTTTTCAGAGATTGCCCTCAATATTTTCTGAGCAAGTTTCTATTTTCGTACGAGACTTAAGATGTGCGGTTTCCATGTGAGTTTCGAATCGAAAGTAAGTTCTAGAAATCTGATCGTTTCTTTGCAGGCTATAGGTGCTTCGTTCATGTACAAGAGTGGTCCATAGTATGCTTTCTCATTCAACAGAAATGTCTGCTCTAGGTCTCCAGCGCGGAAAATTGGAAACCCATCGTTGCCGAGTTCAGCAGTATCGTGTTAATCGCCTTTTGTAATTTATCCACAATAGTTCTCATTTTAGGCGCCGCGCGCCGAGAAAAAATTGCCTAATCGTCTACGTATAAACATCTACAGATGGCTGTGTCTACTGACACTGCTAGGTCATTGACCGCGATGGCAAAAGAGGTCACGCTGAGCGTGGATCCTTGCAACACTCCGTTGGCCTTGAATCCTCAGTTGTGCAGTTTGTGGACTATTTTATATTGTCTTGCCGTATCGTAGGTCTTTTCGAGGTCGAAAAGCATACCCGCAATTTCGAAATGCAGCTATGATCGCTCTTTCTAAGTACAAAAGTTGGTCAAACGTCGATCTGTGCTATTTAAAGTCGGCTTGGTGTTCGACGAGGAGATGGTGTGTCTCCAAGTGCCACGTGATCCTGTTACTAACCATTTTTTCCATGATTTTGACTAGACAGCAAGTCACACTAATTGGCCTGTAGCTGGAAGGTTGTGTGGGGTTTTTACCATTTATCTGGGGGCAGCTCCAGCTACATGCTTTAATTACAATATATTTATCAAGATAGCACTAAAGAATGATATATGCAAATTATGTTTGGAATAGACAGACACAACTAAACAAATGTGCGATTGTAAAACTATAGCTTAGTCTAAGACACTGTCCTTATTGCGTTTCAAAATTCAACAAAGAAAGCACAATAAATTATTAGTATATTCAACAAATCTATTGAACTTGACCTTAAAAAGAAACAAAACTCGGCTTGTTTGAAGCATTAGCCAGAAAACTTTCGTTGATTTTCGATAGGCGGCAGCAGCGATCATCAAGAAATAATTAGTGGATATCATCAATTAAGTAAAAATTCAAAAGTTTGTAAAAAGCGAATGTAACATATGTTTGACGCTGGACCTTGCTTCTTCACTCACACGTGTCATACTATTAGACAAAATAAAATAAAATTACATCAACTAAATATTTTACTAATCGGCGTAACTACAAGGGGGGCCTAGGTAGGTCGGGCACCCCCTAAGACGTCACCAGACTCCCTCTAATAAAAATATAACTAACAGAATATTTTTTTATGCGCAATGGAACCAAAATGGGACCTAGCGCGGATGTCTTATTACGCGCAAGATTTTACCGCGACACACTGAAATCAGACAAATACAAGAGAACATATTACATTTCTTATTACCATTGAATAATAAATGTAAGAAGAAATGCAACTTAAGGGGCGATATCGTATCGACTGCTTGGATCGAGATATAGAGGTCGCTACGTTCGTATTGGATCGAGATTTTTCAGTTCTTGCGTGTCTGTCGACTTGTAAACTTCGGAATTGAATTGAAAGTTTTTCTTGGGTTAACATTGCGATACGATTTTTGAAATTCTGGTACCCAATCTACAAGGAAACATTTTTGAAATGTTTTTTTCAATGTTTTACAAAAGATATATTTACATTTTTAAAAACATTGCAAAAACGTTTTAATGGCCAGAATTACGTTGCAAAGTCAATATTAGAAAAACATTCTAATAATTTAAAAAATATTATTTATATATATTTATAATGTTTTACAAATGTTACATTAATGTATAAAAAATGTATAATCAACGTTTTTTTTTAAATATTGCAATATACTTAAGGGCAGTTCTACAATCATGGTATAAATGTAAGTTTAGTTATACTTGCTTTAATTTTAAAATACTGACATATTTGGCTGTTAGTTTTATTTATACTAGCCAATAACGACAGCATTTTACAATCAAATTAAGTATAACTTAACTAACATTTATACCATTATTATAGAACCAGCTCTAAAATGCTTACAAAAGATAAATAATCTAATCTTCAGTTTCATGTGGCTGTAAACGCATTTGATCCCTATAACAAAAATTAACACATTAACATAAAAGTAAAACAAACATTATTCATGCAATTACTTTAAATTAATTGAAATAATTATAATAATCCTCTCAAAAGTTTCCAATTAATTAAAAATTTTTCTATTTAATGAATAGAATCCTTCAGAGTGGAAAAACGACAACAATAGAAGCAACCTTTATCTGTTAAGGCCTGAACAATAAAGGTTGTTTTTATTGTTGCCGTTCCTCCACACCGAGGGATATTATCTATAAAATAAGAAAACTTTTCACTACCTCTTTGTGTAAAAACGAAAACCAGAACTAACAATCCAAGATTTTGAAACATTGTACACACAAAAAAATACTGAAAAAATAACATACCAAGATTAATTGGTTATTGAGCAGGTTCAAATCTCCCATTTGGCTAACATCGTATCAATTTGATAACCTTAAAACATCACAAAGAATGGAAATCATAAAGTACATAGAATGAACGTTTTAGTGTACCACTGCTGTAACAAATAACATTATACTTCAGCAAAATTTCTTGCAACAAAAAAACAAAGAAAAACGTACCATAATAAATGCTGATATAAACTAAAAGTATCTATTTGAGTTTCACTAGAACGTAAATTAGAAAACGATTAAACTGATACACTAACAATACATTACACAGCATAGCGAGTAATACCATGGAAATTGTTGATTCTTTGAAGCTTAAAATATAATGCAATTATAATATACAAAATCGCCATCTTTTCACGCAGGTACCGGTACTTTGCGCAAACGCGATTATTAAGTACTTAATTCAAATTTGCAAGAAAGTTTTTAGAAAAACGAAAAGGTTTAATATGTATTTATTAATAATATGTAACAAAATTTCATATAATTGTCTTTTTGTTACAATATATAAAAGAAACAAGTGTATAGGTGAAAGCAAGCAAAAGTATGATTTCTAATAAAGTAAAAACGTTTTTTATGTTACTAAAAAATGTTTTAGAAAACATTTTTAAAATATTTCAATATCAATGTTTAAATGAAATATTTTTAAAACGCAACATAAATATTTTTTTGAAAAACATTTTTTATTTCGACTATTTTAAAACGTTGTAACGTTTTTAAAACATGAAAAAAACGTTTCCTTGCTGATTGGGTAGTAGTAATGTTTGTTTGAACTTTTGTTTAGTTTAAGTGTAAATATATTATTGATTTATTTTTAAAATGGGAAAAGTTACAGATCACGGTTGTGTTTATATTAATTGTGAAAATAATAATAAGTTTTTTATTAGTGATAAAGTGCGTGCTAAAGAATGTTAGAAAAACTGTGGAAATATAAACATTGCCACAATGGACTTGGAAGATTTAAAACAAAAGAAGATTTGTGAGAAGCATCTTCGTAGATAATGTATAACAACAAAAGGAAATTTTAAACACACTGCAGTTCTTGTTCTACACCTTCAATCAGGTAAATATTTTTAAATTTTTTTTTTCTACCAAACGTTTAAAAATGGTTTAAATTAGCATCGGAGAATCTCCTTGTCCGGATTCTTCTTCTTCTTGTTGCACTTAATTGTACAATAACTTAAAATAATTACTGTAAATCAGTAGCTGAGATCGCTATTATTTTCTACGATCAATGATCGCAATCATGGTATTTAGAATTAATTAGTAATCGACTGTTGCTAAAAAGTCGCTCGTGTAAAAGTTAGTCATAAATCTAGCCATAAACATTCGATTTTCCTTTTCCGTGATACAATACCCTTTGGAGTATTCAAAATCAACATATCTAAGTATTTTTTAATATTGTTTCTAAACAATAAACTAATTAAAATTTGTTCATATTTAGATTTTAAAAAAATATTTACAAAAATTCACAGAAAATAGATACTACTGTAATGTTTTTTTCGACATGACGTGCTATTTGAATTCTGATGCAAACTTATGAACAAATAGTTTAAAGCATTAATAAACAACATATTAAAAAATAAGTGTCGTTTCTTTCGTAAATTAAATGTTTCTATTTGAAATTGAGTCATAACTCGTGTTGATATTTGTCTCAAACATAAGATTTATGTATTAAAAATAAATTTGCAATTCTTTTCAAATACGTATTTGTAGTTAATGCTTATTGTTTTTAACTTCCTGTGTTTTTATGATTTACCTTGGTGTTTATATAAAGCTAGGTTTTTCCCTAAATGCTGAATGTGTGACACAAATTTTACAAACGTTCTTTCCTAGTAGAGTTTTCTAATTCTCTTTGAAAAGAATGCATTGTTAAATTTCTGTAAACAAAAAAAATATAATTCAATGTTTAAATTCATGTTACTTTTTTATTAAAAAATCTGTATGTGGTTTAAAATTCTTACGAGGAAAAAGAGCAAAGGGTTATTTACCTACAAAATTTTACGATTTTCCGTGAACTACCTGCATACTTAAAGTTTATTATACATTTATTAAAGTAAATATTATAGTGTTATATTAGTCTTATTTGTTTATGCGACAATTAAAAGTATTAATTTCTTTTCCACAACCGCAATTGTTATTTTATAAGCAATCAATGATTGCGATCGTTATTGTACAGACGCTCGATATCGCGATCATTATTTTGCATAATGATCGATTCATCGTAATTGCATAATCGCTCTGGCCATTGCTTTAAATGTTTTTTGTTGATGTTGGCATGTCGAATAAAAATATCGTTTTTGTAAATGTTAGGGCAGCATTTCTGTAGCACCTTGTCTAATAAATACTTAGTTTTTAAAAAATAAAAAAATTATAAACAAAATTTTTTATGTTTATTTTAGCATGCTGAAAGCACTTCAATACAAATCAACAATACATAAAATATTTTTACAATTGTTTAAAAAAATCATAAAAATTTTGAAAATACTAATACTAATTGCATTTTCAAAACTTTATTTTTAAAATACTAACAACTTAATTTTTTTACTTTTGGGCTTATTTAGTATAATTTTTACAGAAGCTGTAATTGTTGATATGAACATCAACCTAAGATACTCAAATGTAGTAGTTTCTCAAACATATGGAAGAAAACGTCGATTGTTATTTATTGATGACGATCGTGAAGACGAATAAATTTATTCTTTCTACAGCTCCAGTTCACTAAACGAAGGTATAAGTAGACAAGCAATAATACGTAATTTTTTTAATATATGTTTTATAGTTGAAGATACGTCCTATAATATTTTGAAGATATCGGAACGACCACAGTGTGTTCTCAAATTCGTCAAGCCGTTAAAAACTACGCAACATAGTGATACAAATGGATTCTCCGTCAAAAATCCTTTTAAAGGATTAATTGGTCAATTATTCTTTGAGAAATTTAACATTAATTTTAATTTAAAATTATTTAAATTACGAGTCCACTAATAACAAATTCGTTTACATATGTTTCGAGCTTTAAAATAATGATGCTCATCTTCAGAAAAGTCTACAAAAAATATTTACAACTTTTTTAAATACAAAAAATGTCATCAACATATCTTTACCAAAGTACTATTTTTTGTAATAAAAATTTGGTGTTCAGAAATATATTTACTTTCTAAATTGTTTAAGAAGATTTCAGTAAAAATAAGTGATAAATTTGATAATCAATTTTCAATGGGTTCTCCTTTATCACTTTTCTCAATTTTTTTAAGAAATTAAGTAAAGGTAACGATTTCAAGATTTCTTTTTCTAATGAAATATTTATTTAATTTTTAAGCTACTTAAAGGTAGTAAAAATAAAGCTATTTAAGCTGTATAGTTGTTTCTGAAAGGTGGTTTACAGTTCCTTTAGAGCTTCTTTAAAACTTTGCTAGTACCACAAAGAGCTGTATAAGCCCGATTTTAATGCATTAAAGGAGCTACCTAACAGCAACATAACTGAGGAATTTTTAGCTACTTAAACGCTTCATGGAGGTTTTAGTTTTTTCACAAACCACTTAAAAGTGTTCTAAAGAGTAACTTTAAAAGCTAAAGTAGTTATAAAAAAGCCGGTTTTAGCTGCAATTTGCTCACTGGGAAATTCTTCAATTACTACAGTTCATTTATATTAAAATATCAAATCATTTTTTGTTGAACTAGCAAACCAATTTCAATTACGATTTTAAACTTAAATTTTTTTATATTTGTTTCTAAATTGCACCATTTTCCTTTTTTAAAATAATTAACATTTAACATTTTGTAAAACTTACATTTTTTAATTATCTAGTTACAATTTTTAGATTTGAGATTGTTCGAAAAAATGTAAGTTAAAAAACTTTTTGTAATGTTAACTTTTTATAAGTTTTATAATTTATTATTGGTGGACTGGTAATTTGAATAATTTTAAAAATTGACGAATAATAACAATAAATCCCCATAACAATTTTCTTTTAATTTAATTTACATTGTTTTAGTTATTTCTATGTTTTCGATTTATATTTTACAAAAATAAATAAATATTTGAATATACATATTTTTTTAGTTTTCTTAAATATAAAGCATGATATTGTTTAAGTTTATTTGACATTGAGTTGTGTCATAACAATACAAGCTATTGTTTATGATATTAACCTGTTTTGAACAGGTAAACGGTAAAGTAAACACAAATATAACAAAAGGTTCTAACTGGTACTTCATAAGAAATAAGTAAGTTCGCAAAATAGAAACCACGATTTTGCAGATGGCAGCAGGTCTTAGTCTATTAGTTTATGAAAAGAGGGGGTACAGACGGGTAAAAAAAAAGAGAAACAAGAGAGATAAAACTACAGTACGATTTTTAACACACTAGTTGCGCCTCTTCTCAAATTATTACTCAATGCTATTACTTAAAAAGACTATGCTTGACTTAGGAACAAAATTTTGGTGATCAATGATTAAATTGACATCAGAAGCTAAGTCGCAATTGCAAAATTACCGCACTTAAGGCGGGTTGCACAAAGCAAATCAAAAACGTAACAAGTGATTATTTTTCAAAACAATTGCTACATAGCCAATGAAACCACGTTTATTCGTGATGTAACAATTGATTTCAGAAATAATCACTTGCTACATTTTTGATTTGCTTTGTGCAATCCGCCTTTAGTGCTTCAGCAATACGTAATCAATTAAGTTTGATTGATCTGTTAGAAGAAACTCGATTTTGTTTTTTTTTTGTATTTTTACACCGCTTAAAGCTTGTAGAGTTTGGTGATATGGTCGTATATATTGGCGTCCGGTCTCACAAAAATTGTTAAAAGTAATAGGAAAAAGAATGCAAGAGTGGATGGAAACGGGAAATAAATTAAACCAAAACCAATTCGGTTTCAAGGAAGGCAAGTTTATTCTAAACGCAATCAGCGGGACCTTAGAAATTGTAGATAAAGTAAGAAGGGTAGGAGGAGAAAGTGTACCCACCATACCACCCGAACAAGTACAAATTCGCCACAAGACGGATAGGTTAAAAAGGAAATGTTGCGAATAGATAGGATAGTCTTACAAGACCAGTAGGATGGGCTAAGAATTTTGGTGTGCTATCAGAGCACGTGGTTCCGCGAGACATCTGCCTTACGGATTATCCTCGCTTCTAGGCTAATGCCAAGTCAGTTAGAAAAAGGATCTGCATATAGATGAGGAAAAATAAAAAAAGGCAGAGCATTAATCAAACAGCAACAACTAAAACGTGTTATTTTCTCTAAAAAGTTAATAAACTAAATTGACTATAAATAAACATGTAATGTTATGGTACGAAACCAAACTCATACTTTGCCATCGCTGCTTGCAAAATAAAACTTAATTACCATGCATAAGTTAGCAAAACTAAAGAAACTATGTTTAATAAAGGCTTTGGTCGCTCTTTGCAAAAAATTTGTATACATTTACATCAGGCATCAGTGTAAGGATAGTCTGAGGGGGTTCGGGACAAGCGAGAATTCGATGTGATGGGGTGTCTGGAACGCCACATGACGGACAGCTGTTGTCATCCAAAACGCTAATCCATTTTAAATGGCAACGAAATCCGCCGGCATAAGGGAGTAGGCGTTACTCCCTTTTTGGGAAGTGTCCAACAGTCGCTGCCATTCACCCAAGATTAAGACCTTTAAGTGACGCTTGGCCGCTAAAAAGGACGGAAAGTCGTTGAGCGAAACGTGCTGGTCAAGGAAATTGCGCCTGGCAGCCTTGCCAAGAACTTTGGTGCAGTAGGAAAAGTAGAGAAGAATGCTTGGATATAAAACAGAGGGTATCTACGGGAACGGTGCGATAAGCCCCGAGAATAGTTCTAAGGAATAGAGATTGGAGCCAAACTAGTTTTCTGGCCACGGGGGAATGTCGAAGTCTGTGGTACCAAATGTCTAGGTTATAGGTGAGCATGAGTATAACTGCACTGTTAAAGATATTCTCAATAGATTTTTTGTGTAGGTTCTATTTCAAGCGTGAGTATTTGTAGAACAAGTGCAAGACGCTCTTACACTTGTCAATCACGAATGCGCAATATCTTATAAAACTCAATCTCTCGTTAAGCAAAAGTCCGAGAGAGTTGAATTCAAAAACTCTACCGACGGGAATGTTGTTAAGGCGCAATGAAGGATCTCGTTTTAAAGTCGAGTCGAAAACCATGTACTTAGTCTTGTCCGGTGACACCGTCAGTTTGTTGCTTTTCACTATATTTAGACAGGTATTTGCCTCTAAATCTCGTGTAGAAATTGCGTACACTGTGACAGTGGTGTCGTCCGCGTGTGCGAAAATGTCACAGTCTGCTGGTAGTTCTGTGCTAAGTAAATCGTTTACAACGAGATTTTACAAGGTCTGCCCCAAAAACCGAGCCTTGTGGACACCCCTTCGTCAGTCGTTTGGCATAAACAGAATGGGATACGTTTGAGGAGTAAGTTATCGATCTGTTCGATAAATAACTACGAATGACGCGCGTGGCACCAGCAGGTGCTTTCTTAACGACGAGAGGTTATTAAACGCTCCAGATATGCCAATGAAAATTGTAAGTCTGCACTTGGAGACGTTCTGTCGTACATTGGTCATTAATCTACGTGCGGCGTCAGTCGTCGTTTTGCCTGAAACAAAGCCATATTGACTGGGACGGAAAAGAATTTGTGCAGGAATGTCGTCATAAATCTTTTTGAGAAACACACTTTCAAAAAGTTTGCCAAGTTCTGATATCAAAGTTATCGGACGTTACAGGATTTACGAAATCCTTCTTCTCAGGTTTGAGAATGGTGGAGTTTACCAGCTACATTTAATGCAGGAGTCGAACAAATCAACGTTCGTAGAAGAGAGGAAATCTTGTACAATTACACGTAAGACATTACAATGTGTTCCGTCAGGTCTAGGAGCCTTGTTCTAAAGCCATTGCTGCTATATCGTCGCTAGTGACCACCCAGCCCTGTTGAGATCATATTTGCAAATGAGTGCGGGATTTTATTTGAGCATGCAAAGGATTATCTGTCGTCGGAGCCTCGTAAGGAAACAGGAAGCAAACAATAGCTGTAATCGTCTCGTATTTTGAGATAGTGCATCTGTCACCGTCTCAGACGTTGGAGCACGGTTGGATCGACAGGAACTTACAAGAAGACAACCTGTAAACTAACCCCGACGGGCTGGTCAACGAATCTTTCCCAGGAGCTATACTTTGCTGTCTTCACTTCCAGTTTGTACCCGTGAAGCGCAAGCCATTGAGGTCTGCAGGGGCTTTTTGGTGGTATTTTCATAAGCAACGCACCTGTCTAACTTAGGACTCTACTACGGTACACCGGTTCTAGAGCGTATGCGGCTTAAGCTACGTTGGCAAGAATCGAGGATCATCTTAGTCAACTCACTAATGACGGCGTTTACAGATCTAGGATCGTGGCAGATAAGCTGGAATAAAACTTGCGATTGCCATATTTAGACGAACGATCTCTATGGGTTTATAATCAAGGATTATCTTAGACATAGGTCCTCGATGGGGGCTTCGACGGTTAACTCAAACCATATCAGTCGGTGGTCGCTTTCAATAAATTCTGGAACAACACGCCAGCTTAGGATTTTTCTGGCAACAAAAGGGGAAGCCAAAGCGTCGTCGATGTTTGTCGAGCCTAAGTGGTTAGAAAAGGTGAAAAGTTGGTGAGATTCGTTGACAATGCAGAGGTTACGTTTACCCACGAGGTTCTCTACGCATCGTCCGCGCTCGTCGGTCACCGGGGAGTGTCGAAGCAGCAAGAAACGCCGACGATGGCCAAGGAGGTGTTTCCAACTGTAATCATAGGCACTACAGTGCAGTTATTCGCTAAATGGCTGAGTGTAACCATTCCGACGGACTTCGAACTATTAAAAACAATAGCCAAGTATAGTACCGCATAGAATAGGATACGGGAATCCTGTTGAAGGGTGCAGCCGCACCTACGAACTTTTATCCTGAACGAGAACTAAACACTTATGGCTCTTGCCTCATAGCTTCAAAAGTCGTAACTCGTGAATTGCGAAGATTCACTTGCGCAAACCTCAAAGTTAATTTAGTGTCCTTATTGTTCATAATTACTGTTTGCTATTTTTACGTCGAGCCGTTGATGTTGATGTGTGTGATTTACTTCAACCACACCGATAATCGGTTTTCGTACATAAACAAAACGCAAACTTAGTGTGCGTGCCCACTTTTCTTTTTGTTCTCTGGTGCCTACTCAACACCCGTACGCTTCTTTGGTATATCAAAGTAGTACACTCTGTTTGCACCCTGTATTTGTTTTTGTTGGTGTTCTGACTACTTTATTTATCTGTTCTTTTTATTATCTAACGTTTTTTGGGTGTTTTAGTGCATAAACAAATTTATTTGGTAAGTTTTTCGTACCTTGTATTTATTTATAATGTATACAAATCATCATTTATTATTATTATTTTTAATTACTAAATATTAATAAAAAATTTATCGAAATTAAAAGATCACAATTATTAATAATGGTGATTTAAAACCCCATCTTGCGCGCATTCCTATGCGGTGAATTGAAAATATTTATTCTATGCAAAAAAAATTTTTTTTACTCAAAAAATTATTTAAAAAATATTTTCTTTGTATTAAACGTTTAAAAGCGTGACGTTATCTCACGACTTTTATCGTCGCGATTCACAATAATTCATTCAAAAATTCACCCACTACCTGTCAACATGATCGATAAGGCACAAAAACGCTTATCTAAGTAAGAAACTATAACGTTATCGCGTTCTTGGTAACAGCGTCTTAGTTCATAGTTATGATTAGTGTGCGGATTTCTCGTATTGTATTACTGTTTCCATAATAATTAGTTAAGTAGTTAAAAATACGTTTAGAAATAATTTTGTTTTCACCACATTCCTCTGATGAAACGTAAATGCGAAACGTATAAAAATTCTTAATGAATTTGCAAAATTGACGTGTTTACAAATTTTTTTTTAAAGATTTAAACAATTATAAAGTATAAGTATAAAACACTCGTTAAGGAGGGCCAAAGAACGACGAGATCAAGAAGATAAAAAAATGAAACAATCTCTAAATTTATTTTAATTGAATATATTAATTAGGATTATTATTTAAAAATATAGTTTTATGTAATAATAATTTGTATTTTATTTGATAAAGTTATTTTTAGTCATTACGTCAAGCCACAGAGGAGTACGTTAAGTCTTCTTACTGAAAAACAAAACAATAGAAAAAACAAAGTAGATGTACTTTAACTGGAAATGGTACTTTTTTTGATAAAAATATAATATACATATATAGTAGTAATTACGAGAACTCGAGTAAATCGTTGCTTAAAAGCCTATGAATTAAACAACATAAAACGTATCTCGCCCAACACACGTTGCATTGAAAGTATCGATCGACATATTAGTTGCTATTTCTTTTCTCCATTCTTCTTTTTTACTTACTTGACTCACACTCGAGCCACAGAGTACAATCTGTGCTCGAGCTTTCGTAATTACTATATACCTATGCTATATACTATATATAAATATTTTTCCAATTCAATATGTAGAAAAGGGTTAGGGATGACTACCTCCTACACATCCTACAGTCATCTAAAAGGGACGTCCCGTTGCGGATGCGCTAAGATGTCTTATAAGGACATCGTAGGGATGCACACACTTGTGACAAAAGAACGTCCTATGAATGTCCCTAGGACGTACACAGAACCAAAATGGGATGACTTTGGGACATTCAGTGATCCGCAACATCATGTCCCCGGGACATCCTTGAGACATCTTTGTGTTTGTTGGGAAGGCATGTTTTGGTTTCATGCTTTTCAGCACAATGTCAGCACTGTATTTCACTTTTACAGTCGTTTGAATGATGGTCAAACTTCTGACAATTAAAGCAACGCGTAACACGGATATGGTCATTGATCATACACGCATTGCAGGCGATGTAAACGCGACGTGATGCCAAAAGGAATTTTCGACTTCTGGTCAGACGTCGAGAATCCAGTGACTGTTAGCTCTGTCCCGAGGGCCAAAGCGATAAAGAACTTTCATGTGCTCATTATCAAGATGTAGGATCTTATCAGAAGCATCGTCAAAATTTTGTGATAAGATTGCCTCTTTTACCTGCTCAGAAGAGAGGTTTGTAGGAACGTTGAGAATAGAAACACGAGGTAAGGATTTACCTTAAGGTTTGACGATCAGACCGGTTTTATCAAGGACGACCGTGGAAATTTTTGATAAGTCCGTTTGCTCAGATTCGAGCCTTATAGAGTTTTTGCCCATCTCAGTTACTCTGTCCAGTCGTAGGCCATAAGTTTGCGGATTTAGAACTTTTATCAGAGTCTTTTTAGTTTCGTCTAAAGTTTTTACGCGACGGGAAATTATGGTTTTACGAAAAGTTGCTTGAAGTCTGCTGACTAAGTCAATAATTTCTGATTGCTTTGAAAGAGTCAATTTACAGGCAAATATAAGTTTTGTGAGGCGCGTCACGTCAGTATCGAAGAACTATTCGATGCTGTCAGGTAAAGATTCATCAAGGATGAGGACAACGTCTGTTGTCGTCTTCACGACGACGCGGATTCAACCTTTATGAAAGAGACTGATGGAATAGGCAAAGTAGAGCGCGACGCTCGTAGAGTGTCGGCTGGAAACAGACTGTACCTGATACTACTCATTTAGTCGTGCACAGGTTCTTATTTTCCAATCGGTGGCCTTATTGCCTGCGCTTCGTTGTCTATCTTTAACCTCGTGGAGGTAAGGGTCTAAAGCTTTGCAGAAAAGATCAACTACTACGCTACATGCAAAATCAATACTGAAACGTTCGAGGAATTATTCTCAAGTTCCAGAACTTTCACCGAAACGTTTGGCCAAAAATATATAAATGCGGTACAGACAAATCATGGGTTAGTTATTCCAGTAATTTGAAGACGGCAGTGTTAAGAAGATTATTCAAGTGTAAATAAATAAGTGATTATCGCGCGTGTTCGAGATAAATTTACGGAGTACGTAAGTTTAAAATAAACAATAAGTGGTAAACTAAAGTTATTCATATAAATTAGTGTAAGTGTTTTTATTAATATCCTTAGATTTAATTACTTCGGTTAGTCATAAACGTGTACATATTTTTAGTATAAATAAATTAGTTTTAATAGTAAACGTTACAATACTAATCTACTATTTAATTTTACTGTCGATCTTATAGCTTTAGTTAAAGGTGAAAGTTTTATTCTCATACATTGAAGAGAAACCAGAGCAAAAGGGTATAGCACCAGAGCAGAGAATTCTGTATCCTGATGACGCTCGACGTTCAAAACTCGTCCAACAGTGTGCCATGATAAAGCATCGCCAGGACCATGCACCAGCGTATTTTCTAAGCATAGTAAAGAGAATACCTCAATGAGACGTGGCTGCATGTCGGGGCTGGTAATAAAACAGCTACGGCGTGAGTCCCGTAGGAGTCGATCTTAGGACCGCTTCTGTGGAACTTCTACTACGACGAAGTGCTGGAGCTGGCGATACCGGACGGTGTCACGCTGTTGGAAGACGCAGACGATTTTTCGGTGGTAGTCAAGGGTAAAAGGCAGAAGATGGGAGCTATAGAATGGAGAGCTGGTTAAAGGATCACGGTCCGTGCCTTGTTCTGGATAAAACCTAATTGGTTGTCCTGGTCGGACACCGACGAATGAAGAATGTCGATAAGAATGGGGAGACCTGGTATCAAAGGTAGGAAGGTGTTAATAAGCTACTTAGGCGGATTGGAGAGAACGGTAGAGTGAGTGAACACGTAAAACGTGTATGCGAGAAAGCAGAAAAATCCGTTAAGAGTGTGATTTGACTCTAGCCCAGCTTGAGAGGATCAAGCTCCAAACGAAGAAAAATGTATATAGGAGTGATAATCTCCGTTTTTCTGTATGGAGGCTCTATTTGAGGACCCTGATTGGGTTTAAAGCACTACTTTGATATGTTAGAGTGGACGTCCTAAGGACGACGGCGGCCTATATGGCAAGGATACCGTCTATTAGGGTGCACAGGATAATTAACAGAGTGGATGAGTAGGTGAAATGTGGGAGTGTCTAGGTTGAACCACTATGTGATTTAAAACAAGGCAGGCAAGAGCAGAAGGAGGTGATTTTAGTAGATGCGTCGTTTTTTTTACAAAGTTTCAATCTCATGAAAAAAGCAAAAAAAAGATTGGGATCAGCCAAAGTTCGTTTTTTCTTGTGCGACAAGCTAAAGAACACCGCACAGAAGCTTTAAAACTACTTATAGTTGTTACAAGCTTTTTTGGTATTTACGAACCTGCACGGCCAACTCGCAATAGTCGGTGAGAGGGGTAGGTTCACAAGAAATATAAAAAAAAGGTGTTTCAGGGCGCCAGAGCTTATCCCAAAGTAACTTCTGTCCCGCTCCAGACAGACGGGTCACACTTGTAACAAGATGTTAGGTTCGTAATTCTTCTACTCGGCTGTTCGAGTAGCCAACGTTTGTCATTAGATAACGACGATCCAAAGAGACAGGTATGTTGTCATAAAAGAACAAGTAACCACAATAACAACTTTAATCTAGAATCGTTGATGATTATCACAGGTATATAAGAATTCTCCTTACAGAAATGCCAGTAGTATCGGCAACACACAGTACATAAGTAAATTACAGTGAACATGAATAGCGAAGAATAGGTTATAGTAAATCTCATTTGTCTACAGCATGCGAGATACACGAAATAATGATAATAAGTACGACATTAATATTACAATATCATAATAATTATGGGTAGTACACAGCATACGTAACATAAGCAAATTTACTAATTAAATGGTAATCCAATTACATTAATCATTACGGAATTACTATTAGCGAAAGTTTCGTGAGTGACCTGGTTGACGACGAAATAAGATACATAAAACACTTACCACAAACACAGGAACTTCCACTCGTACGAAGAAAGTACTTTCCTCGGCAAGCTATCCTGTAAGCACTCTGAAATAGCAAGTCGTGTCAAACTAATTCCTCACGAAAGTGAAATCTACAAAAATCGTTACTTAAGGTAAAAGAAAGTATATATCATATAACCCGGTTGTCGAATGCTGTTGTACCCCTTGTCTGTGGTTTAATAAGTTATCACTGTAGGCCTTATAAATATTTAGAATCGCCCCATCAGAATATGTGTCGAGGTTCGTCCCTCGTATCGACTAGAAATTATGGGCCAGATTGTGGTAGGAATGGCCGGTGACGATTCGAATACTTCACGATCACAACGAAGTCACAACTTTCCCTGGTAGAATTTAAAGTACAACCAGAATACCCCTATTTAGGAGGTAGCACATGGCGCTAACAAAAAGACATAAAAATTACCTGTAATCAAAGAAAGCACAAAACCCACTTACTCTGCGTGAATAAATTAGTTAGTTAAGGAAACTTCTAATTTCCATCGTGTCCCAACATGTGGATGATTTTAGAAAACGATTTTTAACTCACGCAGACATAGGTTAACACATGCACGATGTTAAAGTCAAAATGCCGGTAATCTCGCCGGATATCGCCTACTCAATACAAAGTGACCAACGAACCCGATAGATGGCGTCGAGAAATATAAAAGTAATTTTTAATTAAACCAATATACAGGGTGATGCATTATTTTTATTTATGCACGTAACATAGTTAAAATCTTTAAGCTCATACGTGTGGTCCTAGATTTCTAGTGGTAAAAAGAGTTTGCTTTGCACAAAGTGGTTGTATTACTTAATTTTATTGAAGAAATTTAAACGTGAATTCTTGTTCAGCAAGTTTAGACTTGTCAGGATGTAGAGAAACCTTTAGGATAGCGACAATAACAGAATATTTTTCTTAAAATACAACAGAGTAAACTAAGGAAACAATTGCTCTCTGTCACCTGTTATTAATATCAGACTTTTACAAAAATAACAGTAATTGTGACACAATAAGTGTACCCATAATTAGTTTAGTGCGAGCAGTCGACGCGACGTACTCTCCAGCAGAAGTCATGTCAAATATTTGGATGCTTCCTTTTGATTTGCAAACTAAATCAAGAACAAAGTTGAGATGCTATCACCGACAATATAATTGATTATGCAGACCAGTGTTCGTTTCAGATAAAACTAAATTTACTGGTCTAAGTAATTCATCACAGTTAATTTATTTATAAAATAAATGCTACAACAGGAACATATTACAACTAATAATACTGACAGTCTAAACTTCAGTCATTATACGACCCTTAATCTTCGAATACGGTCGATGTTTAAAATAGTGCACAAAAAGTCCTAACTTATATTCTAAATCACTAAACATAAACGGATGCTGCTTGCTGTACAAATTCAAGTAAATCCCAATCACAACTAGCAAGCCGGACCAAATATACCTGTAAACAAAACAATTAATGATTAAGTCGTAAAAACTTTAAAACTATTACTGGAAGGTGAACGGTTTTGAGAATAACAGGAAGGAGATTATAATTGTAACTGCCTTTCTACATGTGGTTACCGTCACTGCGACGAATGCACCACAAGTCCTCACTAAAGTCAGCACTATTTGTATGCCTAAATAGCCAGTTAAAGAGAATATCAGTGCATATCCATAGGTTTCTACTGGATACTGAAACAAAATCATTAATTTAAAATAATGTTTACATTATAAAAATACTTGTGAGCAAAAGCGAAAACCAGTGAGTAAATCCCCGGTTAAGAACATAACGATAAATATGTAGATGAAACCAATTCCGTAAGAATATAAAACGACTTCGGAGTTGGATGCATTATATGCTTTCATGTTTTTCTCCTGCACGTTTCCTATAATTGCATCACATAATAAAGCCATGGAGATGACGAACACTCCTTTGGTGTTAAAATTTGGCGATATTTTAGAATCTGCCAAAGTGAATAAAGTTAAACCCACACACATTAGTAAAGCAGCGCAGAAATCTAAAGGCCCATAACGCTTTCCTTGTATTATAATGCTACCAATTAAGACCGGTATTAACTTGCAGCATTTAAAAATCACTTGCGTTGGGTAGTTTAAGTACTGTAGCGAGGAGTTTGAGAATCCAATTGTCCCTAAGGTTAACAAAGCTAGCAGTAAGTAGATAGTCATTGGCATTCTAAAAATGTTATGCAGTTATGACGAAGTTTTGGTTATGACATTACCTTCGATTGCCTTCTTGTTTGAGTATTTTTTCAATTACACCGAACATTGTATAATAAGCAAATTGCACTAAGGTGAGATACCATCCAAACGGTTTAAAACCATCTAATGTAAAGATTAGTTCTTGCATGTATCCGTACAGGATAAAAAATATAAAAATTGTTATTGTGCATAGGATGAATTGTGTATTTTGTTGGAGATTAGAAATGTCCAGGCATAGTATCTGAATTTTGATTTTATCGGTTTCTGCACCCGATCTTATGCCGTTTATGGACATTTTTCGTTTTTAAATTGCAACGTTGCAAATAAAATACAAATAAAAGTGAAGTTGGCTGTGAATTACTAATTTTTGAACTCGGATACCAACACCATCTGTGAACGAAAATTCAGTTAGAAATAATAATGGCCGTGGAGTTTTGATATTGTGCACTTTGTGGATTCTCGAATCGCGTAAATAATTGTTTAAATTAGTAATAATGATTAATTTATTTCGGTGAGAGTGGCTTTTGTGATAGCACTAACTTATGTGATTATGTATTGTACAGTTGACAAAAGTCACACTAGCGGAGCCCCCGCCACGCAGGCCAGGAATGCGAAGGATGGTAAGTTTTATTTCGTACTTGCATTTATTTACTGCACTTTAACAAATTCACTTTATTTTATTAGTGCGTGCATAAGCTACTCTGTTTTTAAATCCCTGTACTGCGACTTTTAGTCCTTCGTATTTTATCTGTTTTGGTTATGTTTATTATTTAAAAAAGGCATTGATAGTGTGTAGGACTTAACGCGTGCCAGATTTAGTCACATTTCCTGTTTATCTTATATTGTACACTTTTGTTATTACCTATAATTCATTGTCAAACTTTTGCCAAAATCACTTTTGCATCGACTGTAAGTTTTAATTTTTCCGAATCTCTAGTTAAGAATATAAACAGTATACGTATTATACCTTTTTCAATCTTTGTGCCCTACGGTACGGCCTTGGCAATATCGTATTTAAAACAAGAACTTACCGACGTGTGTCTGAAACCTTAAATCGCAAAAGAAATGAAGTAGAAATTATAGGTATTTTTTAAATACCGGGTCCAACAATCTAAAGAAATCCATAGCGGTTACGGTAACACGTTTTACTGTTGACTGTCATGTTTCGATTCCTACCCCAATTACATCATTTGACACAGATTCTTAGGCCATTGCTGCTCAATGTATTTTACGAAAACATTTTCCTACTGGTAGAAGTAAGACGATTAATATAATCCACTAAGAGGATAATGAAAATTAAATTAATTTTCTATGGCCATTTAAAATTATTGTTTTAGCAAGTACTGCGTGCAACGTTTTGTACTGCAGTAGAACACGTTATTCTGTCTGTTTGCTGAACGTACATATAAAGAACTTATAAGACACTTAACAAAATTAACCCACCTGCTTTTCGAATCTACGTGACTACGTACCATAACTTACTAATTTAATAATAATTATAATGTGTACATTATTGATGAAGTTTTAAATTAATGCAGTACCTCATAAGTCGCTAGTGAGTAAAGGGATTTTGTCTTTGGTGGATTGAGTTACGAAAGTAACTTCAAAACTACCCGATGAACAAAGAAAACACAATTTTGTGAAAAAATATCTTTATTTCTCTACATATAGTCTCTTTCTATGCTCGATACACATTTCCCAGCAGACTCATTCCATATCAACAACTCAACAGTCAGTTTACCTGGCCATTTCAGATGTCAATGAAATTTGGTATACTGGTACATCCCATATGGACTAAGAAAAATACCAAATTTCAACTTAATGTCTCAACTGGTTTCAAAATTATTCCCGGTTAAAGTTTTTAAAAAACGCTGAAAATCGACCCGTTGTGAAACTTTAAACTGCTCTAGCACCACTCAGAATCAAGGTAGATAGATGAAACAGGTGTCATTTTTCAGCATCTTTCATACTCTGTATAACTATCATAACTGTATAACACTACATGATTTTTTTACCAATTTAAAAATCAACAATTAAACTAAAAATTTTTTAAAATGCGTCACTAAAAATTTTGAAAAAATTCTCAAAACTTCCTTGTACAGTGGTTAATTGATAGTATAAATTTCATAATGGGTTCTTAAAGAAAAATTCATTTGAATACATGCTTACATAAGAATTTCCACTACAATAACGGTCTTCTTATCCCGGAAGGGCAAACAGTCTTAGATTTAAAAAAAATATTATGAAGAGATGTGAGTTATGTCTATAAATGTAATAAATTAATGATATTTAATTTTTACAACCTTTTTTGAAAGCTAAATTTAATTATTAGAAAGCTTTAGTCATAGGTATCATTGATAGAAAAAGGAGCCTAGTTTTGCTGAAAAATTTTAGCTAGGTGAAATTCAAGATTAATATACACATGAAGTTTGGTAAAAAAGATTAATGTGTTGTAACTGGATTAACTTCTTATTTAAACACTTCATTGTTAATACAATGCACTGCTGAAAACGCTATTAAGATTAAGAAAAAATAAATTCTAATGAATAAAGTCTATGTACATAACAGAAAAAAATTGTACAATGATTAACTCGCAGCCTTTTTTTTTAAATCTCTTCAGAAGGTTTTTTTAAAGTCAGTGAGGGTTCTTGTTTTGACAATATATAAATTCGTCCGGTTGGAAATACTAGATCAACTTTACTTAGCACATGTGTCACCGGAAGCCAAGGAATATCTTGTCTTCTAGGGAAAGAAAAACTAGGTGATGGACCAGCTGGGTTTAAAAATGAAACCTTTACTTCATCATTGACGTCTTCTTTTTCAAGCACATAGGCCAGTCACCATTTGTGGTCATAGATGATAGTCACATATCCACTGAATTCTGTTAAACTTAAACGATCCTGAATCGTTGTAACAGTTTCAATTTTGAACTCAGTGGATTCTGAGAACACTTTTACCTTCATTTTGCTGTTACTAAAAGGGATATGAATCAATGCATGCAATTTTCGAGTGCCTTTTATGGCCACAGATTTTTTCAGCTGACTTTCTAAGTGCATCTCAGTTTCAATGTACTCCTGTTGTGTGACGTAAACGAGGGGGATTTCACTGAGCGAAAATTTGTACATTAATGCCCTTTTCATACAATACCGCAAAAAATTGAAAAAACTGTCGTCAATGCCGCCAATGCTCAAACAATGACGACAATACCCAAACAATGACGCCAATGTCGTGTTGAATTCGTAACAATGCCTATATTTTCAAAAAAAGGAAAAACGAGGACATACAGCTGGATTAAAAATAAACAAAAAAATTAAAGTTTATTTATTCAAATCAATAAAAGTGACAGTAAGAAACAAAGTTACTTATAGGGCTCTCTTCAACAGCTTATATTTCTTCTCAATTTGGCATAAATCATTCCTTTTGAGATTAAAAGAAGTCGCATCCAATAATGAAATAGGCCCATAAAAAATAAAACATTTAGCTACTTGTTGGACGTCTACTTGTTTTAGCCAGTTAAAATTGTCGAGATTTCGGTATAAAAATTTGAGTTGGCACGTTTTCTCTTCAATTTTTAATATTCTTCCTACATACCAACGATCCTCATAATATACTGCATAGTATTTTTCTTCCTCAATCGGTATTTCTATTGGCATTTCCAGCTTTTTGGAGATTTCCGAACCGGTTTCACTAAGTTCGGGAGCGAACTGTCCTTCACTGTTTTCTGATTCCGAATTGTATTCATTCTCAATTTCCGTTTCACTCATTGTTTTGTTATCTTCCACGTCTTACTTATCTAAGTGGTTACTAGCAACGCATTCAAATTTCTTTCTTTTTTTACTTGTCTTTTTTTCATGTTTTAGCAATTTTTTTTTCTTTTTCGATTGTTGGAAAATGATTTTTTGAAACTGGAAGTTTTTTGTGTTTGGAAAACCTTTTTGTACAATACCTGGATAAGATTTTTGCGTGCCCATCTTCTTGACTCTGTCCAACCGATCTGCCGATAAGCGGTTTTTATTTTCAGTAAAAACTAACAAAGAGTTGATTTTTTTACGCTCATAACTTAGCCAGTATTGAGTTTTATTTCTAAAACGGAACCTCTATTGGCCGATGTTTTGCTGTAGTCTTTTAAATCTAGGTAACTCATATCTTCAAATATTGTTCTGGACTCTACAATATCGGTTACGTCGGTTTCGGAATTGTAGTCTTCTGTTGGGCTTTTATTTGGACTATCGCTATCAGATTCACTGGAAAATTCACCCTTATCGTCTAATTCTTGATACACACAATCATCAATATCTGGTTTAATATGTATAGTAGAAAGAGCTTCATCTGTATAGTATTTAAACCAACCGCCAAACAATTGGTTAGTGCGTCAGACTTAGCTTTAAGGACTACTTCCTTATTTCATTGATGGTTGGTAATTCCTTACGATCATTATCTTCCCCCGTGCCCAATTTTGAAGAAATATTTTTCCTTGGAAAAGTAAACGCATCTCCTATAATAAGTCGAGCTATACAAAAATTTTATCGTTATTTCTTCAGAGAAACCTACCTATGTCAGCGACGATTGCATTAATAGTCTGAATCCTGGATAACCTCCTCAAAAAGTCTAGGGTTGAGAAATTTACAACCGTCGAATAAACCCCGGTCATTGCCCTCATTTGGTGGAAAATTCGTTCGAAAGTTTGACTTGAAAAGAGCCAAGGTAGAAACTGTCCTGTTTTTAGCAACCTTGTTTTCATTTTTGTCAGAATATGTACCGTATCTTGAATTACTGTTGGCTTATCCGTACTGAAAGGCATCTATAAATTTGTGGATAATTATATTTGATACATACTTAACTACTATAATGTATACATCCCCTACCTGAAAATATGGACAAAGCTTATTGGAAACATTAAAATCGGGGAAATTACTAAATATCTTCATTCGTTTCAAGCACCGTGTATCGTCATCTGAAGAAAACCCTTCCACTGAAATTCCAATTTTTCTAGCTTCTTGATTCAGAAAATTTCATCTGTACAATACTTCTTTATATGTAAATTTATTGTTACTTCCGAACATGCGTAGACAGAAAGCTGGCACCTTATCCTCCAGAGGCTGTGCCATAAATACGTAGGCGTTATTCGATAAAAACCTGTTTGAAACGATTCCTGAATATCCCATGCTGAATTGACAATGAATTTTTCTGTTAAAGGAAAACCGGTTTCGTTACTTTTATTCAGTTTGACTTTGGATCGTATTGAATTTTCTTCAACACTGCTGTTTGATCTTCGCTAATGAATACTTTTAACGGGAGATTTCTTAAGGTAAGGTAGTTTTTTAAATTTTCCTTGTACACAAAGCCCTCTTGCACAGTTACATTCTCATTCAAACTTCTTCTCAATGTGGAGAGAGACGGAAGTACATTTTTCAAATTGCTTTCTAAAGTCTCGTAAGTAAGTTTACAACCAATTATAAATAGATACAATGAAAATTTTACAAGCTCATAATTGTATTTGTTATGATTCGAAAAACAATTGGTATTATGTTGAGCAGAAGTTAAAAGAATATTCAAAAAGTTACTCATATTAATATTCTTGATATTGAAATGATCTTTGCATGACTTTACAACTGTACTACTGATTTCAGTGTTCTCTGTAAGTATTTGTTCGATTTGTTCCTTTACTTGCAAGAAAGATGTAATTTTTGATTGGTCATGTGGAATCCATTCTAATCTGCTAAGATTTCTTTGTCTTCGGCTATATTTTTTGTCTTGCCACTTGGACTTAAGAGGCTTTAAGGTACCGGCAGAACTCGCCGCCTCTTCTGAAGTTCCGCCTTTACAAAAATCCAACATATCTCTCGGCACATCCATGTCGTTTAAATTGATGCTACTGGTGTTTAAGTTGGTGTCATTCAATTCCCAAATTACAGCATCTTCTCCTTCTTCAACACCGATAGTTAAATTCGAACCAGTATGCGAAAAAAACTTTTTCACGTTGAATCGCGTCTAAGTCTTCGCACAAATCACCCCTCTGCGAAACATCTAGTTGCTTTCTTTTTTTTTCTCGAATGGTCATAAATCTTTCTAAAGAAACGGTTTTCAATCCCATTTTCGGTCTAGTTTTCAAGGGGTTTTGTGTAAAATTTTCGTTAAACTTATCTTTCGTCTGATACTTCATTTTTAAAATGAGTTTTGAAATGCGTATTAAAATTTGAACTTCCGTATTTTCCAAATGCTACCTTAATTTAGATTTTTTTTTTTACAAATAAAACAAGTTACAAGGCCAAACGGGATATTTTCATCAGAATTTACCTCTACAACAAGTTCCCCAATGCTTTTCAAAATTCTGTCACTCTCCTCTTTATCTAATTTTTTATTACAAAGAGTGGTAATGTAATTACATAAAATTTGTAGTACATGAGCCTTATCGTCTGTCTTATGTAAGTAGTCCTCTGTCGCTTCGGTGATGTTGTTCTAAGCTATTGAATTATTAATTTTGGGTTGAGTAACTGATACAGAATTTTTCGAATTAAAGAGGTATGTAGATGTTAGTGTGTTGCAAGGTTTACCAGCTGTAACTGGTAATATATTCGTAGTCTTAGGATGACATTGACATGACATGGTTTCTGATTTTTTGATTTCTTAGTTTTTTTCATAGTCTCATTTGCTTCCCCACATAAATCCTGACAAGCTTTTTGAAGTGAAACTTCTTTATCGGCGTTGGAAAAAAATTTACCGTCACATTTTTTCCGTTACGCGCCATCTTTTTTTTCGGTTACGGAAACGCAATAGCGACGTGATAAATAATATATCAATACTAAAGTGATCAACAAAACCAAAGGCTTTATTTTAATTCTAATTCCAGTGGATTTTTAACAAAAGTAAGTAATTATATCTATTTTTCTAATACTTGGGTGGAATTAATTGACATAGAGTATAAATTCTGAAATATGTTATTAATTTAAATTTAAAATATTTAAGGTTAACCTCAGTTTCTGATTGAACGATGACATTTTAAATTTAAAATATTTAAGGTTAACCTCAGTTTCTGATTGAACGATGACATTTTAAATTTAATATATTTAAGGTTAACCGCAGTTTCTGTTTGAACGATGACAATGATAGTAATAATTCTATTTTTTATTATAAAATTCTAAAATATTTTTAAATAAATACAAATTGTACAAGGTGTTCAAAGGTAGTAAAATAAATAAAAAGTTCGCCCGCGGGTGGGCTCGAACCACCAACCTTTCGGTTAACAGCCGAACGCGCTAGTCGATTGCGCCACGGAGGCACATACTATAGGTCACAAAACGGATGGTTATAAGGTACACGATCAAAACGTTGCTATAAGATACGATCAATTGTTGTTTTGTAATTAATGGCTTATGGTAACTGAAATATGAAATTGAATCTACAAAAATTAGTTAATTGATTTACAAAAATTTGTATTCATGTTTATGATAATAAAATCCTTTTGTTTAAAATTTATCTAATTTAACTTTATTTAACCAATTTCTGAAAAGTTGCATGTAGATCATTTTGCGAAAAATAAGGCCAATAAGAAGTTTCACTTCTTACATGTGTACACTAGTTTTATCCTCTTCAGTAAATTCCTGTGGCCATTTAGAAGCTTGAATAAGTTGGGTTTCTTAGAAAAAATTCCATAGAAAGATTTTATTTCTTCGTCAGAAAAAAGCTGCCATAATTCGCCTTATGCAAATTTTTCCATTTCATTAATGTCATCTTTTGTGATTGCTTGAAATTGAGATAAACTGTTCCATCCACAATACGTAATCAAAGATAAAATGTTTGGTGGAAGGTCATTAAACTTTTCTTTGATCAGAGATTCGAAAGAAAACTCATCTAATTTCGGTGAAATTAGCGGTTCAGACCTTGTTTCGGATACTCGCTCACTATTCTAGTCAAAATATTCGGTTTTTCTAATATTATTTTTTATTAGTTATTTATGTTCTTTTTTTTATTTATTAATCAATCTCCAATGAATAGATCTCTTAATTGAAAATTAGGATTTAAACGGCACCTTAACACATTTTCTCACAACACAACAGGTGTTATTAAACAACGTATATGTGTACTTATTCGAGGTACTTACCTATATTATGAGCCATGGTTTTTTCAACAAGCATACAGCATCTTCCTGTAACTGTTTTCACTCTTAATTCACTATAAATTTGATCCTTAGCGCCTGCGCATTTGTAGTAAAATTGTAATGCCGAATCAATGCCGTATTAATGCACACAATGCCTATCTAATGCTCTTGAAGTGCCGACAATGCCGTATGCAAAACTAACCACTGTCGCAATGCCGTTTAACAATGCCGTCAATGCGCAACAATACCTAATATTTTTACTTAAATGCCGACAATGCCAAATCATTGCCTAGATGAAGTTTGTACACTAATGCCGACTGTGAAACACCCCTCGGACGTAAACGAAATTAGCCACAAAAATATTTTGCATCGTCCACTGGTACAGGTGGAATAGTCTTTATAGGGCCTTTAAGGCAAGCTGGCTCTGGCGGCTAATCTCTTTACAGTTCCTCTAACACCGTCACAGGCACTTTTCCCATGGGCGGTGGCTGAAAAATACCACTCGCTGTCAATTTTAAAGTCTTCTGAATGAAAGCTTAGGTTGGTGAAGTTTTTCCGGTTTTTATATTGCGCGGCGGATCCATCAGAAAAGTAATATATTTTTGATATATCGTCTCCGAATGTCTCTTTCATGAATTCAATCAGTTTATTTTGAAAACAATACACTGCTATAGTATTATGCTCCAGAACCTCAGAAATGATAACAAAGCTTACATGTTTTGTTTTTCCCTTTATTTTATAGTACAAATGGATGTACTGTTGCTTGTCCATTGTTCTAGTGGTAGCTTTGTGCTTCATCTTGAAGCACAGAGCTGTAGTTCTCGTAAAAGTCACACACGACAAGATACTCTGAGCTTCCGAGATTTTTTTTGATGTTATTCAAAAAGGAACTTTGCTATTGGGTCATAAAGTCATGTTTGATTAATGTAGTCAAATTTTGGATGAACAAATCAATAAAATCTTAAGTTGATTTTTTTATTGTCTCTGGGTTACATGTATCGACCGATATCCATTGCCGAAACGTTATTTTTTCAATGCCTTTTTCTTCAAAATTTTCTTCTAACAAATTTTTTATGTAATCTGTATCCGGACAGGTCTACAAAATAACACTTTATGGAGGCAGGGTTACACAGTGCTTTAGCAATACAGTGTTTATATGTATGCAGTTCGCCACTTGTCATTGAACTAATTTTTGCGTTTTCTAAGATAAGTTTTAGATTTCGATGGGTTCTGCA
The DNA here is from genome assembly GCA_035610365.1 of Aquatica leii. Lineage (NCBI taxonomy): Eukaryota > Metazoa > Arthropoda > Insecta > Coleoptera > Lampyridae > Aquatica > Aquatica leii. The sequence goes on from CM069435.1 coordinate 19,841,306, forward strand.
GACGCATACAGAATGGGAACCGATAGAACCTGCCAGAACACAGTTTTTCGGCCTGAGTTCTGCAAACTTTGAAAATCCTATTTTTAATATAGGATGTTTGTCTTTAAAAGACCTAAATACCTCCATTAAATTGCATAAAAGTAGTCTTTCTGACGGTGTGACTGTATCTCCAGTCTCGGTCTTAAGAGAAACACAGTCTTTTTACCAGGTAAAACTAGGCTGATTTCATCACTCTCGTAGAACGATCGTACTGTTGTTACTACTTCCAGTGGCAGGCTCTTGCCAGGTTTTTGGTTATCTTTAAGTATCTTAAGTATCGATTGCCTGACCATGTAATTTGGAGCATGGAATTCTCGCATTATTTTTTTTACGTTCCATGAATCAGGCAAACAAGTTAATATCATAACTTTTTTGTCCCTTGAAGTGCAGTGTGAGAAGTGGTCTTTTAGATTTTTTAAAATGGAATCATCAAGGGTTTCATGAGCCTCATCAGAGGAAGAGTCTTGAATAGAAGTAAAAACTTGACGCTTCATGGCTGAATTAATTTTGACGATTTTTTCTGAAGCATAGCTTTTTGATTTTACTTTTCTTGAATCAATGGTGATTCGCCTAGTTTATTAGTGTCTCAACAACATCCGACTTAGAGTGGAAATCAGGGTCATTTTCAGAATCAGAACTATTTAAAATTTTAGGTTCCCCAAACACTCGATTGAAACATTCTCACAACGCTGTTTTCGATCCATTATGAGTGTAAGACTCAAAGGTCAATCAGGATGTCGAGCAATCAAAACAATAAAATAAACTCGCAAATTTACAAAATGTCTATTCAAATATAATATAAAAATAGATTGAACTAAACTAATTCATTAAAGCACAAGTTGATAAAAAGTAAAAAAAAAGTAATAACGAAAAGAATAATCCTGTTTATGCGTTTGGGTGGATAGGCGTGTCGAGCTGATGATGGTCTGTGAACAGTTACCTGGAATACAAAAAAAAACACTCTGAGCACTCTTTGATCCAACACAATCTCTATGTAAAATTATTGTAATTAATAATTATCATTCAAAGATTTAACATTCCATCTAATATCGTCTCATTATCGACTATTTCAAAAGCTATCTCAAGATCTTCTCGTGAGCTTTGATGTCACTTCACTTTTTACTAAAGTTCCTATTAAGGATTCGCTTATTATGATCAAACAGATTCTGTCTCAACATGGCAAGGACTTGAGTTTGGTTCCGCTTATTGATAAGTGTCTATCCTCTGCTTACTTCCAATTTGATAACAAGTTTTACGAACAGGTTTCTGGTGCTTCTATGGGTTCTTCTCTATCACCTGTTGTAGCTAACATTTTTATGGAATCTTTTGAAACGGTTGCTTTGGAATCATCAATATTAAAACCCAAACTTTGGTATAGGTATGTTGACGACAAGTTTATTGTTTGGTCTTATAGTCATCTCGAATTGTCTAAGTTTCTTGATTATCTTAACAATCAACACTTAGATACCAAATTTACTATGGAAATCGAAAGTAATGGTTCTCTTCCATTTCTTGACGTTCTTGTGACTCGTAAGCCCGACGGACTTCTGGGCCATTCTGTTTATCGCAAACCCACCCATACGTTCATGATTCGTATCATCATCCTGCACAGAAACGTTCTGTTATTGAATCTTTGGTTCATCGTGCCTTTTCTATTTGCCAACCTGAGAATCTAGACTCGGAACTCAGTCACCTTACTAGAACCTTAGTGAACAATGGTTATATGAAGCGAGATATTCATAGAGTTATTAATCGTCGTCTACATCCATGTACTCGATTACCTAAGGACATTTCTACTCCCGAATCCAATCCGAAATTGGCCTTTGTTACCCTATATTTACAAGTTTACAGATCAAATAGCGAAACTTCTTCGTAAGGATGGTATTAAACCCATATTCAACTCGATAGGCAGATTTTTCCTTCTGCCAAGGACAAATTTTCTACACTTTCATCTCAAGGTGTATACCAAATTCCTTGTTGATGTGGTTTAGTCTACATTGGTGAAACCGGTCGTTCCGTCATTACTCGCATTTCAGAATATGATCGTTGTATAAGGAAAAGTCTGCGGTTGCTTAACATCATTTTACTACAGGTCATAAGATAGATTTTAATAACGTTTCGGTGATTGCCAAATCTCCATTCTTTTTCAACAGGAAATTCCGAGAGAGCATAGAAATGATCAAACACCCCAATAACTTCAATCGCGATCATGGTTTCGAGCTATCACCTCTTTGGTTCCCTGTCATTAGATCTTTATCGAAAACACGCCCCTTATCAACCATAAGCCAATTAGAGTCGAGCTTAACCATCTGTGACTGTCCTTCTTCTTTATATACGGAGACTATTTCTTCTTAAGTCATTTCTACGGAGTTTAGAATCTGGCTTGGTTCACAAGTTGATTACCTAACTCTGTAGTGGTTCTTTGTTAGATTTTCGTTTGCTTTTTCGTTATCGTTTTCTTTCTTACCTTTTCAGAGTTTAGAGTTTGGCTTCGTTCACAAGTTGATTACCAAACTTTTGAGAAGAGAACAATGACACAGTCCAAATCCGGAAGACATTCTTATCTTAGTATAGACTCCGGCCGTGAAAGCTTTCGCTATTACATTAGTTCAAAAACGTTTAAATATTTAAGAAAACGCGCATAATACCCTGCCAAAGCGCACTCAACATGATATAGCTTAGCACTGATTCGTGCAATGACACTAAGGGAAAATACGCGCAAAGTGTCTGCTCCAGATAGTAACTATAATGGTACCATGGCCATCTAATCACACACATGCAATGATACTAAGGGAGAAAACGTGCGAAGTATCCGCACCAGCTACAGGTAAATTACTAATACTGAGACGTGCAATGACACTAAGGGAGAAAACGCACAGAGTGTTCGCTCCAGATATTAATAATGGATGCACCATCATCATAACTGAATTTGTCAACACAACTTCCCGGTGATCACCTCCAACAAAACACATACACCTGTACTGAGACGTGCAATGATATTACGGGAGAAAACGCGTGAAGTATCCGCCCCACCTACAGGATTATTAATACTGAGACGTGCAATGACACCAGGGGAGAAAACGCGCAAGGTGCCTGCTCTAGATATTAATATTAGTTCACAACTTTCAATAATTGGCAAGACAGAAACATATCAATACAAAATTAACATATTTAACAATTTAATCAAGCAAAGATTATATGGAAAAGCATGCTCAAGGAAATACTCACCTTAATTTTTTAATATAGTTAAAGCACCACAAAAAAAATTACTTCCACGTAAGAATTCACATTCAACAATAATTCGAAATATCAAATATTTTGTCACAGACGATTAACAAAGCTTAAGGGAAACTTGCCTATGTACGACCTATGAAATTAAATACATTTGTATGTATATAAAGGCGTTCTTGTGTTTGCTATACCTGTTTTCACATCCACAGACTAATAAATCTTTAAGGAAAAAAAATTGTTTATTCCTAAGTTAATCATTCTTACATTCGACCATCCTGCATTCACCGAGCGTACAACTCCTTTTTTATCACGACTATCATCCGATTCTCCTGATGATACACCTCCAACTGGTATCCAAGGGCGCATACGATTGATTGCAACAACTTTCTCGCAAGGCGATGTGATATGCAGCCATGTTTTTGCTTTTGTTGAGCAGCTACGTTTTTTTCCGCAGCTTCACGTCCTATATCTTCATCTGTCAATGGTCTATCACTGCCACCTCTTGGCTAATACGCTAACAGGAATTGGTTTGGAGTTTTTCCTGTTGATTTGTGTTTATTGCAAATTGGATGGTTTGTACATTTTCGTCCTAAAGTTCTTCTTCAAGTGTAGAAGAAAGAAGAGCACTCAACAACGTTTGGTTTAGATGTTTAACCTGTCCGTTGGCTCAATGTGTTGCAATAGCATTAAGACTATTTTTGATGTTATTTTGAGAAGAAAACCGTTTGAAATTTTTAATATTACTAAACTTAATAGTAGTACAACACCTACCTGGGTCTATATTTGCCCTTAAAAGTAAAAGAACTGTTAACTAAAACGCTTTTGTAGTACTTATTATTTAACGGATCGCTTGTCTCATTTAGTAATGCCATTTGCTTGGGGTTATTCCGTTTCTTCCGATAGTATCAGCTTTGACGTGTCTTTCCCAACGGCAATAATTGCATCTTTTTCTTGCCCTGAAAGTAGTTATTGCACATGCTCTAGCGATATGGCCGCACTTTCCACAGTTGAAAAAATTGTTTGTTCTTTGGAAACGTGCCCGATTGTCAGCAACTTTAGTAAAACGGAGCTGGAGTTTGTGGAATTTTTCAAATTCAGCTTTATAATTTGTGTGTGGTACATTAGAAGTACTAACCGTATTTTAAAACTCGTGTAAAGAGTCCGGCCTCTGATGTTTTCCAGCTCGAGCACTTGTTTTTACCACGTTGTCATCAATTCCACCGATAAGACACGGCACTGCAGCAGTCCCTTTAATTTTGCAACTGTTGAGTAAAACACATTTTTCATAATAATATTTAGTGTAGGTCTCATCAGGAAAACTTTTTGCAATTTATTTTTACATTTTTCCCAGGCCAATTTTACTCTGGTTAGGCCTTTGAACTATACCTCAGCTAAACCACGTAATCTTTCCAGTGCAAAATAAATCGTAGCCTCTTTAGACCATCCAAAAATAAATTTTAATTTATCGACCTTTTGACACCAAGCTGTTATCTCTTGGTTTCTATCTTCCGTATAAAATATACGAATCACATTGCCTCAAATCCTGTATTCTTTCAAAGTTATTTCCAACTTACACCTTTTTTGAAAAATTCATCACCGTCATGTCAATGAAGTAAAGGAAAATTCGATGCGACGACTTATGTGATTTTCGATCGACTTTATATAGGTACTGTTGAATTTATCTATATATCCCATATGCAATTGTAATTTTTTACCATTTTGGGACTAACATTTTCACGAATTTCTTCTTTGTTTCTTCATTCTACTATTTCTGTTTCGGTGGGATTCTGGTAGTTCCATAAAAGAAGAAGTTTCTTGTTGATCCATTGCACGTAGGTTAGTCCTCTGCACCTCTACACGCGGGTCTAAACACTGTTTTAGAGCACTTTGTATTCTGTCAAATCTGTTCTCAGTCACAGAAGAAAGAAATGTTTCACTAAGAGCATTCAAAAAAGGTCTCACTTTATAGAGTTTTTCAATACTCGGGTCGTTTCTTCTTGGTTGAAGTTCATTATCACTAAAGTAAATGTAGCTCAATAGCCAACTGTAGCGCTCTCTATAGACATACATGAGCTAATATAAGAATTCCTCAGCTTTCTTCTAGAAGACCAATAGTCTTGGCACTTTTTTCAAACCTATAAGGTTTCTTTCTAAGGAAACTTTTATTTTTTCGGTTTTAGTAGAAACAAATGCGTTCTGATTTACACCATGCTTTTGCAAAGCATAAACATTTCATCAGCTCTAATGGAAAAAATGTAAAAACATTTCTGTTAGAATTTCAATTGCTTCCGACACATTGGGATCAGCATTTTGGTGATTTATTTTTGTGCATTTGGTTACGTCAAAAGTCCATACTACTTTATCATTAGATCTCGCATTAGTAGGAATTTATACCGAGAGGTTCTCATCCTTACTCTCCCAGTGATCATCATCGTATAAGATATAAGATTGATTTCTGTGGCTGCGACGCAAGATACTACGGATTTACTGTCAGAGGGAATTTACCTTGAACAAGCAGGTATTTCTTTTGGATTACCTCGTATAGCCTTTGGATTACCTCGTATAACCTCGGATAACCCTTGGATAACCTTGTATAACCTTTGAATTACTTCGGATAACTTCAGATATCGCCTTGGAATTACCCCCGGATTACCTCTGCTGTGTACGAAAGATTACCCCGTGGCACACTTCTCGAAATAAACATATTTGATTTATCAACATATATCATGTGCATATTGTACTCTTTCACTAGTTTTAGGCATGGAACGTCTTGCGACGAGCCATCGTTCTTCCTTTTTGTAACGGTTTTTAAATCATTTGGACTGTGGAAATTGCTCAGAAATGAGACGGGTTTTTTGTCAATCCACTTTAGATAGAATAGTTCCTCTATGCGGAACTACCTCTTTTATCATTTGTATTATTTTCACTATATCCTTTGGTTAGTCTTTATGCGTCTTCTTTATTGTTCCACAAGCATAAACGTTTTCTTTATACAAGCCATTCTACAAATGAAAAAAAAATATCAAAAAATAATTTGTGATTGTGTTTCTCACTAGCGCACGTGTTAGATCCTTGACCACTCTTGAACTTAGCCATTCGTCATCTAATGTTTTCCCAGTATATATTTGAAACTGTAATATAAATCCGAATTGGTCTGCTGGGATCCATATTTTGTAACCTCTCTTGATGTACTAGAGAGGCATAAACGGGCGAATTGCAATTCGTTCCTTGAACTTCACCAAGGACTCGTCATTACTTTGATTTTCGGTTGGTTTGTAACTATTGCCAAAAGTTTCTGATAGTGCATCAAGAAGAGTTTAGAGTTTGTATAATTTATTAGAACTTGCTTTGCCTTTGTTTAGTTGAACAGAATTGTCGTTGAGTTGTATATTAGACAAGAGCCAACAGAATTGGTTTCCTGACATAGATGATGATATAAAAGTATGACTCATTTGTAACTTCACCGACCAGTAGCCTCATCATAAGATTTATACCAAATTTCTTTGTTGCATATAAATTTGTTTCTTATGCTATTTAATCGAATAGTTCCTTTGTAAAGTTTTCTTTAGGCGTTTTAATATTTTGAGGTATATTAGGACTATTAATAGAATCATCAATGAACGAAACAGGCTTATTGACTAAACCTGAATATTTTGTCCATTAACACGGTTTGGACTTCGGTTTCTAACAAAATGAGAAAGTGGAGGATCATCTTCACTTTCAAGTTTTAAATCAATGTCATTAATAGGATCATCGATGTTAGAATCATAAACTCCAAGTTCTGCAAAATCGCTATCGTCAAGAGCGCTATTAAAGTACGCAATGTCATCAGTTGAATCACTTGAAGGAATTGAACCCGCGTCAGATGGAATCGAATCAATAAGGGCGTAGACGTCATTGGAACTTAATTTGCTCAAATAACTTGTGGTACCTCTGCAGGACCACATGGCAACACACTTTGACAAGGTAAAATCATGATTTATATCAAAGAGGGTATTGACTGATCAATATGTTTCCTATATTGTTTATCTTCTTTCTTTATTTTATTTGATTAAATTATCAATGAATCGAGTACGTATTAAGGTCTATAAGATTAAGGTTGACATATTTTCTAATTAGAAAAAGGCTGCAGTTGAGTATGTTTTTAAATAAGTTTTCTTATTTTCCATTTACAAACAGCACAAACTAATGTGCGTTTTTGAACTACATATATTCAAATTTTTGACATTTTTGAACGACGTTATTAATTCTTCATAAAGATAGCGTACTGCCAACTTGTAAAGATTATATTTTGTTGTTTTGAATCGATCTGTTTTGTAGACTAACTTCTGTTGCAAAATTTAAGACAATTTTTTTTTATATGTAACATTATTTTTTTTTACTTGTTAAATGTTACTGCCTGTGTCTTGGATTTGCACACATCCTGTGATCCAGATTAGTTCTTCAAGAAAACTAGATACAATACGTATAATAATGCACAATTATTTTACAGTACAGTTACAGTAAGTTTTTTTCTGTTTTCTAAGAAATTGGTATCGTGCTTTTTACGAGTTGTGCATAGCAGATTCAGATTGTATGGTTCAAAGAACTAAGTTGTAAACATCTACAGCATTGATAATCATTAAGTACTTTTCTTTTCGAATGGATTTGTATTCTTAATATTATATTGTGTATTGAATTCTATTAGTTCATTTGAACATATTTCTATTTGACGATGTGTTCAAAGCCAAAGTTGAGTATTTCACTATTTTTTAAGGTAGTTAAAATACTTTATTTATTTGTCAACAGTTGTTGCAAATTATTATCTAATTTACATACAGGTTTTTTCTTTGATTCAACCCGCATCAAATTAATTAAACAATTAAATTATTTTTATGATTAACAAATATCAATTTCCGCTTGTACAAACCGAATATTAAAAAAAATCTATGTTTATACAATTGCCTATCGGTAGATTGTAATTGCATCTTTATTTACTGACTATATTTAATTATACATTTGATAGTTGTATAAGTAATCTATAATAATTTATTGTTTAATCGGTTTAATATTATATAGTTTTATGGGGGATTTGCATGATTGTTTAATAAGCGTTATGAACCAAAAGCGAATTCGGTAATTCTCGAGGTAATTTTATTACGGTTATCAAATATGGATGTAGGAGATTGTATACTACATTGTGTAATTATAATTTTTTTTGTTATTCAATGTTAGAAGTTTTTTGTAGTGGTACAAGGAGTTTACAAACCGGTGTCTCGACACACATTTCTTAAGTTATAGATCATAGTTAAACGTGGTTTGAGTGGTTTTGAGTTATTGTAGCCGAGTTCTAATTACTTTAAACAATATGAATGATTTTGTCAATATCATATCATTAAATTGTTTCTATGGGGTCCAACAAAAATTATCCACCTATTTAAGAAAGATTTTAAAATAATGTAATGTAAGTAATGTTATCACTTTATTAAAGAATGGGGCGTAAGGTACTACATAGAAAATACATTGTTTATAGTAATCATAATTTCGGTTTATGTTATCAATTTTCTTCTCAGTTTTGTCTCTACATGAACAATTACTTATTTTGCATGAGTTTTTTTATCTGAATTTTCACAATACGCTTGTTTGCAGTGTAAAATTTCATCATTGTAACATAAAAATATTTTTTCATCATACCATACTGATATTTAGGGTTTATTAGTACTCTATTTATGATGCCTATATCGGCCTTGGCGGATATTTTTTTAGTTTTCACAGATTTTTCAATAAAATTGAGTGTTTTCTTAATCAATTTTTATTTATGTCAATTACGACATAATTTTGAAAAAACTTTTTGGTATGAGAACAATAACTGAAATGAAAAGAGCAACTGGTATTGTCTAAAATATTAAATTTCTTCATTTTGGCTTGTACTACAGCAGTAGAAATCTTATGTTTTGTAACCGAGGATTCACTGCAATTTTGTTATGTTGAAATTGAGGTTGATGCACTTTCGGTTGAATTAAAAATTTGTTTGGCAATCTTGAACTTCTTACTAATGGATTGTTCAATATATTGCTCCGTCGCTGCGGACGATTTCCAACCCCTAAATTTCTTCAACGTCAAAATTTCTCCATTTTCAACCAAACATAGTAGCAGCAGATCTTCTGAAACTATGACCTCCAGGCTTATTCACATTTAAAAATTTTGCAATGTTTCTTGGAATTTTTCCAATTTTATGAATTCCGACGAGTTGTCGTGTGTACTTGCAGTATAGTCCACAAAAACACGCTGATATTCTAAACCTGACGGTCGAAATGCTGCGTATTTCTTACATTAGTACCACCTTGAGAGGGTGTGTCGTCTTCTGTGATAGTAAACTTTCTTGTAGATTTGTGTTTTTGTATCCTCCAATGTAACAATTAAGTAGTTAAGTTAAGTAAAAACTTTTCCATATCTGCAAGAACATAACGGGAACTTGTAATAATCAGAAACAACCAGGAAATGTCAACATTATCATGGAGCTTCAAATAGGTTTTTAGCATAGAGATTTTAGTCCATAAGGTATTCGGTCCAAACTTTTTCCATAATTCTGTTACACAACAAAGGAAAATTTCGTTATTTATGCCACACACATTTTTGCTCTTATTCCACGCTGTAAAAGCTTCAGATTTCTTTATGTATCGTTCTCTTTTTTCATGGACCATAGTTCACTACTTGCAACTGCTTCGTTTAGAATATCTTGAGGAATTTTCACATATCTTCTATTTGCTTCCATCGTGTCGAATTTTTTCACTGCGTAAACAACCATTGCTATGCTCAGATAACTAGTAAATTTAATTTCAATTGAAGAAAAATGCAAGTCTTACAAATAATCGTTAAACAATAAAGTATTTATGGTATGATGAAAAGTACTGAACGATACACGGCCGATACGCAAATAGCAGACTCGATTGATTATAATATCTTATCTGCTATTATTATTAATAATAATAGTTAATAACTGTTTTTGTTTGCATATTTAGCTGTATTGCAGAATTATTTGTCTGGCCTACCTCATTTAAAACGTTATCTTCCAGTTACTGTATTTTTAGTTTGCTTGGAAAGAGTGTGCAGTTCTTAGAATAACAAGTTAATTTAATACGTCTTATGTAATAACATTATTATATAATTATTTTTTATTTAGTGCTAGCAAATAACAGAGAAGAAATATGTAGTTCTCAAAACAATATCATAACATTGTTTTTGATTTTTTTTAATTAACGGTGTGAACACTGCCAACAAACTATTTAATGTATGATTTCTAGTTTTCCATTTATTTTACTCAAAATTTAAAAAAAATGTTTTATTAGAACGTTTATTTTGACATTTTTTGCTTTCTCGCCAATAAAAAACATTTTTTTTGAAAATCGGATTTTGTTATTCGGTTAATATCAAAAAGACTCAATATGATTCTATTAAGCGGCGTACATTGTGTATAGTGTGACAACGTAATTTTCTTTGATTTTACCACACATACGATATGATATATTTTTCTAAGCAACTTTATTCAACCATTCTTTGTTTTTTAATGTTTATGATTCGTAGATATGTATTCGCATTTTTGTTTTGTTTTCGTTTACCATTTGTTCTTTTGATACATAATGCAGCATCGGTTCCGTATATTTTTAGAATTAAAAAACCCAATGCCAAACTCGGAATCAAACAATAAGGTGGTAGTTATTCTAATTCTCAGGCATATTTTAGGAAATGATAAATTAAAATCAATTATTTGCTTATGTATACTGAGGGAATAATGTGTGAAGGGACATATATACAAAAATTGCATAGTACCAATTACGATGCTTCTTAAAACTGTTTTCGATTTAACTCTATTTCCTCCTCATACAGAAATGCCACGTCACTTTGTTATATTAAAGGGAACACTCTGTATATTGTTAAATACTTTAATAAAGTTTAATAAGTTTTTGTATGAAGTACCCCATGTCTAAGCCAAGCCGATATTGAGATATTAAATATTTTCTGATGTTTGATAGTTTATTGGAATTTTGGAGATTCTTCATTTTGACATAGATGTGGTTTTAGCAATAAAATTTGTTGAACTTATGGAAAACGATGTAAACTAAAAACAGTAAAATTGAAAAATGTGCTAAATATTATCCCTGGGACACGTAAAAATTTTTAATTTTGCACAAATTGTTATGATAAAATCTTCATTTTTTTAACGATATTTCTACTATAAAAAAATCTTTCTTTGATATATTACATGTCCTATGCTTAAAATCAATATTTTCAAAATTATTTACAATTTAATAGATAGAAAATTTTGATGATTTTTACTATCAAGTACGCCTTGAAAATGATAACTATAAAAACAAAAAATATTGGAAGAGTCTGTTTTATTCGATATTATTCAGATTATTAGCATGAATTTTTTAAAAGATATTCTCGTCGATATGCTGGTTGTGTCGTGAGAGTGTAACAAGAATTTTTATTGGCACCAAGACCAAGGGTTTTATCATTCTGCAGGTGATCATTTGTTTCAAAGCCTGATCAAAATGCCGCCTGTTCTTTTGCTTGGTAGAAGTCCAGTTTGTTTTCCAGTCTTGATGTTATAACCGTGGTAAACAACTTGTACAAGCGGCTGGGAAGAGTTATGGGGCGATAGTTTTCTACATCCGTTTTGTCTCCTTTCTTGTGCAATAGTATGGTGGTTGCGCTGTGCCATTTGTCGGGGATGGAGCTTTCTCCCAAGCATAGAAATTCGCTACTTCCCCATCAATAGAGGGCTCCCGGCTTTTATGGACTCCGATATCACCTTATCCTTTCCCGGTGCTTTATTTCTTTTCATCTTGGCTAAGGACCCTCTGATTTCTCCAATGATGATATCTGAAGTTCTTCCCATCTTTGGTTTATAACTCTTTGCTCTTGTATATTCGCGTTTACATCCTCTTCGTAGCGGCTTCTGTACAGTTCGTGGTAATATTCTTCTAGAATTTTTAGGATTTCTTCCCGATTTGAGGTGATATTGCCCTCTTTATTTTTCAGTTTGTTTATCTCCAACTTACCTTCGGTGAGACTGTTTTGCAACATTTTTATACTATCATTTCTCTCTATGGTTTCTTGAATTTTCCATTCAGGCTGTTGATGTTGGTATCTAAACAGGTACTGCTTTGTAGTATGGCAGTAATTTTTAGCCTGAAATCCTTGGATATCTGTCGGTGCTACCCGTATTCGTTGTGACGTTTTCTTTATTAGTTTGTATCTCTCTCTATCGAGTTCTATTTTAATTTTGGATCGTACCATCCTGTGGTCGCTGCCTGTCGTGCATTTATTTAGTATATCATCACGTCTTTAACGATTGGTCGTTTGTCTGCAACTATATAATCGATCTCATTTCGAGTTCTACCATCTGGGCTCTCCTATGTCCATCTTCTATGTGGTTTTTTGTAGAAGAAACTGTTCATTTGATATAGATTGTGTTGTAGTAGGAAGTCCAGCATAGTTTCTCCCCGAGTATTTCTCCCTTGAGACCCGAATTCCTCCAAACATTCCTCAGATTTATTTTCTTTCAATCCGAGTTTAGCGTTAAAATCTCCACATATTATGGCGAAACGTAATTTAGGGCTGACAATATATCTTCGTAAAACATATCAACTTCCTCATCCGTGTGCGATGTTGTCGGTGCGTAGACTCCTTCAGATTTGTTTTCTTCTCCGACATAGTAAAAGGAATGACAAAGAAGAGTGACAGTCATTTTAGAAACAGACTTGAAACAGCGGCACAACTAACGCCGATGCAACCGATGCGGCGCAACGGATATACTAAGAAAAAATTCGATCAAATTAAAAAAAATCAAGAACTATTGGTGGATAAATAATAAAACACTTCTGTTCTTTGATTTTTGGCACTTTCTTTTGTGGCGTAGTGCCGTTTTGGCTCGTGACAAAATGAAGAAACGAGTATATTTTTATCATCTTATAACAAATGTGCAATAAATGGATGTAACTAATATGCGCACACAAAAAACTCGCATCGGGGCGCAATCATCCTTAGTTACGCTACTGACTTGAAATGTATATACGCAAAAACGTTCGCTACTTTAAACATTTACATATTATAATTTTTTTGTTGTTTGGTTATGTTACCGAACTTTCTCTTAATTAATAAATTGCAAATATCGATTGTATTGATTTTGAACATAGGACATGCAATGTATCAAAGAAAGATATTATTTTTCTGCAAAATTATTATGTGGTGGCATAAATAAGAATAAATAAACAAATCGAGTTTTAGTAATTTGAAATTGTGTAAAATCAATTTTTTTTGCGTGCCGTTGGGATAATATTAAGCGGATTTTTTTGAATAGTTTAAGCTTTTTTTCATAAGTTCACTAAATTTTATTGCTATTGCGTTGTAAAATGACGGTCATTTTGAACATTGTGACAAATGACCGCGACAATGCATAGAAAACCTTTGTCTACAATAAAACGTCGGCACACGTTTATTTTGAGGTGTCTAAAATGACCGACTCACATGACTGTTAAAATCCCATCCACGTCAAAATGAAAAATCTTCAAAAAATGCAACTGCAACTGTCAAAAAAAAATCTGAATATCGACTTGGCTTATACATAGGGTACCTTATAGATAATATTTTGAAAATTCATTAACGAAATTATAAATGTAACAATATACAGGGTGTTCTATTTAAAGTAACATAGACATGGTTTTTTAGTATGAGGGTTAAATAGAAAGTAAACCAGAGTAAGAACCATCTTAAGTGGATTCATGAAACCATTGTCTATAGATATTTTTCTGTAAACCCAACGATTAATGAGTAAATGTCCGTTCACACACTATTGACTAACTCGGTATAAAACGAAACTGTCATCAAAAGTAAATTAATCGAATTAAATAACTTGTACTCTTTTCTGGATTATGTTGCGACTATTTTTGAGATTGTGGTCTGAATCCATTTATTTAATTATTGCTTTACACTATTAAAACTAATTAAACTGTTTACATAGCACTCACTAATTACTATAATAGTTGAATGATTAAATCAGTATATGATGACGAAGGTCTCTTCGGAAATATTTGTAGAAAATGGTAGTCAATGCACTATTTATTAGATGTAGATCCGAACATTTTAATCATTATGTAAAATCGTTGATGGCATGTCATAGTTTTTTTTAATGTGCGTCAATTAAGTCAACGTTTTTTATATTTAATGTATCAATGATATTATCAGATTTTATGGGGAATGACATTTTTGCTATATCTTATATTTTGTACTTATTGACCTGATAGGTGCCCGATTTAGATACAAATCATTTTTATGATTCTCTTAATGTTGACATTTTTGCTTATAGATAGTAGTGCTGTTTTGCACCAAATAATGCTTATATTAATCAAATTATGTTTTATAAATAGTTTTAATTAGTTTTGCTGTGATAGAACATGAACATTTTAATGTCAACAATTATATATTTTAAATTGTGCTTTCTTTGTACTTATAGATATGGTTGGATCTCAAGAATGGAAAAGTTTGGGTAAGCTTTTTGCTACATAGTAGATTATAGATATTTATCATTAACGCAATCTTGATCTTAATCTTATTTAATGTTTTAATGGATTATTTTATTAATTAATTTAAAGCTATACATTTAAAACTGCTTGTTGTCTTTTACATAAGTAATCGATATTTCATCAGTTGATTTCTTTAAGAATATTCGTCGTTTGGTATGGATAATTTTTTTTGTTCTAAATTTTACATAATTTAATTACAATTAAATTTAAATTATTATTAGTAAAAGTGTACTATATGGTTTATGATATTTACAAATAAAATGACACGAAATCTTGAACCATCGTTTAGAGGTCAAAGCCACCTAAAAAATTTCGATGAGATTCTTGCAGCTATGAATTTTTTTAGGTAATTAATGATGTAAATCTTTATCTAATTGAATCTACCATTACGACTTGTATTAATATTCATTGGTTCCATAGCGACGTACGTCATTGAGTAAAGTTACAATGTCCTAATACAACAGTCGTATTATGAAACGTAATTTTTCTGAATGATTCATTAAGAGTTGAAATATAGACGCCGATATGAACGAGTACTAACAGATCGTTAATAAATCTTTCATTCCGCATAAAATTCTCAAAAATTAATTACCACGGTCATCAATAAACGTTAACGCTTTTCAGGCGATGCTTGATGAACTTCTATTGCGATTTACTTCATTTAGAGTTAACAAATCAAACTCAAAAAGTGAATGAAGAATTAAGATTTTCTACATCAAATTATTTTTCGTGTTTATTTAAGAAACGAGGTTAATTATAGAAGTTTATCCACGCTTTGCAATAGTAAAAACACGCGGTTTCCGAATAAAAGTTTAGTTTTAGTTATTACATATAAATTCCAAACAACTTTTAATTGTATATCGTCATTCCTTAATTATGGCAGATTACACAAAATTCCGTGCTATTATTATCGTTACATTTTATGTCATTTCCGGTTGTACTTGAAAATATTTTATGATGTTACATGGTGGATACAAAAGGTATTATTTATAATCAACGTTACGTAGATCGTTATAATTTGTTTTTTAAATTCTGCAATTTTTTTGTTTCGCATCATTTGATTGAAGATAAATTACTGATAGTCTTATTCAAGTTTTCTATCTCAAGCAGCTCAACGAAAATCAATAGTTTTAGTGGCAGTTGGAATATTTTATAATGTGAAAAGCTTTGACAATTTTATACAAGTCTCCTGGTTTTATTGAAAAGTCCTGAAATCTGTAAACTGATTTAAGTCTACTCTCTGGAGCTGACTAGGTTTGATTACAAATTAATACGGCTTTTGTAACTATTGTATTTCGAATATATTCGTTGCTAAGTAGATGAGCATTTACAATGAGACTTATAATTAAGTTTTGCTTTAAATTTAATTTAGAAGTTCTTTTCGGTATTAGAATTTGGAGCAGCAAATTGAACGGTTCGTTGTGGTTTTACAAAATCGACTAATTATTCAACTTTTATAAAAAGGAAATTATTCAATTGTAAATTGCATATTACACGAATTACATACATGGTTAAATACGCTCGGATGTGACTTTACATTATTTTAAAGTCACTGGGTGTACTGCGCAGAAAGTAATTGTTTCACTTAAATCTATTTATTCAATGTGACAAAAATATCATATATATGTACTTATGTAAGTTTTTTTCAAACATCTGTCAATTGATACAAAACATATGTAAGAAAATAATGTTCAATTCGATTAACGTGTTATTGCAAATGTAAACAAGACAACCATAAAAAAATAATCTTTACTTTTAAACTTTTTTTTATTGGAGTTGACCGTTAAATTGTGGAATTTTATATTTGGTTTAATGAAATCAAATCTGAAACATTTGTCTTTTGTAAATTTTTTTTACGATATTACCACCAGTACGATTCTTCTATTGTTTTTGAGGCTGAACTGAAGAAACTTAAAATATTACAAACTACAAGCTTTACTTTAGATACATTTTTACTAATTTACGTTTGAATAAAGTACATAGAAACAGAAAAGACTAAAAATCTTACTGTTTTTATACTGTTTTATACGCACAATAAACTCGACGCGGGCATTAGTTTTTTATTTTCCGCATTTCGCCTGTAGAAATTTTGGCTATGCATTCTAACCCAAATATTTCTTAACTTAGATGTAGGCGGTATCCTACAACAACTGGTATTTAGACCAAATGAAGGATTAAATTAATTATAACCTCAAATACCAGAGAGCATTCAATTTAATGAATTTTTCGTATACACAATTTTTACAATTCATTTTAAACATAAAAATTATTCAGGTATATCATTAATCTTTGTATTGCAGATTTCTTTTAGTAGTACTTATCTTAAGATTACAAGTTGTAACTAAATAATTTGATATCGTATTTAATGTACTATCTAAAAGGGGATTTTTTTGTGAAACACTTAATCAATATCGACATTCTCTTCTACGCAGCATAGAGCCAATTTTTTATAAAAGTTACAACGATACGACGGTTTCTAAGAAGTTTTAGTATTTAAGGTACACAGTGTTATGAAATATTGGGAACTTAGTTTCATGTACAGTCAATAAATTAAAAATCGAGACACTACCTGCGTCCGAATACAAGAATTTAGTTGTTTAAATGGGGTTTAACCCTATCAATTACAGACCCCAAATAATTTCAGGTAAACTATTTATTGTCCATACTTTGCAATCTGCTAGTTGTTTTTACTAAAGAATGATTTCATCGTTTACGTTTGCAATGCACTGCTTTTGGCGGTTACATTTTTAAAGATATTTAAATTTGGAAATGCATAATCAAATTGGTTAGTAGTTTAAGCTTGATTATTAAGATAAACAACTAAAAGACTAAAGTAGATTTAAGAAAAGCACAGCATTATTATTAACAGATATAATAATTAATAGATAATCCATAATTTTTTTAAAAGCAATTACTTCATTACATCAGCATATCATTGCTTAAATACCTACTAATGCTAAATTGTTGAAGACGAAACGGGTTATTGAATTGTTACGATCATTTTATTTGTTCTGATTGATTTTTTGTCATTCAATTTAGATCGAATAAATCAAATAGCAGAAAACAATTAGTTTCCCTATAAATTAGACAAATCGTTAAAATGTAAAGTAATCGTATTCAACAAAAAATCGTCTACGAATGTTTGTTTTCTGAAATGTAGCAAATTATTATATTCAATACGGTAATTTTTTACAGACATTTTTAACTACAAGTGATCATGATTTAATTTTTTTTTCTAAAAGTGCAAGGACACGCTTCGTCTGCAACAATATAGCACCAGTAAGTATTTAGGAAATGATATTCGCTAATTAGCTTTTGTGTAAGAATTTCTTAAACACAAGAATCATATATATCATTAAATTTCTTTTTTAGTTATTTAAGTTAATTGTCAAATTTAATTTATAAACCAACAAAATTCCAAGATTAAAATAAATCCAACTATTTAGAAAACGTAACAAAAAGTATACAAAGGTCATTAAAAGTAACAAAAGAATCGGAAAATACCGGAAATGTATTTATTGTGATGATAATTATATATTGTATAAAAATTTCTTAACTCATGGTATTTGGGAATATTGATTTAAATCAACTAAAATTTAGTCTACTAGTTATGCACGTTTTCACACTCAATTATAATGTATAATAAATTCCAGAATTTCTTAAAATCGCAATCTAAACAATTAAGTAAGAAATCTGTTTTGATTATTATTTTGTCACAAGGTAATCTTAAATTCTGACTGTGTTATAATACCTAAATGTTATGCAATAAACTGATACTCATATTCGTTAATGAAGCGTTTATTATACTAAAATATTGTATAACCATATGGAGCATAAAACTAATAACGATATAAACTTCTTTGTTTTGAATACTTTCCTTTAACCGCCTGGGTATGGATGCTATCAAGTGATTTAACTATTCCACACCAATTTCAATCGCTCCAACTAATTCATTGCGATTTTTAGGTATGAAGATGGGACCTTGTTGTTCTTAAAGATATGCACCATGCACTTTGTTTGTTAGGGCAACACATTTAGGTTAGTTTTTGTAACCAACGACGAACCATCGTGGATGCGTCTATAGGCACATTGCCCTTGTAACAAAAAAAGTGTCAAAACCATTGTGTCAAATCAAGAAAAATTAAGTTTATGATATATAACAGAAAACTTATTTGTTGAAATAGATAATTTCTGTCTGGATATACAATTTCGACAGACAGCTCTATAACATCCCGGAATATATTCAAATAACCGTGAGAATTTAGTCGACCATCGATGATCCAACAAACACCTGGACCTCTCGAGCTAATCCAACCCCACACATTAACAGAAAAGTAGCCACTACGTTTAGTTTCTCTAACATGATTGGCCTCATAATGATTTCCTCGAGATCGATACACTATAACAGGGCCATCGTTAAAACTTTTAAAGGTTTTCATCGCTAAAATGACATTATTCCAGAATTCGAATGGCTGGTTGACATATTGTCTGGCGAACTCTAAGCGGTTTCTTCGATTTTGCTCACTAAATTTCTCTTTAGAGACAGCTGTAATTTTTTTAATTCCGCTGTCTTTCAATCTTGCACAAGCTGTTACTGCACATCCAGAAAATGCTGTTTGACGTATAGCATTTTTACAAGTGGAAAATGGATTTTCAATCACATATGCTCTTAATGCTTCATCTTGAGCTACAGTGGAAATTCTTTTTCTGCCACTACCTACCACTCTATCAATTGTATGGTCACGATGCCATTTAACACGCACACGTCCTACAGTAGCACGCGAAACATTTAACATAGGCGCTATTTCGCGAGCACTAACACCATTAGCCAACTCTGCCACAATTCGAACCCTTACCTCAGTATTTACATGTGCAGGCATTTCAAATAACGATCGAAACATTAAAATATATTAGGGTTATCATCGGTATTTATGGAAACTTGGCTTCTCACTTCTACAATTATTTGCCAATATCTTATAATTAAACCTGTCAACTTTTTCCAATTCTTTCGTTATCCTTGCATACTTACTAAAATGAATGAGGTTATTTAAATCTTAGAATTTTTTTTCTTACACTAATGAGTTTACCAGACAATATGTCAACCAGCCATTAGAGCTTTGGAATCACGTTATTTTTAGCAATGAAAAAACATTTAAAAGTTTTAACAATGGTCCTGTTATAGCGTATTGATCCCGAGAAAATGAGGCAAATCGTGTTCGGAAAACAAAACGTAGTGGCTACTTTTTTGTGAATGTGTGAGGTTGATTTAGCTTGAGAGGTCCAGGAATTTGTTGGATCATCGATGGTGGACTAAATTCTGAAGGCTATTTGAATATATTACGGGATGTTATGGAGTCGTCTGTCGAAATTGTATATCATGACAGAAATTATGTATTTCAACAAATAAGTTTTCTGTTATATATCATAAACTTAATTTTTCTTGATTTGACACAATGGTTTTGACACTTTTTTTGTTACAAGGGCAATGTGCCTATAGACGCATCCACGATGGTTTGTCGTTGGTTACAAAAAATAACCTAAATGTGTTACCCTAACAAGCAAAGTGCATGGTGCATATCTTCAAGAACAACAAGGTCCCATCTTTATACCTAAAAATCGCAATGAATTAGTTAGAGCGATTGAAATTGCTTGGGAGACAATTGGTGTGGAATAGTTAAATCACTTGATAGCATCCATACCCAGGCGGTTAAAGGAATGTATTCAAAACAAAGAAGTTTATATCGTTATTAGTTTTATGCTCCGTATGGTTATACAATATTTTAGTATAATAAACGCTTCATTAACGAATATGAGTATCAGTTTACTGCATAACATTTAGGCATTATAACACAGTCAGAATTTAAGATTACCTTGTGACAAAATAATAATCAAAAAAGATTTCTTACTTAATTGTTTTGATTGCGATTTTAAGAAATTCTGGAATTTATTATACATTATAATTGAGTGTGAAAACGTGCATAACTAGTAGACTAAATTTTAGTTGATTTAAATCAATATTCCCAAATACCATGAGTTAAGAAATTTTTATACAATATATAATTATCATCACAATAAATACATTTCCGGTATTTTCACGATTCTTTTGTTACTTTTAATGACCTTTGTATACTTTTTGTTACGTTTTCTAAATAGTTGGATTTATTTTAATCTTGGAATTTTGTTGGTTTATAAATTAAATTTGACAATTAACTTAAATAACTAAAAAAACAGATTAATGATATACATGAATCTTGTGTTGAAGAAATTCTTACACAAAAGCTAATTAGCGAATATCATTTCCTAAATAATATTAATTCATGATCACTTGTAGTTAAAAGTGTCTGTAAAAAATTACCGTATTGAATATAATAATTTGCTACATTTAAGAAAACAAACATTGGTAGACGATTTTTTGTTGAATACGATTACTTTACATTTTAACGATTTGTCTAATTTATAGGGAAACTAATTGTTTTCTGCTATTTGATTTATTCGATCTAAATTGAATGACAAAAAATCAATCAGAACAAATAAAATGATCGTAACAATTCAATAACCCGTTTCGTCTTCAACGATTTAGCATTAGTAGGTATTTAAGCAATGATATGCTGATGTAATGAAGTAATTGCTTTTAAAAAAATTATGGATTATCTATTAATTATTATATCTGTTAATAATAATGCTGTGCTTTTCTTAAATCTACTTTAGTCTTTTAGTTGTTAATCTTAATAATCAAGCTTAAACTACTAACCAATTTGATTATGCATTTCCAAATTTAAATATCTTTAAAAATGTAACCGCCAAAAGCAGTGCATTGCAAACGTAAACGATGAAATCATTCTTTAGTAAAAACAACTAGCAGATTGCAAAGTATGGACAATAAATAGTTTACCTGAAATTATTTGGGGTCTGTAATTGATAGGGTTAAACCCCATTTAAACAACTAAATTCTTGTATTCGGACGCAGGTAGTGTCTCGATTTTTAATTTATTGACTGTACCAGTATTATCTGATATTCAGTGATACAATGTAACTGTATTCATTCTTCTAAAAAACGGACCAGGTACATACATACGGTACTTGTTTAATGTAAAATCGATGATCTGACATTGGATTTTACGGAATTTGGAAGATGTCAAGAAGACTGCGCACACTTATTTGTCTACGTGGCTTACTTATGATCTGAATGGTTATTGTTTCTGGTAAAGAAAATCTACTCAAAATCGTCCTTACGGAGTAGTCTAGCAATCTTATGCGATCAGAATTAACTACAAGATAACAGACTTTTTTTGGTTTTTTTGACTTTCTGTAGAGGAAGTATTCGTACAACATTGAGACAAATATGTACTTAATAAAGCTACGTACGAGTTAATCTACATGTATGCCTCAGATTTATTAATGAATTTAACACCCAAATGGGATAAAACTATGGCAATTTGTTTTATATAGTTGTGGAAACTGCGTTAGAGTATTCCAGTTTTGAAGAGTCTAAATAGGATGAAACAGCTATCTACTGGTCTCCAATGATGGTTTCTGCAATTTTATAAACAGATTTTTGCACTTGCGTAGCACAGTTAGGAATATTATGTTGCGTATAATTCAAATACGTTTTTTGAAATTTGCGGTTGTAATATTAACTATCTAACTAATAACTTTATAGTTTCCTACATGTGGACAATTATGTACTTACGAAGATATGAGTCCAGAACATGGCCAACTTTGATTTGCGGGATAGGCAAAATTGAAACGGTTACATTTGTTTTTGTAAAGATCCAGGATATAACACTATTGGTGATAGAGCCTCGCTTCATCTATTCTCGTTATAGTTTTACTATTGACAACTTTCTGGTTTATTGTCTGTCAACAACCTGTTACAGCGTGCATAAAATTTAACGCACATCATCTTCTAAACTGTCCCCAAAAACCTCTACTAGAAAGGGAAGAGAGAAAGTTGCGATCTACAGCTATACCGATACTATATTTGTAGAAATTACCATTGGATCGGAAATAATTTTGACGAACTCACTAAAACTATAATAAGCAAGCTCGTGTTTTTATCCGATACATCGACATCCATCAATTAAAAAAACGTTTGCAGCTTTAAGTATAAGGCAAAGGAGTTTTTACGCTATATCGAAATGAACAGTATAGAAGACATTTTGTAAATTTTATGCAAACCGCACAGTTGATATTTGTAGAAACAGCACGATGATGGGGAATAAGATAAGGACTAGTGTTATATTTTTACATAAAATGTTACGAGGATTTTCTCGCAACTTAAATTGCTAGCGACTAACTCAGTTGGATTCGGCGATTTGGGTCGTAAGCTTCACAATTAAATTGCTTATCGACAAACAACGAATCGTATTCAAATGCGTCAAGCATCCGAGTGGTTTTTTACTATTCTTAATGCGGGTGTGGTTCCAAGGTTATTCAAACATCACACGAAGTACAAATTGACTAATTGCTCTAGATTGCTTCGGAGGTGGCTTAATTAATCACGAGCCTCTTTTAGTACGTGCTTTTAATTATAACCTCCAGGGGAAGGTAATGGATTAATCATGAATTATTCTAAATTGGTCCAACGCGTGGCGGTATTGTAAATCGCTATGACAATTACGGAAAAATTAATGTACAACGCAAAAATATGAGTCCATGCTTACCTCAGGAAGGCTTTCACAAAAGCAGTTATAAAATACAACTATTTATAACACTGATGATTGTGAAATTCTAGAAGTGAGAACTTTTCTGGACGCTTACGTTACAACCATATATGTGAAACAGGCCACAGTCGGCGGAAAAATAATATTTCAATTTGACATTTTATCCCTACCTATGCGACGAACAGTGGGCGTTCCGAGAATAAATCTTATACAGGGGACAAACTTCACACTAAAACACTTTTAACATAAAGGTTATAATTTATAATGTATTAAGAAATATTGCCGTTGTGGTTCGAGTTAAATTAAACAAGTTTAAACGGTTTCTCTTTATAATATGGAAGTCTTTAGAGATGGTATTTAATGTGAATAATTAGGTCTTTGGCAGAAGATACATTAAAATGCTGTTACAAGCTATAAGTCTTACGAACCTTGCACGGCCAACTCACACTAGTCGGAGATAGGGGAGGTTCACAAAAATAGAATTTAAAGGGCGCCAGATCTTTCTAAGTAAAACTTTTGTTTCGATCAAGACAGAAGGTCCAAGCTTGTGACGAAATAAGGTCCGTAATCCTTGTTACACTGGTTTTCGTGTAACCAAAGAAAGAACGATATGTTACATCGATTGCGTAAGTAAAAACAAGCAAAATTCCGTGAGTGGCGTTTCTGACAGCGACAAAGTAATTAAATAAAACTTACTCACAATCTAGTACCTAGTTCTTCGAAGAAAACATTTTCCTCGTTGAGTTTGAATAGCAAATCGTGTCAACACAATGACTCACGAAAGCAAAAATCTACAAAATTGTTAATTAATACTAAAAGAAATTACACATATGAACCCGATTATCGAATGCTGTTGCACACATTAAGTGGAAGTTGGTTTCGCAGTTCCTTGACGCATAAGGAATAGAATCTCGAAGAAAAGTTCTTGTCGAGACTTTGTTTTTAGTTTAAACGTAGACCTTCTATAATTATATTCGTCTCATGAAGGTATTTGTCGATATTAACCCCTCATCGATCGATAATGCATCGAAACATACAGCCAAAAACGTGGCGGGACGTGCTTAGACGTGCTATCAAATTAAGAAGAAAATTTTAAAACTAATAGGTAAAGCTTACCTTGTGATGAATAAACTACACGAAAAGCGTTTTCAAGTTAGAATTTTATTTCCATTAACGCCGATGTTATAGGATTTACCAAGTTAACCTCATTACAAGCACGAGTTTAAGTCGTTGACGGTTTGACGTTTTGACAGGAAATGAAATAAAACTAAGCTCGGCAGAAGGCGTCAAAAACAGAAATCTAACTTGAAGGTAATGAATATACAGGGTATTACGTTATTAAATTTTTGCACAATGCATATCTTTTTTTTTAAAGATGCATCCCGTCTTGAGGAATTTACATTTAGCAAGATTTAAGATTTTAGGGTACTGCTTTTGACGCAAGGTTACCGAGCGTTTGATGTCAATTACAAACAGATGAATTATCTTATTTTTGGTTATAATCTTCACTAAGAATATTAAGAACTGCGGTTCGAAGCTATGTAAGTCGATGGATAACCCAAAACGTAGTAAAGAATTGATCTTATTAAGTAGAAACAAAATCTGGAGACTGGCATAGAGTTGTTATAGAAAATACGCGCCAGGTATGGGTTGTGAGACTATTGACTAACCAGTAGACGAAGTCAGGAAAAATGACTTTAGTGTGGAAAGAGTGAATCTAACGAATAGTCTTATGTTTAAGATTAAAGTTAGTAAAACCAGATGTCTGGTACGAAGAAACGAAACCAAAATTAAAAAGTTTCGAATGAAAGTCAATAAATTTAACATTGTGCTTCTGAACAGACTCAGGACTGCTGCATTTTGATAAATGGTTTGTTTTGAAATTAACAAGATTTCATATTGATCTTTATGGAAACATATTTTATACAGATGCATCGAATGAGTAAGCGAGAGTTATGATTGTAGGTCTTGGTATTGTTCTTCGCCTACTTTTTTCCATTTTACGATTTTTTTAGCTGGTTTTGTTATTGTTACAAATCAGAAGAACTCTTTTTAGTGAATATTTAGTATGTTTTCTCGGACTTTTATCTGTGGTTTTTGGTATTTTAAATTCTGTGCACTCAAATAAACCTTTGGCTTCGGTGATTCGATCAAACAAGTTTTTGAATTTCTTGGATTTGACAGTCTATTTTACTTAAAAAAATATATGTTATTCCGATCGTAATTTGGATCTTAACAGTACAGTTTGAGGCTATTTTTAGTTGACACGTCGTACTAGGTCACGAGGATTCTTTGTAATGACAATGTGACAAAAAATTCACTATTATTTGATAGAATCGAGGGCTTTGTGTATTCTAAAAGTAGTAGTTGGGTTTACTTTTTACGGATTTGTAGGGAGACTGGTGGCCTTAGTCGGACAGTTTGATGGACTTCCTCTGTTCATATTACGGCTTCTATCGAAAATATCTATTTTTGTATTGGGAAAGAAGGTTCAAGACTTAACCCATTGGTGTACAGACCCTTAGAAATATGGGTTTTACTCAGTGTGACGTAGGATTTAGTACAATGTGTCTTTACTTATCTCGTTTATGTCTGTTTTGACGGCGTAATTGCTTTGTTTTCTGTGTATCTCAGTTATTTGCGCACTACGGATGAAAATTTATACAACACAAAGCACGGGAGACAGGGTAAGTAAATTTTTATTCAACTTGTTACAGGTCAAGACATTGAGCTTTTATTATTGGTTAGAAACTAAGTCGTTCACTATAATCGTTTGTTTCTTACCATTATTCTGTTTTGTGACTGTACTAAATGGTCAATGTTATATCGCAGTTTCTGTTATTATTATCCTGCTAGATTTCTATATACAAAATGTATTTTACATTTCATGAGCTATTAGAAACTATAGAGGAAAATGAAGATGAAGCTAACGTAGAAATTTTTGCAATTGCAATAGCGATGACGAGCACGACGCAAATCTGAATCATTTGACACCAAATATGCTAAGAACAGAATGCATATTACAAAGAGTAGACCAAGATCAATTATACTGTAGTGAATGTGATTCAAGTGACGATCTTCCACTATAAACTATAGTGGAACAAACCAACAAATATTTGCGAGAAAAGAACCGTATAATAAATTTAACTTTCAATGAATTATATGTATTCTTTGTAAAACTTTTACTATCAGGATACGCCAAATACCAAAATAAACGCATGTATTGGTAAAAGCAAAATGATGTTCCTACAAGTTTATCCGATAGTATAGAGACTACACAAATTTGAGAAAATAATAATCTTTCATGTCGACCAAAACGACCATTTGTACAAACTACGAGCAATAATTGATGAACTCAATGCAACACGGTGGATTGGAAGAATCTCTATCGATCGACGAAAGCTTGGTTCGGTACTACGGGAAGCATTATGCTAAACAATTTATACGCGCAAACCATTACGGTTTGGGTTTAAAAATTGGGTACATGTAGCAGTTCTGGATATATGAATGACATTTATTTGGAGATAAAAGAACTGCCAGAAACAAGTTTTTGGAATACGAGGGAATACTGTAGTTTCAAAATATTTTGTGAAACTGGTACAATCCAAGAGGGTAGAACGGCAAAGTATTCAATGGTTAACAAGAAGGTAATGCAAAAGAAGCCGAAGGGAACATTTGACTATAGAAGCAGTGAAGATGGAGCCATGACACTGGTGAAATGGAAGAACAATAAGGTATAACCGCAGCAACATCACGACATCATAGAGGAAACAACATGTATACGCTGGTGCCAAGAAAAGTTAATCACACATCTTCGCCAATTATAATACAGGAATGAGCGACGTCGATAAAACCGACCAACTTGTCGCCGTGTATCAAAGTAGAATTTATTTATTTTATTTTGTATTTATTTTATATACTATATTTGTTTGACGTGTCAGTAGTAAACGGATAGCTGCTACACATAACGCTAAGCTTATTAAGATCTTTTGGCGCCATTTCGTTGAGAGGAAGAACGATCTCTATTCCGTTGGACGATAACCGATTTGATTGTATAAATCACTGGCCGGAATACAGTGTAATTGAAAAACGGGATAGGTACTGTTAATCTAGGACGAATTTTATTTGCACGAAGTGTAACGTAGGACTAAATCCTAAAATATGTTTCAAAGCATTTCACACATTGTAATGACTTGCCGGTATAGAGTCTCTAAACAGGGTTGATTCATAACTTGCTAAAGTATGTATTTAACCAATTTTTTTTCAGTTTTGTAATTTATATGCTAAATCAAGACTTTACCAAAGAATCATATTTTCCGATACTAAGTTAAACGATTATTTTCACTATGTGGGTTTTTAAGCCTTATTAAGGTGATTTCTGGTACTGGGCATGCCGCTTAATAGAATTACATTGGGACTTGGAGTTTTTGATAACAACAACCGAATGATAACAAAATCCGATATTTAAAAAAAGCAAATAAATGTTTATTAGTTAGAATCCATACAGTGTGTATTTGATTAACAGGTTGTTAATTTAAAAGGTAAAATTATAGCATCAAAGCAACAAGTGTCAAAATAAAAGTTGTAATAAAACATTTAAATCTAAATTTTGAGTCCAATAAATCATAAATTACAGGCATGCTTTAAGTAGTTTGTTGACACCATTAACAAAAAGAAAAAAAATAAATATATATAATGATGTTTAATACACATTTCTTCTCAGTAATTCGCTGACACTAAAATAAAAATAAGTACAAAATAATGTTCTTAGATAAGTTACATAGTTAAATTAAGTTGTTATTCTGAGAAAATTAAAAGTAACTCGAACATAACGGCTTTACAAATGTTCAAGTGAGGTACTGTTACGTAGGTCAGTCAAAATACGTACTTGAATAAATAAATAACACAACAAAATAGAGGTAAATATGCCAAACAAGTATTTTTATGGCACAATGACAAACAGAAAATTTATGCAAAATAGGTTTTTTTTTCGTGTATAGAAACAAACCTGCAAACGAAATTGATAACATAAACTGAAATTATGATTACTATAAACGACTTTATAACATTATCCGTGATTCCAATCACGTGCACTGTACTATACTTTGTGTTTAAACCTTTTTGATGAATTTTGATGTAATTTATTATAAACAAATTATATTTGAACATTAACGATTTGTAGGGTAAAAAATATGTCTTTCTGTTGTCGAGTTGCAGAATAATAGTTATTTTACTTGAGATTTATAACATATTTTCAACTTCATATGTGTTTTTCAGCTTTTTCATTTTTTTCTATTGTTTTCAATTTGTAAAGGATGAGGGAAACGATAAACAAATTTGAGAAGATTTCTAAAGATAGAGCTGCATTAAATTACCAATGTTTGGTTATTTCTTAAATTTTAGCATTTATGTATGATAAATAAAATGTAAAATAAAGGCTAACGTTAGAAAATCTGCAACAAAACGTTTTGCCTTGGATGAATGGATTTGATTATTTTTTGTGTTAGTTTACCTTAAGTGACCAGTAGATCGATTACGGGCATTCGGGCCGAACGATTAATCTATAATTTAATGTTTTGCAAATATAAACAATACTTGTAACTCTAACAACAAAATTTTATTAAATGATCGAAATCACATCTAAATTAGATTATGACTGTAACATGCGGCTCATTTGCATTGACTTTTTTATAACTAAGTTGACATTGTCAAGTTTACTAGAATAAACTAAACCCGGCTCGAAGGGCCAATAGATAATTTTTAAAATACTATAAATACGCTGGACTAAATATAAATCCTGTCTCTTAAATCATTAAATAGCAAATAGAAACATGTGGGAACAACAATATTATTTATAAAAGAAAACTACGGAACAGATGTTTAAATCAAATTTAAGCACATGGTTTTTCATTTGATAAAATAATAATAAATAATACGCGTATTGCTCTAACACACTAACAATTTATTACTTTGCTATATTTTTAATGCTTTTTGAGTCGTTTTTTAGTGTCTATTCCCTAATTACATTATACTCGATTGTACTATTTACTAAGGACACTTATCCTGTCGCATAAAAATGTGTACCTTCTAGTGTTCAAATAGTTTTTGTGTACCTTATTTCGTGAGGATAATAACTGATTCAAACGTTTGTCGTAAGGTGCGTAATTACAGTATATTTATTTTTATTTCATACGTAGCTAATAAATAAATAATACGAGTTTATACGCATTTGCAGGTTTTGTGGTTATACGCAATTACACGAACGAAATATATGGTCGAATAGTTACTATTTGAAGAAGGATTAATTGGGCCTTTTACATACCCTAACAGAGGGTTTATTGCTCTTTCGTTTCGAGTAGATATTCAACTTATTCCTTGCTTTATTTGTTAAAGACAAACTAAGTAAATTGTATAAATATGAAATATGAAACTATTTCTTTTTAATTTTTTTTGTTATAAATTTGTTAATCATTTTCTTAAAGAACCTTGAAAATTGTCAAAAAAATATTGATATTTTTAGATAGGCTAAAACATTTGCATTTATGGGATTCTAACAATTCCGTTGCAATGGACCTTCTAAAAGATAGTTGATTCATTTTCCACCATCAAGTTTCTGTAAATGGTATGCGTTTTAAACTGCTATATCTACACAGTGTGTCCGTAATGGAAAATGCCATGTTTTTACCTACGTATTGTAACTCTATATTGAGTAATATTCTGATCACTTCTGTCTACTCCACCCATGCTGTTGTATAATTTTATGAGATTATATTGGTCGACCAGTATATGTCTTTTCTCGGACTGCGAAAATCTTTTAGCTTTGCTGAGCAGAGACAGAGGATGAATTGGACGCTAAACATACGACGTTATTATCATGCCACTTGCAAATTATTATATCATCATCTGGTAATGCATAATCAAAAGTCTCTCTATCCAATTTTCTTAACTGTTTATTTGATTGTAGAAGAAATATTGGTATTCGCTTTTCCTTTATAGTGCCAGTAGATTTTATTTTCCCAAGTTCCCTGATAACAGAGAACTATGTGAAATAATTGTCAAAGAATAAATGAAAATGCTCAAATGGCATAATTTTTAGAACAACAGAAAGTAAAGGAAATCTTAGAAGAAAACGGAAAAGGAGCGGAGTGAAAATGAAGAAGAATGGAGGAGGAAAAATGAGAGAAAGTGTAAATAAATGTAAAAAGAATGTAAATGTAAAAAAAGGGGTAAAATTGTAAACAGGGGAAACACGGATCACTTTGCAACAGATATGTGAGCAAATACAGATAAACTACTACTATACACAAATTTTAGTTTATTAAATAACAACGTGATTCTTATCATAAAACTATGTTGTCACAATACTCGTATAGTTTTTTGCTTACATCTCAAAAACATTGTGTATTTAAAAATTTAAGACTAACTGAAAGGATTTAACCATTGCGATTTTCATCGACATTACCTTCTTGATCTGAGAATCCAATTTTCTTTTGCTGATTTTTCTTTGTTAAACACTGTATCAACTCTTATTGGATCTAATTTGTGATGATAAGGTAGTATTATTTTAGTAAATCATGAACAAAATACGTTTTGGTATAAAAATTTTCACTTACAATTAACTAAACTAAACTGTTTATTGCTATAACTTTCTTATCTACAGAAATAAGTGTATTCAAATTTTACCGTAGATTTTTAATTTTTTCTGGTCACCTTATAGTTTTGTTCCTAATAGCAATATGTATAAACACTTACTTTATTTGATTTAGAAATCATTCTAATCTCCCACTTACTATTATCAAGGAAAAACTTTTTGATAACGTTTCGATATGTGATTTTCTTCGAATTTTTGGTCATACTGTTAATTACATAAAACTAAACAAATGTAGCAGTCATTGATATTTTGAAAGTTAATTATAATTACATTGAAGTTTAATTGACGTTAAAGAAAATAAATATAAGCGAAACCATAAAAATAAACGCAGGTGACAAGAGGTTATGGATCATTTCCATTAGCGATCGCTTCCTATACACTACCGTTTAAAAAAATAATACAATTGTCAAGTAGGTAAAATTGCAAGATTATAACAAAATACAAAAATTAATAATATACGATCGACGGAAAAAACTTAATAATCGTTTGATAATTGGCGATTAATAATCTCGACAATATTAACGCATTGAAAAAGTCTCGATTAGTAATCACCGTCATTACCAATCTTGTTGGTTATCTAACTATTAACAACTTTTTAACTTAATACTGAGGCATGCTACTTTGAGGTCATTTGAAAGGTAGAGGTCTCCGCAACGTCACTGTCATTATGAGGTTTTTTTAGGTAATTTTTTTTCTCGCTGGACATTTCGTGGTGTGTTCCTTCACTAAAGGTTAGGGCAGTACCGAGTGATAAATCATTTGAGTCGTCTTGAGGAACTATTTAAAATGTTCCATTTTCTTTTCTTGAGTTTTAATTGTTTCTTCTATTTTTTGACACTAAAAGGTTATCGATTTCATTTATTTTTTTTTTGCTTTTGCTACATGAGCAACTTGTTTTCACATATAACAACATACTCGTTTACAAATTATGATTTATTAACATTGAATTAATTGCGTGACTATCTAATTAGAATCACGTTAATTTATACGATTTTTATCGCGTTTCTCTAGCACTTCGTAATTCATGCGCATAGTACACAGTGGGGCTTGTGAGGTCGGGCTTAGGGTGGACTACATTTTTCAAAAAGCTTGTAGATAACGTGAACGTTTTCAAGACACTCATTGCTGATTAACAAAAAACGCAAAATAATATTTGAATATGTTTAGACGTTTAAAAATACTAGTATGATTCAACTGATATGTTATGATCAATTTATTTTTATTGTTTTTTTTTTTTCGATAAGACTAATGCAGTATTTTTATAGTTTTCTAAAAGATATTATTGCAACCTTCAACGACAGCTGTACAAATTGATTTTAGAAACAAATTGTACAGTACTTTTTTACATTTTTCGAAAATTACCTACAACAAATATACCGTTTCACTTATAATACGTGGTGCAACTCTAACCGCTTCATGATTACTGAATTGAAACCATCGTGGGCTACACACGCGAGAGCCCTTTCAAATGTTAAAACTGCATATGAAAACTCGTAGTGGGGGTCACGACGTTACGTTAGAATGCTCTGCTACATATACAACCACGAGCTCAAATAAGTGTAGCCCCAACATAAAGAAATTATCTATTTAATATACGTTTCTTTAAATGATACCATATTAAATTAATATTTTAGAGTAATAAAAAGTATATAACATTTATATCCAATAAATATGTTTTTATATTTATTCATAATAGTTTTACAGTTTTTTTTGTTTTCATAAACGTTTAGGGGGCTCGCGCCCTAGAGCCCTTATAGACCAGCCGCCACTGATAGTACATCAAATTATGGAAGTATTAATACTTTTAAATTTAAAAAAAAGTGGTGGTTTTATGGACAACATCATCGTTTTCGGCTATGCGTTAATATCAGTTTGTTTTTATTTTTAGGGTAATTTTCCACAGGCCCGCGCCTAACACTTTTGGTGCCCTTGTGCAAATATAAAATAACGCCCCAAAATTGTATTACGTTCATATGTGAATACAGTTACGGGTTAAGTTAGATATTATCCACTATTGAAAAAATATTTATAACAATAAAAATACTCGTTTATATATCACAGGACGAAACTGATCGACAAATAAAAACAAAACAACATATTATTTTAATAATGCAACATGTCACCTTTTAAAGGTATTAGGTATTGTTATTAATATTTTAGCTAAGTGAATTGAGCTTTCCGTGCTTTAATTTTTGCAAATTGTTTAATTAAATCTTCGGTGTCTAATTCTTTTAGATGGTCCGTTTCTATTGATATGATAGCAATATTACTTAGTCGGTTTTGCCCCATGGTCGACCTTAAATATTTTTTTATTATTTTGAGTTTTGAAAAAGATCATTCTTGCGGTAGCAGCAGAAACCGGCATTGTTAATAAAATAGGAAGTATTATGCTCGTATTAGGAAAAGAATCCACTAAGTTGTTAATTGTTATATAATTTAAAGTTTCTTCTGGAAACGTAATAACTTCTTCATGAAAATTTTGTAAATATTGCAATTCTTTAAGTTCCACGGCAGTTATGTCTCGTTCATTGCGAGTTTTGTCGTTTAATAAGTTTTCAACTTTTTGACAATTCTAATTGTTCGTTTTTAGAATAATTTTTTAATTTATCAATATTCCATAAAAACGCGAAATTATTAGAGTAAGTAATTGGAATCTTTCATCCACTGATGTTATGATTACATCTAGAGCATTAAAAAAACAATCAACTTTGAACTTTACAGTTTCGTCGTGGATCGGCTCATTGCCACATTCATAATCAAAATGTTTTTTTTATTTTTTGCGGTCTTAGACCTCTTTGTTTTTTGAATTTAAGTACCTATGTCTAAGCTGGTTGCTATTTCTTTAGCATCAATCAATAGATATTATTAAAACTTTTATCGGAGCCATAAGCTTTCAAAAAATTATTCAGATTATTCAAATGATTACAACACTGAGCAACATCAAAGTTCGGTTTTCGAATAATTTTACTAACAATGTTAACTTTATTTAAAATATTATACCACAATACAAGAATGCAAATTTTGCAATTTTTTGGCTAACGATGCAGCCAAATTTTTTACGTTATTTTTAGAGTTTCCTTCGCTTATTTCAAACTGAGCATCATAAACCTCCCCTAGTTGATACCTTAAAGAAGTTATTGCATCTATTCTACTAGACCATCGAGTATCCGATAAATGTTTTAAAGTTAAATTTGTTACATTAGATAAATTAGATTATGTTATGAACATTTTTACACTATTTCTATCTATAGACGGGACAATATTGTCTGTAACTACTTCTGGTTGCAGCAGGGTTGTTAAGTTTAAAATGTTATGTGATGGATGATTCCACTTAAATTGATTACATTCTTGTATCATATTAGACCCATCATCAGTTGTTATAGTATAAATTTGTTTTTCTTTTATTCCAAAACCATTGCACCTCTAATATAATTTTACTTATGTATTCACCTACAAATAAGTCAGTTAATAGTACATTAGTTAAAAAATAGCAATAGTTGCTGGTGAGTGAACATATAAATTCCAAATTGTG
Organism: Aquatica leii; assembly: GCA_035610365.1. Taxonomy (NCBI): domain Eukaryota; kingdom Metazoa; phylum Arthropoda; class Insecta; order Coleoptera; family Lampyridae; genus Aquatica; species Aquatica leii. Next base: position 19,875,989 of record CM069435.1, read on the forward strand.
GGTTCTATGGTTTCCAGGTTTACTATACAAACATTATTTACTAACCTGTATGGCGTTCCGTCAACTCTTTAAGAGATTTGTTTGTAGAACAATGCTATTCTCCTGCGTATAGTGTATATTTATTAAAAAGACCGATCTAACCTAGTAACAGCATCTACCTTAACGCAAATCAAGGAACCCGTAATTTGATTCATTAATTCTAATTTCATTGCATTATATTCTTTATTTACATAACTTGAATGAATTAATCGATTCTGGAGTCAGACATAAGCTTTCTCTTTTCTTTTGCAATCCTTCTAAAATAGGATCTAATATTTTATGAAAACCAGAGTCCTTCATTAATGTAAAGGGTCTGCCGCGAAGTGACCAGTTCAACATAAGCTTCTATTAAATTTTGCTTTGAAATAGCCACTTGAATTTTGTTCATTTCTTCTAGCTTTAACTAGTCACCTTTCTTGTCTATAGTTTGTCCCTCAAAGTCAGTCACTTTAAAATCATGAAATCCTAACAAATGTTTTTTTAAGTTCGTACCATGATTTCCCTAAAGTATTGTGTATATAAATGTATGGACTGGTTTTAAAATTACCTTGTTCACATAATAATGCATAGGAAGTAAGAATACTTACTTTTATCTTTTGCTCGCATGTTTTGCAGCATGAAATTTTTCTACTAGCATCGTAATTGAAATGTTTGTGAGCAACGTTTGTTGTTGCTCTTCCCATATTTTAAACTCAACTCGTACTTAATCAACAGTTTTTAACCAGATCTACAAATCATTTATTTGTTTATATAGAAAAGAAAAGCACAAAATGTATTTTAGTTGATCTTTTTTACAACGATATTAAACTTAACTTTTAAATTGATTTGGCAACATTCTACAAATATGGAAGTGGCTAACGTATCACCGCGCTGTGACGCTGTGAATCAATAAGCAATTGGAAAACATCTTTAAAAATGTAATGCTCGTTTCGCAATTCTACGTTTATTATGTTTTATTGACGGCGACGTCTAGGAACCGAAAAAAACCGAAAAGAAATATAAGGGTTTTGGTTCTTTACAATTTTTTTTTGAATGGAGAAATAACGGTTCTGATTACGGACAAAAAATTACCGGTTTCGAGACGTCGCGTCGAAACATTTCCATTCAAACTAGAAAGTATTTTCTCAACATTACTTATTTCAAGTTATTTCAAAATTTATAAATTTTTATAAATAGTCATATTAGTGCTTATCAATTATTCTGTTTGAATTTACTTCAATTAACAATGATGTGTATATAATCAAATATAAAAGGATTTTTGAGATGCAAGTTTTTGGCTTTTAATGTTTTAATAAATCTAAAATCAAAAATAAATTTTAGATGAACCTTAATTCACAACACAAAACACATCGCTATAAAGTCTGTAAAACTACATAAAACTAAAGTTTTAAAAGCAGATATATTTTACCCCATGCACCTTTTCACTTCGCTAAGTTAATTATCGATCAGGCAACAAATGAAATCGCGACGGATTCAGCGCTTAAATATATAAAGTTTTGTACATTGCAAGCTCAGAAGCTTCATGTTACGTATTACGTATTCGATTGAATAAATGCTATTATTGCGTACTCTCATTTGAAGTAGTAGTTTACGTAACAAGAGTCGAAAGTAAGAAATAGCATAACGAACGTTAATGCATGTGAGTGAGTTATGCTATGATTCTTTCGACGAGAGTAATGTACATTATTTTTTGTGTTGCCTTTTATAAAATTACATTCTTTATTGAAAAAATAAAAAAAAAATCAACAGAAATACAATTGTGGTACTACATTTATTACTAAATCTGTCAAATTTGACATTAACTTTAACATCGTTTTTCTTCAATTTTAACTGAATTTCAAGATTTTTCCACCTGTCGCATACTCGTTCTAATATATTAATTGACTTTGAACACTTACTTTTATGTGGATTCCTAGTTTTGATTTTGCCACCCTAGAGCTTTTTTCGTTCATTACGTAACTACACTAACGAACGAATATTGACGTTTGCGAAGTTGGCAGCACAAAAAATATATTATTTTCGAGAAGTAATTCGGTTTCCTCGTCTCAAAGAGTAAAAATAAAAAAAACAACAAATAAAAAACAATGCATACAGCTAGCAATTCCTTACTGGTTTTTTTATCGTTATAAATTTTGTTTTGACAATGTTGTTTGTTGCTTTATCTTTTTTTTTTTTACTTTTGAGTTTTGAGGCTTTTCGGCGCCTCAGCACCGTCGTGCACCACACGACAAGTAAGTATACTTTTTATGTTGACTGAAGCTGTTAGTTATAAAACGAAACCAGTTTTGCTTTAAACAGTAGATTAAACTTTTAGATTAATTTATGTAATGTTTATTTCTACTCTAATTCTTGACGTTTTTAAGTGTTTTTGACACTATCGACTAGTATTTTTGAGAGCTTAACTGTTTAGTGATCAATTCTAGCATTTCAAATTATTTTGTAATCTAGACTCAAAATTAGTGATGGGATAATTCGAATGAAAAATAACCGATCATCCGATTATGAAAATAATCGTTGTAATTCGGTTATTAGATTTGAGTATTCGAATGAAAAATAATCGAAAACTATACGCCTGCGCCAGCAACTGTCTATCCAGTTATACAAGATGTATTCATTCATATATACAATTTCAATTAGATTATAAAAACCTACAGTATTCAGTACCTAGTAGATAAGATACCCGGTTATGCATAATCGATGTGTGTCATGACAAAAATGTGCAATCGTGACGAAATGAAACGTGATATCGTTGCAATTTTGATACAGAGAATAAGAACTTAAAAAACCGAATAAATTTTGAAAGTAATTATTTATTCAAAAACAACTTTGTTAATGTATGTAAATAGCACAAATCAATATTATTTTTAAAAAATACAGGCATTATATTCAAGAAAAGTATCTATACATAAACAAAGTGCAAAAAATAATTTCAATTGAACTGAAAAAGAACATATAACAAATCAAAGGAAATAACGAACATCTCATATATAATAAAATATGTTTATATGTGTATACTTATTCCCCTAACCATCGGTTTTTTACATTTATGTGTCTATCAAAAAAGTAAATAAACTTGATTTTAAAAAAAAAATTTTACTTTTGTGTAGTTTAAAAAAAATCAGATGTTAGGATGTTTTTATAAGATTGAATTTTTAATTAAATGACCAGGAGTGTATGAAGTGACGAATGCCAATGTGCAATTGAGTAAACGTACAAAAATTCCTTCTCTTGAATACACTGTTAAATGATTCAAGTGATAAGTCATTCGAATGATCATTCGGTTTTTGAAATCACTCAAGTACTGAGTATTCGGTTATTAAAATAATTCGGTTATGCCCAACACTACTCAAAATGATGATCGAAATGTTACGATGAAAAGATCTTAACCTCAAAATATACTGGAAACTGCTTGACTCGTGTAATTGTGAATGGTTAGTTTCAAAAAAAAGAATTCGTATTCAGGTACTACCCAATCCGTTAGACACGATTTTATCGCCATGTACGCCCATTAAAAATCTCTTCAAACACTTGTTCAATTGCAACACTATGTATGCAACTGCACTTTCACGAATTGACAATTTACGATAAACCAACAAACGTTTTCTAATGAATCAATTTTTAGAATGTTAGCGTAGGAGTTGTTTGTAATGGTCCGCGTAGTTAATGCATTTTTAGTTCGAAAGTGAATGGTGGACGTAGCGCGAGGGAAGCGCGAAGGTCACTGCATCGCCCACTGACCACTGAATTAGTACCATAGTTTGTTGACCGATTCTTATAACTAGTACCGTTATTTGTGTAACAGCTGTACTTGCAATAAGTGTTTGCGTATACTTAAACGGTCGTTACTACCGTTTGTATGAGTATAGTCATATTATCACAATTAAAAGAATAATCAACGGTGCTCTAACAGCTTGCATTAGAATGTACTTGCAGTTAAATCCATCAAATACGAATGTTGTCTATAAGTATTTGGTTTACTTTTCTATGTTACCTTCGCTGATATATGAATGCTGTGTTGAACAGGAAATTGTTTAAATGGTATTGGCATTTGTTTCTTACCGCAAAGTCCAATACATTTGTTGTTAAACGGTTTTTCCTGGAGAATGAATGTATAACTAGGTTTAGTTGAAGAATGTCGGTATTGTATTTAAAAGATCGTCAAAGTAACAGGTACTAATTTAGGGCTGTAAACATTTAGCAATTACCATGTGTATGTAGCAGACGAAATTAACAGTAAAATAATATATGAAATATAAAAACATACCAAAATACGTAAAAAATATAATTGGAGTTAAAAATAGATATAACCGAATTGGTGAATCCGATGTCTTATTTAGGTCACCCCCTGTGCTAATTTTCTTGTCTATTTTTATCGTTACTCGAGCTTTATCTGAAGCAGTAGAAATCGAGCTTAATTAACAACTGTTCGAATTTATCAGGTTATTGTGTTGGCATAAATTGTATATAACCATAACAACCACTATATTTTCTACCCACACCTAACACTGAAAAATGCTTTTTGCAATTTAACTTCGTTACATCGATTTCGACAAGTATAAATAAAGTTTTCGATTAATTGTTTGGTAAATAAGATAATAAAATTGTTACATGGTACCCAAATTATACCAGTTTTACCAATAAGGTAATAATGACACATGTGAAAGATACTTTGCAAAGCAGTTTTGCTATACAAATTACAATTCCGATAACCCTCGGCGAATGATACGAATACAAAATACATTGAATGAAAAATGTTCAGGAATTTTTATTGAATTATAAAATATTCGTTTTTATTTTAAATTGGAATAAATTTTCAAACTACTACGTCGCCGCTTGTTCAAATTCAATTTTCTATAATGTTTTGTAAGTGAAACGTCAAAAGCGCACATGTCTTCAGACGTTTAGAATATGATTCCATTTGTAGTATTTGTTTTGAAAGAGTAAAATGTTTGTTCTGATGGTTTCATTTTAAAAATAGAATCGGTAGTGTCAACGAGGATTTTCTCTCAGTTGGTGGCATGAGTTAGTTACGTAGTTTTATTGAGATTAAACCTTTAGATAAGCCGTTAAGTCATATGGCTTTAATGTTATTTTGTACGTAATTGAACATGTTACAAACAAGGTATTTGTTCTCTATAGGTGCAATCAATCACTTTTAGGGTAGTCGACAAGTTTCCGTATAGTTTCGTTTCTTTTTATTAAAGCTACTAAAGAGAGAACACGCCTTTACTTGTAATTGTAATCAAAGCATATTATATTAGGTTGTATATTTTCAGTTCTTTAGTAATTTGTTTCGATAATCTGAAGATAATCTGCAGACTGAAAATCACTGTTTTTTTCTGTCGCAAAAATATTCAAATGTAGGATTGAATATCTACGTTTATTATAAATATTTCTCAAAAAGAAAGTATACTGTTACTTCTAGTGGGCGAAACCATTCTTGTCTAAATTATTCATGCCATTTATTTTTTACAAAATATTGCAGTTAAGGTATAAGAAAAACAAATATAGCAAGAAGTTGAGAAAGTTTAGAAACGTTCACGTGGTTTTATTAATAAATGTAGTTTTTATACAATATTTTAGATGGTTTGAAGACGATTTTGGTAAATGACTAAATATAAAACAGTCTAAATGGATTAAACCAGGTGCGATCGTGTACAACTAATTAAGCGGTTATTGAAGAATTGCTGTAAATAATTTATAGTTTCATGAGGAGTATTATATTATTTAGTCCATCGTGTACTAATGTTTTAATAAATGTCTGTAAAACATCGCAGCGGTAGCACTCTGTTTACGTTATAATAAAAGAACTTAATCATAAACACTCCTTCGTGACAGTGCTACTCGTACGTTTTTTGGTGTATAGGCTTGGGTCAATAATGATATGCCTGAAACTTCATCTGACATATGAATCATTCCATATAAAATCATCGGACAAATATTTTCAGCACTATTTTAGATTTTGCTTAAACTTTGTGGAAATGTTCTTAGGGTTCTAAAGGTCAAAATCTACGAGGATTTAATTTTCGCACGCGCCACTTTTGCTTCACTCAATATAAAGCAATTGAAAAGTTATTTTTGCGGATTTAGGTGTAAACATTTTTCTATTTGAAATGTGGCATTTTGAAGCTGAAAGATGGCAGTTTATAAGAAAAAATTATACCTGAAAAATAACATAGTATCGCAAACACGTGTATTTTTATTGATTTTCAATTCACTCCAGTTTCTGTGCTGTTGAATATAAAAGTCTAATCGTTCTCAGATATCAAATGTAAGAGAATAAAAAATTAAAAGCGACACATTGAGTTAACCCATGGAAAAAATGCTTGAAATTTTAAGATTTTGCATATTTCCGACTACAATTTGGACGTGTTTAATAAAAGATAAAAATTTTAAATTTACAAACTACTTACATTACAGTCGTTTAAAGAAGTGATTATATTATTTCTTTCGTTTAATTTTAAGTTGAAAGAGCTCATTTAATTCTGATCAATATTTTTTTAAATTGAGATAAGTGGATAAATGAGTGAAATTTAGGATTATGTAACTAAGTGTTTTTTTTAATATTTGTAAATGTATTCAGTTTCAAAGTTGTCAGAAACTGAAAACTTCTGCACTCTTAATTGACTGTAGAAAAGCGGAGCAAAACTGTAATAGGTCCTCATATTTTTAATTGTATTAATACATAAATTAAAGTTGGATGGGTCTAACCGCTACAAAACCAATTACAGTTTACGCAACTAATTAACAATCTTGGAACAAAAACAACCGAGAAAGAACTCGGCAGGAACAAACATATAAAGAAAGTGACAATTAGTAAATACATACAATCTAAATATGACTTAACACCAGATGACAAATTTCTACTTTTTTGAGTATATATCAAACAAAGCAATTTGTCTTTCTCGTGTGTTGCATTTCTAACTTTAGCTGTCAATGAAACAAGCCAAAACTGAGCAGTAAAGAAGAATCTGTCTGTACGTGTAACCGTTCAATCAATCATGGATCAAAGCATTAACTTACTGTACATCAAAACACTATCTCAATAAAATCAAAGTTCATTTAAAATGGAGACTGTATGAAAGAAGGGCGAAGGTATCTTAAATGCCAGCGACATCTACAATTGTGGTTTACCAAAAATAAATTAACATAAGTAGAAAAACTCAATACCTATGTTACATTGTTGACAATCAATAGACAAAAACGTGGAAACATATACGCATCACATGGAACATTATATCTACGATGCTGATCGCAGAATCTGCGGCATGGTGAAACGACATAGGCGAGATATTAATTAATACACACAGACGAAAACAATAGAACTTTAAGAAACACAGAAAACCATGACGCACTACGCACCGAAACCATAAGAAAATTTTAAAACCGGGAAGCATCGTGATCGAAACAAAATTTTGCAACACTCAGAAAATGACCTATAAGTAGAAAACTGCATAAACGGTTGCAGTTAATACTAAATGAACTACTGGAACTGGAAGGTGTACTAATACTCATATTTATTGAGGAGTTTTAAAAACTGTTGAAAAGCATATTAAAATCGTTCATACGTTTTACTAATCTCACAAAGACGTTTTTAGAGTTAAAAATTTATTAAAAGAAAGGCAATCAAGAATATAATGCACTAGTTGCAGAAACAAACTCAACCAGCGACATATTACTAGAAGAAATCGATATATCAACTGGAATTATACAGGCATATTTTCTGCTTTTTAAATCCAATGATTAACATAATTATAGAGGCGATAACAAATATTTATCATTGGTCTAAAATTATATACTTACACAAAAAACTATTTTGTTACGCACATGACGCTACAATTGAAGACAATTCTACAATTTATAGATATTGCTAGAAAAAACCTAAATGCCTACTGCATCAAATCAAAATAGTATAGAAGACGCTTCTTCATTGCCATATGTGAAGAAAAATTAAGTGACAAGTTTTTCATACATACATAAAAATGGAATCTAATTTTAATATCTGTCTTACAACGACATGTGTCACAAAAATAAAGACAGCACACACTCAGTACCCTGAAAATGAAAGTTGTTACATGCAAAAGTTGTTAAAACAAAAATTGCCTGACTGAAAGTAACATAAATGAGGTTTTGCCGGTGCTCAGTGGTAACGGGTGAATTAGCTCAGAATAGAAATTCGTAACTGATTTGGAAAAATTAAAAATGCAGAAGTAAACATCAAAATCATAAGTGCTCCAGAAAGATTTATAACTTAAAAGGGGCTTCTGGATCTTGCCAATCAAAAAGTTCGCTTCTGATGAACATGCTCTGAACGGAACTTACCTTTATCAGAGTGTAATAGCGAAGGCTTCCACGGCCGGAATCTATACATTAACATTAACATTAGAATGTTTTCCGGGTTTGGACCGTGTCATAGTTGCAACCGAAGCTGCCAACGTTTCGCCCACTTTCGTAAGGGGCTTCATCAGGGCGTGAGATAAATCGCAAAACTCAAACAAGCAATCGAAATCTAACTAAGAACTTCTCAAAAGTTAGGTTATCCACTTGTAAAACAAGCCATAACCTAAACTATGAAAAGGTAAGAAAGAAAACGATAACCTGAAAAAGCAAACGAAAATCTAACAAAGAACCACTACCGAGTTAGGATTTGGCAATCTCCATTCTTTTTCAACAGGAAATTCCGAGAAAGCATAGAAATCATCAAACACCCCAAGAACTTCAATCGCGATTATGGTTTCGAACTATCCCCTCTTTGGTTTCCGGTTATTAGTCATTTATCAAAAACACGCCCCTTAGCAACCGTAACCCAATCAGGGTCGAGCTTAATCATCCGTGAGGATCCTTTTCCTTTAAATAAGGAGACTATTTCTTCTTAAGTCACTTCTACGGAGTTTAGAATCTGGCTTGGTTCACAAGTGGATTACCTAACTCGGTAGTGGTTCTTTGTTAGATTTTCGTTTGCTTTTTCAGGTTATCGTTTTCTTTCTTACCTTTTCATAGTTTAGGTTATGGCTTGTTTTACAAGTGTATAACCTAACTTTTGAGAAGTTCTTAGTTACATTTCGATTGCTTGTTTGAGTTTTGCGATTTATCTTACGCCCTGATGAAGCCCCTTACGAAAGTAGGCGAAACGTTGGCAGCTTCGGTTGCAACTATGACACGGTCCAAACCCGGAAGACATTCTAATGTTAGTATTTATCAGAGTGTATTTAAAATCTATAATATTACAATTATTTTATAAGCGCGAAAGCCAACGGAATAAAAACTTTTTTTACAAAATATCTAACATTTATTAAATTTAAATTAAATACAAAAAAAAATTATTGCAAGGCTTTGTACGCAACAAAACAAATAAAATAAGAAATAAAATACACTACATAATAACAATCAGTAACAATAAATTCAAAAATCAAAACGATCCAATATCTCTTAAGCGTCATTAATTGAAAGTTCTAAAAGACAGAGGCCACAAACTTTATTATGTTTACATTCAAAGCTTTTAAGCTCTCAAGTTAGCGAAACGTAAAATCACAAATTATTTTATACTTGTCATTATCAATACCTTAAATTTCGTAGCTTCGCGTGGTGGGCTATCGGTTGGTTATACAGCCCTCCAGAAGATGCTATCCAAAAATTCGAGTGGTTACAGATTTGCGATTGTTTGTCGGAATATTTTTAACCGCCCTAAGGCTAAATGGAATAATACAGCACAAAGTCTACACTTAATACAATAAATTCCATGATACTTTAATTACACTCGGGTACAAATGAAACGTCGAATCCTTAAAATGTACGAATTAGGAAAATTTCATTCCCATAAACTTTCATTGAACTCATTGTAACCCTACGGACACCACTACCCATTTATTAAGGGTCGAAATCCGCCGTAATTAAATCTTCGGAAAAGGTATCTCCGAAGTCTTCAAACTTGAGAAACTTAACAGTACAATAAAGACGTTTGATGAGTTTTCTCTCAAGAAACCGCTAAATAATCAAAATGATAACCAAATGTAAATAACTAAACTAAACGAGCGTAGTAAAATATAGAATTTCAATCTAAATATATGCAACCGAATACTAATTACTGACGGAACTAATAAATTATAAAGTGTACTTAAAACGCTTGACAATAAAATTGACCGAAATCACTTAAGTGCATATATACTTAATTCGAACTTTAAAAAAATGAAAATTATTAATTAATTTGAATTTCAAAACGTGAAATAACTTTAATAAATTAATGCAAATTTCTCGGATCTTAAAGAAGACGAAATGAAATAAACTCAAATAACCGCGTCTTTCACAAAAGAAATACTTCCAAAGATCAAACGATTGTTATAAAGTTTTAAAATTATATCAGTACACATACTCGATGACAGAATACAGAAAAGATTTAAGACGGAGGTGTAATATACAATTTATTGTAAAATAGATCTTTTATTTGTATACTTAACGGTTCCACTGTTCGTTATTTATTTTTGTATTTGCAAGTTTCTGATTCCAGATGTCAATATGTTATATATATATAATTTTTCCAATGCTTTGTTTGCTACTTTTAGTGTACCTGCTTTTTAAATTTATTTTTTGATATGATTTCTGTTTATATATATATTATATATTTATAAGTTGTTTTCTCTAATCGTTTTTCATATAACTCATTCATTGCTTGTTATTACTGTACGTGAGTTTTATATTGAAACATTCTTGAACCCAGAGAAAACTTAAGATGATTTCAGAAACAAACAGAATATTCTGGTCAAAAATAACGCGAAAATATAATAGGTAAACGAAAGCAAATCGTAGTCAGCGTAGTCATCCTTAAAGAAGCTCTGCCGGTGTAAATAAATAAGTCTGAATACGGTGTTTTGAAGTAGTTTTGTGTAAATAGTTCAAATGAATTAGGTTTTTAAGTTTTTACAATATTTCTTTTCTTATACGCCATATGTTCTCTTTTGCTGTTTTATCTAAGTTTTTAGTTTTATTGTTGCTATTACTAATTAGTGATAGGATTTCATTTGACACTTACACGTATTTTTGTTTATAATATTTATTATTTCTTGTATGTTTTGGTAAAATTTTTCCGTGTCTTGTCGTCTTCCTTCTTTTAGCTTTACAGTTGCAAGTCTTTTGTTTATCATTGTACATGATTTTATTTTGTTTTTACTTTTATTAGTTTATATACTCCGTTATCAACATTTTAATCCAGTGGGTTCCGTTCGTAAGATCTGTTTCACTACGGCTAGCTGAGATGTTGGTGAGTGGGCGTGATTCAGATTATTATAATAAAATACGAAAAAATGGGCGGTAACAGTAGAATCCTCGGTTTGGAGATACCAAGGGTACATATGAACCCACTGTAAAAATAGTTAAGAGTAAAGCAAGCAACGATCAACGAGATATTGTAACAAACTGGTTAATATATCTTCCACTCGATAACAGAATACCACTGTTGTTTTTCAAGAGGTAAGAAGTAACTAAATCGGTTAAATATTAACAATGTATGCTATTACTAGTGTTTTTCTAAAGAGATATGAATATTTGAATAAATTCGGCTCATTAATAATTAATAATAGAACCATAAAACACGAAGCGAAATCGATCATGCATTAATAATTACTAGCAGTCGTGAAGATGTAGTTCTCGACGAGCGAGACGTGAACGTTTAAATTAGTATAATAACATGAGACTTACCCCATATTTGAAGCTTTGTATTGTAGGAAGCTAATAATTATACTACTACAGTAATATTACTGCTCGAACTTTTGAGGAGTGTAAGCTGACAATCGTCGACTTATATTTGGATGTGCTAAATCCGAAAATGACTTTCATTTTGTTATAGAACGTCACGTTTCTAACAATGTAGGTATCTATGTTAAACATATCATCTTAAAAGGAAAGATAAAAAAATAAAAAAAATTTTTAATTTATAATTGCGTAATAAGTAAACTTGTTTTATCTAAAATACATTAATTCGTAAGCACTAAACACATTTCTTTTTCTCAATGAGGACTCCTTTTTGTACATATTAGCTTGTAGGAAGCATCTGGAAGGTCTCTCTGAAGCGTCTATCAGTAGCCTGCCATTATTTAGACGCTCCATCTTCCCTGGTATCATTTTTCCATCTCCTTAATATCTTGGTGAAATTGTTCACCTTGCACTTGACTCATATCTTCTAAATTTTCTGGAAAGTAGTCGAGGTGGGAATGAAGAAAATGTACTTTCAAACTCATTAGGCAACCTAAAGTTTGAAATGTTTTTTTTTGACGATTTGTTTGTAGTTAGGGTCTTTGTTATTGCCTAAAAATTTCTCTTTAAAGTCAATCCACTTTTTTCTTTGAGGATCCGTCATGGTTGTGATGAATTGTGGATCGGCCATAAGTCGTCTAATATCTGGTCCAACGAAAACTCCTTCCTTCAACTTTGCCTCTGAGAGGCCTGGAAACTTTGATATTAAGTATTTGAAGCAATTTCCATCTCTTGGAAGTGACTTAACAAATTGCTTCATCAATTCCAGTTTTATGTGAAGCGGTCGTAGAAGAGCTTTATGAGGAGGCATCAAAGTTTCATGCAGGGCGTTCTTTTCGCCAACTTTAAGTTCCCTCGGAGGCAATAACTTTTTGGTCTAGTGAGTTGCTCGATCTCTACTATCCCATCAAAAAGCAAGGGAATTTGATAAACCCAGATTGTTGTCCTAGCAACATGCTCAACATTTTAAAATCACTACACGCTTGCCAATCGTGGTCTTTATATTTTAATTTGCAAAGAACCAATTCCAAGATCTTGTAGGTTTTCTTGAGGTGTATCGGCAGGAATAGAAGCATAGAAACCGCCATTGTGAAGCAGAACTGCTTTAAGGCTTCTTTCTGAAGAATCTATGAAAATACGCCACTGTGCTGGGTCGTATGAGATCTTAAATGTATCCATCGAACCTTCAATATTGGTACAATAAACCAACTCGTCTTCTTGGGCAAAGTAGGAAGTGAACTGCTTCTCTCTATAACTAAACCAGGGAGACACTCCCGGCAAAAGTAAGTTCTTGTTTTTGAGCCTTGATCCACGCAACTCATCAGGGTTTTTGGGAAGATTCAAGTCTCTTACCAAATCATTTAGCTCGCCTTAGGAAAACAGTTTCGGACTGCTGTCACCTTCAAATTCAAAACTTTACTTGTCATCGGGTTCAGGTACAGCAAAATACGCGAAGTATACTTTTTTACAAAGTCCATAATATTCAGTTGTTGCTTTAATGCCATATATTTGCCACAATTATAACAGAAACTGTCAGACGAATTCGCACACTTTCGCACAGACGACATTGCAGTATATTGAACCAAAATTTATAAAACAATGATGAGTTAACACTTTCTACAATATCGGAGCGCGTACCTTCAGGTTATAACATGTTTATGTTTGTTAATTTAGCTCACACAGGACGTTATTTATTTAAAAAATAACGATAATAGTAATATTAATAATGATAGTTAGTTATGGCATGTATACATTTAAAAACAGTAATCAAAATAAAATTGTATCTACTTATTTATGACTTTAAGTTAACCCAAAAAACTCCTTTTTTATAAAAAAAAATTGCGTTTTGCAAAATAACCTGACGTTCTGGAACACCTAAATACATAGAAATCAGTTGAAAACATCCAGACAACATTTTTGTTGCAGACCTGTGTAATTAAGCTTGCTTGAACGGAATCAAGTCAATATACACAGTAAATACACAAATTTGAATGAGTTGAAAGCTGAAAACTATAGACTCGGCTGAAAGTAAAATATTAATAATAGTCTTAATTAATTTATATTATTAATTTTTAGCTAAAGGCTTAATATGAGTAATAGAGCATAATTAGTAATGCTGAAGACATGGTAAATAGAAATATAAATAAATATGTAGCACAGTTACGAAAAGGATCTTGGACAGGTAGCTGTTTAAAGTCTAATTTCAGCGAACACTTGCTGTTATCAATCCCACGTTAACTACACCTGGTTGAACACTAGGCGCCAGACACCATTACTAGGGAAATAATTTTTGTAGTTGGGCTTGAAGAAACGTCTCGAGCATCCGTCAAATTTGCTGTAAAAAAATTTTAAATTAACAAAAGCAAGTTGGTGTCCGATAGCCATTACCTGTGGGTATTGAGTAGAAAGAGAATTGCTTTTTCCGTAGAGGATCTTTATTTCATTTAAATCGCTAAAAGCGTAATAATAACGATGATGTGAAATTAAATAAAAATAAATTATTTACGATTGAACGCACAAGGTTTCATCTAAAACCAAACTACTCACAGCGAATGTCAAAAGGAATGAAAACGGGCGCAAGATCCCCACCGTGGATATCGAATTATACCGAAATATCTAACCGTTGCCGCCGTACTAAGTATTTTATTAAAGTACGAAAATTTGAAATGTTATTACTAACGACACGTAACAAGTCTTGTTTATTTCTTTTTGATTTAGTTACTACTGTCATCTTAGTATTATTTCTGATTATTCTTTATTCCAATTCGTTTATTTTATTTAATATCTTGAGCACATTTTATGTTGCGACCTTAATAATTTTCTCAATACTAACTACGTCTGTACGATTCTAATTTATTGTGTCATCTAATATTATTTGTCTAAGTGTACGTTTTTTCTTCATGGTTATTTTAAATAATATTCTTCTTGTTATTTATGTTCTTTATCGCCGGTCTTGATTTTATGTATTGCAACTTCATTACCGTTTCCAGCTAATGAAATATTTGCAAATAGAAAAATTTAAAGCGATCTTTAGTCATTGTAAACAAAAAAGAATTTTTAAGTTTTTGATCTTTGTGAACTGTATCACTTTAATACTAAAAGTTTGTTGAAATGACAAATATAAAAATATCTTTACTAATGTGTTTTTTAACAATCATGGCACAGTTCCTTCTGTTTTTTCATGTAGTAATCGATGATTTGAAAATATAAAACTTTTTGCTGGAGGTTAACGCATTTTGTCTCAACAGGTATTGTTTGTCTTTTACCTTGGATGAATCTATCGTCAATGACTTCTCACTTTATAGAAATATTTAATTATTGCGTAATTGCGTTACGTTATTAAGAAAATAGTTAAGTGATTAAATACTTAGTTTTTATTTAATTCTCTTACATCTTACAAAAATATAATAAATTAAAAGCTACTATACTACCATAAAACGAAACTAGTTTCTTTTGAACCATATATGAGAGCTACTTATCCAGGAATAACCTGTATCATAACGGTATTTATAACTGGGTAGTATATTAATAGTCATTGGTGTTGTGGTAAATTACTAACATTAATTTTTACTTACACAGTTAAACCTTTTGATAATCGAATTTTTTATATTTGCGTGATGAATAATAAAATGAAAATGTATTAATGTTCCATTAGCGGTTGGGAAACATTTCGCAGACGTTATCAAACACTTTCTTTTTTCTTTTGATTCTTGTTTGTTTTTAATGTCGGCGATCGTAAATTTCCCAAAAATATTACAGTCATTGTTTTTCATTTATTGCTTTCTGGACATTTTTCACATTCTGGCTGTCATACGATTCGAAGTAGTAGAAGATTTCTGGCTGGATGAGTTATAGCCCATAAACATTTATATTTATTTTGCTATTTTATTTAATATTATATTGATTGATTATCAGTATAATACGAACGCTTTACACCAAGTTTCTTCTAATTAATGTTAACAGCAGAAAAGTGTATTTGTATAGCAATTTGAAAATACATTTGCTTATTTAACACTATGCAAGTTTACTTAAGTTAAATGTCTGAGGGGTACAGGTTTACACCGTTATTAATTAGTGGATTTTAGTGTTTGGGAACAACTGATGTTCGCGAAGACGTTGTAAATGTAATTAGCATATAAATTGCATTATGTCATATTTGCTGTTATACGGGCAATGTACATACTCGTGTTGGTATAAGAATCTCATACTCGAGCCTAATTTGTTTTGAATTATGTATCACAATAAGGCACCGTTCATTTAACTAATTGTTTCTAAACAAGTGTAGGTATTTTTTAAGCAGGTCTAACTGTTTACTGTAGAAAAAAAGTTTATTTCAATTCTTAAAATATTAGTATATTGTTCATATTATTTTTTGTGCTTCCGTCCGTTTTGATGTATTTTACAGGCATCATCATCGTTCGGAAATTTTATTTTTTCGGCCTGGGCCGTTAAAGTATAGTAGAATTTTATAACTACAAGTTGGCACTACTACTAATTAAACGTCATCTGTCAATCTGTCAGATTTATTAATATATACTGTGCTATTGTTTAGAATAACACTAACAAAAAAATTTTAAACAATTATAACAAATTTGTTTATATTTTACAATTGCTCAAAACAACAATAGTTTTATTTTTATATAAGTTAAATTGTAATAATACCATGTAATTGTCAAATTAATTTAAAAATAATTGAATTTTGTCATTACAGGTTTCAGTTTTATCAACATGTTATTAAATATTATTAATAGTCATTAGAGAGTTATTGCAAAGTAAAATAAAAGTTACTTTATTAAAAGAAACTTTAAATAAAGTATCCTATAATAAAGTTTTGCATTTATTTTAACTGAGTGCTATTGCAACGTGCCTTGATTTCGTACTTTATTTTATTCTTGACTTTACTCTGGCAGTTTGTAATATAGGTTATAGAGGTTTTGTTAATTGTTTGTTAATTTTTTTTAACGAATCGACCAGAATCTTGTTATTTATACAGTTTCAAATTGAATGATTTGTTTTTTACCAAATCACAAAAAACGGATGTTAGGACTTACCTTTAAATATCTAAATTACACACAATTATATAAACACTACTTTCTAGAAATACAATTATTTCTCTTCTTAAAAATACAAAATCTCTCAGAACTCCGATCGGTTTGACATGACGTATGTCAAAATAAGGGTGCTTTTATTAAAGTATCTCTGCCTGTATTTAATTTAAATAGAGGAGGCCTGTATTTTAATAAAGTAAAAAATTTTAAGCGATAATATCTGCGCATGCGCTTATGTCAAATAAAGGAAAACTTTATTAAAGGATCAGCAAAAATGACATTGCAATAACTCTCTAATACTTAAAAAACTGCTTTTAATAAATTTATACTATAAAGGTCAGCACAAAAAATGTTGTGTATCACACGTCCTTAAAGTATTTTGCGAGTATTCGCATCATACTCAATACATACAAAATAACACTTTCTGGACTAGTGATACAAATAACTATTGTGGTAGTTCATGTTCCACGTGATACGCAAAACAATTGCATCCAGTAGTAGGAGCTTAAAGAAAAACATGGTTACCACAAGAGTAACTTGCTTTTTGTTGTTTGTTTCGAATAAGTGAACAAATAACACATCTATGCTGCTCAGAGCAATTACACAGTGTTGCGTAGGTATGTTACCCTGTTGTCTATGTTGCTGATTCCTTACGTATAATATGTGCTTCGAATTATGTGTAAGCCAACTCTGATTCAACGTAACTGATTGTGAATATCAATAGGCGGAGAACCTTCTAATATTCGTCCACAAGTTTTAGTCTTGATACCTCAAATGTGTACTTTCTACCGTCTTCATCCACTCTTCGTTTTACACATGCTCCGCTTTTAAGAGTAGTTTTGATAGGTTGCAAGAAATGTGTGTGTTTTAACATCACGCCATGCAAGCACAACTAATTCAATGTCATCGACTCTTATTTTACATGTTACACTAGCACCGCGTTGTCGAGGGCAATTTTCTTTCAAGTATTTGATTGGGGTAGCTTCTAATGCAACCATTACCATTCCTAGAAACAACAATTCTCGACTGAATAGTTTCATTTCTTTTTTTACTGACCTAAATCAGACATATTTTAACTACACTACGTTAAGATCCGTGGTAATTTTCAGTCAGCTGCAATGTTGTTGCAGCACCAAACTCCCGTTGCCATTTTTCTCCTTCATCTATTTCTGGCTTTATCATTAAGTTAGTTTGAACGTCGGTTAGTGTCTTGCACTCGCATCCGACACACATTTCGGCTTTCAAGCGATTTTGATAATAGCTGGGAAACCGTTTGGATCGTGATTGCTCTTTTTATATCACGAGATCATGGATTTGTCAACACCGATTTTATATCAAGGAGAAAAAAAACGTAATTTCGTTTGTAACATATCCAGGAAGGTCTTGTGCTTTTGTATTTGTCAAGGTCCCTTGCATTTCCTTCTCGAATCGGACTCTAAAAGCTGGTGGAGGGAATACATTGTTTTTCTCTTTGGTTGTCTAGTAATCACGTCTATTTGGTAATAAAAACGTGCTCATAGCATAAATCACTACTACTACTACGTTGAAAAATTTTAGAGCACAGTGCTATATCCGCTTGTCGCTTCTAGGAAATAGTCTGTATTCTCCATTAGGAACATCGTTAGCCCAAAACCTAACTCATTCATTACAGTAACATCGGTCACATTTAAGGTCGATTTATAAACTTGACGTTGAAGTTGTGGTTGTCAGTTGCAGTTGACGCTCGTTCTCAAAATATAAGGTTGGCACTTAGCACATTTATATTGACAGTTACCGCTGATGTTTCCTCGCGTTCTGTTCGTGTACAGTTCGATGCCGTTCAGAGATAACCAAGTTTTAAGTTTAGCCGTTTAACGTTTGTGCTTCAACCAATGACAATTGCTAAAGCTGTAATCAGTAACTCTGCTTTTAGTTTTTTTCTCTAATCGCCGCAAGAACGATTAATGTGCAATTGAATTAAAAAAGGAAATGGACGTTGACGTAAATATTTTGCGGTTATGTTTTTAATGCATGCGTACCAGACTAACTAACCGCAACGCAACTTTATAAATCAGCAATTTTAAACTTTAATCTGATAAGTCAACGGCAATTACAAATTCTTAACCGCAACGTCAAATTTATCCAACATTTGTAAAGGTGAATGGCTCTTGTACACCCTGTACAACCATGGAGTTGGTTTTTTTAGGAGGCCGTGTATTATATGCTGCAAAAAAGTATAAATAAAGTACTGAAAATTGCATTCACGTTCTAAGTACTAAGTTTTGACATTACTAGTTGGATGTGTTTCAACTTCTTTCGTCTCGAATGTCTGCTGTTAATCAGCGGAAACGTCTAGAGTGCTGCAAAAATTAATACAAACCTTTTTTTTTAAATTTATGATCAACAATACCTTCAAGGAAAAGTAACTATTTTCGTTTTATCCAACTTATAAAACCTAGGCGGTGTATCTCGACAACTTTTTAACAAAGCCATAGCACTTTTCGTTTTTATAATTGCTACCGAAAATCGATTTAATCCAGCTATTTTCTGTATCTAAATCAAATAGTGTGACTTTTATACAATGACACAGTCCAAACCCGGAAGACATTCTAATGTTAGTATAGATTCCGGCCGTGGAAGCCTTCGCTATTACAGTGTGACTTTTACACGCGGTAAACATTTCAAAGCTCATAGCTAATGTAAACTCATTACGACAATACAGCGATTGCAAAGTTTGTTACGTGCGAAAGCTGGAAAAATGAAAGTTACCTGAATTAAAGTAACAAACGAGGTTTTGCCGGTGCTCAGTGAAGATGGGTGTAGATTATATTCAAAATTTCGTGACCGCTTGGAAAACTTGAAAGTAAACGAAAACAAAAGTAAAAATCAAAGGGCGCCAGGAAGGTGTAAAGTTCAAATGGGACTTACCTTAGTAGTATATCACACGAAAATATGTAGTCTTAAAATTCACATAACGCGAAGGCCGACGGAATAAAAGCTTTGTTACATTTAACAATTTAACATTTATTACATAATTTGCAATAAAAAAATGAACAAACCAGCAAAACAGGAATTACATTAAATTTGAATCGAACGCAAATAAAATTTTAAACTAACAAAACAGAATGAAAAGAATAACATGGTTACACTGAAATTATAAACAATATAAAATTAATTTTAAAAAAAACTTAATTACATTTGAAAAGAAAAATATAACGCAGGGCCGTGTTTGCATTAAAAAAATAAAATACAGCTAACAAAATTTAAAAAAAATTTCGTAATTGTTTAAAATAAAACAAATATCGAAAATCTTCATATTTTGGTGCGTAATTAATGTAAATTTACTGTAAATAGCTATAATCGGTGGTGACACGTTGAAATTAGTTTAACACCCGCGAAATTCAAAATATGCTTTGAATAATACGTCGGGATAAAACCACAACGTAAAAGTACATTGGGGGTAAGCAATGTCAATGCAATTGTGCAAACGCCACCATAGTGAACTACTGGACGGCTGTTTCACCCTTTTGGGGCTCATCAGCAGTAGGAGATACATTCTAATGTAGTTCCCGTTGCGTAATTAATATTTTTTTCTGGTTTAACATAGATAAAACATTTTAAACGTTGGTTACATATCGTCATTTATTTTTGGTGTTTAATAATATAAATAATAAAAAAAAACAAATTAGCACAAACAAACACTATAAAATTTTTGGCGAAAGAACGAAACATTCGATAACTAGCAGTGAACTCTCATCATAATTAATTTCAAAGCTTGTCAATCACTGTACTCGCGAATAAAAAGCTTAATCGGTAATCAATAAATACTTTGGAAGTTTTGTTTATTAGCTTTAGGCCAGTTGACGTCGGCAGGAACTTTGATAGGGAACCCCAACCGTTCGACAAGTTACCGTCGGAAGATTTTCAATAAGCTGCCACCAAGGCGAAGATAAAACCGCGTCGCACAACTAAACGATCACGATTCTACATTACGTAAAATTAAAACTTGAAAGCACGTGAGATTTTTAACAGCCGTACATACTACGAACTAGGAGAAACAAACCTCCACTAACTGATCTAAAAATTCACTGTTTTCTGCATAAATACCTTAAAATCTTAAGGGTTGATTCGCCCCTAACCCAGACTACTTATTGACTTTCAGTGATTAAAAACTTGTGAGTTACTTTTCTTGAAAACCAAAACCACCTATCGTTATAACCATTTACTTAAAAAATTTAAAAAACAATTAAACCCAATGTTTTTATTAAAAAATCTATGTTACATGCATTCATTATGAGCATTTTTCTTATATTTAGCGCACCCGGAAATACTTTTCAACATTTCGGAATGTTTACATAACGAAATTAACATTATATTTATAAGAATTTTTTTTTCAAAAATCGGGAATTTACTGCGGATTTTTGATTTTTTGATCTTTTAACCCTAATTCCAAATGCGCTAAGAACGTAGTTAATACAATGAACTTTTAAACAAACTTAAGATAAACAAAAATATATTTAATTACAATAGTATTTCAAAAAGGAAGCATAAATTAGATACAACTGGAATTTTACCAAGACAAAGAAAATGCCAAAGAAACGTAAATACAGAATACGGATGTTTAATTGTATACAAAACTTTCTTTTAAACTTGATTGACAAAGATGAATTTAAAACTAACTTCAATAAGTTAACGTGGAATTAATCAAACAATCCCAAAGTACATGAAACGAATAAAATCAACTCAAATACCGGGTCGTTCAAAAAAGAAATCGCACAAACTTAAACGACGGTTACAAGTTTCATCTCACGTTCCTGTAAATGGATTGAAAATTACGTTAAATACCTAATCTGCGTTTATGTACCTACTTACTAAGCTGATACAGTCCAGAGTCGTTAATACCGAGTACAACACATTTCTCGGTGCCTATATCTGTCAATACCTACTACATCAATAGATGATAACTTTGAATTCGAAAGGGAAATCATTTTATCGGCTTGCTTTTCTAGTCCACTTTTCGCCACGTCTTGTGCATTGCTTATTAGGTAAGTAACCAAATGAACATGAGTGTTTGAAATTTCTTTTTCGCATATCGTACAAACATTTTTCTCTTTTTCGTTTTCGGCATTCCTTCTGTTTGTCAGATAATCTTTCTCCACTAAACGCAAATGTTTATCTTTATGTTCGTCTAGATTCTTCTTCTGATCGAACAACTTTTGTAGCTCTTCTTCTGTTTTCATATTTGACGGGATGAGTTTCTTAGGAAGTGACGAATCCGCGATATAAATAAAATAATAATTACATTTTATTTTTGTTGAAAAAAATCACCAATTTTTAAAGTATTCTAAGCTTTTAACCGTCGCTTTTGTTTTGAAGAAATAATGTCCCCGTCACTTTTACAAGCTTTTGCTGTCTTTACTTCTGTAAGTATTTGATCATATCTTTTTCTTGTAAAAACATTGCTGCGATCATTGATATCATTAATTATGTATTGCAGAACTTCATTGAAACGCAACTTATGTCTTCTATGTTACTAGCTCGATAGAAGTAGGTGGATACTGGTACAACTGCAGATGGTTTACAAGTTGAGACACGCGCGAAATGGGCCTCTGGACGATTTTTTGACAATTGGCAATTTGCTGGCGTCCAGAACGCGTTTTGGCTGCATTTTTCGACCAGTGGCCGAAATCGGTGTTTGATGAATACTATTATGTGTCTCTCTCGGTTTTAAACCGTATCTTATCTCTGGACCATGAAAACCAACCAAATGGAATAATATGGTTTATCTAAAACTAATTTTTCACTGATTGAAGGTTATATATTTCTATGCCTAATTTCCGAATTTGAAATCAACTTAACGTTGTGTCGTTAACCCGTAGTTAATTTTCATGATTATTTTTTTAAATAAACAATGCGGTTTTGTTCTGATTGTACGTACTCCAATTTTCTTTGATATTACATCCTATTTCTGAGTGGATTGCGGTGTTATTTAATTTTGTTTACGTCAACTGAAAAAGTTTCAAAAAGTTTTATAAATTAAATGACAAAGCTTCTGCAATGACAATCGCATGAAAAATCGTTCCGTTGTCTCCTATCCGTCACGTTCATTTCCCTTAGTTTGACAGCATCCATTTATTGATAAGAAAGCGTTTCTATGTAAGCGCACGTCTTCAAAAGGGTACCGCACTTGTTTTATGCATTAATATAATAAAAGAAGCTTTTCTACTTCGATAAAAAACTACATTTTTCTATAAGAAATGAATAAAATCTAATTTAATGTTACTAATTTAATTTTTTTTCCGTTTCTGGAACTTTGCGCTAATTTTAAAAGGAAAATTTTTATTTTAATTCTAATTTCGTTTAATAGTCAAAAGCTTTCAAAATGAGATCTTTTTTTAAATTAAGACTTTTTTTAATTTTTTCCATTAAAACTTTTTAAATTTAATTAGAAACCACATACAGATGTTTGAAGTTAATTTTTACAAATGAAATTTTTAATTGCTTTATATTGTTGAATTTTTTAGTGCTATAAATGTTGTGGGCGTTGTATGATAATTGTTTATAATTGTACGTGCAGTTTATTTTACTAGTCGTGTCGTGTTTTTATTGTCTTTTTAATGTAATAAAAATTGTAATGGTGATACCACCTTCTAATTATAATAATAAAATTTTATTGTGTGGTACATTGGAAAACATCTCTAATACTTGACGGATCAAGCTCTTTAAATTTTACCAAAAAATAAAATGATCGAATACTAAACCGTTTTTCTTTTTGAATGTATTCGGTGAGGTTGTGATTATTTGTTTAAAATGCGTTTTATATTCTCTACTTTTTGGTTTTACACAATAAAAATCAATACTTCGTTTCTTTGGTAATACTGTATGACGATGGAAACGTCATCGCGGATAAAAGTGAAATGAATCTTCTTTTTAAACTCGCATTTGCTATTGCAAATTATGTAAATCCTATTCTAGTCGTCTCCCTATGTTAATTTTTAACGTAATAATTTATTTTTGTTTGTTTTCTATAGATTTGAAGCGATTTTTGTGGTTTACGAAATTTATATTGTAAACGTCTTTAAACTTTTTTTGGAATGGTTTTGTTTAGTTTTAGTTCAGGTTATTGGAAGGAGTTGGCTGACAAAATAACATGATCCTATCTCCTTTTTGAGGTTTCATCTCGTGCTGAAGTTTGGTAACTGTATTTTCGTTAACTAAACTAATTTTCTGATTCAGGTTTCTGTAGTTCTTTTTATGTCTTATTTCAGTACGAGCTCAACATTTTGAATTGCTTTGTGGTTTTCTCTGTTTGTTTATTAAAATTCTAACGGTCGGTATTTGAAGTGGGTCTTATTCTTTCTAGTTAAATTGCTGAAGCATGTTCGGTTAAAAAAAATGCATTAAAGATAAGTGGTAACAAACCTGCTGCATGTATGACAGTGTTTTGAAATTATTAATAATTTTTAGCTACAAAATTTGGATACTTTCAAATGGATTTAATTTCTTTCCACTATTCGTTCCAACACAAACAGTATTATTAAAATCCTTTAGGATCACGATGTGAGGTTCCCTTGTAAGCTGCTTAAGAGGTGTCTACTATAAAAGACGCTCCGATATTCAACTGAACTTTTTTCTACAATAAATACCATCTATCTGTATTTTATTCTACTTTCAAGCGTCAAACACGTAGGAATAATTGAATTGATTTGAAAGAAAGTGCTTTACGCTATTATGTGAAACTAAAATATTTTAGACTTGATTTTTGCCTGAACGAAAATTCGCGCTTTATTTTGTAAGATATTTGAAATTTTATGAAATGTCACTATGCATCACTGTCGTCAATAAAGTGCTTTTACAAACTCTTATATACGTATAATTTTGTCTTTTCTATAGAACAATAAGCTCTTCTAATCGATAACTGCGTTACTAAAATAAAAGCCTAATGTGCATGTTTATTATATAAATTGGTTTTTTTAAAGAAAATCTGAAATGTTTGAAAAGTTTTAAAGAAACGTGTGCATACATACATACATACATTTGTCTTTTATCATTAACCGACTATAAGTACGCAGTACCGCAAACATTTGTACAACTAGTTTAGTTTATATTGGTTGCTGTGTTAACTTTACTAATCCTCTAATGTTCTGTATTATTTACTTCAACGATAACTTAAACTAATAAATGTCGGTACAAAGATTAATCGTAATATAATAAACAATGAAGCAGATTATTGTGAAGATGCTTTTGCAAATCTTGGTAGCTTATGAACCGAATCTATTAAATTTATATACCCACGTCGCCATACCTGCTTTTCAGTAATGAATCTAATTAATTCAAAAACAATTTCATAGTAATGCGATTTTAAAGCACTAAACTATAATATCAGGTTTTATTAAAAATTCATTCTTGTAATGACTAGTTTATATTATGGCAGCGTCACAAAGTGCTTTCTGTATTTCAGAAATGCAAGGGCGACATAACAAGATATTACAATAATGGGGTGTTAAAATTTACGATCTCACATTCAGATGAAAGGAAAAGAGCCATCCCTAAATTGCAAAAGCACGTTTTGACACGGTGTCGGTTAAGAGTAACCATTTTAAACTGTTAGAAGTTTCTAGTGGGTTGTCTTGGAATAATGGGAATTGCTTCGTGTTTTCTTTTAAAACTGTAACGATCACGAAAATACTTACACTAATGATGATTTTACATTGTCATTAAAACTAATTGAAGGGAATCTTATTTAAGAGTATTCATTTTAGACGAAAAAAGATATACTTGAGAACCATTTAACTAAGTAAAAATCATGTATTATATATAATATCGGTTTACTTGAAATTAATTAATCTAATCACAAAACCCAAAGTTTCTTATACGTTTTAAAAACAAAAATTAATTGATCCATATCATAAACAGAAAAACAAATATTATTTGTACTAATATTTCAAAAAATTTGATTAGATTAAGATAACTAGGAAAAGTTTTTACATCAATTATTACTTAAGTTGATCTATCTAAGAAAGAACAAAGAACATGGAATGGAATGGAAAAGGATGATCAGATTCTGCGAAATAAACGATTTAATGATAGGAAATTAGTTCTCACAACAATCATTATCAGAAAAATACACATTTATAGCGGAAGGAAGAGAAGGAAAAAGCATAATAGACTACATAATATACACAAGAGAAATGAGACAAGAAATAAATGAAATTGAATAGAGCGGAAATAGAGACACATCATAGGTTAGTAACAGCAGAACTGAAATGGATAGACACTAGAATAGCAATAAAAGGACTAAAGTATGCAGATCTGAAGAAGGGATATTAAGAAGAAACAGATAGTAAATTTGAGAGGATAGAGAGAGAAAAATGTAGATGGAATCTAGAAGACCGATTGAATAAATTTAAAGATATAATACTACGAGTAGCAGAAGATGTATGCGGAAAATCAAAAGTCAATAAACATAGCAAAAGAACAGGAATACAATACCATAGATGTAGAAAGAATGCGAAATAATTGATAAGGGAAGGAAAAACTTTGGAGATAAAATGGAGCAAAGTTGCAGAGTAAATAGTAGGAGATTCTGGAGTAAAATAAGAAGTTTAAGAGGCAAAAGAAAAGAGATAAAGGGCATACGAGACAAGAATAACACTGACAAACTTAGAGGAAATAATAGAAACTTGGAGGGAAGATTATAAAGATAAATACGATAAAGAGGAAGAGGAACGACCAATACAGACGAGGGGGATGGACAAGCAATATGAAATGGAGGACAATAATATCCAGACAGAAGAAATAAGCATAGATGAAATAGAAGAGGGAAGATCCGGATAACAAAAGCGAGCGATGCAGATAATATACATCCAGAGAAGGTAAAATGTTTAGCCAAAGAAGGAAGAAAATGGTTGCTGGAAGTAATAAAGGAAGCATGGAGCACAAACGTGATACCGAAAGAATGGGAAGAGAGTTTGATAGTACCAATTTACAAAAAAGGAGATGAATTCTAGTGCGATAATTATAGAGACATATGTTTGAGTGACATTCAAACTATACACAAGAATGGTAGAAGGCGGATTACGAAAGGAGAAAAATTGGAAGAAGAGAAATCAGCAGTTAGAAGAAAGAGACAAACTACTGATAATACTTTTATACTGAGAAACTTAATAGAAAGAAGAAATGAAATAGGAAAAGAACTATACGTTATGGTCATTCATCTTAAAGCAGTAATAAAATATCAAGAAAAGAAAATATGCTACCAGTGAAAATGAAAAAGCTGTTATACGCCGATGACATAACATTAGTGGTGGATATACAGAATAAATTACAGTCCTTACTAAACATTTGGGTAGAAGAGATAGAAAAGATGAATATAAACATTAACACCAACAAATGTAAATACACGAAGATGGGTAAACAGTAGGAAAATATAAGTAATAGATAACCGATAATGTGCAAAAGCGAACAGATAAGGATGGTATCAACATGGGAATATCTAAGAGTGATGTTTACAAACGATGGAAAAATAGAGATAACAAACAGAGCAAAAAAGGCGACAAAAATATACACACAATATTCGGAGAGAAAGAAATAGAACAAAAAACAAAGCTTCAAGTATACAAATGCAGTTGAAATAAAACAATTCAGAAGAATTGCGAGAAAGACAAAAATGGATCAAATAAAAAATAATCGTATTAGAGAAGCATTTAAGCAAGAAACGATAGAAACAAAAATCAAGAAGAGAAAACTGAATTGATATAGACACATAATCAGAATGAAGCAGCCCAGGCTGGTAAAAAGAACCATGGAGGCGAAAAGAAAAAAGGGAAAGACGAGGAAAGCATGGATGGAACAGATTGAAGAGATAGGGAGATAGAAGTACACTACAGCAAATAATGAAAATGGCCTCCGATACTCCGAAGGGGCAAAAGGAGATAACGAGAAGAATAATTATTTTTATTTATTCGAATGAAATTGGAATGAGTACGATTAAAAATTCAATTTTCATTCGAATTTTTTTCAGGGACAAATAAAAATTCAATTGTTTTTATGGGTTCTGACTTGTGAATAGGATTCATTCACACAGGCATTTTTGCAATAAACATATTCGTTTATGTAATCAGCTAAAGAGTGGATAGTAAGGCAAGAAAAAATACCAAAAAAGGTAGCATAAAAGGCATATTAAACCTGCCAAAAAGGCAATAAAAAAACACAAATATCTATTAAAATTTACAGTTTATTTTTTTTGTTTTACAATGTTATTATTTTCCCAAGCACAAATCAAATATTTTTTAATATTTTGAGCAAGAAGCTGTTGCTTTTTATCATTTAAATAATTTTAAGGAAAAAGTTCTTTCGACATCACAAGATGTTAGTGGAGCAAATTTTAATGCCGATGTTTCTGTTATTGTTAAAGATATTTTTGAATTGCAGTCAGTTGTTTAAAGAGGTCAAAGGAAGGGTTTTTTGATGTGACGGAATCTAATTTTTGATTTTTTTTTCTTTCTATAGTCCCCTGGACATGCTCTTATAATTGCTCTTATTCTTTCGATTGTACCAAAAGATTCGGTCATTGCGGTTTCGCTTTTTTCTAGCTTCTTTAATTCGTCAGGAATGCCGGAAAAGTGTGTTTTTTATAAAAACTAGTCCTCTCTTAACAACTTTGTTATTAAAAGCTTTTTGAGATTTAGCAGTTGCTGCAGAGGCCGTCTCGTCAAATAATTCAACCACCTGAAGCAAGACAATTCAATTAATGTATAAGACAATGTCAGATTATAGTATGAACTGTACCTCTTTAATTCTTTCAAAATGTGTAGCATAAAAGATGCAAGCAGACAACCAAGTTCCCCATCTTGTTATGATAGGTTCCGGTGGAAGTTTAACATCTGGAAGTTTTTCTTCATAGGCCCTTACCCGTAATGGTGCTTTCACAAAAACCTGAAACAAATCTAATAATCAAAAAGAGAATCTAATATGTTAGAGATCTTTACCTTTTTGGTGGCAGAAATGAACTTGTTTACTATTGCAGACTCGTCTCTAATGAATTTACACACCCTATGTATTCCATGTGTTAGACAAGTTAAATGTTTTAAATTCGGATAAAATATTTCTAATGCCTGAGCGGATTTGATCATTTAAGGTGCTGCATCGGTTACGAATAAGAGAACCTTTTCTTTTTTTTACGCCATTGGGATACAGAAGTTTTACAAACATAAAATTATATAATTTTAATTAATAGACTGGGTTATATTAATCAATCATTAAAAAAAAACTTACGTAAACAATCATCGAAAAAATTTACAACTCTTTTGTGATTGGTCTGTGGAATTTCTTTGGATGCTAGCAAATGAGCCTTTCCTGGTTCTAGTTCAGACAATTTACCAACTACAAAATTTCCTATATATCGACCTCTGCGATCGGTTGTTTCGTCAACCGAAGTCCAAATGTAATGGTCACCAATGCTTCGCACAAATCTAGAGCAAAAGTTGTTTTTGATGGGCCAGGTTTATTCTGTTGATCTTCTATAACGTTTTTTAACAATGGTTCTTTCATAGTTTTTTTAATATTTTTTAAGTGTAAATTACTACCCAAGTGTTGTTTTACATGATACTTTTTCGTAGCACCGATCTAAAATAATACATATACTAGTAATTAAAAGCATTTAAATTAAGATAATACAAACTTACTGGTTTTGAACAAACTTGACAAAAAAGGTTTTCCCTGTCGGTTGTTGAATTATTGTCCAATTTACTCTACTTGTAATTATTTTCAAATTTTGATTGTTTATTAGGTGGCATTTTTAAAACTTACTCACAGCACAACAGCAATAGACTATTACAGTGTGACAATATCACAGGTATTTATAACAAACAAAGAATATTTTAGTCATGTATTTCAGTCATTAAAGGAATCCCACCGGACAGAAGTAAAATTATCTTTATTTGTGTGCTTTACTTAGGTACTAAATAGACCTATAAAATATGATTCATTCTGAAATCCTTCCGGTTTTGTAAATAGTGTTCTGTTAAGCCTGTCATTGTACATAATCCTAGTATAAATTCTTACAATAGTTCTTCTCTATAAGCGGCTTTTGTATTTAATGTTTTCTGGAAACCATTGTCTAACAAAACATGAAAATCCCTGTTGTTATTTATAGGTTCGTGGTAAGACCTTTTGAGCAAAAAATGTTAATTATATTATTATACGTAATTTAAGTAAAATTCTGTAATGCGTTATTGTCATCTACCTATTAAAACACTGTTTACACAAACTTTTCAAAGTTTATATGTAAAAAGGCAATATAAAATAATACTCTTTAAAAAGGCATAATACTAAATTACAATGAAAAATAATTGGTATATTTCAAAATCTACAAAAATATTTTAAGAACCGATAAACAAAAATTTGGAATTTTGAAGACTGAAAAAAATGGGTTTTTAACTTTTTCCTGTTATTAGCAGAAATAGGATAAAACAAAAAACACGTTTCTCTTGCAACTTTTAGTACCGTTTTGCGTAGCTAGGTGACTTTTTTTTACCAACGTTTCGTGCGCGTGGCACACCATCTTTTACCACATCAAAAATGTTTATGCTGTGCATTCTTATCTTGAAGATAATATTTACACAAGAACATTAATTTTTCTACTTATTTTGAAACTATTTCTCAGTTTCCAAAAACTAAAATTGAATTGTGTTCATTAATTAAATTAGTACTGTCACAAGAATTAATTTCTGTTGACAATGCAATCCCACACATTATTTAGGACTAAAAAAATAATGAGATAGTTAATATACTATTTCGTTTTAAATTAGTTGTTCATGTATTTTTCATTTGTACATTGTACCAATGGTTGTACCAGAAATATTTTTAAACTTTTCTACGTCATTCTTGTTGTTTTTTATTTAACTTGAAAAGTCATTAAGAACAGGTATTTCTTTGTCACAATTTTAACGGTCAGTTTATTGTTAGTATGCGCAAACAATCCCAACTAATTGTAAGTGCTTCGTTGAACATGAATGGATTCTGTGCAACATTTAAAAAGGTAGAATTATTAGATTTTTTTAGACTTTAGGCTTGCTGACAATAACAAAGAATTTTTATTTTTGTTTTTACACGAGAATAATACAAAATGACAACAAAAAGAATTTGTATAATTTAAGTTTCTGGGTTTAACAATGGATATTGTTGAAGAAAAATATAAAAATAAAACGATGTCTTAGTAATACTCATTTTAATGCCGATATCATTGGAAAGAAAATCAAGCAATAATAATAATAATTTGGATCAACAGTAAATTGAAATAATAAAAATATATTACCGATTAGTGTTTAAAATTGGAAGTAAAAACTTATAATCTATAAAAATTACGTCATATAAATAAATTAGGTGCATTTTTTATCGCACTTTACTTCTGTGGCCTCGGCGGAAAAAGTATTTTTAATTAAAGCCTTTTTTGATAAAATGATTATTGTGTAAGAAATGGACTAACGTATATATGGAAACGTTTGGTGCGATTTTTATAACGCCAGTTTAACTCCTATTTCAATTCGAATTTTAGTCTTCTTTTCGCTTCTTATGATCATCACGAATTTCTTTTTAATCGGCATTGATTGTTTATTCTTTGCAGACAAGTTTGCTTCACGGTGAATTTTTTCACATTCATCGTTTAGTTCATTTATTGTTGTATCAATTTAACTTGAGAGAACATCCTTGTCGTTAGCTTCTATCTAAAGTAGAGTTTTCATTTCTCAAATCTTCACATGCGAAATATAGCCGTGTATCGTAAACTTTATCAGTTTGTTTTAGTTTATGATCACAATTATGAGATTTTCCACTAGCCACAGCAAGTTTCAATTTACCGGATAGACTAGTTAAATGACGAGATATAAAATAATCTACCCGCATGGGTCTGTGATCATTTCTCAGGTTCCGTTGCTTCAAATCATTTTTTGAGTCCTGATTCTACTAGTACTGAAGTTGATCTTTTTGAAACGTAACCGAATATTCTTGGCATTACTTCGGAAAATAACGGAAAATATGGATTCAAGTTTTTCAATTTTTTTTTACTTATGCGTTTGGGATTTAGAGCTATCTAAAGTTCTCAAAAAAACGCAAAAATGCTCGGCCAACTTTTTTTAAAACTATAACTGTAGCTCTCCTAGTTGACTTTAATTTTGTTGTTTTTTTATGCCCCTTAATTTGATATACAACACGATATACAGGCTGTATCAAATTTCGGGTTAAGTACAGGGATCTCGTTTCTTAACAGAACTTAGGGGAATATTGTCTAGGAAATTTTCAAACTCGGTTTGTAAGAAAGTGAGATACATATCAGAATTTAAATGTCCTTCATATATGATAGGTCCGATAATCATATTGAAACGTCCGAGAAATTACTTGCAAATGCAAGAGCCTTCTAGAAGCTGTTATCTAGTTTCTAGAAGATATAGCGATAAGTAAGGAACGCTCGAGAAGGATTCGCCGATGTCTATAAATACGTAAGAAAGAAATCGTAGGTCAGTTATTGCTGGAATGTCAATGCATGCAGTATTAAGAAGATTATTCAAGTGAAGATAAATAAGTGATTAGCACGTGCGAGAGTTTTAAATAAATAACAGTGCACACCGAATCGAGTGAACGTGACTTACAGTGTGAAATCCGAGGACGTTATCTTATCTCGTGTTAGTTATCGTGTTATACAACGGTTATACATAAATTCGTGTAAGTGTTTTCATTAAATATTATTAGATTTAATTAAGTTCGGTTAATTTAAAAGTGTACAGATTTCTAGATTAAGTAAACGTATTTTTAGTCGTTTTAAATAAATTAGTTTATAATAAATAAAATACGTAACAATATTATTAAATATTCCACACCAAACATTTAAAGTCAACTGAACTTGAGGTCTAACTTCTACAATTCTTCCTTCATTTTTTGTGAAACAACTTAATAAATTTTCAATCAAAACGCTTTTTTTTTAAATTTTAAACTTATTTTTGATTTTTTTATGAACATGCTATACATTTTTGAAATCAGAATTTTTTTCTCTATTTCATGGCATAAAACTTTAAAATGGCTACCATATGAAAAAAAAAGTTGGTATCGATATAGAGTAAAGTAATAATTACATGCTTAAATACATGTTTATTGAAGTGATTTATATTATTTTTAATAAAAATGATATAAAATTATAATAAATCATGTTTTTGGCGTATATTTATATAGTAACTTTAATTTGAAAATGTTTAAAAGCTTGATATTGGCATTAACTTCAAAACGAATTTCTATGGCTAGATCCGTGGCTAACTTCACACCAGTCGATTCTTTTAGGCATACTTCTTATGCATGCTAGAGCAACATCTTTAATGGCAGCATTATTCTCCCAATTATCTCTAATATATATTTTTAAAACGTTCACTGTTGGATTTGGAGATGCGTATACATTCTTTTTCAGAAAATTCCAAACATTTTCTATTGGATTAAGGTCAGGAGAATTACCTGGCCATGGTAATACTGTCAAGTGCACATTCGATAACAAAGTTTTTATAAATTTGGACCATCTTGCATAAATGTATAGGCATCGTCTTCTGTACCCAAGGAATCTATATATGGTATGAGGATTGGCTCAACAACTTCTCCATATTGAATTTGGTTCATTGTACCAGTTACAAAATAAAGTGGTCCGACACCGTGGCCTGATATACAGGACCACACCATGACTGCTGGTGGATGTTTTACTATTTTTAGTACTGCACTTTAATGAAATCTCTCAGAAGGTTTTTTTTTAACCAAATTGGCAACTTCAGTCACTGCTTCTAACCGTGACTCGTCATTAAACACGACTTTTAAAACAAATATCAATAACCATGAAGAAAATTTTAGGATGCATAAATAAAAAAAGTGTAGATACACACCTTTTCCCAGTCCTCAACAGTAAAGTGTCGATGCAGTTTGGCCCATTGTAATCTGGCTTTTTTCATTTTTAGTGTTAATTTTGTTTTTTCTTTGCAGGCTTTATATTGTCACCTTCTAGTAGCTTCTGAATTTTTTTATTTGACAGTTGCCTGTTTTGTAATGCCCTCTTTATAATAATTCGGTCTTCCCGCTTTGTTGTTTTTCGAGAAGCACCGCAAGAAGTACGACCACTTGAAGTAGATGGAAGGTTTTCTTTGATTAACACGGCTATTCTATCGACTGTATGACGCGAAACTCCCTTTTTAGCTATTTCGCGATGAAAATATAAGCCTGCCTCTAATATGGTTTGTATTCAATTTTTTTTTCATTTAAAATGTTTTTTTGTTTCCCCATCTTATAAATTTCAATTTTTACAACACAATAAATAAAAAGTTACACAAAAATATTACACTAACTATTGCTATTACTGTATAATTACACCCTCAAAACTAAAATAAAGACAGGCACAAATAAAAGAAGCAGGTAAAATGTCATTTAAAAATCTGGTTTTTAAAATTCAGACATCTGGGGTTGATTGTTTACAAGGGTAAGAGTAATAAAATAAAATAAATATCTGCATTACATCTGTATGACCGTCTAAGTAACTTCAAAATATATATACACCACTAGAATATGGATTAATTTTAAATAATCCGATTAAATGTTTGTGGCTCTAATTCAGTTGCCCCGTACTATACAACTTACCAACAAAACTTTAAAGGGATCTTATTTGGCAAAACTATTATTTATTGAATTCACTTTATATACACTGTGTACTTTTTATTTTCCTTCAAACCACTATGAAATAAAAGGAAAACTTGTAGAACAAAAAAATAAAATAACGCACAATTGATAACCACAACCATGTGCACTCTACCACTCTCCCAAGACAACTCATCAACTGATGTCTAGCCAAGCCAAGACAAAGTCAGACAGGAAAAGTTTGCACTGACTTGTCATGACATGAAACTTCGAGTTTTGACTATTGATGGCTTTCTAATCTGATTCTACTCTTCCAGTTGTGACATGAAAATGTGCAAGCCTTCTTTTGAACAGACACCTAATTCATTAAAATAATTGTTTTCCTACAGGGTGCATTAAAAGTTAATAATAATCTAAAACAATAGGCTTAGGTATTTTAATTAATGAAATGATTTCATTTCAAGTTGTAGACTAACTTAATTAAATATTCTTAACCTATGTTTAATATTATGATGTTTATTTATTTATGCTTATGTTAAATGCTTTTAATATCTTTACAATTTAGTTCTATAAAAAAACTATATTTTGACTAAAAACCTTATTATTTGGGCATTTTCGTCAAAAAGGGGTTCACAATACAATTTAAATGCAAGTGAACCTATTGGAATCTCATAATAATACTTTGAGAATCTACTTATAAAAACACAATAAAAAACATATATATTTTTTTAACATTTTTAAAGTACGCATTTCAGAATTTCAGAATAAAATTTTCAGTTCGAATATTTTCGTCTTAATATATATTGTGTTGTATACCAAATTAAAGGGCAGAAAAAAAGCAACAAAATGACACTCGGTCGAGCATTTTTTTGCGTTTTTTTAAAACTTTACATAACTCTAAATCCTAAACGGATAAACATTTTGTATTTTTCTTAGTACTGTGTCAAATCTCAACCAAACCCGAGATGGAGATGAAAAACAATTAATAAAACCGTGTTGATTTGAGGTGGACTGGCCCAAATGTAAATTTTATACTCAAACGGTTGTTCTTTTGTTGTTGCAAAAGCTTTGTTGCTGTTTAATCTTAAAATTCTTGTAAAAACCTGAACCACTTATATAACTGTTACTGTTTAAGATTTACAATTGCAATTGTATTTTTATATGTTATTATGTAAAATACAAGTTCTATTTTTTTTTAATTAAAAATGTAAAGGTATCTAACTGTTCTCCATTATTTGTTATTTTTGTCTATTAATAATAAGCTTCTACTCGTAAAGTTACAACTTTATCTCCATGTTTTTCTAAAAAAATTATTTCACGTCGATACTACCTAAGACAATCAAATTAGCCTAAACTATTATATCAAACAATCTACAAAGTGAATTTCTGCACAAGAACGTTCCTTGATAACTCTGCTGTAAGTCGAACAATGCATAGAAACTATTTCATCCTCAATTTTAATGGAAGAGGTTGTCCTTTCTACCGAAAACTAATTAGTCGTTGTGAAACCTAAAATATCTTTGAACAAAATTTAGGGTACCTAAAATTCTTACTTCTTTTAATAAATTCAATTGTTTGTTTTTCAACAAAATTTTTCTTTTTAAAAAATTGAACAGTTTAGTTTAGAAAAATCTTATACAAGAAAATGTAAATTTTTCTTACAATTTGTATAGCAAGATCAGAATTTCGATTTTTCGTATCTAGAAAATATAACATGCTCACAAATCAAATAAAGCGTCTTTTTCTATAAAATTCCATAAAATATGTGCCTTCTAACACTGACAAGTAAATAATGAGATCGAGTTTCTCTACGTGACAGAAATCGAACTAAAAATTCCAACAAAACGAACTCCTACAATACCAGGACTACACCTGAATTATATACTTGTAGAGATAATAATCTATTGGGTTACAAAAGAAACTTATTTCAATTCAAAGTTTTTCGAGAATGAATTTATTGTGAAAACGCTGGCAAATTTCTTTACTAGTCTCAATATAAGCAAAAAAAGGAAATCGAACATCCCTCTCTGTATATTTGTCGATTAATGTACGCATATTGCATCCTCTAGTCATTGTAGTTGAGTGCAATCTACTGCCTTTTATTGGTTTTTCTAGGCTCACTTAAGAAGAAGGGTCTTTTAAGAAAATAACCCTTTGGCGATATAGCAGCAGAGGGTGATAAGTTTCGTATGCCTTTAGGTTACGCCGAGAATGAACAAGAGTTAATGCAAAGTAAAACTGTCGTTAAAATTAATGAAAAAAAGTAACGACGAAAATCCCCGTCTCACGGATAATTTTTAATGAGATAAAATTTTTGATGGATTTTCAGATCTAATTTGTTTGCAATTAGTGTAGCTTCTGGTTTTAAAAAAACAAAGTTAATACATCATCATGTAACACCTTAATTGTAATACGGGTACGTTTGCAATAAAACGTGCCTGCTTTCTTCGTTTGATCATCAATCATTCGGACTTTACAATTTTTACGTTCTCGTAGCAGCATTTTCTTTATAATAATTTTCTATGGTATCTATTAAATTGAATTAATATTTTTAACACTCACTAATAGTACGTTAACATTCATTCAAACGACATTTGGATTTGGTGTTGAAAACTTTTATACAAATTTCTACGCATATGTAACTTACATTGTGTTGTATTAATTATGTGAAGAAGAAATTGTCACGTTATCTATATTTTTTATATATAAACTTTGACACAAAGTTATTCGGAGTAACTCTTGCGGAATTACAATTATCAAACCGTTTTCTAGCTCGAACGGTTCGTATTTATAATTGCCAATTTATTCCGGTACGTTCAGGTTCGTAGTATAGTTTATATTTAAACTTTTAACTTGTAGACATAGATATATTAATAATAATTTTGATTCTTCGGCTTCGATTATTTATAGTGTTGTTTAGCTTTGGGCTTGGAGTAATTTGTAGTATTATTTTGCATTTTTAGTAATATACTCATTTTTTCTTGATTGCTGTTGTGATGAACGATAGTGCATGCGGGTATTACCGACTTTTTTCCACCCTAGAAAATTTTGTAAATCTTATATGACACGATAAGTAGCATGTCGGTGCTGTTTTTCTTTGAACTTTTCTATTTCTATCATACAATATTAAATATCTAATAAATATATGTCAGGTTATCTGGAGGTAGAACATAATGAACAAGTTGATATTACAAATAGAGAAGCTGCAGTTGCATTGCTTTACACGATCAGTACGTCATCCAACAGGTTACAATAAGTTGCAACATCATGGAAGTGCAAAAATCACTTTTTGTTTAAGGAGCCAAATTAAATTTTATGTGCAGTTCCTACGTCAGGTAGGTACTTAAGAAAAGAAAAAAAAATGCGTAGCGGTTTTGGGCCATCGAAACGAATGATGTGGTATTTATATGACGTTTCTGAAAGATTTTCTCAATTATCATATTAGAACGAGTGTGCGACAGGTGGAAAAATCATTAAAAATATCTTGAAATTCAGTTAAAATTTAAAAAAAAAACGACGTCATGTCAAATTTGGCAGATTTAGTAATAAATGTAGTACCAACATTATATTTCTGGTGTTTTTTTTTTAATTTTAACGTTCTTTATGCTATGCTTTACTTTCGACCCTTGTTACGTAAATTACTATTTATTACGATTATGAGTCTCTCGTCAGCTCTATATATAGCAGAATATTTTTTTTAACTGCCATTATGTAGATATTGGAATATACAAAGGTAATACCGCAATATGATAAATAAATAAATATATCTTTCATCTATAAGTAGGCAAACTAGCTTCTTCTGTCTCTTTAAAGCATCAATTGGTAGCAACAACTCTATACAATTGTCGTAAAAATTTGCATTGTAAAAACTCTCTGATCCACAGAAATAAGTGTATTCAAATTAACACTGTTCTTACAGTAGATTTTTAATATTTTCTGGCCAGCTTATAGTTTTATTCCTAATAACAATATTTGTTATTTATGAACTATTTTTAAATGTATAAATACTGAGCTTATTTACTTTATAAATCATTCCGATCTACCACTTACTGTTATCAAAGAAAAATTTTTGAAAATGTTTAGATGTGTGATTTTCTTGGATTTTCTAGTCATACTGTTCGTTACATAAAACTAAAAAATCTTTGATGTTTTAAAAACTAAGTAGAATTAAGTCGAAATTTAATTGACGTTAGGTACCTATTAAAAAAATAAATATCAGTGAAAGCACAACAATAAACGTAGGTGACATTAAGGTTATGTAGCGATCGCTTCCCATTACTTAAAAATTACACTGTCGTTTATAAAAAAATAA
The DNA here is from genome assembly GCA_035610365.1 of Aquatica leii. Classification (NCBI taxonomy): domain Eukaryota; kingdom Metazoa; phylum Arthropoda; class Insecta; order Coleoptera; family Lampyridae; genus Aquatica; species Aquatica leii. The sequence continues at coordinate 19,914,767 of CM069435.1, forward strand.
AACAGTTGTTAAGTAGGTAACATTGCAAAATTAAAAAATGCAAAAATTAATAATATACGTTTGACAGAAAAACTTAAAAACAAACTCGTTTGGTAATATGCGATTAATAATCTTTGGCAATATTAACGCTCTCGCTCGCTGCTTTCTCGATTATTAATCGCTCTCATTACTATTGATAATTTATTAATGTTATTGATCAGCTCATCTTATTGTAACCAATAATCGTTCTTCCGATGTAATGTTTTTTCTTAGATTAGTATCTTGTCTTTGAGCACATTTACAATATAATTAAAGTTACTGGAACTTAATTTAGTAAAATTACGAAATTTTATTAGTGTATTGCAGTGCATTTTCTTCTTATTAATTGAATGAACCAATACCGATCTTTCATTGTCTTTGATACATGTCATTTCTATCCGTTGCCATACTGGCACAGTGCAAACTTCATCGTTGGTGGAGATGAACTTGCATCATGAATGTACATAGAACGTTTTGTTGTAAAACATTTTGATGCATTAATCCAGCATTGTAGGAAGACAAAACAAAAGGTTTTTTAGTGTCACAAAACTTTGTCTGAATACGTGTTTGTTTGATCAGTGTGCGCCCAACTTTAGTACATTGAATTAGCGAACGACTTTAACTGTGACAGACGTGTCTTGGTGGTATTTGTTATCATAGACAGTCTATACTTACAATAATTTGATTACACACATCGCTCGGATTGTTTCGTATTATTATATCTTAGAAATAGGACAACATTAAACCCTACATCTTTATCGCTACAATGAGGAATCTCTTTTTTCTCTTTCTAGGATCACGCCCTGTTTTTTTATATCGATTATATTGTATTTTTACTTTTGAAATTTTCGGTTCTATTATCATTTTTGGCGGGCAGTTTTCATCCGCCATTCGGTCAACGTAATCCCTCAAGTCTCTTTTTTGTTTTTAACGAACCTCACTATCTTCTCAGTTTTACGTTTGTACGTTTTCATTATTTCTTCTGTCACCTAATTTTCTTGGATTTTCTAGTCATACTGTTCGTTACATAAAACTAAAAAATCTTTGATGTTTTAAAAACTAAGTATAATCAAGTTGAAATTTAATTGACGTTAACGTACCTATTAAAAAAAATTAATATCAGTGAAACCATAACAATAAACGTAGGTGACATTAAGGTTATGTGGCATTCCTATTAGCGATCGCTTCCGATTACTTAAAAATTACACTACCGTTTATAAAAAAATAAAACGTCAAATTGCAAAATTATAAGAAAATGCAAAAATTAATAATATACGATCGACGGAAAACTTAAAAACAAACTCGTTTGATAATATACGATTAATAATCTTTGACAATATTAACGCTCTGGCTCGCTGCTCTCGCCCGCGCTTGAAAAAGTCTCGATTATTAATCGCCCATTGCTATTGATAATTAATGTTATTGATCAGTTTATCTTAATGTAACCAATAATCGTTCTTCCGGTGTAATGTTTTTTCTTAGATTAGTATTTTGTCTTTGAGCACATTTAAAATATAATTTAAGTTACTGGAACTTAACCTAGTAAAATTACGAAATTTGTATTGCACTGCATTATTAATTGAATGAATCCATACAGATCTTTCATTGTGTTTGATACATGACATTTGTATCCGTTGCCATACTAGCACAGTATAAACTTTATCGTCGGTCGAGATGATCTTGCATCGTGATTGTACATAGAACGTTTTGTTGTAAAACGTTTTGATGCATTCATCTAGTCTTGTAGGAAGACAAAACAGAATGTGTTTCAGTGTCACAAACCTTTGTTTGAAGACGTTTTTGTTTGATCGGTGTGCGTCTTTAGTACATTGAATTAGCGAACGACTTTAAGTGTGACAGACGTGTCTTGGTGGTATTTTTTTACCATAGGCTGTCTATAGTTGCAATAATTGATTATATCTATTGCTCCGATTGTTATGTATTATTATATCTTAGAGATATATAGGATAATATTGAACTATACATCTTTATCACTACAATGAGGAATCACGTCCTGCTTTTTTTATATCCATTGTATTGTATTTTTTACTTTTCAATATTTTGGTGGTTTTTCTAGCGGGCATTTTTCATCTGCCATTCGGTCAACGTGATCCCTCAAGTCTTTATTTTGTTCTATAACGAACCTCACTATCTACTGAGTTTTACGTTTTGTACGTTTTCATTATTTCTTCTGTCACCTAATTTTCTTGGATTTTCTAGTCATACTGTTCGTTACATAAAACTAAAAAATCTTTGATGTTTTAAAAACTAAGTATAATCAAGTTGAAATTTAATTGACGTTAACGTACCTATTAAAAAAAATTAATATCAGTGAAACCATAACAATAAACGTAGGTGACATTAAGGTTATGTGGCATTCCTATTAGCGATCGCTTCCGATTACTTAAAAATTACACTACCGTTTATAAAAAAATAAAACGTCAAATTGCAAAATTATAAGAAAATGCAAAAATTAATAATATACGATCGACGGAAAACTTAAAAACAAACTCGTTTGATAATATACGATTAATAATCTTTGACAATATTAACGCTCTGGCTCGCTGCTCTCGCCCGCGCTTGAAAAAGTCTCGATTATTAATCGCCCATTGCTATTGATAATTAATGTTATTGATCAGTTTATCTTAATGTAACCAATAATCGTTCTTCCGGTGTAATGTTTTTTCTTAGATTAGTATTTTGTCTTTGAGCACATTTAAAATATAATTTAAGTTACTGGAACTTAACCTAGTAAAATTACGAAATTTGTATTGCACTGCATTATTAATTGAATGAATCCATACAGATCTTTCATTGTGTTTGATACATGACATTTGTATCCGTTGCCATACTAGCACAGTATAAACTTTATCGTCGGTCGAGATGATCTTGCATCGTGATTGTACATAGAACGTTTTGTTGTAAAACGTTTTGATGCATTCATCTAGTCTTGTAGGAAGACAAAACAGAATGTTTTTCAGTGTCACAAACCTTTGTTTGAAGACGTTTTTGTTTGATCGGTGTGCGTCTTTAGTACATTGAATTAGCGAACGACTTTAAGTGTGACAGACGTGTCTTGGTGGTATTTTTTTACCATAGGCTGTCTATAGTTGCAATAATTGATTATATCTATTGCTCCGATTGTTATGTATTATTATATCTTAGAGATATATAGGATAATATTGAACTATACATCTTTATCACTACAATGAGGAATCACGTCCTGCTTTTTTTATATCCATTGTATTGTATTTTTTACTTTTCAATATTTTGGTGGTTTTTCTAGCGGGCATTTTTCATCTGCCATTCGGTCAACGTGATCCCTCAAGTCTTTATTTTGTTCTATAACGAACCTCACTATCTACTGAGTTTTACGTTTTGTACGTTTTCATTATTTCTTCTGTCACGAAATGTATTTTCAGTAATTGTTCTAGGTTTCTTATCTCTTAGTAGCCAAAGGCTTGGGAAAGTCTTGTTGTTTTTGTCTATTCTTGTTTTTACTATTTTGACTGATACAGTTTAGTTCTTTTGCTTTGTTCCTTCTTCTGTTTTTTAGTTTTTAAGTCGCGTGTCTCGTAGTCTCTAGATTGCGGTTTGTAGGTGTTTTTCGTAATTGTCGTAAGATTCTGTGTTATGCTTTCTTCTGCACTTTGTAGAGGTTATCAATTTCTTCTAATAGTTTCACGCTACTGTACGTATGATATTATTCATTAAAATACGTACAAATTTTATCGGTCTCTAAAATTTGTACGTATTTTAATGAATTCATTAGTAAAAAAGATGTTATTAAAGAAATAGAATTACATAGGAATACTTTACTTCATTTAGCATCTTGATTAGCTTGCTGACTTAGTCTTCTCCAGCAACTTCTTCCAGTTTTTGTTCAAATTGGAGGTCGCATGGCAGTCGTATTTTGGTGTTAGTGTTTAGCCTGTGTTTTCGTGAACAGGATCGGTATGCCATTAGGAAAAGGTGCAAGTACTGATCCCAGTCTCTTTGGTGTTCGGACACTACTTTGGCTAAGTACTTTCCCATTGTTTGATTTATCTGCTCAACCATGCCAACAGATTGAGGATGGAGAGGCGTCGTCCTAGTTTTTTTAATTCCCAACATTTGGCAAACTTCTTGAAACAGCCCCCACTCAAAGCTGCGGCCTTGGTCAGAGTGTAATTCCAACGGAAATCCAAACCAACAAAAAAACTCTTTCACTAATACGTCTGCGACAGTAGCTGTTTCTTGATTGGGTATGGCATGGCATAAACCTACGTTCATTTCGTGAAATAATCCATCGCCACCAGGATGTATTTGTTTCCCAACTCAGATTCTGGGAACGTCCCCGAGGTGTCAATTGCTACTCTTTCTAAAGGACTTCCTACGTTGCATTGCTTCATCGGTGCTTTACACTTTTTTACTGGACCATTTCCTGATGCGCAGGGCGTGCGATTACAGCACTATTTTATCACGTCCTCTTTGCAGTTCACCCAGTAGAATCTTTCTCGAACTTTTCCCAATGTGTTCTTTATGCTAAAGTGTTTTCCTGATCTACCATCGTGGAGATGCTTCAACACTTCTGACACCCGGTTCTTTGGTACTACCAACTGTAATCTGTTTCCCGTGCCCTCCACACTCTCTAGGGATCGCTTAAGAAGACCGTCTTCTACTATTAAAAAGTCTCCCTAAAGCTGTTTTTTCACGATCCTTGGGTTCCAATTCTACCTGCCAGTAACCACTCTTTAAATCTAACGTGGAAAACTATTGGGTCTTGACAGGGTGTCTAACGTATCGTCAATTCTCGGTAAAGGGCTGTCCTTTTTAGTCACGTCGTCTGTAGTCTACGCAAAACCTCGTTGATCCATCTTTTTTTTTTACGAGTACCACTGGGAAAGCCCATGGTCTATTTGAAGTTTTAATCATGTCTTCTTTCTCTATGTCTGTAATTATTTGTTTGGTTTGTTCTCTTTTCGCAAAAGGAAGCCGGCGTGGATGTTGTCGTATCGGCCGAGCATTTCCAGTATTTAGTTTATGTTTCACCACGTTAGCTCTTCCTTTGGAATCACTCTCTAGCGCGAAGACATCTTGATACTGTTGGATCAGCACTTCAATTTTAGCCAGCTGGTTTTGGCATTTGGAGATAAGAATGCCCAATAGATGTTGTGGACACTTCTTTGGCGACGTATCTTCGTTCGAGTTCACGCATCTCACACTTAGAGATACTGGCGTGCATTGGCCTACCAGTCTTCTTTTTCAACGTTACTGGATCTGAGTTAATATTTAGGATCCTTCCTGGCTTCGAGTTTTTCACTCGTACTAAAGTTCTGCCAACCAGTATCTCTTTCTCTCTATTGGTTCAATCGCACGAATTTAGACTTCCCGTAGATTTTCATCCAGGCGTGGCATCACCACACTTTTAGTCCTCGCAGGAAGAGTCACGTCTTCACTCAGTCAGACTCGCACGGCTGCTTTTTCTGACGAATGAAAAGGAATTTCTTCATTGTTGATCTTCAGGACATCGTTCTTCATATCCAACTGAAACCCATACTTATTTATAACGTCCATTCCCAGGATGACTTCTGTGATGTCGGCTACCAGTACTTGATGATGGAGTATTCCATTTCTCAAACCAATGGTTACTTTGGCTTGTCCGTGAGTAGGTATTTCTTCGCCTGTCGCCGTTTGAAGTCGTACTGTTACTGGTGATGTCTTCTCATCTTCCCGTAATATGTCCGGATGAATGATGGTACTTGTCGCTCCCGTGTCAATCAGTAACTGAACACTTCTTCCATTGATCTTGCCATCGAAATAAATTCTTTGCAATTGCTCCATAGGTGGTGCCATTTGAATGGCAATATCCGGGACATGACTAGATGAGATTAACTTTTGTCTATTTGGTCAACTCGTTTCAAATTTTCGAGCGCTCTTCTTGTCTTTTTCTTGGGTTTAGTACGATGTTGTAGTACATGAGCTATTTCACCGCAATTCAAATTCGTCACTCTTTCGCGAAGTATTCGTCGCGCTATCTCATCGATGCTTTTTAGTATCTGCGCGGGTGCTTCTGCCGCACAGCGGAGTTTATGACCGTTTCGTTGCGATGCTTGTCTTGCTGCTTTAAACTCCAAGGCATGCACTAAAGCATTATCCAACGTCTTTGGTCGAGCTAACCGGAGAGTCCGGTTGTCTCGGAGGCCGTCTACAAAGGTTTACCAAGAAGGTATCTGGCACTGTAGGATACGCAAACAGTGTTAATCTGGCGATGTCAGCTTTAAACTCTTGGAGACTTTTGGCAGCTTTCTGAACCCAATTTTTAATTTCAGCTTGGTACACTTGTTGCAGATGAGCATCTCCATATCTCATTTCTAAACGTGAAATTAAGAGTTTGTAATTTTCTTGCAGGTGGTCAGAAACAGTCTGTAAAATTCCAAGCGCTTCTCACGTAAGGACATTATTAAAGAGTCGCTTTCTGCTTGTTGCTCCAAACATTGTCTGTAGCTGCGGCTTCAAACTGCTTGTAGTAGGTTAACCATGGAACTTTACCATCAAAATTTGGAGGTACAACTTTAAACTTGTAAGTGGTTTCTTCTCGATGGTTCATTAAATCTACTCTTGTGACACTTCCCTCACTGTCATAATTCGTTTGGTTCATTCTTTCTTCATACAGTTGTATTCTTCCTCTAAATTTTTTCTCTAGTTTGTCTTTTATGGTTCTTGAATTTTCTTCTAGCTTCTGTTCTAATTTGTCTTCTACTTTTTGTATTTTGTCATTCACAGATTCGCAAATTTTTTCTTTTAAGTTTAACATATCTGTTTGGGTTTCCTCTTGAAGAATTTTAATTTGATTTTCTATGCTCCTTCGTATTTCTTCTTTTAAACTTCTAGAATTTTTTCCATTTTCTGCAAATTTTTGCGAAACTTTTCTTGCATTTATTGCAAATATTCCACCATTTTTTTATTTATTGATTCAAGAATTTCAAATGTATTCGCATCCATTTTGGTTTGATAACGAGTTACCGGCATAAGTTATAACACGAATAAAAAGTTTAATAACACTAAGTTTCTGTAAGAAGCGATTCTGTATCAAACTGGAATGGCTTTATAATTACACTTTATAAACAAATACACGCGAAGTGCGAACTAAACAGTTTTATTTATTTACACAATTTTAACCGGATTCAATACCGCACACCTGTATCACCAATGTAACGAATTTTAAAACTAATTTATTTATACACTAAATATTTACACGTTTATAACCACACGAAATCCATTACACTGATTTATGTATTACAATCACTCAAAAAATAATGTCCGCGGATAACTTCTGTTTATCTTAAAAACTGACACTTTTACACACAATTAAAGGCGCGTACGTTTATATTCCATTATATTTATCTCGAACACACGCGTTAATCATTTATTTATTTAAAAATCTTAATACTGGCGACTTCGAATAACTGCTTTTGCTCACTTTAAATCGTTTTTATATAGTTCTGTTATCTATTCCAAGAATTTTCTAGATTCTGCCAAACGTTCTAGAAGTGGAGAATAACTTCATGAACGCTCTCGAGGCTGAAAACAACTTTGCGAATGTTTCAATATTTTTTTTAAAACAAACAAGAAACCCATAAAACCAAAACGTTTAATTAGGATTTTTTTTCATTTTAACCGTTTAATTTATATCTAAAACATCTCTGCAAACTACTATACATTGACTTAAACGTATTAAAAAAACAAGCATCTATAAATCTATAAACTGATCTTTGTAATTGGTACGTCGCCAAAATGTCTACAGGAGTGATTTATTTACGAATGCACTCCTGAAGTAGGATTTGAAATAGGTAAAAATAGAACTACGAAAATTTTCTGTTAATCCGTATTTGTTAAATCTAGGCAATCTCATATAACCAAAAAAATAGTAATTTAAGCTCCATAATACATTCTTGTTCTTTTATAGATTACATTTTTACATGCTTGCGTTTCTTAATAACTGCAAGTGTTTTTACCTGTTCGTTTAGAAAAGTATCAACGTTAATAAAGATAATGCATACTCTTTTCTCAGATTGAAAATCATCAATTTTCAAAAGCATGGTTAAAATCTGTACTCGTTGGTTTGTATTATAAAAATGTTAATATACTCGAATATGAAAACATAAATATTTATGAAGCCGAGAAAAAAGAACAGTGGGTGCTTTTTAGCAATTAAAAATTCAAACGCCTGTTTTTTGCATCTTAAACCCTTTTAGTTAGATAAACATTTAACGAATCAAATATGGACGGGACAAAAAGAATAACGAAATTTGCATCTTCGTCTTAATTAATCAATTTGTACAATTATTATTGCTGAACAATAAATAATTTAGTTATTTAATTTGTCAAAGCTTATTTTGTTCCAAAGGTTTATCTTATAATGCGCACAAGTATCGATTTGTGTTTCAATAAATAAAGTTGAAGTGTTTTTCAATAATGGCACACTATCAAATTTCCCAATTTTATCATCGATTGAAATAATTTTTTTTACAAATTTGTATTAGCTTATATCTTGTTAATTGAACGCAATAAAATTAGGGGTAAAAGCAAAATACAATTCGAGCTTTTAATTAATCAGATTATAATGAAATTATTTGGGTTTTATACCAAACAATCAATTTATTTTATCGGCACCGACGGAATTAATTTAATTTGATAGACAATACGTCTATATTAAGCTTTTGTTGGTAATTACGGTACTATGTTGATGTTGAATAGTCAATATCCGGTATGTCAAGTGGCATTTTACCTTGCCGGATGTTTGAAGTTACTTACATAACAGTAGCGATTAAATTGCTGTGTAACCTATATATGATCTAAGTGCATCTAAATAAGTATTGGCATTTTTTCTTGGAACAAAGTGTACCTAAATGCACTACAATTAAAATGAATTGAGGTTGAATATCGGTACTAGTAATTAAATATCCTTCTACATCAGTTTTGGTGTAATGCTTGCAAACACATCATGAGGATGCGCTTCGTTTCTAACATTCCTTCAGTGATTTATATTAATACATTACTAGTTTACGTAAGACTATATTACAATGTGAACAAAAGTTTCTTCAATCACCCAACTGAAACGATAATGTTTTTAGCATGTCATATAAATAATTAATTTAAAATTAATTTATTGATATGTAATGACGGAAACAATTCTGTTATGAGATTCTTTTTTATCGTATAGAACTGATTGACGAATTTAAAAATTGTGGTTTGAAAATCCATGTAAAGATTAATGACATACCTGAAGAAGTATTACCACATAATTGACATGTGAAAAAACTTCTCGGAAGATTGATACTGAAGATATATTTACGTCGTAAATATGAAACAACGAAGCTGGGTGCCGATGATGGTATTTTGTAGTGTTGGCTGTGATACGTATAAACATGTACTCTATATCAATCTTAAAATGGCAAAGGGATTCTTTAAAGTGTGAGGGTATGCGATAGAGACCGACTTGTAGAGCTCGGTAAACTATTCAATCGACAACTAAGGGAAAGATTGAGAAAAAATTCAGATATCGCAAATCTTGCAATTATCGGAAGGTGTGTTACATTCCAAAATTAACACAAAGTCACTGCCTACAATGTAGTAACATAAACGGGGGTTGTGCCACTAGCTCAATGGAGAAGGGTGGGTTTTATTTAAAAGTTTCGTGATCGAAATGGATTGACTTGTCGAAAACACAAAATCGATAAATAATAATGTCGAAATCAAAGGGCGCCAGGAAGGGGGTAAAGCTTAATGGACTAATGACCCTTGCCAACCATAAGTCCGCTTCTGTAGTATGCACCCCCAATGGACTTACCTTAGAGGGTGCATTTGCTAAAATCTAAAATAAACTAATAAAGTTACACACGCGGAGGCCGACGGAATTAAAAGCTCTTTACAATTTAATAATTTAACATTTATTTGAACAAAATAAAACAAAATGAATAAAAAAAATAAAATAAAATAATTGAATTGAAATTGACAAAATTAATCACACAAAACAGTAGCAAAATAATAGAAAAATTACGTGAATGCACGTTTGATCAAAACAAATTTACAGTTAATGGAATAAAATACACAAACAAAATAATAAAATACACAATACAGAATTTTAAAGAAATAAACAGCACAAATTAATCATTCTAAAAAAAACATCTATGATCACGGCCGTGTGTGTCGATATAATTTAAAAACAAAATGAAAAATACTTATAAACTAATTTATATACATATCATTTGAATCGATAATTCGGTCCCGTTTAATAAATTTTAAACTTGGGATGAAACAGTACCGTAAAATACGGTCATTAATTAGTTACATTAACGATAACTTCGAGACACTTGTAATTTTTAATTGAAAATTCAAAGCTTTTAACACTTAATCGCGTAAACGTAAATTTCACATATCAATAGATGGTGCAAAATAAATACCTTGATTTACTCGAAGACGGGCTTTTGGTTAGCGTAGGCCAGCAGAACGTCCAGGACCTCGATAGGGTACCAAATCCAGATGAATAAATTTACCAACGGAAGAATTATTATTGATCCGCCTCCAAGGCGAAAGATATGAGATTGCGAAACAAACTCACACACAAAATTCACTTAACGAAACATGCGATATTAATTAGGAAAACAGTGATCTCCATGAACCGTAATTACGAAAAAGGAAAGTTTTATTTTCCACTAAAGCATCACTGTACCATTTTCACTTACTTCCGCGGTAACTACTATAAAAGGTGAATTACCACCTGCGTTAACTACATTCTGACGTCTGCCAATCAACTAACTTCGGACTCGTCATTTACCAAAAACACGTCTATATATCAACTTTCGTCGACTGCCCTTTCCACAAAGGCTGCGTTCGAAACCTCAACCACCAAAATACTCTCGCGAAGAAGTGCAATAAAGAGGCAAACAGTACTTATTACGTCATATTTATATAATTAGGACACAGCGTTTCGCTTGTACGTGAAACTGTCAATTTGACAAAATATTATATTACAAGAATTTAAACTGCCTAATAAATTAAGATAACGACTTAATTTTTCCACGTAATCTAAACGTTTGACATAAAGAAATTCAAGTACGAATGTACTCGAACAAAGAACTCCTAAACCAACTTAAAATAAACAAACGGCGAAAATAGATTTAATTACGATTATATCTCAGAAGGAAAACATAACTCACAACTGGAATTTTTCAACAATCCAAGTGAAACATTCAATAAGCAAAATCGCGAAATCAGATGGTTTACAGCGTAACAAAATACAAAACTTTATCAACAATTTACATTGTAACTCTGAATTAAAAATCGTAAAATAACTTATTAAACTCAATCCAAAATTACATTAAAACAACTTCAAAATACATTAAATGAAAAACGTCAATCCAAATACTGTGTCCGTTACCAAACATTACTCAATCAACCAATCGATTTTAAACGATGGTTACAGGTGTTGAAAACAAATACAATATTACCCACGTAATATAATGAACAAGGTTTATTACAATTTTCAAAAATAAGAATGCATACATAAATAATAAAAAAATAAAAAAACAAATAATTAGTATTCTAGGTACATATTAAACGAGAATATGGTCATATGATAATTCACCAATTGTTTGTATTTAACATTTGTCCATGAAATGTCTGAGAATTGTTTCCCATAATATCTTCATCGCTGGAAGATGAGGAATCAGCAACACCGATGACTTATAGAGAATTTTTTCTCATAACAAATTATGAGCAAGACCGTTCATTATCAAGAATTGCTGCGCGCTGATAAAACATAGCTTCCAGTGAAATATCTAAAGAGAAACCCGATCGCGTTATCTTAAATCCATGCACTTGAACAAACATCATGACATGTAAATAGGCCGGCGTCACAAATTTCTATTGTTGTTCAATTTGTTTACCTTTTATCTCTCCAAGAGGAACGGAAATTGTGCTCGGTACTGAATTAGTATTAAAAACTAAATCCAAACAGTCCCGGCTGTTGAGAGAAGCACAAAAATGGGTATTTGGGCTGTGTTGGTAACGCTTAGCTTTTCTTTTCCAAGTGATGTACGGTAAGAAACACAAAGCAAGGAACAAACTTTATTCGACACAAAATATTTTCAAGGGAAAAAGTCACCTTCACAAAGCTCAAATAATGATATTGCGCTCACAAGCATGTTATGCGAGGAAAGGTCGAAAAATTGTGATTCACGTCCACTGACTTATTCTCTGCTGCCTTAGATACGTTTGAAAGCATTCGGATAAATGTAAAATTTACTCTAGACACAATCAATTTTAGAGCCAAAGTGGAACTTTCAAAAATTTAGCCAGAATTAGATTGAATACGTTTGGATTAAATAAATAATTCAATGATTAAATAAACAATTTATATCGCGTGATTCCTGACAATTGCTTCACCACACTCTTACTAGTTGATACCCATTTTCAAAAAAAAACAACAAAAGTAAATGATTACTGGATTTTACCTGAGTTTTATGTCGGTTCACAGTTCTACAGCTTCTAAGATTATGACACAATTCGAGCTACGTTGCCACATCCTTTCAGATGTAAAAGTTGCAAAGTGGAGATTTCGTCTTTGGAAATGTGCATCCACAGTTTAAAAATTGAATTTTTTTCAACAGTTTGTCGCGTTCGCGATTCCTTGTCATATCTAAAGAAGACTTACAGCAAATTAGACTCGCAATAAAAACATTTCGCGACGCGAAATAATTTACATGTCTTTTTATTACATTTTCTTTTTCTTACTGATTCTACAATTTTTCTCCTGTTAATATTAAACAAATGCGCTACTGACTATAAAAAAGCATTAAAGAGGTGAAATTTACTTTAACATAAATCCTTTCTCTAGTCTTAACAGATTTATAAGTTAATAAATCTTTACAATTGTTTGACTGTTGATACAATTTCGACATTCAAAATTTACTCAAATTTTATTTTACCTACTTTCGTCCTATGTTGATAACTTTACAGTGAAATCGTTTATGATTTAAACTAGTAATTACTGATAGTTTTTATTATAAAATTTTATAAACCAGGTTTATTAAATTATTTCGTTTACGCATTTTAAAATTTGAACATAAACTATCGGTCTCTTGCGTTATAAAAACAAAGATGGCCAAATCGATGGTTCAGCCGCCAATGAATACAATATTTGGTTTTTCCTTTATGGGTTCCGTGGTTGGTAATGCTGTTACACAAAAACATTAGTTTTTTGTTTCATCAGAGCCTATTCTTGATGACACGTCGAATTCGTTTGGCATGTCGAAGAGCAGCAAGCATACTAGAGACCATTGGGATCGTTTCGTAGTTTTGTTGCCGTTTAAGGACATGGAATCGATGTCTATCTTTGAAAGCGTGGGAGAAATTGCACATTATCTTGAGAGTTGGTGGTCATTTAGCTTGATCATCACTACCATACAGCACAAAGCACTCTGCTTTATTACCTAACAATCATCGTCTGACAATTTTGATTGTGGAGAGTACTCATCTCGAAAATAAACACTCAGGTGTAAACATAACTTTGTATTTGGTACAACAAACTGTTTGGATCATATCGACTTGTACAGTAATTCTTCGTTGTTTATCAAATTGTGAATCGTGCTTTAGGACTCCACCCACTCTACTCGTGTCCCTTGTGGCAGAATTGCCCGCACTTTGTGTGAATCAAGTAAGAGTATTTAGTTGTGTTAGTTAGTTGAGTAGATTATGGCGGTACTTTTCTAATTTTTATTTAGAAACGACACGGTTCTAAACACGCCAAAGTTTATTTGTGTGCTTTGCTTCCAAAGCTCTACATTTTAAAATAGCTTCAGATTTAACAAGTAAGACTTTTTTTGCTGCGCTACGTAGATTTGCGCCGCGGTCGCTGCAATCATATTTTTAGTGATTGTGGCACCAACTTCTTCGGGGCCAACAAACAATTGGCTGCTCAATATAAATTCGCAGTGGAAACTGAAGCCATTTAGTATCATTTAAACCCTCCTTCCGTTCCACGTTTTAGTGGTTCGTGGGAGAGTGGGATCAAATCTTTTGCGGGTAATTGGGAATCAATTTTTTACTTACGAGGAGTTGAACATACTTGTCGTGCAAATAGAGTAATTCTCTACTTCTATGTAGTCTTAGTTCAGATCCCAACTTAAGCGTGTTATCATCTGATCATTTTCTGACTTTAGAACCTTTAACGTTCGCACCGGACCCAGATTTGCCACATTTGAAAATGATTCCTTTTTTGCGTTGGTAATTATTACACACTATATTAACGCAGAAAGTGGTAACTATCAAATGTGCTTGAGCCAATAAATATTGGCACCTTAGTCTTAATCAAAGACGAGTTGAGTCCACCTCTACGTTGGAGGATGGGCAGAATAGTTGAATGGCATTCTGAAAAGGATAATATTGTTTGCGTGGCGACAGTTCGTACTATTCAAGCGCCCTTCAGTAAAGTTATGTGAACTGTCTTTGCAGTAACATTGCATTACATTTAGTTGTTAGTTTAAAATTTTGTTTAAGGTTGTTCAAGGACTATTCGAGCACCCTATTACAAGCTTATAGGTGTTACGAACCCTGCTCGGCGAACTCGTACTAGTCGGAAATAGGGGAGGTTCAAGTAAATAGAATTTAATGGCCGCCAGATCTTACTAAGTAAAAACTTCTGTTTCGATCAAGACAGAAGGTCCAAACTTGTAACAAAATCAGGTTCGTAATCCTCAACAGACCAAAAACAAAGAAATATATGTACCAATTTAGTATTGGCGATTATTAACGATCACAAGAATTTATAGTAAATTATTCAACGAGCACAAAAATTTATCGTAGATTATTCAATAATGGTTATATAAATGCTGGAAGTAACGGCAACACACAATACTTAGGCTTAAATTACACATAGGGTGTACCTAAAGGGCATTGAAACAATTATTGTAATTATGCAATTTAGAATCGCATGCAAAATTTTCGTGAGAGACCTTAATGATGACACAAATGTAATTAAATAAGACTTACCTACAATCCAGTACTTGCCCGAAGAAAACGTTTTTCTCGTTGAGAAAACTATTAATTAATGCTAAACGGAATTAGAAATAAAAATCCGGTTATCGAATGCTGTTGCACACTTTGAATTAAAGGAGATGTCGCAGTCTATTGATTCGTAAGGAACAGTACAGCGGAAAAAATGTTCTTCTTGTGGTGTCCTTTTTTAGATTTAAATCAGGCCTTCCAAGTTACAATATTTCCATTAAGGTATTTGGTCGATATTAACCCTTAATTGGTGGAGAATACACCGAAACATGTGGGCTAACACTTGTCGGGTCGTGCTAACAAATTAACAGGGAAATTACAAATGAACTCGAGAAACTAATAGTAAAAGCTTACCCTGTTATGAATAAACTATTGGAAACGCGTTGTCGTTTTATATCATAGCTTTAACACACGCCAATGATGTTAGAAAATTAATTTAGACATCGCAAGCACGACTTTAAGTAATTAACTTTAGTACAATGAATATAAAGGATATTACACTTTGAAATTTATGCACGTAAACAATTTTTTTCTCAGGTTTCTTTCTATACTCGTACATGAACAATAAACCTATTTTGCACGAATTTTGTAGTTGATTTTTCACAATACGCTTGTTTATAGTTAAAATTTAATTACTGTACCTACTCTAAAAATACTTGTATTGCATATTTAACTTTATTTCACGGTTATTTATTTTGACTGACCTACGTAATATTACCTCATTTAAACATCTGTAAATACGCTATTTTCAACTGATTGACTGTGTATTTTCAGTGTACTTGTAAAGAATGTGCAGTTCTTAGAATAACAACTTAACTTAACGTAGTCTTACATGATATGATAACATTGTTTTATATTTATTTTTATTTTTAATGTCAGCAAATTACTGAGAAAAAATGTGATATATCTTAGAACAGTGTATCAACAATTTATAACATTTCTTTGATTTCTTTTTATTAACCGAGTAAACAAACTATTTAATGCAACAGATCTGTAATTGTCAATTTATTTGGTTCAAAATTTTTTTAAATGTTTTATTATGACTTATTTTAACACTTGTTGGTTGTATTGATGCTATAATTTCATCCTCTAAATGATATAAATGTTTATTTGTTGTTTTTTTTTAATATCGGATATTGCTATCATTCGGTTATTGTTATCAAAAGTCATATGTGGCAATGCGATTCCATTAAGCGGCGTGCACTGTATAACTTAAAAAGTACGATACAATCTAGTATTATTACAACAAAAATGTAAAACGGTTTAGTGTACTTTATTAGTCCTGTTGTGACAAGCCAGTACTCTTTTAAATTTAGTATTTTTGTGGACCTGTTGATGTGTGTTCTTTTCACACTTAGATCTGATAATTTTTTGTTTAGTCTGTAGAACAGTAATGTTTTTTGGTATTTTTGTTTTTAACAACCAATTTACACCAGTTTTGTTCAAATTACGATGTCTCGAGTATTAATAATATTCAAAATCATATTTTTGTAGCATTTTCATGTACGCGAGTAAACTTATGAAACTGATTTCAAAATTTTTAATTAGGAAAAACTAACTTAAAATGTTAATTTATTTAGACTGTCATAAAAGACGTAATTTCCTTTTTTTAACTAGACGTTTTTGACTTAATTGCTTGTTAATATTGATAACACTTTTCCTGAATTTCAATTTTCTAAATGTAAATATTAGTGACAAAATAGCTATCGTAATGAAACCAACAATTAATTAAGAAGCGGATCTGGTTAATTTGAATTTAGTTTCGTAATTTAATATTCGCTTTTCTACGTTTAGGTAAATATTTAGATACATGAAGGATACTAAAGGCGTGTAGACTTACATCGTATATATAGATTCTTTTTGTTATGTTTTCGTGAGATTATTTGGTCAAGCACCTCAGGCTACACTAATACATTTAATTAAAGACACGTAATTTATTTGCAGTAAATTATGCTGGACTAATGTGCTCGTATTAGTATTTTAGACGGTGTAAACATCTCTAAAAACGTTTGTTTTTGTTGATTAGTTTGATGAACAGCTTCATAATTAATAGGTTGATCTTTGAGGATTTACGTTACGCGTAACTATTTTTTGTTAACTGCTATGCTTTCTTGTATTTTTTCTGCGATAAATCTAAATTTAAAAAAATAAAAATCCAGCACGTGTGCAACAAATAACCACATTTCTTATTTACGATCATATTCGATAATTATGTACCTATTACGAATTTTATATAAATCGATCGAATCGTATTAGCAATAAATTTGCTCGTTACTATTTTTTTTATATTTAACTCGTAAAAACTTTTAAATTACGTATTTTTTCGACCATAACTTTCTAAAATAGCTGTTTACACGAGTCGCCGAAGTTTTATTCAGGTATATATTTTTCCCTTAAGTTTGGCAGCTTCTCAACAAATTACATCAATAATTAATCCATCACCGTTGAGCGTTCCGATAATCACTGTTAATTTCAACTGACTAAGCCAATTATTATGATTTTGCGAAATAGAAAATGTAGATGGTAAAATGTGCATTCAATTTTTTTATATTTCCACTTCTAGGCTAATCTATTTAAAAGCGTAACTAATTACATTACTTTATTACCTAATTAATACCATTAAGTTCTTAAGGATTTCGCTGTCTTAAAAATTGATAATGAAGTGCAAAAATGATTTTATATTGTATTATCCGTTTAAGGAATGCAGAAACGCTACCGTCAAAAGTGTCGCACTTTTTCCACAAATCAACGTGATTTTACAACAAGACAGTGTAAAAGAATATTTGTAATGTTTGCACGTTTCATATTACCCAGTTCACAAAGCTAGAAAATTGCGTTTTCAATTTAACCTACGTTCACATCGAATGGGATTATTAAGCACATAAAATCGATTCAATGTATTCGCTTTTAATTGTACTCAATTATATCTAATATTTTAATTCTCTTTGTTACAAATTTGTAAACTACTTATCATAATAACGTAATTGGAATGTTTAGTTGTAATCGCGTTCTTTATCAAATAAGTAGGTTATCTTTAAGTTGTTTGAAATGGAATTTTAGTACATAATGTAATTCTAATGATTTACGTGCGTTTGGGGATTCTCAAAATTGGTGTTACGTAATTGTAGGTATAAAAAAGAATTTTTTCGAACAACTTATTTGGACGTTTCTCTTGTCTCTTCTTTTTAAAAGGTTTCGGTTGTTTTCTCTTTTGGGAGTTTATCCCCGTTGATCCATTGTGTTGAGTAAGTGAAAGTGTTATAGACTCGTTCAGCGCCTAAGTACTTTAAAACTTGAACTTCGAATATTGTCAACGTTGCTCATCGTGTATTCGTGTAAAATATTTCTGTTTTATTCTAATCGTCTTGAACGTTTACAAGTTCCTCCTCGTTGCTCTCTGAATTCTGAACGTTAGTCGAACATCGCTTTGTTCATTTCACTAATGTGGCTTATAAAATCAATAAGAAAATACTTTTAAATATATATCTAAATATGTCTTACTTACTCATTAGGATAACTAAGTATAACTCATAAGTCATGAATAAGTTGACATTTAAACAATAATGTGATAATCTATGACGCAATTTTTTGTAACAATCGTAGAAGTGAAATCACGCGATATATGAATTTATAATTCTTTTGTGTAAATTCACTAGCATTTTAATAACGATAATTAAAGAATACATACAGTATTGGACATATGAACCGCAACACTACTTGTGTTATATAAAATTCTATTGTATTTTGAAATCCGATTATCTTTTGTTTATTGTTTTCTTAAAACGTTTTTACATGTCTTATATACGGCTTATTGGCTACAAAATTGCATTTTAAAAATATATTTTAGTGTTGTTTATACTTGGGAACAGTCAAGATCGCAAAGTTATGGCAAATTATAAGTTATTAACAAATCAAGAAAAAGCTGTTATAATAGCATTAAATAAAGAAAACTTTTCTGTACGGGCAATTAGTCGTCGAATTAAGTGTAGCCCTTTAACAGTGAGTCGGTTTTTAAAAAAATATGCAGAAACCGGTAAGATGGAAAATAAAACACGTGGTGGGCCAAAGAAAAAGAGTACAGCTAGGGATGATCGAATATTATAAGTCGTAAATAAAGAAAGTAAAAGGTCGTAAGAAAACAATAAGCAGAAAATAATCCGGTTTCAAAATACATTAGAATTTTATGTAACACGTGCAGTGTTGCGCTTCATATGTCCAATACTGTAATAAGATAGCAACATGGACCACGACGGTTGAAATCGGAAGATAAAGACATTTCTGATTTGATTTCAAACAGGTATATATTGTAACGATTATTATCAAAATTAATTTATTTATACTAAAAATATGTACCCGTTTATAACTAACCGAACTAATTAAATCTAAGGATATTTAATAAAAACACTTACACTAATTTATATCGCACTATCACTTGAAAGATAAAGTCCGCGGACAACTTCACACACTTGTTTAACACTTATTGTTTACATTAAAGTCACGTACAAGGTTATACTTCGTAGATTTATCTCGACCACACGCGTTAATCACTTATTTATTTAGACTTGAATAATCTTCTTAACACTGCCGTCTTCAAATTGCTGTAATAACTGCCCTATGATTTGTTTGTACCGCATTTATATGTTTTGGCGAAACGTTCGCTATATCTTTCGGTGAACGTTCTGGAAATGTACAAAAACCTTGCGAAAGTTCTCGGACTTGAAAATAATTCCTCGTGCGTTTCAATATGTTACTTCAGGAGGTAAGTCTTGAGAGCAATTTACGATGAGACTTGCGATTATTTGCTTTTACTAAAAGAAGTTGAAGTAGAAGCTACTTTGATTCTTATTGGAATAGAGCTACTCTATACAAAAATCAATGACCAAAAACTAAATGAAAATTATGCAGATGAAAAACAAAAGTAGGGAAAATAGAAATTAAAATATTTACTTCAAAATACGCACTGTCAGAATTATTATTTTTGTTTGTTTATTAAAAAAGACGCGACTGCGAGTTTACTTTCAGAAAAATCAAAACAGAAATATGATAATTATGCCAAAAAAGTCAAAAGTTTTGTAACTGGAAAATGTTATGCAGTTTTTTAATTTTGCACCAGTCGATACTTATTTGTTGCAGAATTAAAGTGCATTATCAACAGAAGAGATTGAGGATACCGATCTATTTTGATCGTGACTTTTCGTAATACTAAAACGAAGAAGAAACGAATATTTACTGTCACTTCAGAGTGCAATGGAGTACAATATTACAGAAAATACGTTAGTTTGAGACCAAAGTTTTTTGTAAATAGCTTTGCTGCTATGCCAAAAAAGTAGCTGAATATATGAAGCTTCCCTATTGCAAAAGTTGCACTGGTCATTGTTTACGTAGTTTTGCTGTAGAGGAAAGTGTTGCAAACAAAATCAAAATATAAAAAAGTATTGTTGAACAGTGCAGAACTATCATCGTTGATGATTTTTCCACATACACAACAAAATCTTGAGCAAACTGCAGTTCTAGCCAAGCTTGTAAGTCCATGTGATATTGAGCAGAAGGTATTTCTATTTCCTGATGCAAATTCGACAGGTCCAGTTAGTATTCAGTCAAGTCTTGTTAATTTTTTCAATATAAACAGTATGCGTTCCTTGTTTACACTGATAAAAATAAATAAAATAATTGAAATCTGTAAAAATTGAAAATTTGTTGCTATGTCGTAAAGAGATTGCTATGGAGTAAAATGCCACTTCTCTAAATGATTTTGAATTCAACAATACAATCAGATCTATCTCTGTTATCGATTTATTTACTTTAGCTATATTTTTTTTCTTTCGAAATTGATTTAAAAAAAAAATTATACTATGGTCAAAATCTATCTCTCGATGAGAATGATAAGGAAAAGTCAATACAAGTTGATTATGTGTTAATCATAAGATTTTAAGTACCTTGAAAAAGTAATTGATAAATTAAACTGGTAAGGAACAAAGACGCTATCAAGAAATTGATGATTTGGCATATCAAAACATCGTCGTAAGTTTGATCTGGGCTTCGAGTCAATGCGGGATCGATGGAAACGAAAAAATAGATAAAAACTCAGAGCCTGTTTTTCGCGACTTTAATACGACCCGAGACCTGCATTAGATGTCCTATAAAATCTAATTGCTTTAGTAGAATCAAGAAATTTGATGAAGAATTTTCATGTCAACGTTGCGATGAGAGGTCATAAACATACGCACATTATGTGAATTTTTGGGCATACAAACGGAACCGGGAGAATTTAAAACGCACTTAATGAGTAACCTGTGTTTGCTACAAAGTATTAGAATCACGGACTGGAAATGAAAAACCACTAATTAAGATAACATCAAGCTATCAAGTTTTTTGATTATTTCAAGATTCAATAAATGTATCGAACGGTAGTGAAAGTAATATTTAGTATCTGACCAATTTCACGGGGCGCTTATTATCATTCTTGGTCGTGCTTTTGACACTAACATTACCTTTTCTTTCCTGTTCCTAAATTTAAGTCATTTTTTACACGTTAAATCATCTATTGCAGGGACGATATAAATAGCACACAAGTTTATGATGCGTTTTGATCGGAAACGAAATGGAGATCACGGAAAAGGAAATACGGAAGAACAAAATAATTGTACAAGGAATTAAAGAATTGGAAAATGAATCAGACCTAACTATTAAAGAGAATATACGGAAAACACTAAGAAAAAATATCGAAATAAATATGGGAAATGAAACGAGAAAACTGAGAAAAATAGGAAACAAACTACAAAATAGAGTCACATCAAGACCAATTTTATTAGAGTTTCTATCAGGAAATAAGAAACTTGAAGTGTTAAAAGCAACTAAGAAGTTTAAAGGAAGTGACATATGGATAATGGAAGACTATAAAAGACTACAAGTACAGTAACAAAGGAAACATATGATCACATACATGCGACAAGCGAGGGTTAAAGGACACAAAGAAATTCTAAGATACGACAAGCTCATAATAGATGACAAAAGTTACAATATCGAACAAATAAAAGAAAGGAAGAAATATGGAAGAACAGTAAGCGAGAGATCGCCGATAAATGAAAAATGAAGAGACAAAAAATAGGAAGAATGTGAAAAAGAGTAAAGAGTATAATAGCGAACAAAAAAACGGATAAATACAGAAAAAAGGGGATGGAACAAAAGAAGACGGCAAACGCAAAAGAAATAGGAAACGCAACGATGATGACAAAGCTAAAAACAAAGGAGATATACGTAAGATCATAAATAGAAACAAAGAAAAAGGAATACAAAATGAAGAAGACAATACGGCGAAAGAGGTGATAAATATAGGAATCTAGAATGTAAAAAGTAGTACGGGGGAAAGAAGTAGAACTTGTAGAAGAAATGATAAAACAAAATATAAAAATACTAGGAATCACTGAAACAAAAAAGAAAGGAAAACGTATAAAGCAAACGCATAAAGGAGATACTGGATGTACTGGTCGGGAGTAAAGGTGAAAGAGATAGCAATTGCCCTAAATAGACTGAAGGACGTGATTCAAGAAGAATATGTAAATAAATATTGAATATTGATGGTGAAAATAAAACTGTTAAACGAAGAAATATGGACAATAATCGCAGCGTATAGAGTAAATGATGACGCAAGAAAAGAGAAAAAAGACAAGTTCTTTGGGGAGGTACAAACCCAGATAGATAGTGGGGAAGAAAATTTAATAATAAACGTCCGAGTCGGAAATAAGAATATTGAAAAAAAGAGCACATGGGCAAATAAGGAAAAGAAAAATATGTATCGAAAACAACCTAATGTTAACAAACACAAAGACATACACAAGTAAACAAGAGTATTAGAGAGCAGAAACGAGAAATCAATTATTGATTACTTTCTACTGACCAAAAATAACTAATAAAAAGTGAAGGACGTAAAAGTCAAACCCAACAAACAAATAAATAGTGCAGACATAAATCATCTCAAGATAATTTTTCCATATTATGAATTGAAGTACATTTTTATTTATGTTTGGATCATGTTCGCAGAAGGAAGTGATCACTACCTAGTGATAATGAAAATAAAGAGAAGAAAAGAAGGAAAAGACAAAAGAAGGAGAAAAATAAATGGAAAAATAAAATATTTTAAATTAAGAGAAAAAAATACCAAACGAATTACCAAGAACTACTACTTGAAAAACTGAAAGGAAATGAACAAAACACAGGGCTAAAGGAAAAATATGAACACTTCAAGAATAGTACATTGACAGTAGCAGAAGAAAGTTGCGGAAAAAAGAAATTAATAAACAACAACACAAGAAAAACTAAAGGTGGACAGATCGACGGAAAAAAGTAAAGACGAAAAAAGAAGCATAGAAAAAATATTTAATCACTAAAAGAGTCGAACATTGTGAGATGCACAAAGAAAAAAGGAAATAAGTTAAAATAACAATCTAAACGGCCACAGAGAAATCGAGAGAAGAATTCGGATATAAATTAATGGATACTATAAAGAGAACCAAAAATATTTTATGGTACATTAAAACAACTCAAACATACTTAATATAAAAGACAAGGATGGAAATAATATAACAAATGAAGAGGAAATAATAGACCGTTGGAGAGAATACTTTGAAGAGGTAACACACGTGGATATACAAAATCAGGAAGACGAGGAGGAAAAAAAGCAATGAGGAACAACAAATAGAAATAAGAGAAGAAGAAATAGAATAGGCTATAAGAAAGATAAAATTTGGCAAAGCAGCCGGAAAAAATAACATCACCTCGGAAATGATAAAGTGTATGAAAAGAGCCGGTATCAATAAATTAAGGGAAATAATGAACGATGTATTAAAGGACACAAAAAACAGATATTCAGGTCTATTATGTATCATAACCTTTAAAAATAAGGGTCAACCTTTATGTTAAAATAAAGTTTCAAAATAACTGATTTCCTAGCGTCTATTACTGAAATGGTATTACGTAGCAACCTTTAAAACAACGCTCGAAAGTAAACGTTATTTTTAATGCTTAACAGGATAGTAAGTTTTGAGCAGTTTTAAAGCAAGAAAGATGTTATGCAACTCATGTTTGTCGGAAAAAGATAGCAATATTTCAAAACAAAAACATGATTTATGGTGTTTATACTTTTCGTGATTTTAGTTTTACTTCAACGAAACGTCAAAAAATGTCAAAAAAGCAAAAAAAAAACCAAGCGTGCAGCTCGTTTAAAAATGCGAACGACGCAAATATCAAAAGCAGTGCACTTTCAAACATTTGGCAATTTAGATGATTTTTAGTTTTTTTGTTTTTTGTAATAAGTAATTTTATAAATTAAACATATCAATAAATATAAATAATCTATTAGGATATTTTTATTAAGAAAAAAATAACTTGATAATTTCAAAATAAATATTTACAAAGATCTACTAGCTAACTTACAATAAAATTAACGAAAACTTTGAATTACAATTTGCGAATTCTCCTTCCTTTAGCTAACTAGTTCTCATCTGTAAATAAAAACAAATAATTGATCATTGTAACACACTGCAACAGTTACCTCCTATAACATCTCTGTTCTGATGTTCTACAATCCGATCTCTTTGCGGTGTTGCTTCTTCTTCAAATTCTTGCAGTATTTCTTGTGGTATCTTACTTTCTACTGCCCATGTTGTGCAAAATCACACAAGAATAAACAAGTTTTGCAGCTTTTACAGGGTTGTAATTGAGTGTTCTATGTTTTAAAACGCATCTAAATCTACTTTTTATTACACCAAAGCACCTTTCAATGCAGTTTCTTGCTTTAATGTGGAGAGTTCACTTCTGCATTTTCTGCCGGAGTTAACAGCCACGGTTGTAATGGATAGCCACTATCGCCTGTACAAGTTTATTTCAATAAAAATAAAAGTAATTGTATAAACATTTTATAATAAATTATACATAAACAAATACTTACAATCCGCATTTTCTAATTGATTTAGAATAAAAACATTAATTAATCTGTTGTAAGCCATTTTTTCTTCTAACCACTATTTTAACGTCACCTATCAAAACTCTTGTTATATTTTAAACTTTAATGGTTATGAAAACCATTATTTTAAAGTTCATGTTAAAATAACGATTTGTGAAAACGATACGTAATACCGGTTTGCCGAAAACCTTTATGTTATTTCATAACGGCCACCTTTAAAATAAAGTTTGTGATACATAATAGGCCTGATTATCTCGGATATTATATTGGCAATATGTAAGAAAGGTGACAAAAGAAACTGTAATAAGTATAGAGGAATAACACTCTTTAGCACCAAAGGAAAATTTTTGCAAGAATAATAGAAAACAGAGTAAGGAATACAGTAGATATAAAATTGGAGGACACGCAATGTGGCTTTAGGAAAAACGTACACAAGATCTCATATTTATAATTAGACAAGCAAGTGAAAAACTAATGAATAAGAACAGGAAATGTACATATAGAAAAAGCATTCGACAGAATACGAAGAGAAGACTTATGGGAAGTACTACAGAATAGGGGAATGAATAAAAAACATCATAGGAATTATAAAAAATATGTACAATGACAAGGGATGTGTTCTAAGTCTCAACTGTACTGGACGAGGCAATAAAGAAAGCCAAGAAGAAGATGAAGAAACTAACACTGGAATACTGGAGAATGACACACACTCAGCTCACAGAACTTATGTTTGCAGATGACATAACATTGATAGAAGATACGAAAGAGAACTACCAATATAATCTTAAAGTAATAGAGGATGAACTCAAGAAAATAAACATTGGAAAGACAAAAACTATTATAATTTCAGACACAAAGAAAATACATTAAATTAATCTGAACTGGAAAGAAATTAGACAAACAATTAGACGATAGAATAGGAAAAGCGGGATAATATTCCATCTAATGAATTTTGCCTTGGTGTTCCGACAACTGTAATGTCTTTTTCTATCAAATGTTATAGCTAATGGAACACTTGTGAAGAAATTATGTTTTGCTGAAGCCAAGAATTGTGAACAGTGCCTCTGAACAACTTCTTATGCGGTGGTTCACTAGATTGCCGTCCTATATAAATCGATTACGTATTCACACAACCAAATTTTCTTGAAGCCATATTTTGTAGGTTTTCTGGGCATATAATGTAGAAATCTGCAGCGACCTTGATAACCAACAAGCTGCTCATCAATTGTGACGTTCTGATCAGGTATAATACCTATCTTACACTGTTCAATGAACAGACCCCAGATATAAGATATCATCACTAATTTGTCAGTTTCTAGACGCGTCTTTCGAGTTCTCTTATTATCGAACCTTACATATCTTGTTATTTCTTTGTATCGGTAAACTTGAATAGTTGCTCGATATATGGAATTAGCAAATACTTGGAAAAATAGTTTGCGCACAACAACGCTCCAGCTTCGTTCTACTTCTGCTCGAATAGGTAAACCGAGTAAATCAACATCTTTCCATTTCTTTGATTTGTCACGTACACTCGTTTAGCTTCTAAATTCCTCACATCAGGCATAAACAACAGCAAAGCTTTACTAGATGTAGAACTCATGTGCGTTCTTATCAAACCAAGAGGGCGAAGAATAATATTGTGTTTACGTACTCTCCTTGTTGCTGGCCGATTTGTATTCCAGTCTAAAACACTCGGAGCTATATAACGGGGTCGAGAAACTGCCGAATTGTCAGCCGTCATTCTTAGCATTTGAATAATTCTTGGAATAATTATCGCTTCCTTTTAAAATTTTCGTCAACGTTTCCATTATCTTCTGATTCTTCGTCTGCTTTACTGACACATGCTAACAGGTTCTTAAAAATCACCATCACCAAATCTAAAAGGTTTTTGTCCACTTGACGCCATTCTAACTAACACAACACTTTACAAACTGAAAGCAACTAAATGCATCTTTCTGAACAAGCGCTCATATACCATTCGGAATAGTCAAGTTGCAACCTGCAGATGCAGGCTAATACAAATCTATTCATACGTACACAAGTTGAGACGCCTACGTACAATATTTGAACGGCAAACAAGCACATAGCTGTTTAGAAACGCACTGGTACTTAGGTAGTACTTTACGAGTGCTAAAAAATCCAAATTGTGGCTACATTCGCGAATGGATTTATAGATAAAACGAGTAAGCTACTATTAATGTATTAGATTCAGATTTTATACATGTTTATTGCTATTTCAGTATGAAATTTTTTTATAGCTTAATCTTAAGCGTTGACAAAACATGCTTAGCTCCGTTGGATCGGTTTTCCACCTCCGAGTCAAGTTCTTGGTGCAGCCGGACTGTTCTGAAGAACCAGAGGGCGTCTGCGATCATTCTGAGCATCTTATTTTGAAAGATCTGGAGTTTTGGCAGCGTAGAACCATACTTGGGCTATGTAGGTCATGGAAGGACCGTTGGAAGAGGCCAGCTTCTGTGTGATGTGTGATTTTTAGAGAAGTTTTTATCTGGGATTAAGCCGAGATATTTAATCTCGTTCACTCAGGGGACGTCGTTGTTTTTTATGTGGAGGCGGCGTGTGGGGGCGATGTTTTTTTGGTAGCGGTTGCGGTGGCGCTTCTAGTGCGATTGACTTTTATTCACCAGTCGTCGTACCAGTTGTTTAGTGAGGTGAGGGCCATTTGAAGATTTCTCTCGGTTTGAGCGGGTGAGGTGGTGTTGCCAAGACGGCGGTGGTGGTCTGTGGTGAAGATGTATAAAAATGGGTATAGCGTAGATCCTTGAGAGACGCCGGCTTCTATGCCAGATGTTGTAGAACGCCTTCTCAGCATCGGTGCTCTGCTCAACGACGCGCAAGGCTTGGTGGACGGTGGAATGTTTCTTGCGAAGACCGAACTGTTCTTGGAGGATGATTTGGTTGGTGTCGACCTGTTCTTGTAATCTGATGAAAATTATTCTCTCGAATAACTTACCCAGCGTCGGAAGTAAGCTGACTGGACGGTAGTTTTGGGACATGACGTGGTCTTTTCCAGGTTTGAGGATTACTATGACATCTGCGGTTTTCTATTCACGTGGAAAGTGTCGGAGTCTTAGGCATGCGGTAAAAATCGCGGTTAAAGTGGCTATACCTTTTTTGAGAAGAAGTTTGTGGGCTTTGTTGGGAATGATGTCGTTCCGGGAGTTTTGCGCGATTTCAGATTTTTGATCCTTGATTCGATTTTCTTTGGAGAGGTGTACCTGATAGGCTCGTTTGGATTGGCCGTCGGGATGCTTCTGACTTTGCGGTGGATGGCGTTCGTGCGACGGAAGTCTTAGTCGTCTGGATGGTTTACTCTGAATTGGAGTTCGAGCGTGTCGGCGAAAGCTTTTAAGGATGTTGGTCATTTGTCACACCCTGTGGTCTTGTGCATTTAGGGACTGAAGTTTGTCGTTAAAGAAAAGATTACGATGTTGCTCGATTTGCGTACGGATTGCGGTTTTAGATGTGATCTGGTCACGAATGTGAAGTGTGAGTTGAGTGGATCCAACTTGGATTTAGTGCTTTTTGTGATGCATCTTTTGATAAGGTCTGTCGACTGCGGCTTGAAGTTGAGGGACGTTTTGTATGGCCCGAAATCTGCTAGCATCGAATTGGAAAGATGGCTACAGGATAATGTTCTTTTCGAACTGGAGATCGTCGCTTGTTGTTGTTGTAGAAGCACGGGCTGGTGGTCGGAACTGAGAGCAGAAACGGTAGTTACTTCGTGAAGTAGTCTAACGTTGATGAAAATGGCTATGTTGATAACGTCGGAAAGTTCATTGTGGGGATGGATTGTAGGTTCGTAGGGTCTGTTACAATGTATTATTTTTTTTATGTTTGATATATGTTTATATTCGATTCAGGGTAATGTTTTTATGTTTTTTCTGAACTTGTTCTTTGAAGTAATTTCTTTTTAACAAAAAGTATAAAACTTGCTTTCTTTTGTTATCTGATGCTGACATACTTTATAATTACAATTTCTCTTAATTAAGAGAATAGCAATATTAAAAGTTAGTTCATTAAAAAAAGAAGACATAGTTATTCGACGTCATATTTATTTTATATACTTAATTAAAAACATTGATTAATTGCTTTGCAAATACGTGTGGTTGTCTATCGTACTAAATAAGCACTGAGTTTGTAAATGAAGTACTTCTTCAACGTTTTAATTAAATCTCTACTTTGAGTCGGGTTATGCACAAATGAGAGAAATAAGAAGGTAAACTTGGTTTTATATTTTGTACCTTAATTTTAAATTAAGTGCTGTAAATTACACTTTATTTTTGAGGGTTTAAATGACTACAAAACATTCATGAAATAGAAGGAAAACTTTATTAAGTAGCGCGTTTACGTTTCTACTTATTGCGTCTTGATATTATTTACCGTTAGGATTCAAACACTAATTTTTATCACTCAAGTAAATAATCCTCGTTTCAAAGTTTTAACTGAATTTGTCTTTAAGTATTTAGGTGAAGCTACTGAGTAATTGACGAATGAGAGATTTTCTCGGAATTGTCTGGTCAATGGAAATCGAACACATTACTGTCAACTGCACTAAACATTACGGTTATCTATGGTTAAACGATGGACTGTTTTATGGTACAGCGTTACTAGTAACCGGGTTGAAGTTTCATGTTTTCGAAACCGATTTGACGGTTTACAGAGTTTGCTTTTTGCAACTGTGAGTGGAACTGATTTAAGTTTATTATCTAATTGTTTAAAATTTTTAATGTTTCTTACGATTTTATTGGCATTGTATTACGAATTGTAACTTTTAAGAGATTATGAAGACACCACAAAATGCTTATATTTAGACTGTTGCCGACTCTATTTTTTTACTTTCTTACGAATTAAATATTCAAGCACGTCTTCAAAAGCGCGATTATTATCTTAAAAGAGTGTCGAGACATTTAATTTTGAACCACTTAATCTAGAAAATAAATTACAAATTAAAGTTTCGGAGTTTGCTAATTTACTTGTCATAAATAACACAGTTTGAAGGCGATCCAGCTTCCATATCTATAACTTTTACTAAACAATTTTCTACATCGATAAATTCTTAATAACCCAATTTAGTTTACTCGTATGCATCCGTATTACAAATAAAAAAATATCAAACGTTTAATTTTACTTTATTTGCATTATTAACTAAACGTTTGTAGAGAATTTTATACGCCCTTATGTTATGCTGTTAACTTTATAAGCTTCATGTTTCTCTTTCGCGCTTTTTATGCTTCTCGATATTACTTTGTTAATAAATGGTTAAAATATTTTCAGTTGAGTAAAAGCGAAGTAAATAATGCTTTGTAAAAGTCCTGCTGAAAAAGCTTTGAAAGATTGAAAGTAATGTGCAATAAACCTGCCTCATTAAATGAATATTATAAAAATATAGAATCTAAATATGTACACTGTGGTTTCGTAATAGTTGTTAAAATTTAATTTGTAATTAAATTAAGTGTGTTGTTTAATACGGTAAATAAAACTAAAAAAGCGCTAATAATCTTAAAACATAAAATAGAAAAAATTGATTTTTATTGCTTAGTTTCTACACGGGTTGTTTTTTATCGTTTAAGTGTTACTTTCTTTTTGTTAATAACATTTAGTGAAGATATCCATTTTGTTTGTGAGTTATAGCTCCATCTTGCTAAAATTACGTTTGATTGTCTAAATTTTATATTTTCTAATGCAATATATATTATTAAGTAAATATCTCTATTATTTAGGTCTATAAATACTTGCACTATATTGGAAATTTTTCTTCCACTACTAACAATACCATTAGTACGTGTGTTAGTAGGTTACATATTTTCAACAGCTCCTAAATAATTTTTCAAATGTTTGTTGTATGGCCTCATGCCAAAGATAAACTAAATCAGCTCCTTCGACATCTAAACTCTGCACATGATAACATCAAATTTACTATGGAGTTAGAACATAACAGCAGTCCAACCTTTCTTGATGTACTGGTGATAAAGAAAAATAAGGGAAAATTGAAGCATTCTGTTTAATGAAGAAAACTCACACTAATAGATACTTAAACGCCAAATCTCACCAGCATCAAATACAGAAGATCACTTTTTTGCATGCTTTAGCTAAAAGAGCTAAAAAAAATCTACAAAAGCAACACTGTTGCATACGGTTTCAAAGAGATCCGAAGGGCTTAGGAAAGAGCAGTAAATCCAAAAGTTAAAGAAGATCTACCACTTCCTGCTAGCACCGCTTATTTACCATTTACCCATTGTATGGGTTCGTCAGATAAAATATGCAGAGTGCTAATGAAACATAATATGAAAACTGTCTTCACGACTAAGGGTACTCTGAAGAATTGGTTTAGATCTGCTAAAGACAAACAAGGGACTTTAAAACATGCCGGGATTTAAAAGTCTTTATTCCTGTAGATCAAGTTATATAGGACAGACAGGGCGCTCTGTTGAAGTTAGAATTACTGACCGCAAACACCGCAGAGTTATAAAATCAGCAATCGCAGAACACGTGCGGAACCAAGGAGACACACTAAACTTTGACCAAACTAAAGTGTTGGTTAGTACTCTTTTCTACTTTTCCAGACTAATCCACGAAGCTGTGGAAATAGAAAAACATCCATATCATATGAAACGGGAAGACGGTTTATAATCTTGGCTATGAGTACTACGCCTTCTAAGACAATAATCGGCTTTTTTTGAAAGATCACAAAGTTTTACTTCGTAATAACAAAGCCAGTCAAGCGTAACTACAGTATCTTTATTGTTTTGTTAGGTATAACATGACGTTTAAAGAATTACATATGTACTCAAATCATTATACAGAGTACATACATACTCCAGTTTATTTTACAAGAAAGAAACACCATACGATAAAGTACATACATAGATACCGTACAACGTAGACGTTGCAACATAATGATGTCAGCTGGTAACGTGTCATCATGTTCTTTTACGTAGAGAAGTGCTTTCTCGATTGCGCTTAATTCCTCAGTATGACTGATTTTGCTATCCCCACCTCTCGCGGTTGATGCGTCGTCACTATTTCTATTTTGGTTCACTAAATTAGCTATAGCCAGATCTGAAAGTTCATTCACGTCGTCATTCATCCGTTTTTTAGCATCTTCATCCGAGATTGCTTCTGTTACGGGAAGTTTGTGGCTTAAGGGTATTGAATCATCGTCATCAAAGTCGTCTTGGTTTTCATATGGCTCAATTGTATCATTTTTTTGGGTAATGTTTTTACAACTTTTCTTAGTGTAGATTCTTTAATATTATTCCAAGACTCGCTTAACCAGTAAATGACATTTTTGAGGTTAATTTTCTTAAGACTTTCAACAACGCTTTGATCATTTTCTAATTCTTGAAGCAATTGTTTCAACAATTTGTGGCGGTAATTACATTTGAGATTTTCTATGACCCTTTGGTCAAGGAATTGAATCAATGAGATAACGTTAGGAGACAAGAAAAGAGACCTTATGTCACCATAACCAATTCAGTTTCATCTGGGTGCGTGGGCGCATTATACAAAAATAGAAGAGCACAACATATAACTGGAACTCTCTTCTTACTTTTTTTGTAACCGGGAGCTGATTGTTCCTGCTTTGCTGCTCGAGTTTTTCTTGACAACAATTTAAAGTTGAGTTCAGTTTCATCGCAATTGTAAATTTGTTGCGGGCTGAATTGGGTTTTTTTAACAATCTCTCCCAACTTATTGATAAAAAAATTAAGTTTACTTGTGTCCGCTGACAAAATCTCGCCGGAAATCGTTAGCTGCCTTACGCCGTATCGCCTCTTCCAACGATCTAGCCAACCTTGACTTCTGCTACTGTTTTAAAACGCTGAAAAAATTCTAAAGCTTTGGATTACAACATCCGACCAGAAAACGGACTACCCTTATCTCTCATCTGCTGAAACCATATAAACAACGCCTCCGATGCTTGTTCATGGTCACTGTTTTTCATTGTTTTGCTATGTTCAATCTGTTTCCTTTTCCTCTAATCACCAACAGTCACTTTACCAACACCGAAATCATTTGCCACCTTTTTTATGGTTTTACCCCGATCTACATGTTTAATTGTATCAAGTTTTTGTTCTAAAAGAAGCACAACGCGTTTTCTTTTTGCACTCATATCGATGTTTTCAACACGCGACCGATAAATGAAACTCTCACTCTCGCACTCATTACTGACGAATGAATGCCGCCGGTAATACAACTACAATTATGTATAGTGAAAACGAATACAGAAGAAAGCGACAAGACAAAGTGGGTAGGGTGGGGTGCGTTGCAAGGTTACAAATAGCTTCGTATAGTTAGAAATTTAATCACGCAGTTTATTTGCACGTATAAACAAAAATTTACGTATGTATTTTTAGGCTTGGATAATACGGAACCTCGGTTAATCAATGCTCGGTAAACCGAGTTTCTACTGTATAACTTTTTTCTTCAGTGACATTCACCACTCCGAAGATGCAATGTTTTGCGAAACGTTGTTGTTTGGGTTCACGAACAACAATACGGCAAAGGCCAAGTTCTATTTCTTATTTTGGCTCTCAAAGAGAGATTAGGACCAAGCCTAGAAAGTCTAGGTGTTCAACTACGACGCGGTCTAAGTGAAAAGTCGCTTATAATCGTAACAAGATGTTATTCTTATATTTTTTTCTTGAAATTGGTCTTTGTTATCGTAATTTGTATTTTTTAAATGGCTTTTTTGAATACCTCAGTGCTATCCTCGTAATTTTTTTTATGCACCTTTCTTGATTTATATATTTTTGTTGCATAATCTGGTATAGTTTTAGTTTTATGTTTTTATGTTTATTCCTTCTTCAGTTTGAACAATTGGCTATAGGTTTCGCTTATTCTGTTGTGACCATAATTCTTTGTGACTAGCAAATGTTTTATAGTGGTGCTGGCTTTTGTTACGTTTATGTAATGAATAAAGTATAGATTCGGTTAGTTGAATGTTTCCGATGCAGTTGATGCGACATCCAAATATGGCTTTTGACCATCCCAAGTTTTCATAAATGTTCTAAAACGGTCTTCTTTTACCTATCTGTGGGTATAGGCTTTTTCTCTCTTATCGGTTTACTTCTCGTATTCTTCATGTTAGACCCGCTGTTCTTTTGATGTCATCTGCCCATTTGTGCTGTGGTCTTTATCGCTTTCTTTTGGCCATCCACGGGCGCCATTGTTTGATTTAAGCGTTCCATCTAGTATTCACTCGTCTTGTGTTATGTCTAGTGATTCTCCATTTAAGTGATGCTACTTGTTTTCTTATACCTGTTACTTTTGTTTTGGATCTGATTCATGTGTTGGTTTTTCGGTATCGGCATTTGTTTTATTATTGCTCGTTGGGTTTTCGCTATATTGTTGAAAATTCTTCTGCGTTAGTGTTCAACCTTGAGCGCCGTAGGTAAGGACTGACAGAATGCGCTCTTTCAATACCTTAGTTCTCAGATATTGGGGTATGCTCTCGTTTCTGATTATAAAGCTTAGTTTGCCGAATGGGGTTCATCTTAGTCTCATCTTTCTAATGATCTCTATCGTTTAGTTTTGCTAGTTTGGTTTTACCAGTTGCCTAAGGTACCTGTATCGACACTAATATTTAATATCTGACCAGTTTTATGTATTGTCAAAAATATAGGTTTCTATCAATCTTAATTTTGATTTTGACACCAAAAATGTTTTTTTTAATCTGCGGAACTACTTTGTGCACGTTAAATTATCTATAGCAGTGGCTCTACGCATATTATATAGTTATGCTTGCCATGCGATTTACTCTTTTCGGTAGTATAAAGAGCCAGAGAACATGGTCTATATTTTGCTCAGTGTTTGCTATCTTTTCAACCCAGATTTAGCGCCCCTAGTAATTTTTGTACATGCGAGTAGTCGCCAGATATTTTATTTAGGGTCGTATTTAGAATCTATTGCGATACTTCAAGGGTGCTATTCTTAAAGACTTGATTAAGTTTCTTATTGCTTTTTTGTAAGGATGTTATGTTTAAAAGTTTTTTGATGGTTGTTTTTGAGTTTACAGTGATCTGTTCATTGCGGATCTATTTAAAGCCACGCTCACTTAAGTTGGTTTTTTTATGCCAGTTTTCGACACTTTCATCTTCACAGGTTACAACATAGGTTTTGATAACGCTTCGGTGATTGCAAAATCTTAATTTTTCTCCAATGGAAAATTCCGAGAGGGCATAGAAATCATCAGAGACCCAAATCGTGAACAGGGTTATGTACTATCCCCTCTTTGATTCCCGGTTGTTACTTGTTTATTCAAGATGCGCGTAATCTAATTAGAGTCGCGCTCAACCAACTGCAACGATACTTCTTCTTTAAATACGGAGACTAATTCTTCTTAAACTACTTCTATGGGTTGTTTCACCAGTTGATTATCTAACTCCGTAGTGGATCTTTGTTAGATTGCTGTTTGCTTCTTCAAGTCGAGTTTTTTGTTACTTTTTTAGAAGTTGACAATCTGGCTTGGTTCAGAAGTTAATTACCTAACTCTTTCAAGGTTTTTAGTTAGATGTCGGTTGGTTGTTTGAGTTCTTCGATTTCATTCACGCCCTGATGAACCTGCTTACGAAAGAGAACGAAACGTTAGCAACATCGGTTACAACATTAACACCGTCTAAACCCGAAAAGCTTTTTTATCTTTTTTTATTCAAGAGGTGGCTCGTGTAGCGTCCCCGCACTGCGATCTCCTTGATCTTTTTGTGCATCTCTAATTTCTAATCTGTTTTGTCTATGAAGTCTAGAAGCTTATTTCAAGGGGCGTTTTTCAACTCGTAATTGGTTAGCCTTGGTTTGCCAAGATTGTTGTGCGTTGCGTTTGGTATGCTTCGCATTTACACAGCAAATGCTGCGTAGTCTTGTCGTTCTCCAAGCATATGCTTATGTTTGTTTAGACCACAGTGTTCTGTTATTAGTCTTGTGAGTTTTCTTAACTTTTGTCGACTCATGCCAGATATTGCAGTTTGAGTCTTTAATTACGGTTCTGTAAGGAAGAGTTTGTTCCCTGTTCCAGCAGTTTTTCCATAGTTTATGTTGTGCTGCTAGTATTTGTTTTCCGATATCGTAGGAGATTCTGAAGCCTAGCTTAGGTCCGACAATGTTTTTGTTGTCCCTTTTTTAGCTAATGCGTCTGCACTTAGGATTCCGTGTACATCCTGGTCTCGAGTTGCCAAAGTTTCCAGACTGTTTATGCATGCCATAATCAGGTTGGATTTTATTACTGGCGATCTTTGCGTCTTAGTTCTGCTTGACTGTCGTACATGATCGATATTGGACTGTTTATGTATGATCTGGAGTCGTTAATGTTTCTGACACACCAGTCTATAGCAACAACTTCGGCTGGAAACTATCTTTTCCTTAAGATGTGATAATCTTTTGTGAAGTCGGATCTCATAGTTAAGGTTGTTTCTTCAAGCAGCACGTTGTATGTATCATATTAGTATATCCCGGTAGTTGAGGTGTGTTTATGTTTTTGCAGTCTGTATGCTGCTTCTCTTGCTTTCATCATTACAACGAGGCGTAGTGGTGGAAGTGAAAGCAGTGCTTTCGTGCCTACTGTGGTTGTAGTTCATCGCTCTTGTCATCAGCAGACATACCATTTTTTGTATTTTGGTTAGTTTGAGGGGTTGGTTCTCTCGCCCTATACAAACGCACCGTAGTGATGATTTGGTACTTCGTCACCACAGTATATAATAATTTGGTCATTGTGGGTTTTAATATCCTTGGGTTTTAATCTCTATATGTCACCGAAGAGTGATCCCTAGATATTGGGTTTTGGTAAGTTGTATATTATTTTCCTGCTTGATTGAACTTAACACGATTTTTTTTTAATTCACAGTATGTTTCAAGTCCACGTTTGTTACTATTGTGTTGTATTTGTTCTTGTGTTTAATTAATTTATTTTCAATGTTAATTTATTTGTATGGTTGTCTTCATAGTGCAGTCCGAGACACACCACTTTTCTAAGTCTATAAATAGGCCTGAAGAAGTGAGCACTTAGCTGCACGAAACGTTGCTTTATATAGACACTTAAAGTGTTTTGATGCCCCTCCATAAGAAATCGTGTTGATATTGGGTTTTGTTTGTCATTGACAGCGTGGTTCCGTAGGGAACGATTGCCGTTTCCCTGATAGTTCCTCTTTTTTACACAACTTTTTGACAGTGTTTAGTGAACTTTGCATTATGTTGGATACAGTTGCCTCAAATTTCTCGTTTGTAATGATGGTGAGATCGTCGGCGTATCCTAAACCAAATACTCCTCCGTCTTCTGGTTCTTGTAGTACGCCGTCTATGACGATGCACCACATCAGGGGCGACAGTACCTCCCCTTGTGGATATCCAGCAGCCTTCTACAGTTCTACTGTACAAAGTAGCTGTTATCGTCTGATTCCTGGGCATTTAGTTGGCACAGTTTCGCACTAAAGATATGATGCCTTTTCTCTCTATTGTCTTTGCAATGGAGATGAAGGCAGTATTGTTAAATACTAATTTAATATCTAGAAAAGCACCCAATGCAATTTCATTGTATTGGATTGCATTTACGCATCTGCATCTAATAAATTGCTAGCCTGCAAAATTTTTAGGATTAGTATGCATACTGGTTTTGGTGCAGAGGCGAAGTCTTTAGTGCCCCGTCCCGAATGTATCTGCAGACTACTTTTACAAGTAGTTTTAAAATAAAGGAAGTCAAGCTGATCGGTCTGTAGCATTTTGTCTGGACATGCATAGGTCTCTAGTCAGCTGTTTGGTATATGCAAAAGTGGCTTTGAGAATCTCATATTGCATTTCGCAAAGCAGCTAATTCTTTTTGCAACATGATGGGATAAATAAACGTTCTTATCTTAATATAGACTTCGGCTGTAGAAGTTTCTGTTTCATGGCTGTTTGATCTGTTCTCTGCAAATATTATTTACCCATGTCGCCGTTCCGCTTATTATAAATCCGAGTTTTTGTCTAAGTATATAAATGACTATAGATGGAAACGTGGTATGCTGATTTTATACCCGCACAATTCAAATAAACAAACCGCGGGCTAAAATCACAACGTATAATCACCGTAAGGTAACAATGCCAATGCAAATGTGAATTTGGCAGCAGGGTGAACCACTGGACGACTGTTTTGCCTTTTTGGGGCTCTTCAGCAGTGGAAGAACATTCTACTGTACCATAAATGCATTGACAGTCCTATAGCTTTATATTAATAAATTATATGATTAACATGAGTGAAATACGATGGCATAGTTATCTCATAGTATACATTTACTGTGCATGAATAATAGTATGTAAATTGCTATAATAAATTTTGAATAAGTTTCAAGTGTTGTTTTAGAAGATTTGGTTTTGATTGGATTTATATATTAATGAAATTCCGTGTTATTTTCCTGCTTTTATCTTTTTTTAATGGCCTGCAATTTTCGTCTAGTTATTTACTTCTAGATCTTTCAAACGTTTTTTCTCGCTTCTAACGTTTTCTTTGTTTTTTTAATTATAGTCGACTCTTCATTGGTTCTGCTTCACGTTTCTTCTATTTTTTGTTCACAGTATGGTATTCTAAGAATTGTTCTTTTCCAATTTCTTCATTTTTGTTTAATATCCATGGCTCACTTGTGTAAGTAATCACCAGTCTTGATTTTGTTTTTTATGGCACTGTCTTCTAATTTTTAGTTTCTCTAGTTAGTAGTAACTAGTTCAGAAGCTAAATTTTTACTTGCACTTTTAAAATTTCGTTTATGCATGTTCTACCTATTTTTATATTCTATGGTTAGTCTGTATATTCAGCCGGAACCGCTTTTTAGCAAGTTTTCGTTTTAAAGAGGTTTTTATTTCTTAATGTAGTAGTACTGTTGTTGCATCAGTTGTATTTGTTTAAGATGTTTTATACAGTGCTCGCGAGGGATTATCTTTTCTTGTTGAATTTACTTGATAATTTTTAATTTATTAGGTATATGAGTGTTACGAAAAAGAAATGTAGATTTTTGTGATGTCCTTAAAACCTACAGATCAGGGTATATATAACCGATCTATTACTTTCACAGTGTTTTATCTCATCTTTTTGGCGGTTCTGTTAACTCTTTAGTCTGGGTCTTTTTTTATTCTCTCGCAATAGGCGCGTCTGATTTTTATGCAATTTTTGACTGTTCTTTCTACAAAATGATACGGTTGAAACATATTTGTGGTTTTAGGGACGGATTCATGTATCAGCTTTATGTAGTAGTCTTATTTTAATTTGCTGGTGGCAGTTTTATATCATTAAAGACAGTCTGTAGGTATACATAATCCCGTAGAATCTAATATATACATATTTTTATATATTTACAAAACAAGGATACTTAGCACAATTTTTTTTAAAACCTAATGATAATATTTTCACTTGCCTGACACTCTTTTAGGTGTAATAAAACACCGTCGCCATTATAAATTTGTTTAGAAAATAAAGTACAAGCTTCATTGCCATACATTAAAAAGTAATTGGACTACACCGCTGTAATCAGAAGCGGGTGCTTAAAAAAAACGTTATTAATATGCTAATTTTCCACTTAAAACAAATATAAAATTTACACAGTTTTTGTCTTAAGGTTTACAAAAAGCGCCCACAATTATTAATTAAGGACATGAATTCTTTCAAATTTGTTTTTATTATTAGCATAAACGCTCATTATCTAAAGTAGAATTAAGACCACGTTAAAGACGAGTTATTTTTAGATACGTGAGATCATTTATTTTACAAAAAAAAGGATAAATCCTTGAGAAGTGAGAAAGTGATTGAACTTTTGGTTAAGAAATATAAATCAGTTCAATACTTTTGACACTACGTTATACTTAAAAAGGACTTTTTTTATCCTAAGAGCTTGCGCCTAACGCCATCAAGCTTTTACTCGTACAGTAGTTGGTTGTTTATTGTGTTTTGTGACCCGCTGTGACTGCTAGGAGTTTAGATTCGAAGGCATTCACCACAGTGACTCAGTCGTGCGCTGGCGTTTGTTGTAGAAGGGTCTACAATTAATGTCATCATTATCGACGTTGCTGATTCATTTATTGTTAAATCGACTCTGTGGTTTTCGTCAGAAATAATTGTGGTTTAAGCTTGTGTTTATTACTAATAACGTGTGCACTTGTTTTGGCGTACATTGTGTAATTAAGTACAAGAAGCAGCTGCAGTGTTATATGATTTAACCCCAATTAGTGTTGCCTTCTTTTCTATTATTAAAATATGTACTGCTTGAGTTTGTTTACTTTCCGGAATTATTAAGAACGCGGCAGTTATAGCTAGTGCGACAAGCTCATTACTATTAATTCAACTAATGGATTTTACTAATAGTACGATAATGGTGATGTCATACTTTCACTAACTTTGTAAATTCAGTTTGTGAATTTGGACGGTGTCGATTTGTTTAACCAAAACTTCGAAAGGTGAGTTCTCTAAATCAAACTTTAACTAAACAAACTGGGCTTGAGAAGGTGTCTGTCTATCACAGATGTAAGAATGCTTAATTTAAAAATAAGTAATTTTTTTTTCCTTAAAGATTTATTAGTCTGTCGATGTTAAAACAGGTGCAGCAAACACAAGAACGGCTTTATATACAAATGTATTAAATTTCATAAGTCGAATATAGGCGAGTTTCCCTTAAACTTTGTTAATCGTCTGTGACGAAAAGTTACCCTAAGATTTGTTATTTCGAATTATTCTTGAATGTGAATTCTTATGTGCAAGTAATTTTTGTGTTGTGCTGTTTATTTGAATTTATAATTTACATATATTAGAAAATTAAGGTGAGTTTCACTGAGCATGCTTTTCCATATAATCTTTGCTTGATTAATTCGTTAAATTTGTTAATTTTGTAATGATATGTTTCTGTCTTGCCGTTTGTTGAAAGTTGTCAACTATTATTAATATCTGGAGCGGGCACCTTGCGCGTTTTCTCCCCTGGTGTCATTGCACGTCTCAGTATTAATAATCCTGTATCTGGAGCGGATACTTCGCGCGTTTTCTCCCTTAGTATCATTGCACGTCTCAGTACAGGTGTATGTATTGTTGGAGGTGATCACCTAGAAGTTGCGTTGACAAATTGAGTTATGTATGTACATGGTGCATCAATTATTAGTATTTGGAGCGGACACTCTGCGCGTTTTCTCCCTTAGTGTCATTGCACGTCTCAGTGCTAATAATTTACTTGTAGCTGGAGCGGATCCTTCGCGCGTTTTCTCCTTAGTATCATTGCACGTCTCAGTGCAGGTGTGTGATAAGATGGCCATGGTACAATTATAGTTAGTAGCTGGAGCAGACACTCTGCGCGTATTTCCTTAGTGTCATTGCACGACTCAGTGCTAAGCTGTATGATGTTGAGTGCGCTTTGGATGGGTATTATGCGCGTTTTCTCCTTAATATCCGCACCATATCCAAAGTAGGTACTGCAAAAGAGTTGTAGGCAGTGCCGGGACCGAAATATTTAAGCGCTAGTTGAACTAGTTGATAATGAGATGTGATTAGATAAAATGTTAAATGTTGGGATGATAATTATTATAATAATTTAGCACAAAGATTGTGTTGGATCAAAGAGTGCTCAGAGTGGTTTTTTTTGTATTCCAGGTAACCGTTCAAGGGCCATCCTCAGCTCGATACGCCTACCCACCCAAACGCAAAAACCTATTTATTAATTTCGTCGTTAATATATTTTTTTTTACT
This sequence comes from Aquatica leii, assembly GCA_035610365.1. NCBI lineage: Eukaryota > Metazoa > Arthropoda > Insecta > Coleoptera > Lampyridae > Aquatica > Aquatica leii. The sequence goes on from CM069435.1 coordinate 19,956,496, forward strand.
TTTATTAGCATATGTTTTAATTAATCAGTTTCTTTTAATCTATTTTATATTAAATTTAAATAGAAATTTTGCAAATTTCCGAATTTATTTTATTGTTTAGATTGCTCGACATACCGATTGACCTTTAAGTCTTACAAGAAAAATTTTTCAGAAGAGGGATTTAACAGGCGATATCTGAGTTGTGGATGGTCATAATTTTTTTTTGTAATTGTAACATTGTTTTTTTTCTCAAAAGTTAATTAATACAACTCTCAACTATGAGCCGTAAGCGAGCGCGAGACGCTACTCCATCTGATAAAGGCATTGATATTATAAAACAGTGAACAAACTGATGCTCTGACTAGATTAACCGAAGTTATGTCTGATATTCTTAAGAATTCAGGTAGTAGACGAGAATCAACTACGGTTCGAGACGATGTGATTTCTATATTTGATTCGGAAGATAGAAACCAAGAAATAACAGCTTGGTGTCAAAAGGTCGATAGATTAAAACTTATTTTTAGATGGTCTGAAGAGGCTACAATTTATTTTGCACTGGGAAGATTAAGTGGTTTAGCAGAGAGTAAAAAGGCCTAACCTCAGTAAAATTGACTTGAGAAGAATGGAAAAATAAATTGCAAGAAGCTCTCCCGTATACAAAAGATTTTTGCGAATTATTAAACGAAATGCAACGTCGTCGCAAACGTCCTGATGAGACTTACACTAAATATTATTATGAAAAATGTGTTTTACTCAACAGTTGCAAAATTCAAGGGACTGATGCGGTGTCGTGTCTTATCGGTGGAATTGATGACAACGTAGTAAAAACAGGTGCTCGAGCTGGAAAACATCAGACGCCGGAATCTTTACACGAGTTTTTAAATACGGTTAGTACTTCTAATGTACCACACACAAATTATAAAGTTGAATTTGGAAAAATCCACAAACACTAGCGCCGTTTTACTAAAATTGCTGACAATCGGGCACGTTTCCGAAAAACAGACAACTGTAAAAAGAGCGGTCATATTGCTAAAGCATGTACAACTACCTTCAGGGCAGGAGAAAGATGCAATTACTGCCGTTGTGAAAGACACATCGAAGCTAATTGTTATCGGAAGAAACGGGATAACTCCAAGCAAATGGCATGACTAAATGAGACAAGCAATCTATTAAATAATAAGTATTACAAAAACATTTTAGTTAACAGTTATTTATTTTAAGGGCATATATAGACCTAGGTAGCTCTTGTACTACTATAAGGTTTAGTAATATTAAATAATTACGAATTTTATACAATAGTCAAGACAATTGCGTACTGCAAGGGTATGGTGATGGTGAACTATTTTGGGATCGGTACAACTAAATTTAAAAGGAAATGAGGTAGAAGCAAAGGTCAACGTTTGCGTGGTTCGAGATTCTCTTCAAGACGTTCCAATTCTAATCGGTAGAAATTTTACAGAATTGCCAAAGGTGTTGATAAAGGACTATTAAAATTTGTTAAAACAGGTACAGAACTTATACAGGATATAGAAGTTGAACCTCCAATAAGTAAAGTTGTATTACGGGTGCGTAAAGAAACAACCGTCCCACATGACCATTTAGCTAATGTTCAAGTTTATTGCAAAGATTATAAAGGTGATTTGTTCGTTGAAGCAAGGGTATGTTTGAAAGAGGGACAAGAATACTTGTTGCCAAATACAGTCTTACGTGTTTCAACAGATGGTGTTATTGCAATACCTTGCATAAATCTTGCCGATGGTAATTTAAATTTTCATCAAGATACTATATTTGCCAGAGCATGGCCATGTGTTAAACAAAGGAACGACTGAATACCAAAGAGTGTGTATGTTTTCCATTAAAGATTCCACTTTTTCTCCTCTGCCTGAAAATAAAATTAAAATTGGTCCCGTAAGCAACGATGACAAAAGAAAATTACTAAGGATTCTGAACGAATATAGAGATTGTTTTGCACTAAATGCGACAGAACTAGGTTGCGCTAAATCGACAGAAATGCAAATTCGTATTAAAGAAGACCAACCATTTTCTTACAAACCATATAGAATGGCTAGACCTGAACAAGACGCAGTCAAAAGCATTATTGAAGAACTACTTACCAATAACATTATCCGAGAGTCTGATTCAGATTACTGTTCACCGGTGCTTTTAGTTAAGAAAAAGAACGGCGAAAATCGAATGTGCATTGACTACAGAAAACTGAATAGTATGACAATAAAAGATAATCATCCTCTACCCAGAATAGATGATCAGATTGATCGACTTCAAGGTGGTGTTTATTTTACGAGCTTGGATCTTAAATCTGGCTACCACCAAATTCCAATATCAGAATCATCGAAACGGTATACAGCATTTGTTACACCGTTGGGACAGTATGAGTACAATAGAATGCCTTTTGGATTAACCAATGCTCCACGAATTTTTCAAAAGTTCATGAATCGAATACTGCGATCCGCCAATGATTTTGCTGCCGTTTACCTTGACGACGTTTTGTTACATGCTCGCACAATAGAAGACGCGTTACTCAACTTAAAGAAAATTCTACATTTATTTCGTGAAGAAGGGTTGACATTAAACTTAAAAAAATGTGCTTTTTTGATGGACTCTATAACATTTTTGGGTTTTGAAGTTGGACACAGTCAGGTTCGACCAGGAGAAGATAAAATTAATGCTGTTAGGCAATTTCCAACTCCACAATCAGTACATCAAATTAGACAGTTTCTTGGGCTTACGGGCTACTTTCGCCATTTTGTTCCTAATTACGCATTAATAGCAAAGCCACTTACCACTTTAACAAAAAAGACAGTTTCTTGAAATGGGACGAACACGAAGAAGTAGCGTTTCGGCAACTTCAAGCGCAGCTAATAAATAGACCAACTTTAGTATTATTATTTAATCCTACTTTAACCACGGAAGTTCATACTGATGCTAGTATGATTGGACTAGCTGGCATACTGTTGCAATTACAAACAGACCAGCGTTTTCATCCAGTAAGCTTACTACAGTCGTCAAACAATTGGAAGTGAAGTAAAATATCATTCATACGAGCTGGAAACTCTAGCTGTAGTGGAAAGTTTGAAGAAATTCCGAAGTTACTTATTAGGCATAAGTTTTACCGTTGTTACCGATTGTAATTCACTTAAAGCAACCAGTGAGAAAAAGCAATTAATACCACGAATTGCCAGGTGGTGGCTTCAATTGCAAGAGTACACTTTTGATGTTAAGTACCGTCCAGGCAAACTGAATGAAACACGTAGACGCCCTAAGTCGAAATCCAAGTACCACCAACAATGCTCAAAACATATTGCATATTCAACAAGCTGATTGGGTTTGTCCGGTCAGTTAACGGATCAAAGATTGCTGATATCAGACAGGTATTAATGAAACCTCCAGAAACCGACAACGAGCATCATGTGTATAAAAATTATGCTTTACGCCAGGGTCGTGTTTATAGAACAACGGCACGTGGATTGCAGTGGGTAGTACCAAAGGGCATGCGACATCACGTGGTACGCGCTGCTCACGATGACTTTGGTCATTTTGCTTTGGAAAAAACTTTATATCGTTTATGCGAGAATTATTGGTTTCCAAAAATGCGGCCTTACGTAGAAAAAGTATATTTGTGTTGTATACAGTGCCTTTATAATAAACGAAAGTCTGGGAAAAACAAGGAGTTCTTCATTCATTACAAAGACCAAAAGAACCACCCAGTACACTTCACTTAGATCATCTAGGACCTTTTCCAAAAAGTAAGAAGGGAAATAAATATCTAATCATGGGAATTGACGCATTCACTAAATTTGCTTTCTTAAAAGCTGTAAAGTCTAATAACACAAAACATGTTTGTGAATATGCTAAAGACATTTGTGCCACTTATGGAACCCCACAGACCATCATCACTGACCAAAGGAAGCTGTTTTACCTCTAAAAATTTCAAACGATTTTGTTCTCAAAATAACATCAAACATGTTCTTAACGCTGTTGCAACACCTCGAGCCAACGGACAGGTTGAACGTCTAAACCGAACGTTGCTGGGTGCTCTTCTTTCTTCTACACTAGAAGAAGAACTTTGGGACGAAAATGTACGAACCGTCCAATTTGCAATAAATAATGTAGTCCACAAATCAACAGGAAAAACTCCGAGTCAACTCCTGTTAGGGTACTCGCCAAGAGGTGGCAGTGATAGTGTATTGACAGATGAAGTCAAACAAATACCTACTATTATCCAAAACTTGTCAGACATAAGACGTGAAGCTGCGGAAAAAAACGTAGCTGCTCAACAAAAGCAAAAACATTTCTATGACCGTAAACGAAAAAAACCAAAACAGTACAAAATTGGAGATTTGGTACTAATATTAAAAAAATCAGCCTTCGACAGGATCAAGTCGTAAACTAGCGCCACCATATAGTGGTCCAATGGTTGTCAAAACAGTATTGCCCAACGACCGGTACATTATAAACGACATGGCTGGGTCACATCGCCGTAATAGAAAGCCGGCTTACGAGAAGGTTGTTGCAGTCGATCGTATGCGCCCTTGGATACCAGTTGGAGGTGTATCATCAGGAGAATCGGAGGAAAGTAGTGATGAAGAAGGAGTTGTACTTTCCGATCCCGATGAGCCAGACATTAGTCACCGCGAGGCGCGGTGAATGCAGGATGGCCGAATGTAAGAATGCTTAATTTAAAAATAAGTAATTTTTTTTTCCTTAAAGATTTATTAGTCTGTCGATGTTAAAACAGGTGCAGCAAACACAAGAACGGCTTTATATACAAATGTATTAAATTTCATAAGTCGAATATAGGCGAGTTTCCCTTAAACTTTGTTAATCGTCTGTGACGAAAAGTTACCCTAAGATTTGTTATTTCGAATTATTCTTGAATGTGAATTCTTATGTGCAAGTAATTCTGTGTTGTGCTGTTTATTTGAATTTATAATTTACATATATTAGAAAATTAAGGTGAGTTTCACTGAGCATGCTTTTCCATATAATCTTTGCTTGATTAATTCGTTAAATTTGTTAATTTTGTAATGATATGTTTCTGTCTTGCCGTTTGTTGAAAGTTGTCAACTATTATTAATATCTGGAGCGGGCACCTTGCGCGTTTTCTCCCCTGGTGTCATTGCACGTCTCAGTATTAATAATCCTGTATCTGGAGCGGATACTTCGCGCGTTTTCTCCCTTAGTATCATTGCACGTCTCAGTACAGGTGTATGTATTGTTGGAGGTGATCACCTAGAAGTTGCGTTGACAAATTGAGTTATGTATGTACATGGTGCATCAATTATTAGTATTTGGAGCGGACACTCTGCGCGTTTTCTCCCTTAGTGTCATTGCACGTCTCAGTGCTAATAATTTACCTGTAGCTGGAGCGGATACTTCGCGCGTTTTCTCCCTTAGTATCATTGCACGTCTCAGTGCAGGTGTGTGATAAGATGGCCATGGTACAATTATAGTTAGTAGCTGGAGCAGACACTCTGCGCGTATTTCCCTTAGTGTCATTGCACGACTCAGTGCTAAGCTGTATGATGTTGAGTGCGCTTTGGATGGGTATTATGCGCGTTTTCTCCCTTAATATCCGCACCATATCCAAAGTAGGTACTGCAAAAGAGTTGTAGGCAGTGCCGGGACCGAAATATTTAAGCGCTAGTTGAACTAGTTGATAATGAAATGTGATTAGATAAAATGTTAAATGTTGGGATGATAATTATTATAATAATTTAGCACAAAGATTGTGTTGGATCAAAGAGTGCTCAGAGTGGTTTTTTTTTGTATTCCAGGTAACCGTTCAAGGGCCATCCTCAGCTCGATACGCCTACCCCCCCAAACACAAAAACCTATTAATTAATTTCGTTATTAAGATATTTTTTTTTACTTTTATTAGCATATGTTTTAATTAATTAGTTCATTTTAATCTACTTTATATTAAGTTTAAATAGAAGTTTTGCAAATTTCCGAATTTATTTTATTGTTTTGATTGCTCGACATCCTGATTGAACTTTGAGTCTTACACAGATCCCCTTCGTATTTTATTGCTCATATTGAGGAAAGTTTTGCTGCTAAGTGTGGCTTTGTAATATGAAAACAAAAATTAGAGAAGGCAGGTACAAATGGCGTTTATACAAAATGCTCGATAAAATCGAAATTGCTTACAGATAATTTGAGGATAAGATAATTTTTTTAAATGTAATTACGCGTTTTGTATTATTATACTGATACCTGATTTAAATAGACCATCATTTAACTGTGACAATGTAAAGATTACATTTTAGTCGTTAGCATTGTACTCTTTTCTAAAGAGGCATTTAGGCTTAGCTTGGATTTTCGTGTTTTTGTTTGACATTCGTTTTAACGTTTTAAACGAAACGATAACTTTTGTATTTTCTAAAGGATTCACTTACTTTTCAATTATACTTTTCTGCGTTTATTATTTTCAAAATCCGATGCTATTAAGTGTCAGCTAGAAAGCGAGAGTAAAGACAAACAAAAGCGTTACATAGATTGCACGTTAAATTCAAATCATTTATTTTCAAATACTTAGTGCGGGTTATTTAATTGTTTAAATTTATGTTGCGTTGTTTCAAAAAGAAAATAAATGTATTTTTGACTATAAAACATTCAAAATTTTTAAAATTATTACCACAACCATACGATATCTTTCATCAAGTTTACGAATTTGGTGACGTTGCCTTACGACGAGAAAAATTTCGAACATGTTGATTCGACGTCTTAAATAAACAAAATAAAAATTGATTCATAATCAGATGGATTGATGTCGAAGTATGCACCGGATTATAAATTATAATCCGACACTTGCTTTTTCCTGAGAGAACAGACAGCAATCAGACTGAGCTTCATATGCTTGAGGTTATTCCCAAATCCACGTTTGTCGTCGGCACTTTTAATTTTCAGTTCAAGATTAGTCTCAATATGATTTTCTTCCACACGCTGCAGCTGCTCAGATTCTTACTCATCAACTTTTCTGAAAGCAGTGGATCTTTTCTTCTAATCGTAAGAAATGCTGCAGTCTGCCGAACATGATCTTCTTGACAAGGAATCACTGTTACGATAAATATTTCCAGCACAATATTTTGTGTCGTAGTCATAGTATCTTGTCTCTTATCTTTCCGGGTTACATAACCAAACAGTCAATTCTATGTGACGTGGTTCGTTCTTAGCAAAAATTTGTGTTTATACGAAGTATTTGTAAAAATGTTTCATGGACTTGACAAGTTCTTATCTAGCCCATTCATCTGCGGACTAAACAAAACCTAAATACGCGATGAGCTTTTCTTATCCATCTTAGACTGCACTTATGACCAGATTATTTGCGTCCGTATCCAACACGAATTTTTCATCTTAGATAAATTAAAATCAGTAAAGTAACTAGGACCTATTTTAATCAACGAATAGCGTTTTCAAGTTTCTAAATCATCCAAATTCTGTTTTTCTTCAGCTACTTTGGTCGATACTTCGGAAATATGTATTGGCAAATCTGGGTACAAATCGTCGGTAGTAGGTGCACAACCTAAGGAAATCTTCAAATTGTTGTTTGTCAACTGTTTTTGAACTACTCAAATCTTGCTAAGATTATTGCTAGATTAGACCGTCTTCCGGGTTTGTACCGTCTCATTGTTGTAACCGAAGTTGCCAACGTTTTGCCCACGCCCTCCTGAAACTAAACAGCGGCTTAGCACCTCGTCTATACGCCCAAAGTTCACAAACAAGGTATTCCTTTTCGACCCATCATCAGTACTATCCAATCTCCTACCTACAAGCTAGCCAAGTTCTTGTCCAACATTCTTTGTGAGTTTACAGGCAAAATCTCTTCTCACATCCTCAACTCTCAGCATTTTATTCAACGTTTAGAAACTATAAAACTTCAACCCCAAGATCTTCTTGTGAGCTTTGATGTTACTTCACTTTTTACTAAAATTCCTATTAAAGATTCGCTTATTATCATCGAACAGATTCTGTCTCAACATGGCAAGGACTTGAGTTTGGTTCCTCTTATTGATAAGTGTTTATCCTCCACTTACTTCCAATTTGATAACAAGTTTTACGAACAGGTTTCTGGTGTTGCTATGGGTTCTCCTCTATCACCTGTTACAGCTAACATTTTTATGGAATCCTTAGAAACGGTTGCTTTGGAATAATCAATATTAAAACATAAAATTTGGTTTAGGTATGTTGACGACCCGTTTATTGTTTGGTCTCATGGTCATCTTGAATTGTCTAAGTTTCTTGATCATCTTAACAATCAACACTTAGATATCAAATTTACTGTGGAAATCGAAGGTAATGGTTCTCTCCCATTTCTCGAGGTTTTTGTGACTCGTAAGCCCGATGGAGTTCTGGGCCATTCTGTTTATCGCAAACCTATCCATACGGACAGATACCTTCATGCTTCGTCTTATCATCATCCTGCACAGAAACGTTCTGTTATTGAATCTTTGATTCTTCGGGCTTTCTCTATTTGCCAACCTGAGAATCTAGACTCGAAACTCCGTCATCTTACTAGAACCTTAATGAACAATGGTTATATGAAGCGAGATATTCATACAGTTATGAATCGTCGTCTACATCCACGTACTCGATTACATAAGGACATCTCTACTCCCAAATCCAATCCGAAGTTGGCTTTTTTACCCTACATTCACAAGGTTACGAATCAAATAGGGAAACTTCTTCGTAAGAATGGTATTAAACTCATATTCAACTCGACAGGCAAAATCTCTCAGATTCTTCCTTCTCCCAAGGACAAATTTCCTACACTTTCATCTCAAGGTGTATACCAAATTTTTTGTTCATGTGGTTTAGTCTACATTGGCAAAACCGGTCGTTCCGTCATTACTTGCATTTCAGAACATGATCGTTGTATAAGTAAAAGCCATATTTCTAACTCTGCGGTTGCTGAACATCATTTTAGAACAGGTCACAAGATATATTTTTATAACGTTTCGGTGATTGCCAAATCTCAATACTTTTTCAACAGGAAATTCCGAGAGAGCATAGAAATTATCAAACGACCCAATAACTTCAATCGTGATCATGGTTTTGAGCTATCCTCTCTTTGGTCCCCTGGCATTAATCCTTTATCGAAAACACGCCCCCTTTCAACCGCAACCCAATCAGAGTCGTGCTTAACCAGCTGTGAAGATTTCATATTTTTTATTTATTTGCATATTAGTAAAAAAATTTGGAAAAAGGTAGATTTCTCATTGGACTGATATTATATAAGAAATTAAAATATCCTTTCCCGTTTTCTCAACAAACAAGATGCACATCGTCGCCGTGGAAGCCTTCGCTATTACCCAAATGATTGATTAAATCGGGTTTTACTTCATCTCTGAATATAACTTGTTCAAGATGTTGCACATTCAACTTAAAATTGTAAGAAATCTTCAAACGACTTTCCAACTACCATAATTACGTCGTCCAGATAAACAAACCACGTTTCCAAAACAGTCTTTGTAAGCTACTCTACATCAAACGTAGAACACAACAGAAGCGTGGCCTAGGCTAAAAGCTATACTGGTAATCTTCTTTAAACCAGTTCTAATCGGAAACGCCGCCTTTTCATAGTCTTAGTGTTTAAATTCTACTTGTCAGTAGCCGTTTTTTCAATCTAATGTGGATATATTCTAGGGCATTGTTGTTTTAACGTTACTAGGTTTTAGTTGACATTGGCATCGTGTTTTTTACCCATACTAATGTTCTGCCAACCAGTAATTTTTTCAACCAACTATGAATGTATTTTTCTCGGAGATTTCCATTCAGGTCTCCCATTACCAAACTTTCACTCTTTCCAAGCATAGTTACGTCTTTACTCAATAAAATTCACTTTTCTTACAAATGGTAATTGATTTCTTCGCCGTTAATCTTAAGGAAATCATTGTACTTATAAATAAAATCCAATAATCCATACTTCTTCATAACACGTATGCCTATGAAGGCTTTTTTCGTGAAGTCGGCTATTGCATCAGCCACCTTGGTCATAACGCCCACTAATAGTTTCTGGTCACAAATCCACCTGGGTCACAACGCTCACTTTAGCTTTTGGTCATAACGCTCATTCCTGTATTTGTTCACAATTTTGACCACAGTAGTTAGAGTGTAGGTTGTGGCTCAGATCGATTTTGTGACCAAAAACTATTTGATGGGCGCTATGACTACGGTGACCGATATTACAATAGAAAAAAAAACTCGAGTAGGCGTTGTGACATAGACTTTAACTGAGCATTTTGCTTATTGATTTTTTCCATCAAAGTAATTGCTGTGCAAACGGTAATATCTGAGGCATGGCTAGTTGAGATCGATTTTCGCCCAATTCTGCTCCCAACTTTTAATGTGTCGTACCTGGCTCACTTTGCCGCAGTAATTTTTTTGCTAAGTACTTGTTTGTGGAGTAGTAGCAGTATTTCTTGTATGGGCGATTTTCCGGTAACTGAGTTTTTCGAGCGATAATTTTGATTACAACAAAAATTTTGTTCAAATGACGTTTTTTTATCATAAACTAAACCTAATTGTTCTAAAATGGACCAAATTGGACAATTTTTGGTAATTTAAGCTCACGGGAATGATCTAGATGTTACTTAAGCATTCTGATAGCAAGCAATAATATAAAACTTTCATGTAATATCAACAAAATATCAAAAAAATAGCACAGCACATAATATATATCAGGGGGGGCCAACCTGCGGCTCGCGAGCCACATGCGGCTGTTTGAAGGATTATTTGTGGTTCTCGATAAATGTACCCGAGTTCCCTTTTCATTTTTGTGTTATTATATTTTAAAAAATCATTATCGTTCCGTATGTGTTTCAAAATGTCTTTTTAAATACGTATTTAATTTTGGCTCGAGAAAAATTTCAAATTTTGTGAAATGGTTCGGACTATCAACGAGCTTGGCCACCCCTGATATATATCTATGTAAATAATACTGATAAAAGAGGTTTTTATCACAAAATACATAATTCACATTTTATTTTATTTTTTGCAAAAACATCCAAAACGGAAGGAAATTTATAAAATAATCGATTACCTTTGCAAACTAAAGAAGGTTGAGGTAGATAGATAATATTGACTCGAATGCCGTGTCAGAAATGTCATTCTCATCAAGTCTAAATAACATAGAGTTTGATCAATAATTTTTAAAACCAACTTTTACTTCACCATTATCTTCAATATCGGTTAGGCCTATTTTTCTTATTTTCTTAATTAAATTCTAATAAAACATAGATTCCAGTCTTTATTTCCGAAGCAGTTAGTGAATCTTCTAGATTTTGTTAAGGCATGCTGCAGTTTCTTTTATTTTCGGACTCATCAGATTTACTATAGATATTCTCGAGGATATTCTCATATCGGATTCGGATCTGTAAATCAGCAAAAATGACAGCCGGTTCCACTTAACTGGGATACAATTGTTAAAACCATAGCAACAATTGTTTTCAAGCATTGCTTAAGTTTAAGTCGTGTTGGTGGAACCGGCCGTAAGTGAAAGAGAAATATTGAAGCCCGATAAGATTACCCTATTTGTATGTTCAACTTTATATTTCAACTGTCCTATGCTGAAATCCGAAAATTCTGAATCACATATGAAACATGACAGTTTCCTAAACCATATTTGGAATAACTTGATGAACTGTCATGGTTCCCTTGAAAACTTGAACGCGAATATTTTCCATAATTTTTTCAATTTTGTTAATATCCTCCTCCGTTATTATGAAAAACTGTACGCTTGGACAGTTATCTTCTAACGTACTAAACAATTTTTTAAGGATTCAACATCTTTTCTTTCGGCTACAACTCGATCGGCAGTTCGTTTGCATACTTCACCAACACCATCTGGAACATCTTTACCATGTCCTGCTTTATGGTAATTCCATGTTATTTTAGAAAGATTTGGAAACATTATCTGCAGAACATTTGCAAGAAAACAAAATATAAACTTGTTTCGATATTGCGTGGAAGGTCCAACGCTCAAAAAAATTTGGATTTATTTTTTGTTTTGTTCAATGATTGGTAAAATATGTGCTCAAATAGCTGAAGCATTATGCTTTAAAGATTCAATGAACAATAACTAGTTGGTTTCAGAACGTCTTTTTCATCTTCCTTTGAATAAACAACAACTGTATGCAAAGTGATCTGCTGACGTGATCCTCCATGCAGGTGTCTCTGTTGGAGACTTTCTGGGGTATTACCCAAAAAGGTCAGTTCTTGCAAAAAAAAAGCATAACTACATCGAAGATCGGAATGAGTTTTCAAGAAGCTCTGATGAAGATTTTTGAGTGTATTATTAAGACATCGTTTCTGCTTACAAACACTCTTCTTCTTGATCTCTCTTTCCTGGACATCACCTGATTTCCCAACTTTTTTTCGATAATCAAGAATCTTTTTTTAGGGCTGACATTTCTGAATCCGATTGCTTTCGCAGCGAATTTTTTCATTCTGTATTTTTTTATAATATTGCCTGACATGATTTTTTTGATAATATTTCTAGTCTTCATTTGTCCTGATTCTTTATAACTCTCTTTCAACTGACGCTCAGTAACCTCTCCAAACATGATTTTTGATCTATAGTTGGATTTGATGGAGAACATCCAATATCATTTTATAACGGATCTGTTGTCGAGTTTGGGGAAGGTGAGTCTTTAGGCGATTTTGTTTTGCCGTTTTCGGCGCGGATAATTTTCTTCATTCTGTAGCACTTTTGCCTATATTTATTTAATTTTCTTTCTAATTTGAAGATCTTATTCAGCAAAGCATTTTTTTCTCTGTCTTCTTACTCTTGCTGTTCTATGATTCTTTGTATTAATTCTCCATTTTGGTCTCTGCAGCATTTGTTGGCTTGGAGTCATTTCATCTATGGTTTTTTTATTTTCTCTTTTCTCTGTTTCAGATATTTTTCATGATCTTTTTCTTTCTGTTCTTGTCTTTTAAAAGGATCTTCACTAATTCTTTTGCGGCGCTCTCTGTCTTTTTCTCTCTTTATTCTTAATTGATCTTCCCTACTTCGTTTTACTGCATGAGTCATATTTCTGTTGAAAAAAACTACTTTAATCATTATCTTGTTATTATACTTATTCCCGTGGTAGTGCAGTCATTCACGTGTCATATATTTCGCACGGTAATGACAAAAATGATTTTTAACTTTCTTATTTCTTGAAAAGTATATTTCAATAATAATAATCCAAAACATTATATGAAAGTTGGATACAATGCAATGTCAAAGCTATGATTTTTTTACAAAATTTTAATTTTTACCTGAAAAATTGAATACCACGGAAATGACTCCTAGGATGTTACACATCGATCTCAATACTTTCGGTAACTAGCAGAACCTGTTCAACAATGTGAACACAGTTGGCGTCTTAAACAATCTGCAATGGTTTCTTGGTTCATTTCGAATTACTTGAGAGGGGATAACGCGGTAAATTCGAATCATTTATTGCATTTCATGATCTGCCACGGTAATGATCGTTTTCAGCTGTGACAGACTCTTTTTTTCCAAATACAAGGAATTTTTTCGCTATTTGGTTCGAACGTATGTGGACGACGATAGTGCATGGTGCAATATGCCAGTGAATATATCTCACCCGATATTTGTTTTTCAGAAATACAAATTTTGATCGTTCTTAAGTACTTGAACTCATGAATTACGTACCACGGGAATGACAATTTTGAAATTCTTCCTCAAAAAAATAAATCTTATAAATAAATGCTGAGTTTAAGTTATTTGCATCTCAAAGAAAAATATTTTATAAAACATCAGATTTTCAGAAAACATGAAAATTCTAATATTTGAAAGATTTATTGATGTGTATCATGTTGGAACTCAGTTTCTGGAGAATTAACCATATACCCTCTTCTGTCTGTATAGTTTCTTCGGTAATACCGAAGCTTACAGCTGTCTTGATGTAACAACACCTGCTTGCTGTTTCAATCTCCAAGACATGGGTCATTTCATGTCTTGGGTTGGGTTAACTGTAACGTTTGCGTTTCGTTGTCTTTTAGTCTATTTACAAAAGTTTGGATAGTTGGATTGTTTTAGGAAGCTATCTAGTACGGTGTTAATCTGACGATGTTTTCCTCAAACTCGTCAAGGCTTTTTGTAGATTTCTGGAAACCAATTTTTATTAGAGCTTGGTATACATGTTTTAGTTGAACTTCTCCAATTCTCATTTCTAGACGTGAAATTAACAGTTCGTAACAAACAGTTAGTCTGCAAAATTGTTGCTAATGGTTTCAACAGTTTAGTTGCTTGTGGTATGTGGAACTTTTCCATAAAAATTTGAGGTACAACCTTTAACTTGTGAATGGTTTTATCCCAATGGTTCGTCATTAATTCTTACCTCGTGGCACTTTACCGTGGCAATCAATTCCGTTTATTCTTAACTCTGCTGACTTTTATTTGAAATCACAATGTAGTGCGAAAAAGATCATTGATGGAGTTTTCCTAAGCTACCTAGAGTTTTTATTAGCTTTTGGGGTTTATTTTAAATGTATCAAAATTAGAGACCATTAATTTCAGCGGTTGAACCAAACTCTGGATTTCACTTTCAATCTCACATAATGGTGATATTACAGCATTTTTAAAAAAATGTATTTAGACACGAATTGAATGTTCATCAACAAAAGTTATATGGGGTTTGTATCAAAAACATCAACAGAAAAATAAACTAATGTATTTATCAATACCATTGGTGAGTTTTTAAAAACCTCTTTGATACGGTTTTCATTTAGTTAATCTTTTGAAGCAATCTGTCATTTCTTTTTTCCAAATTCTTCTTGGTGTTACTTTCAAAACTGATTTTATGCCTAATAGTAGATTGAGATTTTGTTACAAGTAAATTCAAGTTAAAAGGTAATTTTTGGGTAATATTTTTGGTTGGTTCAGTTTTATGAATAAAACCGAGTGCTGACATATTAATTTCGTCTTGCAAAATATTACAGTTTGTATGTTTTGGTTTCGTTGAGTGCTAATTTTTAGTACTTAGAAACACTTAGCACTTGCAAATTTGTTTAAAGATGCATTAAAACGCTAATAATGTTGTCATTGACCGAAACTATAATTATAGCAACAAAACAAGTAAATTTACACGATAAATATCAATGTCATTAATATATAGTAAAAATAGTATAACGCTTAACACATTACAGGTACGCTTTTTGTTTTTTTAAATAGTAAATCGTAAACAACGCTTTAAAAAAACCTTAGATGCAGATGTTTGTATATGAATTATTTTGCAAAAACTTAAAATTGTTCTGTCGTAATACAGCAACACACGATCTCATCAACCTCAAATTGCTTCTCACGTTTATAAACGTTGTTTTAAGAAAGCCAATATTTATTTATTTGTTTAAACGTTCCGTAGTTGATGATGTAACGTCAGAAATTTTCAATTTTTAAACCAAGTCAAGTACTAATTCTATTTTTATAAATCTCGGGCTATCGAGAATCAAATTTATATTAGTTATAAAATATCTCTTGGAGAAGGTGATCTAAATATTTGAAAAAATAGTCATTCATTGTCGACACGTTCCGTAAATATGGTAGCTGAGCCAAGGTAATTTGTTTCGGCTCATTTTCGTTTTGGCACTTGAAATATGACATGTAAAAAAGTTACATGGATTTTCTCATGCCAGACTTTACGTTGCAGTTTAGTCACAATGCGATTCAAAAACATTCTCATAGAAATTAAGATAATTTTTTTCCAATTACTGCGGATAAAACAATACTTGAAATTCTTTGTGTGGTGTTTTCATTGATACTTTTGACGTAATCGCCAATTCCTTGAATATACTTTTACCAAATAGATAAATATACACTTAAACACGTAATTAAAATACTAGATATGTCATCGTTAATGAGACACTAATTATAGTATATAATTTCAAATTACACAATTACAAAAGCGAAACAGTGCCTGCAAATTCACTTCTTCCCTTGTAAAGTTTTCGTTCACGATGGATTTTTTGAAAATTTCAGTTATAGCTGAAGTAGATCTTTTAAAGACTGAATTATTAAAAGTTGGTTTCCGATATTTTATTGTTCGTTTAGCTTAGGTTACTGAATCGTTATTTCTAAGTACGGGTGTGCTTTGTTTTTGAGATAATCACATCGAATCTATTACCACTTATTGATCGTTGTATATACTGATAAAAACAACATCCAAATTGGCGATTCTAAATCCTTTTTCTTCTAAAAATTTCACGTTGCTGCGGTAGAGCAATTCGTATTTGGTTTTTTATCTTTAGCTTTATTATTATTGTACGTAACTAAAGTTGATTTTCAATTCTATGCCCTCAATAGCAAAATCGTGAGTAAATTAAGGAAGAAGAATACGAAACAAAGCAACAAATTCTTATTACTGTTCCACAAAGTTTATATTGAGCTTTTTGCTGTTTACTTTTGCACCTTTGCTTTTAGAAGTAATGGTGTTTGCTTTCTTTTATTTGATAAGCTTTCCTCCATTTAGAATTTATTTAGGTACCGTCTATGTAACGATCTTTTTCAAATGTTCCTGTAAAATGAAATTTGAGTAAAATTTATTCTGTGCCAAATACATTAATTCAGTTCTAAACAAATTTTGTTTGTTGGCGAGTTTACAAATTTTTATCGTTGAGTACTAAACGAATTTGATTATTTAAGGAAAATGCAATTTAATCATAATAACAATAACGTATACAAATTTTTCATTAGAAAATTCCTAAGTGAACCGAAAGTCTCGTGGTATTCAGCAAATTGCAGAATTTGAAGTAGTAAATTACTAACGTCGCCCCAAAAGTATTTCAATAATAATAATAATTAAGGCAACGTGGGAATTATAATAAAAGAATTAAAATTTCCGCGCTACAATGTTGAAATCTGCATAAGAGAGATTTGATTAAAACATCCTTTCCAATAATTAAGTAACAATGGACAAACCACCGTCAATATACGTATGCGTCATGATTTAATTGAAAAATTAACGTGTGGGTTGTTTTGTCTGTGACAACTTGAGTTTTTCATTCAAAAATGTCACGTACAAACAAGGTAAGGCACTTTGCTCAAATACCAACAATAATTATCAAAATATTCTTTTTTTAATTAATCTGGTACTCACCTTTGTTTAATTTGCTATCAGGTGAAATTATACTAATTACAAGGTTAAACCACATTTTGCCAAGGCAATTCTAAGGACGGATCTATAAATCTAACAGTGATTTGCAAAAATCCTTTTAGAGTTTAATGTAACAATGCATAAATAATAAAAATAAAGTAGACAATATATTATAATGTGATATAAAAGTAAAAGTTAAACCAGTTATTGTTCTTTGTTTATTAATAGAACACGATGTAAGGCATTTTCTTATTGAATAATATAGCTGGTGCACGATTATTAAATGGAATTCTCACGTGTTGCATTGCCGTTGCATGTGAACAAAGTTGCTATGTACTTGCCAGTTTTACAATGTCATAAATTTTCTATTTTATAACCAAATTGTAAATAATTGGTCCGAAATAATTTCGGCGGTGTAAATTATGTCAAAACTCAATGTATGCAATTAGGTTAGGTTGGTTTAAATTACATGTTTGTCAATGCTTTGTATCGAAATAAATCGAACACTCCTTTTTATGTAAAAATATTTGATACACAATATTGAACATTGGAATTGTAGCATATAGAATTTGAAATATGAACCGTAATTGTTAGAGTATTTTTTTTAGTTTCAAAAAGACACATTTGAGTTTATTACTCACCGTTTTCACGACAAGTCTGTAAACATGTGTTTCCTGTTGAAGAAATTACAGTGCAGCGTTTATCAAGGTTGTGTATCGGTATTACGTAGTAGGTGCAACACAATTACATTCTTTACCTTTTTGTTTGCTATGTGACTTTTGCTAAATACAAATACAAGCTGAATATTATCTTCATTAGATCGTATTTGTAAAATTCACTATTAAAAAAACACTAAGCGGCGAGTTATCACCAAAAATGTTGACATTAATCAAACAACTTGTCTTGTTTTTCGTTATAGTTAAGACCGAAAACTTGTAGAATGCTTTTTGTCAGGGTAAAAATGTACAAAATATTAGATTTTTGCGATCTAAATTTGAAATGTATGTAGGTTTTTTAGTTTATATTATTAATTAAAAAAATCCAAGGATTTCTCGCGTGTTTCTTCTGAAGCTTTTTTGAACAATCCTACTACCTCATATGATGGTTAGCAACGATGCCATCTTCATTTTTAAATCAAGCTCCTGACGCAAAAGAAACTTTGGAAGGGAGTAAAAGTACATATCAAGGGGTTGTATTCGGTGGAATTGATAACATTGTAATCTCATTATCTATGCGCATTTTAAATGGCTTCATTGTTATAGGTTTTGAGTGATTCTCAAGCACCAATATAATGTACGCCGCTTAATAGAATCATATTGATACTTAGGGTTTTTGATAACAATAGCCGAATGATCACAATATCCGATATTTAACAAACCGTACATGTTTATTGGTTAGAAAGCAGTAAATACATCCAGCGCGTATCTGATTAACAAGTTGTTAATACGCGACCTGTTGTATTAAATGGTTTCTTGACACCGTTAATAAAAAGGATTCAAAAATAAGGTTGTGATCTTTAATTCACTCTTCTAAAAACTACACATTTCTATTCAGTAATTTGCTGACACTAAAAATAAAAATAAATACAAAATAATGTTATCACATAAGACGTAATTAAATACAGATTTTTAAATGAGGTAATGTTACGTAGCTCAGTCAAAATACTTGTATAAATAAATAACACTGCCAAATTAAAATTAAACATCCAAGACAAATATTTTTAGGGTACAAAGATTACATTTTTTACTTATTTTACAAGCATATTGTGAAAATTAATGCAAAATAGGTTATTGTTCATGGATCGAAACAAACCTGAGAAGAAAATTGATAACATAAACCGAAATTATGATGACTATAAACGATGTTTTTTATATTTTTACCTGCATTTATTTATTTCACAAATTACAGTGATAATCTTACTACGTTTCCACCTGACTGCTGATCCAACTTTTTTTCCCTTTTGTAGATATTATTCTGGGCAGTTGTAACCTCTGTTTTATCCATGCTATATATCCAGTCTGGGGGAATTTGTCATTGTTTATTACCTTCTCAAGGTATTTGCAATATCAGTTCGATTAGATCCAGTATTACGGTTAATATCCGTAAAAAGATTATTCCTTAGTCTTATTGTGTTTTTAAGACATTCTTAATATTTTGAAAATACAATGCCTAGACCCAATTTTAGATTTTCTGCAATTCTATGAAACTTTCTGTTCTTTAATGTAGTGACTGTATAGTAAATTGCTTACTAACAGATCTGATTGGATTTCTCTCTTCAATAAAAGAGTTTGCTTGTGCTGCTCTTCCGAGTATTTCCAAACTCTAAGCGTATGTGACAATTCGTAAATCGTAGTTCGTAGGCCTTTTCTATCAAAATAGTTATTAATCTTAAATATGTTTATGCTTTTCATTGAAATTAGTCTCGGGTTGCTCTGAAATGCCTGATCGCCATTACCCGATTACACACACCAAACATACGCATAAAACAAAAATTAATTGTGTTTTGGTGATAAAACTTGCGTTATACTGTTCATAAATAAGTACACTATAGGCTGATATTAGCATTAATATAAGAATGATATATGGTGGTACTTACGATGCTCGAAATAGTCGAAAAATTGTAAGAAAAACAGAGTAAAAACATTCTAACTCAAAACGCCACTTATACTGGCGACAATCACACGAACTTTTGAAGTTTAGTACTACACTTCACCGCACAAAGCGCAGTG
The DNA here is from genome assembly GCA_035610365.1 of Aquatica leii. Taxonomy (NCBI): domain Eukaryota; kingdom Metazoa; phylum Arthropoda; class Insecta; order Coleoptera; family Lampyridae; genus Aquatica; species Aquatica leii. Next base: position 19,976,324 of record CM069435.1, read on the forward strand.
CAATGCAAGAAGCGCTAGTTAATACTTCACACCAAATAACTTCGTGATCGGGGCCTACTTCATCCTCCGTACATGTAATACTTACAGCAAACTTGAAATGGAAGTGGACGGAACACGTCGCCAAGCAAGACGAAAAATGGACGAAAGAATTAATGTGGAGGCCTAGACTACACCGGTGAGGCTTCGGAAGATCAAAAAGGTGGTAGGTGGACCACATAAGAAAAAACGGGAAGCAGATGGTACCAACTGGTTCAAAACAGATCGAAGTGGAATAGAAAAGGTGATGTAGTGGATGAAGAGGGGCATTTCAAGAAGAAGAAAGAAGCATATATGTTACGGACAAGTCTGGAAGTAAGGACATATCGCCAAGTGCCCGGGTACATTGCGATATGATATCTTTAAGAAGTCAAATCTACTAAAAACAGTTACAGTTTGAATTAATATTAAAATAGATGCCAAATATCTGTAGTATTGGATGTCACGAATGACGGATTTTATAAGTTGGGAACTCAGTATGGCGTTATTACTTCTCTATTTGCAAGAAATGAAATTCCATCATGCAAGGAACGCGTTATAACCATTGAAGATGATTCTTCGAATGAAATGTGTTAGGGAAAGACTTTCTGCAAGGATATGTTAGTTATTTGTGTAGGACCAAATGTGATACAAATAGTTGTAAATGCATAGCTAAAAAGTTGCTATATAATTCTAAATGCTATTCGTCTTTAAATAGCTAGTTTTGTTTTCATATTGTACTATTTGTATTTGTACCTAAGTATTTAGCTTTTAGAACTTGTGCTTTAATGAATATTCATATAGGTTTGGTAAAGACTTTAATGATGTGTACTGGGCGAATTGCGATTTGTTCGGACAAATCCAGAAATAATAGTAAATTTTGAGATTTTCTCAAAGTAATCGGTCAATTAAAAAAACGATGTAGAATTAAGCACATAAATATCAATTAAGAGTTCGTCAATGAATAACACGAATCATACTTTGCCATCAACGGTTACTTCAATCGCAATAGTGTGCATTACTGAGCTGAGAAAATCCGCACATTCACGCTCCCCATAGAAACCAAGGAGTGTAATGTATGGTGTAGTTGATTGGGCCTAACAACATGGTATGTTAAAAAGTTGGTAGGTTAAAATTTTTCGAGTATAAAAATTGTCTCGTTGGCAATTGTCAAATTTTTATAAGCGCGCATGTATTCATTTTCCGGTAATGTTTGGTGTAACCCAGACCACCTCCGTTTAGCGGTATTTCTAAGCCCAACAAGGCTTTCAGCATTAAGTTATTTCACGGGATTCCACGTGAATATGCAAATTAGTTTTGTGTCTATCTAAGCGAAAGTCTCTTTGGTTGGATTTTCATACCCCCCACACGTTTCCTTTATCGGTGAAGATAACAAACAGATGGTATATTTAGGGAAAAATTTCCATGACGTCACGTTACTACAACTATTCAAACCGTAAAGCGGTTGGAAACCTTTAAGATTGCGGTTTCTTTTGGGAGGAACTACTAGCATCAATTGCTGCATTAAGTCGAGGGGAAACGCTGCGCTGTTGCTATCTTAAATGATTGTATGCTTTGAAAACGAAATTTACTTGTGTTAACGCCGTATGTACGTTTTGTGTTAGATTTAATATTACGTTTTAGGTAATACAGGTACGGAATTAGCTAATCCTCTACTAAATAAAACCTCACTGTAAGTATTACAATTTCTAGTTTTACGATTAGTATTTTGTTGGTCATGTCGATTGTTGACCGTACGTACATGTTAGGTTATGTTAGGTTAACACAATTAATTATAAGATCATTTTGTGCGTCACAAAGTAGTATGCAGTGCGCGTTGACTCTCTAAGTTTTCGATTTTCTTTTATATACTTTTGCGATTTTAAATTTACAAATATAAAGTCATTCCTTCTTCGAATGTAAAAGTTAGACCGACTATGTCAGTTTACTGTACTACGTGTTGCCCAGTATAGGGCATAACTTATATTTTATCTGACCCATGTATTAGCGTTTGGAAAATTTACGTAATTATACTTATGTACCTTCTTCGTCCTCTTTGGAACTAATGTCTGTGATAAAATAAATATATATTCTGTCGTGTTAATTGTTCTTTTCCAGCTACGGGTAGAATTAAACGAAATCTACCTAATTTAGTTTTTTATCGTTTTGGTGCCTTTTTAGAGTTAATTTATAATTTCGTATCACAAAGCCTGCGATTCTTTCTCTGGGAACAACTGTGTTAGCCGTTGCTTATTTTTTTTTACACGAAAACCAGTGTAACAAACAAAACTAAAAAACTGCAACGAGGCAAGGTAAGGCGGCACCCTTCCGTCATGGTATGATTGTTACTCGATAATTAACGGACAGATTTAAAATATGAATTTTTGGTTTCACTTAGTGAGGCCTTTCAAATCCTCCGATATGACACCAATAAATTTTTTCTTATGAGAATTTTTGATTTAATTAAAGTATACCATAACATAAATCCATGCAACGACATAGAAGAATTGCAGCAAAGAATAATGGATGCCTGTAACGTGAACCATTGTATTCTAAAACAAGTAGTTCGTAGTGTAAGCAAATCTTGTCTGGAAACTCACGGCCAACATTTTGAACACTTGTTATAGTTACCATGTTGGTTTTTTTGTTGTGTTCTGTTGTATTTCTGTTGTTTCTAGTTGGTTTAAATTATACTAAATGTTTATTTACAGGTCTTCTTTTAAGGTTAAAACAAATCATGTGTTACATCCACTTAATTAGAAACATGCGTGCTTTCTAAATACCTATGTAAATAATAACAAATAAAATTTCTCCGGAGAGAAACGTTTTACGCAAAATTTGAGCATTGTGAAGAGCTTTAAAACGTGCCTTAACAAAATGCAGACACGTATCGGTGGCCCAAGTCGCTATGGTAGTTATGAGAAAATCAAATCGCGTGGCAAAAATAGAAGTTGATTCTTATCTTAGCGAAACTCCCACAAGCAACACATACGAAACTAACACCCTTTTTAACATGTTTCTATATGTCAAAATGACAGTTAATGTTCAGTATGTGAAAGTTTGCTCAAATTTTTACACGAGACACTTTGCTACGCCATAGCAATTATGTGTCATTGTTGATTTGCATTGCCATTTAATAAAACAATCAAAAAGTATTTATGATAAACTGGCGTCTTTTTTAACCGACTCAGCAATGATTGGTAAAGAAAACGGATTATTGTATTATAATACACACTGGACAGTCCTTTGCAGAAAACTTAGTACTTCTCTGAAAGAAGTAATAGACAGTAGTGATGCGCGAAATATCGTTACCGGTGACTTTGTCGCTGTTACTTGTTGATCACTAAAATATCAGCGACTAATAGAAATACAAAACCAGTTACCGGTGATTCCGTAACTACTGCACGGTTATTGGTCAAATTATTAACTTTTTCATTGTCTGCGTTGTCAAAATTTTTACGACCTTTTTTTTAGTTACGAGTTACAAGTGATATCGGTCGCTTGTAAAAGTAACGGTGACTTAAAAGTTACCGTCGCCAATTCACCGGTGACCAAAAAGTAGCCGGTAAGCCCATCACTAATGGACAGCATGATCAAGTTGATCAATTTTATGAGTTCTGGAGTGTATAGCAAGATATGCTTTATATATGTTTGAAAAGGTTATTGCAAACCAAGAATTTATTCATTTTGCAACAACTCTTGAATATAAAAAGAAGAAGAAATAGATATCGTAGTTTTTTTTATTTTATGTCAGATTTTGGGAAGAAATTTGTAGCAAGATTCTAAGATTTTGCAGAGATAGAGAAGTTGTCTCAATTCTTAAAATCGCTTTATGAATTTTCTGAAGAGGCATATTATATTGTTGTGGCTGCGAAGTTGTTCGGTTTTTTAAAGTCTTTGCTTCAAATTAAGAAATTTGACTTGCAAGACGTTTTTTCGCAAATGTATAAAACTGCATTTACTGAAGTATTTTCTGATAAACATGTTTTTGCTAAAACTGGATACTATGTTTCACTCTAGATATGTATCTTAAACATCTGTTTTCAAAACTGAATTTATTGACAAACAATTATCCTTTAAGATTAATGAACACTTACCTTGAAGACACTCGTATTACCTGTTCCTCGGATGAACCAAACTATAGAAAACTGGCCCAAGATCGCAAGTCTAATTTCTCGAATTAATTTTTAAAAATAAACTATTTTATTTTATATTATTTTATGGGTAAAAATAAAAATTTAGAGCTAGTAATAACTAATAATATTATTTAAATTATCAGTTCACCAATAATAAATTCAAGCTTTCAAAATGTATTTTATATATGTTTCGATAATAATATTAATAAATAACCAATAACAATGTATCCCCTTAACAATTTAGTAACTAATAACTCTCTAGACCTTGATACAATTTTTCAACACTATTCGGATCCTACTTAAGTGTACTGGCCCACCCCTGTTTACAGAACAGATTTTGGTAGTATTTTAAACACTAATTTTATTATACGGTGCATACCGCTTAATAGAATCATATTGCGGATAAATAAATATATGAAAAAGAATGAATCAGATAAAACGTAGTCAAATTAAGTTGCTATTCTAAGAAATGGATGTTCTGTCTAAATATACTGAAAGTACAAAGCAACTGGAAGATAACGTATTTACATATGTTTAAATAAGGTAATGTTGTGTAGGTCAGTCGAATTACTTAAATAAATAAATAATGCTGCAAAAATAATGCTAAATATGCAAAACAAGTATTTTTAAGGTCTAATTATTAAATTTTTCACTCTAAACATGCGTCTTGTGAAAATTCATGAGGTTATTGTTCATTTATAGAAACAAACCTGATAACATAAACCGAAACTGTGATTACTATAAACGATGTTTTTTCGAGGTAGTAGCTTACGTCCGGCTCGTTCATTAATAAAATGATAACATTATCTGTGATTCCAATAGGGTGCGTGCAGTGTACTATGTCGTATCATTATAGAATTCTTGTATGAAGAGATAAACTATGTTTTTGCAAAAACAATATCTATTATAAATAAATGCTTGAAATTAAATATTTTGTTTATTTAAATTTCACTGATTTAATAATTTTAATTAATTCAAATATTTTGTAGTATTTTATTTACATAAACGAGACTAAATTCGAAATACTAAAATGAACGGTTAATGTCAAGGCGACCAAATGTCTTGTACATTCAATCTGACGCCAATTTTTAATGCATGGTTAAGAAAGCTTTTGTTTACATATAAATTTTTGTTTCATTGAGGTTTCCGTACATACATACGCACGCACATCTGTTGCCTTATTGCATTTGTAAACCGCACGATATATTGTTACAGGAGTCGGATTACCCACAGGAGTCACTATGCGGGAGAAGAAAAGTGGCGCTTTATCAAGAATGCAGAAACTCAAGAAAAGACTGTCACATTCCTTCGGACGACTGAGTAAGTACTTAACACTATACCTACATAAGTTTTAATTAACTTTTTTACGAGAAAAATAAAAGTGATTCCACATTGTAAGAATGCAAACTTAATTTCATTCATGGATGTGTCATATTTTAGCAAAATTACACATTCTGCGAAGTAGCTTTAGATCAAGGTAGAATTAGTAATATTTCCTCTTGTTTCTGCGTTTATAAACCAAATATAGAAAGGGATACCGACTAATTCATTAAATGTATTATTCACACACAAAGTGCGGCTGCCTTCATTTATACCTCATAAATTAAACATTTTCTTAACGTATATTCTGATTTTATACAAAAAAAAAATGCAAATTTAAAATTTATGCGAGAATCGGAATCGTGAATATTAAAAATTGGACTTTGAAAATATCGCCCGGTTCTACAAAAGCAATTGACCTTTTTTTCTTTTTTTATGCAAATTATAAATTTATTATAAAATTTTCTTAAGTGCGAACATTAATTTCTTTCAATTTGTCATATTTCGTTTATTATTTTAAGCCGCTCAGTTCCTGCATTCTTTTTATCTGCGTCATACGTAGGTTTACCTGTGTCTGATTCAATACCAGGTTGAGGTCGAATTTGACGTAAATTGTGATGAAATGAGTCTTTATTTATTCATCATTGTATTGAGTTGGATTAGACTAAGAGGTCGGTTTCAATATATTAATTTTGTACGTAGAAAGTTAACGGTTCACTGTGTACACAAGCGCATATCTCACGTATAAAGAATTGATGGCAAAAGGAGTATATAAGAAGTTTATTTGATTTTATTTTCTATTCCTTTACCATCATTGTTTACATAACGTAATTAAAGGTAAACGTAAATATTTTTTCATTTTGTTTTTGTGTACAGAGTTATTAGTAGTGTTTACCGATACTTACGTAAACATCTCCAATTTGGGTTTATCACACAACTCGTGAAATTATGAAAACAGAATAATACATTTTTTATGATTTTGGATTATTAGATAATAATGATCAAAAGTAAAAGTAAAGTAAACGTTCTTTTAATTTAATTATAGTAAAGTGCTCGGGTTTGCTAGTAGATAAACGAAGACGTCTTCGTGAAGAGTTATTCAATTAGAACTTTGATTTACCGAGAACACCGCACTTTTGTCGCTTTCTAACTCTTACTTTTTTTCATTAGTACTTAATCCGTTAAGTGATACTTAAAATCAACATATTTTTAATTTAAAAAAGTATTGTGTAATCAAGTATTCTACTTTAGAATTTTTTATCCTAATTTGGTTGACAATCTTAACCGAAATCGGATAAATTGTACCGGTTTTCAAGAAACTTGAAAAACATTCGTTAATGTTAATCTAGTTCTGCTTTACCGTTCGTCACGTGAGTTGTTTTAAAATTTTTTTGTATAAATTCTACTTGACTTTGACATATTGTATATACTAATGTATATCACCTGAAACATTATCGGACAAATTTCTTTTCTCTTATTGTTGCATTTTTAGTGACTAACTTGTATATAAACTTTGTTAGTTAACCGGTGCGTTTATATGTGTCAAATTCCATGTGACTTACACTACAGATGGCATTTTAGCATATTAATAATAATCTGTACCACCTGTTTTGTTACAATTGCAATTCGTATTGCTCATCCATTATTTAGAAGTATTGTGTTTTCTCATAAGATTACGATTAACGAGGTTTCGTTTATGAAATCCCTTATTAGTTATTATTTATGTCTAAAGAAAAAAATATTACTAAGAATAGTAAAAATTAACACAATTTTCCATTCTGGATAATTCTCGTGTTGTCGTTATCACACAAGCTGAGCTTTTGTCATACGTCGCAATGGACATTTTCAGAGCACGTAACAAACTGATTGATTGCGCTGTGAACACGGGAATGATCCAGAATGGAAAATTGTGTTACAAATGCAACCCGTGGAATCCTGAATTCTACAATAGTAATAGTATACAGTGTCTATAAATTGACGAAAAAGCTACACGAGGCGACATTCTTCGTTCAATTCTGAATTGAAAATGTTAATGTTGTTAAACACTTAAACACACTTAAAAGAAACATGCATTTGGCAAATTCTTCATTTCAATCTCCAAAAACATTTTACTCGTCATTGGTAGCACGTTTAAATTCTACACATTGCGCAAGATATGATTTGCTCTTCAATTTATTTATTGTTAGAATTATACCTAGGTACATACAATTAATGATGTTAATTTAGAATGTCTTGTACAACAGGATTCTTTTTTAATTTTATCTGATAGTAAGCCAATGACTTTATCCCCTACAAAATTGTTCGAATTGAAATAATAATTGCAATCCTAATCGTCTGGATTACTGGTGCGAGTCTTTCTGATGTCATTTCTAACACCGCTGCGTTACTTTTTTTGTAATTTGGTCAGCGCTTTGAGGAGGCGTTGCATACACTCTCTCTTTAATGATACCCTAAACAAAATACTTAAGAGGACTGATATCGGGAGATCTCTCAGGCCATTGGATGTTTGGATCTATTTGGGAAGTATTTATTATTTTTTTTATAATTAGAAGTAGGGTGCGTGTTATGATAACCTTTTGCACTACGACCAGATTAGATCTTTTGTGCCCTTCTCTCGTTGGACTCAGGAGAGATCTATGGCTTTGACGAATTCGATCAGGTCCCTGATCGGAAGGTTTAGTAATTCTTCTTCCGAGATGAAGATGAAATCTAGATATTTTTGTCTCTTTAGGCACAAAGCTGGGCACCTCATGATGATGTGGTCCATACGCTCCACCTCTTCACCACAGTACCTGCATGTGTCATCACCCACCAGTCCCATCTTACTCAAGTGGTATCTGCAGTGGATGTGTCCTGTTAGTATACCACAGAGGAGTTTTAATTCTCTTCTTCTTAACTTTATAAATTCCTTCCCTCTCTTTTTGTTAGGGCTAAGGAACATCTTTGAATGTTTTAGATCCGGCATTTTGTTTCAGGTTCTGTTGATTTCGTTGTTGGCCCAGTTGGTGATAATCTTCTGATAGTCCCTTTAGCTAAAGCTATACATGAGAGATACTGCAATTAATTTTGCTCGTTGATCTGCTTCCACATTACCTGCTATTGCCTCATGCTCTGGTACCCAAACAAGTTCAACTTTATTCTTGTCCGCTGGCTGGTTTAGGGATTAATGGCACTCGTGAAGCATGCGTGATCTTACGCTGTTTCTTTGCAGTGCTTTTAATGCCGCTTGGCTGTCCGACATGATGCATATATTTTGTTTGCATCGGTTTTTGGTAATCAGATGTTCCGTCACCATATGGATGGCGTGCACTTCTGCTTGGAAAATGGTGGCTTCAGCACTGAGGGATAAGTGTCATTTAAATCTATGTCTCACCACTCCTGCCCTCACACCACCGTTTTCTATTTTGGATCCATCTGTGAACCATTTTTGGGATGCACGCAGTCCGTGCCTCCCACCCAGTCTTTCCTAGTGGGGAACATGACTTTGTATTTGTGATCAAAGATTATTTTTGAGTTCATCTGGTCGCTCACTGCGGCCATGTCTAACAGAGGAGTGGCTTTGAGAATTCCCAGATGACCGTTGAGGTTGTCTTCTTTGAAATGGTATACCTTATGTAGTTTGAGGGCCTGCTTCATAGCTTCCTTTTTAATTGCCACTGGTAAGGGATCCAAGCTGAGAGGAATCTTGATCACAGCGGTGGGTGTTGATTTCATGGCACCTATGGTGGTCAGACATGCTAGCCTTTGCCAGCTTCGCTTGCGCGATACTTTGGTCTACTTTTCTTCACCAAACTGAAGACGCGTAGAGAACTTCAGGTCTAACGACCTGCTTGTAAATCCAATTGGTTACGCTGGGGTTCAAACCCCACGGTTTGCCAACCATTTGACGGCAATACCATAAAGTTTTTATAGCATTGTTGGTGGTTTTGGACAGGTGAGGTGACTTTCCCACGTTAGTTTTTGGTTCAGTGTCACCTCCAGGTATTTAACCTCTTTGGAGAGGGGAATGGTAGTTCTATTTAACTAAATACGGGGGATATTTAAATTTTTTCGTATAGTAAAAGGAGCGATGATGGTTTTATTTATGTTCATGTCCACTTTTAAGCACCAGTTACGTGTTAGGTTGATGGCATTTTGTATTCTCTCCTCTACGATGGAGTCATACTTACCTCTCACTGTTATGGTTATGTCGTCAGCATAGCCTAAAACGTTATACCCCTCTCTACTCAGATCGTTTAGTAGTTCATTCACTACCAATGACCGCAGCAGTGGGGATACGACTCCCTCCTGTGGGCAGCTTCTCGTAGTGCCTACCTCATAGGTGGCGCTACCAATGCTGATAATTACCTATCTACCCATCAGCATGTTGTTTATCCATTGAATGATAGTCATTTATTACTCTCTTTTTGAATGACTGTGTCATTGAACCTTAGGCGGCGTTGTCAAAGGCGCCCTCTATGTCCATAAAGGATGATAGTCATATTTCCATTGACTCATGTGCTTTCTCTATGGGTTTTTACTATTTGGTGTAAAGGTGATATCGTTGATTTGCCTTTTTGATAGCCAAATTGGTATTTATGAAGAGGTTTGACTGTTAAAATCTCCATTCCAATATATTGGTCCACCAGCTTCCCCATTGTTTAGAGCATAAAGGATGAGACACTTATTGGACGACATGACTTTGGATCATCTACGGGTTTTACACCTCTCTTATGTAGGAATACGACATTTACTTTCCTACATGCTTGAGGAACATGGCCATATAACAAACTGGATCTGAATATTTTGATCAATGTCCTTAGCAAAATGTCCTGTCCTCGATGAATGAGTGCCGGAAATACTCCATCAGGGCCAGGAGTCTTGAAAGGTTTAAATGTTTCTATGGCCCACTTAATCCTTTCAGGCGATGCAATTTTATTGACAAGGGGACGTTCCCGTTTTAGTAGTCTACTCCTTATGGGTCTATTGTACATCCTTGTTTCTCCAGCTGCTATACACCCTGGAAAATGTTTATTAATTAAAACCTCTACAGTTTCCTGAAAGGTCGACGTTAAGGTGCCATCTTCACGTTTGAATGCACCTATGTTACCTTGTTTGCCTCTTGATACAGCTTTCTGCACTATGCTTGCGACAGGTGCTTTATCAAGATTCTCACAAAAGGTCCTTCAAGAACTTTTCTTTGATTTACGAAGTGTCCCATTGAACTCAGTAAGAGCCTTACGGTACTCTTCCTAGTTATGTGTTCTCTTTGGTTTGTTAAACTCCCTTCTGGCTTTGCTACTAATTTGCTCAGCTCAATGTTCTACCAGGATACTTTGCTTTTAGTCTTTTTGGTTTTGAGAGGACAGTTTACCTCAAAGGCCCTCGTTAAGGTCTCCGCTGTGAGGTTAAATGTTTTCTCCAAGTTGTTTATTGATCTTATTTGATAGATAAATTAGTCCAACGACTCTGTGATTTATTACACCCAGCCAAACGTTAATGGAAAACATTCTTTGGTGACTATATCCTATAATCTCGTGCGGATTTTCATCTGCCCAATGGTGAAGATTATAAGTATTAAATACACCATCTCTATTTAATCGTAATATGTTGTCGTTATCGTAGAAAGGCTGAACTTTAGAAATGTGATAACGGTCTTGTTACTTGGGATATTTAATGTTGAAGCTAACTGTCTGGTGCTAAGCGAATGATCTTCGTGTACAGCGTCTAGAATTTGTTCTTCTAGTTGTATTGGACGCCGTTGTCTTGGTCGACCTGCATTAGCGTTTCTCCTTATAAACGAACCAGTTTCTCGAAGTCGTTGATCCAGCTTCGAAATGTATTTCCTCTAGGTTGTCTTTGGTTTGGAAAACGTATGCCATACTCGTTTGCGGCCACGTTAGCATTTCGATTACGGATACCACAATTCAGGTACATATCGCCATATTCATTGAATGTAAAACCCGTTATGAGTGAACAAAACAAAGGACGCAAAAAGCACAATATCACAAGAACTAATTAAAAGTACACAAAAATCACGAAAAAAGCAAGGGTTATACAAAAATTAAGCAAGAAAGTAGAAATGGACACATAAATGTCAACATTAGACAGATGCTGCTTATGATTGAAATCTGTTGAAATTGCATTAGAATGGAAAGTTTGTTTTACAACATTGCCAAAAGCGTTTTTTGAGCATATCCCTGGCAATGCTGGACTTATCTACTCTTTTGTATTTAATGTGAGCCAAATGCTATTTAAACCGAACTTTAGTCGGTTTCTTCGTTTCTCCAATGTATACTTGTTTGCAGTTTTGACAGTTTATTTTATATATTCCGCATTAATCTTTATCATCTACTGTATCTTTTGGATTTTCTAAATAACTTTGTAAGCTAATTTCGGAACTGACAATTGTTTTGAAGTCAAATTTGGTTAATATTCTAGATAGACCTTTCGTATAAGCAGGATAATTAGGTAATTTGACATCTTTTGTGTATTGTTTTTATTTTGTTTTAAAGTAATTAGTGTTTTCTTCCTCCGAAAATCTATTGTATGCGGCAATTTCTTTTATTCTATGAAGTTCTTTCTTAAACATTTTTTATTCAATGTAAAATAGTCAGTGGAATAGGAAATTAGTTTGCCAGTTTATGCTGTACACTGTTGTTGGAATCATTTTTTACAAATATACTCGTGCTTGTCGTTTTTCGGTATGTATCAAATTCAATATTTGTAGATTTTCCTTGAATCAAGAGTATCAAGAAAGATTAATTTTTCATTAGATTCTGTTTCATAAGTAAATTTGATGGATCAGAATTTTTAGTTTAGCTCATCCAGGAACTCTGTAGGAAAACACTCTAAGTCACGTTTTAGGTCGGTTTCAAATCTGCTCATGAATTACAGTAATTGGTGTTTCTTCTAAAGTTAATATTGTGGTTTTGGGTGTTTTTATACCACTTCAGTTATAGTGTCACTAGATTCCTCTCCGTTTCAATCTGCTCTTTATTTAACGGACTGAGGATTCATTTGACGTCTGAATGTAGTGTTTTTGTTCTTCTATAATTGTTCGCGTACGCTATTGATTATCCTTTTCCCATGGCTTGTTGCAGAAAAATTCCATTTAGGTTTTTTTTATTGTAATCAGACAGATATCTTGACTGACTTTATCGCTCTAGAAGACAATTTGCAGATTTTGATAGATTCGTGATTCGTATATTTGTTATGACACAAGTAAGAATCGGTAATGATGTTTTTTTTTCGTTGTTTGAAATAGACTAGATGATATGATATGAGTTTAATATGTCTATGAAACTTTGATGCTGCGATAAGAAGTCTAAACCGTTAAAGTCGTATTTTCTTACTCTAATGGCCGGTTGCCCCAACACGACTTAAACTTAAGTAAAGCTTAAAAACTTAGATACAATTGTAGCAACGATTGTTTTTAAGCATTGCTTAAGTTTAAGTCGTTTTGGTGCAACCGGCCGTAAGAGATTCACAAATTTGATATTCATGGAGAGCTTAATTTTTTATTTAAGAAAAAAACACTTAGTTCTGCAATAATAATGTAATCAAACGTGAATACTAAACAACAAAAATTATAATCGAATATCGGTTGTGATTGACGCATCGACAAATATGAAATTATAGGTGAATCTGCACAATTACGAGTTTTAAATACGACTTGGGTCAGTTAAAAAAACCAAATCAAAGCTGGATCGAAACCAAAAACATACTCGTTGATTAGGTGTTTCTATTATATTTTACTCGACTTGTATAAAGTCGATAGTATTTAATCAAGTAATTTTTGTATCCAAGCCTTATAATACAAACGTGCCAAACAACACATTGCGTTCTTATCTCGTAATCTTTAGAGTAATTGTAGCATTGTCAAATTTTATGATACTGCAAATTTACACATACTATTAACAGATAATCTACTAAGTATCTTATCTTCAGTGTACAAAAAGTAAAATAACGAGGACGGGCCCGTTTTATTTGGTTTTGTTCTAATCTAATTGAATAAGATTTTGAAAACGCCGCTTGGTTCTTTATCGTATATTACACTGTACCCACATGACTTTGATACTGCGTTGTGTAACACTGTAAATATAACTTGTATCTACGGGACATAAAGCTTTTAAATAGTTTTGTCTGATACAAGTAATCTATTAATCTTAGTTTGAATAAAATGTGGTCTTATTTGTAATTATCTAAAAGATTGGTTTTGCGCTTGAAAATTGATGGATTACCGTGAACTTAATTTTTAGTTTTTGTTACGCTGGTTTTCGTGTAACAAAAAAATAAGCGACGGTTAACACAGTTGTTCCCGGAGAGTGAGTCGCAGGCTTCGTCATGCTAAAGTATAAATTAAATCTAAAAAGGCGACAAAACGATAAAGGACTAAATTAGGGAGATATCGTTTAACTCGATCCGCAGCTGGAAAAGAACAAATAACATGACAGAAGTGATCACAGAATATATATTTATTTTATCACCGGACGTAGTTGAAGAGGGCGAAGACAATACATAAGTATAGTTATATAAACGTTGCAAACAATATTACATGGGTTGATATCACAGGCCAAGTATAAGTTACGCCCTTGACTGGTCAACACGATGCACATCAAAGCGATCTAATCGATTTAACTTTTACATTTAACTTTACTTTCTTAAGTAAGTTACAAGAATACGAAAATCAAAAGTCTAGAGAATCAAAGCGCACTAGATAAATATGTGGTACACAAAAGAAGTTTTAACATTAATTGTGATTACAACCTAGTATGTACGTATGGCCATTCTAACAATCGACATGATACAAAAACGTACATACGGCGTTATCACAAGTAAATCCTGTCTTTAATTTATACGATAATTGAAGTAAATGAATGCGCCGAGCTTCCCTCTAATTAACTTCGGACTTGTGTAAATATTTCTTCCAATAAAATTGTATTCAACCCTTGGACGTCATGGAAACTTTCCAAAAATTACAGGTGTTTTATCATCGCCACCGATAAGGGTCACAGGTGGAGGGGTGACGACCCGTTAAAGAATTAATTGAAACCCTCAATATAAACAGAAATTATATAAGCACATACCCCAAATCAGCTTTCACTCCAACACAAAATCCGTTTGCATTATCACGTGAAACAACTGGTTGGGCGCGGACACCGCCAAAACGGAGGTTAGTGTTGCACAAGACGTTACCGGAAGAAGAATGAAAATCGCGCTTTTACACATTTGACAATCGACCACGAAAAGTGGGCGTGTCGAGGACAAATTTTATACTCGAAAAATTTTAACCTACCAACTTTTTAACATAAAATGTTTTTAATTTATTTAAAGTAAACTGTAGTCGTTGAGTTTTGATATATTTTTTTAAAGATCTGGAACAAGGCTGTTATTTAGTTGTGGAACTTTGTTAGTATAATTGAATTCTTAGTCTTTAAATGTAACTCAAAATTCTTCTTGGTAATTTTACCTTTTTGAAGAATACTAATATAGTCTAGTTCATTGTTACTCACTCTATTTAATTTTATTTGCATAAGGTTAAATACTGTTCCAAGACATTTACCTCTTATCTATATTGTGATATTAGTAGTACATCAGGTCATCATACCAGAATGACATGTCTTCAACTCTTTGCTAAAGAAATGCTCGCAGAATAATATGTAATTCGTATAGGTTTTTTTTGATGTTGTAGATTCTGTGGTACACTATACCTCGACTATACGTTTATCGCTTTGGTTTCTTTTTGGTTTGTTTGGTTTCATAGTAATCTAGAATTGATTTGGTAACGAACGTCGGTTGCGACTTTGAAGTATGTAAACTAATGCCATACATAGTGTACATGTCGTACATGATGTTTTGTTATATCAAGCCGACAGCATGCCATCTTATCCAACAGTAGTAGTATAGTAGGGGCCGGTTCTAGACCACATTTTTCCGCGCTTTTTAAAAATTTGAATTTTGTGTAAGTTCGTAATCGAATGAGATCGGGCAAGTTCGAGTTTTGGGAGGGGGTGGGGGGTAGTAACCACATTTTCCGCGCATTTTAAAATATTTGAATTTCGTGTAAGTTCGGGTGCTTTGAATTTCTATCATTTGAATATCATGCATTTAAAATCAATAGATAATTAAATTAAAGTAATATGAATGAAATGAAAACCAATTAATTTTTTGAATGTAAATTTAGAATGATCAATGAATATTTGAGATAATAATGCCATATTCATAACCTATAAGGATTAATGTTATTTATTATTGAATGTTGCCAACTTAAGATTACAAAATTTATTTCAGATTTTGATAGCAAACATTGATACTCTTATAATATGAAAATTACGCGTGCGCACGAACGCAGACAAAGAAACTCCGATTTTGGCCGAGCTTTCCCGAATTTACACGAAATTCAAATTTAAAAAAAAGGCGGGAAAATGTGGTCTAGAACCGGCCCTACTATACTACTAACAGTGATCTTTAATTGTGATACTAGTTCAGTATTTTGCTGTTTTTCGACTTTAGGAAGGTTTTGATGATTTTCATATTACTGTTGCAAGGCAGTTCTTTTAGTTGATTTGCATCTTTATTACATGGTCTTAGGGCGTCTTTACACGCTTGTCATTTCTGGTACCATCCTAGTTAAAAGCACGGTTCGTTTAACATGTTTCTTATATGCTTATTGACTAAGTGTTTAGTTAACACGTTAACGGCCGTGGTGTTCGCTATTGAAACAGTTTATACCAAAATGGGGTTGGTGGGTACAATCCTTGCAATAGGTACTGACTTTTTTCATCGAATTTTTTTGTACTTTCCCTTTTTGCTTCTTTTGGTAACATCCCCTGCGATACTTTTCTGTTTTATGAACAGGTCCCTCCAGTTTATCAAAACGTTGTTCATTTTTTCTTTTATTTGCGCAAGGTGTAGTTGATTCTCCACCATGTTCTCGATCATTTACTTTAAGTTTGGGAATAATCATTTTCTGATAACCCTGCTTACGAAAATCCGTTATCGAGATATTGGAGCTACGAATTTTTTTGAGTAATAAGTGCGCATTTACTATATATGTGCAAAAGAGAAGCTCTATAGGGCCACTTTTCTGTATCATTTTATTGTCTTTATAAGTGCAGAATTGTAACTGGCCATCTGATCTGAGGGATCGATTGAACTTTTCTTTAGTTATAATCCAAGATAGCTGTTAGCCTATATTTAGTTTCCTCTCTTAGACGTTTGTTTAGTGGAGAGCACTAACACATCTCGTTTGTCGCGCCATGTCATGACGCACACGCCCTCGGTATTTTCTTTGCAAACTATTTCTCCCGTTTTTAATTTCTTTACGGTAACTTTCTTGAGGTTTCCTCTCCAATAACTATTTAGCCAAATACAAGCTTGTATAATAGTTGTCGGTAACAGTCAAGCAGTTTCTCAGACAAAGTCATAAGGATTTTTGTTTGTACACTTGCACTTTTTCTTTCTCACAGTATACGCTTAGGTTCCAAGTATAGCCCTGCGCGCTGCATAATTTAAAGACTTTATGGGATTAATGATTCGTCTATACAACAGGTAACCCCACACGTAAAAACTTCTGGGAATTTATGTTTTATTTTATCAATTAGCGATTGTATTTTATACACACGATCTTCAGGAGGACACTCGTCGTTGTTACTAAAATGCCACATCAACAACAATATTTCAAAACGATTTCTACTAATAATGACGTATTGTGGGCATCTTGACTAAACCCATATATCCTATAAACCCTAATGTGATCATTTTGTCGTGCGAAGTAGTCTTGACGAATAATATATTCATCAAGGAAAACGGAAATACTCGAAAGGATTGCAATCAACTAAAGTTGCAGAATAATGAGGACTTATACCTTCGTCTCTGCTGAAGATGTTTTAAAAATTCAAATGGTTTCCAACCGGGTTTCGCCTTTCTTCTTGTGCATTTGTGACAGTATAAACAGAATCTTTTGTCTGAGAACTACTGGACGTTTCCTGTAGATGAAATCTTACGTTGGGAACTTTGCTATTTTTATACTTACAATAGAAAAAAAAAGTTTTGACTTCTTGGTAACTTTTGCCACAAATGTTAATGGCCGTTAACGTGTTAAAGGTATAATTAATTTGAGTGGAATGGTCTTGAAAGAATGCAGTATTGGATATGATACTTTGTTAAACTTCCTGAGACTCAATTCACTTTAACGTTTAAATTTGTGGCACGACGTGCTGTTATTAGTACGAAATTATGCAACTTCAACTATCCAATTAAGGGTTATTAATAACAAGAAAAGGATACTTTGTTTTGTAAACGTCAATTTTAAGTAACACGATTATTGATGTATTTTTAAGATTCGTCAATACTTTCGTTGCTTTTAGTAGTTCTTTATGAGAGATGGAAGCAAATACGAAGAAAACAAAAATAATGGTATTTAGAAAAGAAGTAGGGGAAATGGAGGGAGAAGGAAGTGCAGCAGGAGAATTAATTCACATACCTAGGTTACACGATGAAGCAGGATAATAAGGAGAGGGAACATATAAAGGAAAGGGTGAGGAAAGGGAACAGGTTAATAGGACAAGTGTGGAGTGTGGGAGAAAGGTTGTTTGGGTTTGACGTAGAAATGGGGCGGAAATATGAGGGTGGAAAGAGTATAAAGAGATAGAAGGGATACAAGAAAAATACTGGATATCGGTATTAGGGCCAGATAGAGAAATAATGCTATAAAAGGAAAAGGAAGAACTGAGGGAAAGAACCGAATGCAAAATACTACAAGAATGTTGGATAGAGATAAAAGGAGGAAGAGTGAAGTACGGGCAGGATGGCAGAGAAAAATATTATAAAAGAAACGGCTACGCGAGATAAGAAGTAGAGAGATTAAGGGAAGAGGGAGTAGGGGTTAGAAATGAAATAATACGGAGAGATAGGGACATAGGAAAGCAGGAAAGATGGTTAAAGATAAAAGAGACTAGATATGTGAATTATACGAATATCAAGGGAGAAGGGGTTCCAGAATATCTAAAGGGGAAAGGGAACGAAATCAAGAAGAAAAAAATGATAGCAAGGTTTAGATGTGGGAACGAAGAGTTAGGAAATTAATACTGGAGAAAAGAGGATGTGTAGACTATGTGGAGAAGAGACGGAGGACCTGAATTTAGGGAGTTAAGAGAAGAGGTTAAAAAAGTAGAGTGAGTCTTAGAAGAAAACGGAAAAGGAGCGGAGTGGATGAAAGAAGTATGGAGAAACAGGAAACAGCTAAGAGGAGAGGTGGAAAAATGAAAACAGAAAGAAGCGTAAATAAATGTAAAAAAAGGGTAACATTGTAAATAGGGGAAACACGGATCACTTTGTAACACGTGTTTGTGATGCGAAAACATCTAACCTGGTTGATCTACCGGGTAGTTTTGGTAGAATTTCCGAACCTGATATTATTAACCGATTGAATTCGAACGACATTGATGCAAGTGGTAGACACCGGTTCAATTTTCGAAAACGCTTATTGCTGAACAAATCAAGATAAACTACTAGTAGTTCTTTTATGGACAATGTCGGATGGTTTCGAAGTTTCACAGTCAGTGGCGGCTTCTCTATTAGGTCATTTGGTCAATGACCCTCCAAAAAAATGAATAAGAATTGTATTTTATTTACTTAAAATTACAGAAAATTTGCGTTTAAATCAAATAATCAGCGTTTGAATTTCATGCGCTTAAATAATTGTCAATTTCAACGCAAAGGATACGAAAGCTTGCGAATTTACTCCAGACTGACACGTACGTGTGCCCCAACTATGCCGCATGTATACTATACTGAAGCAGAATCGTAAATGATAGTTATTGTAGTCAAGAGTGAGACACACAGATTACAATTTTATGCGAGTTAAAAAAGAAGATAAGTAAACGTTAAAATGCTTTCGTGCGGTCTACAGCCGGGTCGCCTACTCAATGCAATGCTTACGTGACTTATCATTATTTTCGTAGCACGGGTGTGTGAAACACAGATGCTGGAGTGAATATTTTTAATCACATATGACAAACTTCACAGTCGATTTTTTTATTTGATCCATAATTTTCATTCGTAAGGGACGACTTATCGTTTTTGTTTTATAATGACGGTAGTACAAGATATAAAAAAATTAATAGCTAATAGTAGTTTACACATTGCTTTAAATTCGACAGACCAGCAAACATATAAAAATAAAGAAGTCAACAGTAATTTTAATCTATGATTCGTTAGATTAGCTTTGAGCAGATTTTACTCTTTTCTATTTTTACTGTTTTCACATGATTCATTAATCATTGTGGTGTAAACATGTTACAGATTTATAGTATTTAAAAGAAAAAATGAAAGAACTCGTTATTGGCGAATCACATGAAAAATTGTATGAATTATGCTTGGTAGCGTTAATATTCGCTTACAATTGGACAGCGCTTGCCGAAAGTCAATTAAAGACCACAATAAAAATGTTTGTAAAAATACACTGTGCAACAAAATTAACGCACAACCAAAAATTTACCTTAAATTTAAAGCAATGTGTTTTTGTCAGTTTTTGTTCGATTTTATTTGTTTATTTTTTAAATTGTAGCCTGTTTTCTTGAGAATATCACTGCCTTAGTTGTTTCAACTACAAATCTCATTTTCATATAATACCGGGTGTTTTAAAAATACCATTTTTTTTCCAAATTTTGAAGCATCCTGTGGGATATACTGATTACAGCAACTCATTGCGAATTTAGGCAAATTAAAGCCTCAAGTTTCCTTTACATTTTGTTTTTTTAATCATTTATTTATCTTTGTTTCTTCATGAGATATTCAGTGTTATAGAGTAACGTGTTTTTTTATTGAATTTTTCTAGCTATCGTTTTCCAAGTAAGCATTGCTTGAAATTTAATAAAATGCTTTAATACAAATAACAACAATAACAACAAACAACATTGTGTGATACACACCAAATCTTTGCGCTATACGGTTAAAGCTCCACCCTTCACCATGTAATGTAACGGCCTCAACACATTCATCACGACTTAAGTTTCTGTTTTGCTGTTCCATTATTTACTGAAGATTGTTGGATTGTCAACAAAAAAACTGATAACACAAGTTGTCACATTATGACGTTTAATTTTTTGTTTCCATAGCCTCCTAAATGTTTAAACTTTCAAGTCAAATGCATTTTACCGTAAAAAAAGCACATGATGATTTAAAAGGGTATATCTCATGAAGAAACAAAGATAAACAAATGATTAAAAAAACAAAATGTAAAGGAAACTTGAGGCTTTAATTTGCCTAAATTCGCAATGACTTGCTGTAATCAGTATATCCCACAGGATGCTTCAAAATTTGGAAAAAAATGGTATTTTTAAAACACCCGGTATTATATGAAAATGACATTTGTAGTTGAAACAACTAAGGCAGTGATATTCTCAAGAAAACAGGCTACAATTTAAAAAATAAATAAATAAAATCGAACAAAAACTGACAAAAACACATTGCTTTAAATTTAAGGTAAATTTTTGGTTGTGCGTTAATTTTGTTGCACAGTGTAGATAGATATATTAAATAAAACAGTTGATTGACTTTACCTATGACTACAGTGGAAAGAGAACGACGTTTCTCTACGTTAAAAAGAATTAAAGAATTTTACGCAATCGACATTACTATGTGACGAGAAAGATTCTGCGCATTTCTATGCTAAGCATCGAAAAATCATCTTAAATATAAATTGCGTTACTGTAAGAATGTTTGTTTAGACTTTTTGCAATCATTGCGTTTTTTTAATGACCCCCTGGTATGATTGACCACCAGCCGCCACTGCACGGTTGATCCGATCAGCATGGTTTGGTACTATCTGAATGTGTTAGGATAAGAAAGGTTTTTTTGATATTACACAAGTTTTATAATCGTTTTATCAAAATCATATTTGTAATAGATAAAGCTTGAAAAATTATCTCTTTGTGACACATAAACAGAATACAAAATGAAATGACGAAAAACGATAACAAATTTAAACTGGCAGAAATCTACCTATAATTTTAATGAATACATAATCGTTTTTGATTAGAACCGAAGTATGATTTGAATGTGTACTTTCGTAATTTTTTTTATTGTATTTTTAATAGTGACTTTCGAATAGTTAATGCCGTCAGCACTTCTGGGCGGTAATATTTGTTTGACGTCCAATTTAGAAACCAAATTAAATAAAAGAAAAGCCAAGTCTTCATAAGTTTATTATAGGCTTCGTACTGCGCTTATACGAACATAAAAATTCTAATTGCATCACGCTGACTAGCAAAAATGTCCTAATGTACCCACTGCTGAAGAGAATTTTATTGATGACAGTCTTAATTAAATATGTAAATTTTTACGACGCTAATACATAAACATTTACAGTTTTTTAATTATCTAAAGTAAAAATGTGTTTGTATAAATATTAACGTTAACGTTACTTTATTAAAGAGCACGTTATATAACCATAAACACCCTTAATATGCCTAATTTTTACATCTTTCGTGGATTAACATCCGTGAAATTGTTAATAAACCAAATATTTCAAGCAAAAAACTAATCGCCCACTTTTGTCTATTATTATACAATCGATTTAGTAGAAAACTTTTCTTACGTAATGAGATGTTTTAACGTTTCACACTTATTTAAAGAAAACAAAATGAAAAACTATTAAATGACATTGAACTTAAAGTCAAGCACGTGTTATACCATATAAGAACCTGCTTAAATATTTATTGGCATGTACGTGACAATGAAAATAAAGCTTTTATTTGATTCGTTAACTATATCATCCGAACACGGTTATCTGTTTGAACTTGTGCAAATAAAAATATTGATTAATATTTTTAGCTTTTACCTTGTTGGATTATTGAGCTTTCACATAGTCGTAACGATTACCTATATTTTTCTAGTTATATTAAGGAGGTTACTAAGGTCAACTGGGTCATTTCCTTAAATTCGTGTGTAAAATGACAATAGTTACTATGGATACCTCACCAAATATCTTTTTTTTATAGCGAAGTAATTTGTTTCAACTATAATTAGTATAATTACCTTCATTATTAAGTACTCGTTAAAACCACTAGTATCTGGTTGAAAATGTTGTTTAATATACTTTTTATTTAAGTGGACGGGACATTGGCTTCCGTTTTTTTTACTTGTAATTGTTTTTAGTTAATGTTTACTCTACAAACTATTTTTAGCGTTAATTAACGCCAATGCAGGATTCAAAATGCATTGAAATCCATACCTATGTACACATTTGAATATACTGGACATATAATTTAGTGTTTACAATTTTATTGACAATAAAACATGTAACTATTTACTTTTTCTATTAGAAACATATAAAATTCTATTGAATACCATATGTTTATTGTTGCTATAAATACACTGCTCAATTTGAAAGTTTGACTGATACCTTATCACTTCATTCATGATTAATCATACTTCATATTTATTACTCATTTGTTGAATTTTGAAATGACTACTTTGGAATGTTATCTAAACATGAAATTAATTTCATCACTGACCTTTAAATGTAGTTTGTGGTTTAATGTTACTAATCCACTTCCTGTACAAAAGCTTTGTTTTTAAAGTTGCAACAATTTCCAATTTTTTATGTAATCGTTTACATGACTTCTGCGTTTCTGCCAATTTTATCTAGGCGTCTGGCTTTATTTATTATGGTGGATTATTTTATAGAAACACCAGTACTTGTTTTCACGTACGCTGAAGGGATGTTTATGCGACTTACAAGGGGATCTTATGACATGGTCCTCGGGGATTTCAATAATATTGTTTGTGTGTGTCTATATAAGTCTTGGTATAAACCTTTATTGGACAAAGGGAGAATACGCGCTGATCAAACGTTTTGGAGAACATCCCAAGCGAATTGTGACTAAATTTAAACGAAACGTAATTGATATACAACTAAATTAAATTAGTACTTTACATATATTTTTTAAATTTATTTTCAATGAAAACGAGCATTCTCTTTTTATACCCACCGCATTGAAATCGTGTATTAAAATAGCCTTCAAGATTTCCACATTTCAGAATTTAAAAATACTAAAAATAATTTTGCTCCTCATTAATCAACTAAATAAATTAAAAATTAAATTAATAATGGATTTTAAAAATGCCACGAGGAAACTATTACATGATTTGAATATTTCCTCAAGTCAATTTATTTAAAATAGTTTGGAGTAGTTTAAAATAACGCATTATTAATATCTTATATTTAACATCGCAGATGTTTTATAAACGTTTACACTTTTGCAGGTGAAAAACAAAACTGTTGATTAATAGAATAAATTAGTTAAGTTAGATTAGTAATCAGGAAAATTGCCTAACGTAGCGAAAATATGGCGAATTATTCTTGGTTTATGAGTAAAGCTCGATAAATTGAAAGAATCTATCTTTAAAAAACTAAAAACAGATTTACTAATCTGGTATTTAAAACCAGATTGATTCATGTTATGATAAGATCCTGATTATTGGATCGATGTGGCATTTTGTTCATTGCTAATTAAACGAAGGCCGGTGGATCATCCCTAGACCAAACGAAACTATCACACAGTGGGGTGAAATAGAGATATTTTTAGACGTGCTACTTATTTTTTCGATGAAGGGGTGGATGGGAATATAATTTGGTACATTGTTTTGTAATTAGTATGAATTGCGTACCCGTCTGCTAAAAATTTTTTTTTCCAGCTGCATGGGATATTTGTGCTGAATTATATGTTTTAGAGGTCACTGATTCTAAAAATGTTTGCAAAATAAATCATTTATTTTTTACAATGAACTAAAAATATTTATTTTCTTAAAAATAATCAAAAAATTGTTTCTGATATTTATACACAATTTTAGGTCTACTCTTTTTTCTTGTGAAATATTTTTTCTCTTTTATAGTTCTTCGAACCCGTTTCCGGTTTCTTGATTGAGTACCTAGCAGTTGACGGCTAACATATTGAGATCACATTTTTCTTGGTAACGTCTCTCTAAATCATGGACATCGTGATGAAATCTTTTATTTTGTGTTCTTCACTGTAGGCTTTCAAGTTTTCAGGAAAATAGTCAATATGAAACTGTATGAAATGAACTTTTAAGCTTATCTTGCATCCTTGAGCTTTATACGCTGCCAGCATGCGTTGTACAATCTTTTTGTAGTCAGGGTTTCTAGTATTTCCTAAAAACTTGTTCACTACATTCTTGAAAGAGTTTCGCACTTCTTTTTCCGTGTTTCCCATTGTTTCTAAAAATAGGGAACTGCTTAGAATTTTTCTTATGTTGGAGTCTGTGAAAACTCCTTTTAACTTGTCTTCAAACAGTTTTTGAGAATTTGGAACACAGATATCTTCTGAAACAATCCATTTCTTATCAGTTTTTTGACGAACCGTCCTAATTTAATATATAATATTTCTTTAACCACTGGCTTATGTTTCTTTGTTAACTCTTTACTGTGTATTTACCACATACATAACAGAAGCTGTTATGTTACTTATTTATCTTGTTGAAACATCATCTAATCAAACAGCAGATTGTTTATATGTTTTCCTAGTAACCCAGACAACAAGTCTGAACACGCTCAACTTTATCAGTAATATTACCCAAGATCAACTTTTAACCCCTTTCGAAACGATCAAACACCTCTCTACCATTACTTTTTTCAACCATCAACTTTTTTTATTTATTCCCATGTTTATGTTTAAATTTTGGAATAGAATATAAAATTTCATATATCTATAAATAACACAAAAATTAAAGAACTATTTTCACGGACGAATACGCGTTACCCGTAACTTTGTTACAAGCTTATAGGTCTTACGAACCTTGCACGGCAAACTCACACCGTCGGAGATAGGGGATCAAATAAATAAGAGTTAAAGGGCGCCAGATCTTTTATAAGTAAAACTTCTGTCTCGATCAGGACAGAAGGTCCAAGCTTGTAACGAATTTCAGGTTCGTAATCCTTGTTACACTGGTGTTCGTGTAACCAACAAAAAGAAAGATATGTTACCATAAAGGAAAGATAAAATATGTATAACAACTTTAATTTAATAACGTAGATTATTAACAACGAGTCTCAGAAATTCTCAATCCATAAATGCCGGAAGTATCGGCAACACACAATACATAAGTTTACACGATGTCGATAGCGAAGAAAATTACATGACAAATATCGTTTGTACACAGCATGCGATACACACAAAATAATTAGTGAAAGTACCTTAATGGTATTGAAACATTTATTGTAATTATGTAAGTTAAAACAACCAAATTCCGTGAGTGACTTTTCTGACAGCGACAAAATAATTAACTGAACTTACCCACAATCCAGTACCTACTTGCTCGAAGAAAACGTTTTCCTCGTTGAGTCAGCTTGGAATAAATTTGAATAGCAAATCATGTCAACACAATGACTCACGAAAGCAAAAATCTACAATATTATTAATTAATACTAAAAGAAAGTACACATAAGAACCCGATTATCAAATGCACACATTAAGTGAAAGTTGGTTTCGCAGTTGCTTGACGTATGAGTAGAATCTCGAAGAAAAGTTCTTGCCTTCGTTTTTAGTTTTAACGTAGGCCTTCCAGAGTTATACTCATTCCATGAAGGTATTTGTTGATATTAACCCTTCATCGATTGATAATGCATCGAAACATACAGCCAAAAACGTGGCGGGACGTTCTATCAAATTAAGAAGGAAATTAGAAAAGAATTCTAAAAACGGTTAGGCAAAGCGTACTCTGTAATGAATAAACTACTATAAATGCGTAATGAAATTATAACTTCATTTCCATTAACGTCGATGTTGTTAGAAACTTAAAATTTTAAACATCACAAGTCATTTTAAGTAGTTGCCGGTTTAAGGTCTTGACAGAAAAATGAAGTAAAAAAGAAAACTCGGCAGAGGGCGTCAAAACAAATCTAATTTTAATTCAACAATATACAGGGTAGTGCATTTTTAAATGTATGCAAGTAACAACTTGAAGGTAGGCGACTAACTCAATACAATTCGGCGACAGGATGGCAGGTCTCGGTGTGCTAATCATAAAGTAAAAAGGCGCGAAAACGGTGGAAAACTATTACTGGCAGATACCGTTTAACTCTGTCGAACACTGAAACAGAATAAATGGCAAAACACAGGTTATAACAACGAATATATTTATTTTTAACAATGAAAGAAAGATAAACGATACTTCATACATGAAATTATCGTGTACAGTATGACATAAATTAATAGATAATCGAAGAATTAAACTTTGATTCGATGCGAAACTAGTGAATTTGCAACCAGAAGCAAATTACACTTTAAACCGTAATTGTACAAACAAATTTGCATTCGTTCGTCGTGATAACATCTATACATACGTCGCACATATTTTACGTTCGACAACTAACAAATTAATATAAAATAAAGAAATTGTACTCACGATTATCCAGTTATGCTACTAGCTATCGGCATGTTTTTTAATTGTCTCCTAAAATCGCTAAAAGTGTAAGGAACGAAATAATTAGATATAAGATATCACAAGTAAGTTGCTTGTCAAACAATGAATTATCGTAACCGAATGCCTTGAGCTTCCAAGTGATTTTCACTATTCCTATCGTAGGAGTGCTTCCAAGTTTAATAGAACATCCCACGAAGTACGTCAACTACTTGACCTCAGATTATTTCGAGAAATTGGTGTGACTGCTGTTTTCCTTAGTACGTGCTTCAAGTTATCGATTCTGGCGGAATGTATTTAATTGACATGTACCATTCCAAAGGGACAAACATAAAGTTATGTCACAGAAATACAAAGTAATTCTTACCCCAGAGAAACCCTCACATATGAAGTAAAATTAATTTATAACACGGATGAAGTCGAATATTTAGAAATAAGAGTCTCACCGGACGCGGGCGTTAGATTTTTATGTATAATCCTCACGTTGACCGGAAATGTGGTATTTTCGTTTCATTAATTTCATTCGTCAAGAAAAAACAAAAAATGACAGCCAATACTCTGAATGTAGCAAGAGGGCGTTCTTGGACGAAGCTTATACAGTATACAACCTATATCCGAATAGTCATACCTAACACTCGTAGAAATGATTTTTTTTTGTCTTCCAAGATAATACAGACAATATTGTCGGAAATATGGATAGAACTCTACCCCAAACTACTACAAGAAAATAGAAACGAAAACTTTTATGTCGAAGAAATTGTAAATACTATCGTACAACCGGAAATTGCTACCAAGCAAATACAAAAAGCACTTAAAACAAACAAAAAAAGGATATAAAACAACAATGCTCAAACTATAGGGACATAAGCGTAATTCCATCCATATCTAGGCTGTTCTCTAGTTTAATAAAAAATAAAATAGAATAAGAAGGCATACAGTTTAGCAAGGAACAAAGTGGATTTAGGAAAAATAGATCATGTTTAGACAATATACGATTACACACGATAAGGCAAGTAATAAAAGAATCAGGAAAAGCAGAACGATACACACTTGGGTTTCATAGGTCTAGAAAAGGCTTATGACAGCATATCGAAGACTCTACTGTAGCAAGCTATGCGAAGAGTAAGGGTGAGGAAAAAGTGGATAAATATAATAAAAAGATCATATACAAACAATAAAGATAGGAAAGAGGATATCACCAAAGGAATAGAAACAACAAAAGGTTTAAAGCAAGGATGTAGTCATATCTTCTTTTCGACATATACATAAAACAAGCTTTAGAAGCATGGTACAAAGAATGTTCCGGAATGGGCATACAAATAGGAAATAGTATCTTACGCATTTACCCAAAACCAAAACGACATGAAATATATGCTCCAAAGATAAACTTCCAAAAGACGGAATACATGTGTGTTGGAAGTGACGCAAATAGTTTATACATTCGTGACTAGGAAGTTAAAAACTTTAAAAAAATTATATATTTAGGTATCAATGTTAGCTCTACAGGTACATGTAAAAACGATATCTTGCCTATAATTGTAATGGGTAAAATGGCAACAAGTAAAACAAAAAACAAAATAACATATCTTTTATAGTATTGTTGACAACATAGTGCTTTACGGTGCAGAAATGTGGTCACAAACACAGACGATTAAAGATAAAATGCGATTAGTAGAACTCAATTTTATGAGTAAAGTTTGAAAAAGACCAGATGAGACAAAATAAGAATGGAATAGATTTGGAGAAGGATGCAAATAAAACACTCCATTACCAAAACAGAAAGCACTACAATGGTATGTGCACGTTAAAAGGATGCCAGAACAACGCTGACCAAAAAAAGTTTCCGAAGGGACTTCTTTTGGTAGAAGAAGAAGAGGAAGGTCAGCTTTAGGATGCGAAAGCTACATAACACTAACAAACAGAATCAGGTTTGAATGACAGAGACTGGGAAAATAAAGATTTTTGGAAACAGAAAACAGCAAACTCAAAAAGTTAAACGCTGAAAGATTTTTTTGTATCTATTTTTATTAATCTTGTGTTGACGTTAAATGGTCGATTTTCTTCCTTCTTGGTCAGCGACGCGGATGTACCAAGTATACATTTTGTTTGTGTATGTGAGACAGCAGAGCTCGTGAGAAACATTTGGTGCGATCAAACTGCTTGCCAAGCGCTGGCCTCAAACCTGGTGATCCAACCATACTACATCATCCACTTGAACATTATATTTCCACGTCTGCGTTTTAAACTGGGTCTCGTGAAGAAATTTTTTAAACCTTTACTAACTGAGACTTTTATTTTAGGATTGCTTGACCTGTTTTTTAAAATGGTAAATGTCGGTGTGTTTGACGGTTCACAGATTCGGCAGCTTGTTAAAAATTAAACATTTTATCGGAACAATCACAGAACTCCAAACGAACGCTTGGTTGGAATTCAAAACCTTTTCAAAAACTTTCTTGGAAATACACGAGCACAGAATTACAAAGAAATCGTGCAGCAGCTCTGTCAAGCTGACTTCCCATAAAATTTTAGAGCAGTCAGTGATGAGCAGAGTGAGCGATTCCACTAGCATTTAAAGATCATGGAGACATGGTATTTCGGTATACATAATATGGCTGACTATTATTGGAGCGTCAGTCAGGATTAAACGCTAGGAAAAGCTATTAAGAAAATTTTTACTTTACCATGCAATATGCTTACATTTTTTTCTTTTTCTTTATATGCACATTTTTATTACTGAAGTGATAGACACAAGATGGGATAATTTTTGGGTTCAGTGTTCATCAAAATCAATGAATACAGTAATGTATGGACAACCCGAACAGAAAGTTATGGCAGATTCCATTCGAATTAAAAAGAATCCTCTTTAAAGGGAAATTATTCTCTTCTGTTCATAAGATAGATGTGTATAAATGCCTGAAATGTTTTGGCCCGGTCATCTGGGCCACAAGTATATTTATTATGATCTATGTTAAAATTTCTTTATCAGTCAGAGTTTCTGCTTTTAAATAAATTACAGCGTCTTGTCCGTCTTTTCTCTTCAAAACTTTGATAGTTTCACTAACGCAACTCAGTTTATTTCTCATTTTTTCGCTTCTTATTAGTTGTCGTAACGTCACATTCTGATTCATTTTGACCGTGCTTTTTGAAGTTTACTGAAACTAGCTCAAGATTCATTTATTGTAAAAATTTTATCTTTTGCCCAAATTTTTTAAACATTGAACGGTGTCGTCTTTTTGCAGTAACTTTTTTCAATGAGTAACTTTCACCTTTTGAATTACATTTTGGTTCATATGTTGGGCTGCAGATGTAATGTTTGGTTGGTAAAAATATACCAATAATTTGGTTATCGGCAATTGAAAATTGTTCTTCTATTTGATGTGCAGATGCGTTATCACGATGAGAATGACTTTATTAAATCATTTTTCTTTAACTCTCCGTCTTACAGTTGAAATAAATTGTTTATTGAACCATTTGCTAAAGATATCTCTTGTCACCTAGGCACGTTTGTTGCGTCAATAGTAAACCGGCAGTTGAATATTTTCTAATTATTCTGAGATTTGCCAATAACTAACATTTTTTAATTTGAGTTCACTTGCATTGTTTCATAGCATCAATGTAATTCTTTCTTTACTAATTTTAGGTTTTAGAGCTTTTTTTTATCCAGCATGCACTAAAGTTTTTTCGAATTTTTTTCTAATGCAATGTTGATTTGTCATTATAAATTTGTTAGTTGCTTAAACCCATAGCGGTTATTTGTTGGCGTAGGTGATTTCAAAATAGGGCCAAGGCAGCTTCATCACCCGATAGTTTTTTTTCTCTAAAGAACGAACTCTACAGCGTTGCTCGAATTCTTGAAGCCTGATGACTTCTTAATTATTGCTGCTGTTGGGGTGTAATTAATTCAAAAGGTGTTTTGTTTTTTCCAATATTATTTTGCTTTTTGCACTGTGTGCAGACTGCTTTTTTTACCTCATGAAATTCTGCTGTACGCATAGGTTTTCTTATAGTTGGAATATACCAAAGAATTTTTTTTGTATTAGAAAAGTGTTAATTTGAAAATATGAGAAAGTTTGGTTATTGCATTGTATGACGTATTAACGTCCAATTGAATTTTAACTACTCAAAGGAAAAGTAATATTTTCTTTGGTGCCATTTTTGATATTTACTAGAAGCACAACGCACGACACGACATTGCAAGAATAACTTAATTGAAAACTCTGGAAGTTCATATTACAGATTCCAAACTGTTCGGAGTGTAGGTACCATTTTACAATTAGGTTGTTCGGATTACAGAAGAGTATGGTGTAGAGGGGGTTCGATTTATTCATACATTAGTGTAGTTCAGTTATGATTTGTACAAACAATCAAACTATACAAATCAACCTAAAGATTTTGTGTAAACGTTTAAAGGTCGATGCATTTAATAAACAATATTTTTTGAGACTAAATGATGATGACATAAATACCGGTTAAGCTTATTAATTGTTTGCTGGAAACTCTTTAAAAGTAACATTTTGGTTACTATTGTATGTCAAGTTATGGAAAGTACATTGCCGTGGCAGTTTTTACGTTCTAGACGACTACTAAACATGTCAATATGTTATATTATGACTAATACAAAATGTAGTGTTTTAAAATATGCAAATCGATTTGCATGTTTTTAAATGTTAGTGTTATAGATATTTTTTCATAAGAAAATATTTCAATATTATCATTTTTATTTTACAAAAGTAAATTTTGTATCGTAATCTAGTTTCTAGCATTTTTAAGTCTAACTACTAAATTAATCAGAACTGTAGGGGATTTTTTTTATTTACAATTGCGCGTTCGGCCATGTTGAAGAAATAGCTCGAGGGTGTAGTGTTTTGTAAGCGCGTTACAGACAAAACCCTAAAATTTATCCCAGTTAAGACCTGCGTAAGATTACGCACCCTGCTTCTTGTATAAGATTACCTTTACTTTCTTTTTAAGCTCTGAAGAATTTCCTTTTCGCTGAAAACGTTAAACACTACAACAAACAAAAATTAGTATGTTTATTTATTAGCGATGTATAAACACGTTTCCATTACGGCTAGGATTTATTTGTCAATATATCAAATTTATATCTATTTTTGACACGAGCAAACAAATGTGGATTGTGTTTTTAACTTCCTGAAATTTGATATTTTGAATGTGCGCAATATTTCAGTTTAATGCAATCAAGATTTTGTCGGTGTTGTGCCGTAAATTATCATTTTTGCTTCCTTACATCCGCAAGTAAGTGATTCTACCAACTCTTAACTTGGGAAAAGGAAATAAAGGAAATCCCGTTAATGTCTCCAGGCATCTATTCTCATAATTTTTATTTTTTGTTTGTTTTAATATTTAACGACAAAGGATTGTGGTAAATAATTCATATTGTAAAAGAAACAAACAAGAGGTCGGAGTAGTCAGCAGCTCACTAAGCATTGAAGTTAAGGCTGCTGATGAAAAATTCATGAAAATCCCGGATTGTATGAATGGTCAGAGGGGCTGTAATGGTCTCACTGCCGTATATATTATATAACAAAAGAAAAATCGTTTTTTCCGAATTTAAAAATTATTAAGCTGAACGACAATTCAGTTTAATGCGTTGGAAAAGCGCGACAGCGTACAAAATAGTCAATCTAAATTATGGTGATTGACATACGTTGTGTTCAATTTGCTTAAGGAAGAAATCGACGAAGTTACCTTAAATATTAAACCCCGAGGAATAGCACGATAGACGCTTAAAAGCTCATAACGCTTCGGGTAACGAACCAAATGAAAAAGGGATGTAAAACGGCTGAAAAAAGGTTATGAACCTTCCATATAGACTTTTTTTATTGTTACAAAGTACATAATGACATGCTCGAGTTGTTGTTATTTATTTTTGACAAACGGCGCAGGCATCGCGTTTGGATAATTCTCTAGCGAATCGGGACGCTTCTCTCAATCAGTTATGCTGAATTGACGCCAATTTGCCTCTTTTAATTAACAAAGAATATCCAGGTAAGGGTTATGTTAAAGTTTACATATTAATATGTTGGTTGAAAGTTTACAAATAGGTTCTGTCTTGACAACCCTCGCAGTTAGTAACAGAGTTGGGGTTCAATCTGTCTCCTTCCTCTCAATTACCTCCGTCAAATTAATAATTAACAATTAATCCGACGGTCGTGCTAAAAACGACAGCTGAGTAAACGAGGCTTTAATTGCATTTCACTCCATTAGAGGATGAAGTTCAGATACGGCTGTTCTAATAAGCGTAAAATTTCAGCGTCGAATTATCAATATTGATATTATTGTTTTCTATTTCACTATTGTAAATGCCTACAAAATACATGTAAATTCAAAATCTCGAATGTACAAAACTGATTATGCATAGGCTATTACATTGAAAGGGATGCAATAATGCATGTATTGAAATTTAATTAAAATGAGTAAGGGTCTAAAGGAAGGGTTGTTTTTTTACACATGGCGTGTATAGACTGTCGTTTAGGTATCTTTTTTGTAATAAACCGTAGAAAATTGAAATTGCAAAATGAAACGTTTTTTTGGCGGTAGATACTTGTTCCTATCAAAAACTCTCGTTTAAATTTCGTATTGTTTTGTTTTTTAAAATATTGATTCTACCAAATTGAGTTTTTTTCTATTATATAGGAGTTTTTGATTGGTTGCGATATTTATTCAAATGCAACAAAATTTTTAGGTACTAATCTGTATCTTTGGTATTTATAGCATGAATTAAACGGATCATAAGCACGAATTAATTATACAACTCGCAGAATGAATATAAACTCAAAGGCGATATACTCAAACTGTAAATTTGAATCGTGGAATTCGCGTCTCATTTTTTTTAATATGAGTGTACATTAAGCATTTTTTTCCATTTCACTTTCAGATCGATACAACTAAACTTTACAAATCAAACTCTTGAACGAATTCCGGCTTATATAGATCAATTTGGGATTCAGGAAATTACGATTTTAGTTGGTCATGTTATGCGGTTAAAGAAAACCCGTAAATTAAAGTTTACTGCTTGAATCACTATTTTAATGACTCAAAGGTCTACTTTATAATGCCAGTAAATAGAACGCATGTTTAGGTTGTTAAAAAATTCTATGAGTTATGACTAACTTAAACTTAGTTTAACACGAGGATATTTAACAGTTTATTTGAAAACGAAAAGAATTCTCTTCTAAGTGTTACCTTTGAAACGTATTTAAAATAATTTAGATTTGGTAAACGTCGTTAGTTATAGTAGTTATAAAATAGATTTAATTTAATTATGTGGACTCAACGTTATTGCCACAAATATACTTAGGAATTAGAACATTGCAGCCATTGAAAATGGCGTTTACTTAAACTTTAATTACTTCAACAATTTGAAATGCAAATTTTTTGTTACGTCTTATATACGACTACTAGAATCTTAAATAAAAGTTAGTATTTTTTACAGAAAAAAACTTTGAGCAGTGTAGTTCTTTGACAGTTTATATTGGTAAACCTGTATGTTTCGTCATACCCTTATCATCTTTGGCTGGACAATGTAACGTAAATATATGTATATATAATAATTTTGAGTTAAAGTGTTTTGATTTTTTTTTATTTGTATTGGCACCGTTCCTAAAGTACTTCTTAAACAAAACTTACTAAAAAACATCAAAGTTTAGTATTTTAAGTGGATTACATCCCAACCACCGACTGACAGATTCTTGAGCTTAAACTACTCAATTAAACAATGAAGACGATTACGTGATTTGGATACGCGACATAGTAATTGGAGCGTTGTTTAATAAATCAATTGGTTTCATTGTTGTTTAAGTAACACTTTTATTAAATAATAACTCACCAAACATTTTATTACATCATTCGCCTCATTGAACTACGAAATAATTCGCACGTACTAAAAATGTTTTTTTCTCGTTCAATAAACTACGTAAAGATAAATTTTTAATTCGTTAAAAGAAGTAAACGTGCAGTTTTGTTCAGTTTAGATCAATAAAGTTTATTAAACTGCTCGCAAACACGTTTAGGCACACCTTTTTGTAAACACACGGAAAAATATTAGGAGGGTTGATATTTTATTTGACTGTTAATGGACAGTTTTGCATATACAGATGCTTACAGTAATTTGTGCCCCTTTGTAAATAGGAACTAAATCTGTCGTAAATTATAAATGATGGTGCCTGCAAATGTTTTTTTTTGTAAAATTAGTATTCTAAATTTACGATTGACGTTTTAAATGACTTTGAATTTGGAAATACGTATGTATTGTGCAAATGTTAATTGCAACAAGCATTTGGACATTTTTTTAAAAAATGAAACTTTATTCAGTGGGTGGTTTTTCGAAAAAATAAATTAGTTTTTTGTTCTTTTCTATTCTACTGTTAGGATTCTTAATTTACTTAATACTAATGTATTTTTAACCCTAAAGTTTTTAAACATTATAAAATAAATTTACCGGTGTGAAGTTAGCCACGGATCTAGCTCTAGAAATTCGTTTTGAAGCCAATATAAAGATTTTAAACATTTCCAAATTAAAGTTACTATATGAAATACGCTATAAACATGATTTATTATAATTGTACATACTTGTTATATAAATCATTTCAATAAACATGTATTTAAACATGTAATTGTAATAGTACGATTTTTAAAAAAATAGTCATTCTAGATTTTTCTGCAAATTTGTTTATAACTTGATTAAACAATTATTAACAACATATCAAAAAATTACGATGAGGCTATTTCTCAAAAAAAAGTTATTTTACGTCGAATTCACTCCAAAGCTTAGCTTACATTCCCGCATAAACAAACGCAATTTTCACAAAGATGGTCATTTTCGATTTTTCTGCAAATTTGTTTATAACTATATTAACTAATAACTTTTTTTAAAAAATACCCTCATTGTAATTTTTTGATATCTTGTTATTAATTGTTTAATATAGATATAAACAAATTTGCAAAAAAATTAAAAATGACTATCTTTGTGAAAATTGCGTTTGTTTATGCGGGAATGTATGCGCTGACCGTTGCTGTGAATTGGCCGTAAAATAACTTTTTTTTTAAGAAATAGCTTTATCGTAATTTTTTAATATGTTGTTATTAATTGTTTCATCTAGTTATAAACAAATTTGCAGAAAAATCGAAAATGACTATCTTTGTAAAAATCGCACTATTACAATTACATGTTTAAATACATGTTTATTGAAATGATTTATATTATTTTTAATAAAAATTATATAAAACTGCAATAAATCATGTTTATGGCGTATACTTATTTATATAGTAACTTTAATTTGGAAATGTTTAAAAATTTTATGTTGGCATTAACTTCAAAACGAATTTCTATGGGTAGATCCGTGGCTAACTTCACACCGTTAATAAATTTTAATACTATAAAATCTTAAGCTTCTGCGGTTATTTTGTTTATGGTTATAAGCGACTTTCGGCTTAGACCGCGTCGCGTCGTAGCTAAACACTCAGACTTTTTAGGTTTGGTCCTAGTCTCTTCTTGAGAGCCAAAACAAGAAGTAGTTGCCTTATTGTCTGTCGTTCGTGAACTCAAACAAACTGACGTTTCGCAAGACATTGCAGCATGCATCTTCAGAGTGGTATATGTCACATAATTATTTGTATTATCAATTTGTTAGGTTTTATGCTTTAAAATAGGTATTGTTGTATTCAAATATCGTACGCAATTTGTATCGATACGTATCGATATAGCGAAATATCGATACAGTTACAGTCGGGATCTTCCAGGCCTTATCGAATTAATCGCTTGCAAGAGTTCAAAATTAACAAAAAACCCATAATCCAGGTATTCTACTACATATAGACTTGGATAAACGTGCTGACTCACAAACTTCAACGTAGTCCGGTGGAACATTAATATTTTTGTTCTTGAGTTTTCTCTCAATTGCGGAATGCATATGTGTGCCCTTTCTCCAAATATTTTCAATTTAATTCAATGGTTATTTTCTTTTCTTGAGATAGTTTTGATAGAGCACTTGGAAGTATTGCGTTTTCGTTTTGGGCAGTACAACGTCGCTGTACAGAATTACTTTATTTACCACTTCTTTTACGTGGTTTTGGAAGAAACTGTACAGCATCGAAGCAAATGTATTGGCTGTAAGACCAGCGTGTCCTTCGTGCTGTAGATGACAATACTCGTCTTTTGTTTTAAGGTTAAATTGTGAAATCATATCAACTTTGATCAGGCGCGGCTTCAGAGGGGGAGCCGGGGGGGCTATGGCCCCCCCCCCGACATTGAAAATACTACTGAAGTTTTTCTCACTTTGTATGTAATACATTCGCTTTTTTAATAGTTGTATAATTTATGATGCTTTATCGCTTGTAAGTAAAGGCTTGGTGCATAACGAAGTATTTTTTATATTAACGCTATATTCAATACATTATTATTTAAAAATGTGATGAGCACTTCCACCCCCCCCCCACGCTTTAAACTGATGGAGCCACCACCAAAATAAACTGCTGGAGCCGCGCCTGACTTTGATTTGTAGTAGAACAAGGAAACATTTAGACTTTGGGCACAATAACGCTGACTACATGTCTATTGTATAAACACACTACACTTGTCTGACCTATGTTTATCGGCATCTTTTTCATGTCGATCTTCTTTTTCATCATATTCGCGAAAGACTAAAAATGGGTCGTGAATTATTTCTAGTACACCACTTATTTTGTTTGGTAGAGCTCATACAGTTTTTAATTTGAAGAGCAAACTGGTGCCAAATCAACTTTGCTTGTTGATTTACGGGAGTAGCCCTTAGGTTTGTTTTTTCTTTGTTTATTTTTGGTTGTCTTGCGTTAACAATACTTCCTCTGTTATCAGTAGTCAAAGTACGATTTTTAGATTTTTCATGAAGCCGGTTTCCATTGGTTCTTTCTGAAATACCAAAAGTATGACATAACATCGTCTTACAAACCCGTATCCTACAGTTTGTCGTATTCAGGTAATACGAATATGAAAATTTTTTCCTTGACTGATTTTCGACTTTTTTGTTTCTGATGCTTTTGACTGGATTCTTTTCAACCACAATTTTAACGTACAGTTGTTGTTCAATTCATTAAAGTTGTCAAGCACTTTTTTCATTGCATTTTTTGTAGCTTTCTTTCATAGCTTTGGGTTTTTTACAACATGATAATGCCATTTATGTTCTTATTTACGTTTTCCAAAAGACTGCTGTCTACATTGCCTCTTACATTTTTCAGAATTTTTTTTCATTGACTTTCATTCATGTAATGTCTTTTTCTGTTTCTTTTTGAAGTTCTGGTATTCGCTTATCATCAAGATTAAAATTATTTAATGTAGGTTCCAATGGTCGGAGATATGAGTCTGATCTCTAGAGTTGTCTTCTTTATCACTGTCAGATTTTTCTTAGTCATTTTTAAAATGTAACTTTGTGGACATATTACTTTCAGCGATGTAAAAGTTTACTTTTAGTATTGGTTGATATTTCTTTGCTGCATTATCTCAAGTTTTTTGTAGTTTAAAATGTTTTTGTCAGCCATTTTAAGTAATAGTTGATCACTATTTGGTAAAGTTTCAAAATGTGTCTCTATGGGAAGCGCACGTTCTTGATTCTGATTATTATCAACAAAAAGTGCTGACGAAGTATTGGCTGATTGGTACATAGAATTTAGCGAGGACTTTTATTGAAAGTTAATA
Source organism: Aquatica leii (assembly GCA_035610365.1). Lineage (NCBI taxonomy): Eukaryota > Metazoa > Arthropoda > Insecta > Coleoptera > Lampyridae > Aquatica > Aquatica leii. Next base: position 20,014,913 of record CM069435.1, read on the forward strand.
TACATAACTACCACTACTGAAGAAAAGTCTCATCAATCAATTATTAGTATTGTAATATGAAATTATAATCCGAATATTATTGTACAACGTTTTATTTCATATCAACAGTTCTAATTTCTTAGAGAAATATTAAGGTAGTGATAAAATACTTCAGTTGGCAAAAGCTATTAAAACTATTTTGAATGAAGCAGGTATATTAAATATCTGTCATTGTAAATTATGTAAATCTCTGATGACACATTGTAATGTCATTGTTTACCACACTAGTGTGGTAAAGTGTTACTTTACCGCATTAGTGCGGTAAACAATGACATTACGATACGTAATCAGGTGTCGTAAATTTTGACATTACATATTGATAATAGATAAAAAGTATTTACAGTGTTGGTCCAAGGACACTCTCTTGAAGTACCCCTGCTTTTATTGCGCATAAAGCTGTTATACAGTACAGTTTTATAATAATGTACATATAATGTATGGGATATGGTTTTTTCAGTTTGTAGAAAAGTCATTGATGCCATACCCGATCGAACGCTTGGCTAACACCGAGGAAGGTTGCTACACAAAATCGTCTCTCTTTAAATGCTTGATTTATAATTCCAGTCACTATATGGACCTGTTCGATTATAGCATGATTTTTGCGTGGTGTAATTTTCTAGGATCTTACTTAAACTAGGCAGCAGGGATCGGCCTATATGAAGTTACTTCGTTTGGAGATTTTCCAGGTTTATGAGTGAGAATAATTTCTGAGACTTTTCATTGCGGTGGAAAGTAAGCAATACGGACCACTGCGTTATACAAGGTAGTCAATAGTACTATTCCTTTGCGCAGTAGTCGCACAGTAATAAAGTCAAAACCTGGCACCTTATTTGGATTTAATTTTTTTTGTATTACATATTCTACTTTTTTGACAGTACATAGTTTTGGTACTTCAAGAAAGCTACTATTTTCTTCTTCTTTAATAGGTGCGGCACGAGATGGTAAATACTTTCTCAAGGTGTTCCAGGTCGGTACGTGTTCATGAACTTCTTTGCGTATAGGAGGTATAGTGTTTTTAACTGGAGATCTTACTAAAGGCTATCTATAAGTAATAACCCATATGGGCCGCGTTGATAAGGTTTTGCAGGTATTCTTGGAATGTGAAGAATTTTATTGACTTTTTTAGTTCTCGTGAGGCTATCTACTAACATCTTTTGTCAGATGGGTACCTTGTATTTTGCGATATTCTTTTTAGGCGTCGTTTATTGGTTATTTTTCTTTAATTCTTATGGGACAGCATTGGTTAGCTCTGTTTATTGAAATATCTGAAGTGGCTTCTTATGCTGAGCCTTGTATTAAACTGGTGACGTTGTTTCCAACTATCTTTATATCCTCTTTTGTTTTGAGGGAAATGGCTAGGTTAATTTTTTCTTCAATGAGGCATTTATAATGTTCGGAATCATAGGATAACGTAACTTGTTTCTGTGGCTATACATACGGAGCTAATGGTTGCTATGGCTTATCAGATGATAAGTCTAGACTTGATTTTATAACAAGATAAACTGGAGCTATACCTTTCGTTATAACGCAGTCTAGTAAATCCCGTATTTTGTCAGTATTACAAGGTGAATACGTTGGTTTGTTTGTTGTTAGATGGTTAAGCTGCAATTGTTTTGTTATTTGGTCAAGTACTCTTCCTCTACCGGGTGCTGTTATACGAAAACCATATGCTATGTTCTTGGTATTACAGTCTCCTCCTGCTATGAGTTTTTCTTCAAAGGAATTGAGGTATTCTATCACACTTTTCTTGTTTGGAAGACAGTACGCTGAAGAGATGGTAAGTGGACCTTGTCAATCTTCAATGATCATATTTGTGACCTGCAGGTATTCTTCTTCAAATTTTGATAATTGAATGTGTTTTATGTGTGGATGTACACTGAAATATGATTCTTATTTTCAGGAATAATAGTTGACAAGAGTAAAACAAGGTTACTACTTGCACCTAAGTCAAGATTTTCCACCCACTGGCATTATTTTATTTTGCCGGTATATACATCAAAATTGTAAACAAGACATTTTACATCGCATAAAACGAATATTTGGTAGCCACATTTAAGAGGCTTTTTGAGTCTATATTCTTTTAAGGAAGAGCGTACAAGCTGCTTATTAATGCACACCATTTAAGCCAGTGGGTGTTTTTTTAATTTTGAGCATAAATGAGTGACAAGTGGTCTGAATTTGATCCATATGTTTCGGCGTATTCTGTCACTTGATGCACTCCAATACGTTCGATGTTTCGGCAGATCATATATAGACATACGTGCTGTACCTATTAATATTTCGAGTTGATCTTAAGTTATCTGTAATGGCTTACCAGGTTTTTTAAATGTATATCAATAACTTTCAAACACTATGTGTTCTAAAATATCCGTGGTAAAATAATGAATTGGTTTCCCAATTTCTGTATCATAGTTTTACTTCTGCTCCGTAATAAATTGTAGGATTTGCATAGGGGGTGTCTGTTGTTCTACTCTGGCCTATGTCAGAGGACATCGAGAACGAGGTTTTTTTTATTATTTTTGGCATTAATTGTTGGTTTTCGGCTTTTCATGATCGGTTTCTTCGTCTGTATTGGTCATTGATTAACGATCAGAGTTCTCATTATCGCTAAAGTCATCTAAGACTTTGTTATAAACATCAACGTCACTGTCACTGAGCGCATCATCTTCATTGTCGTTAACAAGGGTGTGGACAATCTATTGCTTGCAATTTACTCTTTTTCTGAGCAGCATCTCTAAAAATAAGTTAATGAGTCATACCGATATGTTATTTATGTAAGTAGCTCAATGACTCAGACTAGAACCGTAATTGACTATTGTTCGTTTATCCTAATGAAGCATAAAACGTAGCCGATGTAATAATAACTTTTTTAACGGCATTCGCTTACTTTTTCTCCAAAAAATTATTCACGAAACCAGCTGATTACTGGTACCAAATCTCCAGAGGTGGCAGTACTTGTACAAACCTGCTACAAATAATGGGGTCAAATAAGGAACTGTTGGCACACATGACAATTTGAGCAAAATATAGGTGTTTAATTTAGATTTAAGCTTAAATTTTGTATGTTTCTAATCTGTCTCGTGTGGCTAAGGCGTTTGGTAGCACCGTGATTGTTTTCTGTCATTATAGCCTAGAATGAAGTCAAAATGCACTCCGACTTGTTTGAAAGTGTAATCAACAATATTATGAATCAAAAATGTTACCTTTAATAAATTTACAAATTTGGATAAACTGTGATCGCTAGAAATCCTAAACCTTTTTGAACTTTTTTTATATGTAAGAGCGGACGTTTTCACAGCCAGAATTTATACCAAAATAAAAATTGGTTTAGGATTGAACCGTGTGCATGTTAAAACTTTTTGTTCTTTTTCGTAATGATCTGGAATTTCAAAAATTTACAAAAATTATTAACATTCGCTTTTATCACATATTTTAAAAGAACGGCTTTGATATAGCATTTTGATTTTTCGTATCGACCTAAGGAACTTCACTTTTTGTTGTGTTGTTTTTTGAGCATTATAAATTTTACGATTTTTGGCATTCCGTCAAATCTCAGTTTTAATTTTAGGCTAGTAAAATTGAGACAAATTAATATGTTTAAAAAATCCTAAAGTAACTGAATCATAACAGGGTATGTATGTGGTCTGCAATCACCTAGAAAGTAGCTAAGAACTGGTTCGATTGCTAAAAAAATAATTTATTTTTCAAATTATCTTTAACAAGGACGTTTCTACGATTGAGTTGTATTTATTTTTGATACGATATATAAGCAAACCATCATTAATAGATAATTTAAAAGACTACGACTGAATTATTAAACTTTCTGAAAGTTTATACCACTCAACAGATAAGAACGATATTGAGATCATAGGCTAATCATTCGTGTTAAAAAATCTCTAATACATTTTGGTTGTATGCATATTGCGTCCGTCTGTTTGTACATCAAATTTGTTCACGAACGGAAATATTTGAACGAATTCGTGAAACATGAACAGGTTCCTTAAAACATGTTGGCTGCATTTGTATCAAATGGATTTGTTCTTATTTGCAACTAAATTTACTTTTGAATAAAACAAATAAAATTGAAAATTCATTTTAAATTCAGAAAAATCTTTTTCGCAACTTCAAAAAACCAGATCACTGTTTTTATTCACGACGTTTAATAGTTTATCTCACATATCGTATTTACTTTAGCTAAGAAACGTAATGGCATGCTTTTAACTGTTATTTTATAAGTCATTACCGTAACATAACGTTTCATTTAATTATTTTTTATAATTGTTGCACTCACGTTAATGAAACCACATGCGTGTCCATTTTTCTAGTTTCTAATAAACACGTTTATATTTGAACTAAACGCGAATCGAATGAAAATTTATATTAGTATGTCGTTTGAACAATACGAATTTCCGGTAAAAATTGTATTTAATTTTGTTGGTTGAATATGTACAGTTTATGTTTCATACTTTGAACTTTTAAAACTAGAATAGATGTGTTAATTTTAACTTTTTGACGTCGATTAACGCGTTCTATATAAAGTATGTTTTTATAGTGATGAATGTATAATTATATTACCATACTCGTATATTTTATATCTAAGTGAGTAATTAACGTTGAATTAATTATTTGGTTTAAATTCAAATATTTATTAAAACGTCGGTAATATCTTCGTACTCAGCGATAATTAAATTAAAAAAAGTTCCTAATTATAATTGAAACATTATCTTATTTATAAATTTTGATATAGTAATTTTTTGTCATATTTATCGATCACTGATGCTATTTTAGAATGTTATCTTCTTATCTAATTTTGAAAGCATTTTTCTGATTGCTTCTATTTATAATTAGGACTATCTATCGGTGACTAAGTTTTAATTTATATATGGTATTTTTATGTGTAAGTATTTCTATAACCATTCTATTATTAATTTAGTTTTCATGTTTGCTCTTTAATTCTTGGTTAATTAATTATTTATCTTTCACTAATTAGGTACCAAGAATTATACGGTTTCTGTTGTATTCCTTCTGCTTCTATCTGATTAAGATTTTTTTCTTAACGTTTATTGAATATTTTGTCAGTTTCTTTAGGTTTGCAACACGAATGTATGTAGTACAGTGCAACCTCTTTAATCCGAACACTTCATTGCCAGACAGTATTCGTATTATAGAGGTGTTCGGATTAAAGAATATACATATAATAAAACATATATTGCACATACTATACATGTATATTCACAATTATCTTCAACCAAGTATGTTTAATACGTAACAAACTTGTATGCATATGTATATGGTACATATTTAATTTTTGCCTGATTCATATTCTTAAATGCCGACAGCTTGAACTCGTAATTTCTGAAGAAAGACGATGTAATGTTCGAGGATATTATTTTATGTTGCCCAAGCAACGTATCGAATGCTGATGTCATCGTCAGAATTATCCTCAGAATCAGAATTTTTATCAATTTCCTGTATTATATCAGTTTCAGCGAGGTCATCGGTGATTGCTTTATCATCTAATATCCAATCTTTGATCTTTTTTGTTAGGTTCTGATCAAGCGTCTTACCCAACTCCGCATGTCTTCCAGTTCACTGTGATTTGCCTGACTAACCTAGCTAGTAGGATGTCATCTTCGTAGCTATCGCGAACATTTTCATGTTTTTCAGGTGGTAATATTTTACTCCATGATTTTTTAATTAAGTTAATCCTCACATGTTGCCAAGTTTAAGCCAATGAGAAAACAACGTTTTTCAGATTTACATTCTTAAGTGATTATGATACATACGAGACTATTTTTTTGAGCATTTTTTGCGATATAACAATTTTATAGCTTGTATAATAACATGCTGGTTTATCGCCTGCATCAATGTCGTGCATTTTCTGGAAAGGAAAAACAATCACTTGATAATTCTATTCGATGCTCGGATGCATTGTGCAAAATTAAAATGTCGTAGATTAACAACGAGCACAAGAAATTTTATCGTAAATTATTCGATCAACAAATGCTGGAAGTATCGGCAACACACAATACATAGGTTTACACATAGGGTGTAAATGGCATTAAAACAATTATTGTAATTACGTAAGTTAGACTAACAAGCAAAATTTCGTGAGAGACCTGTATGACAACGCAAAGGTAATTAAATAAGACTTAGCCACAATCCAGTACTTGCCTCGTTGAGTCGATCTGGAATGTTTTTGAACAGAGCAAATCGTGTCAGCACAAAACTCACGAAAGCAAAAATCTACAAAGTTATTAATTAATGCTAAAACAAATTAGACATAAAAACCAGCTATCGAATGCTGTTGCACAGATTAAATTAAAGGGTGATATCCTAGTCGATCGACTCATAAGGAACAGTACATTAGAGAAAATTCCTTGTCGAGACTTCGTTTTTAGCTTGAACGTAGGCCTTCCAAAATTATAATCTTTCCATGAAGGTATTTGGTCGATATTAACCCCTTATTAGTGGAGAATACACCGAAACATGTGCACTAACACGTGTTGGGTTGTGCTAACAAATTAACCTGGAAAAAGTAATTTTTAAGTAATTGATGGTTTAACGTCTTGTCAGGAAGTGAAGTAAAACGAAACTCATTAGAGGGCGTCGAAAGTAGAAATCTAACTTAATAATAATTAATGTAATGAATATACAAGGTATTACATTTTGAAATGTATGCACGTAACAAAGCTATATGTTGATCTTTGTAAGAAACAGGAATTTTAACATTTCTGAAAGCACAGGGTTTCATTCTTTTACTTAGGACCAATAATTTGTGGGATCCAGAAGCATTGAAACAATTCATAAACGTTATTGGTTCTTTACTGATTTTTAGTCCCGGTGCAGATTTTTATCCTGAATGCGCTAATGTTGTGTTTGGAAGGACTTTCCAAAAAAGTCCACTTTCACCAGCATTGTACACTTGATGTGGAGTTAGATTTTTTTCTTTTTATGTGAGCATGTTTTTCCACAAACGGCAAGACTGCATCCTAGTCGTTAAATAGAGATTTTCCACAAATTCATAGTTGGCGTATACCAAATCTTGTTTTGAATTTATCTATCCACCCCGAACTTGCCTAGAAATCTTTTTTTGTAAAAAAAACTTGGGGTTTTCACGTAGAATTTTTCCAGAAATCGAAGCAGCTACAAAAAAGAATGTTTTCGAGTTTTAAAGTTTTTCTTATGAAAGGACGGATATCATTTTTATGGAAATATATCATTATTTTTTTTTTATATCAGCTACTGTAGCTTTTCCAATGCCATATTTGGAAGTAATAGTTGAATCATTTACACCAGCATCTATGTATTTTATGACTTAGTTTTAGATCCAATGTTACATGCTTTCTTTTAGACATGTTTCTACTTCTGAATTAACTTCACGACACTCAAAACAGTCTCCATCAAGAAACAAACTAATCTGTGTATAACTAACAGCAAGTGCTATAGTGTGTTTGCTTTAGAGACGCACGCAATATAACAATTTGAGTGGCGACAGGTTTTTTCTTGTTTGCATTCGGATTACCGATGCGATGTTTGAACTATCACTTCATGATCTGTCTGTTCGGACTAGCGTGAGATCAGATTAACGTGAGTTCGGATTAAAGAGGTGGCACTGTATATAATATATAGTACCAAGATTATACCTAATTTTTTATTTGAAATGTAGGTGTTGTTTTACAGTTTTTGCATAATTGTTTATACTAGTGATGGGTTTTACATAGTGTATAGTGACTCTTGTATCGCGTTCTACCATAGATCTGTCCAATTTCTATGTCGATTCTACTTGTTTATGTATTTACTACTAGAACGAACGATATTTACAAATAAATATATGGGACATAAAAAAAATAGAATTTGATCATAGTAGCGTTGCACCGCCATTGTACAGATTTTTTAGACGAAAACCGTAAGGATATTTGATGTTTCAAAGATTGTCATTTTCTGACGGAACTCTTTAGCATTGAAACGTTCTTTTTTACATCCGTATCATATTTACTTACATTACTTATGCGATTTGGAGTCACCTTTGATCGTATCTTAAATAACACGATACGCAACATCTTTTTGTTTTACTTTGTGTGGACCGATATTACGTATTACATGCAGCCATGATTTAGTGCGAATTTGAGTGATCTTGATACTATTCGCATACGCTCTTTGTACAATATTACGTCAAAAAGTTTAGGAAGAAAATTTGGTCTAAAGCTAGTCGCATAATATCCAGACTCAAACGAACAGCCCTAAGAATTGCAGTACTTTCATTTAAATTAATGAAACAATATATTATTTCGGCGAATGGCGTTTGTTCTGCTCCTGCTAGTGTGCGCGTACCTTAACAGTTTTGTAATAGAAAAAAAAAACAATTCAGTTGTTGGGGTTAAAGGAACCTATACTTTTGTTTTCTTTTAGCGCCGAGTCTCTACATTTTGTAGAAGAAATTAAGCGATCTCTTGAGTATTTCTTTACTCTTCTTCAGAGATTTTTTTTGTTTACAAGTGAAAGATAGTGAAACATTTAAATGTTCTTTGTCCTATGACGATTTTAAATGATCTGTTTGATAGTAAGACTTTCATAAAAGTGACTTTTTGTAATATGTATGTTTTTAGTTTAAGCAATGAGCATTCTAGTCGAGCCATATCAAACGTTGCAAGATCTACAAAAAGACTACTGCCGTTTTTTAATATTGTTTTAAAACAATATTTGTAGCTTCCAGAAATCTTTTATAGTATACCGTTTTAGAGGATCAATCTTAGGTGAAAGTCTAATTTTTCACTATATTTTTACACTTTGATTTGTTTACCGATGCATATTTAATGATTCAAAAACTTGGATTGTAATGCAGTGCACGCCGCTTATTGTATTCATTAATGTTATCAATCAGGCTCATACTTAAAAAACATCGCTTATAGTAATCATAGTTTCAGTTTATGTTATCAATTTTCTTCTGTGTTTTTTTTATACAAGATCAATAAATATAATTCACAATACGCATGTAAAGTGAGTAAAAAATGTAATCATTGTACTTGTAATTATTTATGAAAGATTTAGTCTGGCATACGCAGCACTACATTTCAACATCTGTAAGTACGTTATCTTTGAGTTACTTTGTATTTTTAGTGTACTTGGAAAAAATGTCTAGTTCTTTGAATAACAACTTAATTTAACTACGTTTTACATTATAAAATAACATTATTTTGTATTTATTTTTATTTATACGTGTAAGCAAATTACTGAGAAATAATTTTGTAGCCCTTAGAACTGTGAATTAAACATTACAACGTTGTTTTTGATTTTTTTTTGTTGACGTTGTCAGCAAACTATTAAATGCAACAGGTTCGTCATTTTTGATTTGTTTTTTTAAATGTTTTATTAGAATTTTTTTGGATATTTTTTCCTTGTATTGATGCGATAATTTCATCTTCAAAATTAATAACTTTTTAATCAGAAACACACTATATATATTTACCGGTTTTCAACCAATAAAAATGTATTTTGGAATATCGGATATTGTTATCATTCGGTTATTGTTATCAAAAGTCTCAAGTTCCAATGTGATTCTATTAAACGGCGTGTACTGTACTTGTTTTAATAAATGTGGCACGATGTTGACGCTTTCGAAATATTTTTATTGGTATTCTTGTGCGGAGTCTTTCTTTTTCAGTGAAAATAATACGTCTTTCAACGGTTTGAGAAGTTAGTGTCTACAGATGAAGTCTCTTACGTAAAGGCAACGTTGAGCCACTGTTAGGAAATGATGGTTACATCAGACCTTGGTGGTTTATAGGTAGATACGATGACCAGATCGTTCAGTGTGAAACTAACTATCTGAGTCATAAATATGAGTAGTCACGATTTTGTTGTATTAATGCTTGTGCGAATGTTGTTATAGTCGTTACCACGATAGATGATCCCTGCGTCATCGCCGTGCGAATTTAGAATACACGTTGAAATACTCAAATCAAAAGAGAAAACTGTGCATAGAATATCATTTTTTGTTTGTGTTATGAATAAATTACTCAATTGACTTAATCGTTGATTGACATTATTTGACATTTGTGACATTTGTTCATTGACATTTCAAAGCTTCAGTCTTATCGAGTATATAAAACTTACGAACACAGAAACAATACTAGATATTTAGTAAATTTTAGTTTCTAACCAGCAACTACATTTGAAAGTAAATTTGAGGTTAAATAAGCTGGACGGTTGTGTGAACTTGTGGCAGCTATTTGCGTGAAGGTACACCGTCTTCATACGTCATCTACTGTACTTTTAGGCATCCGATTTACGTTTCTTGTGTAGGATGTCATGTTTTAATAATTTTCTTTCTGTGATATACGCCAACCGAGCAGAAGAAAATATGTTAATCAGAACAACTGGAGATTTTGAACCAGAAGTTTTCTTTAAACCAACTAAAAATCGGGCATATTGGTTAAGCATTACATCACGGTGAAATATCTGTATACATAATAAAAAATACGAATTTATGGTATGGCAGTAAACTTCTATATGGTTTCGAATATGGCTGCAGCTAAATTCAAATTTTAGACATACCTAATTCAATTAACAGTTTGATCAACACTTTATGAAAACGATTTATGCTTATGGAGCCGCCGTCGCGCAGATCGAGCGCTAGAAGCTCGTTGACTACGTTGACGGAACCGGAATTCAAATCCCAGTAGGTCTAGAATTTATAACATCTTGGTGGCACTCTTTTCACAGGTTTAGTAAACTTGCAAGGTGCACTTATGCCAAAGTATCTCTTCTCATTTGGTTTAGATTCGGTTTGAAACTAAGGTTCTCGTGCATTTATAGAGCATGCAAGACAGATGATCGGGAAACTGCGACAGCGGTATATAAACCAAAAATATATAGTATATAATATATTATTTCTGCTAAGAACCATTTTAGGTTTAATTGAGATGTTGAGCTACTGTGCTATAGGTGGTTTCTCTGGATCTCTTTTAACTTGGTGAACGAATAGTTGATAACCTGGGTTTTAGCCTTGGTATAATTTAATCTTACCATGGAAACCATCGTTCCTACATGTACTTTTTATTATTTTTAATATATCTTAGTGCTGTTTACACGTGTTGTTTAAATGAAGATTTTAATTAGTTTCAAGGAACTTTTCAAACACAATATTTGCATCGCGTTTATTGTTTATAAAGCTTTAGATAACATTGTGAAAGTTAGTAATTTCGCCTTCATTTTACATTAACGCGAGCATCTTTATAAAAACTGTCTATGTACACATTTTAAGCCGCCTAAACGGTGCTAATCATTGATGTAAACGCTTTGAAGAATTTACGTGACACAATTTAATCGCTAATTTTCTCTGCAAACGTACTCAATGCAAAAGATATAAAGTTTATTACATAATTAGGAGTTAATATTTATTTTTCATAATTGCTTATACCTTGAAAATTAATTAGCAACTTTTTGCCGCTTTTGTATTATTCAAATTTGCATTTAAACTCTATTATTTACGCCCGTAATTATCGGTATTTTCCCATATAAAACATGCTATGTAGTAATTTATCAACGTTTGAAGTTACAAAATTCACAAAACTTTTTATTAACTAATTTATTATTTAAGTGTGTAATATTTAACGTTAAATTACTATATTGTGTTTAGTTGAAAAAAATCTTTTAACTTGTATTGGTGCACTGTAAGTAATAATAAAGTAAGATAATTTTTCATTTGCCGAGAATCGAATAATAAATTTGTTTAGCAGTATAAGTCAATTTTTATTGCTTTTTATTATACCCGCGTTTCGTTTATGAACCGTGAATTTATTTCTGAAAAAATCTCGAATTTATATGTAAAACCTACGTGCACTTATAAACTTTCACGTCGTAAAAATTATTTTACATCGACTAAATAATGTTTATTAGATGCGCTTATTGCTGAAGTATTTCACATTTTACGCATTCCGTTTTTGTTCCTAGCGATTATTGTGAAAAATCGTCCCTCCTGAAACCATACCATACAGTTTGGGGGAATATAAGAGGCTTGCCTCGATTGTATTTCTACATGTGAATGCACCATGGTGTGAGGTTTAATTTAGTTTTTTTTCACATATGGTACACACATATATAGAAAATATAATTTACGGAAAGACCCTACATATGGATTTTCTATAAATAATAAGATTGAATCGTTTAATGAATCAATCGAATTTTTTTAGAAACGTAACATATTTTAGGTGCTTAGTTCACAGCTTAAACACACAAGCTTGGATTACACAGAAACGTGGAATTTACGTGGATATATTGCATTATCTTTATTCAATATTAATCGATCATTTCTCACAGAAAGAAAACTTGAAACGGTTTGTTCTGTGAAAAATGTTTTCGTTAATACTAAGACCATTGTTAAATAATACTGAGGAATCGAATATGAGTAATGACCAAAAACTGCTTTTAAATTTCGTATTTGTCTGTCAAGTTGTATCATTTCGATAATCTGTTATCGGTTTTTTTCTTTTTTCCTTGGATTGTCATCTTATATAATTTTACTAATTGTATATTGAATTCTCATTCAGTAAATTTCAATTTTCTGCAAAAGTGTTTAAATTTGCGCGTGTTCCTTTGTCGTTAGTATTTAATTATTACTTGAATAAAGCTTATTAAAAGAATTACTATATTTTTATTGATCTTTTATTATGTTTCCGGGTTCTTTAGATGAAGCTCTTAATCCATTTACACTTCTGATTAAATTGAATTAGTAATGGATCTTATTCACTTTGAGAATAGGCTTTAGTCATTTAGACTGAACGATTAATTTTACATTTTTATAGTAATTTTCGTCCACGTGCAAAATTGTTTCTATTGTCTGTTTTTGTTAATTATTTACTTAGTTGTATTCTTTTTTTTATATTTTCCATGTTCTTATATTGCTTTGAGTTGATTTTTTTTTGAATCAAAATGTTGGTACTTTTGCTGCCACTATTTAGTTGTTGTTTTTAACATTTCTCTTTGCAAGATTCATCTCAACAGTGGCATCTGAATATGTCGCATATGCCTTAAAGTATCAAAAACTACATGTTTTTGTTTTTATTGTGCTTATTTCTACTTTCGTTCGAATCAGAATTATGTTTTGACTTGACATAATTGAAATGATAAATAAATTTTCATCAGTCACTCGGGAACGTTCGAGTTACGATTGAGTTTTCATTGGTCATTTAATGTCGCTCGGATAATAAATACATTTGTATTTATCTTTTAGTTGTTGAAATAGCAACTAAATGCGTTTTAGTTAAGTGACTTCTACAGCCTCACACAGCCAACAAGATAGTTGGAGAGGGGATACCGGCGCTACAGTAGTTTCTAAGGTACAATCCCAAAAAAAGCATTCAGGCGTTTAATTTAAATGTGTATTGTATACACATAAATGTATTGTGTGCTGCATAACTAATGTAACCAATTTGTATCTTAACAAAATCAAAAAGAAACAGATCTATAAACGCTAAACTTTGAAAGAAATACTTTATTAAACTTAAAACCCTAAGCATTAAGATACAATTTTAGTAACAATATTAAGTTTTATAGAAACAATTCTAAATAATTTAAAATTTGCAAAATTTCTTTTGCTTATTTTAAATATATTAAAGTTTTATATTTTATCGAATAAATGAAAAAGCTATTTGCTTGGCAATTTTTAGCAACACAAATTAATCTTTAAATTATAATTAATTGAGCAGGTATTAGTTACTTTCGTATTCTTCTTCTTGCATTCCATGAGCAATTTCCGTTAGTTTTCGCATTTTTTTGAACTTGAAGTCAATTCTTAAAAAAAATGTCTTCGAATAGTTTCTTTTCAGCCAATATAATTAATCTTGTCTTGCATCTTAGCTTTTTGACTATCGAAGAACTGAATAACATTTTTGATAATGTTTCAAGGCTCAGATTGTAAAGTTTTTTTCATAGCCATAATAAGAATAACCTTAAACATACCTGTATTTCACAAATAAAACTACAATGTAATCTGCAATAAAACTGATTTTGATAAACAAGAATAACACTGTAACACAATAAAAAGAATTGGTAATTATTAAAACGCACGCGGATAATGTCAGCTGTAAACTGTCATAATTTTCAAATCATTTGCTTTTAACTGTGAATGTACCAACTTCTCAAATATGATTGAACAAATTATCTTTGCAGAAAAAATTTCAACTTAATTCTTTTAGTTGACATATTTTTCGACTATCTTGTTTGCAGAGTGGAGCTGTACATATTAATATTGTATTCGTCGCAACTATAGTTCGCGCAACTAACAAATAGAGTTTATAAAAACGCGCGATGTTCACATGCTAATAGTAACCAGCAACTCCATGGGTTGGTGGAAAAATTCGGGACGATATTCGGTCGAAGTTCTGTACAACTGCGCTTATCTACCTCAAGCCGATAGCCGTGTCTCAGTTTTCAGTTGTATCTATGTGATCTATTTCCGAGATTATTTTTTTGTGTCCAATATTTATTTAGTGTAGGACATATTGAACTCAATTTAAATTACCGGTTTGAAGCAAATTTCATAGCAGTGTAAAAATGGCTTTTATCTCTAATGTCATAAATATTTTCGTGCACATTGAGTGATGTGCACGTGATTACTCTGTTTGCTGAGTCAACTATAGCTTCTTGATAGTTTCTTGTGTGTTAAGACTTTTTTTGTTTGTGTAGATTAATTTTTAAAGAAAAACTGCAATGAAATATTTAAACTGGACAATATTAACATAAATTTTTACTTCGAGCACTGCAAATTGTAATGTATTTTTATAATAATGTGTGATCTGACCACAATCATTGTATTGTAACGATTTTTTAAATTAATTTATTTGTAAATTAAATATTCACACGTATTATTTTAACTAACACTAATAAAATACAACGGTATTTAAGAAAAACACTTACGTTAATTTATATATTACTATCACTCGATAAATAATGTCCGCGAATAACTTCTGTTTATCTAAACCGGTATTTCTTTATATTAAAGCACAGACGTTTATGTGCCGTTATATTTATCTTGGTACACGCGTTAAACACTTAATTTATTTAAACCGACAAAGTCTTCTTCCGATTTAATTCGAAAAACTGACCTCAGCTTCTTTTGAATACTTTTTATACAAGGTCGCTGATAAGTCTAAAAACGGTCGATTATCGGGGAGAATATATAAGATTTTATACAAAAGTTTTAGTGTTTTCTAATGTCGACTAAACAGTAATAATTTTAATTATATAGAGTTGGTCATAAAGGCGTGGCACACCAAAATTAAATTTTTTTAAATGGACACCCAGTATATTATTCGATATTTCAATTCCTCTCAATTTTAAGCAAAATTTGTAAGAAGCATATTTTACCTAAAATCAATCTGTTACGTGAAAATCAGGTTCTTTGAGTTGGGTAGCCAATATTTGTTACGCTAGTCTTAATGTAACAAAACAAAGCAACAGCTAGCACAGCTTTTCCGGAGAGGGTCCGTAGGCTTTGTGATGCTACATTATAACTTAAATCTAAAAGAAAAAGCGCCAAGACGATGAAAGATTCAATTATGGAAATCTAACTCGCGCCATAGCTGGAAAAGAGCAAATGACACGACAGAAGTAATAACACAGAATATATATTTATTTTATCGCAGACAATAATTCTAAAGAGGACGAAGAAAGTACATAAGTATAAATCTTACAAACGTTAATAGGTAGGTCGAATCAAATATAAGTTGCGCCGTACACTGGGCAACACACCGTGCAATAAACTGACGGTCTAAACTTTTACATACGAAGAAGGTAGTAATTTATATCTGCAAATTTAAAATCGCAAAAGTATATAACAAAACAATTTAAGCCTTCGAGACTCAACGCGCACTGCATACGACTTTGTGAAGCACAAAATGATCTTATTATTAATTGTGTTAACCTAACATGCACGTACGGTCAACAATCGACATGACCACCGAAATACAAATCGTAAAATTTGAAATTGTAATACTCACAGTTAGGTTTTATCCAGTAGGGGATTAGCTAATTCCGTACTTGAGTTACCTAAAACGTAATATTAAATCCAACACAAACGAACATACAACGTTAACACAAATAAACTTCACCTTTAGCATCCAATCATTTGAGATTGAATACGCAGCGTTTCTCTTCGACTTAACAGAATAATTTATAGTAGCAGCTCATCTCAAAAGAGGTACAATTCTGAAGGTTTCCAACCCTTGACGGTGTGAATAGTTACGTTTCAATAACTTGGCGTTATGGAAGTTTTTCCAACTATGCCACCTGTTCGTTATATTTACCGATAACGATTAACGTGTGGTGGGTATTGAAATCCGCTACCGACAATTAAGACAGAATCAAATTAAACCCACAATAAAGCGAAATCTTCCAACTTACCCCGACTAAGCTTTCCCTAAATTGCCACAAAATTGATTCGCATATTCGCGTTAAACAATATAATGGTGAAAGCCTTCTTGGGCGTAAAAATACAGAGCTCGTCTGTATTACACCAGGTCTTACAGGAAGTGAAATAAAATATGCTGTCTAAAATTTGACATCGCTGGCGAAAGAGTGGGGTGGGCTTGTCGAGGGACAAATTTTATACTTGAAGAAATTTTTATACCCGAAAATTGAACCACCAACTTTTAACATAACAAATCGTTTATGTGTTAGCGAGTTTTGAAAATAAACGCAATTGTTTTAAAATATATTGAATGAAGAACAATAATTAATGAAATGACGAATTTCGTTTTAAACATTATGTGGTTCTGAAAAGAACGGATTACGATGTTTGTTATTATTGTGTGAAATCCCATTTTATAAGATGCTCAAAGTGTTTACCATTGACCTCTTGACAATAATGAATTCGCTGAACAAAATTTTGTACTGTATTTAGAAGAGCTTTTTGAGGAATATTATTAATTTCATGCATTATTCTTGTTGCTTGCAGCTTTTCGATATTTTGTGGTCATATGGGAAGACTTAGCTGACCATTCAATAGTTTTCCTGCGCCCTATCCATCTGCTAGGAAAGGTTTGGTTCAATTTTTTTTATGATAACTTCACAAAGCTTAGTGCTGCGTTCAAAATCGTCTTCATGCAGTTCTTGCATTAGATGAATTTTATATGGACGGAATTCTTCCCGCTTCAGAATCTTTTGAATTGAATATCTACTCCTACTGTAATTTAAAGTTTATTGTAGTGTCTAATTTTTTGGATTTTTCACTAAATCCAATACCACATTCAAAGAATTGTCTTCATTTGTAACGGTTACTGGGCTTTCAGTTCTAGGTTTATCCTTGACACCGCCAGTTTCGTGAAAAGGACACAAAATTTTCAAAACTGGATTTTGAGATCGATTCCCTGTCAGGATGCAACTCATTGAACTTAATCAGTACTTGAGCAAAGTTTCGCGTACCTTCATCATTAAAATTTTGATACGTTAAATGTTTGACGTTCGTTGGTATGGTAACATTTTAAAACAAAAGAACAATGCTGTGTTTCTAAGGTACCTTGATGAACTACCAACAGAATTTGGTTTTGAGCATTTTAATAAAATATGATTTCAAACAATCATAACAAACATCAGAATCGGTTCTTTTCAGAGCAACAGAATCTTTTCAAAAGAAACTTGCCATTTCATTAATTATTATTCTTCATTCAATAGATTTTAAAACAAAAGCATTTATTTTCAAAACTTGATAACTCGGAAACGATTGAATTTAGGTACATTAAGCTTCTCACAAATTTTGCTTAAAATGGAGAGAAGAATAGAAATATTGAATGTTTTATATAAAAAAAAATAATTTTGGTGTGCCGCGCCTTTATGATCAACCGGACAAATCCGGTGTTTATAAATTAAAATGTGGTGATTGCAACGCATTTTATATAGGTCAAACAGGTCGAAAGTTTTCTATTAGAATTGCTGAACATCTATCTTGTATTAAAAATAATAACATTTCATTTAAATCATCATTTGCTAATCATATACTAAATTCTCAGCATTCATTCAATTCTAAAAAAGATTTTGAAATTCTACACATTTGCAATAAAGGTTTAAGACTTAATTTTTTAGAAATAAAAGAAATTATTAAAAATTACAATTCTAATCGTGAATCATCCCTGAACGAAGTTGTTAACTTTAATAATAATTTACTTTTTCTAAATTAGTTTTTGTTTGATTATTTCCATTATTATATTATTTTGTTGTATCCTAGGATTTTCTATTATTAAGATAATGTTGTGTTGTTCAAATTTTTGAAATTTGTCAAACTTCAAATAACCAATTTTAATTTAATTTGATTATATATGTTGGTAAGTTTATTCATTTTTATAACTTTTTGTTTTTTTAATTCATTTTTTAATTCATTTTTCAGATTTCTATTATTATTATTTTTTAAAAGTTTATATAATATTTGAAGTTTGATTTTTCAATTCCAATGTAAGTTTATATTTAATTAAGATTCGATTTTATATTTTTTGATTTTATAGTATACGCCTGAAGATGACTCTGTCGAAACATGTAGCGTTAATTAAAATATAAAAATTAAAATTAAATATATTAATGGGAAGGTTTAGTGAATCTATATAAAAATAAAAATAATTAATATAACCCTGTATAATTAAAATTATTACTGTCAAGTCGACATTAAAGAACCCTAAAACTTTTGTATAAAACTTTTTTTGATACCTTCTATATTTTTCCCTATAATCGACCGTTACCAGACTTATCAGCGACCTTGTGTATTTTTGTTATCTGCGTCGAGAATGTTCCACATCCTTGGGTTATTGTCTCGAAGTTGGCAATTACTTCGAGGCCGTTTCAGTATTATACGGATACACAACAATTATAATAGTATCGACTTTGTTTTTAAGTAGTTTTTGAAATCACGCTCAGAATGTCGGAGAGTGAGTCGTAGGTGTATAAATAATAAGATTCAACCGATTATAATGTAATTGAAAGAGCGCCAAAACCGGAGGAATATACACTACTGATGTCCGTTTATATCTGACCACGGATAAGGTAGATAAATTGACTAACACATAGGGAAATAAAAAAACACTAATAGAATAAGAAATATTTAACGACTAAGAGTTCGCCAACAACATTGCAATACGACTAATCATGCACGACCCTTAAATTAGCCAGCACCTCGTACACATAAACAGCAAATATAAATGGCTTAAGGTTACATTCAATAAATTAACACTGTCAAGTAGAATAAAATTATGGCGATTGCTCAATATTGAAACAGCCCACCGTTAAAACTAATTTCATAACTACAAAAAGATGGCATACGTTAATCGTGGCAACAGGCGTAATATATCAGGCCGTGTGTGCCATATGACCGAACTCAAAACAAATAATTAAATACAAGAAACAGGGTACTTACTTCCAAATATGCGATTAGCTAATGGCATATCCAACACAAAATCCTAAAATTTCTGTAAATTAAGCTGATACATATATGCACAGTTACCACAAATAAGTTGCTATGTTTCATACGATTGATTGAAAGCAAAGTGCACTAAGCTTCCCGAAGTAAATTAAGGTATATCTGCAGGTGTGCCTTCCAATTCTTCGTAATGCTTTCTACAGTAACAGATCTTGAAACGGTGGTGTTAGTAAATTAACAGAATATGCATTCGGTATAGTTTTTATCTTCCGTGCACGCCTTATCAGTTCATCATAGGAATTTTTCAAAACAAAAGACATGGGCGAGTGACCAAAGTTGCCCATCGAGTTTCTGACAACCAACACATCTACAATCGCAATTTATTTACTCACTTTCAGGGTTGATGATCTAAGATACTTACAATGTAGAAACCCCTGGGCATGGCGTTAAAACACGTGTCGCTTGCTTACCGTTCGAAGCGGAAATATATTCATCAATGACTTCACTGTGCGTAAATGATCACTGGGCGAAATTCCTAAAGCACGAAAACCACACCAAAATGTTTTTAACATAGCAAATTTCCTTTTTTCTATCTCCACTACCTAGCAGGATCAAATGGGATCTATTGAATTAATTAGGACCCATTTTGTAGTAATTTGTCCCATTGGAACTAATTTTGTTCTCTGCGTCGTTTTTCAAAAAGTGATGCTGCAGAATTTAATGTGATTAGTAGGTGTATAGGTATCAAAAAGATCGATTATCTTTTACAAAAACTTATCAAAGAATATTTTTTTTCGCGAAATCATTAGTCAATCAATTGTTACGAAACTAATTTCTAAAACTTTCGAATATCCTTTTTCTTAAATAAAATGAATGAATTAATACATATTTTGCTGGAACAAGTCCACTATATTTCTGCAATTGTTGGTGCTTTTGTAGTAGTGGTGCATCTGAATCAGACATTGATCAAAGATTCAATAAATTTTGTTCTTGTTGAAGATATAAATAATAGTGGAAATTCGTTTCCAAAGGTTCTCAATTAGATTGAGGTAGGGAGACTGTGCTGGCCAGTTCAATCTTATAATGTTAATATTTGTCAACTAAGATATCACAATCTTTGTCCTAGGACAAGGAGCGTTATCGTCCTGAAAAATGAAGTCCTTTTCACCAAACAAATCTTTGCCACTTCTCAATATTTTTGTTGTTAAAGCTTAAATATATTTGAGCATTTGTTATTCCAGAAACAATTTGGCAGATGTACAACTCTACACCATAAAGTCAGATGATTGATTGTTGGCAACACACATCGCGGTGGAAATTCTTCTGTGTGAAATCGTCTTATATAATATATAGATTTCCACTATGATTATTGATGTTAAATGTCGATTTATCATTAAAGAGAACATTTTGCCAATCCTCTATTGCCTAGTTTCTATTTTCTCTTGCCCAACGTTAACAGTGCAGTCTTTGCTTCTCTGACAGTAGTGGTTTCTTTCTTACTCGACATCCTCGAAGTCTAAAATTTAAAGACCTTTTTCTTACTGTAGCACGACAAACACTTACACCTGTCATTTCATACCACAACTTCTCCAAATCTGTCGACTTCAGGCTTCTATCTGCTAAACTGGTTTTTCGCAATACACCATCATCTCGTCTCCAAGTTTTCTGAAGTCGTTTACTTTGGAGTTTATCTTTAATTTTTTGGGTACATATATACTTTTCGATTATTCCGACTACTAAGGACTTTAGCCGTAATTTGACAACTGACTTATTCCTCTTTATGATGAAAATTGATGGAATATCTTTCTTCGTCCGATAGTTTGGCTTGATGTTTATATAGCCACCCTATAGTAATGGAGTTAATTCGATTTATGCCTATAAAGACAAATAACGTTTAAAATGAATTTTTCTTTACAAACACAAATTCTTGTAAATAGGTAATTAGATCTTATTTATTTAGATACGGAAATCATTTATTAATAAGAGTACTGAGAGAATCATTTGCTTTCTTTCTTCAAAAACATTTAAGCAAACGCAGAATTCTAAGGTGATGCAAGAGTTTTTAACACCACTGTAGTTTCTATTAATAATATAGGCAACACACCGTGCTTTAAGTGAAAAGAATTTTGCGCATGAGTAACTTTTTGCGTAATCGACGTATTTTAATGTACGAATGGATGTATTAAATGTATCAGATGTATTAAGAAAGCGCTAATTTTTATTGGACGTATTGGTGGTGTTGAATAATAAATTATAAACAATACAAATAATTGTTTTTTGCAAAATGTCAATTGTTATTTAAGTAGAAGTGTGTGTCTAGTAAAATATTTTTAAAACATTTCAATATGGTTCTTGTTCACAAAGAGCAGGACAAAAAGTGATGTATGTTACTCTCGTCGTTTGTGATGCTATTTAGTACGGAAAAGCTGACATTTTTGATATAACTATATTGTATTTTTTAATTACGAGGAGCTAATAGCTTATTAACACTACATGGGGTTTAAGAGGAAGATTGAAAATTTTTATTGAATTTTATAGTTTCTGTAAGAAACGATTTTTTCGTCTAATAAAAAACACGAAAATAAAATAAAGTTGTTTACACACTTTTTTGCCTATGTAATCTCAATATCCAATTATATATGCTCGTATTTTTTGCGCAAAATTTCACTTTTCGTAATTAAAAAAGGATGTCAAACATACAGAAAAACTTCTAATAAAAAATTGCAAAACGCTATAGAAAACGTTATGGGTTATGTAGAGTGGTTTATTTACCCGAAAATCGCAAAGAAAACAAAATTCTAAAATTTGTAACAAACGCAGAATCACATTTTTCCTACGACGTTTAACGGCTTTCGTTACACGGTAAAGTTAATAAACAATTTTTTTTGAGTTAAACTGCAAGATTTAAATTGTATTTTCTTGTGCGACGTGCCATATATGTATACTTCTTCAACATTTTATTATTACGTTTGACTGCAATAACTTCAACAAATACACCCTCTTCCATCAATTGAAAATAGAATGTATCAAAAGAAATTTAAGTTGTGTTGAAAAAGAATTTGCTATAATACCGCTTTTGCGTGTGGTCTTTCCGACATCGATTTATCTATATTTTTTGCAATATCATAGTGTATTTTTTGTAGTATTTATTGAATGAGCGGGAACCCTCGCAGATTAAGTTACTCTAGATTATTTCGTTATTTCCAAAACTGCCCCTTATATAACGTTCTTTGTGGTCAGTTGCCGCTTTTTTCTTTTTTAAAAGTAATATATAGGTTTTATTATTAATCTTATGAAAAATCCACTAAATCGAGTATTAGATTTTTAAGGAAAAGGGAACGAATTTGCATATGCGAGGTAATATGAAACATGGTTATTAATATCAAATATGTTAAAGCACCAAGAATTCTGAATCAATGCCGATATCGCGTTGTAGATTAAAATAGGTTTCGATAGATACTAACATAAAGAATCGAGAATCAATTATAGCCCGATTCATCATGGGAAAATATATCCTAACTTGACCATTATTAAAGTTAGAACGCGAGCGTGATAAAAAATCATTATTTTTCATTAGTTGGAAAGGAGGAAAATGTTGCCACAAATAAAACAGTTTTCCAATACAGACTCTTAAATTACGCTTGCACATACATTAAAGTTTTTCAATAATCTCTTAGGAACTAAAAGGGAAATGCTCTAGAGAATCAACGTTACGTTTACGCTTGCGGATTGGTGTGCGATTACATGATGTAAGTGTAACTTTTCGACGTAAATATTTTATAATCGCCAAAGTTTCTTTGTCTCCGAGTTTTTCTGGTTCTACTTCCGTTTTAATTTAATTTGTTTCGTTTTAAATCCATTCTAGTATCTTTTTGAGAAATTGCAGTCAGCAAGTTCTAGAACATCTTGTTTTATAGACTGTCGTCACAATTACATTTCGGTTGTAACTCTTTCAGACAATAAAAATTCTTTTAGGACTTTTTGTATACAATTTTAATAGGTTTGTTTACTGTGACGTCTTAAGTCAGATATATTCTGTGTGTATTTTCAAATTTTCTACTAATTAATTCAGTTATATCTGTAGCAGCTCTATTTTTTCAACTATAAAATATTTATTTGCATTGATTCGTACGTTTTGTGTTCATTGAACGTTCGTTGCTTGTAATGACAATTTCCTGTCGTTTGGTTAATGAACTTTGTCAATTAATAATCATATTCTGCATTTAATATTGTAGGCGACCCGCAACTTAACCTTTATTTAATGACCGGCTGCATATGATCGTTCTATGTATAAAACTTTTACTTCCTTCCACTTTACTACTATGTAATTAAATTCATTTTATTTACTATATCAAGTGAATTAAATGATAGAGACGGTACTACATTTTTATTTAAACTAAACGATGCTGCAATTTTCTATAGTACTTACGTTAAATGTAATAGGGGATTAAATATAAATAGATTCGTGCTTGCATCACTTTACAAACATTATGAAATATTTATGGATAACACGACTATTAGCTTCTTAAAGAAAAAAATTGTAATAAATTAATCATTATCTGGAAACAAAATACGATTATGCATATAAATTATCGGTTAAAGGAAAAATGCAGAAATTGTTTCTGTGAAGTTCGCACTTAGAGGGTGAAGTCTAATCTTTGCAAATAATCTATTCTTACAGTTTTATTTTTAAATTAATATTTATAAACATCCACATCATGTATAGTTATCAAAATTTACTGGTATTTTTTTAAATTCCAATTGTTCAATGGTTAAAATAATAAAATGAAACTACATTTATGTAATGTGAATGCATCAGTATTTTATTATTACAATTCAAAAACGCTCAGAACATATAGTAACAGTTAAATAAACACAAAACTAAAATTGTATAGTATATTAGTATTTTTTTGCTAAATTTAGACTTCAAAATACATATATTGAATACGACAATATACGAGGAGAGTTATTGGGGTCATGTTAAATTTCCCGCTACAAAATGTATTAAGCTTTGTTATCTTAAGTTGGTAGCAGTGTATTTAAGTAAATAAATAAATCATTAAAAGTTATGTTGTACCTTTTGAGTATATACAGTTTAATGTTTTTGAAAACATTTAGTTTGACACTAATGACTTTTAAATTATGATTTAGAGGTTTTGCCAACTAAACGAAATGTTTAAATACATTGAAATTCAACTCGATCCCTTTCTTTTTGACTCACCCGGTATATAAAACAATATAAATATTTACGAACACGATAATAATGATACGATATACTTATTAATTCATTAAGTTTGTTCTCATTTTTTTATGTTTTTTTTCGCGTGTTACGGTGTTTCATACTCTCTTTCTTCTTTTTACGAATTTTATGTTTCCTGTTTCATATTGCTGTCTTATATCTCTATTTCTTATGCGATCATATCTTGTTTTGTCTATTATCGTTCTCAGTGAATTAATCTCCGTTGTTCAAAGAAGTTGGTTTTCTTTACTGGTATGTTTTCGCTGCTTATGTCAAAACAGGTCTCACTAGGGTCTTATAAATTTTAACTTTTCCTTCGGTCGATAAACACACACTTTTCGTAGCCTGTTTTTGTACTTTTTTATAAGTACTACGGCGATACCTGGATATGTCTGTTGAACACTCATGACTTGTTTTACTACTTTTCCAACTTACATCTAATTGGTTCTCTGGATATCACCATTGATTTAGTATTCTTTGTTGATACTTGTCACCAACCTTTTCTTCTAGCGGGTCCTACTGGTAACAATCACGACACCACGGCTACTTGAAATGTCGGTAAGTGGGTACGGTTGAGAATGCTATTAAACAAAAGAACGAAAAGTGAAAACGGGCGCCACTCCTAGCGTACCTGTAGAATTCTTAGTTCATAAACACCAAGGGTATACGAATTCACTGTAAACTTGCAACGAGAGAACGTAACAAATCGATCAAACATTAATAACTACATACAGTCGTGTTTTGAAGGTGATTGAGTGAGGACGTGTTTAATAGTAGTGCGGAGTTTTGGGTAATTTAAAGTGATTTACAGCAATTAACTTACGTGGGCGTGGTGAGGAAAGTGAAGTGAAGAAAGGATTAGAAGTACAATTGTAATGTGAGTAGTAGATAAGTACATTAAATTATGGATAAGAAGATATAGGTGGCTCAGATAACGTGTGCGAATGCGAGCGGATATCGCGGACTTGTTTAAAGGTCAAGCGCGCGCTTGTGGTAACAGTGAAATACAAACGTTTATTTATATCCTTTTCTAATATTTGTGGCGGGCGTTAATTAAATACAGGTAGAAAGAATCATAGTAACAAAAAAAATTTAAAATTAATAAAGAAAAAATTAAATAAATAACTAAATTTAAAAAAAAATAAATAAAAAAAATAAATAAATAAATAATAAGCAATAAGAAAAGAGGGAAAGGGATGAATAAAAGAGAGAAGAAGAGGAAAAAGAAAGGCAACAAATATTTGAAAGAGGAAAGAAAACAATAAGATCACCAGACATTAAAAAGATATCGGAGGAGAACGAAGGAAAAACCTCAAGAACAGAAGGAGGAAGGAAAGAAATGGAGGAGTTAAAAGAATTAATGAGAGAAATGATGAAACAGATGGAACAAAAAACGCAAGGAATAAGACAAGAAATCAAAGAAATGGGAGAAAGAGAAAAGAAGTGGGAGAAAGAAAAGAGAAACTGGTGGAGAGAATAGAAAAACTGGAGAAAAAGCGGAAGACGAGGAAAGATGGAAAAGAAAGAATAATATCGTGATAAAGGGGTGGAGAAGTGAAAACCACAAAAGATTTAGCAGTGATGCTGGAAGAAAAATTAAATGTAAAAGTAGAGGTGAAAAAGTGACAGTAATAAACAAAGAGAAGAAAAATGAGATGGTGGTGGCGGAAATCGGAGGATGGGAGGAAAAACAGAAGGTAATGGAGGAGAAGAAGAAATTAAAGAATACAAGAATATATATAAGTCACGATTTAACATGGGAGGAAAGAAGAGTGCAAAGAGAAATAATGAACATAGGGGTGGAAAAAGAGCGGAAGGAAAAAGAGTATGGGTAGGGTACAGAAAAATGGAGATAGACGGAGACAGATACATATGGAACGACAAGGATAGGCGACTGTGCAGAGAAAGAGAAGAGAAAGTGGGGAACCAAAAGGCAAAAAACTAAAGGGCAAAGGGGGGTGGTAAAGGAGGGAAAGTTGACGAAACGGCAAAGAAAAGGAATAATGAGAGATGGAAATGGAAAAGAAAAAGAAGGGAAAAAAAGAAAGTAAGGAAGAAGCACGGGGGGAGGTGAGTGAGCTGAGAGTATTGTTTTGGAACGTAGCAGGAATAAA
This sequence comes from Aquatica leii, assembly GCA_035610365.1. NCBI lineage: Eukaryota > Metazoa > Arthropoda > Insecta > Coleoptera > Lampyridae > Aquatica > Aquatica leii. The sequence goes on from CM069435.1 coordinate 20,041,707, forward strand.
AAACAAGGAACATGATTTCTGGAAGTACATCAAGGAACAGGATGTAGTGGGATTACAGGAAACATGGATGGAAGAAAAAGAATGGGAGTGGTGGGAAAAAGAGTTGCCGGAGGAATTTGAGTGGGTGGTGCAACATGCAGAAAGAGAAAAGAAAAAAGGGAGAGCAAAGGGGGGTATAATAACGGGAATAAGAAAAAAATGGTTGAACCAGGAAAAGAAAGAGAAAGTGCAACAGAGAAGGGGAGTTGTAGAAAGGAACATGCAGTGGGGAAAAACAAAATAAAAGTAGTGACGGTTTATAGCAGTAGAATGAAAGAGACAAGGAAAAACATAGAAGAGATGATAGAAGAGAGGGAAGAGGGATTGATAATAGTAGGAGGGACTTCAACGCAAGAATAGGGAAGAGGGGGAATACAAGAAAGAAAAGGGACAGGAAAGAGACAAACAAAGGACAAGGTGATAAATAAAGAGGGAGAGGAACTGCTGGAATTGTGCAACGAAAAAGGGTGGGAAATAATGAACGGGAACAGAGAAGAAGATGGAAAGGGGAAATTTACGTACATAGGAGGAAGGGGAGAATCAATAATAGATTTTGTAATGACAAATGAAGAGGCCGCAGAAAAGGTAAAGACATTTAAGGTGGAAGAAAGGGTAGAGTCAGACCATCAACCACTGGAATTGACAGTGGAAGGAAGGGAAAGAGAAGAGAGAGAGGAAGAGGAGAAGTACATAACTAAAAAAAAGTGGACAGAAGAGAGTATAAAAAGATATAAAGAGAGAATGGGGAAAACGGTATGGATAGGGAAGGAATTACAAGAAAGTGTAGAGGAAATGAGAGAGATGATGGAGAAAGCAACAGAGAGAGTCAGATTTAGAAGATGGAAGGGGAGAAAACTGGATGGAAGAAATGGTGGGATAAGGAATGCAAGGAAGCAAAGAAAATGCAAGAAGAGCATTAAGACAGTGGAAAAAAGGGAAGAAAGAAAAAGAAGAATACAAAGAAGCAGTAAAAATATACAAAAACATGCGACAGAAAGAAGGAGGAAAACAAAAGAAACAAGAGGAGCAGATTAAAGGAATAAAAACGGAAGAAGATGTATGGAAGTACCTAAAGAAGCAGAGGAAAAAACAAGACGACAAAGGGAATAAAAATGAAAGAATGGGAGACATATTTTCGGAACCTGATGGGAGGGGAAGAACAAAAGCAGGAAAAAGAAAAAAGGAAAGACACGGTAGTAAGTCAAGAAGAAGGAGATAGGGATAGAATAAGGGAGGAAGAAGTAATAGAGGCGATAAAGAATATAAAAAAAGGAAAGGCGACAGGAGAAGACGGGACACAAGGAGAAGAGTGGATATACGGGGGAGAAAATGTAGCAAAAAGGATGACGGAAATAATAAACAAAATATGGAAAGGGGAAGGATTCTCAGAGAGATGGAGAGAGGGGATAATATGCCCAATACATAAAAAAGGCGAAAAAAATAAAGTCGAGAATTATAGAGGGGTAACATTATTGAGCTCGGCATACAAATTGTACGCGACAATACTGCAAGAAAGATTACAGAAGGAAATAGAGGAAAAAAGTTTGGTACCAGACGGACAAGCGGGATTCAGAAAAGGAAGAAGGGCGATAGACAACATATATATAATGAAACACTTAGCAAATAAAGAACTAGAAAAAAAAGAGGGAAAATGGTAGCACTATTCGTAGACCTAAAAACTGCTTTTGACAAAGTGAATAGAGAAAAGCTGTGGGAATATATGAAAAGAAAAAAAATCAATTACAGATTAATACAAAGAATAGAGGAAATATACGAAGAAACGAGAAGCAGGGTTAAAGTGAATGGGGAAGAGAGTGAGAAATTCATAACAAAGAGAGGGTTGAGGCAGGGATGTCCACTGAGCCCAAGCCTGTTCTCGTTATATACGGGGGATCTGGAAGAGACAATGAGAGGACAACAGACAGGAGGGATAGTGGTAGGGAAAGCTAAGGTATGGTCGTTGGCGTATGCGGATGACATAGTGCTGGTGGCTAAGGAGGAAAAGGAAATGAAAGAGATGATGAAGACGCTAGAGAAATATATGAAAAAAAAGAAATGGAAGTAAACACGGAGAAAACAAAGATAATGATATTTAGAAAAGGAGGGAAAAGAAAAAGAGAGGAGTGGAGATGGAGTGATGAGAAAGTGCAACAAGTGAAGGAATTTACATACCTGGGCTACACGATGAAACAGGATAATAAAGCGGGAGAACACATAAAGGAAAGGGCGAAGAAAGGAAACAGGCTAATAGGACAAGTCTGGGGTGTGGGGGAAAGAGTATTCAAGATGGATATAAAAAAAAGAAAATTGCTGTTCGAAAAATTGATAAAGGGGGTGGTAATGTATGGAGCGGAAATATGGGGCTGGAAGGAGTGGAGGGAGGTAGAAGGGCTACAGGAAAAATACTGGAGATGGGTGTTAGGATTGGACAGGGATACACCGGGGTATATAAAAAATAAGGATTGAGACAGGAAAAAGAGCAATAAAATACGAGGAAGAAATGAGGGAGAGAACAAATTGCAAAATTCTGCAAGAATGTTGGAAAGAGATAAAGGGAGGGAAAGTGAAGTACGGGCAGAGAAGAGTATTACAAAAGAAACGGGTACGCGAGTGAAGAAGTGGAGAGATTAAGAGAAGAGGGGGTAGGGACAAGAGAAGAAATAATAAGGAGAGATAGAGACATCGAAAAACAAGAGAGATGGACAAAGATAAAAGAGAGCAGATATAATAGGAATTATAAAGATATCAAGGGTGAAGGGGTGCCGGAATATTTTAAAAGACAATGAGACAAAAAGCAACAACAGGAAAAAAATGGTGTCAAGGTTCAGATGTGGCAACGAGGAGCTAGGGAACAAATATTGGAGAGAAGAACCAGAAAAGTTGTGCAGGCTATGTGGAGAAGAAAGGGAAGACATTAACCACATGAGAAAGAGATGCAGGGAATTAAGAGAAGAGGGGATGAAAATAGTGGATATCTTAGATGAAAACGGAAAAGGATCGGAATGGATGTAATATACTTTCGAGGAGTGCAAGCTTGCATTCGCCGATTTAAATTAGCCACCACCGACCTTGAATACGAACAAATAGTACGGTTACTCCATTGGTTTAATTCAACGTAAACATAAATACTCAAATTCGATACTAGTTGAAGGCTGAATAATTATACTCGACTGAAAGTAAAATATAAATAATGAACGTAATCACAACAAAATGAGCTGAAGGCTTAGTACGATTAATAAAACTGAACGCTACTTAACACAGTTGCAAAATTAACACAATTAAGAACGCTAAAATTTTAAGGTAATTAAATTATATAGAAAATGAAACTATAAAGTTATCCACAACGTTACCTTTGAGGGCATCAACTCAACTAGCTATGTGTGAAAGGAAACACTTCGAGCTTCCGGCACCTTGCTGAAATTACTTCACATTAGCAAAAAGAATAATGGCGGTGGTCGTCATATCTGCGAATGGTTTAGTAGCGAGAAAAATGATTTAATTCTTATAAAATCTTAAGCTTTCGCGGTTATTATGTTTATGATAATAATTACTGACAGTGACATTTACCTCTCTGCAAGGGTTCACAAACGACAATACGGCAAAGACCAAGTTCTACTTTTTGTTTTGGCTCTCAAGGAGAGGCACTAGGACCAAGTCTAAGTCTGGGTGTTTAACTACGACGCGATCTAAGCCGAAAGTCGCTTATAATCGATTTAATTCTTTCAAAAAAAGAATTCTCATTGACATTCCAATCGCTAAGAGCGCATAGTATTGTACAGTCAAAGTTTCTATCAAATTAACCTACCCGCAGCGGATGTCGAACGAAAAACGGTACGCAACGAGGCGTCCTCGCATCTGATATCATACCGCCAGTAGCGCACTTACAGTGCGGTACTAAAAATTTTGTTAAAATACGAAATTTTAAAATGTATTACCAAATACACGTAACTTACTGCCTTATTGTATACTTTAACTGTTATTACAAATTGATGTAAAAGTCTTTGTAGCGTGTTGTCCGAGTCAGCAATTAACACCGCGTCATCTGCATGACACAATATTGTCACTTATTTTTTGTGATCTATCCTATACCCTTTTTTATTATCTCATTAATTGAACATGACTGAGCTTAAGGAGCCTCTTTGTCGTCTTCCACATGTGCACCTTGTTTCGCCAGTGAGTTTGTTTCTCACTTCTATTTTTATTGTTAGGCTTGTTTAGTTATCTTGCGCAGTTTTTATTAAGTGTGCGGCCACCTTTAAATATTTTAATATATTTATTGCGTTGGATAGTCTTACTTGATCGAATACCCTGTTTACGTCTGTGTTAAAAATGTGGTATATTAAAAATTTTCTAGTATAAGATTTATCCTCGACACGCCGACATTTAGTGGTTGACTGTCAAATTTTAAAAGCACGATTTCATTTCTTCTGGTAACGTTTGTGCAACACAGACCTCCGTTTAGCGATGTCTACGGCCAACAAGGTTTTCATCAATAAGTTATTTCATGCAATATAACGTGAATATGCGGTCGAATTTTGTGTCCATTTGAGCGAAAGCCTATTCGGGGCAAGTCGTTATATTTTTTTGTATTGGTGGTTTAAATTGACTCTTTAGCGGGTTTCCACACCTCTAACTGTGTTCTTTATCTGTGAAGTTGCTAAGCACCTGTTGCAATTGGAAAATTTCCATGATGTCACGTCGCTGAAGTTCAAGGGGTTGAATACAATCATATTGGAGGAAATAATTACCCAAGTTGCGAAGTTAATTAGAGAAAGCTCTGCGCATTCGCTTATTTTCAGTGATCGTATGAATTAAAATACAGGATTTACTTGTGATAACGCCGTATGTGCGTTTTCTTTTTTGCTTGATTTCAATTGAGTTTTAAGTAATACTAGTGCGGAATTATCTAATCTCTTACTGGATAAAACGTAACTATAAGTCACTTCAAAATTTAGGAGTCAGAAGTGGAAAATCTAGGCTATGAAATCACATTTTCTTTAAATATAAACGATACAATGTAATGTTACCGTAAGTGTGGGTGTAGTTGAGAATGCGATTAAAAAAACGAAAAGAAAAAACGTGCTCCACTTCTAGCGTACCTGTAGTATTGTTGTGACATCGAGGGTACATATGAACCCACTGTCGAAGAAATTAGGTAGAGGGACAATGAGAGAACGCAAAAACAAATCGATTAAACATTAACAACTACATACAGTCGATAATGGTAATTACATGCGATAAAGTTCTGGATAACCAGACGGGACTAAATATTATGAACGAAAGACTTAAGAGTTCCTTAGCGTATAATGTAATACTAATTGCAACTGCAGTAATATACCCTTGACACTTTTTAGGAGTGCAAGTTAGCAGTCGCCGATTTAAATTAGCCACCACCGGCCTTGAATAAAAATAAATAATAATGTTACTCGATCGCTTTAAGGCAACGTACACAGTAATACTCAAATTTGGTATTAACTGAAGGCTGAATAATTATACTCGACTGAACGTAAAACATTAATAACGATCATAGACACAACAAAATTAGCTGAAGCGGAAGGCTTAATATGAATAATAGAATTGAAGGCTTGATATAAAGAAAGGCAGATGAGTACGTAACACGGTGAAGAGCGCTAAAGGTTTGAAGTAAGTAAATAACATAGAGAATTAAACTACAGTTATTGACAGCTGATTTAGTTAAAATTTCCTTTTGAACTTTAATTATATATCGGAGTTTAATTGGTTCAATAGGGATTAGATATAATTACAATGAAATAATGCTTTTATTTTTCGTAGCTATGTGGGAAGGGAAACGCTTTGAGCCTCGGCTAACTTGCTGAAATTTCTTCAAATCAGCAAAAAGAAAAATGACAGTGGTCGTACTACCTGGGAGTGGTTTAATAGCGAGGAAAAATATTTAAATTCTTTAATAAAAGAAATCTAATTGGAAACATATTCCAATCGCTAAAACCGCAATAGTAAAACGACGTGAAATTAAATAAAAGGAAAGTGCTTGTGATTTAACGGTCAAACCTTCTACCAAATCAACCTAAATGGCACGAGGCGTCTCTATGCGGTTACTGAAAGCATACCGCCAGTGGCGCACTCGTGTACAGCGCGGTACTAAGACTTTTGTTAAAGTTTATTACTAAAGACACGTAACATACTGGCATATTGTGTACTTTAGCCGTTGTTGCAAATTGATGTAGAAGCCTTTGCAGATAGTTCTCAGTCAGCAAGTGTCCTTCTCTCCCCCCCCCCTACTTTTTTGTTTAGAACGCGCGCCGATGTTTGTATACATTTTTTGTGACCCGTTTCTATTTTATTTGTGAAATTCTCCTAATATTCCATTTTCGTTTCTTATTTTTTGGTTTACTATGTTTCTTTGTTTCAAGTATTGCTGTCGATCTTCTAATGGCTTTTTTATGTTTTATTTTTTCTTTTCGTTGATATTTCTACTATTCTCTTGCATACGACTTCTTCAGTAGTTTCAAGTATGTTAATCTTTAACTTTCTTTATGCTTCATTCACATTTGATAAAGATCTTTAGTACTCTGGTTCTAAAATCATTCCACATTTATTTTTTCTCCTAAATTCTGATTTTTTGTTACATGGCAGTTTACTGGTGTATGGTGATAAACAAAATAACTTAATAAACCACTCAATCCACCCAGTGACACTGCAGGCGGACTTCATCAAGATATCTTAGAATTTACATTGTTTCTTGCTTTTACATTTGTCTGATATCTTTGCATATCCTTGAAGAGACATAATCGAATATAATCTATTGAAATGAACTGTTCGCTCATTTTTAATTGTCTTCTGGTATATATTTATCATTCTAACTGAACTTTTGCATGTTCATGTCGCTAATGGTAGGGACAAATAATTTTTTTCTTCTATAAAATGTCATTCGATTTTTTGGTTGCTGATCGTTCTGTCCCAAAGATATGAACTGAATTTTTTTTATCTAATAATTTAATTTTTTTTGTAAAGTTAATAAAATTTTTCTCGTCAAAGCCTGCTGTCAACAGTCTGCGCCAAATGTTTTTTCTGTAAATTTTTTTCATCTAATGTCTTGATAGATAGGCTGTAAGAACTGGACTGTTTGGTGTGTTGCCTATACGACAGGATTCAGTGAATTGAAACATTGATAAATAAGTTACAATTAGATCTTTACTATTTATGTACGTATGTACTATTCTGTAGTAATATATTCGTTTCATCTGCTACTAAACAGTTTTAAATTTTCCACATTTCATGGATGTCTTCTGTTGATTACTTATCGCATTATTACAAGCTCCGAAATGTTGGACTTGCTCATTGTTTTTCTAATAATAATGACGTCTTTTTATTTGTAACCAAGCATGCAAGAACTATTTTGACAAACAGTACTGAAATTTGTGATTGTAAATATGTCGCTAATTTTTGAATTATAATGAGTAATAGTAGTTTATTTAACATTGAACACTTTTTCTTTAAAAGTCCTCGAAGGAAAAATACGTCCAATTTAGACAAGAACGAGTTGAATACAACATTTTATTGCTCGAACAGAGAATAGGAGGCCCCCAAAGTCTCAAAATCTCTCAAAAATAATTATGTTGACAAGTGCTCAAAAACGGCCAAAGACGGTTTACAATAGCGAAAAATTAAAATTTATGACGTTTATGAACAATAAAAAATATTAATTCATTGTAACTCAAAAAAGTACTCAAACTAATCGCGTTTAACAAGTTAACGTCGATAAGCCTTGTATAACATGATTTATTTCGTTCTTGTATCTAGAACACTTGAGTTACGTCGAAAATACGGACGTTGAATTTGGACGATACGTGCTTAAGAGAGAGCTTCCAAATAATAGCTTTGCAGCTAAATCTTATTGTTACCAGCAAGCAATAAAATAGTACATCGATTAAACTACATTTCTGTTTGATTGGATTCGTTTACGTTGCATCATTTTTCAGCGAGGTGTATTTCACACCTGGTCGGTTTATTTAATGTTTCTGTCCATTATTCCTGTTGCGAAAGAACGTTGACCAGTAAACAGATACATTTTATTCGGCACAAAATCAATGCGCATAAAATTGTATCTTAGAAAAGATATTTTTAAAAATAAGAAAAGAAGTTGAACGACCGCGAAATAACAAAAACAACTTAAATGACTTAAGGGATTAATGGAATCATTACGTCGATTTTATTTGTTGACGTTTAAATTGTTTATCGCCGTGTCAAATTCATGAAATTAAGTTGTTAGTTAAAAAAGTGGTACACAATTTCGCAGTAAATTACTTTTCTTGTACAGCATCGTGCAATAAGACGCAGACGAGTTGTAATTCGAATTTCATTCTCTGTTTATGACTGTCAATTTAGTCTTTTCGTATCCATTCAGTTGGCGTAGATTTAAATTACACGATCACGAACGTGATAAGTATAATTGCCTTAACTGTGGCCCCCTTCTCTTTTAACAATAGCGTTTAGATCTCGTGTCCTACCGATTGCTTACTTCCGGTCATACACGTCCTTTTCCTCCCTTAAAAGCGTGACAAGACTACGAATATTTTGCTCATACATTTATTAAATTTACTATCTGATGATAGCTTCCTTAATGACTTACGCTCAATTCAAGATTGAGCAAATACTAAATTCCAATTGGCATTAAAGGGCTTTGACTTTTATAAAAAAAATATTTAAAATGGAACGCACATTTGGCGGTTGTTTATTAGATGAAATAAAAAGTTAAAGATCTTCACACGAAATGCAACCAGTTGATGTCTTTTTATCTCGTAAATGTGTATGTCTACATCCGCATTGAATACATGTGTGTCACCCACACTGCATTCCGCATTTTCTTTCAGTTTATTTCTGCCTACTGACTATTTCCGCGTAAACGATTACAAGGGAAGCTGTCTCGGCTCGAGATAATTAAAACAATCACTTGATGAACTCTTTAAGTTTTCAACTGTCCTTTATTCATATTTGCCCTGCAACTTTGAGATTAGACTAAATGTAATCCTCGTTTTGTTTTAACTAAGCAAGTTAAAACGGGATAATGCTGATTTTAATCTAATTTTACTATCTCGTTTTAACTTTTTAGTTGTCTACCACGCTTTTATTTTAAAAAAGGTTTTAACGAAATTAACAATAATAATAACAGTTTAGTTAATATTTTGAAAGTGCGTGACTGCATGTGAACAATTTTATTCGTAATAACCCACACTGATTTTTTTTTCTGTTTGTTTCAGGTAAGTCAACTCGATCTTGAAAGTAACTGTTAAGTCTCTTCCTAGTATAACGTAAGTGTAACGGCGTGCATTACTCTCTATGTATTTATTTCATAGTCTATTAACCGAAGGAATTTTCCGCCACTTATTCTACCATTGTGTGTAAGTGGAAACTTTTTCTAAACGTTGAACGAGTCCCCGTAGTAATCAAACAAAAGCCCTTCTATATCACTTAGCTATCTCAAATAAATTTTAATTCGCATGAACTATTGTGAGCGAATAAGCAAGCAAGCGACCCCCCGATCTCAAATATCAATTAGTGACGTGCTGACCTGACAGGGACACGGTAAAATCTCAAGTGTTTGTCTGGAGAAGATGGAGGGTGACCTCAAATCGCCTGGGAGCGAATTCGAGTGGAAATTACCTAGCCTTTCATTAAATCAATTGCCCACGAAGGAGAAGACACGTACGAGCAATCGTAATATGCGTTAAATGTAAGACGACCCTTCTATCCTATCCATATTCATTATCGTTACAAGAACTTTGCCTAGCAAAGGACGATGTATCTTACTGCTCGAATTCGCAATTTGCCTATAAAACGAATGATCTTTGCTTAGCGTAATTGAAAATTGGTCTTCGAGTTTTGGTTTTACTTATACGGTATTTGATTCAATAAACTGCGTTAATTGAACATTTTCGCTTAAAGGAAAAGGGTATGCCAGACATCAATTATGCACTAATACGATTATGTGCAATCTAGTGGATATGCATCTTTCAGCGCAGCATCGCGCATACACAGTTGGGTAAAAGTTTGATTTTAAATTTTAAAGCGGTACTAGACTACTTTTAATTCTAATTAAAAATGCAAATATATTTTGATCGAAAAACCAAGTACATACGTTGTTTAATTGGAATTTTAGAAATGTTATAAGCATTTGTAATTGTAGAAGCTGTCGTATCAAAATAACGACCGGTTACATTACAGCATTACATAAATATTTGTTCTCCAAGGTTAAACATTGTTTCGACGCCAATGTAAGCATTACTACACCTTGGTTGCGTGCACTTTGAAGTGTAGAAAAGAGTGGTTTGTTCGTCGGAAGAATAAAACACTTTTCAGCATATAGAAACTATGTACACTAATCTATACTATAATTGAAAATGGCACATAAAAAATAATGAAAGGAACTTTTGAAATAATCAAATGTAACAATTCACATTATAAAACGTAATATAAAAACAAACAAAACAAATTCCCAATATAAAACAAACACTAATCAAAATTACACAAATCAAGTGCATTAAAATTAAACAAGAAAAATGAAGTTGTGAAGTACGAAGGACTGGTCTTGTTTTGGTCTGTCACATTTGGGAAAAAGTTTGTTTCTGTTTATCCTCGTTACAGTAAGTCTAAGTAGACATGATGAAAACTTGGAGCTTGTTAAAAAAAAGAAAAGCCGTACTAAATATCGAATTTCCGATATTTCCTGTTTTTGATTGTAGTGAACATCGCAAGTACCAACGTTAATTCGTTTTAGATAAAACTATTCAATTTTGATGACTCTTTGTTCTGAAATATGAGACATTCTTTCTAAGTTTTAAATGTTCGATGTCGAATGAATAGTAAGATAAGATAGATCATTAAGATTATGGGATGACACTTGGTTAGGTGAAGATGAATTTTGAAAGGTAATTTATCTGACTACATGGGAATAAGTCTACTTCATATTTAAGTGACCACGTGGTGCTGAAGCATTGTTTAAATGCACACTAAGGATTTTTGTATAGAATGTATTTTACGCGATAATAGAGAGAGACAGTTTTTCCACGTATGAGTTTTACAAAACTTAGTTTGTCGTTGGCCTATATTTTGCTGTCGCTCAGGTTGTTAGAGTGTCAAGGCATTGTCAAAAAAGTTCTAAATTGAATAGAACCTAAATGAAATTGGACAAAACAATAAGAAAAATGAAATCCACGATTAAGGTTTAAATCTAACACAGCAGAAGACCTTGACCACCCGTCTTAGTCTTACATCGGTGTATGACTGTGTCTATGTATATTTGGTTTTCTCTTGAAACTTGCTGTCCCTTTTTGGCAGTTAGAATACTTGCCAGGGTCATATTACATCCTAGATACTGAGACATTCTGCAGTTTTTACCAACCGCGTTGTGCATCTTGGTCTTGATTCTGATTGCGTTTCACATCGGTGACATTCGTTACTTTGATATATTCCATACAGCAATTAATGTACCTCGATCTATTAGCATACAATCAGGTCGCACTCTCGCTCTTTTTGTTGGTTGATGGGCGACATTATACATCGCGGGGTTCTAAAGGTACATAATTTTGTTTCTGTTTGCGTTCGGCTTTGCACTATCTAGCATGCCTTACCCGTTCTACGTCATCGCGCTTTATATGCTTTTTTGTGCCGTAATCAATTGTGGATGACTTCCACTAAGTTCGATTTTGATCTCTTCTTTAGATCTTGTGTCATCGAATTCTTACGTAGTAGATTTTGACCAGATTAGTCTTATTTGTGCTAACTTGTTTACGTTGCAGTTCATTTCAGACTCGCCGCTTTGAATCGCTCTTTTCATTGCGACATTCACTTTAAAATCGAGGTAGATACTAATGTCTGGATTGCCGCTTAAACAAAATAATTGTTTTGACTATCTTTTGATCAAGACTCATGAACCTTAATATAACCGCAAAATGAACGCACAAAAGTCTTTAAAATGTTTGGTTATGTATCGTTCATAAGTCAGACATCCACTATCAACAATCAAAAGCTCGATGCGAGCAAATATTCCACCCTACACCATCACTGAGCCACTTCCATATAAAGTGGTTTCTAGAATGTTACAAGCGGAATATCTTTTATTTAGCTTTCTGTACACTCTTGGGCGGCGATCAGAACTTACAAGGCAAAACTTTGATCCACGTGTAAATAAGACCTGCTCCCAATTATGGATTTCCTAATCTACATGCTTCCTTGCAAAAGCCATTTTGTTTCTTCGGTGGTCTATAGACAATCTGAAAACAGTACCTGTACCCGAGGTAGTTTGAATCAAGAAGCCTTCTTATGGTATCTGGACTAACAGCAGTGTCATGAACTTCAGTTAATTGTATTTGGAGACTTCGTGCAGTAGTGAACCGTTTCCTTAGTGTTCGAAGCAAGAAAAATCTATCCTTCATGACATTAGTAGCACGTGGTTTACCTTGGCCAAGTAGTTTAGCGTGATAATTAGTCTCTGCAGAATCCTATCAACCGTAGTATGAAACACTCCATATCTTCTACCAAGTTTGCGATTTTATTAGTCCTTCATTGGACAAAATTACAATTTCAGCACATTTATCACGATGTAAATTTTGTGTAGCACGTTCCATTACGAACAGATGTAATGCGCAAATGACAGTTATCGCAGGGGCTACCGGGGATGTATTGCAATATTTTTAAATTACATGCTGTAAATTTTTCATTTCGTGATTAATGGTGTCGGTTCATAGGTCAGTGTTAAGAGTTGTTATTTAGCTTTAAGAATTAATTTTGGCGAATACTTAAATGAAATCGTTTCTTTAAAATAACACCAAAAGCGGACCTACCTCCTCTGCCCAAATTATCCCCGAATGTGGGGTTACTTTGGACATTACCCGTTTTTGAACTTTGGGTGCGTCTCTTCTATTGCGCTTGGCAATATTAATATATCTCGCTGGAAATTTATAAAACCGTTCTGTAAATTTTTTTTTCCTCTTGCCACACAATTCATTGAGAACTTGCTCTTCTTTGACGAAATTTTCACAACTATAAAGTCACTTTCAGAAGCATCTTCCAAACTTGTACGAACATTATTATCTTCTTCAGTGGCTTCCTAATCTGAAAAAGAATCCTTTGTGATGACTTCTTCTTTCGATAATTCCTTAATAATTTTCTTCTTTAATGCTTTGACTTTCTTTTTGTTTCGTTTTGTTTCTCTATCTTTCAACTTTTCCTTTCCAGGAGTATTTGTCGCGATCATAGATTTTCTTCGTTTTTTTCCTTTTTTTTTACTTTCCTTTCTTGGTTTAGCTTTCGGAAATGGACATATTTGTTCCAGAGAAATAACCAGGCTGCGGGGACTTAGGAGTCCACGAAGAAAATATGGCAGTTGACGTAGAGGCAGTAGAGTAGAAAGTCTCCACCGGGATTGTTTGGGTAGAAGAAATTGGAACGGTTTCAGTCTCAGTTGAAATGCCTTCTGCTTCCATAAGTGGAGCAGAAACAAGTATTTGACAATCCTAAGACGAAGAGCAGAGAATATCACATTTAAAAAAACTAGATTTTACAGGGGTTGCTGCTCTGTCCCAGGTTTTGAAACAGAGTTCAAGTAATGCGTAAATTGAAATCGTCTTATTTGGGTGATTTGTCATCTACGTGTGCACTGCTTCGCTGAAATGTTTTTTGAAAAGTCCAAACACACAACGATTCAATGATTCGAGACGGTTGATGTGTGAGGTGGCAGTTTAAAAATTGTGATACCGTTTTGTCGACAAAAATTAATACCCTCGATGCTGATGTACGAATCATGATTGTGAATAATGACAGGATCGCTTCCGCACTTTACATTCTCTGTAAAAAACTTTAGAACTTTAATAAAGTTTTCTGACATCATCCAGTCTGATTCGTGCACTAGTCCTAAGGTTCCAGGCGCTGCTTTGGCCATTATCCGCCTCTTATCAAATTGTTACGGTAATTTTCTTTACGTACGCTTGTGTTGTTACGGACGAAATTTTCAGTAGGTACGCCTATGTATTTTTGACTTGAAATTAGTTTATGGTTGGGACGCCCCCTACCGATCCTTTCTCGTGACTGTCATTCGATCAAGTAGACGTTAAGCTGTAAACCTCAGTAACGGTCCGGTGTCGAGGTTTTCGAATTGATTCTTAAATTTTTAAGAACATCACGTGTGATGAACATAAATTTATAAATCGAGGTAGAAGGTTTTACGATTATTTCGGCACGGGGTAAGTTATTTTGTCTTAAATCTATTCTTTCTTTCGTAATTTCTATATTCATATGACAGCCGGTTCCGACCACGTTGTCTACCATTTTGGAATTAAATCAACAATTGGGATGCATAGCTACTATTAAGGAATAAATCAGCCGAGCCTATCAGCTGTCGTGAGGGCTTGCTACTTAAACAACATCGGGGTCCAGTCGCACGTTGTGTCGGGGATGTTGATTTGAAAATTTGAAGTCGAATGTGTATTCAGCCACCTGTCTTGAATTGTTACTTACATCGTTCTATATCTTGGGGTTCAATGATATGATTAATGAAGAAATCGAATGTGTTATCAGTCACTTGTGTTAAGACTATTTCTTACAGTACACGATACAACGGGTTTTATAGACCATTTAATTATTTGCTAATACTATCTTTTGTAGCTTTTGTTCTGTGTGAACTCGATTATGATCCGATTTGTGTTTCACAATTGATTACAGGCCACTGACGAGAAAACGTTTTCGACGTGTAAGTGGAAACTTTATTAGGTGAGTTATTTATTTGATTTTTTTTATATCGAGATCACCAAAGTTGTACACAGACTTATATTTAAATGTTAATGATTGTAACTGCGTTATTGCTTATATACCAATAAGGTAATTTTAATCATGTCATACTTGTATCGCATGCTGTGAGAGAAACCTAGTTATTCGGTGACTTTATATGCTGTTCTATTCGATATAATCTTCTTCTGTGATGTGTGTTGCCGATACTACAGGCATGTATGTAGGAGAATTGTGATATAATCTAGAAAATTTGATGTACTCTTTAATCAAAGTTTCTTATAATTATTAATGCAAACTGTGATAGGTATTAATTCTACCTGCTAATAGTAAATCTCATATCTTCAACTATTATCCAACGTTAAACTATTAAATCGATTATACTTGTTAATCTTTCTTTTTATCTTTCCTGCTCCTGTGATTATCGTTAACTATTACTTACTTTTGACTACTCGAACAGCTGAGTAGAGGAATTACGAACTTAACATAGTGTTACAAGGTTTATACCGTACTGTCCTGAGCAAGACAGAGAATTACTTTGGGATAAGCTCTGGCGCCCTGCAACATCTTTTCTATATTTAGTGTGGACCTCCCCTCTCTCCTATTATTGCGAGTTGGCCGTGCAGGTTCGTAAAACCGAAAAGCTTGTAACAAAATCTTACACGTGGAAACATCAAAACTGGAGGAAATGCGTTTCCGTTGACAAAAATTATAGCAACTTGTGTTACTCATTCAGCTCTCTCACCTTGATGTGGTTTGACCCATCTAAAATAAGAACAGTAGGTAAACAATATTAATTACACAATTTTTATTAATTGACGTGCTTTTCTTTCCAATAACTTTTTCAACGAAAGGTACTGTTGCAACGCCAGTTTCATCTAGGTTCAAATATCAGCTGCTTGAATTTTTTTCTGGTTTTAACAGATTCTAATTTATCCAAAAACTTCTCACCAGCTTGATGTTTTTTCTTCCATAATTCAGGATATTCTTAGCCGTTCTTTTCAGCATATTGGCAAGCTAAATCTCTGGTATTTTTGGAGTGACTGTAAAACAATTTTTGACACTGCAATAAATATTTTTTCAGTGATTTTTTCCATTTTTACAATTTGTGTTGTCCGTTTTGGTAAGATTTTTTGAAAGAAAGACTTTACATTGCTTCTAATTGTATTGTTCGAATAAATTGATTTGGAGTTCGTTAATTTACGTTTCGCATCGTTGATATTCTTTGATATAGTCCTCGCAATTTTACTTTCGATGCACGTCATTAACGTCAGTGACGTAGTTATTCAACCATGTTGTCGGTATTATTATGTAAACTTACTGTTTTCGTACATTCTTAATATTACATTGCGTATTACGTTTTCATTAAATGTTTCTACATTCGTAACAGTTGTACTACGCTTACGTTTTGAAGAGATCTAAGAACCTCGTTGTTAGCAACCGTTGTACATACAGAAATAACTGTAGAATATATGTATGTATTACCACAATTTAAATTTTAAGTAAAAGGGTACTTCTCGCATAGCATTTACTGATATCAATGGACCACCATTATCTCGTTCAAGCTCAAAATAGTACAGTTTTGTATCAAACATAATTATAAAAAACAATGAGCACTTTGACATAAAAAACACAATTTTTTTATTTGACAGATGTCAACAACGCTGCAACTGTAGTAAGCACACCAACAACGTGATAAAAAAAATTCCATAAGACAATTCGGTATTTGTTTAATTTTTGCTATAAATAGGGTGGTATGAGTTTTACGTCATTAATGACGTGCATCGAAAGTTAAATTGCGAGGACTTTACCATACAGTTATTCATGTTCTCTGCTCTATTAGCTTACGATCAGGTAGACTAACGTTGATCGTTACATTATCATGAAAAACTTTTTTTTCTTATTCTAATCCATTTTCAGCGTGTCCCCTAAGTCATCGTGTTTTATGTGACTTTTTCGGACCACTTCCAAGGAAATTGCAAACTCTTAATTTTACGTTTGTAAATGTGATATGGAGATGCTCATCTTCAACAGGTGTACCAGCTCAAATAAAAAGTATTCAGAAAGCTGCGGAAAGTCTTCAAGGGTTCGAGGCTAACATTGCCAGATTCACACGGCTAACCCTATTGTTAGCTCCATTTGGATATGAAGGACGACGTCCTGAAGATCGACAGTGGAGATTTTTTTTTCATGTGTCAGAGAAGGCAGTCGTGCGAGTCTTACTGAGTGAAGACGTGACTGTGCCTGGAAGGACTGAAAGTGTGGTAATGGAAGGTTGTTTGAAAAACATTTCAACAACTTGAAAGAAGTGTTCCAACGACTACGTGTTGCAAATTTAAAACTGAGGGCAAAGAAGTAGCACGTATTTAAGAGGGAAGTGCAATACTTTGGCCACCTCTTATATAGAGATGAAGTAAAAACTGACCCAGAAACAATCCAAACAGTGCAAGGATGGCAAAGACTAATCGACAAGCATCAAGTTAGCAGTTTTCTTGGGTTGTGCACCTATTATAGAGGATTTGTACCTGGATTTGCCAGACTTTTCAAAAAACTGGCTGAAAGAACAAAATTTAGATGGAACGAAGACTGCGAAAACGTTTTTCATTAACTAAAGCAGTTTTTAGTCACTTCACCGATTTTAAGTTATCCAAGAGACAGTAGAAATTTTTTTTTGCATGTGCAAAATGGACAAGAAAATGTCATCGCGTATTTTAGTTTTGTTCAGACCAGAATGGAATTATTGCATGACTAGGAGATAGCTGTTAGCAGTTGTTAAGTCGATAGAACACTTCTACATATATTTGTATGAACGAAAATTTTTACTTAGGTCTGACCACGTCGCTTTGAAATAGCTATTGCAGTTTCGTATTCCGGAAGAACAAGTAGCAAGATACATCGAGAGACTGCAAGAGTATGACTCTGATGCCTCGTTCAGAAAATCATGTCCGGCAGACTGCAGCCACTGTATGCGACTTGAAGAAAAGACCGAATATTTCCGAAGAACTGTTAGGTTGAAAACGAGTTCGAGGGCACGGAAAACATACTGCAGTTGATAGTTCTCAAGATCCGAGGGTCAAAGGTGTTGCAGCATTTGCACGATGGTACATCAGGAGGATGCTTTCGAGTGAAAAAACATTAGGGAAACTTCGACAAGAATTCTACTGGGTGAACTGCAAAGAGGACGTCATAAGTAAGTAAGCACACGTTCTGCACATCAGGAAACGGCTCAGAGAAAAAAACGCATCAATGAAACAGTATAACGTGAGATGTCTTTAGAGAGAGTAGCGATTGACATCACGAAATGGACTGAGGCTTACGCCATACCAAATCAAGATGCAGCTACAGTCGCAGATGTTTCAGTGGAAGAGTTTTGGAGTTTTGTTGAAATTACATTCCGATCAAAGCCTCAATTTGCTGATTGTTGGGAATTAGAAAAATTAGGACGACATCTCTCCATCTTCAATCTGATGGCATGGTTGAACGGATTAATCTCACAATGGGAAAGTACCAAGCCAAAGTAATGTCCGAATATCTAAGAGATTAGGATCAGTACTAGCACATTTTTCTAATGCCATACCGATAATCTGTTCACGAAAGCAAACGCCAAACACCATCCTGTGTCTTGCTCGGTCGCGAAATACGACTGTCATGCGATCTCCAATTTGGACGGGTCCCGGAACAAGTTGCAAGACTACGTCAGAAATTTAATAAAGAAGTTAGACAAAGTAGATCAGTCGGTCCGTAAAAACATACAAATTGATAGCGATAGAATGAAGACTAGATATGACGTCAAGGCACAAGGGGGTCCTTACGAAGTTGTGCAGCGTATTAATGACGTCATATATCGCATTTGAAAACCACCCAGAGGCAAAATTGGAAAACAGCAAAACGTAAAATTACCGGATTGAGGATTTTGGCTTTTTTCAGTATGCTTTACAATCATAATCGACAAATCTGATATCAAAGAGGATAGCTTAATATCAGTTGAAAAAAAAACAACGTTACAACTGCTGTTTATAAAGTATTACCAGAGATAAACAACGAGGTGGAGAAAGAACATATTTTATAAGTGCTACATAATAGAATCAGAAAGGAAACTACAACATAAGCAAATCAAATAAAAATAGTAGATCTAGATCTAGATTGAAGATAGTTAACGAGAATATTAAATTATAAACGTTTGACGTGCAGCCAACTCTAGAAAAACTAAAAAGAAGGATAATGAAATAGCTACGAGTTACGGAGGAATACATATTTTACACTACACTAAACAACACACAAAAATTGTAATATCAATCAAAATTAACATTTCCATCTTTTGTAGGTGAATAAAAAGGTTGCACGTCAGGGGAAATCCTGTATGGACGCTCTGTTAGATGTGTGATAATGAGACAAATAATTTAATAAAATAACTCAGTCTATATGTATTCATTACTATGCACAAGTTAAGATGGAAAATGCGTACATGACATGCTAAAAAGTGGAACATTCGTATTTAACAAATATAAGCGACACTAATTTGTTGGTATAGTTGTGGAAACACAGTAGCGTATTCTCAGTGCTGATTAGTTCCAAAAGAACGAAACGGCTGGCTACTTATGTATAGTGTCGATTATACAGTAGTTTTAAGAGTGTTATTTATGATGAGTGATTTAATTTAATTACACATAATTCGTATTTAGGCTGATTATTTATCTAGACGACTTTTTATTTTATTTCATTGTACGAGTTTATAGGAACTTATTAAGGTTGTGTAGATTTTATAATCTGATTTTTAGGAATCTTCTTTTTCAGTTGTTCTACTGTTTTAAATATCACTGCTGCAAGTAGACAGTGTTTAGTTGGTGTTTAGCACATTCTTCAATCAATATCTAAGACTTTTTTACTGATCATAAATATCTTGGAGTACTTATATAGAGACATTAACTGTTTTTATGTTTGATGTGTGGGCATGATGGCACCCTCTGTTTTTAACTACCAACAGTAAGTTTTGCCGTACCCTTGATACAAGCCCTCTTCTTAAATTACTCACGCAAAGAGGACACGCGAAACTCATGCGGGTGATCGAATCTCAAAATACATAATTCTTAAATATTAACACTTTGAAGTTGAACTTGTAGAAATGTGCGTTCTGTTTGCAGAAGATAAAATAAATCCGCTGGCTTGTTATTATTGACGTGAATGGTGGGTTCTTTAATTAGATAATGGAATAGAATTGTAGTGTCGCGCACACACATACACACACCACTGCCAACACCACCTCCCGCCCAAAGGCAAGTTGATTCCCAGCGCTAATGTAGAAATTGTAGTAAATTTGAAACCCTCTTTTAGCTTAGGGGATAACGTTCCATCACACAGTCGTATACCATGCCCTTAATACATAATCCGGTAATCATCACTCACCCCCGGAATTTCTCAAATCTCTTGCCCCTTCGTTATTCATCCCATTGTTTTTAATCGACCTATCACGTATAATAGGACACGGCCCGTAGGCGATGAAAACGTGAAAACGAGAAAACGCGCTTGTGATTTTGCCATGGTTATAACGGAAGCTAAAATTTTCATTTTAGTATAATTAGAGATACTTTTAGATTCGAGAGCAATTTGTTTAAATTATATTAACGTTACTTTGGTTACGATTGAAACGAAATATTGAAATGTACTTTCATGTCGACTTTTATCGTTGCTCTCTTTATCGTTGGGATTTATTCAGTACACCTTTGAATAATTTCTACTACCTCAAGGAAAAGCAATATCTGAAAGATTGACGGAAACGAATTATTTTCAATTCTATTGAATTTTATTAAATTTTCTCTAAATCGTTGTGTGTATTTGACGAACATTTAGCTAATTCAATTGCTTTAGACTTTAACAACAATAATTTTTGTTTAACTTTGTGAATTTTGTTTGTTGTTTAAATTATTAAATAACTTAGTTCTTTTTTTATATTATTTGTTTTATGTTTTTCTTTTATTTGTTTTGTTAGAAGTACATAGCTTCTGAAATTTGTTTTTTATGGAAATTGTTAGGACGTCGTTTTGTAAAAGTTGATTCATCAGTAGTAATGATAACGTTCATGTTTTCATGTGAGTAATGTTTTAGATACTGAATTTTCTTATTTTTTTTTTATTGTTTACTGTCCAAAGTATTATGAAATCATGTTGAATAGAAAATCCATAGCTTTTTATATTACAAGAAGTTTTCTTTGTTTCTATGTACGTCTCATTTGCTTCTCTCATTGTTTTCGTATTATGCAGTATTTGTAAAAATGCATTTTTTATTAACGTCTTGTTGGAGATCGCCTAATCACTTTTTTGTCTCCGATTTCAGTAAGTTACGTAAAAATGATTTTTCTATTATTAAGATTATCAGTAAAAGTCAGTCTATAACAATACGGCCACTCATCACTATTTTTACGTTATAGCTTACATTTTTCAGTAATGATAAATTAAAAATACATATCTCACTACTCACTATACCTACATTATCATATTTTTTTTTGTTTAGAAGCTTAAAACTGGTTTTCTAAGTTTTACTTATTATACGGTAAACAATTTCGCAAAAATTATTAACTGTTTAAGGTTTTCAATCTGCTAGCTATAATGGAGTCGTCCGGACAAAGTAATTTTCTACGATGTTACTGAGAATATGTTATAAGCGAATTAGCTATAATTGAATTCAACTGTATTAGAATTTATTGTTACAACTACCAGTTTTCTAATTTTCTATTGTGGGCTAACTAAAATGAATCGTCAAATTAACACTACACTATTTACTAAGATTAGAACGTCTCCCGGGAATTCAGAAGGCGTTCTGATCTTACTATAGACTCCGGTCGTGGAAATCTACCACACAATTTAATAAAATTCTGGGGACTTGACTTCTAATATTCATTTATATATGCATTTTACCATTTTCCTTAACGCATTTCTCTTTCTCTCTATCAAGTTATCAATCTATAAGATTGGGTTGATTCTACCTTCTTCCATTTTATTCTGTCTCCTACTAGTTTCTTTAATTCTTTATATGTTCTGCGTCCGAAGTCTTTCATCATTTGACTTGTATATTCCATTCGTGAGCGTTCTTGTGCATTTTCCCTTCTATTCCGTAGTTTATGATTTTTTTAGCAGTGCGTCATATTTTAATATATGTCCTATGAGCGTGCTTCTTCTTTGGATGTTCTTCATAAGCATTAATTTATCCTTGGCTAATTTCCTGTACTTCATTCGTCACTATCGATCCATCTTATTTTCAGCATCCGCCTCTAGTACAACATTTCGAATGCTTCCAGTCTTTTTTGTTGGTTCTTGGTGATCCTCCATGTTTCTGACAACTTCTTACGTCTTTGGTTACAAGATAGCAAAATTATTTTTCTTTCTTTTTTTCTTTTTCACAGTTTCATTTTCTAAGCATATGTTTGTCAAAGGTCTTGGTGCCTACTGCAGTTCACAATTTTCGTTTTCTTTGCGTTTATTTTCATGTTGTGGTCTTTCAGAATAGAATTTATTTCCGAAAGTGCTATTTCTAGCTGTTCCAATGTTTGTACGAGCAGCGTTGTCAGCCGCTTATTTGATCGTCATCGTATAAGTAGTTCGTCTAAAGGCTTTTGAATAAATTAAATAGAGGTGGTGACAAGCGGGCATCTCCGTCTTGCACTTTTATTAATTTTTACTCTCTTATGTGATTATTCGATGTTAATAATTTTTATTCTTCATATAGGGCTTTGATGATTCGTTTCTCTTTGTATTTTATACTTATCTTTTTCATTATTTCGAATAGTTCTATTTTACGTTGTGGAAACCTATCTAGGTCCACAAATGCCATATATGTTGTTTCAGTTTTTGTTATTTTTTTTCTAATATTGCCAGTATTAGGCAATACTCTTGTTCCAGATGTCTTTCTTTGTGTCAACTGTTTGTCTATGGCAATTTTTATTCTTCGGTAAATGATTGTAATTAATATTTTGGAGGCATGTGCTATCAACGTTATTGTGCGATAGTTTTCGCATTTATTCTGGTTGTCTTTCTTATGTATGTTGACTAGTATTGCGGGTGAAGTCTTTTGGAACTTTTCTTGTTTCATGCATCTGACATGTAATTTTAAAAAGTGTTTTTTTATTTCTTTCATCTAGATTTTTTATCATTTCACCCGGAATTTTGTCTATTTCTGGCATTTATAGATTTTGAGTTCTTCGACTGCTTGGTAGTATTCTGATAAAATTAGTGGGTTTTTTGTCATGTTCTACGTGGTGTTCCGGTTCTAAGTAGATTTTAGGTTCTTGAGTATCTGGAATACGACTACAAACTCAAGAAGTAGTTTCCTTGTAGCGTTAAATGAAATTTTTTTCTTTAAACATTTCGTCTAAAGTAACCCAGTTTTGAGATCTGCAATAAAAGTTTTCATGCCGGTTCTGACTATCTAAACAAATGGAAATTTTTTGTTGATTGTAACTAAGCGTTAAATGATGGGTGTAAATGCTGTAAAATCCGTAAAACGTTTTGATGTATTGTGTTAATTTTCCATCCATCATCTAAAAAATCAATTGTTAATAAAATAATTAAAGTAGATAGTTTATTTTTGAGCATTATTACTGACTTGAAAAAAATGTACTTTGTGTACACGATCACGTTTATCTTTGGTTGTAACCAAAACAAGACTTCAGATAATTAAATACAAAATTCAGTTTTCTTAGAACTAAGTTCGGCAATCTGATTTGTTACTGTCTTGATTTTTTAACGGATTTCTTTAGTTGATGCTAGGTAATTCCTGTAAACGTACTCGTACTTCATAATATTTAATTTATTAATTTGGCGTATGTGCAAGGATTTAGAGAAACTGGAACTGTTCTTACCTACGAAGACCGTGGTCGAGAACGACCACCTGATGTATTAGCAACGGGAAAAATAAATCTTTTCAATAAAATCAAAACTTTAATATTTGTTTTGCTTCAATGTATGTATCTGCAGATATTGTAAAAAGTAAAAGATCGGACACGAAGTAGCACTAGAGAAATAGGCCGCGCAGCTAACTTGTCCCATAGTACACTACATCGAGCTTTAGGGAATTATTACCCTTATCATGTTCTACGAGTCCAACAGTTAACCAACATTGATTTTGAACCGCGATTTGAGTTTTTTGAGTGGTTGCAGCAACAAGAAGCTTTTAACCACGACTTTAGTGCCAAAATAATAGTTTCAGATGAGTATTGTTTTACACGAATTGGAGTGCTGAATTTTCACAACACGCATGTTGGAAACGAAGAAAACTCTCATGAAATTCAACAAAGTAATTTTCAGTGGCGATTTTCTAATAATCTTTGAGCTGGTGGTTTAAGAAATAGTTTAATTGGACCGTTTACTTTACCAAAAAGACTTACAAGCGACTTGTACTTTTGCAAAAAACTTTTGCGCAACAATTTGATGACTAACCCCTTGAAGTTTGCAGAACAATATGGTTTATGCACGATAGAGCTTCTCCGCATGTAAGTCGCCCTGTTTGCGATTTCTTAATATAATTTTTACGGGTTGTTGGATTGAAAGAAACAGCACTAGACGCTAATCAGTCCGTAGGCCAGATATTAACCCTTTAGACTTTTTTCTAGAGCTACCTGAAAGGTGAAGTATACAAAACTCCTGCAAATAATAGAGAAGAGCTGCAAAATCAAATGCAATTAGACGGAATGTGCAATTATTTACGCGAATAAGAAACAATTTTCGGCGACTGTTAGACATTTGTTTTTTATCCGATGGAGGAGGTATTATATAGAGTACTTGAAAAGAATGTGCAGAATAGCAACTTTATTGAACCACAGTAATTCAGCTACGCGTTATCCAATAACATTTTTTTGCATTTATTTTTATTTTTGGTGTCAGCAAATCGCTGAGAAGAAATTTGCACTTTTAGAACAGTTTATTTTTATTCGTGATGTCAACAACCTTAGGAGACTACAGATTCGTAATTTACGAGTTTTGCTAAAAACTTTGATTTTCTAAATGTTTTAACGGAACTTTTATTTTGACATTTTTTGCTTCTATTTATGCTCCAATTCCATCTACTAAAATAACAACCCGTTAATTAGATACACCCTGTATAGCTTCTTCTCTTAACTATTCCGTTTTGTTCATTAATATTATTTTCATCTTTGTCTATTATGCTTGATATTTTCTATTTGGGTTCTCTAAAAAACTTCGCCTGGTCATATTTTCTTTTTATAAACAGGTCATCTACTTTTTTACATGTTTGTTCTATGTATCTGTCTTTGGCTGTGTTTAAGTTCTTGAACTTTCTTCTTTCTTTCATCGATTTGCGCTCGTAATTTTGTCTGCCGTAGTGATTACGTTCTCCCTCGTAATTCACCAGCTTTCTTCTACATCGTTACCTAGTTATTCTTTATCTAGTTTCTTGGTAATCTTTTTATTATGTTGTTTTAGTGTTTCAATCTGCCATTTTTTTAACTATGTTTTTATGTTATCTTGAATTTTAGTGCACATGACATCCTGACCAGATTGTGGTTGCTATGCACCGGAGTAACTTCTGCTATGCTTTAATTGATTTTTAAATTGCTGTTTTACTGGTATATGATTGATTTGGTATCTACTTATGTACTTTGTCATTATCCACGTGTCGTCTACGTGGACGGTGTTTAAATATCGTGTTAGTGACTATTAAATTATGCTTAGCACAAAATTGGATAAGAAGATTCCTTCTCTCGTTCCTTTTTTCCGAAATCCTAATCGCCCACAAGCTCTTCTATGCCTTCGCCCACAATTGCATTCCAGTCTCCCATCACCACTAAATTCTCATTTCTTTTAACATGTTTTATTACTACCTCTATTTCGTCATAAGCCTAATCTACCTCTTCGTCATCATGCTCTGTTATAATTATAATAGTATCAGTTGGTACTCCGTCTATTCTAATCATCATTACTCTTTGGTTCTGAAGAATATATCTTTGAACTTTTTGTCCACTTTGCTTTTTTATGATGATTCCCACGCTCGCATGGCCGTTAACTACGGCAGTATTTTTAATTCGATAACTGTTGCTCCATATATCTCTTTCCTGTGGTCATCTTATTTCACTCATTTCTAGTATATCTAGCTGGTTGTGCTTCATTTTTTGTTTAATATACTCCCGTTTTCCGCATTTCCATAATGTTCTGACGTTTTATGTTTCGGATTTTATTATTATTTTTTTCTCAAAGTTGATTCATCTGGAACAACTTGTTCGGTGTATTTTTTGAGGAAATTGCGAAAATTGATATTATCCAGTTTTTTAAGAGGAATTTGAGCCGACACCAATGCTTCGCACAAATCTAGAGCAAAAGTTGTTTTTGATGGGCGAGGTTTATTTTGTTGATCTTCTATGACGTTTTTTAACAATGGTTGTTTCATAGTTTTTTGAATATTTTTTAAATGTAAACCACTACCCAAGTGCTGTTTTATATGGTACTTTTTAGTAGCACCGATCTAAAGTAATACATATACTAGTAATTAAAAGCATTTAAATTAAGATTATACAAACTTACTGGTTTTCCCCGCCACTTGTTAAATTATTGTCAAATTTACTCCACTTGTAATAATTTTCAAATTTTGAGTGGCATTTTTTAAAACTTACTGACAGCACAACAGCAATAGACTATCACAGTGTGACAATATCACAGGTATTTATAACAAACAAATAATATTTTAGTCATGTGTTTCAGTCATGAAAGGAATCCCACCGGACAGAATTAAAATTATCTATATTTGTTTGCTTTACTTAGATACTGAATAGACCTATAAAATATGATTCATTCCGATATTCTTCCGGTTTTGTAAATAGTGTTCTGTTAAGCCTGTCATTGTACATAATCCTAGTATAAATTCTTACAATAGTTCTTCGCTATAAGCGGCTTTTGTATTTAACGTTTTCTGGAAACATTGTTTAACAAAACATGAAAATCCCTGTTATTTATAGGTTCGTGGTAAGACCTTTTGAGCAAAAAATGTTAATTATATTATTGTACGTAATTAAGTAAAATTCTGTAATGCTTTATTGTCATCTATCTATTAAAACACTGTTTACACAAACTTTTCAAAATATATATGTAAAAAGGCAATATAAAATAATACTCTTTAAAAAGGCAAAAAAGACAAAAAGTTACACAAAAAGGCATAATAAGCAGGCTCCAGGCATTTGTCTGACTGTCCGCTCTTTAGTAATAAGATAAGAAATTGTCATCGCCCTGTATAAGGTAGTACAGTTTTTTAAATTTATTTTTGAAAGATGGATGTATTAATTAAAAACAGCCATAGTATTAGTATTAGGGTGTTCCATTTAAAATAACAAAGTTAACAGGTTAAGTGCCGCAATGTTGACAATTTTTATGTCTCCATTGGCCGATTCTTTTTTTTAAATAGCATTTCTATATATTTCTTTGTTCAAATTAACTCATACAGCCCGATGTACTTTTACTTTTACTCAAAAAATGAATTTTTCAAAATTTGAGTATTTGTTGGACTCTCAGAAGTACAGACCAAGCCGAAAGCCGCTGGGGAGCTACACAACATTTTATGATCGACTAACATGTGAGTCCAGGTCGGCCTCACGTGGCCCAAATATCACTTTTAAGTGTGAGTCCCAGTTGGCTTCTAATAGCACTTAACCAGTTAATACCTAGTTTCGGTTGAACCGGAAGTTGCATACTGTTCAAAATATTTCGCTTCTATCAAGATCTACACGTTATTTCGTCCTCTAAAAATTCAAACCTGTTAGATGTTGTACCATCGCTAACTCTAGCGTACGGATACCGTGGTAGACCCCGTATAGTAGAGAAAATGTTTTTTAAACTGTTAATTGGTAAGACTTACTATAAAGGAAAACACCGTGGCTCAATTTACATTTTTATCTGATTTTGCGAAATTATGAACTACACAAGTAGTAAATTGTTAAGGGGATACATTGTTATTGGTTATTATTAATATTATTTAAATTATCAGTCCACCAATAATCAAAAATTCAATCTTTCAAAATGTATTAAACATATGTTTTGAGCTTGCAATTATAAAGCTCATCTTCAGAAAACTACAAAAAATAATATTAACAACTCATAAAAAGTTAAATTACAAATATTTTTAAAAAACTTACATTTTTTGAAAAATGTCAAATATGAGAAATTGTAACTAGATATTTAAAAAAATAAAAAATGTAAGTTTTACAAAATGTTAATATTTGTAATTTAACTTTTTATGAGTTGTTAATAATATTTTTTGTAGTTTTCTGAAGATGAGCTTTATAATTGCAAGCTCGAAACATATGTTAAATACGTTTTGAAAGATTGAATTTTTGATTATTGGTGGACTGATAATTTAAATAATATACACAAGTAGTGTCTTAGATTTGCTTTATAAATACAAGCGGTTTTATTTCATAGAAAAGGAAATCTACTTCCAACTATCGCAAAGGTTCGGTAATGATAATAATGAACGCCAAAAGTTTTATTGTATTCTTTCTTTTAAGTTTTCCATGTATTAGCTATTCTACACAGGTTCCACTTTTCTTTAAACTTCCGAAACCCATATTGCTGAAGGCATGCATGAAAACGTTTAGAATATAACTCCTCTTTGATTGAAAATATGTTGACTTTGTACAATCTATCATTCTCACATCATGTAAAGTCGATCTTGTCAGCTTCAGGCCTTAGTTAATTTATTTAAATAATCAAATAAACGTACAAAAAACTTCCATTTAGTTGTATTTAAATTCAACCCTAGCTTTCTGGAAATGACCAAACAAATTCGCATTTGTAAAAATGTCAGTCACGTGCTGTATAAACAGCATTATTTAAAACAAAGTAATGCATAATTAAGCAAATGAAGCAATAAACTGTTTTTGTCGTAGCTCGGTCGTGCAAATTATTGACGCAAATGCAATTATAATCGAATGTTTTGATAATGAATCCCGACAGAACAGTTCATTTTCGACAGTTTTCATATAAAAAACCTTTGTTAACAGGATGTGGATAGGGATCGTGCTCGCAATACACAAGCATTTATAAGGTGTGTCTAATTATAATTCCAATTCTGACGTAATATCCTCTGAAGTTAAATAAACGATAAATTATTTAAATTAATTAAATATAAACAAGTAAGTCCATACGCGCGCCCCTAACGAATAATTAAACGTAGGGTAACAAAACGCTCTCTTAAGTACTTTTTCAGACATAAAGTGCACCCGGGTTAAATTTCCAAAATAAACTACCAACCAAAACCACTTATAAATTTATTTTATTACCCTTATTGATTGTTATAAGTTGTGTTATTGTACGAAAAGCGAACGTAATTAAATGCATGTGAAATAAGGGGTGTTGCGAAACGCAATCCAAAAGTTATATTACTTGTTACATTAAATGACGGGGAAAAGATTTTTGAAGCATCGATTCATCATCGTTTCTGTGTTATTCTAAGAAGTAAAAGTAATATTGAGTAAGAAACAATGGGGTCGCTTTTTAAAAACTTCAGCAAACTTTTCTGGTGCAACCCTCTTGTTATATTAATATTCGTAACGGCACTCAGAGTATGGTGTTTGACTTTGGAATTTCTCAAGAAACAATTATCGAAGAATCTTTTATGTGGGGAAGTTTTTACTACAAATATTTGTTGGCGTCAACACTAACATTGACAGAGTAGATAACAACTGTCAAATATGAGCAGATCAAGTGCTCCAATCTAACCAGTAGCTCGTTGCAGATTACTTCCACTCGTCAGTTTAAACTTTTGACAAGTATGAATTTATTCAGCTCATCTGTACCTCGTGTTGAACAAGTCGGGGAAAATGGGATCAATGAACGCGGTTGTTTTTATTTAGTGTTTAATTATAATTAGCGAACGCGGTGCAAAAGTACTTTCGTTTTGTCTTTGAAACTGAAACAAAATTTTCATTTAATAAAGTTTTACAAAGAAGTCAATTTTACTTAATGTTAATTATGTTTTCAAATTTGATTGAAAGGAAGGAACCGAAGCCAAATACCGTACTCTTTGTTGTTGTTTTTCGTTGCTAACACATTCAATTTTCTGATTTTAGGGCTTAGAACAATATTAACCATCGAAAATCATTGCAAATTACAATTGGATCATAAAAAATTATTGAAAACAAGTTTTTTTTATTGCAACAGAATATGCACACATAAAAAATTAAACTAACGAATTTTTTAAATAAGGCTTTTCTTTTTTGATTATATTTTCCGTTCAATAGATTATTTCTTTTAATTCGTTTTTTTCCAACTACAACAATGCCACATGTATTTGATGTGTAACGTTTAATGGTTAGGAAAGATTGTAACAATTTCTAGAAAGTGTTTTAGTCGATGGTGATGGTATCGCAGGTATATGAATCACCAAAATTGGACGTAATCGTTTCTGACGATGTTATCCAGGTGGTACGTGTGTAAGGTTTTGATGACATTTCAGTTTGAGCTGTTTGAAGGCAAACAAAACAATTTAAGAGGTGGGCGATAGAGCATTTTGTGTATTGAATATCGATACGCAATTTGTATCGATATATCTAAACATCGATACGTATCGGAGTATCGATATGTATCAAAGTATCGCTACATATCGGAGCATTGCTACGTATCACAGTATCGCTACGTATCGGAGTATCGCTACGTATCGGAGTATCGCTACGTATCGGAGTATCGCTATGTATCGAAATATCGATACGTATCGGAGTATAGCTACGTATCGAAATATCGACATCTATCGAAATACTTACGTAATTTTAGAGAAAAAGTTGTTAATCAACATTATAACTAGTACTGGGCGATACGGAATTTCGTGTATCGAATATCGATACACAATTTGTATCGATACGTATCGAAGTATCGCTACGTATCGAACTATCGATACGTATCGAAATATCGATACGTATCGGAGTATCGATACGTATCGAAGTATCACTACGTATCGAAACCTATCGGAATATTGCTACGTATCCGAGTATCGATACGTATCGAAATATCGACAAGTACCAATCGGTAATTGGTATACTCAATACGTATCTAAATATCAATGTGTCTGTGTAGTAGATTTTTTGAAATTTGAACTAAAAGTACACTTGTAATTTTAGAAAAAAAAGTTGTTAATTAAGGTCATTATTAGAAAGACAAAGTCAAAAACTAATAATTTATATTTAGACGATGACGTTTTTATACGTTACAATAGTTTTCGTTTTCTTTTTTTATTATAAAAGCATTTTGAGAATAGAGGCATGAGGGCACAATGTCAATAATATTTTTTGAAAAGTTAAATTTTAAATTTTATAATTAATGAATAATTGTTTAAAATATTGTTGGGTTTTGATTTTTGTTTTTCTTTTACAATAACCTTTACCAATTACCATAACATTTGATGCAAACATGGATTCTTTACGTATCGAGATATCGATACGTATCGAAATATTGATACGTATCGGAATATCGATACGTATCGAAATAGACCTGGGTCGTCGTATCGATACGTCGGGCATATCGATACACCGATACAAACTATAAGCTCGTGTCGATATTTCGGTATGTATTGATATTCCTATACAATTCGACATTACGATACGTATCAATATTTCGATGTGTACGAAGGCTATTGTAACAGATAAAAATGCCGTCGTTTAATTATAACTTTTTTTGACTTTGTCTTTCTTAATTAACAACTTTTTCTCTAAAATTAAGTAAGTATTTTTAACTTCAGTTTTTTAAAAACACTACATAGATACATTGATATTCCTATACGTAGCGATATTCCAATACGTACGGATATTTTGATACATAGCGATACGTATCGATATTTTGATACATCGATACGAATTGCGTATTGATATTCGATACATAAACTTCCGTATCGACCACCATTAATTATAACATAAAAAAGAAAAATTCAAAATAAAATAATGTATAATTAAACGACGACATTTTTATGCGTTACAATAGTTTTCGTACATATCGAAATATCGATACGTATCGTAATATCGATAGGTATCGTAATATCAATAGATATCGTAATATCGATATGTATCGGAATATCGATACGTATCAAAGTGTCGATATGTTGATGGAGCGTGTGATTTGTATCAGCGTATCGATACGCCCTAAGTATCGAGGGTAAACGTTTCATCAATTCGATGGTAAGTTCTAATGTACTATACCATATTTCAACTTTTTTATGCATACAAAGTTTTTTACGTAAACAAATGCCACTTCTAATCCAATATTATTATTACTTGTTTTGGTCAATAATTATCAATTCTTTAAAACTAGTTTTTTTTAAATCTATTTATTGATGAAATAATTAATAAGCGTCAATAATACTTCTTTAACAAAATAAAGTATGTTAATGGCGGCGATTGTGACATTTTAACGTCGCGCGCGTAGTGAAACGAGAGAGAGAAAAGTTTTTTTATTGTTTGCAGTTTATTAGTACTTTAATTAACACTGTTACGGAGTTGTCGTGTAGCAAGTATCACTATGTCTAGTAGGCGGCATACAGTCGCAGGTGAGAAATAATAACAATCGCCGATTTGATTTGGGCGCCAGACTTTACGCTTAAGTGAACTTTTTTGGTTGAGGTTGGCAGGTGGTGCTGTAAACAGTGCAGAAAGTGAAAGACTGGCATTAATTTATACAATTTACAAAAATTATGTTCACTTGTTTAACCCAAGTATGTCACAAAGGCACCAATCATTAGCTTTGGTTGGAGCACTGGAAAACACTGAAGATGTTCTTTCAGACATAAACAACAACGTAAACCTACGACGCTATTTAACGAATAAGACTGTACCCTAAAATGACTAAAAGTATAAATTGTAAACAGTATAATGCCAAAAGCATTAAAGGTTAAATTTATAAATCTTACAATTGGGCTCAACAAACAACGTAACACGTACCTACCTTCATATTTAAACATTTTGGTATGATTGCTCTGATCTCTTGCTGTGTTTTATATATGTTTTCTTTCTTTTTTGTTGTACATTGTTTGGTAAACTATTTTCTTTATTCGGTTGTAATCTTATTTGTCGAGACAGTCTCTTCTCTTACTATGTTTTTGTCTGTTACCAACCTTTTCTATAGTGGGTTGCGTTAGTAACAACATGTAACCACGGCCAGCTACGATGTCGGTGAGGTGGCGTGGTTGAGGAAACTATAAAATAAAGATAAAAAATAGGCGCCACTTCTTCGGTTGGAGACGCTAAGGGTACGTCTGAACTCACTAACGAATAGAATAGAATAGAGCAAAAAAGACAATCAACGACGAACGTAACAAGCGTATATAACTCTATCCAACAATAACATGTACTACTAATTTAAAGAATTTAATAATAAGTAAAGCAGTTAACAATCTTTAATAAGACAATTCCACATTTCAATCACTGTAATTTTAATAGTAATATCGATCAACTAATATGTTTACATACAGCCGCAAACAAAAATTAATACCAAAGAAAAACTTATCCCACCGAAGTTTCTTACAACAAGTAACAAACGTCAATTACTTCTAAAATTTATTCAAAAGACGTACGTATTATGTAAGCTTACATGTACGGCTTAGTTTGCCAAAATCTGGCGTTGACTACGTTTAAACAATCTAAGAAACTTCAATGATATGTCAGCGTACTCGAGATAACTTCATAACATAAAGTTAAAGGTGTTTTAAATTTACGATTAAAAGTAAAATTATTTACTGTAAATGATTTAGTATGATTACAATTAAATTCTTAATAGTTAAAATTTAAGATAAGTGGACGGTGAATTCAAATTATCAAGTGATTAAGGCTGAATAAGTAATTAGAAAATTGAATACAATTACGAAATTTGAAGATAAAATACTTTAAAGAAAAATTATAGCGAAGACCGAGTTACCTATCGCGATTGGTGGATACTTAGTAATCAGGTAAAATCTACAGATGTGAAACTTTTGACTCTGGAAGTTTGGATATGCGACTCCATTCTCGGTGAAATTACTTTTCTCGCAGTTTACCAACGCTCGCATCGACTCGCGCAAACTGTAAGAATTTTAAAAGCATTAACAGCAACATGGCCGACGGCATTTTTTTTACCTCTTCCAACTTAATCAAAAATTGCTGTAACATAATAACTGAACAGTTCTTCATAACAGCGTAATTGCTAGAAGCGTAATAGAAATAACCGACGATGAAAATTAAATATAAACAAGAATTATTTACAATTTAACGGGCAGCGTCTTAACAAAATCGACGTTCACAGCGACTTAAAGTATGCAAGTGAGAGTACTAATCGCCCCTCCCGTAAGTGTCGAATAAATTTAAGATTTTACATCCAGTAGGATCCGCAAGCAGTGGTGCCGTGAAATTTAGTTAGAAATATGACTTTTAAAGGAATTAATGAGTAATGACATGTAACATGCCTACTATCAAATAATTTTCTTTTTCCGTTACATTGTTTGGTATACAAATTTGTGGCTGTTTTTAAGATTTAACCCTAGGATGGAAAACAAACTTGGTTATGCCTTTTATATTTTGCAATTCCTTGTAATTGTGGTTTTAGAAATGCTTTGTAGATTAATGTATTATATTAGCCTGCATCTGAAGGTTGTGATTTGCATATTCAGAATGGTATATAAGCGCTTGTTCAGAAAGATGCGTTTAGTCACTCTCAGTTTGTAAGGTGTTATGCTACAGTTAGAATACCATCAAGTGGACAAAAACATAGTGTCATATTTGGTGATGATGACTTTGAAGAAACTGTGTTAACATGGGCCAGTGAAGCAAACGAGGAGCCATCTGTTAAAAGCGAAATGGAATCAGAAGATAATGTAGACGTTCACGAAAATAGTGGACAAGGAATTGATAATAATTATTTCGGGAATTATTCAACTGTTAGTGATGATTCTGATGATAGATTGAACGTACCGCTTAGCATATCGGCAGCTGACAATTCGACAGTCTCTCGACCAGGTTATTTTGCTCCGTATGGTTTAGACTAGAATCGGCCAGCAGGAAGCCAAGTACGAAAACACAATATTATTTGTCGCTCTTCTGGATTGATAAGAAACCGCACGAGTTCTACACCTAGAGAAGCGTTGCAGTTGTTTATGACTTATGCAATATTTTACAAGAAATTTGTGCTGTCTTTGTTTTACTTATTCAAGCATAAGTAGAACGAAGCTGGGACGTTGCTATGCTCGAACTATTTTTCGAAGAATCTGCCAATATATCGAGCAACTAGGTCAGTTTGCCGATATGAAGAAATAAGATATATAAGGTTCGATGATAAGAGAATTCACAGGACGCGTCTAGAAACTGATAAATTAGCGATGATATCTTATATCTGGGATTTTTTTTTATTGAATAGTGTAAGACGTGTATTATACCTAATAAAAACGCAAGGATCGATGAGCATCTTATTGGTCATCGGAGTCGCTGCAGATTTATACAGTATATGCCCAGCAAACTGGCAAAATATAGCTTCAAGATATTTTTGATCTAAATCTATCTTCGGATACGCTAACGTTGGCATGATTTATGTGGCACGGCCATCTATTCAGCCACCGTATAAGAATTTAGGACTTTTTCAGACATTCGTTCGTAGCGTTCATAATTGTTGACTTCAGCAATACATAAGTGTTCTATTAGTTATTTATTTGTTAGAAAAGGACATAACAGTTGTCGGCATACTAACGCAAAACAAACGAAACATTCCAAAATAACTAACACCGTCTAGAGATCGCCCAGTTTGTTCTTCGATATTTTATTGTAGAAACAATACTACTGTGGTGAGCTACGCCCCTAAACAAAATCAATGTGTAATTTTGCTAAGTACGCACACTCCCCTATCAGCGATAGTGCCAAGAAGAAGTCGGATATAATTTTCTATTATAACCAAACTAAAGGTGGAGTAGATAGATGTCATGGATCAGATGGTAACAACATATAAAATTTGACGTTGGTCATTAACTTTTTTTTTCAACATCGTCCATGTATCAGCTCTGAACACCTTTTAGTTTTTTTCCCAGAAACATCTATACTACAATCAAGGTGACTCTCAAACGGATATTATTCTTAAAAGATTTGTAGTATTGTTATAGGTTTTGGAATTAAGTTGACTTGTTTGCTGCTTTCATGATATTTAACTTTTCGCTTTGGTTTTCTACCAGATTTGGTTTTTGTTAATAAGCCTTAAAATAATTTTTTAGAATCCTTTATATCTTATAATTTTTTGTATAGCAAATGTAACTTGATTTTGACGCACATTGTTATAAGACAGTATTGTAAAATCTACAGTGCGGTAAAATGAGTACTAAATTCCAGCATTTGGAAAACAACTAAAAAGTGTTTTAATTAAATAATACTCAACTTTATATAAATAAGCATTACTTATTACTATATTTAAATAATTATACTTTATACTATCACCCGCTGGGCTCGGTTTTCAAACAAAGCTGTCGCGCTGTAAAATATCGCTTATACGCACTCGATTGTAAATAACGCATTGGTACGTTTTCTTTTAAGTTTGAAATGCAAATATTTGTCGAAATTAATGGGTTCTCATTATTATTTAATAATTTACATATTCGTTGTAAATTATTTGCAATTGTGAAAATATTATTTCTCTCTGGAAATCTAAGCTTGACTAATGGGGAGATGTCCTAAATCAATTCGGTTAGGGAGAAGGTAATAATTTATTTATTTCCGTGCGTTCAGTTTCAAGTTTATCCCCGAGGTATTTTTTGGTACTGTAATGCGGTAAAGCTTAATGGATAATCGTGTTCGGTTCCAACAATTAAAATTCTAATTTAAAGGTAAAAACTCAAACGTATAAGAGACCTAACTAACTAAAATGCTGATTTTTTCTGGACGCACTGCAAAGTGGTTGTAAAAGGCACTTTAAATTTTGAAGTCGTATCTGGAAAATTGCGACCTCAGCATTTTTTAATTAGATACTGCAAGTTCTGCGTGCTGAGAATTTAAAACAGATCAGTCCAACATTTAAATTTAATTCTTCAAGATCGTTTAAATTGTAGTGATGACGAAATCTAACCATATAGATAAGTAATCTATTTTAAACTTAGACATGTAAATAAAGATTACAAGAGACGGTCAAACGGGCATAGCCTAGCGTAAAGTCTGGAAATAGGATTTTAATACATCTCCAGTTTGGGTTAACGACCCCGATTTTTATTAATATTTATTAGAAGATGCATTAAAGTTTAAGTTCATACAATTAATTTTGAGTTCTTAAAGCAGAAGTGGTTTAAAATTTTTAACAAAAGAACCAAGTAACTCTCATAAATATGTAACGGTGTAAAAGGAGGGTACGTAAATATAACATGTTTTACATTTTTTATAACCTTATTTAAAATATTTATCTCATAAATCTAAATATAAAACCTACTCAACTCCATATCTGGCTTTTATATTTTAGGGAATTTATCAATTAATAGTGGCTGCTGTTTTTCTTTTTTGATGTTGTGTGTGGGAAAAGAAAATGTAATAAAAAGTTGTTGAAGTACGTCGTTTGCGACTTAGACAAATAAGCTCGATAAATGAAAATCGCACAAAAACAAGCAATTTCGTCTACCAAAATGCCTCTTTATTCTGAAAGCGTAATTGTGTTCATGCTTGTCTTTATGTTTCAATAGTTTCTCTATAAACGTAACCGAGGGTAAATCTCAGAGTTGCTCACTATTAGAATTTAGTAACAATTACACTACTTGAAAATGCGCACGTTTCTGGTCGTAATGAACATTTTCATTCTCACGTTCATTTAAAGATGTCACAAGATCCCTTTAGCTTTGATGATGTCTTCAACATCCCACTTGTCTTGTCTGCAACGCTTTATCTAATGAAATGGGGAAATGAAACTCATCGAAATGTGAATGAACGAAATAAACAGTGAATTTTCAATATATTGCGATACTCGTCCCCTTTATTTATTTTTTTTCAAACGTAAATGACGTAAATTTTGTTGATTAGTTTCTCTTTTGATTACGACGGAAATTTGAAACGTAGGCGATAGAAATTGCGATTTGGGGTTGTAAATGTAAATTACTTTATGCGTGGCTATGTTTATTTTTAGTTTAGACGTCAACAATTACATTTCTTTTGTACAATACGTGGATTTTTTAATTACTTTTGAAAACGGTGTTACGTAGCAGTGAGAATTAAATTTTTTGATTGCTTTTCGTATTTGCGTTTTAAACAGACCTGTTAAACTGAGTATTCTTATTATGTCCAGTACCCGTTCAGTAAATTCGAACTATTTACGGTTTTTCGTTTTTTTTCTAGTCTGCATTGGTTGTATAGAAGTTTTCATTTAAAATTTCGCATCATAACGCTATAAAAGAAACAGAATAATTGTTTCAAGTTAGTTGTGTAGGTTGAAAAAATATTTTCCATGTACTTACAAAAGATTGTGAAGAAAAATTAGCAACGCTTTTCTTCACTATTTCAGTTAGTAACACCTTTTTTTATTTATTTTATTTATTATTTGTTAAATTATAAAATATTACACCAGAAAATGAGGAAACTGAATTTATTTCTTTGGTTGCTCCTACTGTTGATGTTCATGTCGAGCATTGCTTTTCAATCGAATATTAAATTTCTTTTAACTTTATTTTCGATATCCTCGACGTAGGCTTCTGTAACAACACTACTACGCCAGCTGCAGTTTGGATGTCAGCTGCTCTATCGGCCAAAAAAGTTTCTTTTCTGCGATGGTTCACATTTTATTGGTCTCATATTCGAATACTTTTTGTAAATCTCAATTCCGTTTCTCCATCTTCCGTTGTTACTGTAAAGACTCGTTTTTTCCTTGTTTTCTTGTCATGTCATGTTATGATCAAAATATGTCCACAGTCTTCTACATCATTAAATACTTCTAATAAACGTAATTTTTCCACCCGACGTGCTCTATGCAATGCAATTACCAACGTTACCTTCACAAGCCGACAACTGGCATCAGGAGCTTTTTCTAGAAACTCCTTCACATTGTCCATCGATAGAACTCGAGCCAGCAGAAATATTCACATCTTCATTTATTTGTAAAGTATTTCTCAGCATCTAGCACAGAAAGAAGACGTTTGTTTAAGCTTTATTGTTAATTGTTTTGATCACATATTTACTAATGAGCTTCGCAAAATTTATTGGTCGTTTTGCCTGATCTGAAACAGAATTCACTTATTTTCGTAAGATTTTGAAACCATTTTAAGGCTTGGTTTCAAATTGTGTTCTACGTTCTTGAAGAATTTTCTTTATGGTAAAACTATCGACGTGTGCAATCATGTATGAGTCTGTTTTTAGTATATAACGTAAAAACGAATTGGAACCAGAATACTTCTGGTGTAACATCTACGTTTGTTATTTCTCTGATCTTTGTAACTTTGAGTTCGTTTATTGCTTATGGATTTTATTATAGACTTTTCGTTGAGGAGAATTTGATAGGCATCTAAGGTAAAGATTTGCTTCTTGCATATAAATATCTTAACTACTATAATACTTTGATTTTTTTACTGTAAACCAGAACAAACTGGTAATCAGGATTTTAGGATTCAACAACAGTCTTAAACAACTTTACGTGTTGTGACGTTTACTACGGGGATCAGCCTGTTTATCTGAAATAGAAAGCTAAGGAACGGTACGGTTCTCGGGCGCCAGATTTGTTCGAGGAGTTTACTCTACTGTTAGACGGTGTTGTCCGGGTAACTGCAGTAAAGACACGGTTGTCCAGGGTTTCAAACGTTCCTAAAAGTGGAGCTAGGCGACGGAAATAAAAGACACCAGTAAACAAAATAACTTTATTTTATTCTTAAAAAAACGGTAGTGGTACGGTAGTTTTGGTGAGCTAATTGAAGGGAGCGGAAACGGTATTAACTTCTATCGGATCGGTGGAAGGGGTTATTCGGGTTCGGATATTTGGTGAATAGAAGTGGTTTGAGTGGAACCAGTAGCCGTGCGCACATCTCTTAACACGTTACTGGAACCCAGTGTTGACGGCGTGTTCCACAGGACAAAGCTCGACACTACGAACACGACGCACGGTAAGGGATAGAGTGGAACGAGTAACCGTGCAAAAATCAATCAACACGTTACTGGAACCCTGAGTTGACAGCGTGTTACGCAGGCCAAAGCTCGACACTACTAACACGACGTCCGGTCAGGGAAGGGTAGACGGGGTATCTCCCGGAGACTAATATACTTAAAGCGGCCTACTTTTGGTTTAGCTGGCTCTCGGACTCCTCTTTGAGTTGAGCTCCAACTAGAACTGAAGTTCCTCTGTTGTAGCCTCGGTTTTATTGCGGACGGTCAGAAGTTGAAGAACCACTTTTAGCGGGGATAACATACGCTTTGACGAGAGAAGCGTCTTTAAGCGGGGATAGACAGACGGAATTTCCTTCGATAATCAATACAATGTTATTAATAATAAATAAACGTAAATCGAACTTTTTTTTTCTTTCAAGAAGTGGTTCGTATAGCGCGCCTGCACTGCGGTCTCCTTGGTCCTTTTGTGCACCTCTGATTTATTACTCCCTCATCAGTTCTGTTTCGTCAATGAAATCCAGAAGTTTATTCCAAGGGGCTTTTTTCAACTCATCAACGGTTAGCTTTGGTTTTCGGAGAATCGTTGTACGTTACATTACATCTATAACTAAACTTAAATTAGTAACGGTTTGTTACAGCGTCAACAATGCCAATATCTATGTTGCCTTAGAGTTTTTTTTGACAAAACAAAATTTCAGTGGCTAATAATAATATATCGTAACGCCATCTAATCTTGAAAGGTTGTAGTACTAAAGCAATACATAAATCGATGTACAGATCTCTAGAATGAGATTTATCTTGATTTAGCCAAGTTAAAAATTCTATATTGTTTTATTTTGTCTGCATTTGCTTGATTTAAAGCTATGTTTTAATAAAATGTATCTTATTTAGTTTGCATCTGAGATCATCAGTGTATTTATTTAACTTTCATTTTATCCTAATAATTAGAGTAAAAAATACACGAGGATATTGAGAATATACGTATATTTACACCACTCTAGAATCTTACGATACATTGATAAATGGATGTTGTTATCCAATAATAGGTCAAGCCACCAGTAAGCTGATTCAAAAAATATAAGCAAAATAATATAAAATTTTTCAAAATCCCTATTTTCTAGCAAGCTTTTGATAACTTCTGTCTTTTAAGATAACGAAGTCCGGTTTTGTGAAAAATGATAACTCTTTTCAGTTTCTGCTGTAATTTCAAAATCGACTAATGCACCAAAGCTATCAGCATCGTTTTCAAAATCTGCAGTTATATAAGAAACTAGAAATTTAAGGAAACCTAATGTATCTTTTGGAACCAATTTGTACATTTTCTTTAGATTGCTTAATTTTTCAATGGATAAGAATTTATCATTTGACTACAACAGCAGTGTTTTTTATCTTTCATGGCAGGCTTACGACCCTTTTCATATTTTGTGAAATTTATGGTTTGCGACTCTATTATTAGGGGCTTTCATTATAGTTATATAGGTGGATATTTTTTTTAATCTGTATTTTATGGCAGACCATCCATGAAACTTTATTTTTGTTACATCAACTTTTCGGTTACTAACAGCTTTAAGACAAGTAATCAAAAATTTTTTGTTTTTTTTTCTACACTTTGCTGACTTGATGTCTCCAAATTCAGAGTCATTTGGCAAAAAATTGTGCCTAGATATCAAAAACTTCATTGCTATTTTTTCCAGTCTTGGATGATAAATTAATGCGTGCGTTAATAATAAAAGCAAGTTGATACTGTGGTTCTAGCCACCAAAGGAATCCGACCATAATGTCAATTCCTTAAATGAACCTTGAAGATGATTTTACCGGATACAAGTACCTTTTTCAGTAATATTTTCTGTCCAGATGTTAAAGGGTCATTCATTTTGGCTAACTATATGAATTCTCACATTTAGTTGACACTAGGAGGTCTGCTATTCCTTTAAGAGTTTTAGGTATCGAATAGGTTTTTTGTAAACAAAACGAGTTTATACTTCTGTATTAGCTTTAGACAGAGATCTTTGTTTATTTTGCTTCTTAGTTTTTGGTTTTAGTAGATGAGCATCATACTCGGCTTTTAACGTATCTTTTTCAACATCTGATGAACTTGACAATTTGTCAAGTGTCTTTTTTTGGAGATTTAAATCTTAGTCCTTGGAAATAATTGATATGTTTCATAACTTTAGAATTTTGCTCATCCGTACACGTATTTTTGCCTTCACTGCTGCGGGGTGTATCTCAAGAGCATCATGGGTTTTTTTTCTTCTTCATTAACGTTTTGTAGACTCGCTCTGTCGTTGTAACTGGGTTTACTTTACATAATACATACATAATAATGTTTGCGACACTGAGTCACAAAATGTCTGTTTTTCTTGGAAAGGTCTAGCAAGGTAGAGGAATATGAATTTTAGCCACGACATATGACAATCAGCACCTATCTTCGTAAACTGCTGTGGCGTACCCACTTATGTCTGTTAGCTGAAGTTTTTCTGAAGCATTCTACACTCCAACTCTTAACTCAGATATATTTGAAAATGGTTTAACTAATATTTTTGATCTGCTTGTTGGTAGCGGATAAAAGCATGCAGTTTCTGACTACCTTTGATAGTCAGCGTTTCTCTAAGAACCTTTCTGTTTCAATATGGTCTTCTTGAGTGGAAAATTCAAAGTTTACAGACTTGATGTTTTTAACTACCCAGTTGAAAATATTCTTTGGGGATAAAATTTGATTTTCAAATGGTCTCCGCAAACTTGCCTTAGTAGCTATCTTTTAGAGGATACCCCCAACCCTATCGCAAGGCCCCTTACCATGCTAAGTTGCGAAGAAGTGTCATTCGGCTTTAACATCAAAATCTTCCTTATGATGGCATAAATTTTAATAAACTGAAATTTTCTGAAAAATTACCAATCACACAAAACTCTCTAACTTATAAATTTTCTTTGACATCATTCAAAAAAGAACTCTGTTGCTTTGCAACAAAGTCATGGATTACTAAAGCAGTAAGTTTTATGCAGAAAAATTCTATGAACTCACTTGTGTTTTTTTCTAAATGTTAAATGAACATTGATCTACAGTCACCTATTGACGGAAGGTTATTTTCTCAATCATGTTTACCTCAAGCGTTTCTTCTAAAATAGTTTTTTCTACACCTGGGCAAGAAGAGCATGTGTTTGTACAACAGTCAATTGAAGGGGGTTATACAACATGTTTGCCAAACAATGTTGGTATATCTCGCATTCTCGGTTATAAGCTATGCATTGTGACGTAATGTGCATATGCATGAGTGTTCACTCTGGCTCACAAGAATACATTCTTCGAACGCAACTCTGCAAATTTGAAAAATCCGATTTTTAGATCCAGGAATCTTTTGAAAGAAGAATATATTTTTTTTTCAGATTTTCCAAAATCAATCTTTTAGATATCACAATTTTTTCTCCAGTTTAGTTCATTGGGTTCATCCACGTCAGAGGAATTGTCGCTTTTAGCAAAAAGATGACGTTTCATAGCGCATCTTATTTTTTATCGTTTTGCAGAATATTGCTTTGATTTAATTTTTTTATAGTTCACGGGAGATTCTCCTAATTGAACTAGAGATGAATTCAATGTATATCTAATACAACTGAAGATGGCGCGGAAAAATTAGGATCATTTGCTTAATCGCAACAAACTTCTTACATTATGCGTATTCGATTATTTAATTAAAAGAGCATAGGCGACATGTTTCGACTTTGCATCTTCAAGCGTAAGAAATTTAATATAAAATGCACAGTAGAATAAGATGACAACGTGGAAATATTT
This sequence comes from Aquatica leii, assembly GCA_035610365.1. Taxonomy (NCBI): domain Eukaryota; kingdom Metazoa; phylum Arthropoda; class Insecta; order Coleoptera; family Lampyridae; genus Aquatica; species Aquatica leii. The sequence goes on from CM069435.1 coordinate 20,085,335, forward strand.
CACCTTTGTTAATTGAATTAAACAAACAATACATTAATTTATGATTTTAAAAAAACGCCATTAATTATTAAACATAAAGGATACAATAGAATACTAATATATAAATAGAAGTAGTCACGGAAGAATTTGTAACAAAGCTACAACAAGCGACACCAAAGGTTCATCAAAAGAAATTAAATAATAACGTTCCACTAGAAATTAGAAGAATGATTGCAAAAAAGACGTGCTAGAGAAAAATGGCAACGAAGTCACACCCGTCGATAAAAATGCTTACAACAATTTGACAAATCAATTGAAAACGAAACTTATGGAAGTAAGAAACGAACAATTTGAAGAAACCAATCAAAAACTCCAGAAAACCTAAACTAAATATACCACCAATAAGGAAAAATGGTGCTGTGCACTGGGCGAAAAATAAAGAAAAGGCTAACCTATTCGCAGAGCATCTGACCACAATTTTTTAACCGCTAGACAGTGAATCAGATCAAGAAATAAAAGAAAACATCAATTCCTTTACAACCACACCGAAATCTTCAACCATTTACCCCAAAAGAACTAACCGCTGAAATAAGAAAACTTATTTAAAAAGGCTTCCGGTATTGATCAAATAACAGCTAAAATGATGAGTGAACTTCCAAGAAGAAAAGGAGTTGTATTATGAACTTATACGTATAATGCACAAATCATAATGATTAATAAGCCGGGAAAAGATCCAACTTCCTATTGACGTATAAGCTTGCTCTCAATAATATCCAAGCTTTTAGAAAAATTACTACTTTGCAGAATTAATCACGACCTCGAACCCCAAAATTGGATTCCGGAACATCAGTTTGGATTCCGCCAGGCTCATTCCACGGTGCAGCAAGTTCATCGAGTTGCGCAAGCTATAAATAAAGTATTAGAAAATAAACAATACTCCTCAGCAGTCTTTTTGGACATAAGTCAAGCGTTTGATAAAGTTTGGCATTTAGGATTAATGTAGAAAATCAAACAAATACTACCCCCAACTTACTTCAATTTATTCAAATCATACCTAACCAAAAGAACATTCCAAACTAGAGTAAATGGTGAAACGTCAGATTACTCTCCGATAAATTCCGGAGTGCCACAGGGTAGTGTGCTGGGGCCTTTACTCTACGTTTTATATACGTCAGACCTGCCAATCACACAAAATACAATAACAGGAACATTTGCAGACGATACCGCAATTCTATCCAGACATGAAAACCCTCAAATAACATCGGATTATATTTAAATTCTCCTGTCAAATCTCCAACAGTGGCTAAACAAATGGAAAATTAAAGTGAATGAGAACAAATCGGTACACGTAACTTTCACCCTCTGCAAACAATTATGCCCAGCAGTTACTATAAATAATGTACAAATACCACAAATGACAACGGCAAAATACTTAGGGATACACTTAGACAACAAGTTAATAAGGAAGAAAGATATTAAGAAAAAGAAGAAACAAACAGTCATAGAAGCAAGTGATCTATATTGGCTAAAAGGAAAAAAATCTAAATTGTCAACAGAAAATAAAACTCTAATTTACAAGACAGTCATCCGACCGATTTGGGCATACGGGTTAGAGTTATGGGACTGTTCTAAAACAAATTTAGCAATAATACAAAGGTGCCAATCAAAAATACTCCGCCAGATTGTAGATGTCCCGTGGTATATAACAAATCATACACTCCGTACAGACTCACATATTCCAACGGTCCAGGACGTAAGGTAGAACAGCAAAATTGTTGCTTATAGTTGAATTATTGGGTACAGTAGGTCTAGTTTTTGGTCGAAGACAATGGTTATGATTTATCTGACACCTGGTTACCCATTATTTCTTGATCGTTACTTTATCCACCAAACACTATGAGCTACGTCTAGAGTTTTTAATGGTGGTTTTTCTTTAGATCTTTGAGCAAATGCTGTAAGTAAAAGAACTTACAACATTTATTAAGTTTTCCGAACATTTGTTTTTTCCAGTTACCTTAGTTTTATAATTGTCATTTTATTAATTGGCAACTGAAGAAGAACTTAGACCACGTTCGAAAGTTTGTGAGTTCTTTAATAAATATATTACACAATTTACCCAAAAACTATTTTATTATGTTTCATGGTGAAAATTTTGTATCTAAAAAAACATTTTATCTTCTAATTAAAATTCACTTATTATCAACTCTAATCAGCAACAGTTGCTAGTTATACAAATATTTCTACCTGACTTTACACTTTATTTCACTCTATTTCTTGTTATTTCAAATTTTAGGCAACGTGAAATATCCTTGCTAAATTATATTACAAATATTCAATTATAATTCTAGCTCCCTACAAATTGTATTGCGACTTGACAAGAACGTGTTCACCGTGGAAACTGAATTCGCGACAACGAGAAATAGCTTATAATCATAACAATAATAAGACCAGTTTTGAAGTTGTAACAACCCATTGTGTTTGCAGGAAGACGATGTGAAAACTGCAAACTTAGATGGAAACGTAATAAGCAAAGTATTTCCCCTTCATCTTTCGCACTTAACAAAATATGATTATATTTGTAGTCGCTGCTGAACAAATGTTCTTTCCATCTTACTAAACAATAACAGGGTGACAGTACAGTTTTACTAAAATAAGTCCTATGGGTATGCTTTTGTCTTAAACACTTCACCCTAATCTAAAAGTTTCTTTACAAGAAACTCGAAGGGTGGAATCTAAAACTAATTTACGAATTTAACTTCCAAATATTGTGAGTTTAATTATTTTGGCGGAGGTCTTCATTACGTATGTTCTCCAAATTTAACGAATTCAAAATTGTGGATTTGTCTTATATTAAAAGCTTTAAAAATGAGTAATGGTTACTAATAACGCGAGCTCAACAGAGCAATTGATAAGCAGCTACAATGCTAGGCTTAACTGGGGTAGGGAAAGGGATTTGCACTGTACATATATAAATTACGTAGAGATTACCAGCTACCGCTATTGTTTTATTCACCTTATAAAAGAATGTATGCATAATGCACATTCATAATTTTATCTCTACAATACCTCTATTCTACACCTGCTTTGTTATGGCATTTGATCTACGAGTTTACGTTACAAATTTTAACGGAGATCATAAATTACAGAGGTTGACGTTTTGCTTGGTTACTTTGTTTGGGTACACTTAGATTACTACAAACTTGGCTAACTCAAATAGTGGTCATTTATTTCGCTTTGCTCGCTCGTCAGTATTTCATAGTTTTGACATTATTTTTTTTGTTCGTTTCTATTTGCAGATCTTTACAAAACACAATAGACATGTTTAAAATAAGTAAATAATTACGTAGGTTTTTAGTAACACCTATAATTTTTTATTCAATTCATTTTTTACGAAATTTTTTGTTATAGGTTTTTTTTACCACCGACCTAACTTTTACCGTATTTTGAATGTATGTTGTTGATTGCGCTCTCCATGAATAATCTTTTTATCAGAAGTGATTCTTCTATTATTTAATCATTTGTTAAAATAATCGCAGAGGTAATTCAGAACTTGTAGGTCTACGTTGCTTAGCCGCAGGCGGTCCAAAGCAAAATAGGATTTTGGAATTGTGTTTATTGACTTCTATTATATATGTAAACAATCACAATGAAACAGCACAACTAAATTAAGACTATTACAAGTTTGTTTTTGTTTGTAATTAGTAATAAAACATGATGCTCAAAAATAAACGAATTTTCCAACCGAAACCGAAAAGCTTCTGAAAGTCATCAAAGAAATTTTGTTGGATACAAGGATGATAAATAACTGGATATTTAATTAAAATATCCGATATTATATTAGAATTATGATATAAAGTTTACAAATTTACTAAAATACTATTCGTTTTCGGTTACATACACTGTAATGAGTTTTTCCGGTAAGTTAGGCAACACACACAGCATATAAAATCAAATAAAAATTATCTTTGATAAATGGGAATTCTCCACATCAAAATTTTTCTTAATAGTATAGCCCAGTCATTTTATGCAATATTTTGAGCAAACCCAGAAAAAAATAATAGGGAGCTAATTTTTTGTATAAATGTTCTCTGAGGGTGAAAATTCAACATAGTAAAAGTCCTGTAAAATCCTCCTTCCGCAACCTCCCTTTTTCCACCCCCAAAGGCGCACTTTTTCATATTTTGCTTATTTACTCAAAAATGGTTGATTTGATGAAAAAATCATAAAAGTACTCTTTGATAGCATACAAAATTTCCTTTCCAACGATATATAACATGACCTATAGTTCTTTTTCTATAACCGCCCTAGAGCCGTTAACGTTAGGGGGTTGATTTAAAAGTTACCAAAAACAACCATTTTTACACGATTTTAATACTAATTATATTTTTTCACCCATGTTTTAATACCTTTGTCATAAGCTGAAGAAATAAATTTACAGTCCGCAGAATTTGTAATTGACGGGGGTTGTCTTCTTCACACTGTATATGGCCAAAAGTTGCTACGTATAAAGCTATATGTCAAATATACGTTAATTACGTTATCCAACAGAATACAAATGCTGTTGTGGTATTTGATGGATATTCTGCAGTTACTAGTACAAAATCCGAAGAACAAAGAAGGCGTAGTAGAAATAAAATGTGTCCCGATATTATTTTTAACGAGAAAACTTGCGTTAACACTTTGCAGGCAGATTTTCTATCAAACAAGAGAAATAAGGCTCGTCTAATATCAATGGAGTCTAATTTCTTATAATGGGAGGTGTTAATATTGATCAAGCCCAGGACGACGCAGATGAACTCATCGTTAGTACAGCTCTTAGGTTACACCAATTAAACAAAAAAGTAGTTATTTTAGCTACAGACACCGATATACTTACAATGCTGATTGCCAGAGCTCCTACAGATAACAACATTTTTGTGCTTCATCCGGCTACGAGTAAAATACCTGCTCAAGTTTTTGTTGTTGACGATATTCAAAAAAATATAGGAGTAATGAAAGAGGCAGTTCTGTTTGCTCACGCAATATCGGGGTGTGATAAAACATCTGCTTTATATAATAAGGGTAAAAAGAGTTCTTATAACTTGCAACAAAACAGTAAAAGCTTGAGGGAGAACGTTTGTCGCATATTTAACACGCCTAATCAACGTAAAAATGAAGTAGTTGCAGTTGGCGAAGAGTTTGTGAGGGTACTATATCCGGACGGCCAAGAGTTTTCAAACATTAACCAGCTTCGACATCATTTATACAACAGAATGATGGTTAAACAATCTGCAGCTTCTCTTATGGAGCTTTTAAACTTACTACCCACTAAAGCAACAACAGAACAACACTCCTTGAGAGTATATCTTCAGGTTAAACAACCACCACTATGTTGCACTACCATTACAGTATTTTTGATCTTTTATAGGTACAAGAATGGCTAGAAAATCCATATACACTCACGGAGTGGGGTTGGAAACTAATACAAGACCAATTGTTTCCCATTCCAACGACACTACCCCCTGCGCCTGAATCCCTTCTGAGACTGATTCATTGTCAGTGAAAATCTACTTGTGCCGGTAGGTGCTCATGCAGGAACTCAGGCCAAAAATGTAGTATCCTGTGTGCAACTTGTAAAGGTGAAATATGCACCAATACTGATAAAAGTTCTATAGCGTACGACTTTGAAGAAGAAGAAGGGAATATATGAAGATGTTTACTTATTTAGAGTGCGTGTGCCTTATTTCCGAACAAGAGCTATTAAAATATAAATAGTAGGTTGAATGACAATTTTAGGTTTTATATGTTTTATTTGCGTAAATAATAAAATTGGCTGTATGGTTTACAAATTTATCCTATGTGGTTAACCCCCGGCTTTGGCTTGTTTTTAAACCAACCGCCTACCTACTTCACACTCCTCTATAATAAATATTTAATCCTGAAAACTTAAAAACCAATAAGAAGCTTATTAAGTAGTTATGACAAAAGCATCCAACAAGCTTGAAAAAGTATAATTAGTATTAAAATGGTGTAAAAATGATTGTTTTTGGTACGTTTTAAATCAACCCCCTAACGTTAACGACTCTAGGGCGGTTATAGAAAAAGAACTATAAGTCATGTTATATATCGTTGGAAAGGAAATTATGTATGCTATCAAATAGTACTTTTATGATTTTTTCATCAAATCAACCATTTTTGAGTAAATAAGCAAAATATGAAAAAGTGCGCCTTTGGGGGTGGAAAAAGGGAGGTTGCGGAAGGAGGATTTTACAGGACTTTTACTATGTTAAATAGTCCACCCCAAGGAACATCTATACCAAAATATAGCTCCCTATTATTTTTTTCTGGGTCAATGTCTAAAATGACTGGGGTAAGTAAGTCTTATTCTAAGCAAAGCAATAAGCAATAGAATAAATTTGGCATATAATAAAAACAAAAGAAGCATAGAAAGGTTAGCGATGCAAAGCAACTATAACTAATTATTATCTAAATTTAAAAACTAATTACGACTATTTAATAATAATAAAAATAATAATAAATAGAAGTTACTTGATTTCTTTATGTAATAAAATGAGTAAGGTTAGGTAAGAAATATATAAGATTAACAGAAGTAAAATAAAATGAGGAAGAAACTGAGAAATAGAAAGAAGCTTGTGATGAGGTGAACTTCTGCAAAAGGAGATAAAGCAAAACGGGACGTGAACAAATGAATAAATAAACAAAAACTCAAGTGTGATAAAAAGGTCAATCACTTAATTTAATAATTAAAAAGTGTAAAGGTGTGCTAAAGAGCTTAAGAAAGACAATAGCAAAGACAATTAGAGGCAAATCTTCGGAAAATTAGTAAAATGTAATTGACGCTGCCAACTTTAAAAACCAAAAGTTACCAAATATTCGCGCCAAAAAGTAGTAATTTTGGTACTTTGGAGGGGCGAAGAGGTGGTAAACCCTATAAATAGGGGTGGCGATAGCGATAAGATCACTCGATTATTTTAATTCCATTTGACATATTCAATTAATTTGAGTGATTCGATTTCATTATTCCATGATGATTCCGTTATCATTATTCTTAAGTGACTGATCATTCCACCATTATTGTCAGTTATTATTATTCTTCGATTATTTCTCCATGATCATGTTTCGATTACAACTAAATCGCTTTACCTAAAGTCTTATATGACAATTAAAATTTAATTAAAATTTAAAACAAAATTTTACTTATAATAGTGTCGGTACGCAGTGATCGGACCGACGATAAAGTTCAAGTGGAAACTAATGAACAATTAAGCAAATGTGCTGACGATAATAAAAACGCGATAACATGTGCGATTTATCGAATCCTGGCGTGGGTAGTTTATTCCATGGAACAGGATATTGACATTTAGAAGTTTTTCTTGTTTCATTTTTTTCGATGTAGATTTGTCGGATGTCAATTTTTATTTAGATAGTTTTATTATTTTAATTATTTATTCAGTGTCGGATGTAAGATGTTTTCATTTTTCTTATATTAAATAACCGTCATAGACGTAGTTAAAAATTTTGTTGAACTCTAAAATAAAAGACTGAGCTAGACGGACTATGCGGTTGGAGATTGGTTTATCCGGGAGAATTCTGATCGATTGAATATTTTATAGTTAATAATTTAATATCACCGCAATACATACAAGAATTTTTATTTCTACAAAATTTATAAAAGTATTACACATTTTGCTTAAAAAGTATCAATCGGAACCAGAAATATTATTCCACGATAATATACAGGGTTCTGACTTGGAAAACGCTAAATCTTTAATGTTGAATTATTTGGTTGTAATGTTGGTGTAATGTTCATCCAGAATAAATCTTATTTTAAATGTCTCGAAAGAAAAAAATGGTTGCGCAAAAAATCGGGGTATCTAGCAAACCAGTTAATTGCATAATTTGGACCAGTGCCCTTGTGGGAAAACTTTTTCGGAATTCGTACACATCTTGGTTGTTGCGTGCAGAACAACTATTCACCTGGAACTAAATTTATGTTTCCAGCAACTTCAGCCTCCTTCGGAACTATATACTCTACCACTCTTCCAACAACTGCAAAAAGCGCTCTTCTGTTGGTTTTTGTGTAAGAAAAATGATTATATAATGTGATGACCTAATATTTTCATCTAAACAATAACTTTTTGGCAATATTTGGTCCAGGTTTGTACAATTTTGTGTAACTGTCAGTAGCCTATACTTAAATTTCTCTATCTTGATGGCTTTTGTATTTATAAGAGCAAACCATGCACTATTTGCCTTAAACTTGTATTGGAATTTTCAGTATTGCCGCCAAAACATTAAACGTGTTTTCTCGTTTCGATGTAAGTTCTTATAGTAATTATAGTCTGTGACATTGAACCTGCAAAACGAAGATCAAACTATGCAGGAAGGTTTAACTACTCAGAACTAGTAAATGATTAAAATTTTAAAGAAAAGGAACAAGATAAACATAATTTTTATTGGCCCCACCCTATTGGCTTTACACTCTTTGTGGTATTGATTTCAGCAGATGGTCGATTTTCTGTTCAGTTATTGTATCTCAAGCAACTTGAAATTTATGTTCGAGAGCTTTCTGTGTCTGTGGAGCTAAATTTCTCAGTCTTCTACTCTACTCGTGCTCAATAGGCGAAAGGTCGGGAGATCTAGGCCATGATAAGATATTAACAGTCGCTTTTGCGACGGGCATTATCCTGCTGGAAAAGTGGGTCTTCCAATGTCTGAAGAAATGGAAGAATATGGAGTTCTACGACCTCGTTAACATATCTCCGGGCGTTCATATTGTCATGGATGAGTACCAAACGAAACTCAGTCCCATAGGCTATAGCACCCCATACCAAAATCCCCACAGTGTGGTGCACATGATGCTGAATAGAAAGTTTAACATTGCGCCCACGTCTTCGTCTGACTCTCATACGGTCATCATGCATCCCAAAACAGAATCGGGATTTATCACTGAAGACTACTCTACGTCATTTAAGATTCCAGTGGAGTTGCAACCTACACCACTCCAAACGTTGATGTCGGTGTTGAGCCGTCGAATTCGCATAATTGTCGGTAATTTTCACGCTGTCGCAATGTAGGCATAATTACACTCTATGAACACGTTAAACCGAAGAACTACAAGAGATAACAGTATTAAAATGAACTCGCACGAAATACACACGATAATGAAGTAGTAGAAAGAAAAAAAAGTCAGATATGATGTATACCACTTGTATATCACTTGATAGAAATTTGACGGATGAATTACTGAACTTACGAGTTTGTCTTTTCTGGCTTTGAGAAGCAGTAATTATTGTAGTTTGATCAGGAATTACTATAAAAAGTTGATTCAGAGTTTTTCTTATTTTTTGAGCAATAATTATTACTTGAGTGCTAAGATACGTTTTACCTACTCTACTGAAACTGTTGCGCATACGTAACGAGGGCACATAGAGTCTACGGTATAGTAATAATATTGTAGGTTTTTGTAGCGTTTTTCAAGATTACATACATGGGATACAAGGCGAATAGTGGGTATACGGGGAAGAAAATGTAGCAAAAAGAATGATGGAAATAGTAAATAAAATATGAAAAGGGGAAGAATTTCCGGAGAGATGGAGAAAGGGAATAATCTGCCCGGTACACAAAAAGGGAGACGGAAATGAAGTGAAGAATTACAGAGGGGTGACATTATTAAGCACAGCATACAAATTATATGCGACAGTGCTACAAGAAAGACTACAAAAGGAAATAGAGGAAAGAAGTTTGGTACCAGACGGACAAGCGGGATTCAGAAAGGGAAGAAGAGTGATAGACAACATATATATATTGCTGTACACAGCAATATATTGAAACGTTCTCAAGTTCGAGAGCTTTCTCGAAGTTGTTATACAATTTCCAGAACGTTCACCAAAATTTATAAATGCGGTGCAAACAAATCATAGGGAGTTATTCCTGTAATGTGAAGACGGCAGTGTTAAGTAGATTATTTAAGCTTAAATAAGAATATGAACGTGTACACATATATACTGAAACACTTGGCAAATAGAGAGATAGAGAAAAAAAGGGGGAAAATGGTGGCACTGTTCGTGGATTTAAAAGCCGGTTTTGACAGAGTGAACAGGGAAAAACTGAGAATACTTGAGGAGAAATAAAAATAAATGAAAGATTAATCGAAAGAATGGAGGAAATTTACGAAGAAACGAGGCGCAGGGTGAGAGTAAATGGAGAGGAGAGCGAAAAATTTGTTACAAGGAGAGGGTTGAGACAGGGATGCTCACTGATTCCAAGGCTGTTTGCAGTATATACGGGGGATTTGGAGGAGACAATGAGAGGACAACAGATAGGAGGGAGAAGGTGTGGTCGTTGGTGTATGTGGATGACATAGTATTGGTGGCTAAGGAGCAAAAGAAATGAAGGAGATGATGAAAACGCTAGAAAAATACAAGAAAAAAAAAAATGTAAGTAAATACGAAGAAAACAAAAGGTTAATAAGGGTATTTAGAAAAGGAAGAGAGAAAAGAAAAAGAGAGAGAGGAGGAAGTGCAGCAAGTGAAGGAATTCACATACCTGGGTTACACGATGAAGGAGTATAATAAGGAGGGAGATCACATAAAGAAAAGAGTGAGGAAAGGAAACAGGTTAATAGGACAAATGTGGGGTGTGGGGGAATGGTTGTTTAAGGTGGACATAGAAAAAAGAAAGTTGCTGTTTGAGAAATTAATAAAAAGTATGGTAACATATGGGAGTGGAAGGAGTATAAAGAAGTAGAAGGGACACAAGAAAAATACTGGAAATGGGTATTAGGGCTAGACAGAAAAACACTGGGGTATATTATAAAAATAAGAGTAGAGACTGGAAAAAGAGCTATAAGATACGAGGAAGGATTGAGGGAAAGAACAGAATGCAAAATACTACAGGAATGTTGGGAAGCGATAAAGGGAGGAAAAGTGAAGTACAGGAAGGATGGCAGAGAAGAATATTATAAAAGAAGCGGGCACGCGAGAGAAGAAGTAGAGAGACTCAGGGAAGAGTGAGTAGAGGTAAGAGAGGAAATAATAAGGAGAGATAGGGACATAGAAAAACTGGAAATATGAACAAGGATAAAAGAGGGCAGATATAATGTGAATTTGTTACAATATTTATTGTGATCTAATGGGGAAAGGTGGAGAAAGAAACACAGAATTGAAGAATAGTCTCACTTCACGTAATTAACCAGATGTTATCGCTTACCTATTTGGCTAGCCTCGCCGCAGATGGTCGTCGGGTTAAAGAAAATCGTAAGATACTCAATTAGTTCCGGTAAGCTAAATGCCCAAGTGCGCCACCTTCTCTCGAACTGTTATCCGCAGAAATTATGGTCTAGGGAGGAGAAAAGGAAAGCCTAGACCCGAAGTCTCCCCAAAAGAAAACATATGTAGTATTCACAATAACCATTTATTAAAAAAATGATTCACCATCTTCTTCCGAACGGAAGAAACACAAACTGCGACGGTTACGCCACTGGTAAACTCCTAACAATTATTTATATAACCCCACAGAGAAAAAGATTATTAAGCACAAATATCAATTACATATAAATACATAAGTCACAACAATAGAGTTTGGAAGCCACAGAAGCTAAGACCGCTTACGTAGCTAATAATTACCGCGGCTACGGTAGCGATGATTAATAGATAAACGCGTTCCCGCTAATTAAAGGTACCGTCAGGGGACAGCTTGATCAAGCGTCGTAGGACCGGTAATAATAATAATCAATTTAATATAGAGAGACGGGTAACTCCCAAAATTCTACCTTTGATAAAATTTATAATTACTGTAAGTGAATGAGAAGTTATCATAAATAATTGTAATGACTCGACCATTACACAGTTAAAGTATTGAATGAATTATTATACAGAAAAATTATGAATTACAATAAAGTTTGACGTTAGGTGATATTAACATTACTCCGACAAGTTATAAAGACACGTGCACCGTAAGCTGATAAGATAGTTTTATACAATTTTAATTTTTCTTCACGCCGGTAATTAACTTAAATAATAAAACAATTACATTCGACGTCGTCTCCCACTTCCGCAATCATTTATATACATATCTACGAGAATCAATCTTAATTTACATACATTATAAAATGGCGACACGAACACGATCTTGCGTTTCCTTATGCACGCATCGCGGCCGCTGCCAAACGAAGGCTACAGCGTCCGGTCGAAATAAGGTCGACAGCGAGTCTCCCGCGACTCCAATATAAAGGTGTCATAAATACCTCGAGTACCGCAGTAGTTCTCCTTATTTTGTCACACCTCCGAACTGGTTTAGCGCGTTCACCATTTCCCTCAGATTATAGATATAAGTACACGCAGATATACCTCAGAACGACAGACGAAGACGCCAGAAGCGAAGATCGAGCATTCAGGATACACATCAAAATCACCCGCAACGTAACAAGGACAGAAAAGGACCCAAAGAAAGAAGCTAAAAATTGTGAAGATTAGTTGGTTGGCCTCCATTACTACCACGTGTGAGAATACTAACCCGCTTTATGTGTTTGGCCGTCCACAAGACATCGTGCTGATTTTATTTGCACCGGAGGTTCAATCGGATTTATTTTCAAAATGCTAAAATAAACGTCGGTGTAGAAGATGTTACCAGATGAAAAGAATTCCATTTATCTCACCTCTCCGATGTTTCCCCGTTGTAAACCGATTCACAGACAGCATAGAAATGAATTAATTTCGTCGACGACTAACAACTTTCGCGCCCCCGTAGGCGTGATTTCGAACTACGGCTCGAGGCCAAAGATGTTATTGTAAGTTGCCTAACTCTCAGGCGGATTTTGACTCGCAGTTGAAATTTACACGTTACAAATTATAAGAATATCAAGGGTGAAAGGGTGCCAGAACATCTGAAGGTTAAAGGGAATAAAAGCAACAAGAAAAAAAAATAGCAAGATTCAGATGTGGGAACGGAGAGTTAGGAAGTAAATACTGGAAAAAAGATCTGCAGACTATGTGGAGAAGAGACGAAGGATCTTAAACACACGAGAAATGAATTCAGGGAGTTAAGAAAAGCGGTTAAGAAAGTAGAGGAAATCTTAGAAGAAAACGGAAAAGGAGCGGAGTGAATGGAAGAAGTATGGAGGAGGACACAGCTAAGAGGAGAGGAGGAAAAATGAAATGTAATAAATGTAAATAGAATGTAATGTAATGTAAACGTAAAAAAAGGGGGAGGGGGTAAAACTGTAAATAGGAGAAACATTAATCACTTTGTAAACTAATTAGGTGAACAAATAAAGTTAAACTTATACATACTTCCAAACATCAATATTCGTTCGTTATTGTAGTTGGTATTACGTAAAACATTCGAATTTCGATTCAGTTAGTTATAAACGTAATACCAACATTATACATTTTTCTGATGTTTCTAATGTGGTTTTTTTATTAAATTTTACCAGGACAGAACAAAAAATAATGTATGTTAGTCTCGTCGAAAGTCTCGTAGCATAACTCCCTCTCTTGCAACGCTCGCCGCATTAACGTTGGTTATATTGTATTTCACTTGTTACGCTTGTTACATAAATTGCTATTTTGTACTGTCTTCATTGCAAACATTAATATTTGTTCGTTAGTGTAGTTACGTAATGACGGAAAAACTCTAGAGCCGCAAAGGGATAAATCGAAATCTATGTTAAAGTCAATTAACATTTCGCCGCATTGACGTTTGTTATGCTATGCTTTACTTTCGACGCTAGTGACATAAGTTACTATTTGTTACGTCATTTATATAGATAGATTATCAAGAGTATTTTATGTCTTTCAATCTGAATTATTTCTGAAATATGATCTCAATGTTTAAAACATTCACAGTCTAGAAATACATTTGAACGCCGTTGTTTTTATGGCTCGCAACAAGTACCCAATTGTTTTTTGATAATTTTAAGTATTTGAAAAGTGTATATCTTTATAAAAAACTTTTTTAAAAGTTTGACAGGATACAAGTTAATGAAGCGACAACTTGAAGAAATTGTTTTATTTTGCGTTAAATTATAGTCAATCGTTCGTTTAGATAAATTTAAGTAACGTGAATTGATTGGCAAGTAATAATTATCTGCTCTAAAAAACGGCTTGTAAAAAGTGCTTTTTATTTTTACTGTTTGTCAGTAAAGGGTTCTTGAAGAAAAACTATTATTCTTAGGAAGTTACAATTTCTATTAACTTTACGTGATTGTTCGGATTGTTGGAAAGCACACTTCAGTGTTGCGATGCCAATTACACCTTTTTTAAAGTTACTGTCTTTGAACGCGAAAGAACAGACTATTTAGACTTGATTAGCGCGAGCGTTTCGTTATTTCAAAAATAATTCGCAAAGAAGTATTAATAGTATTATAGCGTGGCACGTAGGGTGTCTATTTTAATCCAATCTATAGATTTTGGTGGTTCACTTAACCTAGTTAAACTTCAAACACCTAACAGTTTCATAACAGTTCTATAACTACAGTAAATTTTACCTGAATCAGCAAGAGCAATACGCTTTACCGCAGAATTTCTGGCATCTCTCCAGAGGGTTCCACATCAATTACTTGTAACACAGCTTTACATTCCCTGAAATGAAGTGAATGCAGTCGTAGCGTTCGTATTCAAAATAAAAAAAGGCTTAATTGAGGTACTTTCCCTAAGACATTCGGTAACAATGGTGTCGTTATCACTTAGTGGAGAAGTTGAGCCACGTAGGGTGGAAGATGTATTCGATCGATAACGGGGTCACAGAACGACAGTTGAACTCCCCGAACTCCAAACCCGGACCGGGAGCCCGCACTACGTATAAATAGGTCATTCAAAGATACACAAAAACCCCTTTTGTTCAGATACTACGTAATTCTTGCGTAGGTGGTCTCGTAACAAGAGCTAAAGCGATAGTTACCCGAATAAAAATATAAACTTATCAATGAATAAAAAGCTTTTCCTGCGCTTTCGGGGAAACTTTATTATAAATTATAACGGTCGTCATATTCTGAATGTGTACTTAGGGTGACAGGTACATAATTTTGTAAAGTGCGTATATAGCAGTATAACAGAGTAAACTTTTGGATTCATACAAAATTAATCTGATGTGTTTTTGCAGCCGTGTCCAAGGAAGACCCAGAGGACCACGTCTCCGGAAAGTTACCTTATAATGGTTACAGTGACGAATTTCTTGACCGACTCGAACCGAACGGTAACATTCCTGAGGGAAAAGCTGATCTCAAATACGGTAAGTTTTTCTGTCCATTTAAAGATAATTATTATGACAAAACGCTGAGGCATTGCCATTTATTTAAACGCAATCTCAAAGTTCTTATAACGAAGACATTCTAATATAACTTTGCGTCTCTATATTTGGATTCAATATAACTTTATCAAAATGAGACTTAGAAAATACTTTTATGATTGTTCGGTAACATTAATTGTTTTTAAAGATTGATGTTGAAGTATCAATTTTAATAATCATTTATGTACAGAAAAAAAAATTTTAATTAGGAAAAATTATACAAGAGTTAAGTTTAGAAGTGTGTGTGTGATGTTAACACATTTTACAAATTGAAAAAAATATTAAGAGTTCTAATACAGTTTTTACAGTTCCTGATTTCACACAGTTTTTAAATTTATTTAATTTTTATTTTTATTAAATTAAACTTTTTTAATTGACACAAGGATTATTTTTTTATTGATTAAGTAAAAAAAATTGATATATGTATCAATAAAAGTTAACAACGATAGTCATATATACTGAAACCTGCTAAAAAGGGTACCAGGTGTTTTTTCCGTTTTAGACAAGTGTCTATTATGGCAGATACATAGTAAAAAATATATAATGTTTTGCATTTTTTAGATACTTATGCCATTTATTTTAAAAATCCTAAAATAATTATAGTTTGTTGACAGTTTCTTAAGTAACGACAGAATATTTCGTGTACGCAAAAACAAATCTTTAGTAAATGTGCTTTTTATGATTATTCAACCGGGCGTACTTACCGCTTGCGACTCTGCCAAATTGTCTAGGGATTAGGCTTTGGTTTACGATACTATCTGCTTCATATTTTTTCTTACATATAGTAAAAACTACAATAGTGGATTTATGAATTGTAAATGCGATAAGCTTATTTAGTTACAATTCGCATTATCAGGTATAAATGTTTGGTATTTTGTAGTTTGGAGTTACAATTTATTGTCCTCGTTATGGAGGTTTTTGTTTTAATAGAATAAATTATATGAACATACTCGCCCGGGACGAAAAAATCTGTAGGTTTCCGTATTAACGAGGTTCCACATTGACAGGTTTCACTTGTATAAAAAAACAGCAACAAATTCGATTTATTTGCATAATTTATTTACATCAATTTCTCTTTTAATCGAATAAATACGTTCTCTAACTAACGAAAGACCTGCGCGAATTAATATTTTTGTAGCAGATTCAGATTTTATATGATGACTTAGTTTTCAACACATAAGACACTCACAAACATCAAGAGCCGCCATGGGTTCTCCACTTTCACCGGTTGTTGCTAATATATTTATGTAAGATTTTGAGAAAAAAAGGTGTATCCACATTTTATCTATAACCTAAGTACTGGTAGAGATACATTGATGCTACCTTGGTCATCTGGCAACATAGTCTTTCTACGCTCAACGAGTTTCTATGTCGTTTAAACTCAATTCATCGAAATATTCGTTTTACTATAAAATTACCATCTTTACCATTTTTGAAGGTTTCTCCTCTGAAGAGCTGTTTCCTTAAGCCAATCTCTAAATCTTCAAAAAGAGTTAAATTATCTAACCAAGGTTAGTCGCAAACAACAATGTATGGCAAAGTTTAAGTCTGCGAAACGGAGCGTAACAGCGGAATTTATGTCTCAACCGTCTATCGCTTATCTACCCTATGTCAAAGGTACCTTGGACCATATAGGAAAAAAGTTTTCTAAACACAACATTATTACTTAGTTTTTCTATTCTTCCTTAATTAGTTCAACTCTTAAATCCGGTAAACTTTATTCCTTTTCAATTCCTTTGCGGTGTTTATAGCATTTCTTGCTCTTGCGGTCGTGCATACATAGAAGAAGCGGGTGGAAGCGTGGGAATTCGTATTCAGGAGCATCAAAGATGTAGTCGTTTTAAAGAATTTTCTAAGTCAGTGGTGGCGGAAACGTGTTACATGCTCTAAATTTAATTTGTGCTGCTCTTGTATATTCTTGTTTGAATTGAAGTTAGTCTTCCATTTCTCGGCGCCATCTATCGAGCATCGTTGGTCCCTTCCGTCCGAGTAAACGAAAAGTTGTCATTTCACTTTCTCGTCGTTAGTTACATAAAAATATGCCTGCTTGAATTAAACTTGATTTCTTAAAACATCCACTATAATTAGTTAATTTATTCAACGCAGGGTAAGTGTCTTCTATTCTTTTTCGGATTAAAGGTAATTTCCATGTCGTTTCCTTAGCGCCATACTTCCCAAATGTGGGTTTCTTTGTTTGTACAAGTTTAACATCGACGATGGAAAAGTTCTAAAAGGAAGCATTTGAAGTACGAATACTGCGACACAAGCGCAGATACAATTAATATTTTTATTTGTAGGCAATTGACGTTTAACCACCTTGGACGAAAGTGCATATGTAACAGCATACGATACGCTTCGGTTCTCTTACCTTCCATAAATGTTAGTTTTTACCTGTTGTAGAGTTTGTGAGTCACCAGGTAGACACAAATATTTTTAGGCAGTTGATTACATGAAGTCAGTAGGAAAGCGTTTTCTGAAAGTAAACCTGGATCTTGGTAAGTCAATTTTTGATATTAACTATTCCCTGTCGCTACGGTGCTTCTCGTGAATCATATTTACTAATCACGTCGAAACGTTTAAAATTTGCTTCTTATTGCTATTAGTCAATTAGTTTAAGTTTAATTGCTATAGCATGCTGATTACGTCAACTGTCAGTTATTATTGTTAATGTAGTTTACTTACAAAGATTTTTGTATGTCGTGGCTGTTATACTTACGATTTGAGTGTACTGTGAGTTGCTGATACTTGCGGCGGTTTAGAACTAACGTATACTTGTACTCAAACTAAATTTACTTTACTGTGATGCTATCGAATTACTAATTGTTATTGATCCTAATTTTAATCTCTAAGTTATCCTTCTAAAGTAATTAAAGTACAATTGATGTTAACGATTTGGTTTCTTTCTTCGATTCCTCCAGCTTTACGAACCTTAAAAATTTAATACAATGATCTAGCGGAAGCTATATCTGCAAAACGAGATCTGGCGCCTATTAAAATAAACTTATCACTTGGACCTCTTCTCTCTCCGATAGATATTGTTTCAATCCTGGCCGTGCAGGGTTCGTAAATTACTAGAAGATTGTAACAAACGTGCTAGAAACGGGTCATCAAATTTGGTTGTACACTAAGTATTTGGCTACTGTTTCTAATTACTATCAGCGAAAAATTAGGAAATCTGTTGAAATAATTAAAAATCTTTTTAATAGTAACTGAGATTCTGGTTTTTCTTTACCGGAGATTTGAAAACCAGTTTTATCCATCGTAGGCCGGTCTATAAAAGCGAGACTTTACGGCGCAATCAATCAGTTTATTCCAGTCTCTGAAAATGTCTATTGCGACGTGTGACGAAAGCTCAGCTTCTGTTATAACGACAAAACGGAAATTATCCAGAATGGAAAATTGTAATACAGATTCAACCCGTGGAAATCTGAATTCTACTATAACCAAATTGTGATTTTTCGTACCTCGTAGATAGTGTAATACAGGTTTCGCTGCTGATCAATGAATATCTTAACGTTTTATTAAGTTGTGATTATCGGTTCACACTATCTGTTCGAGCACCAATTTTTAAATACATCAGTGATCTAGTTAACTGCCGGAGAGGTTCTCTTTGCATCTGTAGCTTCAAATACTTTTGCAAGATCAGACTGATCAGACTTAATGCAATTTAGGTGTTGCTTATCTTTTGATACAACTAAAATTGATCTTCACTCATGTTGTAGTAGAAACAAGTATCATTTGTACCTGAAGTAAGTCCAAAAGCTTGCAACACTTTACTTAACCTCTTGTGCCATTGACGATCAGCTTGTCGTAGACCATATAATGCTTTTATCAATTTACAAGTTTTATTTTTTTGAGTCAAAATTTGTTTTTTCAATTTTAAAAGATTTTATTTGAGATAACTTCAGCCTTAAAAAAAGTTTTACATAGTGCATAGGTACAAATACCTAAAACTTTTCGATCGCAATATGATTGAATTTAATTTTTAAATTACCATTGGTTGATAGTTCCATAAATTGTTCTTCTTCTTCTTTTGTTGTCAGACCATTTTTTTCTGGTGTAATTGTAAACGAGTAAGCATTTCTAATCCATGCATTGTAGAATGCTGGCAGGGTTTTTAATTCATTCAAATACTACTTTTTTGTGAAGCAAGAAACCGAATTATGAGAGTTGATTAGCACAGATATTTTTAGGTATTGTGTCTCCGTCTACTAGTGTTAAGCGTAACAAAATGCCTTTAGTTTGAAGATTTCAAAATTATTATCATGTTAGCGATCTTGACAGGGGTAGAATTATCGAGAATTATTGAGATGTTGGTTGAACCTATCGCGAAATTGGCCGCCGTGTTAATTGTACTGCAACAACGGTAATGCGTGTGTTGACAGAAGAAGGTAGAGGAACACGAACAAGACCAACTGGTCAATCCATGCGTACCGCAAAGCGCCAGGATAGGCGCTTCAGACAACTGGCTCTACGGGACCGTTTTGGTACTACGCGTCAAATCGCTCACCAATAGTTTGTAGAAGATGGTAGACCGTTATTATGAGTACACTATAGGGCCGTATTCGAGCCTTTGGACTTTTTTCATACCGTTCATTATTAGTGCTTTCTTTGACTGCGGACCACTGTCGTCAACGTTTGAACTGGTACAGAGAACGGCAGCATTGGGAGGCAGAACGGCATAATGTCGTCTTCAACGACGAATCGCGATTTTGTCTGGGTATACACAATGGCTGTGGATGGACAAGACGCTGCTGCGGAGAGCGACGTGATGTTGGATTTCCTGTTGAGAGGCATGTACACAAGACTGTTGGAGTAATAGTTTGAGGGGCTATTGCCTATGGTAGCCGAGACAGTATGACAGCTGCGCGTTATATAGATGATGTCGTACAAACCACTTTATTGCCTTATCTACATGACTGACCAAACGTTCTTTTATTGCTCGTCAAACTATGCACTTCCTCCAAGAAGCAGGCGTTAATGTTTTGCTGTGGGCACTCCGTTAATCGAATTGAAATCCCGTGGAACATGTGTAGGAATAATGAGGAGGAGACTGTTCACTTTGCACCATTCTTCACAGATTCTGCCACAGTTAATCCATGAAGTTTAAGTTGCTTGGAACGAGGAACCACAAGCAAACATCGACCATCTCATTTTGTCGATGCCTAGAGGTGTACAGAAGTGTACGGGGTCGCCAAACACATACATTTTTTTTGGATTACTTGGTAATAAAATTTCTTGCAAATGTTTTATTTTCAATGTAGACTGCCACAGTGTTAAAAAATTAGGTTGAAGAAATTATTCCTTCTGGGAAATTATTCCTTCTGCTTGTACCATTTTTAATGTCACTGAGTATACGTTGCAGCCATAAGTCCAACTTTTTTTTAATCATTATATCAATTTTATATTTGACTTGAAAATTCTATTGTTTTGTAAATTAAGGTTCTGCTAAATATGCCAATCTTGTTAATTCAACTACTAGCATTGAAACGGTCTACGAGATGGGTGTGTTTGTCTTTGAGGAATAATCATTAGTTCGAAAAATCTGGTCAGTCCTTTTCCTCCTGACAACGAACCAACTTCTGCGTGCAATATTCTTGAATTTAGTACTCTGTTTTTTATAAAATTAGATATTTTAATGGAGTCATCCCATGTTACTTTTAGTTGATCAGGAATGCGTTTTGCAACTAGAGCTTTTTTGTGAATGGCGCAGTGAAAATATGAAATTGAGGGCATACATTTACACGTGTTAAAAGCCCTTAAATTAATCGCCATTGATCAAGCTCCGTCAGTAGTTAAACCCACACATTTGGACCTATTTATATTATTTGAAATTGCAGACTGATTTAAGCAATTGAAAACGTCGTATGGAAGACGTAAACAGCAGGCCCTCCAAAACAGATTTGTCATAGAAGTATCGAACGTAACACAGCAGTTGTGTTTAATTCTGAATATCAATCGAAAATCGGAAGATGAACGAACTCTGTTAATCGCTTCTTGTTTTATATCATTTGCCATTGTATGTATACATCTGACCTATCATTCGATAAAGAAGTGCTTTCAGGTTTTTGGAGTTTTGTTTGCTAAAACCATTATTTTTGCAGTAGTAGTATTTTTCCAATTTATTAATTAATTCTGATAATTCAAATGAAATTCTTAACGTACTTTATTTAGTACCAGCTGTTACGCTGGTTTTTTTTGTAACAAATCAGAAGTCGACGACTAACTTAGTTGTTCCTGGAGACTGAGTCGCAGGCTTCCTGATGCTAGGTTATAAACTATATCTAAAAAGGCGCCAAAACGGCGAAAGTCTAATTTGGGGAGACATTGTTTAAATCTACCCGCAGCTGAAAAAGAACAAAATAACACGACAGAAGTGATAACACAGAATATATATTTATTTTATCATAGGCAGTAGTTAAAGAGGACGAAGGAAGTACATAAGTATAGTTATATAAATTTTTCCAAACACTAGTACATCGGTCGGACAAAATTACGCCCTATACTGGGCAACACGTCGTACAGTAAAATGACCTAGTCGGTCTAACTTTTACATTCAAAGAAGGAATGACTTTATATTCGTAAATTCAAAATCACCAAAGTATATAAAAAAAATGAAGACTTAGAGACTCAACGCGCACTGTATAAGACTTTGTGACGCACAAAATGATCTAATAATTAATTATGTTAACAACCTAACATGTACGTACGGTCATTCTAACAAACGACATGACCAACGAAGTAGTACTCATAAGTCTTAAGCTATGTTTTACCTAGTAGGGGATTAGGTAATTCCGTACCTGTATTACCTAAAACCTAATTTGAAACCTAACACAAAAACGTACATATGGTGTTATCACAAGTAAATTCTGTTCAATCATTGAAGATAGCGAATGCGCAGCGTTTTCCCTCGACTTAATATAGTAATTGGTCATAAAAGTTTCTTCCAAAAGAAATCGAAATCGTAAATGCCCCCAACCCCTTGACGGTGTGAATGGTTTAATTACAGCAACATGACGTCATGGAGATTTTCCCAAATATGCCATCTGCTCATTTTCTCCATCGATTAAGGACCCCAAATAAGATTTTGCTCAACTAGACACAAAATTCGATTAAATGTTCATGTGGAATTGCGTAAAATAACTTCATGATGAAAGCCTTGGGGCGTAAACACCGCTAAACGGAGGTCTGTGTTGCACAAACGTTACCGGAGGAAAAATTAAATCACGCTTTTAAAATTTGACAGTGGACCACGAAAAGTGGGCGTGTCGAGGACAAATTTTATACTCGACAAATTTTAACATACCAACTTTTTAACATAACACAACATCAGAAACATGTTCTTAGCAATTGTCTGCGTCTGTTTTTGTTGAAGTCTAAAGATCAATTGACTTGACTTGTTTGTGTTGTTTATGTTTGGTCTGTAAATGGTTTTTTAATTTTGATGGTTTTAAAGCTTCATTTGATAGGTACCTCAAAACAAATTACACATTTTATTATAGACTGACCTAATAACAGAAAAGCCATGTGACAAAAATCATCTGAATATTTTCGAATTTTTTTGCAGTAGTTTCATTTTTATCATCACCATAGAGATTCTGTTTTTGATTAGAACATAAAGTCTAATAAAATTTCTTATAGATAAGTATTTTGCGAATATACTTTTTCTGGTAGTTTTTTGTACACTCTCTCTCGAATACCCTTTTTCTATTTTGATGTTTTGTGTTCTTTGTTGTGATTACTACAAATTTGTCTCACATATCTTACATTTCTTGTTTCTCCGTTACTATGTCTTTTTATTGTTTTTGTTTTTTTTTTATAACATTGGAATCTTTGTTGTCGTTTTCTTCAGATTATCTTATTCTTAAATTTCCACGGATGTTGAAATTACTTCCAGAATTTTTCGTATTTACATAGTCTGGGTCTTTATAACTATCATCAAAAAGTTCATCCACTGAAAATTTTGACTCTCTTTAGTAATCATTTCAGAATTAAACGACCGCTTTGATGCGTTGCAAGCTACAAAATTCGGTTTTTTGTTGAAAGTATAAGAGCTAGAAACTTATGAAACAATTACAAAAGCTAGTTGTACAGGGGGATCTCTAAAATTAGAGAAATTTCTCAGGGGAATGAGCAATCAGCAACAAATTTGATTTCGTGTCACGTTTCTGATCTGGCCATAAATTTTTCAATAATCATATTTATTTTCATATAAAAACTATGTATTTATAAACGAAAGCCACATATCTAGGTCGCACTCAAAATTCGCCTAATATTGCCTAAAATTGCTTCGTCTTCTATTCGTTTTTTATATTTTTCGCTTCAAAATTACACAAAATGTCTCAAGACGACTATACAACTAGCTCTTATTACTTTCAACGGAAAAGCGAATTCTGTAGAAGCTTGCATACGCGTCTTAAGCGGCCGTTTTAGAACCCTCTTAATACTGTTATTATAATTAATACATCTTTTGTGAATTACTGGATCAAGAGAAGGATCTGGACGACTTTCTAAAACTATGATAGAAATCTTGTACTAACTGTTTCACTACTGATTTTGCACTGACATAGGATTCTTGCAGCTCTAGATAAGGCCATAGTACGAAATATTTTTCATGCTATACACGGTTTTAATAATAATTTTGTTATTTCTGAAGTTATCTTTTCCACTTTGTTATGTTAAAAAGTTGGTAGGTTAAAATTTTTCCAGTATAAAAATTGTCTTCGACACGCCCCCCTTTCGTTGGCGTTTGTCAAATTTTTATAAGCACGCATTTTATGCACTTTCCGATAATCTTTGGTGCAACACAGACGACCTCTGTTTAGCGGTATTTCTAGGTCCAACAAGGCTTTCAGCATTAAGTTATTTCACGCGATTCCACGTGAATATGCATATTAATTTTGTGTCTATCTAAGCGAAAGTCTATTTGGGTGGATTTCCATACCCTCTACACGTTTCCTTTATCGGTGAAGATAACAAACAGATGGGCATATTTGGGGAAAATTTTCATGACGTCACGTATTCGCACCGTCAAGGGGTTGGAAATCTTTAAAATTGCTACATTAAGTTGAGGCGAAACGCTGCGCATTCGCTATTTCAAATGATTGTATGCTTTGAAAACGAAATTTACTTGTGTTAACGCCGTATGTACGTTTTGTGTTAGATTTTATATTACGTTTTAGGTAATACAGATAGGGAATTAGCTAATCCTCTACTGGATAAAACCTAACTGTAAGTATTACAATTTCTAATTTTACGATTAGTACTTCGTTGGTCATGTCCATTGTTGACCTACGTACATGTTAGGTTAACACAATTAATTATAAGATCATTTTGTGCGTCACAAAGTCGTGTGCAGTGCGCGTTGAGTCTTCGATTTTTTATATATACTTTTGTGATTTTAAATTTAGGAATATAAAGTCATTCCTTCTTCGAATGTAAAAGTTTAGACCGACTAGGTCAATCTTATTATTATTGTCTGTGATAAAATAAACATATATTCTGTGTTATTACTTTTGTCGTGTTATTTGTTCTTTTCCAGCTACAGGTATAGTTAAAAGATATCTCCCTAATTTAATCTTTCATCGTTTTGGCGCTTTTTTAGATTTAATTTATAATTTCGCATCACAAAGTCTGCGACTCCCTCTCCGGGAACAACTGTGTTAGCCGTTGCTTAATTTTTGTGGTTACACGAAAACCAGTGTAACAACTTCATATTATTGGACATAATACGTAATAAGTAAATTGCGTCATTTTTAAATTATATTTAATATACAAACAAAATTATGTATATTTTAAGTAGCTTTATCTGTTTTTGTAGTAGCTTAGAATTTTGGCATTGCACATCGCCCAGGATGGGCCCGGACCAGAAGATTCTGAAATATTTGCAAAAGCCTCCGTATAATAACCTCATCTATACAAATCCTATTAATAATATTGAGCAAACTACAAAATCTGTAGTCATCTTCAATTAACTACATTACCACCAGTTGCAATATGTACAAAGTGCTCTATAATTTTCGGAACTATAAACCACCGCTTTTCGTAGTAAACTTAATTAAATCTGGTGAATAATTACTTATAAAACTGAAATCGCTATGTAACGGATTGACGCTTGTCTTCGCAACTACCCTTGTCTTCATCAATTCACGTCACATTAAGTAATATATTTGCGGAATTAAAACGTTCTCCAACAAATCTGTGCTTTTCCTTGCGGGACAGGTTGCGGTTATGGCGAATTTAACAACTGTTGTTCAAATAAATTCTATACTTATGAAAAACTGATTAATCAAAAACAATTTATAAGTTGGGAATTCCCTTCTGAGTCGTTGATTTGATACTATATCAAGTTAAACAAAGCGTATCTATGAGTAATTCAAATCATAATTTATGATATAAAGGTGGCGTCACACATTAATTTTCGCACTTCAACCCCTTCAGAACGTTCACCTTGGTAATCCATGACTCACTAGCGGTTTCTACTAGCCCATTTATTACATTCAGAAACCACCCCCCTAATATATAATTACAAGCATGAAACATATTAATGTCATCGAGTTAGACTTGCGGGCTCCAGAAGAAGGTGTGGTCATTTTAATTAGGTCAAGTCGGCATGATTTAGCGTTTTCGTGTTTGGTTTATTTGAATAATATGTTTTGATTTTTGTTCTTTGTTATTGCTGAAAATTGGATTTACGGTTAGGTATCTTTTTTATTACAAAAAAAAAACTCATCATATAGTTTTAGTCGTTGTCTCTCGCGTTAAATTGTCTTTGTTGGTATAACTTTCTTTATTAACTTTATTCTCCGGAGTCATTACGAAGTAATTCGTTTCGTTTATGGTAAAAATTTGCGATAAAAATCTGGGTTATGTATCTTCATATGTTACAGGCTATTAAATCACAAAACGTAGATCTTAGTTAAGGCATTGTTTGTATACGCGTATGAGTTTGGAAAGAAAATTAAAATAAATGTACCGAGAATACGGATAGTCAGACTAAGGATAAAATATGCAAAAATGTGACGTTTTTGCGTAATTCTAATTATAAATACTATAAACATATTTTTTTAAACACTTCCCGTTTTTCCTGTTATATGGTAAATAAATTTAACCGAATTTAATTTGAAAATATTTATTACGGTTTGTGTTTTCTTTCATCTTTGTATTTATTTTGGTTTTGTTTTATTTCTGTTGTTTTAACGATTTGGATTACATTTATTTAATCATTTACTTTATTAGAACAGTAATTTATTTAGTTTTAAGCATCTGCTTAGCTTTCATAGTTTTCGGTATAAAAATTACTATACGACAGGTTCTATTCACATCATCTTCATTTTTTCCTTATTTTGCGTCGTATTGAAAAATGTAAAATCAAAATCAACATAACTACTTGACTACAAATCCATAGCACTTTTCACCCTATTCTTGAACACAACATTTGATCTACGTGTCTTTTTAGTATAGTCGACCCATTATCCGTCCTCACTTTTTTTTTTAAATTTCATCAAATCCAGTCTTGATAGTATACTCTGTGATATAAACCATACCAAGAAGGCGTTAGAATTTTTGGACCAAACTTAACAGAAATGTTTAACTAGTCAAAAGTTGATTATCATTTCAAAGAACAAAAGATAAAGGCGTGTTTTATTAATAATGTGTTGTACCACCCCTATTACTTTCACACTTCCGCATCCTTCTTGGCATGGATTCCACCAGGTGGTCGATTTCTTCCTGAGGTATTGCATCCCAGGCAATCTATAATTCATGGCGGCGAGCTTTCTAGTGTCTGTGGAGGATTGACTAATTGCTTGAGCCTTTAGCCATCATGTCCCACACTTGTTCGATAGGCGAAAAGTCAGGAGATCTTGGTAGTCACGTCAAGATATTGACGTTAGCCACTTTGAAGCGGTCTATAGAATGCCTTGCAACGCGGGGACAGCATTATACTGTTCTTCCAGCTCCTGCAGCAATGGAAGGATATGGGGTTCTACCACTTTATCAACATATCGGTGGGCATTCCTACTGCCTCGGATGAATACCAACTCTGCAACCTGCTTCCATAAAGAATACTACTTTATATCATAACCCCCACAGTGCACATTGCGACGTTCTCCACGTCTACCTCTGACCATTATGCGACCATCGTGCATTCCCAAGCTGAATCGGGATTCGTCACTAAAGATCATCCTATGCCATTCCACGTTCCAATCTAGTCGAAAGGTACAGAACTGCAAACGTTGCTGTGGATGACGAGCAAAAGACGTGCTCGATAGAACTGCAAACCAAAAGCTCTAATTCGACGGTAAACTGTGCGAAGGGTTACATAACGTTCTTCGTTTTAAAACCATTCATCGGTTATTGATCTTGTACTCGAGAATCGGTCTCTTAATGTCAGTAATCGAAGATTGCGGTTCCGGACGACATTTTTTTGTTTTGTCCGTCCACTCTACGACGTTCTTGACTTTCTGTAGATCATGCTTGATAACATCGTACTACAGAGGATTGGTTACGGTTAAGATGGTTAGCAATTTCTCTGAATGAAAAACCACGTTTATGTAAGCCAATAATGCGACCCCCGTCGAATTCACTCAGTTGTCGATAATTTTCACGTTGCCGCGCTCGAGGCATAATCGCAGCCTTAAAACGCAAGGAGGAATACAAAAACAAAAGAATTGCTACCAAAAACAATACTGAAATTGACTTAATCTCTCAGGAAATATACCCGACAACAAATAAAACGTTAAGTTTTCCATGGTTACTGGATTATTTTGAATGAAATTTTCACTAGTTAAACATTTCTGCCAAGGTTGGTCCAAAAATTCTAACGCGTTCTTGGTGTTGCGTTTTTTATGTCACAGAGTTTTTTCTAAACATGCGTCTTTAGGTATATACTGCTTTCCGCACTTGCATCGGCATTTAAAGCTAAAGAGCCAACCGTTCGCGATACGAAATTTTTTGGTTCCTTCTTGATTGTCTGATTGAGACAGTTCTTTCTCCATGCTCTTAGAAACAGTATTACAGTTGAGCATTACATAATTTTTTTGATTGATCAAGATTGAGTGATTTTTTTTCTGTATGATTGTGAATGTTTTCAACGTTATTAGTAACTTCTTGGCATTGGCTTTGGGATTGGAAAACAGCAGCTAGCTTTACACTACTCGAAACTCTTGTCTAAAAGAATTTGCTCAAAACAATAGTTTGAAGACGTTTCTTATTCCATCGATATATCTTTCCGGTGGCTTTACATTATTCTTGTTTTAACCATTGAGAAATTGTGTACATCAAACTGTACAAGGTGAAGATTTTCTTATGAAGTGACTTCAGCAGTGTTCTAATTTTTTTAAGACGGACAACAGAACTAAAAGCCTATTTGTAGTCCCGTTCTTTCTTTTGTTTACAGCTTTTTATGACAAGTGGAGCTTTGTATTTGTTAGTTATGTCGTCTGGGTTCTTTCTAATCTTTTCAGCAAAGCACAAGGTGGTCTTTTAACGGGTTTAATTTACTATCTATCGCTTTTGCTTCTTTCTATTATAATTTTGTTTAATTATGTTTGCGAAATTTAAAGGAAGTGTTTTCGTTATGCTCACATAATCTCTAAAGACGAAATCTCTCAGGAAGTTTTAGCTAAGAACATAGAGTGGAAGACGAAGTTAGTTTAGTGTTATAAAACTCTTCAGGTTTGTTTTGTCTTAAGGTTGTGATAATTGGAGACAACATCGCCATGATTAATTGCTTTTTGTTTTTAATGAATTGTTTATAAAACCGGTTTATCTTTGTTGTTGTTGTTATCCATCTGATAGTTTAATCTCTTTTGTGGAAAATTGCATCACGTGATTGGACTAGGGTATTTCTTTTACTCTCAATCTTTATCGTAGCAAACAAGTCTGCTTATAATAGTTACAGTTTTGATTTTCTTCTTTTGTTAAATGTATCTCACTATTTGTCAAAACTCTTTTCTACCTAGAAAACTATAAATTAATACGGAAGGTAGAAAAGTTGTCATTGGATTTAATGACAGTAAAAGTAAATGATGTATTGACAAGTAGCACTGTCAAAATCCCAACTATAAAAGAGGTTAAGAATATTGTCGGTACAACTGTGAAAAACAACATCAGGACTAGCGGACAGCTATTTCGTTCTTTTGGAACTCGTCAGCGCTAGGATACACCGATGTGTTTCCACAACCACACTGACCCACAATATGTTTCTATATGTCGAACATAGTTTTGGCAATGTTCTTTTGTTACAGATTTAGAAGTAATTGGAATTTGAGCATACAGTGCTTCATCCGTAGGCAGACTTTTCTTTATGTTAGTTTTCCATTGGTTAAATGTGTGGTCTACATTGTAAGGCCTGTCTTGAATGGTGAATAAAAATAAAGAATTAATACACATTGCAGCAGCAATCCAATAATTTTTCTTCTTAAGGCCTTAGTGCGCCCAGTGTTGGGCGTAGACTTCTCTCTTCGTTTTCAATTTCCCTGTATTTTGAGCTATTAATATTCATTTTAATCTAGCAATTTTCCTTAAGTCATTGATCAATTTTGTAATCGGTCTTCCTCTACTTATCTTCCCATCCCAAGGTCGTCACTGTATGATTTTTACGTTCCATCTGCCGTCCTTTAGTCTTGCTACATATTCTGCGAGGTCCCATTTTAGTTGAGTGACTCTTTCGGTTATATCTGTTATTCCCGTTCTTTGCATGATCTACTCGTTTCTCTTTTTATGTCTTAGTGTGATACCTAGCATTAATCTTTCCATCTTTCTCTGTGTAGTTTCCAGTTTGTATATCGTTTGTTTCGTAAGTGTCCATGTCTGGGCTCCGTACGTCAAGACCGGTAATACACATTCGCCAAATATTTTAGATTTAATATGCTGTGAAATTCTTTTGTTTTTAAGCAGTTTTGATAATTTTCCGAAAGCTGTCCATCCCAATCTCTTTCTCTCTCTATTTCTATATCTTTATTTTCTTTGCCAATTTGTATCATTTGGCCTAGATATATATACTCAGTGACGTTTTCTATTTGTGCTTCTTTTATTTTTACTTGGATGTTCAGAACAGAATTACCTCTGCATGTTCCATTGATCGGGGGGGATCGGGAGAGGATCTCTTCTTTCATAATTTTATTAAACAGTTCCTTTAACCATGGTATGATTATTTCTCGAGCTTCTTTAACTATTTCTATTAACATATTGTCCTGGCGCTTTATTAATTTTCATGAGTTGTAGAGCGAGCGCTATTTCTTCTTCGTGTATTTTAGGTAAATTTTCAGAACCAACATTTTTTACTTGTGTCTCTACTAGATTTTCCGGTTTTGTTGTTTTCGAGGAATATAAGTCTTTGTAATATTTCTCAGTTGATTTCATTACATCTGTTCTGTTTGTTATTTCTTTTTTATTTTTGTTCTTCATTGCTATTATTTTACATTTTCTTTTATTTCTTCTTAGACATTTCATATTACAGTTTTTTCTATTACATCTTCTGTCATTCTTTCATACGCATTTTCCATATCTTTACTTATCATTTTCCTTGCTTCCTTTCGGGTTTCTCGGTATTCTTGTGTTACATATAAGGCAGTTTTATATAAATTCTCTTATTTTATTAATCATTTTGATCGTTTCGTCTGAAAGTGTTTTATTACTTTAATTTTTGGCTACATTAAGTGCATTTTCTTGTAAAGCCTTCGTTATTGTTGTTTTTAGCTGGTTAATTTCATTTGGAGCGTGTTCGATCTGATTTAGAAAATTTTCTTTGTAGGTTTCACAATTTTATTTTAGTAGTTCTGTGTTTATAGATCTTTTGTATTGCCCTGTATTTTTATTCGGTTTTAGTTTTGTTTTTAATTTGACCTTGGCTCTTACGATACGGTGGTCGCTTCCAGTATTGAATGTGTTTAATGTTGTTACGTTTTTCTCTTTAGAGTTTTATCGGATTTTAGTATATAGTCGATTTCGTTTTTTTGTTTGATCGTTAGGGCCGATCCATGTCCATTTTCTTTGCGGTTTCTTGTCAAAGAAAGTGTGCACTGCAAACAGTTTTTGTTATTCCAAAAAATAATTATGGATTATTAGTTAAGTCTTCGCTTCGTTGACTCTACTATTTTTATGTGATTCGTCAATATCCAATATTTTTTTTCTATGAACCATTATTGTATTGTACAGCATAGTCAAACCTACTTTGGATGGTATTTTACCGATTTTACGCCTTTCTTGCACAAAAGAAACGCGTCTTACAGAATAGCGAAATGCTTTTGTCTCTCTGTCAATGGTCGATAAGCTCACTTGTAGTGGATTTTGCTCTAACTATTTGGTTTTTGTTTATTTTAGTGTCAATCCTTATCTTACTTACTTACTTTTTGAGTAAATTTATTGGGGCGATGCCCAACACTGCATTTATTCATCTTGTTTGTTATTTTGTACGTTTTGTAAATCTTTTTAAGGTGTTTAGTAAAACATTAAATTGCCGTCTTATCTAGACTGGTGAGATATCACCTTTTATTCCTCTGAGTACTAAAACAATGACCTCGCTTCGAGATTGATAAATAAGGAAATAGATCTGACAAAAGGTAAAATTGTTATGCGGCGGTGTAGATAGAACATTAATCTTGCAGTTTCTACAAAAGTTCGATTTTCTCATTTGCTTATTTGATTCTGTTTTGGTGGGTATGGTGTCGTTGTCTAACACATTGGAGTTTAGTATATTTTATATGAATAGGTTGTCGTATTCAGCACTATTATCGTTACCTAGGAATTTAAGGAATATGATCAACCGTTTTAGTCTGAGCGGTCATCACAGGAATTTTATCTTTGAACACGTACTTTGTCGTAGGAAGTATACGATATCTTATATAATTGTTTTTGAAGAGAATGTATGTTTAGAGTAGCTTGGTTGAAATGATCCGCATACATCTGTGTGCGTAAGTTTACCTGGCGGGTTAGCAAGGGGTTTTGCGCAAGTTTTCTTATCAAGAGGAAGACTCATGCCAGACGTCTTGCATGGTTACGCATAGGCTCGTCCCATTCAGAATTTTTTTTTAATTATTGCTCAATCTTTGCGTTTAGTAGTTTCACTAAAATGCACAAAATTCAGAACCAAATCCACTCGGTTAGTTATATGACTGGTCGCGCCGTTATTTACGTATTGTTTTTTCACATTTATCCACTAACTTGCATGCCAATACCGCTCTCAAACTCTCAAAATTGATTGTTCTTTTGTAGTACTTGTAAAATATATATAACAGCATCGTGCATTTTATTTTTAAGGTTTTTGCGGTTATAATGTTCTATTTTCGTATTTTGAACGCCGCGTTCTACATTGACGATTCTTTCTTCGGTTCTAATCTTACAATTATTTCTTATGGCTCATTTGGTTTCTCGTAATTTTTAGGTCTGTTTTTTGTGTAGACAGATTTTTTGAAATTATTTATTCTCATTTTTG
Source organism: Aquatica leii (assembly GCA_035610365.1). Taxonomy (NCBI): domain Eukaryota; kingdom Metazoa; phylum Arthropoda; class Insecta; order Coleoptera; family Lampyridae; genus Aquatica; species Aquatica leii. The sequence continues at coordinate 20,118,039 of CM069435.1, forward strand.
TCAATTTTTTTTTGGCTTGTTCTTAACTTTTTTTCATTGTTTGTGTATTTTGTAATGTTTGCGTTTGTGTTAAGTATTCTTTTAAATTATATTTTTAGGGATTTGGTTTGCATAGGCCACGACACTTCTGGTTGTTTTTATCATGTTTGTTTACATGTGTCTTAGTTTGCGCCATCACTTATCAGTAACTTAATCACCCCAAATAAAGTAACGGCAACTCAGAACTTTGCAGAGTGGGTAGGTAACTAATGGAATTTAGCCTCATCTTCGAGGTGTCGAATATAATTTAATTTCAAAGCGCCAAAACTGAGAGCATTATAAAATACAAATGCTCGTTTTTATCTGACAACGCTTAAGGTAGATAAATTAACTAACACAAGTATATCAACGAGTATATTTCGTATAATTTCTGAAAGCTTCTTCATTTAGAAATTGTGCAATTTTCATTAATATAGCAGATAGGGCATGCTTCCTCACTACTTGCCGAACGGATTTTCCCTGGCTATAACGTACAAGCAATCATGTTTCTGTAAAATTATTAGGTCGTAAGTTGATGTACTTTTCAGGGATCTTAAACCAATTACAATTTTATTAGTACTACTAGTAACAACAAAGCTTTGGGGGATTTTGTTCTTTGATTGTTGGATCTTGACGATTCCCGTGTCAAATTTCACTTCCTCAACATTCAAATTATATAGTTCATCTATACGGCAAGCACCAGCAATTCTTAATTCGATCGCGACTTTCATCATAAGAAACATTTCATTCGGAGCATCGCTAAGAAACTTTGTAACATCTTCTTTTGTAAAAATTTTAGCTTTTTTGAGAATATAACCATCGTTTGTTCTCTTAAGGAATGCTATTAACTGCAAAAATATGGAAAATTACACTGTTACGCACTTCGTAAAAGTAGAATTTACTTTTTTAAATAAAAACACGTGCGGGGACCAAACTTGCTATGATAATAAAGAGGAAATGAAATCGTGTCGTAAAATGAAAATACATTCTCACAAGCCACACATCAAAATCGCAATTTATTTGCCCACTAATTGAGAGGATGTTCCACGATACTTAAAATGTAGAAATCGCTGGGCATGGCGTTAACATTAGAAACGGAAATATGATAACTAGTAACCTTCGACTCGTAGGTGACATTTACGACTGGGCAAAATTCATGCAGCACGAGAAACCGTACCATAACATACCAATTGTTTCACTTAGTATTACATTTTTTTATTTAAAGAATTGATTTCTTATTGATATTGGTCTAGTATCATTTTTTCACCTAGTCTTCGCTTCTTTTGTATTTCAGTTTTCATATTTACTTGTATTTGAATACCTTCTGACATAACGTACATCGTACTTTTTTTTAACACAAGTTTCTAACATTTCTTCTGTTCTTCCTGTGTTATGCATTATTTATTAATTTTGATTTAAAGTCAGTGATTTTTATAGCTGTCGGTTATTTGTGTATTTTAATTTTATGTACAACCTTGACCGATTAGTACTTATCGCATTTGTGTTTACGTTCGTTTTAACCCAAATATTTTTGCTATTTATAACATTAAATTGTGTTGTTTGTTTGTAAATAAGTTAAATTATGTTGCTTTGTATTTGTAATATCTGAGTACTTTGTATATGTTTTCTTTAATTTCAATTTTCAGTTTTGAAACTGAGATCCACAAAGACATTGTTTTTCGTTGTATTATCATTCCAGAGAAGTTAGTTGATTGACTTATTGTATTCGAAACGAATCGTACTATATAACGAATCCGATTAAGTTTGATATTAATAGTGTAATTAGAAGAATGCTACGGATGCAAACGTACTTTAAAAATGGACGAGTTTTTTCCTGGTAATATTCCTTTATAATATATAATATAAAATCATAAATTCAAACGTGAACGAAGGATAAGATTACTTATCGTTATAAACAGCAAAAATATATTTGTATGTTTTAATTACATTAACTCTTTTGTTTCTGTGGTACTTTTTGTACTGACACCGTGACCCTGTTCTGATGAGCGATTTTTTATTAAAATAGTTTATCATGTAACTATTGTAGAAATACAAAAACACCGTTAATGATTCTTGGTCAGTTGTAACGACGCCTAAGTTGTTGCAGCTTTGTTATGGAATCATTTGCGTCTGACAAACTTTTGTCAAAGCTGGCACTGGTACACGTTTGTTCTGTATCTTATTGTAGCACGATACTGTTTAATCTGCAGCTACGTTGATATATTATACAGGGTGTATCTGATTAACGGGTTGTTATTTTAGCAGGTGAAATTAAAGCATAAATACAAGCGTCTAAATAAAAGTTCCATTAAAACATTTAAAAAAAAATAAGTTTTTAGCAAAATAAGTGTGAATTACAGACCTGTAGTCTCTTAAGGTTGTTGACACTACGAATAAAAATAAACTGTTCTAAGAAGTGCAAATTTCTTTTCGGCGATTTACTGACACCAAAAATAAAAATAAATACAAATTAATGTTATCGGTTAACGCGTAGTTAAATTACTGTGTTAAATGAAGTTGCTATTCTGCACATTCTTTTCAAGTACACTAGATAATACATCTCCATTAGATGAAACACAAATGTCTAAACGTCGTCGAAAATTGTTCGTTACTCGTGTAAATAATAGCACATTCTGTCTAATTTAATTACATTTGCTGATGCAAATAATCGATTTTGCAGCTCTTGTCTATTATTTGCGGAGGTTTTGTATGCTTCACCTTTCACATAGCTTCAGAAAAAAGTCTAAAGAGTTAATATCTGGCTTATGGACTGACCAGCGTCTAGTGTCGTTTCTTTCAATCCAACGACCTGTAAAAATTATATTTAGGTAATCACAAACGGGGTGACTTTCTTGCGTAGGAACTCTATCGTGCATAAACGACATTGTTCTGCGAACTTTAATGGGCAAGTCATCAAATTCTTGCACAAAAGTTTCTTGTAAAAGTATAAGTCGCCCGTAAATCTTTCTGATAAAATAAACGGTCCAATTAAACTATTTCTTAAGATACCCGCCCAAACATTAATGGAAAACCGCCACTGAAAGTTACTTTGTTGAATTTCATGAAAATTTTCTTCATTCCAAACATGCGTGTTCTGAAAATTGAGCACTGCGTTTCGTGTAAAACAACACATCTGAAAATAATATTTTGGCGCTAAAGTCAGGGTCAGAAGCTTCTTGTTGCTGCAACAACTCACAAAACTCTAGTCGCGGTTCAAAATCAACGTAAGTGGACTCGTTGAACATGGTAAGGGTACAAAGAATAATTCCTTAAAACACGATGTAGCGTACTATGGGACTCGTTAGCTGCGCGACCTATTTCTCTACTTTGTGTTCGATCTTCTACAATTTATTGTTCTTCCGTTGCTAATACAGGGTCTTTCTCGACCACGGCCTTCGTAGATAGAAAGAACATGTTAAATTTTTCTAAATTCTTGCACACACGCCGAAATAAAGTTTATTGATGGCAATTGTCTACTAAGATATTGCTCAATCCACAATGTACGTGTGGTATGGAGGTTATAATTACACTCACCATACATTAAAACAATATCACTGTTGTACATAATAAATTTAAATTAAATATTATGAAGTACGTTTACGTTAATACGAATTATTTAGCATCAACTAAAGAAATCCGTAAAAAATCGAGACAGAAATAAATCAGAACGTCGAACTCAGTTCTAAGCAACCTGAATTTAGCACTTAATTATCTGAAGTCTTGTTTCGGTTACAACCAAAGATAAACGTGATCGTGTACACAAAGTACATTTTGTCAGAAATAATGCTAAGAAATAAACGTTACTACCTGCTTTAATTATTTTATTAACAATTGATTTTGTAGATGATGGAAAATTATAGAAAACAATAATTAAAACAATATATTAATACGTTTCATGGATATTACAGCATTTACACCCATCATTAACGCATAGTTACTAGCAACAAACAATTTCACTTTGTTTAGATAGTCAGGACCGGCTTGAAAACTTTGATTGCAAATATCTCAAAATTGGGCAACTTAAGACCAAATCTTTAAAAGAAAAATTTTCATTTAACGTCACAAGGAAACTACTTCAGTTTGTAGTCATATTTCAGAACACTCTGTATAACAATAAGAAGAATTTTCGATATATTTTATTTTGTGCAATTTATTTTTGATAAACCTTCTATTTGATCATGTGGCTTCACGTAATAGTGCCTCCTGATTTTCTTAAAGTTTTCTGCAATATTACAGATTTGTAAAATATTTCGCCACGATTTTGAAATGGTTCTACCCACCAAGTCAACTTTCCCGGTTTATATTTACACATACTTAATTGGTTTCTTTTTTATGTATTGTTTTGTTTTATTTTTTATAGGTATGATTTTTTCATCGTCTTTGGGCACACAGAATGACTGATCACATCTCAGAATGATAACAATAACTAGTCTGCTCATTTAAATATATTGTCAACCTTATTATTCTCATTTTTTCATCTATACATTGTAACATTGACCAAATAGTTACAAATCCAGAAAATTACGAAGGAAAATTTATTATTGTACTATCAACTGTTGCTGAAAAATAAATTAGGGATGTTTGTTGTATTTTCTATTAAGTTCAATTTATTGCCATTGCTGATGACTAAGGATCATCCGTCGACTAAATCAATGCTATCCGATTTGAGACTGAATTGATTATCTATTTTTTTTAACCTCTACTGAACGTAAATACCTAAAAGCGCCACTTGTGGCCAAACTGACTCTTTCTATAATTTAAAAGTTTGAAATCGGAAATAAACATTATTTTGAAAAATCTATGAACATCGATGTATTTCAAAAATATTGACATTAGCTATTCTAACCTTTAATCTCTGATTATTCACGTATTTATGAATTGAATTTTTTAAAAATTTTTAATCAATTTATTTGATAAGTGAACATTCTTTTAAAAATGTGAGTGGTATAAACGAATTTTATATAGAATATAAAACAACATTAATATAAAATAAAACAGTGTTCATTTAATTTAAAATGGCTGAGTCCCAAGAACATTTTACTTTTTCATCAATAAATAAAAAATGTTAGTCTGAATTTATATGTTGGTCGTTGGTGCAGAAGAGAAATGGACATTAAACTGATTAAATAAATTATATTATGGACCTGTGACTTTTAACGTAATGTAGGATAAACTACTTTTAATATGAACAATAACAATAACAGACATACAATCTGTCTATTTAATTGGGCACTGTTTTGTTGAGGTTTGATTTGTGGAACGTATTATTTTAGGACACCCATCAGCCATTTAAAGTTTAATCATCTTTGTAATAGATGTAAAATTATTCCTACTTCAAACAAACTTACCCTTTTTTCTTACAAGTTATAACAAAGACTTTTAAACAGTTTAATCCAAATTTACTTTACATTTGTGCTGTTCTTTTAATATTCAGTTTTTTGCCTTTTGCTCAACAGTGTATGCGGATATAATTAAAAGACTAATAATAACTTTATCAAAAGTCTTTTGAATTCTTTCGTATCAAGCAAATTTTCTATTTACTTTTTTGCGGAATTACGGCCATTAGTGCTTCCTTTAAAGTTGCTCTTGCACTTTCATTTTTTTTTTGTTAAGATCTAGCGAAGCGAATGGGTGCCAATAAGAGTATCCGATTATTCTTCTATACCCCCATATTACTTTTAATTTAAAATTTTATCCAATCGGATTTTTGGATTATTCATTTTTACCTCTTGGTGCACAATCTCATAAGGTAGAAAATAAGTCGAGCATCAGCTCTTTTAAATATACAACCGAAGATATTTTCTAATTAGAAATTCTCAATCAAAGTCTCTTAGAATTTCAAGTAGTGAATTTTAAATTCACCAAGTGGAGAGAATGCTCTTTAGTTAACAACCGAACGTAATCCCAGATTACAATTTCTCTCAAAGGACTAAATTCAAAGGGAAACTTATATAGGTACACGCACTATTTTTTACAACCCTTGGTTGCGGACTTAACTTTAAGTAAATACAAAGAAGGGCGAATGGTTAATTAGAAAGTTTCAGATTGTCATGCATGAAAGTATTACTTCAAATAATTTCGTAAAAAAACTTGAATCGTTGGGGTCGCTTTTAATTTTCAACGTCTTTGTTGAAGTAGCAAATGTCTGTTTTCCCCGATCTTTTCTCGACAATGAATTTACCCTCTAATTGACTTTATTATTTTTAGAGAACACCGCTTTTTAGAGTAAATGTAGTGTGCTTTCATGATTGCCAAAAGAGCAGTAACCAATATAGCGGTGGTTTTTGGTTAAATGCAGGTGGCTTGTGTGTATTCTGTTTTGAAAATAAATATAAAGGAAGCGAAAAAAATAATAATCTTGAGTATAAGGCACACACACGTGGGAGCAGCAACGTTTTTGTACGTGAACAAATTGATTTTTGTGCTTTTAATTAACTTCAGCGGCAATTAGGGATTACTGTTGTAACGAATTGACCGACAAATTGAAACAAATTCGTTAGCTCGTTCTTATATATTAAAAACGTACCTTACTTTTTGAAGGGGAAAGTTGTTCATTCACTTTAACCCTTTTATTTTTATAAAAATCTCTTTATCCTCATAATCCTATCAGTTTTCTTGGAAACAAAGTTGATAAAAGTTTTAAGGGAATAAGTTCGAGCTTGTGGTTTGTTTTGGTTTATATGATGTCGTCGTTTTTAGGAGTTGTATGAAAAGTAAATCTTTTTATATTTATTTTTTTGTATTGATAATAATCTTAGTGAATTTAGAAAGGCATTAATTATTCGACGAATAATTATAAATATAATATAAAGTTTTGGTCTATTATTTATTTAACGAACGAGATGTTTGTTATTTGCGTTTATGATACAGCATTGTAGCTACAAATAAAAGCTTTCAGACCACTAATATTTTATCTTTGTATACGTTTTTAGCAATAAGTAAAAAAACACAGAAGGCGATAGACTAATTTATTTATACTAAAAATATGTACACGTTTATAACTAACCAAACTAATTAAATCTAAGGATATTTAATAAAAACACTTGACTAATTTATATACACGAAAGATAACGCGGATAACTTCAGTTTAACACTTATTGTTTACATTAAAGTCACGCACGAATTTAATTCGTCGTATTTATCTCGACACGCGTTAATCACTTATTTATTTAAACTTGAATAATCTTCTTAACACTGCCGACTTCGAATTAATGAAATAACTGACCTGTGATTTGTTTGTACCGCATTTATACATTTTTTGTATCTTTCGGTGAACGTTCTGGAAATGTATAAAAACTTCGTGAAGGCTCTCGAACTTGAGAATAATTTCTCGAACGTTTCAATACTTTACGTAGATGTAATCGACAAATTGAGAAGCTACTTTTGTGTTTCTTCAGCATTTTCTGTTTAGTGTCTTTTTCTACAAAGCTTTATATATTTGATAGTATTTATGCGCACCTTTCTTTTTTGTTTAATATTTATGTCTATTTATTTTTATTTTGAGGAATTTCATTGTACTTTTTTGTGGTATGTTTACCCTATTTTTCTCATGAGTTTTATTCTATGATTACTCTATATATCCGGCTTTGTGTGTTAACCTTCGAACTGGTGCAAATTGGGGTTTTATCTGATTATTTAGAGATGAAAATTATGTTCAAAATGTGTATGTAGTCATGAGTTTGAGGTAAATTTTCTTTCCAAATCTATCGGTATCATTTAAAATTGAGCTTAAGATATAGATGTGTTTGTATAAGTATCTTGATACAAAAAGATTTGTAGATTATTTGAATCGGATCAAAATGTCAGCTGAAGGAAAAGATACACTAGAGCCATTTATTTGAGTTAAATATTTTTCCCATGGCTAAAAAGATACACTAATTTTGAGAATGAAATTATACAGGGAAGAAATATCAATCAAAAATACAAAAATTCGTTAGAAATGAGAAAGATACACTACAATTAAAGACTATGTTCAAAAACCAAACTGTAAACTGACAGTAAATGACAAACTATGAAACACATTAAAAGAGTTACATAACTAACATATAACAAGCATTATTAAACAATACAACAAATCAGTCTAAATATTTCTGAGGAAGCTTAACGACAGGTCCACCACGCGACGCTTTAACGCGCACATCACAAACACTATCGTCAACAACTCGCGCACTAACAGTATTCTCCTACTGAGCAGAATTCCGAACCATTTCTTTCGCTTCATCGTCTGTCGATTCCTTTGGTGGTTTCACACACTCCAAGAGATAAACTCGCTGTATTGGTCTGACCAATTGACCTTGATCCGTTTGCACACGCACTAACCGAATTACATTGTCTCTACCAAGAAGCACTTTGATGATATTACCTAATGACCAATCTAAGCGTTTTGAGATATCATTACCAAGTAGCACAATCGCCTATCATAAAACTTTGAGGACGTTTATACTTATAAAATTGTGTCAATTGCTCGAAATACTCGACTCGAAACCGTTTTCGTAATACATTTCGGCAAATACGTAAAACGTTTTTTTAACGACGTAGAGTCAAAAACATCACACTCCGGCACATCAGACTCGTTTAAATCTCGTAAAAACATGACTGGCGTTAACAGTATTAAATCTTCTTGGTCATCCGATACGAACGTTAATGGTTTTGAATTAATAACCACCTCACAATTACATAAGATCGTGTATAATTCATCTAACCTTAAATATGTACGACCCAACACCTTTCTCAATAATTGTTTCACCAAACCAATCAATCGCTCCCACCATCCTCCCCACCAGGGAGCTGAAGGAGGATTGAATTTCCACATAATTCGGTGAGATGAGCAGTGACGCTTAATTGCTTCCCAATCACGCTTAGCAAAAGTGTTTTTTGCTCCTACAAAATTAGTCCCATTGTAGGTATAAATAAGCACGCCTTCCTCTTCTTGCTACCAAACGTCTAAAAGCATTCAAAAACTCTACAGTGGGCAACGACGACACTACATCCAAATGGACGGCCCTATACACTGCACATGTAAATAAACAAATCATGCTTTCTTATCACTTTGCAAAAACAATGAACCAGCCAAATCTATATTCGTATTTTAGAACGTACCTCTCACACGATCATTGGACAAGGGAGGAGGAATGACACACATTGCTCCACAACTGAACGCACAGCTCGTCTTTCTCCAATCACCCAATATTTTTCTCGTAACAACGATAGCAACTTTTTCACTCCAATATGACAAGAAGAAACATGTAAATATATATCAAATATATAAATTTAAATATATATCAATCAATTACACTACATCATGTTTACTAGGTAATGCAGACGGTAAACAAAAAGTATTATCTGTGTTTTCTTGGTTAGAAATTTTACAGCTAACTATTCATATATATATATAACATTTCATATTCAAAACAATTTAGAGACGTCAGTTTCTTATCATCTTTACCAGCAAAGGATTTTTTCTGAATTAGTTTTATCAGAACCATGTCACCATTACTCAACGCATTTGTAGACAATTTGCCTGGAATTTTATTTGCCGAATTTCTGCAGTTATAACCAAACCGAAACTTCCAAGCTATCATCTGTAAGATTTTCTCATATTTGGAGAAGTAATGTCCATACCAAATTTTGACATCTTGGCACACCATAGCCGAAACTAATTTCTATCGATGTCATCTTTCGAATCTCATGAACTCTATTCCAAACAAAGGTGGCACACTCTTCTTTATTCCTAATCTGTGCCTGTCCTTGGCAAACTAAATAAGCTGAATCTGAATAAAATGGTATATGTTAAAGAGAGAGTAAAAATTATTAAAAGTACACTTAGTACTTCAACAGTTATTTTAAAATAAACGATTTCCAGGGCGTCCACAATGAGCCTGTATCTCTTTAGGAAGGGCGGTATGAAAAAGAGTGTACAGGAACAACTCATATTGTTTTTATGTGTCTTATCTAAATTCGAGCGATTGTCCACATATTCTGGGACACCCTGTATATATGACATTCATACACTTTTTCTTTATACTAGCTTCTAGGATACTCACAAGGTGGTAGTCATTATTATATGTCGCTAATACAATCACATTCAATGACCAATAATAACATTTTGCCTACCTTACAAATGCCCGATTTTGGCTTCACTTTTTTATATGCAGCTGATATTCAAGTGAGCCTCCTTGACGTTCATTAAAACAAAAAAACAGTACAAATTATTTTGAATTAACATATTTATAGGATCTAGGTAACATTTACTTTTTATTACATTAAAACATTAATTTAATGTAGGTATTTCTTTATGTTCGGGCTACAATTATTGGGTCCTATGTTTCTATGTAGCAGAGCATTGTAACGTGACGTCACGTACCCCCGCTACAAGATTTTTATTTGCAGATTTAACGTGCGAAAGGGCTTCCGCTGTTATAGCTCGCGGTTCAGTACTGATTGATCGGTAGAACATGTACGACGTGTTCTAAGTGAAACTGTATATTTGTCGTACGTAATTTTCGAAAGATGCAAAAAATAAGGTAAAATTTATTTTTAAAAATGAATCCGTAAGAGTTGAAATAAAATCTCTTGGTAAGCCTACTTAATATTTGGAACTAAATTAAATATTCTTGTAGTGCCGTTTATAATAAAAAGAATTTTAACAATTATTTACATAAAATTACTTTTTGAAGTCGATGCCAGGTATGACATTGACCTACGATTAGGCTTAATGTTTACCATTTTCTATGACAACTGTAGTAGATTTAATTCGAATGTGTTTGGCATCGACTTCAAAAAGTAATTTCATATTAATAGAAATTGCGTCATTTAATTGTAAATATACTAAATCATTATTTTTTACTTTGCAGAGCATTTTATTTGATGCATTTTTTGTCTTTTTTTTTTGTTAAAAAAATGTATAATTACCGAAAACTATGAAAATGCACATCGATCATGCCGATGTAACATTGAGAGTTTGATCATTTTCTCATGGATCCCATCATCAGAATTTGACCAAATTGAAAGAGGACCACTACTAGTTACCCTCTTTTTGATAAAAATAGAATAATCGAAATCGGTCAGCATCGTAAAGAATGATCGCTGAACATAGCATATTTAAAAAAAATATATTCCGACAAATTGAGAACCGCGTCATTACGATAAATGCCATGTTTATTGTTTTATTCCGATGGAACCGCTATAACTTAAAAAAAAATTGGTAGTTTCTTATATAATGCCATAATGATATCCGATATCACCTACAAGCATTTTAACAAATATAGTCCACCTTAAAAGCCTGACTTCAAACGAGCCGCCTCTGTCTAGTATATTAAGTAGTAGGGATAAACATTCTTGCAAGTAGTAATACGCATTAGCAACAGCACACCGATTGTACTTTTTTGTTTCTCTATCTGTTGCTGATATGTGGTAAAGTGAAAATATAAAAAAAGTTTCCGTCTTTTGTCTTCGTGTTCTTCATTACACGTTTGCGATTGTACTATTCCATGACGTTCTCTTTGCAGTTCACACAGTAGAATTTTTCTTGAACTGTTCCTAATGAATTCTTCATGCGTAAGTGTCAACCATAGCAGTTCTTCGGAGACATGCGATCTTTTCTTCAAGTCGCGAACAATGGCTGCAGTCTGCAGGACATGGTCTTCTGGACAAGCCATCAGCGTTCCGATTACTTCATATTCTTGCAGTCACTCGATCCATCTTGCCACTTGTCCTTCCGGATTATGAAACTACAATAGCTATTTCAAGTCCGTTCTTCGTAAAAATTTGCTTTCATACAAGTATTTATAAAAGTGCTCTATAGAATGCTAACAGTTCTCTTCTAGTTACGCAATAATTCCTTTCTCGCCTGGACAAAACTTTGCTAAAATGCTTGGTCTTGGCCATGCACTTCTCAAACCTTGTCTGGGTCGACCTTTATCTGTAGATACGACGTGGTCAAGGTATTGCATTCAGCTTAAGATTTGCCCAACGTAGTCGTTGGAACACTTTCTTCAGGCTGTTCAGATGTTCTTCAAACGACCTTCCAACCACAATTAGATCGTTTAGATAAACCATGCACGTCTTCCAAGATAGTCCTCGCACGATGGTCTCCATCAAACGCTCGAACGTTGATCCATCTTCTTCTTTACTAGTACCTATACGCCTATGTACTATTTGAAAGTTCAATCACACCTTCTCTTTCCATATTCGTAATTATTTGTTTGGTTTCTTCTCGTTTTGATAAGGAAGTCGATGTGTATATTGTCGTATCGGCCGAGCGTCTCCGGTATTGATTTTGTGCTTTATCACGTCCGTTCTTTCTTTGGAACTACTCTCCAGTACAAACACATCTTGATACTATTGGATCAAGGCTTTAACATGAGCCAGCTGGTTTTGACTGAGGTTTTGGCACTTAGTGGTGAGAATGTTTAATAGACCTTTTTTTTCAATGCTATCGGATTCGAGTTGACATTTAGGATCCTTATTGGTACCGTGTTTCTTACTCGTACGAATGTTTTGCCGAGTGTTTTGCCAACTAATTTGATCACACGAATGTAGCCTTCCCGGAGATTTAAATCCAGAGGTGTCATCGCCACACTTGCAGTCCTTCCAGGCAGGAACGTTGCTGTTTGATGTCGTACTGTTACTGTTGATTTCTTCTCATTTTCCAATAACATGTTAGGACGAATGATGGTTTTCGTCGCTCCTCTGTCAACCAGTAACTGAACACTTTGTTTATTGATCTTGCCATTGAGATAAATGCTTTGCAATTGGTCTATAGACGATGTCATTTGAATAGTGATCTCCGGTACATGACAAGATGAGCTTAACTTTTTTTTGCACTCTTGCCTTCTTAGGCTTAGTACCCTGTCATTGTATGTGGTTTATTTTATTGCAGTTCAAAGTTGTCACTGCTCTTTCCCGAAGTATTTGTCCTGCTATTTCTTCGATTCATGGATGGATGGGTATTTCTGCAGCAAATGACCGTCTCGGTGCGATGCTTGTTTTGCTGTTTCAAACTCCAAAGCATGCATTAAAGCGTTATCGAACGTCTTAGGTCGAGCTAACCGCAAAGTCCGATGTGTTTCACTGTCTCGGAGGCCGTCTATCAAAGTTTGAACAACAAATTGCTCCAAGAAGGTATCTGGTGCTGTAGGATACGCAAGTTGTGTCAATCTGGCCATGTCAGCTTCGAAGTCTTTTTCGCAGCTTTCTGAACACGATTTTTTTAATTTGGGTTTGGTACACCTGTTGAAGATAAGCATCTGCATATCTCGTGAAATTAAGAGTCATAATTTAATTTAATTGAATTTAATTTTAATTTTCTTGGATGTGGTCAGGAACAGTATGCAAAATTCCAAGCGCTACTTCACGTAAGGTCACTATTTTAGGACTTCGCTCAAACTATTAGCTATAGTTGTGGTTTCCTACTGTTTGTGATGGGTTGACCATGGAACTTTGGAGGCAGAATCTTAAACTTGCGAATGGTTTCTCGTCAATTGTCCATAATGTAAGTCGCTTGTAACACTTCCTTTATCGTGACAATTCATTTGGTTTATTCATTCAGTCTTCTAATTTCTCCTCTATTGCTTCTATTTTGTTTTCTAGAACGCATTTTTTTCCTTTAAGTTTAACATATCTGTTTCAGTTTCCTCTTGAACAATTTTAATTTGGTTGTGTAAACTGGCTTTGATAGTTTTTATTTGATTTTAAATGTTCATTCGTATCTTCTTTTAAACTTCCAGAATTTTCCAACAGTTTTTCTTCTATTTTCCGGGTGTTTTCTAATAGTTTTTCTTCCATTTTCTGAGAATTGTCACTAATTTTTCTAATAAGGCTACCAAAATCCATTACATCAGGAACTTCAAACAAATATGAATTAACGTCTATTTCGTTTTTTTTTCAAAATTTTTGCGAAGCCGTTATAACACAGTTTTAGTACCACTTATTATAGTACGTCCTTCTAGCTCTCTTTTTAAAGTCGCGACTTTTAAGTCACAAAGTTTTTGTGTCGCCATTTTTCGTTCACTTATATTATTTTTATTTTTTGCACAAAATTTTAAGAATGACCGATTGTATATTATTAGATGCTTAAGTTATATGCACTAATAAAAATAAAGTTTCATGAACTGGAACAATTATAATTACAGTCTATAAACAAATAGACGCGAACACGTACTAATCACATCATTATTTATTTGCAACCCTACACTTGACACCAATTGTAACGATTTTTAAAACTAATTTATTTAGAGCTAAGTATTTACACCATTTAATTTAGAATTAATTTTTATAGACGTAACTAATGAAATCTAAAGATATTTAAGAAAAACGACTTATATATTACTATCACTCGAAAAATGATGCCCGCGGATAACTTTGCACTTTTGTTTATCTAAACTGGTATTTGTTTATGTTAACATGTTCACTTAACACGGCGTTGTATTAATTCCGACTGGTCAAGTGCGTTAGCACTATTTGTTTAAACCGATTCTTCACACTTCCGACTCGATTAGCCTTCTGACTGGATTCGGGCACCTTTTATATTTCACTTTATCTGCTTTGCGAACATTCCGCTAATTACCTTGAAACATCTTGAATGATCTCGAAGCTTCTATGATTTCAATACAAAGGTTTGCTGATTACCGACGTAGTGTGAAACGTTGCTTACATTATTCGCTCAAATAATCTGTTTTAATACCTTTACTGTAAGGAATCACCCGATCAATATAAAAACATTTATTAAATAATTATTATGATTATTGCGTACAAAAGTTTCAAAATATTACTTCTCTTGTGATATTGAAGATGACAAAGTACTATTTTTTTAATTTGAAAATGTGTTATTTTTCACTTACGGTCGATTATAGTTCTTTGTTTAAAGGAAACGATCACATACTAGCAGATTTTTGCTTTTTCTGAATTAAACAAATTGTTAGAATTAGACTTTAAATTGAATTGTGATTGACGCTAATGTATTAAATAAATAAACCTATAAATACAAAAGTTTAAACAAATTCAAACAAAAATAAACATTGTTGATAGTGAGATTGCATGTTGATGCACCACGTTAAGAGTTTTGACAAAAAAAATTATTTATTAACGATTATAAAATCCAAAAATTGAAAAATAAGAACACAATAAATTTGACACTACAAATTTGTAAATTTAGTTCATATATTTTTCGAGTCACTTGTTTGCTTAGGTGCGCCGTATTTGCGTGTATATAATATCGTTGTTTATTTTTATTACAGAATGGAATAACGTGACGGGGCACGATAGGGTGAAACGCCAACTGTCAGTATCATCAGATAGTAAACTGTTAGATGACGACATTAGAGAGGAAGCTCGTGTGATATTAAGACCTCGAAAACCTCCTAGACCTAAGTCAGAAGTTCTTCTAAACCAAGGGAGTGAACACCGACGAACGAAGCGATTTTCGGCGTTCGGGGTAGGTATTTTGTTTTCTCTAAAAGTGGAACAAGGGTGTAAAAGCATGAAATGACATGACCACGATATCGATATTAATATCGTTTTTCTGGAACAAAATGCGTTGTAATAGAAATGATTAATGATGTATATTGTTTCAGGGCGATTCACCGTTTGGTAAATCAGAAGCTTATATTAAATTAGAACAATTAGGTGAAGGGTCCTATGCTACTGTGTACAAAGGATATAGCAAGTAAGTAAATATCGTCGCAAAAATTTAAATCGATTTTTCCTGCTAAGCATTTTCCGGCCTCTGTATATTTTACTTCCTGTGTGTACCTACTTGTGTTTGCAATTAATTAATTAATTTTGCACAAATTTTAAATTTTTTGTGTTTTTTTCATCAGGCTTTAGATTACTCAGTGCTTTTAGAATTTTATTTACATAATGAATAATTACAGTAAGCATTGAATGCTTCTGGTTATGTACTTATTTTATTATCTATTACATTTAGAAGTACACTTATATGGTATGTTCGGGACATTTTTCTTGTACACGATTTTTTTCAATGAATTAAGTGTTCAATTGCCAACTTCCAAAATTACTGAAATGACTTAAGCAAAAGCAAATATTCATATTACTCGAAGTATTTATTTTTGATCAATGTTTATCGTCAGTTTCGCAGTAAACCATACACTGTTTGCTTTTTATTTGGCATAGGTCCTACTAATTTCAGGTTTATATTTTCAGTGTAGTATTTTTTCCTTAATGACATTTTCTGTTTTGCGCTATTTTGATAAAAACAATTTTTTGCTTTCCTATAAGGAAAGTATAGCGATCGCAAATTTTTTTTGCATATTTTACGTTTGTATTGACTTCTTACAATGCTATATTTTTTTTGAAATTTTTTTCCTCGATTTTATTAAGATATAACCGAAATATGGCAAATTGAGCTTATGTTGTCATATCGACTAACTCCTATATTTGTGCGCCTCGATATTGCTTTCCCCTCTAGTAAATCAGTAAAAATTATTATTTTTAACGTATCTTGCTTTTTTTTTCTTAAAAAAATCGTTGCAGAATTCGAACCTAGATTATATTTGTGAATTCATTTTAAATTATAAACAAAATATCTAATAAACTGTTAATGTTTTATTTGAATAAATTGTTAGGAAGAAAACTGTAATAGCTATTTTCGATACAATAGCGCTGTCAAACTAGTTTTCGTGTTCAAGGCCGCAGTTTGCAACCGAAGCGGAGCTGAGGGCTGCGAAAGAGACCGAGAACCCGAAAACTTAAGAGCACCCGTGTATCGAACATTTTACGTATTCATTGATATATATTTTAGCAAAACGTATATTAATTTAAATTTTGAGGTTAAGTTTGACAGATGTCAACTTAGATACATAACGTGTAAAACTTATATATTTAGTTATATTCCATTCTCCACGTTATGTATCTGAGGCAACGAATACGTAAAAACAATTTAAATAATTTACATACGTACAAAATTATATAAGAAAAACTTTTAAAAATGGCGGATACATTCACTTCCGGTTTCTTTATCAGACCCATTTGATAGAACCGAGAGAATATGAAAAGCCAGCTCCATACCAAATTTCAAGTTACTAATACTTTTGGTTCGAGAGTTATCGTGGGTACATCGTCACACACTCACAGATACCCAACATTTTTTTGTCAAAAATATTTTTTTCTGATTCAGGAGACGTTGAAACATAAAATTATGCAAAAAAAAAATTTAAAGAAAAATCTCGATTGCTATGCCTTCCTTATTAGGAATTAGGATTAGCTATATGTCTATATGTTCTTTTACTCTAACGTTGATTGTTTTGTCTGTCCTAGATAGCTTGATCCACAGAAACGGGGAATTTCGTGAACGTCGACATGTTTTCAGTCACCTTATTTATGTTTTGCAGATCTAAATCAATTGTCGTGAAGACGGTGTTCCTATTACGTTACTTTAGAATATTGCTTATTTTATGTGCAGAATTTCTAATGCGCTTTGGTTTTGTTTGACGAGATAACCATTGTGATCTAGGGCTCCAGCAATGTTTTTTTTTTCAAACGCTCGTATACCTCTTTTTTTAAAGTGACAAAAAACGGTCCTTCTGTCATGGATGGTGGTGCGATATACATATATGGCATTTAAATAGCTGTTTGTGTGTATACGGATTGCTCTAATTTTTTTTTTATATGAAAACCGTAAAAACTCACTTCATTAAATGTTTTTTGCAAAGGAACAGTCGTATTCGTGTTTCAAAAACATTGGTTACAAAAATTTCTAGAACTGGTACTACGACAGAAAAGGTGGTGATTTTCAACAAGAGCGGTTGGTATGGTTGAAATAACCTTACAAATCCATGACGACACTGAGTATCCTTCATCTGATCACATCTCAGTGTGTCGTTTCAGACTCTTAAAACAAGCCTTTTCAATTATTAGAAAAAACGTAGGTTTTGACATCTTGTTAACGTCTGATCATTTATGGGATTTTTATGCAGTTACAATGAAGTAAGAACGGTAAGTGCTTTAACCTGGAGTAGGCTGCGATCAATTACCAGTAATTTAATCTCACAAACAAAGTAAAGGTAGCTCAGAGCTACGAGGAGTGGGTCGTAGATGTGTAACTTAATAAGATTCAGCTTGATCATCGATGTGCTGACTAGAACATAATTAAAAGAGCGTCAAGACGGGAGAAAATATACACTACAGATGCCCGTTTACACCCGACAACGCTTAAGGTAGATAAATCGACTAAGACAAGTCTAACAACGAATATATTTATTGCAACGATAGCATAAGAGAATAAAAATAAATAGAATAAGCACTATAACATTTAAGGGAGCCCAGTACAACTAATGATACAGGACCCTTAAACTAGGCAGCACCTTGTACACATAAGCAACAAATGGCTTAAAGTTACATTCAATAGATTAACGTTGGTGAATACAACGAAAAAACTATCAATTATCACGAGTTTATGGTTATTGCACAATATTGAAACAAAGCCCACCGTTTAAAAATTGTTACATACAAAAAAGTTGCGTTGATAACAAGCGTAATAAGTACGGCGAATCGTGCGTGCATACGACCGACCTCTAAGCAAATAATGAAATATCAGAAATAGCCCAGTAACCTAATACATTTTACCTTACATGAAATGGGGTAGTAGGTTTTTTTAAATTGTATGTGATAGTACCGAGATGCTAAATCCAATTTTTCGACCCCGGCAATTTTCCGGATCACCGCCAAAAGCGTAAAAATTTTCATAATTTTGCTCTTTCTTACGTTTGGCGAATTTTGACTCTGTAGCAGCACTTTTTCATAAAGAACAACTATAATCGTTTTAAAAGTCCATTAAATTCACTACAAACTAAGATTACATAGTTATTATAGGCCTAATAGTTTCCTAGATATGGCTCCGCTAAAAAATGTTAGTAATGCCAAATTTTGACTTTTTGAATTTGGTCAAATTCGACTCTGAAGGAGCACTTTTTTATGAACAATTAGAATTATTTTAAAAGTATTTTAAAGTTTTCTCAATTTAAGACCAAATTGGTTAAAATAGGCTTAAGAATGTCCGAGATATGGCTCTTCAAACTTCGTCAAATCTTTCATTTTCAAGTTTTAATCATAATCGGGTCAAATCTTAAAAATAAGAATAAAATAAAATTTACTTCAAGAAAATATGAAAAGGTAACAGGGAAAACACGTTTCAACTTTGTTAAAACCTTTTGGAAGGCCTATGTTTAAGATACTCTTCAGCTTCCGTGTCCATGTTCTCTTGTATTTTTTCAGCCCAATCAATTTTGTTATCTGGAGCGCTCTTAGCATGTACAAGCAGGTCATCTAACTCTTTGGCCAAATACAATAGAGCACTTCAAGTTTGCTTTTATGCAGCTACCTGCATTGTCACACATCTTCCAGTTGCAGGAGATTATCTGCACGAGATGTGAAGGAGCCGCATCCCTTGACATTATCCATGGCGAGAGGCCGTATGCTGTTAGAACCCACCATAATTCAAGCGGATCGATATCCATACCAAGCCACCTCTGCACTTGGTGGTAGGTTTTAAGTGAGTGGAACCCGGCAGCGTCTTGGGTGGGAGGCAGTCTGGCAAGGTTAAAATTTGTCTTGATTGCAGCCTTTGCAAGAGCTGATCATTAAAACTTTGAATTGAGTTACTTCCACTATATAGCGCAATAAGAATTTGCTCTCCTGCATCTACGTCGTCAGGTGTGATTTGCTAGTTGGAAAAAACTGATATTCTTTTGAATTATTGCGAACAGCTTGCTCTTTTCTTAACCAAAAAAGCATGAAGTAGAATTCCATTGAATCACTGAAGGCATGGGTGAAGAGAACGAGATGACGGTAAGAAGAAATTGAGGTGGTTGAGTACAGGATATCTGACCTGTGAAACAGTGCGAGGGTGCTAATGGTCACCTGTTTCTTGCCAACAGTCACAGTATTAACCACAGAAGGAAGAGATACAACTTTATTCTTCTTTTTGAATTTGCAATTTTAGTATTTTTTTCCTACAACTCTCAACATCACTTCCTTGTGACAGTTGGTCTTTTCCGCTTCAACAATTCCACTGCTTAAGGACATGATAACATCCTTATTAGGGAATGGAGGACGATGAAGTAACCAGCCATACAGCTTTTCTGTATCCGCTTCATCTCGAGTGATTCGTGGGGGTCTCATTTCTACATGCTGCTCAGTTCTATGTGCTTTAACATTGCAGACATTTTCAATCTAAACACATATATTCTGCAGATATATTATTCTTAATGTATCGCGTAAGCACGGTGTTAGTTATACCACGAACTTGAGTCAGACCTCCGTAGCTTTTCATTGAGCACATCAGTACCTGGCTCTGTAGTCATGTGTGTCCAAACACCCGACCAGAACTTTTCATAACGCTTAACGGAGAAGAACCCGTTGATGGTAAATAGCCGGTACTCACGGCAATCTATCGTATTTCTTAATTCCAAGAAATTCTGCAAAAGAAATGGCCTGTAGCATGAAAAACGGCAGCATTCTTTGTATGGCGTTTAGATGCAAATCCCAGTCTGCCATTCGCTCTGCTTGGTTGAATTAACACTACCTAAATTTAAACATTATTAAATTATTTGAGAAATATTATTAATGGTTTGAGGCTAATATAACTTAAAACTTGAAAATTACTATTGATGGAAGATTTGACAAATTTTGTAGAACCACATCTCAGACATTCTTATGTCTATTGTAACCAATTTTGTCTTTAATTGTAGAAAATTTAATGTTGTTTTAAAACAAAATAGTTATTCTTTATTAAAAAGTACTTCTTCAGAGTCAAATTTGACCAAAAAAAGTGCAAAATTTCGGCGTTTTTTACGCTTTTTGGCGGTGTTCTGGAAGGTCGCCAAGGTCGATAAATTGGATTTGGAATATCGGTACTATCACATACATTATTAAAAAAAAAACCTACTACCCCAATTCATGTAAGATAGATCCCGCTTTTGATGACAAGGTTACTGTGCTAAAATAGGGTACTTACTCAGCGTTACTAATATGCGATTAGCTAATGGCATATCTACCCAAATTCATTAAGATTTCTGCTCATACATATACACACAAGATACCAAAAATAAGATGCTAAAAGTTTTATACGATAATTAAAACCAAAGTGTGCTAAGCTTTCCAGATTCATTTAACCCATTTTGGACCCGACCCGACCCGATTTTTTAAATTAACTTTAAATTAATAATTATTTAGGTTGTATTTTACACTTGGTGCACATAAACTGTAGTGCTTTTGCATACCCTACTACGCCCTCTACTTGTGTTTTAACTTTATTTTCTGCTAAAGAGACTTCTTATAAGCGCAGATCTAAAGTCTAGTGGGCTAATCGTTTTTCATTATATACTAAGACTTTGCAATTTCCAGGCATTTACCACGGCAGAATCCATCATATTTATAAATAATGCTCACAACCACTTTTTTCCGCCGATATTAATACAATAGTTTGCAACTGCATTGTCGTGTAAGTCAACGCCACCCATATACTTATTATAATTGGCAGTCATGGGTGGTTGTGGAATACATACGTCTTTTGTTTGAGTTTGATTATACCGTTTTACTGACACATTCACCTTCATGTGATCAATTATTGTCAGCGCCACTAATTCACCACGACAACTGACGAATTCTGACAGGAATATTATACCTACGTATGCGCACTATCATCGATTGTACCAATGTTGCGTTTTTGTAACGTGTTGTTTCATTGGCGTTTGAATTTTTTGGATTGAAAAAACGATCAATCATTCGATCAATCATTGTACTTAAATATCACCGCGTAAAGAAGGAAAAACTTACCCACCAGAACTTCTTGATATCGAGTAGTAACAGTTACTATTTCTTATGCAATTATAGTTGTTAAAATGCGTAGATAAGCTTACGTACCACGATTGTGGGCCTAATTCTGGCTTGAGTGTACTCAAATTGATACAAAGTAACTCGACGGTTAATTGGTAGTGTACGCACAACAGCTGAATTACATAAATGCTTTAAAAGTTACGACTGAAGTAAAGTTTTAGAGTGATCTACGATTTAAAATGTTGAAAGTTATGAATTAGAAAAAGTAATTAATATAATAAACACAAGTAACACACGCTAAAAACTATCTTTTTTTAATATTAGGCGTTGGCTTGCGGCACCAGGCTCAAGTGGCCCAGCCTTCGGTCAGTTATGGTAGGTGGTATCACCTTGCGGTTTTCTTCTCCTTATCATAACCTCGGTTCGTTTGATGGAAATTATTGTGGCTTCATCATGTATGTGGATAAGTTCAAATCGCGTTTTGATGACTGCTGTTTGAGTGCAAGCCTGATGTCAGGCTAGTTGTGTTCCACAATCCACGTTTTCCATAGCTCGTCTTTTTTCTTTATAGTTTGTGAGGAAGCTGTTTATTTCAATCCATGTCGATGCGCTACTTAGCACCGACTTAACAATGTTGTCCTTGTTAAGATTGTGTTTATGCATTAAATTCCTTTCTTTATGCCATTCAAAAACTGTGTGGTTGGCATCATCGTTAGATTCTTCACACAGAAAGCACGATGGGTCTTCCTTTTTTTTAATACCATTTAGCTAATTCGCGAAACAATCCGTGCTTTCGAGTTACCCATGCATGGATGTTTGGGATTACGGTGTGGGTCCAAACTGCTTCAGGATACGATTCCCATGACAATTTAGTAAGAACTCCGCCTTATTGACCGACCTTGGAACCCCTCGTCTTGCGTTGCTCCTCTCCTCCGCCAGTAAATCTACGGGAACGCAGACTGCTAGGACTCTAGCAGCTTTCAGAGACACCGTTCTATAAGCGGCGGTAATCCTGAGGGCTACTTTACGCTGGGGTTTTTTCTGTTATAGTCCTGTAGCTCCCGATCTTTAGAGCAGAATGTTATACAGTGGCTGCTAGAGGAAGGTTGACATAACAGTCAACATTATTAACCTCCTTTTGTCCGCACGAGGTCCTTTTACATTTGGCATTAGTTTGGCCAAGGCCACCGCTCTACTGTCTGCTTTGATAGCAGCTTGCTTGACATGCGGTCCAAAGTTCAGGTTTTTGTCTAGCGTCACTCCCAGGTATTTCATGGTATCTCTTGTTGGAACTTCGATTCCTTTATGTGTGAAACTAATTGGCTCCAGAATTCGAATGCCTGTGAAAGCGATCGCCTCGGTTTTGTCAGCCGCAACCGTGAGATTATTGCTCTCGGCCCAATAGTCCACCAATTCAAGACTATGGTTAATGGCTAATTTTAAGGATTGTGTGTTGAATCCCTGCCCGAAGACCGCCAAATCATCAGCAAAGGCCGTGGAGTTCAATTTGTCTGGGGAGGTTAAGGTTTAACAGATCATTATAGAATATGTTCCATAGTGTGGGGCTCGTCTAAGTAAATTATTGACCTCTCTGACAAATAGTCTGCAATAATCTTAACTAGGTGTGGCTTGATGTTTATTATTTTCATTGACTTGATTAGGGGTTCCCAGGGGACAGTGGTGAAGGCGTTTTTGAAATCTATCGATACCAATGCCCCTATTTGTCTGGTTCTCCGGGTGCTTTACTTTGCTGCCGAAGCCATGTGTCGTATGCGGTTTAGTGCATTCACAGTGGATCTATTTTGTCTTAAACCGAATTGGTGTGTCAAAAGATCGCCCTGTCTCTCGATATTTTCTGTTATTCTTTTTAACAAAAGCCTTTCCCAGAGCTTTCCTATATTGTTTATAAGGCATATTGGCCTGTAACGATTTTGTTTTTTGTGGATCAGTACCACATATGCCGTCTTCCATGTTTTTCGAAAGGTGCTTTTGTAAAATTCTTCGATCATTAGTTTTAAGATTGTTTCATTGTAAACTGTGGCTGCAATCTTGATGACCTCGTTAGGGATGCCATCCGGTCCGGGAGCTTTTTTGGTCCCCATTTCGGAAAGCGCTTCTTGTAGTTCCACAAAGTTGAAAGAGAAAGAAGGAGTTGTTTCTTCAAAATGCCATGTAATTTGGGAAGCAAATTCTCAACAATTTCTTTTGCTTCGGTAACCGATGGTGCAGGCTGATTTTTTTCTAGCTTAAATTTTTTGGAAACGAGTTTAAAAGCTGTGTCCCACGGGTTGTTGTCCAGTTTTTTGCAAATATTCTCCCACGCTTTATTTTTGACTTTTTTATAGCATCTTTATAATTGGTCCTGGTTTGTCTTAGTGTTTCGAGGGCAGTAAGTGACACACTTACCTTCCTACTCCGCCTTTCTGTGATTATCGATACAGATTTTTCTAAGGCGCTCTAATTCTTTGGACCACCAGTAGAGTGCACTATGTTTTATTTCTGTTCTTGTTTTGGGCATACTTTCATTGCAAGCGTGGGTTACAGAGTTAAGCATAGACTTTAAATTTTTGGGGACCTCTTACGAGAACCTGGCTTCCATTGCATTTAAGCATTTATGTGGATCGAACTTGTTAATGTTCCAGCGTGGTATGTGTTGTTTTGAGCAGTTAATTGCTAGTTTAGGCTTAACTTGTATTTCATACTAAATATATAGCGACGATTACTCAGGCTATCTTCCTCGCTAACTTTCCAGGAGATAACCCTCGGAGCGACCTCCGCCGAGCATAATGTGATATCTATAAGTAACTTTTTATTGCCATAGTCGAACGTTGGGGTATTTCCGGAGTTGAGGATTACTAGATCGTCGGCTGCGATTCATTCCAAAAAAATATCGCCTCTGGAGTTGTTCTTAGCCGATTCCCATTCCGTGGATTTGGCGTTGAAATCGCCACCAAAAACCGCAGGTCTCTTATTTTCGGCTCGTTCTTCTTTAATTTCTTCTATAAGTGATTTAAGGTCGTGGACGCCTGACTTTGGTGAAACGTAACAGATAAAAAAAGAGATTTGGAGTTGAAGCATAGTAAAGGCGTCTTTGGCTATAGTTTTGGCCCCTGACTCTGTTGGGTTCCTAACGTAGATAGCTGTGTGCAGCTTTTTGTGGATGATTAATTTTGTTTTTAATTGCTCATTTAATGTTGGGTTCGGGTATCATTACCGCGTCTGACTGAAGTTTTTCTGCTAGAACAGGTACCAGTGCCTGCGCTTCTCTTCTTCTATCTATCTTTATTTGCAAGATCTTAATTCTCTTCATGGGGCGAGGATTAATTTGTTTGATTGCATTGCGTGTGTTGTTCTCTATGATTGTTGTTGATTGATGACAATGCTCTGGTGGCTGTTATATATTCTTTAAACTTCGGAAAAGCCATCGTTCTTGGTGCGTGATCGTGATTATCGCATACTACGCAGTGTTTATCTTCAGTAAAATTTGCTTTTATATGGCCTTCCTTGACGCAATTCAAGCATAGTTTCCTTCTATCCTCACCTTTGCAATTTGTAGAAAGTGCCCAGTCTCCCAGCATCGACTGCACTTTCCACTCGTTTCCACTCGTTCTAATACTTTGTATGAGTTCAGACCTACCTTCAAAAACTTAGCCTTTAGCAGCTGGTCAGTCGTTTCCGCTGGAACATTGACAGTGATGAACTTAGTATCCTATCTCGCTGCTCTGAGCTTTCCCAGTCTGCTTTTACTAATAATCTCCTCGCTTATAAGGTCGACTAGGGTCTCTCTGACTTCGTCCACCGTCGTAACCTCGTCGAGATTATGTATATGGAGAGAACCACTTAGTTCCTTCAAAGTACATATGGACCTTGAAATCTCGGCGTTGACCTTGGAGCGAATGTTTTCAAGAACCTTGTCGGAGGCAATAAGTAGGTGGCGGTTTCTTTCCGCTTTCAAAGTAGTGTTGACTGTTGAAACTCTGACAGCCGTCTTGACTCCTGTAAGTAAGTCCGCATATGATCTCCCGTCATTTTTGATTATAAGCGTTTTTATCCTGCCAGATGAGCTCGCTAGGTGCGTGCCTGGATCTCCAGTCTGGGCCTGTGATTTAGCGTGCAAAATAAACAGCGTTCACCAACCACTTCCAGGTTCAGCTGTTTTAATCCCGCAGCCTGTGCCCTATCCTTCACCTTAGATAACGCATGGAGAACTGAGTCAGTCTCTTGCTTAATGCCGGAGTCATCCTCGATTGTGTCGACGTTTTTTTGTGGTAAAAATGTTTCCAGCCGTCAAAGTACGACCTTTTAAGATGCTTGTAACTTTTTGGGTATAGCATAGTATTGTCTGGGGTTGTAATCTCAGATGTGGTCATATGTCTTCGAATGACACTGAATGTTTTAATGCCTCTTCTATTCTAATTTTATTCGTACTCATCCGAGATCTTTTGTTTACAACGTCCGCAGAAGTGTAGGGATTTTCGATAGTTTTCTTCTTGATCAATGTTCGCATTTCTGACGTGACAAGCTGGCAGGATAAGCTACGCATTCTATAAACATTATCTAAAATCTCCCTTTTGGTGTTCGAAGATTCCTTAGTGAGATTAAGGAGTGTCCTGGATTCTTTATCTATTTGATTCAGTTATCAATTTTTCTTGCATTCATTCAGGTGCTTTTTATTTATCGAGCATTTAAACGTTTTCTTTTAGCAGCTGAACTGCCGCTCAAGTCATCCCAGGCAAGGGCTACAAAGCCTACATTAGGCGAACCAATATTAACCAGGCCACCACTAATAGGGGTGGATTTAGGAATTTGTATGTTCTTCAGGAGGGTAGAGGTTGATGTTATACATTAGATGAACCCAAAATAAAAGAGCCCTTAGCTCGAGAAAACCAAAACTAAAAGCATGTACTTCGTAACTGGATTCCAAATTTGCTGAAAGCTGAATAAAATCAAATTACAAGTGACACATGAGCAAGTGGTTTCCCAATACGATACTTGATATTGTTCGTTTGCTTCAGGTTCAAGTCCGTAATTGTCATATAGAAATTTCTCAACAAAGAACGTCTGGAGGTTAATGAATGGTTATCTCCATAATCTCTAATTTATAACAGGTTGAGAGAAAGCGCCGTTCCAACAGACTCGTTAAAGGAAATTGTATAGTATTGAAGCAACATGGCGGCCGTTATCTTAACAAATTATTACCTGTAAACCGCCTTACATCGAAACTGTCAATGTCAGACCTTATCGGCGTCAGTGCCGTCGAGAAACCAGTGCCGCCGTGAATTTTTTAGGAATTATTGTTCATAACATATACGTAAATAACGACATGTAAAAAAGAATTATTCTTGTAGTTCATGCTCAGAAAACTTGCTTTGTGACTTTTAATCAACTGTACATAAAAGCTTGAGGCATTGTTGAGAGTGGCAAAATCCTGAATTCAGCAGTGTGGTGGTTTTGATATATCCAGGGCTCAACTGTATGTGAACTGTTTGAATCGATTATTCCTAAAATTACTTTTTTTTAATTTTAGTCTTATGTCATTTTTGGGAATTTTTTTTCTGGTTCTATAGGCGTTTTTAATCTCAAATTAAATCTTAATAAACATACTACAAATATATTACCACGTCATAAATAATATTTTTTGAGTAATTCAGATTTTTTTTTCAGTTTAAAAAACCAAGTAGTAGCACTGAAAGAGATTAGACTGCAAGAGGAGGAAGGCGCTCCATTTACGGCAATTAGAGAAGCTTCTCTCCTAAAAGAACTGAAACACGCCAATATAGTCACTCTACACGATATAGTACATACACGTGAAACACTTACTTTTGTATTTGAATACGTGGTAAGACTTTTTGATTTTTAATTTAAGGGTTGCTGCATTAATACCTTTTCCAGCATACGGATTTATCGCAGTACCTCGAAAGACATAGTGGCGGTTTGGAGCCGCGTAACGTTAGGCTGTTCCTTTTTCAATTATTAAGAGGTCTTTTTTATTGTCATAAAAGAAGAGTTCTACACAGGGACGTCAAACCTCAAAATTTGCTTATTAGCGAAATAGGAGAATTAAAATTAGCCGATTTTGGGCTTGCTCGAGCCAAATCTGTTCCTAGCCACACGTATTCGCACGAAGTGGTCACGTTATGGTATCGGCCTCCCGACGTTCTTTTAGGAAGCACCGAATATTCCACGTCTTTAGATATGTGGGGCGTGGGATGTATATTTGTTGAAATGATCACCGGAATGGCAATCTTTCCCGGAGTCAGAGATACTTACGACCAACTCGATAAAATTTTTAAAGTATGTTATTGTACAATTGTTAATTGATTTTACATTGTTGCGATTGTAGGTATTAGGCACTCCTGGAGAAGACGAATGGCCCGGAGTGACGACACTACCAGGATATAAACCTCATAAGTTAGGATCATATCGGCCCAGAAAATTAGGACTTTACTGGCCGAGGTTACACGACGTAGTACAAGGAGAAGCGATGGCTACCGCACTTTTACAATTAGATCCTGCACATAGGTTAGGGGCGGATGAAGCTATGTGTCATTCGTATTTCAACGGATTACCAAAAAAACTTTTAGAACTGCCAGATGGTAAAATAAATTAACACGATTATTTACAAATTTACAAATTGTGTTTCCAGATGTTTCAATTTTTAGTGTGGAAGGTGTACATTTATATCCCGAACACTACTCGGGAATCAAATGAAATAAGTGGGTAACTCGTAAGCCTTTTGAGCAATGACCATCTGCAGGACTGCTTCGCGCTGCCTTCCTTTATTTTCACACTGTGGCTCACTTCCTTTAATATTATCATTATTCAATTTATAAATACAATTTCTTAATATTAAGGACAGCTCTACCTATTATTATTTATACAAAATATTTTTTAGTTTATACTTATTGTTAGTTAAATAAATAATTTTATTTAATCATTGTTTCGGGTAGTGGAGCGTGCCTTTATTTAACTTGTTAAATAAATTAACGATAAATCGGTGAACGACAGTGTGATTACAATTTACTAATACATCCATTCCTTCCATGGTGCTCAATTATTATAAAGAAAACGACTCTGGTTTAGTGGGCTGTAATACTACTATGTAGTAGACTGATTTGCTAACTGGGGTCACGAATTATTGCCTCGAGGGCACAGAAATTTTCGAAGCTTTGACTTTTTTGATCGAAGCGCATATTTTTTGTTAATTGCATAAGCTGACAGAAACACGCATTTGCGCGATACTTAAAAACCATGACAGATTTTTCAATCCGACTAATTCTTATCGGCCTAAATTACATATTCTTTTGAATCGTGGACGTAAATTCGTGTTTCTAAGCGCTTATTAACTTTTATTGCATGACAAGTGATTGGGTACGAGTGATTGGGTGCAAATTAGGGCACTTTAGATTGATTAAAGGATATTAATTAAATTTACATCCTTTTTTGATATTTGTGCGATGGACGAATTTATAATTTTATAGTTACCAAATTTAGTTTTAATTTTTGAAAGTGAAACGTTTTAATTTTTTGGGGCAAAAGCGAAGCACAATCAAAAATGGGTGTATAAACAATAGTTTAAAATAGTCTACGAGCATTTAGGTTTAACTATAACTGGTGCCAAAGGGCAAATGCTTAGCTAGGTAGTAATTATTTAAGATTTTTTTTCTTTTTTTTTATATTTCGATGGGTTAATTATGATCTTTTTGTGATTTGCAAATGAAAATGTAGAAACAAAATCAAATTAGGCCTAATTAGTGCGTACATTAACTACTGTTTTACATTTTTTAGTGAGCTGTGAGCCTGTAGAACACCATATTGATTATTAGTCAGTATAATCGGTAGTTTTTAATAGTCCATTGTTGGTTCGTGGCACTAAGGCACATGGCAATGCACCCCTCCTCAAGAACGTCCAGTGATGTGACATCTTTTTTTTGAGTCACATTATAGCTCTAGTTGATATCTGTTAACACGCTCAGCTATGTAGCACCTCGTATAAAGCAAATTATGTTTTAGTACAATTTTGTTAAAACAAAATGGTGCATTGAACATCGGGCAATGCACGAATTCTCCTTTGTGATAGAATTGATTTGTTGTTTTACATCGGTACACTAAGCGTATTATTAAAATTTACTAATACCATGGAACCATGGTGTACGTAATCATTGTACCATGTTGCATTGTATATACTTATAGTTGTTTATATTAAGATGATTATACAAAATATCGAAAAATATACTGAATAAATGTCTTTGTATAACGTCCTTTTTTTGCCATTTTCTATTTTAGTGTACCTATTGTGAATAACTTTTTTTCGAATTAATTTAGATAGGTTGATTTTGGTTCTTAGATATGTAAGAGGATCAATTCTTTAATGTGATATAGCAAAGGAATTAGTAATTGTTACACAGTTTTATTTCAATGTGTTTTTCGACTAATGTAAAGAATACTTATGTGTATTTGTAAAATATAAGATCAAGGACAAGATTTTAAAGAAGAAACAAGTTGCCGATAATCTACAATAAAGCTAAGTTATATTTTAAACTTCTTCTATGCAAAGAAAATTTTTTAACGTTGAATTTTGTAAGTATCTAACAATAAAAATTGACTCAAATTATTAAAAAAATTGCCAAACTAAACATTTCATTTTTCCGAAAAGAATTTTATGTAAAAAATTATTTTTATAAGTGAAAATAGTAATTTATGTAACAAGCGTCGAAAGTAAATACTGAGTGAAAGAATGATAAGTTTTTTCCAAAAAATTTTAGGACTAGGGTACACCAGCAACAACTGCAGCTTTGAAAAAAATCAAAACCAGGGATCAGTGCCAAAACTCTATCTTCCTTGAACACATGTTGTTTTTTTATTGACGTCATT
The DNA here is from genome assembly GCA_035610365.1 of Aquatica leii. Lineage (NCBI taxonomy): Eukaryota > Metazoa > Arthropoda > Insecta > Coleoptera > Lampyridae > Aquatica > Aquatica leii. The sequence continues at coordinate 20,148,723 of CM069435.1, forward strand.
GAATCAGTTTTTTGTAAAAATTTGAGACCTCGAATATAAAAGTAACTGAGGCATAACATGAATTTGAGGAAGCTGTTTATTTTAAGTTAAAATATGCTATGTTCAAAAAAGAAAAGTTTTTGAGGCCGGTGCAATTTGGAGGCCACAGGCATACGCCTGTGCGATAATCCGCCACTGTATACATCGACTACTTATACTCCATAGCAAACATTAAATCATATCTTGGTCAATGTTGTTCTAATTTATATAATATAGAAACTGATTGTTGCACTTGACTACGTATACTTGAAACCCATTAGAACAAATAATTTATATATTAAATCGTCACCAATCAGTTGAAACAGTAACAGACAAACGATAGTTTTTTTTACAGCTGTGTAAAAGAATTTTTTTGGCATCATAAATGCCACTTATATGCATGCTAAGCAAAATACCGACATGAAGTATTTGAAATAGGTACAAAATATAATATTTGTAGTTGAAATGCATGTAGTTGAAATACTACCCAACCCTGCTTAGCGTTGTAAGTAGAGTTGGCTTGCCACATCGACAACAAGAGTTCAAATCCCTATAACGTCAGGAATTTTTTGTGTAAGTATATACAATATACAAAGGCAGTTCTAATTGGCTATGTAATACATACTACGTACAATGCAAGTACACTCTTTTTGCAAAAAATCGAGACAAAGTTTTTGTGACGAACATAAATTTTAATAGCGTAAACGGGATTTGATCGTGGGAACTGAATGGTTTTCTGTAGGTGGTTTTGCCCAACGCAGCAAGTATTAACACCTGAAACCAAATACATTAAAACAAAAACATGAATAGTATAGTAGGGCCGGTTCTAGATCAGCCGGGTAAGATCGGTAAGAGATCGTTTCGTTTCGGGTATGCTTGAGTTGCATTCGAATTTGGTAAGTCGGGATAGGTCGTATTGGTGGTCGAGGAATCGTAAAATATCGTAGAGTCGTTTCATTTCGGATATATTCGGGTATAGGTCAGTCGGAGAAGTTCGTTTTTTATAAATTTAAGAAAGAAATTAAGATGGAATCATTTTTTGCAAACTTATACGAAACTTCTCATTTGGTTCTTTATGTGAGTGCAAGAAGTCTATTAATAAATGAGCAGTATGAAATTCAGTGTTTTAGTAAAATCGAGGGTAAATTTAGGGAGCAAGTGATTGTAGAATGCCAAGATTTCCAAATACCTCTACCACAAACATTTATTAACAAGTTTTCGATTGAAGACAAAGCAAACATTGAATTTATTCAAAAATAAAATAGAGTTAATAATATATATGACATCTGTTCAGTTAAATATGTATCCGGATGTTTAATTTTTTGCAATTTCATTTCATAAAAACCTAAAATATCATCCCCTTTGTGATGTAACCCACTCGCGTTTGAAATTAAAAACCTGCGAACAAACAAAAGCAGCGACATCTCGCTGTGGCTGTGATCGTGTAGTTACCCCCCCCCCTTCCTACGTTGTATTAAGTTCGTTTATACACTGCTTACTCTCGATATGCGGGAAGGCTGTAGTAGGTTAAATAAAACACACAATAAAAAAAATGAATCGTAATTTTATTCGAATTTAACTCTTTAAATTCTAACCGAGACCTTGCCTGTTCGGTGGGACTCGTCGTAGGAGAGGAGGAACACAGCTAAGAAACCCATCCGGCCCTTCAACTGAATTAAAATGCAAGATCATTACATAATTTAGGTTGATAAAACAATCGGCTTGTAATCAAAACTATTAACACACGTCGTAAAGCAAGGACATTTCAAATTACAGTAAATTAGACAAATAAATAGACCGGATAACAGATTTAAATACCAACACATATAAACACGTGCACAAACATCATCACTTTAAACTGAAGACGTGTTATATAATCGGCGCCCCCGCCAATGGGTACTGGGGTCCTGGTTACGAATCAACCCAGTTAAAGTTGAAAGTTTGGAACTACAAGTTAGGCCAAAAACATATAGGTAAAATCAGTAATGCACATAATAAAAGTAATACATAAACAAGTAAACGAAAATGTAGGGCCCCATAACATGGAAGCAACCTACCGCGACTAGAAAACACAAATGTGAAAGGTCCCATAGCATAGAAGCAACTTGCGCCATTACACATAACAAAATACAGGGTCCCATAGCATGGAAGCAACCTGCGGCCGTTCGTTGTTGCCCAGCCACGGTAGAAAATATTAGATTTACATTCTACAAGGCAATACACACAATGGTCTTTATATCTGTTATGAAACCTCTTATAATCACCATCAATAGGTAACTGTTACGACTAAAAAGTATGTCCAAACTTTTGATCGACTTTTGTATCATCAAATTCTAAACGTACGGAAAACAAATCAAATAAATTATTATTCATAATTTACAATTGAAGCCGAAGATGAGCATAAATAACTTGAATAGAAAATGATCAAATAGATTAACACAGCTTTGATTCTAAAACACGTCAAATATAAACAAATAACAAAAACAAGGTGGTAATAAAGTTTAAGTAGCTTCTTTTTACAAACGAAGAAAATCATCTACATAAAACTGCTTTCAATTTTAATAATCTTTAAATTTAAGTATAAATAAAGAGTTAATTATTTCGGTTACATTTCTAGTCGTAATTGTTTTATACAAAATTACGCATGCTAAATAAAGTTATTAAAATGGCAAGACCGGGAAAACGCTACAAACGAAGGTTGCATTTTAAGCGTCCTTTTAGACTCCCCGCCCCTTTATTTTCATAATGTTTAAACGTAAGAATAAACGGTTAATTATTACAGTCAAATTTATGACGCTTAATGTTGTGTCTAAACTTAAAAATGAACGCAATCACAAATACAAGAAGATGCTACGAATTTAAATTAGATTTCAAGCGATCTTTTACGAGATGTCGATTTAGTAATTTTAAGTTTTAATTAATAGTTAGTAAAAAAAACTCGTTTAATAAATCTAAGTCATATACATAAAACGATTAAATTGATAAAATGCAAATGGACGCCAATGCGTTTGTTTCACAAACAAAGAAAACGTAACGTTTTATGACGCTGACCTTTCTTTCGTAAAATTCTTTCAGTTAAATATGTATCCGGATGTTTAACTTTTTGCAATTTCATTTCATAAAAACCTAAAATATCATCCCCTTTTATGTCTTTTAGCAAATAGGTAGTTGAGTTAGTTAGTTTAACTTTCCTAATTATAAAAATTTCGTTAGACGAATTAGGAGTATAGCCTTTTTCAAATGCATTCCTGTGTTTGCTAATTCTTACATAATCTCCCAACGAAAATGTGTTATTTTTGTTTGCTATTTAAGACAGAGACTCTTATAGGTTTTCAAATTTTTTATATCATTATTTGCGACTATTAGTGTAATTTGTTGTTGTTTCTCAAACATACATATTCCAGTTCATACAATATTCTAGAAATATGAATACAAAATTTAATTATTAACCAACGACCCTAAAAAACTTTTAAGAATAAAAATCAGAGTAAAGGTCTTATAAATTCAGTTATTAATAAACTTCCAGTTAAATTACACATTTCTGGATATATTTTTTGTGGACCGAGAACTAAACTTACAAGACCAAGCTTGTAAGGAGAATGACATAGCTTATAACAATTATAAAAATATAGAAAGTAGACATAAAGCTGACGGTTTATTAATAGAAAGAGCTAAAAAGAGAATGAATTCTACTGATTCGTCATGAGAAAAAAATTAGCTGCGTTGGATGTAACAGCTTCTATGAAAGCTAAAATAAAACTTGGTATGAGCTATCAATCTGGCACTAAACAACTTCGTATAAAAACAAGGTGCTTCAAAAGAAAACACGGAGAAGGATTAAAATTCCATGATTTAATAAAAAAGTGCTAAATCTGCACAAAAATTTCTAAACGCTAAAGATGCTCTCAGTGTGGCAATTACTGCTGTAAAGTCATTAAAAGGATGAAAAAAGAAAAACCTGTTCGTGTAATACCAGTGCCAAAAGTTGGTAGGTTTTTGCCGCTAATCCTTATTTTTTGCTGCTCTCGGCGCATTAGGATCGTTAGCTGGCGGCGCCGCTGCTATTGCAAAAACAGTAGTTGCGTCTAAAGAAGTTAAAGAGAAACTTAAAGAAAATCAAAGGCATAATCAAACTATGGAAGCAATAGCTTTAAATACATTCGGAAACGGATTATATTTACAACCATATAAAAATGGATTTGGTCTTTTTTTTAAGACGGCAAAAAACAAAAAAATTTACGATAAAACTCCCAAAACGAGCGCTCAATGGAGCTGGAACACATTGGACAGCCTATAAAAAGATTGGTACATGCGCAGTATATTTTGATAGTTTTGGAAACTTACAGCCTTTGTTGGAATTAACACAATACTTAAAAAGTAACAGTCCTTGTAATATAATCTACAATCACAACCATTTTCAATCCTTTAATACTGTCAACTGTGGACATTTGTGTTTAAAACTTTTAGATAATTATAATCACGACAGGTTCATGGTAGCTCATCTAAGGAGATGCTTGCTTTGTAGTTTGTAACCGAGAAGCCCCGGATTCAAATCCGAGTTTGAATAGTTTCAGGTAATAAGATTCGAATATAATACAAGTAATAGAGTTTATGTTAAAATTTAAGATTGGTATATATTGCTGATACATTTGAGTCAACAGTTTAGTGAGTTACAAGCAGCATAATGTCTTCCACATTTACCTTGAGTGGAGCAGAAACTATTCTTTCTAGTAAGTATTATCCTCTCATCATACTAGAAGATGAAGATTATGTTTTGGGTTTAATAAATTTAGAAACGTTCAATTCAATCATGAATACAGACAGCTCTAATAATAATTGTTATTTTATATTTCATAATGGTACAGAACTCTGCATTAAAATTCCTAAAGATTCTTATGAAATTGATGATTTCAATAATTATTTAGGTAAACAACTTTTAAAATACCACGTGTACAAAAACAGATACACATCAAGGTCAGTCTGTTCCTACAACTATAAAAGGAAATAATACTTTATGATCTGAACTTATATGCACTTTGATAAAATTTTCTTCAAAAAATTTGCATTAAAAACACTTTTTTTATGGTTTTTTATTAAATTTTTTTTACAAAATGTTTAGAAAAGATAATCATATTGCTATTAATAAAATTGCACTCTTCTAGCTGTCTTGATTAGTCCGCAATTGCCGTTTAAACGATTAACAAAATTTTTGAAAAATGTTCTTCAAGAAATTTGCATTAAAAGCACTTTTTTGGTGGTATATAAAGCTTTATTATTAATCTTTTTTCAGAAAATGTCTGAAAAGCGTTTTATCTTGCAATTTAAAAAAAAATGTATTCTTCTAGCTGTCCTAATTAATGAGCAATTGCCCTTTGAACGTTTGACAAAATTTTCTTCAAAAAATTTGCATTAAAAGCACTTTTTTATGGTTTATGACACTTTTTTATGAAATTGCTTTTACAAAACGTTTGGAAAAGCTTATTATCTTGCTATTTAAAGAAACTGCGCTATTCTAGCTGTCCTAATTAGTCAGCAATTGCCGTTTAAACATTTGACAAAGTTTTCTTCAAAAAATTTGCACTAAAAGCACTTTTTTTATGGTTTATTGAGCTTTTTTATCATTTTTTTGATATTAAAAAAAACTGCACTCTTTTAGATGTCTTAATTAGCCCGCAATTGCCGTTTAAACATTTTACAAAAATTTCGAAAAATTTTCTTCATAAAATTTGTATTAAACACATTTTTTTAATAGTTTATATATTATTAAAACTATTAGTCCTCAATTTCCGTTTAAACATTTGACAAAATTTTCTTCAAAGAATTTACATTATACGCATTTTTTTATTGGTTTCTAAATTATTTAAAAAAACTGCACTCTTCTAACTGTGTTAATTAGTGAAACGTTCGAGAAATTATTTACAAATGCAAGAGCCTTCTAGAAACTGTCTAGATGATATAGCGAAAAGTAGGGAACGCTCTAGAAGGATTCGCCGATGTCTATAAATGCCGAAGATGGAAATCGTAGGTCAGTTATTGTCGAAACGCGAATGCAGCTGTATTAAGAAGATTATCAAGTGGAAATAAATCGTTAGCACGTGTGTGTCTACATAAATATACCGAGAATAATCGTGTACGTGATTATTAGTGTAAACAATTGTGAAGCTACCCGCGGACGTTATCTTATCTGCTTGTAAGTGAATTAATTTAAAAGTGTACATATTTCTAGAATAAGTAAACGTATTTTTAATCGTTTAAATAAATTAGTTTTTAATAAATAAATACGTAATAGTGGTGTCACGGTGCGAAGGTCGCGATTTTTATTAGTGTAAATACCATTAAATAATCTAATATCGCTCCCGTAGTTGATTGCGTAAATAACTGTTCGCGATACGCGTGTTTATTTATAAAGTATAAAATAGTGTTTATTAAACTTTTTCTTTAACAAGTGCGTGATCGCGATATTAATTAAAGTCGTTTCCGTGGTTTAATATTAACAAGTGGATCGTTATTAAAATTTTGTGTTATACAAAAACTGCATTTTAAAAAGTAGTGTATTTAAATTTTATATTCGTGTTATATTTAAATTTATGCCGGTGACGCATTTGCAAGCAGTTAAAATGGATGCAAAACTATTTGAATTTCTTGAATCGATAAAAAATGGTCAAGAATCGATGAATAGAAAAATGGAAGAAAAGTTTCACGAAAATTCGCAGAAAATGGAAGAAAATTCTCAGAAGATGGAAGAAAATTCTAGAAAAATGGAAGAAAATTCGCAGAAAATAGAGGAAAAGTTTTACGAAAATTCACAGAAAATTGAAGAAAAACTCTCCGAACATTCTCAGAAAATGGAAGAAAATTCTAGAAAAATGGAAGAAAAGTTGTTAGAAAATTCTAGAAGTTTAAAAGAAGAAATACGAACAAGCATAGAAAATCAAATTAAAATTGTTCAAGAGGAAACCCAAGCAGACATCTTAAACTTAAAAGAAGATTGCGATTCTGTGAATGACATAATAGAAGAGAAGTTAAAAGAAAATTCAAGAACCATAGAAGACAAGCTAGAGAAAAAATTGAGAGAAAGAATACAACTGCTTGAAGAAAGAATGACCCAAATGAATTGTTACGGTGAAGGAAGCGTCACGAGTGAAGATTTAATAATGGACCATCGAGAAGAAAACACTCACAAGTTCAAAGTTGTACCACCGAATTTTGATGGTAAAGTTCCATGGTCAACCTACTACAAGCAGTTTGAAGCCGCAGCTACTGCTAATGGTTGGAGCAACAAGCAGAAAGCGACGTCTTTAATAGTGTCCTTACGTGGAGAAGCGCTTGGAATTTTACAAACTGTTCCGGACCACCTGCAAGAAAATTACGAACTCTTAATATCACGATTAGAAATGAGATATGGGGATGCTCATCTTCAACAAGTATACCAGGCTCAAATTAAAAGTCGAGTTCAAAAAGCTGCCGAAAGTCTTCAAGAGTTTGAGGCTGACATCGCCAGACTAACACGGCTTGCGTATCCTACAGCGCCAGATACCTTCTTGGAGCAATTGGCTATTCAAACCTTTGTAGACGGCCTCCGAGACAGCGAAACACAGCAGACCCTCCGGTTAGCTCAACCGAAGACATTGGATGACGCTTTGGTGCATGCTTTGGAGTTTGAAGCAGCAAAACAAGCATCGCAACGAGATGGTCATAGACCCTGCTGTGCTACAGAAGTACCCGCGTAGACACTGGAAAGCATCGAGGAGATAGCGCGACGAATACTTCGGGAAAGAGGAGTGACAGCTTTGAACTGCGATGAAATAGGCCATGTACGACGGCATCGTACTAAACCTAAGAAGAGGACAAGAAGGGCGCTCGATAATTTGGAACGAGGCGAGCAAAAGAGACAAAAAGTAATCTTATCTAGTCAGACCCCGGAGATTACCATTCAAATGGCATCGCCTAGGGAGCAGTTGCATAGCATTTATCTCGATGGCAAGATCAATGGAAGAAGCGTTCAGTTACTGGTTGATACGGGAGCGACGAAGACTATCATTCGTCCTGACATCTTATTGGAAAACGAGAAGACATCACCAGTAACAGTACGACTTCGAACGGCGACGGGCGAAGAAATACCTACTCACGGACATGTCAAAGTAACCATTGGTTTGGGAAATGGAGTACTCGACCATCAAGTACTGGTAGCCGACATCACGGAAGAAGTTATCCTGGGAATGGACGTGATAAAGAAGTATGGGTTCCATTTGGATATGAAGAACGATGTCCTGAAGATCGACAATGAACAAATTCCTTTTCATTCGTCAGAGAAGGCAGCCGTGCGAGTCTTATTGAGTGAAGACGTGATTCTGCCTGCAAGGACGGAAAGTGTGGTGATGGCACGCCTGGATGGAAATCTCCGGGAAGGCTACATACGCGCGATTGAACCAATGGAAGGCGGCTTAGTTGAAAAGGGACTACTCGTTGGCAGAACCTTAGTACGAGTAAATAACACGATGCCAGTAAGGATCTTAAACATCAACTCAGATCCTGTAACGTTGAAAAAGAAGACCGTGGTAGGCCAATGCACGCCAGTATCACAAATTGTGAGATGCGTGAAGACGAACGAAGATACGCCGCCGAAGAAGTGTCCACAACATCTATTGGACATTCTTACCACTAAATGCCAAAACCTCAGCCAAGACCAGCTGGCTAAAGTTAAAGTGTTGATCCAAGAGTACCAAGATGTGTTCGCTCTGGAGAGTGGCTCCAAAGGAAGAACTAACGTGGTGAAACATAAAATTTATACTGGAGACGCTCGGCCGATACGACAACATCCACGCAGACTTCCTTTGGCGAAAAGAGAAGAAGCCGAACAAATAATTACGGATATGGAGAGGGAAGGCGTGATTGAACCTTCAAGTAGCCCATGGGCATCCCCAGTGGTACTCGTAAAGAAGAAGGATGGATCAACGAGGTTTTGTGTAGACTACAGACAGCTAAACGACGTGACCAAAAAGGACAGCTACCCTTTACCCAGAATTGACGATACGCTAGACACCCTGTCAGGATCCCAGTGGTTTTCTACGTTAGATTTAAAGAGTGGATACTGGCAGGTAGAATTAGAATCCAAGGATCGTGAAAAAACAGCTTTTACGATCGGAACTGGTTTGTGGCAGTTCACTGTAATGCCCTTCGGCCTGTGTAACGCTCCTGCAACGTTCGAGCGTTTGATGGAGACCATCTTGCGCGGATTGTCTTGGAAGACGTGTTTGGTTTACCTGGACGACGTGATCGTGGTTGGAAGGTCGTTTGAAGAACACTTGAGCAACTTGAAGGAAGTGTTCCAGCGATTACGTGGGGCTAACCTCAAACTGAGCCCAAAGAAGTGCCACGTATTTAAGAAGGAAGTCCAATACCTTGGCCACGTCGTATCTAGAGATGGAGTAAGGGCTGACCCAGACAAAATCCGAGCAGTGCAAGCATGGCCAAGACCGATCGACAAACATGAGGTCCGAAGTTTTCTTGGGTTGTGCACTTATTATAGGAGATTTGTACCCGGATTTGCCAATATTGCCAAACCATTGACAAAATTAACCGAAGAAAAAGCAGAATTTAGATGGAATGAAAACTGCGAAAATTCTTTTAATCAACTAAAACAAGCCCTAGTCACTTCGCCGATTCTGAGTTATCCAAGGAAAGATGGAAAATTTGTTTTGGATACCGACGCAAGCAATCTGGCCATAGGCGCGGTCCTTTCGCAGGTTCAAGATGGACAAAAAAAGGTTATCGCGTACTTTAGCAAGGTTTTGTCCAGGCCAGAAAGAAATTATTGCGTGACTAGGAGGGAGCTGTTAGCAGTCGTTAAGTCCATCGAACATTTCTACAAGTATTTGTATGGACGAAAATTTTTACTGAGAACAGACCACGCCGCTTTAAAATGGCTACTGCAGTTTCGTAACCCGCAAGGACAAGTGGCAAGATGGATCGAGAGACTGCAAGAGTATGACTATGACACAGAACACCGTGCCGGAAGCAGTCATCGGAACGCTGATGCCTTGTCCAGAAGACCATGTCCGGCGGACTGCAGCCATTGTTCGCGACTGGAAGAAAAAGTCGAATGCCTCCGGAGAACTGCTATGGTTGATGATGAGTGGGAACCTGAGCAGTTACGTCGCGAACAAGAAGACGATCCTGAAATAAGACTACTCCTGGACTGGAAAGAAAGCGGGCGACGACCAACCTGGGAAGAAGTGAGTACTTTGGGCAGAAACATCAAAGCGTACTGGGCGCAGTGGGACTCTTTGGTAGTAGAAGACGGTCTTCTTAAGCGATCCCTAGAAAGTGCCGAGGGCACGGGAAACAGACTACAGTTGGTAGTGCCAAAGAGCAGGGTGCCAGAAGTGTTGAAGCATCTCCACGATGGGACATCAGGAGGACACTTTGGCATTAAGAAGACGTTGGGTAAAGTGCGAGAACGATTCTACTGGATGAACTGCAAAGAGGACGTCATGAAATGGTGCCGTAAATGCATAGTCTGCGCATCAGGAAATGGCCCAGCGAGAAAGCGCAAAGCACCCATGAAACAATACAATGTAGGAAGCCCTTTGGAAAGAGTAGCGATTGACATCGCAGGGCCGTTCCCAGAATCCGATTCGGGAAATAAATACATACTGATGGCGATGGATTATTTCACGAAATGGACGTAGGCTTACGCCGTACCCAATCAGGAAGCAGCTACAGTCGCAGACGTATTAGTAAAAGAGTTTTTCTGCCGGTTTGGAGTTCCGTTGGAATTACACTCCGATCAAGGCCGCAATTTTTAGTCTGGGTTGTTTCAAGAAGTTTGCCGACTGTTAGGAATTAAGAAGACTAGGACAACACCTCTCCATCCTCAATCTGATGGCATGGTTGAACGGATGAATCGAACAATGGGCAAGTACTTAGCCAAGGTAGTGTCCGAACACCAAAGGGACTGGGATCAGTACTTGCACCTTTTCTTAATGGCATACCGATCATCCGTTCACGAAAGCACAGGCCAAACACCATCCTGTGTCATGCTCGGTCGTGAGATAAGATTACCATGCGATCTTCAATTTGGGCGAAGACCGGAAGAAGAAGTTGCTGGAGAAGATTACGTCAGCAAGCTGGCCAAGAGGTTAGACGAAGTACATGAAGAGGTCCGTAAAAACACACAAATTGCCAGCGACAGGATGAAAACAAGATATGACGTCAAGGCGCAAAATGGTGGGTTTCAACCTGGCGATATGGTCTGGTTGTATAACCCTCAAAGGAGACGTGGTTTGTCGCCGAAGCTGCAAAGGCAATGGGAGGGCCCCTATGAAGTCGTGCAGCGTATTAACGACGTTATATACCGCATCCGAAAACCGCCCAGAGGCAAGCCAAAAGTGGTCCACGTCGATCGTCTAGCCCCGTTTGCTGGCGATAACCACAATGCGCAAGTTCAGGTCCGAACCAGAGTAATAAGTAGCAGAACCAGGAATCCAATCGAAGAAATAGAGTTCGAGAAGTTTATGAACTTATACGGAGGTTCTGGAAAAGCTAGGTTCGGAGTTACCACCGAGGAACAACAAGACCTGTTCCAGGCACAAAAAGATTACGCCATCGCACATTGCGTGAGCGAGGACCTTGACATGTCCAAAGGGGTTGCAGTCGTGTTTAAGAAGAAGTTTGGGCAGTTAGATGAATTACGAAGACAGCAACCGGCAGTCGGAAAGGTTTTAGGACTACGTGGTGACGGACGCTTCGTTTTCTATTTGGTCACCAAGAAATACTCACGTGTCAAGCCGTTATACAAAGATCTGTGGCGAACATTATGGACTCTCAAGAGAGAAATAGAGATCCATCATGTTAAGAAATTGGCAGTAGCCAAGCTTGGTTGTGGCTTAGATCAACTGAATTGGAGGACAGTTCGAAACATGTTGGAGATCGTCTTCCGAGGAACAGGCATTCAAGTGTTGGTCTGTAGTTACCAACCAAGGAGAATATTGGGTCAGGAAAAGTCCATTGACTGTTACTTTTATGGTCAAGGAAGTTGCCGAAATGGAGGAAGCTGCCGCTATCGCCACGATCCCTTTTACCGGTGTCACATCCAGTCTCCTGTTCTGGGACAGAACAGTCCTAAGAAGGGGGCAGTGAAACGTTCGAGAAATTATTTACAAATGCAAGAGCCTTCTAGAAGCTGTCTAGAAGATATAGCGAAAAGTAGGGAACGCTCTAGAAGGATTCGCCGATGTCTATAAATGCCAAAGATGGAAATCGTAGGTCAGTTATTGTCGAAACGCGAATGCAGCTGTATTAAGAAGATTATAAAGTGGAAATAAATCGTTAGCACGTGTGTGTCTACATAAATATACCGAGAATAATCGTGTACGTGATTATTAGTGTAAACAATTGTGAAGCTACCCGCGGACGTTATCTTATCTGCTTGTAAGTGATATAAATTAGTGTAAGTGTTTTTATTAAATATTATTAGATTTTATTAGTTCGGTTAATTTAAAAGTGTACATATTTCTAGAATAAGTAAACGTATTTTTAATCGTTTAAATAAATTTGTTTTTAATAAATAAATACGTAACATTAGTCTAAAATTGCCGTTTAAACATTTGACAGTTTTCTTCAAAAAAATTGCATTAAAAGCACTTTTTTTATGGTTTGTAAAGCTTTTTTATCAAATTATTTATACAAAACCCTTAGAGGACCCAGCATCTTGCATTAAACGCATTTTTTAATGGTTTCTCAATTATTAAAAAAACTGCACTCTTCTAACTGTCTTAATTAGTCCGCAATTGCCGTTTAAACATTTGACAAAATTTTCTTAAAAAAATTTGCATTAAAAGCACTTTTTTTTATAGTTTATAAAGCTTTTTTATCAATTTTTTTACACATAACGTTTCAATAAGTTTATTATCTTGCTACTTAAAAGAAACTGCATTTTTCTAGCTTTCCTAATTAGTCCGCAATTGCTGTTTAAAGACAAAATTTTCTTCAAAAAATTTGCATTAAAATTTAACATTTAACATTCTTTTTTTCGCCCCCTCCTTCCCCTTTTAAATTTTGCCCTTTGACTACCCATTTTCTCTCCCCTTTCTCTGCTCAACTACCTGTATCTGTCGTTCCATATGTATCGTTCTTCGTCTATCTCCGTTTTCTTGTATCCTACCCATACTCTTTTCCCTTCCGCCCTGTTGATTATTTCTCTTTGTACTCTCTTTTCTTCCCATGTCAAGTCGTGATTTATATAAATTCTTGTGTTCCTTAATTTCCTCTTGACCTCCTCACCTTCTGCTTTTCCTCCCATTGTCCCATTTTCGCTACAATCATCTCATTTTCCTTCTCTCTATTTATCACTGTCGCCTTTTTAACTTCTACTTTCACGTTTAATTTTTCTTCTAGGATCAATACTAATTTCTGTTGTGGTTCTTTACTTCTCCACCCCTTTATTACAATATTATTCTTTCTTTTCCATTTCTCCTCATCTTCCGCTTTTTTCTCAAATTTTTCTATTCTCTCTACCAGTTCCTCTTTTTCTTTCTTCTACTTCTTTTCCTTTTCTCCCATCTGTTTCATCATTTCTCTCATTAATTCATTTAGTTCCTCCATTTCTTTCTGTTCTTTTCTTTTCCTCTTTCTATTATTGAGCTGTTTCCTTCGGTTTCCTCTGTTATCTTTTTAATGCCGGGTGATCTTATTGTTTTCTTCCCTTTACCATCCGTACTTTCCTTTCGTGTTTAAATCGTCTCATTTATAGTGATTTCGCATTAAATGTATATAATAATTGCTATGAATGTAGGTTATCACCCCCTTCTCTCTCCGTCTGCCTTCTTACTACCACTACTAACTCCAGTTGCTTTTCTCACTAATTTCTCCAACTTCTATACTTGCTTTTCACTTTGATGTTGCTCTAAAACGTGAAATACGACATTCAACGTTCAAAAGTACCGCACGAATGGGCCTCAATATAAAGTTGGATATTTCTGGTGAACACGGGTGTTCACCACGGCCTTCTCGGAAGTTTTAGCAGCGGACACCGGTGTCGGCCATGGCGCTTGGCCTGTTACAGGTTTGTAAAGAAACGACCCTTAAAGACATAAAAAACGAGCACTTATATAGGTTAGCTCTTAAGGACTTGTAAAGAAAACTAGTGACATGTAGATTAGCCCTTAGGGGCTTATTAAAAACGAGTGCACATGTAGGTGAGCCCTTGTAAAGAAACGAACGCACATGTAGGTTAGCCCTTAAGGGCTTGTAAAAAAACGAACAACATGTAGAATTACCTTTAAAGGCTTATAAAAAAACCAGCACTTATATAGGTTAGTTCTTAAGGGCTTGTAAAGAAAAAAAGAGTAACATGTAGGTTAGCCCTTAAGAGCGCGCTTGGAAACGAATATTATCACTAACTTATTTCTATTTTAGAACCTACCTTGTTAACAGTGCTTCGACTTGACCGTTCCTATTAAGTCAATAAAATACGAAGGCGACTACAATTACAATATTGACGCGATTGCCGTATATATGTACAGTCTGTTCTACAAAAAGAAACAAGACTAGACAACTTTAATTATATTGCGAGTTCAAAAAACCACAGTGATGATTGACGTCTTAGGTACAATTTCTTTTTAATGTAGTCAATTCTTGTGACATCGATAATTTTTCTGGATGAATTCATAACTAAGTACTTCTCAATGCTTTAGATTTTCGGGATTATGCCAAAAGACGTACTTGATCTAATAGGTTGTGAAACTGGAAATTCTTCGCAGGAAATAATTGTCGGTAATAATGAAGCAAAATTAAAACATCCTAGTCTCTTGTTTGCTGCAGAGCTTTAAAAAATGATTACTTTGCCACCCCAAAAAGGGAAAATAAATAAAAAAAATCAACTTTTTTACTTTTCAGTCGAAACATCGAATAAGCAAAGCAGTTACTTAATTATTGTCACCATTTTTTTTCCCACGATTTTCGGATTTCATAGCCTACTAAATGTTTGTTGAATTGTAACTACGATTCAATTTTACATTCTTACACTACATGTGATTTTCTGGAATAAAAATACAATTGATGTAGTTACCACTTTTAATAGAACACACGGTATAAGTTTTGTCGATTTTGGATTTCAGAAGGTTACCTTGAACTTAACTACAATATAAATAATAACATTTTTTCGTAGTATTTATATTGTCGTCACAAGAAAATGTAGCTATTTTTTTAATCTAAAACATACTGTACAATATCACTTTACTAAGTTCTATTAATTAATTAAATACAAACGTGACTAAATATTCCTCGTTATAATGGACGTTTGCTACAAAAATTTATACAATCATAACACACACGTGCACTGCGTTTTCACTTATAGAAAAGAAAACAAGTTGGTAGAAAAATATGTAAAATGTGCTTGAAAAACCACCATTATTTTTTTTTATTCAATATTAAACACTATCCTATATTGTCCCTATTTAAAAATCGTATATAATACATAAAGCATAATTTACAATGACAAACTAACTCACAAACGTATACACATACAATTACATAAAAAATGCGGAAATTATCGTAGGAATAAAACATTTCCTAAGTTACGTTTTTTTTTTTTTTGAAAAATAAATATTGGTCCGCATTTCAGTTTAGTATAAAATTTAATACAACAAAATGAATTATTTTAGTAGTTTCGTTAGAATTGCAATCACAAATGTCAGTGCTTATTTAGACCCTGTCTAGATTACAGAATTATGAAAAAAGCTTCTTACACAATTTACAACAAACACTGTTTCAAAGATAGCAACATACACACTCCGGGTTTATTATTAAAATAAAAACTCAAAAGCACCAAGTCTTTTTAACTAATTTTAAATCGTAAAAAAAAAGACTATAGTAGTAATTAACAATAAATGAGATGAATTTGTTGCTACGTTTTAGCATCATGTCCTTTTTCAGCAATAGCCGTATAAAAGTAACCCCTAGTCTGGTACCTCCCTATAAGGTATCTCTGAAGTGACATTGAAACTTTCGAAGTAATGAGTTAAGAATTCGAAGGTGGGCCTATTTTCGGGTCGCGCGTCCCAACAGCTCAACATATATTGATAAATTTCGTCTGGTATACAATGTGAGGTAGGTTTAGGCATTCGATAACCTTTTTCAACTTGCTCGATCACTTCGCGTCCGTGCATGCCGGGATACGGAACTTGTCCGTAAGTAAATAATTCCATTAGTAGAATTCCATAAGACCACACGTCGGACTTAATAGAAAATTTACCGTAAATTATGGCTTCGGGAGCTGTCCATTTAACAGGGAATCGCGAACCTTGTTTAGGGCAGTATTCGTTATCTTCGATTACGCGAGCTAATCCAAAATCACATATTTTAGCTATATTATTTTCACCAATTAGTACGTTACGAGCTGCCAAGTCTCGATGAATAAGCTGTTTCGATTCCAGATATTCCATTCCGGAAGCCACTTGCGCAGCTATGTATATAAGATCTTCAAATTCTAAAGCCTTGCCTTCGTCTTTTCGTAGAAAATCGAGCAAACTACCTTTAGACATATACTCTTGCACTATATAAATCGGTTCTTCTTTACTGCAGACCGCGTATAGAGCGACTAATCGTTTGTGTCTAAACTTTTTCATAATAGCCGCTTCTTGTAGGAACGCCTGTGTCGACATAGTACCTTCGCGAAGAGTTTTTACCGCAACGTCGATGCTGTTTCTCCATTTGCCGTAGTAGACTTCTCCAAAATTTCCCCGCCCTAAACGACGAATCAAATGAATTTCGTCGCGAGGTATTTCCCATTTGTCTCTAAACGTTGGACCCAAATCCCACATTTGGGGTTGGGGTTTTGTACAAGGCCTGGAGAGAACATGGCAGAGACCCCAGGCATTTTCTAAAATAAATACAAAAAATGATACATTTTAAAATAGATTTAACAGGTACAGCAACATTAAAAATTCATAAAAAAGTACAAAAATATGCGAAAAAAAATGCTTAGTGGTTTACTTCTTTTGCCACAGTCAATGATAGAAGATTCGCTTGCGAAATCCCATCAAATACAAACTTAGTAAAAGTCGACTGCAATAGATAACACACGGCCAAGAAAAAGCCAAATTATTTACCGTTGTCGAGAAGAAAACTCGCGCGTCTGCCCTTTTTCCTACGAGGCCAATACTTAAAAAAATTAGACATCATGTTTTCTCCGATTCAACCCTAACTCTATAATTTTACATTTGCAAAAATAACAAAGTTCCAATAAACTTGGCAGTTTTTGCCTCAGGTATTCTCGATCTTAGTCGGTTTTGACAAACAGTAATTGGGGTGCCTTAACACCCCACGATACCAGTTAAGGTTAGTTAAATTTTACTGACTATTCAAAATGGTTTAACGACTTACAAAAGCTTGCCGCAAGGTTTGGTAAAAGTGAGCAGTCAGTAAAGTTCAAATTGCCCTGTTTGTTGCCAACATTCGAAAGGGATAGGGACATCCAGAAGAAGATAGTGAGAATATCAGACAACTTCAGGAAGAGGGGAATGATCTTGGTGATGTTCCTATTGAACAAACTGAACATGAATCTGGAATCGATAGTGCCTCTTCAGACAAAGAAGAAATGTAAGAAGAGCAAATCCATCTGCGTCGTCCCGGACTAGATAGAAGAATATCATACATTAACCTGGTACTAGAGGAGCTGTACTTGCAAGCAAACCCACAGTTTCCTTGGATGAGATAGAACATACCAACCAGAAAATAACGGACTTGTGCGTGAACTATGGCTGCGCAACAAGTTTTGTGAATCATATAGATAATACTGAATTAAAAGCACTCTTTGGAGTGATGCTTTTGTGGGGAGTGTTTAAATCCAGCTGGAAGATAGTTAACTTATTTGGAACCGGCGGTACAGGACGAGACATATTTCGAGCAACCATGAGCGAAGTATTATAAAAAAGGTGTCTGTTTCTATTATCGGCTTTACGTTTTCACGATCAAAGCACAAAGAATGTTCGTAATGATGCTGGAGATAAGCTTGCACCCATATCAGAAAATCTTCGACTTAAATTACTCGTGTAGTGAATACGCTGTTGTTTATGAAATGCTTGTGGGATTCCGCGGGCGTTCTTTCCGGTAATACTTAAAGAGGAAGCTCAAAAATATGGGATTAAAAAAATGTGTCTTTGCAATGCCATGACTCAGTATTTAATGAATTCTTTCTTGCGGAAGAACTAACCAACCTAATCCACGTAAGCTTTTGGTTCCAACAATCAGTGTGTTGAGATTGGTAGAAACTATGGTGAATTCGAATAGAAATGTAACTGGCGACAATTGGTTCTCTTCAGTGGAACTCATGAATTAATTGAATAAAAATAACTTGACCTATGTTGGAACATAGAGAAAAAATAAGGCTGAAATTTCCAATCAATTACAGCCAAAGAAGATGAGTCGTGTTAATTCTTCACACGTGAGAAGAAATTAGCATTATGTGCCAAAAAGAAACAGGAGTAAATACAAAATGACAAAGAAACAATTCTCACCATCACATTGGAAAGGTCACTAATCTATGACCACTTGCAACGAAGACTTGAAGTCGAAGAAATTTCTAGAGATTTGCACAATATTATACCGTAACGAATTGTAAAACTAATTTATTTAAAAGCTAAATATCTACACGATTTATTTTAAGTAACACTAATGAAAAACACTTACAGTAATTTATACATCACTCGAAAAATAACGTCCGCGGATAACTTCTGTTTATCTGTGTCTAGAAGGTTGAACATTTTTCGGTCATTGTGTCAAAGTTGACAATAACTTCGAAAACGTTTATTAAGATTGTTCTGTCCCAGAACAGGAAACTGGATAAGACACCGGTAGAAACGATCCTGGCGATAGCGGCAACTCTCTGAATTTCTCTCTGAAACATAGTTCTAACCGTCCTCCAATTCAGTTGATCTAAGCGACAACCAAGCTTTGGTTGTGCCAATTACTTAACTTTGTGAAACTTCGTTTCTCTCGAGATTCCATAATGTTCGCCACAGATTTTCGTATACGTGAGTACTTTTTGGTGACCAGATAGAAAACAAAGCGTCGGTCACCACGTAGTTTTAAAACTTTTCCGACCGCCGGTTGCTGTCTTTGTAGTTCATCTAGCCGTCCAAACTTCTCTTTAAATACGACTGCAACAACTCCTCTGAGCATGTGAAGATCCTCGCTCATGCAATGTGCGATGGCGTAATCTTTTCGTGTTTGGAACAGGTTTTTGTTGTTCCTCAGTTGTAACTCCGAACCTAGTCTTTCCAAGATCTCCGTATATGCTCATAAACTTATCAAGTCCATTCCTTCGACTGGATTTCTGTTTCTTTTAGTTATTACGTTGCAATCGCCAGCAAACCGGACTAGACGATCGATGTGGAACACTTTTGGATTGCCTCTGAGTGGTTTTCGGATGCGATATATGACTTCATTAATACGGTGCACGACTTCATAAGGGCCCTCCCATTGCTTCTGCAGCTTCGGCGACAAACCACCCTTACTACTACTGTTAAAGAGTCCCACTGCGCCCAGTCCGCTTTTATGTTTCTGCCCAAAGCACACTTCTTCCCAGGTGAGTCCGTCGGCCGTTTTCTTTCCAGTCCAGTATTATTCTTATTGCGGGATAGTTTTCTTGTTCGCGACGTAACTGCTCAGATTTCCACTCGTCATCAACCATAGCAGTTCTCCAGAAGCATTCGACCATTTTTTCAAGTAGGGAACAATTGCTGCTGTCTGCCGTACATGGTCTTCTGGACAAGGCATCAGCGTTCCGATGACTCCTTCCGGCACGGTGTTCTGTGTCGTAGTCATACTCTTGAAGACTCTCGGTCGATCTTGCCACTTGTTCTTTCGGATTATGAAACTTTAATAACCATTTCAAAGCGGCCATACAAATACTTGTAAAAGTGCTCTATGTACTTGACGACTTCTAACAGCTATCTCTTAGTCACGCAGTAATTCTTTTCTGGCCTGGACAAAACCTTGCTAAAATACTCGATGACTTTTCTTGCACCTGCGAAAGGTCCGCACATATGGCAAGATTACTTGCATCGGTATCCAAAACAAAATTTCTCTCGCATAACTTAACTTCGGCGAAGCGACTAGGCACTGTTTTAGTTGATGGAAAGCGCTTTTCCAGTTTTCATTCCATCTGAATTCTACTCTTTCTTCGATCAATTTTGTCAAAGGTTTGGCAATGTAGGTAAATGCCGGTACAAATCGTCTATAATAAGTCCACAACCTAAGAAAAAATCGAACGTGATGCTTGTCGATTGGTCTTAGCCATGCTTGCACTGCTCTGACTTTGTTTGGATCAGCCGTTTAGATACGACGTGGTCAAGGTATTGCACCGCTTTCTTAAATACGTAGCACTTCTTTGGGCTCAGATTTAGAATTACCCTACGTAGTCGTTGGAACACTTCTTTTAAGTTGTTCTTCAAACGTCCTTTAAACCACGATAACGTCGTCTAGGTAAATTGAGCACGTCTTCCAAGACAGCGCGAGATGGTCTTCATCAAAAGCGCAAACATTGCAAGAGTTTTAAACAGATCGTAGAGCATCACAATTAACTACCACGAACCAGTTCCAATTGTAAAAGCCGTTTTCTCACGATCCTTAGGTTCCAATTATACCTGCGAGTGACCACTCTTTAAATCTAACGTGGACAACCATTGACAGGGTGTCTAGCGTATCATCAATTATCGGTAAAGAATAGCTGCCCTTTTTGGTCACGTCGTTTAGCTGTCTGTAGTGTACGCAAAACCTCGTTGATCCATCTTTTTTTACGAGTACCACTGGGGATGCCCATAGGCTATTTGAAGGTTCAATCACACCTTCTTTCTCCATATCCGAAATTATTTGTTCGGTTTCTTCTCTCTACGCCAAAGAAATTCGGCGAGGATGTTGTCAGGTTGGCCGAGCGTATGCCGTATTAATTTTATGCTTCACCACGTTAGTTCTTCCTTTGCGTGAACAAATTGTTACGTACGAAATTTTCATTACGGAATACCCTGTGTATGTAATTGAAATTAGATTCCGGTTTGGACGCCCCCTACCGATCGTTTCGTGTGACTGTCATTTACGACGAAATCATTAATCTGTCAACTGCATAATATGGCCGGTGTGGCTTGCAAATAATTCTCAAAGATCATCCGTAGTAATGGGGATCAAATTATAAGTGTACTACGATAATAAAATATTTGAGTAGTCACCGGGTAAGATAATTGTTGTCGTTTATTAAAATTCTGTTGTAATTTCTCGTAATTTGATAGCCGTTCCACCACGTTCTGGCACATGTTCCTACTCGATAACGAATTCTGAAGGATTAACTTCGAAAAATACTTTCGTGGGACGAGTATAACTCGATCTATAAGGCCTACGGTTAAAACTAAATGAACCGAAGATAATCACACTTCTACGAGATTCTACTCAGGCGGCAAACACCTGCGAAACCACCTGCCCTCGACGGTGTATAACAGCATTCGACAACCGGGTTATGTTATATGTACTCTCTTTAACAATAAGTAACCATTGTTGTAGATTTTGATTTCGTGAGGCATTGGTTTGACACGATTTGCTACTTAAAAGTTATTTCAGACTCACTTGCCGGGGAAAGCGCTTTCTTCGACCGAGTAGGAGTTCCTGTATTGTGGGTAAGTTGATTTATTTATTTGTTCGCTGTCAGCAAGGTCGCTCACGAAACTTTAGCTAATGTTAATTCCGTAATTCCTAACATTGTTTTATTACCATTAAGGTAGTATCATTAGTTATTTTGTATTTTTCGCATGCTGTGTACAACCAATAATTAGTACGAAAGTTTAGTATTAATTCAGTAATTATTATCCCTGTTTTATTATCAGTAAGGTCGTATTATTAATTATTTGGTGTGTTTCACATACTGAGTACAAATAATATTTACTACGAACTATTCTTCGCTGTTCGCTTCAACGTAACTTACCTATGTATTGTGTGTTGCCGATACGGCTGGCATTCATGTACTGAAAATTCGATATATCTGTGATAATCATCGACGTTACTAAATTAAAGTTGTTATATTGGTTACTCTTTCTTTAAGGCAACATACCTTTCTCTTTTGATCGTCGTTATCTAATAACAAACTTTGGCTACTCGACCATCAGAGTAATAAGGATTACGAACCTCCAATTGCGTTACAAGTTTGGACCGTCTGTCGTGAGCGAGGCAGAAGTGTTATCTTGGATCAGCTCTGGCGCCCTTAAGCATACTTCCTGTGAACCTCCCCTACTTCCGACTATATGAGTTGGCCGTGCAAGGTTCGTAAAACCTAAAGCTTGTAACAAAATCTTGATACTGCTGTATCAACACTTTAACTTTAGCCAGCTGGTCTTGGCTGAGGTTTTGACATTTGGTGGTAAGAATGTCCAATAGATGTTATGGACACTTCATCGGCGACGTATCTTCGTTCGACTTCACGCATCTCACAATTTGTGATACCGGCGTGCATTGGCCTACCACGGTTTTCTTTTTCAGCGATACTGGATCTAAGTTGATATTTAAGATCCTTACTGGCATCGTGTTTTTTACTTGTACTAAAGTTCTGCCAACGAGTAGTCCTTTTTCAACTAAGTCAATAGCGCGAATGTAGCTTTCCCGGAGATTTCCATCCAGGCGTGCCATCACCACACTTCTAGTCCTTGCAGACAGAGCCTCGTCTTCGCACAATAAGACTCGCTGACTTCTCTGACGAATAAAAAAGGAATTTCTTCACTGTCGATCTTCAGGACATCGTTCTTCATATCCAAATAGACCCATATTTTTTTATAACGTCCAGTCCCAGGATAACTTCTTCCGTGAGTAGGTATTTCTACGCCCGTCTCCGTTTGAAGTCGTACTGTTATTGGTGATGTCTTCTCAATTTACCGTAATATGTGCGGACGAATGGTCTTCGTCGCTCCCGTGTCAACCAGTAACTGAACACTGCTTCCATATATCTTGCCGCCATCGAAAGAGATAAATACTATGCAATTGCTCCATAGGCAATGCCATTTGAATGGTAATTTCCGGTACATGGCTAGATGAGATTAACTTTTGGCTCTTTTGGTCAACTCGTTCCAAACTTTCGAGCGCTCTTCTTGTATTCTTTCCTGAAGTATTCGTCGCGCTATCTCCTCGATGCTTTCTAGTGTCTGCACGGGTACTTCTGCAGCACAGCGGAATTTATGACCGTCTCGGTGCGATGTCATCCAATGTCTTAAGTCCAGCTAACTATAAAGTTGGCTGCGTATCGCTGTCTAGGAAGCCGTCCACAAAGGTTTGAGTAGTCAATTGCTCCGGGAAGGTATCTGGTGGTGTAGGATACGCAAGCCTTGTCAATCTGGCGATGTCAGCTTCAAACTATTGAAAACTATCCGCAGCTCTCTGAACCTGGGCTTGGTACACCTGTTGAAGAAGAGCATCTCCATATCTCATTTCTAAACGTGAAATTAAGAGTTCGTAGTTTCCTTGGAGATGATCAGGAATAGTTTGCAATATTCCAATCGCTCCAAGTCAGGTCACTATTAAAGACGTCGCTTTCTGCTTGTTGCTCCAACCATTAACTGTAGCTGCGGCTTCAAATTGCTTGTAGTATGTTGACCAAGAGGTTTTTCTATCAAAATTTGGAGCTACAATCTTAAACTTGAGAGTGGTTTCTTCTCGATGATCCATAAGTAAGTCTTTAAGTGACATTTCCTTAGCCATGGCAATTCATTTGGTTCATTTTATCTTCATGCATTTTCAATCTGTCTTCTAATTTGCTCTATTTTTCTTCAATTCTCTGAGAACTTTCGCAAAATTTTTCTTCAATTTTTCTAAAATTTTCGTCTGTTTTTATTCATCGATTCTTGACCATTTTTTATCGATTGAAAACTTCGCGTCCATTTTCACTGCTTGCAAAAGCGTTAGCGCCATAAATTATACCACGAAAAAAAGTTTAACAACACACTCTATAAACAAACACACGCGGGCACGTACTTATCACACAACGTTTTTATACGGGAGCAATATTAAATTACTTGTATTTAAACCTTAAAACCGCGAACTCCACACTGACACCACTGTAACGAATTTTAAAACTAATTTATTTAAAAACTAAATATTTATCACTATCACTCGAAAAATAATGTCCGAGGATAACTTCTGTTCATCTGTGTCTAGAATGTTCAACATCCTTCAGTCATTGTCTCGAAGTTGACAATAACTTCAAAGAACGTTTCAATATGTACTAGATTGGACGAGAAATGTGAAAATGATCATGGACAGCAAGCGGCAAGACCAAAGAGGAAATATGAGCGATTTCGCCCTAGAAGAAAGTACAACCAAATGTTTACAATGTCAAAAAACCGTTTGTAATGACTTTTCTCAACAAGTGGTACAGTGTCTTGAATGCCGAAACAAGTAATTTCACTATTCAATAGATATTATGTTTTTCGGTCAAGCAATCATGTTGCAAATAAAGGAAACCTTAGTAAATTTGAAAAATCATTAGCAAAAATTCACCTCCATCAGTTTTTTGACTATAAAAGAAAAATTGTTTTTCTTGTTACAAACAAGGGCTCTTGACAGTTCACAAAGAATGTATACGTACATTATATTTTTGTGTTGCCCTTTGTAAAATTATATTCCTTAAAAAAAATACGAACGTATCAACATATTATGCTACGCAGACGACGCACTATTAATTGCGGATTCAGAAGACAATCTTCAGCGACTCCTATATGGGTTTGCAAACACGGCGGGAAAATACAACATGGAAATTTCTACCGAGAAGGCCAAAGCACTTGTAATCTTCAAAGAACCAAGACGATGCAAACTGATGGTAGACGACAAAATTATAGAGCAAGTAATGAACTTTATATAGCAAAGTCATAACTCAAGTCATAAAGGAGGCACGCATATCTGGATATCTAAGAGACGTGCATGAAGAAATAAATACCTCCGAACGGAAAGCAAAATAAATATATACAAAGCGATGGTGAGACCAGTTATGACTTATGCAGTAGAAACACGCGCTGACAACAGCAAACCTAAACAACTGACGAGAATCTCAGAAATTAATACCTTGAGAATGATAACGTGGGGGACACGACTAGACAGAGTAAGAAACTCCGAAGTAAGAGAAGAGTGCGGAGTACCAGACATTGTTAGATTCGTACCGAAGAGAAGAAGGGAATGGAACGACCATGTCTCCGGAGCAGAAGAGGACAGACTAATTAAAATCGGTAGAGATCGGAGACCAACAGGAAGACGAAGTACAGGGAGACCACAAAAAAGATGAGCAGATAGTTGGGTTTCAACATCCGTCGAAGAAACTCCATAGCCCAATGCGTGAAGAAAAACAGGGATTGCCCCTAACTTAAAACAAGAAAAAAAAATTAAAAGAACACTATAAATATAATGTTGGTACTACATTTATTACTAAATCTGTCAAATTTGACACTTTAACTTCGTTTTTTTCTATTTTAACTGAATATCAAGATTTTTTAAATAACTTTTCCACCTGTCTCATACTAGTTCTATTATGATAATTAACTTTGAACACTTAGTTTTATGGGATTTCTAGTTCTCCTTTTGCCTTTCTAGAGCTTTTTTGCCCATTACGTAACTACACTAACGAACGAAAATTGACGTTTGCGATTTTGGCAGCACAAAAAATAATTTTTATTTTTGTTAATTCCAATATTAATTTGTATTTGATAGTTTTAATAAACCTTAAATTTGTTTTACAAAATAAAAACATAATATAAAATTGAGGTGTCAAATATTTATTTTTTTATTTAATTTTCTATGTTAAGTTTAACGTAAGCGCAAATACAAATAATACCAAAATTATACATTTTAGTAATGGCAAAGTAAAATTCTATGGAGTTTAATTGACCTACCCTACAACTTCCTTTGAAAGATAAGTCGATACTAAATCAGAAGACCCTACTCTACTGTGAGGGGCTTACAAAGCAAAACATTAAACCGTGAATGCTGACCAAATAAAATCAGAACAACGATCTGACATAGAAGTCGTTTCTGTGAACTTTTAAGTTTTGTTAAAGCCCGATGTCGTAAGACTTTTTAACGTTACTGTACGTGAATTTTATTTTTCTAACGTTAAGAACAATTTACAACGAAACTTAAAGAAAATAAAAGCAAAAATACTAAAAGTGTTTACTTACTCGAATACGCTTGAACTAACTCCGATAAAGTAAGAAACGTTTTGTTAGTCGATATATAGTAACCGCCATTATCTAAAGGTTTAATTTTATAATGTTTCACGTGATAACCTCTTTGTTCTTCCCAATCTTTAACAGATAAGGAATACCCATGTGGGTTGTGTTCTGAAGGTCGGACTAGAAATGTACCTCTGGGATTTTCCTCCGCTAACAATAACTTATCAGCTTCCTTCCTCGAAACGTTTTCAAAAAACCAACTAAATATAGATAAGTTTAAATTTTTATTTCAATTAAAAAACGAATACTTACTCTTCGCTTTCGACGCTCAATTCGACTGCTACGAAGTTTCCTGGTATTAAACCTTCTTGTCCTGTACCTAAATGAACTACGGTCCACCAATCCCCATCAGAATTATCAATGACTTGCAATCTATCTCCTTTGCGAAATGTAACATCGGTTGAATCCCGTGCCGTGTAATTATAGAGAGCTATAACGATTGGATTTCCACCGATGTTGGGCCTTGTTGGTGTTGGTCTAGGACGGATTATGTCTACATGGCTTCTTTGCGGATCGGGTGTATAACGTGGCTCTAAACCACCTATAATTTTCACTGAAAAACAAAGAAACGAACAATTAAAATCGATCAATAAGCTAGAAGCACATTAATATTCATTTAACATCGAGGAAAATGCCATAAATAAAAAAGCTGCATGTTCATTTCGTGATTGAAAAGCGAGGCGTCTAACAGACTGGAAAATCGCAAGAGTCATGTAAGTACTTCGCACTTAACTTACGAAGTGGTTTTTTTCACAAAGTAAACTACTTTTAAATTACAATTTTGAAATTTAAAAAATTGTTCTAAAAATAACCCAATTTTTTATTTTTTACGAGCATTAGTCACTGGTGCGTTTTACATAAATATTACACACACGCAGTGGGGTTGCACGCGTCAATACCCAAAATTATAGTAATACAAAATGTACGCAATCACTCTCCATTGTGCTTCCATACAAAAACAGAAACATAAAATCCTCTGCAAGATAATTATTCGGTTGAATCAAAACATCTGCATCTATTGTATCAATTACGAGTAAAATAGCGGTTGTACATGACAAGATAACGGCATCTCAAGAGTTACTGTAACTTCTTTGTTAAATCAATCGTTATACACACAAAAATTGACAACGTACTGTATATTCACTTTATGGAAAATTGCAATGTATGTATACCGGAAATAAAGATAATGGACTTTTTACTCAATTACGATATAATGGCTTCAGCATAAGATAATTTCGCGCAAGAAATAACATGCGCATTTGCTCATAAAATTTTATTAAACAAACAGGCGCAATTAAAAACGTTAGAAGAAATATTATTTAAATAATTTTCGAAACGGAAATGCATTTGCATAAATGCCTGCAACGAATACAAGAAATAATGGAAAACTACAAATTTATTTGCAAGGAATTGAAATAAAAATATGTTTATATTGGAAATATATTAAAATTCAGGATAATTATAATTTGTAGTTTAGTGTAATTTGAATGTATTTTTTTCTTACACTTTTTGTCAATTTATGTATAATGTCACGTTCTCTATCGTTTATTTTCCATGTAGAATCTCTTTTTGAGGTGTGAATCAATTTAAAAACAAATTAGAACTACGTATTACAATATGGTTACTAAACAATAAAAATAATCAATAATTACAGATACACTCCATTGTTTTGATGTGCTGTTTATTCAATTTATACTTTTCGTTCAAACGGATTCTGTTGGTAGAGGCATTTCATTATGTCGTGAACTGTGACCTTGAGTCGAAAATCGGAACTAATATACTAAAATTCAAAAATTTGACAAATCTAACTGAATTCCAAAAACGTTAGTCTATTTAAAAAGCACTCACGTCAATAAAAATAATCAGATATTTATTTATTAAATAAAAATTAATTTATTTGTAATAATACCTAAAGACTTATTAACAACAAATACAAAGATAGGTTAGAAAAAATGTACCGAGGAATGTTTGTTAGACGGATAATAACAATATTTTGACACATACAGACTACAGCGCCACAGTTCACGAGATCTTGAAAGACGTCTAACAACCATATCACCACGGCTAGCTGAGATTTCGTTGAATGCGCGTGGTTGAAAATATAATAAAAAAAAAGGAATGGGCACCACTCTGCGCGTAACGGTAAAATCCTTGGCTCGGAGACACCAAGGAAACATACAAACACGCTGTCCAAGAATTAAACAAACAAAGATCAACGAGACAACAAACAACTGTTATGTACCGGGTGTCTCAAAATTGCGAGGAAATAAGGCTACCGCGTATTGTAGAGGTCAAAATAAGTCGTTTGAACCCTGTTTATATCAAAGCCTACAAAGTCTACTTAAAAAATCACATTTTTCTACGCTGTTCAGGAATGCGGAAAACAAATTTAATAAAATTTGGTAAAAGCGCATTTTAGAGGATTACCCTACTTTCAGTAATAAAAAAGAAGCAAAAATGATTGTAGAAGGGTTAAAACCGCCTTGCATTTTTAAAAAATAATTTTCTTAGGGGTGGTATTTGTATAATAGTTTAAAGTTTTCACAAATTGTTCGGAAGCGCAGAGTAGTCGATAACGGTTCACACTAATATCTTGTTTACTGATTACTCTTGTACACGTCGTGGCGTAATGAACCTACACAATGAGCATATTTATGCAAATGAAAATCCACATGCTATTACAGGTAGACATTATCAACGAGAATTTAAAAGTAATGTCTGGATCGGAAGTATTGGCAATTTTATGGTTAGGCTGTTCAGATTGTCTTATCGTCTGGATGGTGCTAGTTACCTTCGTTTTCTTCAAGAAAGTTTGCCAGAATTAGTAGAAGATTTGCCTCTTGATTTGTGTCGAAAAAAGTCATAATGCGCGAGGGTGCACCATCTGATTTTGCACGTGCCGTAAGAGAATATCTTAACAAACAATTTGCTGGTAGAAGCATTAGTAGAAGACATGAAACACCCAATCAATGGCCTTCGCAATCGCCAGATTTAAATCCGGTGTTTTAAGAAGGGTGCATTTCAATTTTTTACGTCGAATTGACCTCTGCATTAATAAAGATTGAGGTCACATTGCACATTTGTAAAAAAAGTTTTGTCTTTGTGTCTACCACCAACTTAAAAAAATTATTTAAAAAATACAGGGGGGTGAGGCGGTTTTAACCCTTCTTTTTTTTAAATACACTTTTGCCAAATTTCATTAAATTGCTTTATACGCATTTTTGAACAGTGTACAAAAATGTAACTTTTTAAGTAGACTTTGAACTGTTCTCACGGACAAACGGTACATTTTTATGAATCAACTTATTTTGATATCTACAGTAAGCTTTATTTCCCATCAATTTTTGGACACGCTGTATACTGTCCAACAAAATAACACAAGTAATAAGTCAAAATTCGATTAAACATTAACACTTCTTAACTTATTATAAAACGAAAGAAAGTTTATTAGCATAGTAGCTGGTAAAAGTTGTTACTATCGACACTTTCAAGAGTGTAAGCTTACATTCGACGGTTTAGTCTTAGGCACCACTGCCTTGAATACGGAAAAATGACTGAGGTGCTCGAAGGTTACAAGTCAACGTAACCAATAATGCACAATTTTGTAAGCAACTAAAGACTGAACTATAGATTTAAAACATACTAAACGTAGCTGAAGGCTTAATACAAGTAATAAAACATAACATAATTAAAATCGCTTAAGGCTTAGTAGCTAATAGAGATGTCAGTAAATTACGTAATAGTTAGATAGTAGATTAATGCCGTTAAAGCGTAAGGCAAGTAAATCACATTGAACGAAACTCGACAGGGAGTCGCAACTGATCGACGTCCAAATAGTTTACTGTGTTTAAAGGTCCCAAGCTTACGCCAAATTTGCTGTAAACATTTTAAATTATCAAAACCAAGATGGCGTTTGGTAGCCATTTACCTGTGAGTACAAAGAAAAACGAATTAATTCCCTTCAATACAAGCAGACGATCTTCGTTTTATTCAAGCTCACAACTTCAATATAAAATAACTAGGGAACGATTCTAAAAAGAAACATCATCACCAATAGTATTTTTGTATAATACGAACGAATATTAGTAGTGGTAAAATGCTAAACTCGTATGTAATTTGTATATCCTTTTATTTGACATGTTACATCATACATAATATAATATATACAAGATCTTAACTAACTAAAAACAAAAATAATACTATCCAAGAAAAAGAAAAGAAAAGAAAAAAAAACGACAATAACATTGCCAAAAGGAACGAATTCAGTCTGACTGGTAAAAGTCGACTGATCTTCCATTCACCCTTAAATACTTATTAAATAACAAAATAACCCTTTTTATTATACATATATATATTTTATTTAATTTAATTTTTTTTTCCACCGCTCATGAAAATCATCCTCCCGCAATAAGGTTACCAAAGAATACCTCTGTTACTGTAGATATGCGTATTAAATTGCAATTTCTCTGTTGGCCAATAAACGTTTAATATGACTTTTGAAACTAACAACGGATAAATTTTTAAGATTATTGGGTATTATGTTATACAAGTGTGCAATACCGTAAGTAAAAGAATTTTTGAAAATTTCTAGATTATGAGTTGGTATGGATAGGAGCTTTCTATTTCTTATATTAATATTATGAACATCTGTCCTATAGCGTATTTTGTAGTACAAGTAGGGGGGAGATGCAGAAGTTATTATTTTATGAAAGAAACATGCTAGATGTAGACTTCGCCGATCATCCATGCACAACCAGCCAGCCCATTTTAACGCATGCGAGACGCGTTCATATTTACGGATACCGTAGATAAACCTTAAACAGACGTTTTGTACTTTTTGAATGCGATTAATATCCACAGTCGTTAAACATTTATGGTACAATACATCACAAAAATTAAAGTTAGATAAAATTAAGGAATCGCACAATAATAATTTAAGCTTTTGATTTAAAACATTTTTATGGGCAAATAAAATCTTATATGTGGAAAAAGATTTTTGAATTAACTTTGTAATGTGTTTAGTAAACCGTAAATCTGAATCTAGATAGACACCTAGATTTTTATGAAATTTAACAACAGGTAGAGTATCGTTGTTAATTCGGATAGCTAATTTGTCGTGGACAAAATCCCGATGGCGTCGAC
Source organism: Aquatica leii (assembly GCA_035610365.1). Lineage (NCBI taxonomy): Eukaryota > Metazoa > Arthropoda > Insecta > Coleoptera > Lampyridae > Aquatica > Aquatica leii. Next base: position 20,180,135 of record CM069435.1, read on the forward strand.
TACCAAAAATCATGACTGCTGATTTAGTAGGATTTATAATTAAGTTATGATTACTGGAATTGTTAATGAGGCGCGACAGATCGGAGTTAATTAATTTAATATTGTAATCCACTTCTAAAGGCGGAAATGACCGGTAAATCTGTGTATCATCAGCATACATATGAAAACCACAGTGTTTCAAACCCTTACAAAGAAAGGAAGTGTAGATAGAATATAAAGTAGGACCTAGAATTGAACCCTGAGGAACTCCAGATCTAACAACTTGCGGCAATGATAATTGATTGTTCATGAATACATATTGTAAACGATCTTTTAAATAAGATGACATTAGTGAGATGGCACTATCACTGAGACCTACATAATGTAAAATTGACAATAGGAGTTTATGATTAATAGCGTCAAAGGCTTTGGAATAGTCGAGCATTACTAATGCCGTCACCTTGCCAGAATCAATTGCGCGAAAGATCTCATCAGTGACATCAGTTAATGCTGTGGCACAACCGTATCCCGCTCGAAACCCTGACTGTTTGAGTGGAAGTACATTAAATTTAGTTAAGTGGCTGTTCAACTGGGTGATAAGGATTTTTTCAAATATTTTGGAAAGGGTCGGAAGGATACTGATAGGACGAAGATCACCACAATTTAATGGATTATTGTTTTTTGGTAAAGGAATTATTTTAGAATGTTTCCAATTATTGGGAAAATAAGATTCGTTTATGCAGCAGTTAAAAATATGACGAAGAAAGTGAGTTAGTAAAGGACAACATAGACGAATCATCTGAATGCTTAACCCATCTACACCCACTGAACGTGATGACATTTTGAAAATTACCTTGTCAATATCATCTTCTGAAATTGCTTTAAATATTAAAAAATCATTAATTTTTGACATACTATTAGAGTTGTAATAATTCAAGAGATCCAAATTGGGCTCCGAATTATTCTGTAAGGAAGAAAAGAAACGGTTGATATTGTTTAGATTATTTAGATAATTAGGAATTTCCGGCTGTTTTTTATAGTGTATGCCTAAGGTTTTTAGTTGTTTCCATATATTTTTAGGACGTTGTTCTTGTGATAAGCTATTCAAAAATGCTTTTTTTTCATGTTTAATAGAGAACGTTGTATAATTACGTAACTGTTTGTAATAGCTCCAATCACTTTCAGAAAAAGTACGTTTAAACTTTTTAAGAGCTTTTTCACGCATTGCAATTAAAAGTTTGACATTTTCGGTGATCCATGGTGTTGCAGGTTTGTTAAATTTATAAGTGAGTAAAGGTGCATGTAGATTAAAAAGATGTAAAACGTGATAATTTAAAAATTCTATTTTTGATCAATATTAGAAATATCAAAGATTGTTTGCCAGGGAATAGAACGAAGGTCATATGAAAACAATTCTAAATCAAAATTTTTAAAACTTCTAAAAGTACGTTCTACAGAAGAAGATGGTAAATGCGTTAATTCTAGTGTACAGTGCACTAAACAGTGATCCGCCAAATCGTGTACCTGGGTGACTCCGGAGCATCCAATTGGTGACTCCACAAAGGTAATTATATAATCAATTAAAGTTGTAGAGTAATTTGTGATTCTAGTGGGTTCTGAAATAATTTGCTTTAGGTTATGGGAATCGAGTAAGTTGTTGATTTTTAAAAATCTGCTATCGGTAACAGTTAGTGCATTAATATTAAAATCGCCCATGCAAATAAACTCTTCTGTTACATGAAGCAGTTCAAAGAGGATGTCGTCAAATTTTTCCAAAAACTTTATGAAATTATTTTCTGGTCTATAGACTGCTCCCACAACAATGGTAACGCCAGTGACTATAATGCGAACCCAAACACACTCCAACCATTCTAAAATAGTTTTAGAAATTAATTCTGAATATATACTGTTTTTAACATAAATACTGACTCCCCCACCTCTTGTTTGTCTTTGTAAATGAAAGGCACGATAACCTGGAATTGTCAGTAAAATAGTGTCAAAATCCGGACTTATCCAGGTTTCTGTAACTCCCATCACATCATAGCCCTCAGTTAATACATGTTGTTCAAAATTATTAAACTTCGGAATAAGAGATCGTACGTTTATATGGCCAAACTTAATCGTCATAGACAAGTTTTATTTGAACATACTTACTATTACTATATATTATACTACTAAAGTAAGTGTTAAATATGGATACAAATAAATTGCAAATAATTCGTAATATTTGATACAGAGATAATCTCGAGGATAATCTACTCTAGTACTAAACGTAAATTTAAATTTAAAAATTTGAGAAACGTAACAAAGGTAAGACAAGTGGCAACCTCAAGACGAGCAGAAGAAAACACGGTGCGGGAAAATGGGCAAATTAGTTAAGCAGTAACGATAAATAACCCTTGACTTCAGACTTATATTACTTTCAAGGCCACAACAATTAACCCTCAATCAAATCAATCTTAATTTTCTCTAGATAACTTAGATAACAAAAGACTGAATACTTCCTAACTAGCTAATTAACATAAAGGTAATGAAACGATTTAAATTAGTAAATTTACAACTTAACAATGTATATATAGTTATATATAAAAGAGAAAAGTAAATATAGACTAATATGCAAAACAAAAATTAGCATTTGTGCATGCAACTATTTTAACTAAACTAAAACAAGTTAAATGATTACATTTACAAATTAATACATGTTTAAATGAAATAATATATAAAATGCATTATATTGCGACACAAAAGTAAAGCCAACCGAATGAGCACGTGGAGCCACAGCTAATGCGCCAATAAACACAGCGCAGTTATTATAAAATAGCTTCGCGGCTTAAAATTAAACGATCACGCACATCAAGGAGAGCTATTGTAATACATACAATGTTACTGAGTTTGAAACAGTTATTTCAACCTTTTACAACTACAATAAAATTAACAATGTAATCTAATTAAACAATCACCATATCGTGACAGCACCTTGCAACTATTGTTATTAGGAACGTAACGTTTAATAACTGTAACCTACTTGATGTTCGGTAAGAGTACCTGGGCGTAGTCTTCGCTACTCGACAAGTGTACGGAATGCTACAAACACGAGGTGGATTGCCAGAGATGAGCATATAAGAAAAGCTACTAGTCCAGAATCCGGCGAATCTCGATAAGCCAAATCGTAGTCAGTGCGCGCTCCTGCCAGTGCAGTAGAAGAATTTTGTAAAAATGTGACACGTTATTACTAACGACACGTAACAAGAGTCTATCTGAGAGCCTAATCCGTCGAGTTTCCACAAAATCCTCCGCATCGCGTTCCACGTTATGCGAAGAAGATTCAGACTTATCCGAGGAAAACAATCATTCGGAGAAATAAAAGGTAGTTATGCTCACATCCTTCCCATTCCACGTGATTCACATAAAGTTTTCTGTAACTGTCATAGTTTTAGGACATGTTATGCCACCCCACTTTCTTCGTGAGAGACTTAGGGTGAATGCTTTCGCCTACATAGATGTTTTAGAAACAGTTGTGAAACCCTAGAGTGCTGGTATATGTAGGGTAAGACCATACATATTCCAGCACGATTATTCTCGTTCACACAAAGCCACGACTTCGCAAGATTAGATAACCGAAACTTTCTGTAACTATATTACTCCAAACTTATGGCGGCCTAACAACACAGACATTAATCCCCTGGAATATTACGTATGAAGCGCAGTTGAGCGAGAAACTAATAACAATTTTCATAAAACCATTTCATTACATGACAATATGATCACCGATGCAAGTAGGTTACTTTTCGGATGACATTCAGAACGAGATTTTATCTCTTTGTGCAAAAACTATAATTGATCATATTTTGAATAAAACAGAATACAGGTTTATCACTGCATAATTTTCTTTAAAAAAATATAATTGTTTATGCACGATGTCTCATGTATGAAGCAAGTCTTGCTTGTACTAGCAATGCTATTGTGGCGGTTGGTTAAGGTTGTGAGGCAAATTTAGAAGTGGACCTGGCATGTTTGGATAATGTTTTGCGACAGAGAGCATAAGGTCCTGGTCCAAATTTCGGACCATCCTCTGCCTTTTCTTCTTCTCGACTTTTCAGACAAACTGGTTTTGGATTCAAATTTCTTTCCCTAACTTGTTGTTCTAAAGTCATAATAACTTCAATTGCCATATTAAGAATACCGAGTTTTGTTTGTGGTTTATCAGTTTTGAAACGTGCCATATACATACAACCTAATTCTTTAAGTGCCTCATTTATATCACGAATACGTATTCGTTCACGAATGTTGTTAGCCTGTCTGTGCACTTTCTCGTGAACGGCCTTGTTGCTCGGATCATCAGTTTCATCATTATCAGCATTATATCTCCTTGTTCGTTTGGTTGTCTTTGTAACTGTGGGTGCACTTGTTGAATTAGGTTGTGTTACTACACTGTCTATAGAACTAGAAGGCTTTGTATCACTGTTAGGAGATTATTTGCGTTTTTTGCTATTGTGTGTTGCCCGTTCCACTTTTACAGGGCCGGGAAATGGCGATTCAGACTTGAGGAAAACCTAAACCAAACCCTAATAACAACAATACACAGCTGAATCCCAATATTCTGAACCTGTACTCGAAACAAGTATCAGCAGCAAACAAGAAACTGATCTTCTAGAAAGCAATCCATCAACATCTTCAAGTTTCGCTGATAATGAGAAATCAACACCTTCAAAAATTAACAGAACGGAAAATATGAGTCAACTTTCTAAAGATGCTGCACTAGGGCCAAAGAAGTTACGTTTTAATAATATTCAAGAATTAGTAGAACGTGGCCCTGCTCATTATCAAAACAAGACTGTCTGACTACCTGAGAGATAGTTCGGAGTCGAGGCGTAAGTTTTCCAATAGTTATTTCGTTAAAATTTTACGAACAAAGAAAAAATAGAGCGTTTTTGGTTGTTGTATTTCGAAACAAAAAATTTACTTTACTGCTTCTGTTGCAAAATTTTTAATGACAGCGATTTGAAATCTGTTTGACTTAGTGATGAATCTGGTTACAATGACTGGCAGCATTTAAGTGAACATTTAAACATTCATGAAAAGAGCAAGTTACATATCGAAAATTTTCATTTGCATTCTTATATTGTGGTAGGGTAAGGTCGCCTAAGATAGAGCGAGGTTAGTGATGTGCTCGGTTTAGTGTTCAGTTGAAAACTGCAATAGGCCTAACGAACCTATGAAAATTTTAGAAGAATCGGATGAGCATAAACTGAATTATCAAAAGTTGAAAAATTTGGTACGTAACGATGTAATATTTGTACTCTTTCATTTGAATAAAAGTGCATATTTTTGAGGTTATACCGCGGAAACTCGAAGGCAGCGCATTCAAACATGTGTTTGAAGCGAAAATTGACCGTTTCCTAAGACTGCGCACTTTAAAGCAAAGACGACAGTTATTTAGTCTAAAACATGCTGCATTTTATTGCCGAAAATTAATAGAAATCGTTCACTTTTAAGTTTAAATTGTTAAAAGCTCGTGAATAAGTTAAGTAATATGACTCCATACATACGAAAAAGCAATCGGCAACTGCGAATAAATCAAACAAAACTTGAAGAAATTAGGGTTTCCGCTGGTAGAAGTAAACGAAGTCTTGCTAAAGAGTACGGTGTAAATGAATCCCTTTTGAGGAAGCGAACCATCCCAGAATCATTGGGTCGATTTAAAGTAACATTTACTGCAAAAATGGAAGCTGACCTAGCTGAAAAAGTCCGCAAATTAGATCAATTATTCTATGGATTAACGTACAAAGATCTTCAGAGCTTAGCTTTCAAATACGCCGAAATTTCCAGCTAAATCACAGATCTAACAAAACCACACAATTATCTGGTAAAAAATGGGTTAGTTTATTTTTCAATACGGCAACCAGAGAAGGTGAGTGCGGCACGAGCAAGTGGATTTAATAAAGTTCAAGTCTCTATATTTTATAACAATCTAAAAGCAAGCTACGAAAAAAGATGTTACGTGCAAAATTTTTCTAACAGAATACCCTGTACATTGAATTGAAATTAGATTCCGGTTTTGACGCCTTCTGCCGATCTTTTCTTGTGACTGTCATTTTTACGACGAAATCGTGAAGCTGTCAATTGCATAAAATGGTCTGTACGGCTTAAAGTAATTTCGAAGAACATCCTTAATAATGGGAATCAAATTATAATTTCCTTACGATCGTAAAATATTTGAGTCGTCACAGGGTGAGATGATTGCTTCCGTTTTATTAAAATTCGTTTGTAATTTCTCCTTAATTTGATAGCCGTTTCCCCACGCTTTGAACACATGTTCGTTTCAATAAAGAAATGATGAAGATTAATTAGTATTGAGAAATACCGTTAACGAACACTTAAGATTTTGGGAAGGCATATTCTCCACCACGAAAACGGAGTCTCGATAAGCATTACTGTGGGAGATGTTATTTCGTGTATACCAGTCGATTGTGTTATCAACCACCTGTTCTAAATTACTACCTACAGCATTCGATACAACGGGTTCTTATATAACCTTTAATGATTTATTAATACTGATTTTGTAGCTTCCTATTCTTCGTGAGTTAGTGTGTGACACGATTTGCTATTAAATATTTATTACAGGCCGCTAGCGGGGAAAACGTTTTCTTTGCGGAAGTGGACACTGGATTTTAGGGTGAGTTTATTAGCTTAATTTTTATATCGTTGTCACGAAAGTTACTCACAGAATTTTGGTTAATGTTAATGACCGTAATTAAGTTTACTGCTTATATACCAATAAGGTAACTTCAATCATTCCTTTAACTTGTATCGCATGCTGTGTGTGAAACACATATTTACTTAGAGATTTTCTGTGCTGTTCGTTTCGACATAACTTAAATGTGTATTGTGTGTTGCCGATACTGCGGGAATTCATGCACTGAAAATTAGATATAATCTTGTAAATCTTATGTGTTGCGAAAGTTTTCTACACTTGTTAATGATAATTGTTAGTCCTTCTAGTATTTATGGATTGAGAATTTAATATATAGCTGTCAATTTTATATCCTCTTGCTAATATTTAATGTTAACACATTAAAGTGGTTATATTTGTTAATCTCTCTTGTGATTTTTTTTCTTTCTCCTGTAATTATCGTTACCTATTAACTAATTTTGGCTACTCGAACATCAGAGTAAGAAGGATTACGAACCTCAAATTTAGTTACAAGTTTGGACCGTCTGTCGTGATCGAGGCAGAAGTGTTAACTTGTATCAGATCTGGCGCCCTTAAGCATACTTCCTGTGAACCTCCCCTATCTCCGACTGTGTGAGTTGGCCGTGCGACATAAAGCTTGTAACAAAGTCCCCAAAACCGTGTCCACTAAAGGGAAGAAAGCTGTGGGAAAAATAGTGTCTGAGGAAAGAGGACAACCTGTAACAGCAATTTGTTGCTTTAGTGCTTCAGAGATTTATGTACCACCGGCTTTAATTTACCCCCGAAAACGGGAGAAAAGAGAACTTTTATTTGGCGCACCAAATGATACCCTACTATTAGTGTCAGACAGTGATTTCATAAATACCGATCTTTTTCTGAAGTGACTGCAACATTTTAAGGAGTCGGTTAAATCATCAGTAGATAATCCTGTTCTCCTTCTACTTGATAACCATAGTTCGCACATCAGCCTCTCAGCCGTAAATTTTTGCAGAGAAAACGGAATACATTTGATAAGCTTACCTTCCCACAGCAGCCATAAAATTCAACCACTGGATGTAGGATATTTGGACCACTGTAAACAGCTTACAGTCAAGAGGCAGATAAATGGCAAGTCTCTAATCCGGGGAAGACGATAACGCAATTTCAAATCGCCGAACTTTTTAGCAGAGCCTACAGTAGTTTCTTGCATTCAGAAAGCAGAGAAGAGTTTTTCTTCGACAGGCATTTGGCCTTTTAATCCTGATGTTTTCACGCAAGAAGATTACACGCCTGCTTCTGTAATGAAATGTCCACACCTTTGCCTTCGAATAATATTGATATCATCGTGGATGATTCAGAATTGCTGGCACTAATAAATGGTACCGCTGAAGAAATACCTTCCTATGAAGTAGCTTTTCGCTAATTCCCCAACATATCTCTCCAATACCAAGTAAAAGTGGTTATGGTTTGACTGAAGTTAAAACGAAATCTCCGATTGAGTGAGTCTGTAGCGGAGAATTCCGAAAGTGACAAATGTACTCTTTACCATAACATTGAAAGAGATGAAAATAAGATGCGTCGGGTCGTAGGTAATTGTTTTAATTATTAATTAATTTTGTAGAGGCTATCATACTAGACGTGCAAGAAGAAGGTCATGCTGCAACCAGTTCATCAAGAGAGGTTTCGTGTACTTCTATTACCATTCCAGACACCTCCTTGACAAAAGATTCTACTGCAGCAGATACAGATACTTCAAAGATTTTGGATAAAATTTTTCCTTTTCCTAAATCAGCAGGCAGAGATACAAAGCGCAAGAGAGCAGGAAAAAAGTCTGAGATTATAACAGGAACGCCTTTCAAGGATTCCTTGGTTGAACAAGCATCAATTAAACTATGCCTAGAACAGCAAAAAGCTGCGAGAGGTGCAAAACGGCAGATTGATGCATCCAAATGCAAAAAAGAACAGAAGAAAACTAACTTGTATGACTTTATGGCTTGTACTTGTAAAATATAAAAATGAAAATAAATTTATGAAAATACTTTTTAAAATTATTTATTAATAGTGAATAATAATATCTAACTTAACCCGTATCTGTACTCACATATGAACGTAATACAAATTTGGGGCGTTATTTTAAATTTGCACAAGGACGCCAAAAGTGCTAGGCGCGGGCCTGGTCAATTATATCGATATAAAACACATAACCCAAATTTAAAATAGAAATAGGAAAACAATGACACTCAATTCTGACTTATTACAAAACTTCAACGTCTTATCATAGTTCTCAACATCTCTATCAACTAATTAATGGATTTACCTTATAATTAAAACTTAATTTTGAATGTCTTGTGTTGACTCGGTTGCAAGTTTGGTTAGTATCCAGAACCAATAAAATTCGTTTCGTTTTTTATATTAAATTTTCTATATAACATTACTTTAGGGAAAGCTATATATGTATATATTTGCATTCTCCTTGTTTGTTTCTCCACAACGAAATTAGGGTCAACTGTATCTAAAAACAATCAAATCTAAAAAATAAATAAAAATAACATTCAGAAATAGTGCAGAGATTGAAATCTATTCGAAATACAAAATCTTATCATAAGCCACATAAAGAACTTATACTATTTTTACATAAACAACAAAATTAATTACAGTTACATTGTTGCGAAACAAAAAAGGAAACGTTATAAATGATAATGAAAACAAGTTTTTAGAATACGATACACGATGATTTTGAAGCTGAATGCAGTAACAATAGATAAAACTCAAATTAGAATTTTGAAGCAGTCGCGTGCAAATAGAGATAATACTCACCACGCACTTTGAAAACGGTACCTAAATACTTAGGTAATTGTACAAGCGTTTTGCATTACATTTGAAGAGCTGGCGTCATATTCTGTTAGTCCCCTGATAAGATAAATTTGTAAATTTATGACACGCTAAAGCCTTTGATAAGATTAATGGTAATAACCACACATTGTCCACCAAAATATTATTGAACAAGAAAATATATAATTTTGTCGTAAAATTATACGCAATAGTCCATTATTAAGTTAATTCTCATAAATTTCATGTCTTCTGCACAGTCATTAAAGTAACAAGAAAAAACTTTGGTTACGCGTTTTTCACAAGAATATTTTTAGTCTCACGGCTATAAGCTTATGTGCATAAAATTGAGCGAATTACACAAATTACATCGTGATGCGACGCTAAAGAGGAAGAGAAAAAAAGTATAAATTCAGCGTTGATTTTGTCATTAAATACTGATTTCGTGTGGTATTTTACGAGTTACATAAAAATATTTTATAACCTGGGAAAAGGCTTTTCATGAAAACGATTTTTAGTGTAAACACGTTCGCTCAACTATATTTCTCTTTTACAAAGAACTTACTGTCAACGGGTGATGATTTTTATTCCATAGCTGAGTTCTGGTTAATGTTTTTGTAGTCATTGCATATTGTGTGTTTAACTTTTAAATTATGTTTATATTTAATTATAGAAATATTATTAAACTAAGTTACATTACAAATTGTAGAAAATATTTCGGAAGTCTTCATTTCTAATCTATATTACACCATCAGTACAAAAAGTATGAAATTTGCTAAAAATCTTTTTAAATGTAAAGATTTAAAACAAACTAACTCAATCATTTTGCAAGATTAAAAAAATTGTTCAAATATTGGTAATGGTTTCGTGAGAAATTATCAAGTTAAAGAATGAAACAAAATCATTCAGCAAGAGGTTCTAAACAGTACATTTTCTTAACTGGTACGTTAAGCTATAGATGAATTATCTTTAAAAGTTTGATAAAAATGAGACACTGTCACAATATCAAGAGAAAAATACGATTTACCACAGTTAAAGGAGTTAGCATTTTGTTCGTTCAGAAGCTCCAGAACAAACAATCACATGAAGACAAGAAGGGTTGAATGGGCTGAATTACATAAGATACATACAAATACATAAATATCAAAAAGAATTTTCAGGAATAATACTAGCAATAAAAACATTGTATTGAAAATTAGAAAAAAATAAAAAATATGATAAAGAAAAAAATATATAAACATTAATTTGGAGCGCAAATGTTTTTTTTTCATAATTTTAAAATTAAATCTAATCGACTTTAAAAAATTACAAAATTTACGTAAAACATAATTTTGAAATTACCTCAGATACTTTAGAACAAAAAGATACTGAAACGTTCGCGAACTTGTTTTTATCCATTTCCAGAACGTTTGAGAAAGATGCAGAAAATTCTCAGGATAAGTAACAGAAATATATAAAAACGATTCAAAGTCAGCATAGGTCAGTATTCGAAGTCGGAAGTGTTAAGATGTTTAAATAAATAAGTGATTAACACGTGTGTTCGAGATAAATATAACCATTGATATAACAGACTATAAACGTACGTGCCTTTAATGTAAACAAGTGCCAATTTTAGATAAACAGAAGTTATGTGTGCATATTATTTTTCGAGTGATTATAATACATAAATTAGTGTGTTTTCCTTAAATATCTTTAGATTTAATTAGTTCGTGTAGTTATAAACGTGTAATTATTTTGTGTATAAATACATTAATTTAAAAATTCGTTACATTGGTGATACAGGTGTGCGGTATCGAATCGAATCGTGTAAATCAACAACCGTTTAGTTCGCGTTTTGCGTGTATTTGTTTATAAAGTGTAGTTACAGAAATTAGTGTTATTAAACTTTTTATTCGTGTTATAACTTATGCCTGTAACTCGTTATCAAACCAAAATAGATGCAAAAATATTTAAATTTCTTGAATCAATAAAAATGTGGTCAAGAATCGATGATTAAAATATGGAAAAAAATACTAGAAAAATGGAAGAAAACTCTAGAAAAGGAACAAATACAAGTTTGTGTAAGAAATCAAATCAAAATTGTTCAAGAGGAAACTCAAGCAGACATGATAAACAAAACAGAAAAAAATCTATGAAGGAGAAAATAGAAGCAATAGAGAACAAATTAGAAGGCAGAATGAAACTGCTTGAAGAAAAAATAAATGGAATGATCTGTCACGGCGAAGGAAGCGTCACGAACGAAGATTTAATAATGGACCATTGGGAAGAAACCTCTCATAAGCTTAAAGTTGTACCTCCAAATTTTGATGGTAAAGTTCTATGGTCAACCTACTACAAGCAGTTTGAAGCCGCAGCTACAGTTAATGGTTAATAGTGTCCTTAAGTGGAGAAGCGCTTGGAATTTTGCAGACTGTTCCTGGCCACCTATAAGAAAATTACGAAATCTTAATTTCAAGTTTAGAAATTAGATATGGAGATGCTCATCTACAACAACTGTACCGAGCTCAAATAAAAAGTCGGGTTCAGAAAGCTACCGAAAGTCTTTAAGAGTGGTTTCAAACGAAGAACTTACGTGGTGAAGTATAAAATTAATACCGGACACACTCGCCCGATACGACAACATCCAAGCCTGCTTCCTTTGGCAAAAAGAGAAGAAGCAGAAGAAATAGCTTATAAGCGTCCCCAATGGTACTCGTAAAGAAGAAAGATGGATCAACGAGGTTTTGCGTAGACTACAGATAGCTTAACGACGTGACCAAAAAAGACAACTACCGAGAATTGAAGATACGTTAGACACCCTGTCAGGATCCCAGTGGTTTTCCACGTTAGATTTCAAGAGTGGTTACTGGCAAGTAGAATTGGAACCTAATGATCGTGCAAAAACAGCTTTTACGATTGGAACTAGTTTGTGGCAGTTCACTGTGATGCCCTTCGGCCTGTGTAACGCTTGTGCAACGTTCGAGCATTTGATGGAGACCATCTTGCGCGGACAGTCTTGGAAGACGTGCTTGGCTAACCTAGACGACGTGATCGTAGTTGGAAGCTCGTTTAAAAAACAATTAAACAACCTAAAAGAAGTATTTCCACGACTATGTGGGGAAAATCTAAAACTAAGCCTAAAAAATGCCATGTGCCAAGAAAGAAGTGGAACACCTTGGCAGGTCGTATTTAGAGATAGAGTAAAGGTTGACCCAGACAAAGTCCGAGCAGTGCAAGCATGGCTAACACCAATCGACAAACATTAGGTCCGAAGTTTCCTTGGGTTGTGCATCTATTATAGACGATTTGTATCCAGATTTGCCAATATTGCCAAACCTTTGACGAAACTGACCGAAGAAAGAGGAGAATTTTGTTGAAATGAAATGTGCGAAAATACTTTCCATCAGCTAAAACAAACCCTAGTCACTTCGCCGATTTTAAATTATCCAAGAGAAAAGAGAACATTTGTTTGGGATACCGACGCAAGCAATCTGGCCATAGGCGCGGTCCTTTCGCACGTGTAAGATGGACAAGAAAAAGTAAACGCGTTTTTTAGTAAAGTTTTGTCCAGGCCAGAAAGGAATCATTGCGTGACTAGGAGGGAGCTGTTAGCAGTCGTCAAGTCCATAGAACATTTCTACAAATATTTGTATGGAAGAATTTTTTTACTAAGAACGGTAGATGACGAGCGGGAACCTGAGCACTTGCGTCGCAAACAAGAAAACGATCCTGAAATAAGACTATTCCTGGACTGGAAAGAAAACGGCCGACGACCAGAAGAAGTGAGTGCGTTAAGTAGAATTAGGTAAAAACATCACGTGAAACAGACTACGATTGGTAGTGCTAAAGTGCCGGGCGACAGAAGTGTTAAAGCTTCTCCACGATGGTATATCAGGGAGACACTTTGACATAAAGAAGACATTGAGAAAAGTCGGAGAAAGATTCTACTGGGTGAACTGCGCATCAGAAATGGTCCCGCGAGAAAACGCAAAGCACCGATGTAGTACAGCGTAGGAAACCTTTTAAAAAGACTATCGATTGACATCGCAGGACCGTTCCGAGAATCTGATTCGGGAAACAAATACATCCTGGTGGCGATGGATTATTTCACGAAATGAACGGAGGCTTACGCCATACCTAATCAAGACGCAGACGTATTAGTGAAAAAGTTTTTCTGCCGGTTTAGGGTTTCGTTGGAATTACACTTCGACCAAAGCCGCAACTTTAGGTCTGGGCTGCTTCAAGAAGTTTGCCGAATTTCCGTTTGGGAATTAAGAAAACTAGGACGATGTCTATCCATCATCCTCAATCTGATGACATGGTTGAGCGGATGAATCGAACAATGAAAAAATACTTAGCCAAAGTAGTGCCCGAACACCAAAGAGGCTGGGATCAGTACTGCACCTTTTTCTAATGACATACCGATCATCCGTTCACGATAGCACAGGCCAAACACCATCCTGTGTCATGCTCGGTCGCGAAATACGACTGCCATGCGACCTCCAATCTGGACGAAGACCGGAAGAAGAAGTTGCTGGAGAACACTACGTCAGCAAGCTGACCAAGACACTAGACAAAGTACATGAGAAAGTCCGTAAAACACACAAATTGCCAGCAACAGAATGAAGACCAGATATGACGTAAAGACACAAAATAGAATCTTGACATGTCCAGAAGGGTTGCAGTCGTGTTTAAAAAAAAGTTTCGACGGCTAGATGAACTACGAAGCTAGCAAGCGGCGATCGGAAAAATTTCTTCGTTTTCTATCTGGTCACCAAGAAGTACTCACGTACAAAGCCGTTATACGAAAATCTCTGGCGAGCATTATGGAATCTCAAGAGAAAAATGGAGTTTCACAGTATTAAAAAATTGGCATTACCCAAGGTTGGTTGTAGCTTAGATCAACTGAATTAGAGGACAGTTCGACATATGTTGGAGGTCGTCTTCCGAACAACAGGCGTTCGAGTGTTGGTCTGCAGTTACCAACTAAGTAGAATATCGAGTCAGAAAAAGTCCATTGACTGCTACTTCTATGCTCAAGATAGTTGCCGAAATGGAGTGAGCTGCCGCTACCGCCACGATCCTTTCTACCGCTGTCACGTCAAGTTTCCTGTTCTGGGACAGAACAGATTTAAGAAGGGGACAGTGAAAGGTTCGCAAACTTGTTATCAGCCATTTGAGAAGGATGCAGAAAAACCTCGAGATAGATAACAGAAATATATAAAAATGATTCAAAGTCAGCATAGGTCAGTATTCCAAGTCGGAAGTGTTAGGAAGATGTTTAAATAAATTAATTAATAAAAAATAAGTGATTAACGCTTGTGTGCAAGATAAATATAACCATTAATATAAAGGACTATAAACGTACGTGTCTTTAATGTAAACAAGTGTCAAATATTTGACTTTAACTTTTTTTGTTACAAACTTGGGCATGATTGTTCGTGACTCTAGCTTCGGCTTTATTAACCTAATTTTAGCTCTTCGTGTAGAAAGAGAAGTGGCTGCCTCCGTAGTGATCTTGACTGCTCGTTCTACAATTTTGGTGTGACACGGAAGTTGTAGAAATTCCAAACCACTTTCTCCACCGCTGTACAGAAAAGATTTAATTTCATGGTCTGTTAAATGCTTTATGAATATTGGTTCCGTTATTTCGCACTGCCAATTGATCAAATTTATGTAGTCCAATGCATCAAAATTAATTTTTTATATATATTTTTTATATACTCGTGTTTGCAGGTTGGATGGTTTTTAACGTCAAGCCAAGCTGGTGCATAAACTTTTACCGCGAAACGCGTACCGAGAAAAAAGATACTATAATGCTCAATTATTAACCGTATGAAGTATTTTTTACGAAAATGGTTGAAAATTATGAAGACAAACAGTACCTACCAAAGCCCTGCTCTGGATATCGCACATCAAAACATAGTTTTTGTAATAACAGAATATTAAAAAAAAAACTGCAGCCTACAAAAGAAAGAAAATAAATCCAAAAAAAAAGATTAAATAAGATGTTTCATGAAAAATAAAAAACTTGACTAACACCACTTATTCATTCGGATTAACAGAGATTATGAAGTATTTATAAACGGCATAAGCAAAATTACTGTTGTAAAGGAAAAGACAATACCAAGCAAACAAAATCAATTGTCTGAATTAACATAAAGTCTCTCTATATATGCTTGTTTATCTTCGATATAATCTATTGATTAATCTTTATAGATCTTATGTATAATATGACCGAAACTCTCAGTTACATCTTTAAGTTCTTAAACCTTAACCCAATCAAGCATATTAACTAAACGAACCGTATTGCCAAAATTAGTTGATAGCTATAAACAAAAATGCCACTTTATCAAATATATCAACATATAATGTAAAAAAACCGATTGCTGTCTGTATATTAGTGTGGTATTACTATCACAAGCTAAAAGAGATTTCATTTAGCAAAAAGTTCTACCAAATATAGTAGATTGTAGGTGCATAGATGGAAATGTTGAAATCTAATTTTATACCCACATAATTCAAATAAGTTTTGAATAAACCGCGAACTAAAACCACAATGCATAACATTTTAAGGTAACAATTTCAATGTAAATGTGAAAACGCCACCAGAGTGAACCACTGCACGGCCGTTTCGCCCTTTTGGGACTCTTCAGCAGTGCGAGAACACTCTACTGTACTTCCACAAATGAATCGACAGACCTATAGCTTTATATTATTAAAGAGCAGAACCATCACATAGTTATTTACTTTAGTTTGGTTTACTTTAATTGCAAACTTGCAATTAATTCCAATTTGAATAAACGTAAAATTTTTCACTATTTTCGCTTGATTTTTTGTTCATGTGAGTTACGTGAAATAAAATATATAATTTCACTATAGAATGCATAAACCGAGTCTTATCAGGCCTGGAGTAATAGCATACTGATCGTATTCAAGTTTCAGCTTGTTATTAATGACGTTGCTGCAATGAGCAAATGAGAGCGATGATTCTGAAGAAGGTTATAGTTTGGAAGTAGAAAATGAAATGAACAGTGATTTTAAAGCAAGTTGTGATGAGTTTTGTAGATCCAGTGGTGATGATATTAATGCAGAAAATATTAGTGATATCGATAATTCAAATCCTAATAGTGTATCTGCAAGTTTTGATGATAGTATCTTTCTAAAAATAAATAAAGGCACATTTAGTACTACAATCAACAAAAAATAATAAAACAAATTACATGGTACGAAATAATTAACTGGAACAAACAATAAATCTAATAAGAATGAAAAAATTAAATATTTCTTGAATTAATAACCATTTCTAAAGTGCCCCCCACCAGAATTGATACATCTCTGTAATCGATCTTTAAGGGAAGCACTTACATTTCTCAGTGGGTTGGGTTAAATATTTTGAAAAATTTGTGTAATTCTATGTTCAATAAACTACATATTTAACATAACTCCATAGAAAAAAATCAATTCTGAACAAGTCAGGTGATAGTGGAGATAATTTAATTTAACTGCTTCACCCAATCCACATTTGTGGAAAGCACTAAGCTAATGCATAATCATGCAAATACTACATCCTCTAGAATATTTCGTGGGAAAATTTCAAACAATCAAAGCAACTGAATTTGAAAAAACTCCAAATAAATTTGGCCATTCACGGTATCATCAAAAAAGCGTGGTCCTATTACATAATCTCCAATAATACGAGCTAATACATTTAAAAACTACCTAACTTGACTTTTAGTTTGTGCTCCACCACATAAAATGTGGTTTTTGATCAGAACAATAGTGGAAGTTATGGCGGTTACCACAACCGTTTTTGTGCAAAGTGGCTTCATCCAGAAACAGGACAAAGTCAAAAAAACCAGCATATGCATTTATCATTTTTTAACTTTCTACCGCTTATATGGGGATTCTAACGTTTTTTTCGTACGCTACATTTCCCGTTCGTTCAAAACGTTTCGTTAGATGCTCAAAACACTTTCTAGATGGTTACCTTCTGTCGGAAAACCGCTCCTGGTACATTCTTTTTGCCAACAGACAGTTTTTGTCACTTGGTCCAAGCACATAAACCATATCAACCATTTCTTCTGTAGAAAGATTAATTTTAATGCAAAATCTTAGAAACACTGCTTTACTGACTTTTACAATAGAGCATTCAATATTTGTTAGCAATTGTTTTCATAGCATACTAGATTACCACGGAATCATCTAATATTAAGAGCCGTCAAAAATGTACTTTTGTCAATAAAATGAATTATCTTTAAAACCATTGCCTTTAGTATAGTTACATGCTATATCATTTCGATAGATAATTTAATTTTCTGCAAGATGTGCAATTTTAAATTAGGTCGTTCCATTAAAAAAAATCGAGTTTCGGATCTTTGAAGTTCTGCATCTTAAATCCCTAATATAGAACACCGTGTTATTATACAATTACGTGTTTAAAATTTTTATGGATACCTCAAATAGCGCCAAAACTCATACCAAAATATCATTTTGCTACAAGCTTTTGTTTCTCATAAGTATGTCATTCTTTGAAGTCATAAATTGAGTAAAAAAATTTGAAAACTGCTTATAATTTCGTAAATACTAACTTAAAGTACCTATAACATTAGATTATTGTAAAGTAGACCTTAAAAGGATTCCAAAAACGTATTAATATACAGGGTGATCCTTTAAAAAAAATGTAGGTTTGTGTTATCCTGATGTTTTGGAAAACCCTGTATAGTCGAAAATGATTTTACAATCTAAAACTGTAAGGACCCAATAACTTTGAAAAAAATTTACTTTGACACTATTGGCCCACCTTGTATGTAATGAATACGCACTGATTCGTAGTCTAATTCATAAAAAAAAATTATATAATAACTATGTTTGTTTTATTTATTTCTTGAAAGTAGCTGTTGAGTTTTATTAAGTTTTGTCAGATTTTATAAAAAAGTTTTAATAGACGGTATGGTTTATGTAAAAGTAATTTTGTTTCAGATATGCATCCTAGGGTTAAATAAAAATTAAATTATTATATTTATATGCGTATAATATTTATGTTTCTATATCAAAAGCTATTAATCAATTTCTTTATAGTTAAAGTAATGACATTGTTGTAGCTGACTCAATTCAACTTTCAAGTTACCAAAACGTCTTTGTAAGTACGGCGCAGTATCTTTTGATCATAAACATATAGTTTATTACCCATAAATGTAGCAACATAAATGTATTACAACAAAAATAAAATAAAACTTACCGTCATTTCCAGGAGTTTTAAGTCCGGTGTAAATACTACGAGGCTCCACTTCTTGTCTTTTACTGCAACACTGGTTACCCATGGTGCCGACCTCTAGGTCACTACCAGTATTTTGCGATCAGGTTCATCTGAAACACCTACAATGTTTTTTTTATTCTGCATAGGAGGATGTTGTGTTACATCACGCAAATATAACGTATATACAGATAATAATTAGCTTAGTTCAATAAACGGTTAAATCGGGAGGCGTGCGTACAACTTTGCAATCACTAATTCTACATAATACAAAAAAAAAACTAAGCACTTTATAAACAAGCGAGTAATTCCCCCACGGTTTAATAAAGATTTAATCAGTACGCTAATAAGATCCGATAGTTGTGTTGCAAAATAAGTCATGTTCAATCACCGAAAGCAGTAAAAGTAAGATTTTAATGACGAACGCTTTCTTTAAAGATATTTATTCGTAAATTTGACAAGTACGACCTTAACACAGAAACTCAATAAAAGTACAAAGCGAGTACACTTTTCCCTTCTGAATTACTATAACACATTTTACGGAGAGAAGAGCTTTCGAGATATAATCAATATTGTCTTTCTATTGGTTCTATTGTATCGTCGATGCATTTAAAACTAGAAACACGGCTTATAATTCTACCATGAAAAATGAAAAATTATGTACGAGAAAATTGTTTGAATACATAAAAGATGTTTTATATGTACAAATAAATTCAATAATGAATCCATTTGGATTCAGCAGGGTTTGAAAGAAAATGCGCTTTCAGTAAGTGAAGTCCTTAGGGAAGAGAATAAACTTAGTTCTTACAAATTAGTTTTGCCTTTTTTTTGAATTTACAATTATATTCTTAATATAGAAAAGCATAAAAGTAAAACAAGCGTGCTTAGTATACATTAATAATTCTGTAGTTAAAGAATTAGTGTAATTTTCATACCGAACAAATATAAACATAAGAGAAGCAAGTAAAATTTCTTTCTTACAAAAATCGAAAGAATTGAAAATATTTTTTTTTATTTGATCAATTTTCTGAAAACGGCGGTTCAGTGTGTGGAAGTTTGGTATTACTTTCACGTGATATATTTGCTCGTTAAAGCGTTTTATTATCAACTTCTGACTAACTAACAGCAGTGAGAGATTAGAGAGTTACTGTATCTTTAAAATTTCCAAAATTAACTAAACAATAGAGCAAACAATGCGAAATAACATAAGAAGCAGATAACATAAACGCGATTTTAGTACAAACGCGGCATAAACGTCAACAGTAAAGTTGGTAAACCCACAGAATTCTACACAAGGGAAGAACCATTATCAGTAAAACCGCGCAATTTAAATTTTTTTCACGAGGGAAGAACCATATTAGAAACATTTAAGAAAACCAGAAACGTATAATCGGAAAAAAACTTAATAAATGAGACGTAACATAACGATAAAACAATAAAAGAAAACTCGAAATATGGAGGCTTTATTAATGGAAATTAAGACCAAATTGGATAATATAGAAAATAAAAACAAAAAAATTGAAGGAAAAATAGATAACACCCAAAAAAACTAGGAAACGCACAGAAAATAACATAACAACATAAACCTAACATAAAAAGAAAGATCGAAATATTCGAAAAGGAGATTGGAAAAAAGAAAATGGTAATCTACGCAGTCCAAGAAGCAGAAGAACAACTTAAGTTGGAGACAAAAGAGAGATACTAAGAAACATAGGAGTTGTTATTAACATGGAAACAAAAATACAGAAAATACGAAGACTAACAAGATGGTATTACTGAATAAAACAAGAAAGATAATAAACAATTCTAGGAAGCTTAGAGGTTCAAACATATAGTTTGCTGAAGCATTAACAGAAAAAAAAGGAACGCACAAAAAAGCAGTTGTGAAACAAATGAAACAGATAAGGAAGTAAAGACATCTAGCATACATAGTGAGAAATAAAATAAAAACAAATGGCGAAAAATATACTATCCAAGACCTACAGACAGAAGACGAAAGTGAAAACTAAAAGAAAGAAAATGTTAAAAACAGAAGAAGGGGAGAACTTTCAACCAATAATCACCATAAGAAACAAATAAAGAAATAGAAAAAAACAGCGTAAGAAGGAGGAACAAGACAAGAAACAACAAAAAAGAAACAGTACAAAAATCGCAGAAGGACCCAAACGATCTTATCCAAACAACAAACCTACAACATAAATACTCAAAGAAAACAAGACTTAATACATCACGATCCAAAAAACTGAATAAGATAGGAAGAACAAAATGATAATGACAACGGGAACGAATATGGACAAGATTTTAGGAAAAACAAGAAGTAATTTAAGAATTGTCCAAGTCAGGGAAAATAAACAAATAAACTCAAATCGGTTAAAGAAGAAACGTTGGAACAGATAAAAGTTGTAAAACCACCGAACACGATAACAAAAACAATAAAATACAAAGAACAAACAAATAAACTACAGAGTAAAGCAGAAGACAAACAAAATAACATTGGCAACATGGAACGTAACAACCATAAATGAAAAAGAAAAAGAACTAGTAGTAGTAGTAGTAGTAGTAGGAATAAGCAAAATAGAAAAAACACGGCAAAGGATTCAAACAATTAAAAGATGGGTACATATTATACTATTCAGGAAATACAAAAAAGACGAAAGCTAAAGAAGGGGTGGGAATAATAGTATCAAAAGAAATAAACAAAAGGGTAATAAGATGGAACCCAGCTACCTCAAGACAATAGCAATAGAAATAGGTTTAAAAATAAAACTAGGTATAATACAAACATATGCTCCAGTAGAGTACATAATGAAAAATTACTACGACGAGTTACAAGAAACAAGTATAGAAAAACAAACAAAAACATACTATTAATAGGAGACTGCAATGCTCGAGTTGGAAAGGACAAAGCAAAAGGATTAGGAAGCATAAGAACGGAGAAAAGAGAAGAAATACAAATTGGGACAGGCTGCTTCAGTTCAGTATCGAGCACGATTTAAAAATAGGAAACACATTTCATTAACAAGAGATACAATACACCTTCAAAGCATCTGAAAGTAACAGCAAGGAGCCTAATAGACTATATAATATATACAAAACAAATAGGTAACCGCATAGAGAACGTAGAAACAATCAAGAAAGAAGAACTGAATACATAACATAAGTTAGTAATAGGAAAAATTAATATAGCATACCTAAAAATGAAAGAAAGAAGAAAACGTATCATTTTAAAAATAGGAAAACTATGGATAACAAAATACAAAAAAAAATACCAAAAAAAACTTCAAGAAAAATTAAATCAATACGAAAAACAGAAACAAGAAATGGACGTAAATGAGACATGAGAAAAGCTTAACCCAGCAATATAATAACAAAAGAAATATGTGGAGAAAAAACAATACAAACATATACCAAGCAAACTAAATGGTGGAATGAAAAAGTGAAACAAAAAAATGTCAGTAAGAAAAAGCGTGGGAGAAATATTTAAAAACTAACAAAGACAAAAACAAAGAATATAACAAAAGAACCACCAACACAAAAGAGGAAGTAAAAAGAGCAAAAGTTAGCAAGAATTTGAAGAGATTTAAGAAATACACAGTAGAAACAATAGAAAATTTTAGAAGATAGTAAAATCCCTCAAATCAAAAACATACAATTCGTAAGAGACAGAATGAGGAAAATAGCTAATAACAAAGACAAAAACTTAGAAATATGGATGATACATTATAAAGACAAATTCAGAAAAACTGAAAATCAAGAAAAGATGCAAACAGAAAACCAAACGGAAGAAGAAGAACGACATGAGGAAACAAAGCAATAAAAGAACTAAGAATAGAAAAAGCAAAAGGACCAGACCAAATAGCTCCCGAAATGATATAATGGAGAAGCGGGAAACAAGAATCGATTCAAGACATCTGTAACAAATCATGGTAAACCAGAAAAATACCAAAAGACTTGGAAAAATATATAGATACCAATACACAAAAAAAGCAATGAAACTGAAACTTACAGAGCAATATGCCTAACATCAGTGCCTCCAAAGGTTTACAGCAAAATACTGGGAAAAAGATTGAGTAGGGAAATAGGAAATTATATGGAGGATGAACAAGGAGAGTTCCGAACCGCAAGACAGACAACAAATCACGTTAGTATGATAAAGAAACTTATAGAAGATAAAGCTAAAACCAGAAGAGGATTGTTTTTAATATTCGTGGATCTCAAAGCAGCACAGAAGAAAGAGAACAAATATGGAGTTGTTACAACAACTAGGAACAACAACAAAACTAACAAATAGTATAAAAAGTTTATACAAAAACGTAACAGGAATAGTTCAAATAGAGGGAAAAAGATTAAAACCATTTAAAATACAGTCGGAATTAAAGCAGATAACTTCACTAAGCCGCTTATTATTTATTATTTACATGGATAAAATATTCACTCTCCCTCTATGCGGGCGACATAGTGCTGATTATGAACAACTGAAATAGAACAGGCGGGAATGAAAATAAATAAAAACAAAACAAAGAAAGAGCTTTTTACTGCAAAAATTAAAAACTAGAAAAGGTAACGACATATGAATATTTTAGATCAATAATAAGCAACTTCGGTAGAATATTTTCGGAAATAGAGAATGGAAAAATGGAGAGATGGAAAAATGAAACTATCTACAAAAAACTGAAGCAAGAAACGAATTCAAAACAAAATCGTGAAAAAACAACTAGCCTGGTATGACCACCTAAGCAAAATGGATATAAGCAGGAAAACAAGACAATACCTACATGCTAGGATCTATTGAAAAGAAAACTCGAGGAAGTTTAAGAAAAACATTAAATAACATACTGGAAGAAATACTAAAGAAACATGACACAACACATAAACAAATATAAAATGTAGTAGTAGACAGGAAAGAATGGAAAAAAATGTATAAAAACGCAATACCCAACACCGTAAAGGTATAAGGGATAAGGAAAGAAGAAGAAGAATTTGATCACTTGATTTAATGTCATTGTACCAAAGAAAACTTATTTGGAATAGAATCCGTACAAATGAAAAACTTTAAAAACGGCACAACAAATAAAATTCGATATATAATATTCTCCCTGGATATAAACGTATATAAGAAATACACATTGTGTTTTCGATCTTTGCACAGCTCTGCTATTGTAGTAAAGTTTCTATCGGAGGTGCACACTCCTGACGATGTCAAATCCTCAACGTGCTTGTGTTCTGATATTTTAATACTACTATGGTTCTTGTCCGTGACAAAGAGAGCGGTAGTTCCAGTTATCTGGTTCTACAGATGCCTTAGTCACTCTGGAGTGCTTTTCTCTTTTGTCATTTTGCTTATTTGGGTAACCTATTCCGCTTGGCGATTTTTGTGCTATTAGTCTCCTCATAATTCCAGTCAGATACAATTGTTTTTCATTTTTGGTGTGGCAATATTTCTGCAACTCTAATTTAGTCAACTACGTTACGAATGATTACAAGAATTTTTGACTGGTTGTTTCGTCATCGTAGTATTATCGCCACATTCTTTTTGTGATGACTAGCCCGAGTTCGTTCATTTTTCTTCTCTTTTCTTCCATAACATCTGTGTCAGCGACAACTGTTTGCCCTTAACCAGCAGTTTAAATTAAAAATTTTGGATACTTCATATATACTACCTATATTAGTTCTTTCAAGGTTCCACCCATTTTTGGAAAAGCGGTTACTTTCTTTTCTTCAGTTTTTCATCTGTTCCGGTTGAGCCAAATACTCAAAAAACAGTAGAGTTCCAAAGCTTCGTGCTTATCCTTATATAGTGTGAAAATAAACTATATACTCTGTAAAGAGTAGCAACATTATATGAATCGTCCCATCTTCGACGCGAGAATTGCTTTCGTTTATTTGTATTCCAAAAAATGTCCCATATAATATAATCATCATTGGAGTTTTCTTAATTAGAAATATTTAAACAGTTTTAAATGTTTAAGTTAGTTTTAATGCGATTTTAAACCTTTTTGGACTTTGACGGTCATGGAAATGCCTCGATTCTAATACGTAATCTTGATTGCCGCTCCTGTGTTGTGTAGAATACTATTGATTGTTCTTTACTGGCTCCAAGTGCTTTTCTGTGAGGATCTTAATTTCTCTTTCAGTTGGATTGTTTTGGCTTGGTTTTCATTATTTACAATTTTCTGGTTTATAAGGAGCGACATAAGTCAATAGACAGATATTATTATTATTCGTATCACGAAATAAGTTATGGCTTTTTTACTACTTAAATTTTAGAATAATAGTAAGTAAAATCACAAACCCAAAAAAGAAAACGTAAATATAAAATTTTTACTCTGTTTTCAGAATAGAAAAATTATTGCGCAAAAATCTATTACTTGTTTTGATAGACTTTGTATGACAACGTTAAGATATAAAGATTCGACAGTACCAAAAGAAGTTACTGAATTTAAAAGTGTTCAACGGTTGAGACGTCCAAAAACTGCTACGACCAAGAATATATAAAGATCTTTGGTCTTTACGACAGCACACCAACTGATAAACAAATGATCAATTTTACAATCAGTAAAAAAACTAGAATCGCAAAGTGATAAATCAAAATCTATGTAAAACTATGTTTTCAAAGTCAATTATTTAAGTATCTATCAGTTATTCTATCGT
Source organism: Aquatica leii (assembly GCA_035610365.1). NCBI lineage: Eukaryota > Metazoa > Arthropoda > Insecta > Coleoptera > Lampyridae > Aquatica > Aquatica leii. The sequence continues at coordinate 20,205,502 of CM069435.1, forward strand.
ATGGCTTTCTACTTAGATGTAAATGGGCACCTTATCTAACAGTTTACTATATTCCACGTAAATCGGTTACATAGTTTTTGTATGATTTGTTTCTTTTTAGATTGGGGTAAACCGGTTACGCCAGTGTATCTTCTGATCTAAAAGTATAATAAATATTTTAAAATAACCGAGTCATCCACTCTACTTTAACCTACGTCCCTTTAACCAAAGATTGTTATCTTAATAAATACAAATGCTGCAAAGAATGTAATAAAACAATGTCATAAGTAATCCAAAAATTTGTTCATATTTAATAAATGATATAAAAGATATTTTTGGAACATAGTATAAACCTTTCTTGTTAAGCAGCTGAAGTTTCGTTTAGGATTAACAGTAATGCAAAACATCAGAGTTTTTAGGCCAGCAAAATACAAATGGTCCACTTTTCTTTAAATGACTGATTTGAACCTTCCTTCAAGCGACAATACTTTATTATAATAAATCTGTCGCAGTTTAGAATAACAAAGTCCTTGTAATAGCTAAGGCTTTCACGGCCGGAATCTATACGATGATAAGAATGTCTTCCGGGTTTGCACCGTGTCATTGTTGTTGTAACCGAAGTTGCCAACGTTTCGCCCACTTTCGTAAGGGGCTCCATCAGGGCGTGAAATAAATCGCAAAACTCAAACAAGCAATCGAAATCTAACTAAGAACTTCTTAAAAGTTAGGTTATCAACTTGTGAAACAAGCCATAATCCAAACTCTGGAAAAAGTAAGAAAGAAAGCGATAACTTGAAAAAGCAAACGAAAATCTAACAAAGAACCACAACAGAGTTAGGTAATCAACTTGTGATCCAAGCCAGATTCTAAACTCCGCAGAAGTGACTTAAGAAGAAAGTTTCCGTATATAAAGGAGAAGGATCGTCACGGATGGTTATCTATGCTCTCTCGGAATTTCCTGTTGAAAAAGAATGGAGATTTCGCAATCAACGAAACATTATCAAAATCTATCTTGTGACCTGTAGTAAAATGATGTTCAGCAACCGCAGACTTGGAAATATACCTTTTCCTTATACAACGATCATGTTCTGAAATGCGAGTAATCACGGAACGACTGGTTTCACCAATGTAGACTAAACCACATGAACAAGGAAGTTGGTATACACCTTGAGATGAAAGTCTAGGAAATTTGTCTTTGGGAGAAGACTTACCCCATCAGATTCTAAACCACCTCGTCTATACGGACTTCCCAAAATTCACAAACAAAGTATTCCTTTTCGACCTATCGTCAGTACTATCCAATCTCCTACCTACAAATTCTTATCATAGCATAACAAAGTCCTTTTCCACGACTGTCATTGTTACAGTAGCTTCGTCTTCTGAATGTTCAATGTTTATTTTACCCTCAGACCCAGAAAACTTTGAAGCAAGTTTCTTCAGATTTTTACGTTTTGTTGTTGATCGGTTCTTTCATCTGTTATGTTTTCTGCCTTCCATTTAACTTTTCTTCAATCTCATTTTTTTGTCTCAAAATATTCAGTTGTTATTTTTTCTGGTCCCGAGAAAGCTTTGATTTATTCTTTAGTGAGGCATCAACAGTTGGTTCTCTTTAAATTCTTATAAAATTGAACAAAAGCATTTCAAATAATTGTTTGCTTGTACTCGAAATGTCATCAGTCCCAGGATTTGAAAACCATGAGATCCCTTAATAAAGCAATTGATTCATCTGCAATCCATTCTCTTCTGGAACAGAAACTACAAGCTGTTCAATTTCTTCAGAATTTGATACTGGAGGTTAATGGTTTTCTGTCGTAAGTAATGAAAACTATTATAATAAAGTTATTTTAATATAATTATTTAAAATTTCTGCGGCGCCCTTGTAGCATACTTGCGGCTTCCTAAGGTGCCCCGACACCCAATTTGAGAATCACTGTACTCGAGTACTATATATTTCGGAGTTGGTAGTATTTATCCTAAGATTTTAAATTGTCAAAGTTGACAGATTTTGCTAGCAGTAGTAAATGTAGTACAAACATTAAATTTTTCATGTTTTGAATTTTATTCATTTTAAATTTAGATTTAATTTTTCAAAAAACAGCACAAACAATAGTGTATGTAACTCTCGTTAAAAGTCTCATAGCATAACTGTCATGCATTAATGTTAATTGTGCTATGCTTCACTTTCGACGCTAATGACATCAATTACTATTACATATAGTTCAGAACTTATACAAAATCTAGTTCAACTAAGAATTTCAATAAAACGATATTTTATTGTACATTAAAAAACCCTGAAAGAAACGTTGAAAGAAAATGGTTGTTATGCACTGCTAAAGTTCGCGGAAAAAATTACGCTGTGTAAACCACTACACTTACTCAAAGCACTCTCCATTAAGATAAATATACTTTTGAATCCGATAAAATCAATCTTCAAAACACTTTTTTCACTCTGAGCAAGGTAATTACAAAGTATATGATTGAATGCTTAAACGGCTTTTTTAGGTGATAAAAAAACGCTATTGGAACAAGAAGTCATTAAGCGATACATCGGGCGAATATAGGCAACTAGTCATTAATTGGATGTTTCCAATAGTTTGTCGTGCTGTCAGAGCACTTGCATTGTCATGATGAACAATGATTTGCCAGTTTATGATGTTTTCCGCGACTTTCGGCAAATAAATTGATGCGTACCAGTCATTAACTGTTCGTTAATCAACCGTTGCAACATGATCAGTTTTAGTGAAGAAACAAGTAGTCACTAATTTAGAAACACCCATGCAGTCGATTGCTGTTTAGTTGCAGCGTGCCTGTTTTTGTTCTTCTGGCCAGTGGCGGCTGGTGGTCAATCATACCAGAGGGTCATTTTGAAATATTCAAAAAAACGCAATTATCACAAAAAGTAAATAAAAAACGTTTTTGCATTAAAGCTATTTATATTTAAGATCTATTATTCGTCCATCTTTAGAATCAGCAAAATGATCGATAACAAGTTCATTAAAATTTACAATGTTTTCAATTAAAAATCTTTCCATGTTTCTTTACATACACAAATCTATTCTGATAAATCGTACATAGATTCTTTAAAATTACGGTGTACTTCTTTATTTTTATGTTTACTTGTTTATCGAATTTGAAGTAAAGGCCGTGGACAACCATTGGTTTTAAATTCTAAACGTCTTTCTAAATTTAAACTATTATTAGCGATTAATGTTTTTATTAAACAAAAACGGTAATATGTACTTAAACATAATTAATTTTCTTTTAACTTGTGAAAGTCATTGACATTGGTTACAAACGAATGTTATCAAACAACTAAAAAATCGAGTGCAAAGTTTGTCGTATGAGATAAAAAATGTGCATTACAGCATTTTTGTTTTACAAACACGTATTGCGGAGATAATAATAAATGACGTAAGCATTGCATTGAGTACGCGAAATGGGACTCGGCTGACAACCGCAGAAACCATTTAGTTGTCTTTTTCTAATTCGCATAAGATTGTATTATGCGTGTTGCACTCTTGACTACAATAAGTATCATTTACGATTCGGCTGCATTATATAATCCAATATAATACACATCAGGGACTATAAAACACAACAGCCTCGGGTAAATTCGTAAGTTTTCGCATCTGTTGCGCTTACAATGAAAATTGAAATTCAAACGCTGATAATTTGATTTAAACGCGGGTTCTTGTAATTTTAAAGTAAATAAAATAATTTTCTAATTTATTTTGGAGGGTCATTGTCCGAATGACCTAATAGAGAAGCCGCCACTGCTTCTGGCAAATTGTGAGGGATCAAACGACCGGAAAGCTTCCTGACATGCAAATGATCGTGCAAAACTGGATTTATTTGTTTCGAGGCAATGTCTTAGGACGCCTCTATCTCAGTATGTCACATGTTGATCTGATAAAATCATTTCAAGCACATCATCGATATTTTTCGCTACAACAGAGGTACATCGACGCCCTTCACGAAGATCGTCATCAAATATTAGTCTTCCATGCTTGAATTCTACAAACCATTTGTAAAGCATAGTTTTGGATGGTACTTCGTTCTCAATTAACGAACTTTTTCGATACATTGCTTTTGTGTTAAACCGTATTCAAATTATCATTTTTCACACAATTATTACTTTGTTAAATTCTGTTGACTCAAAAGTGCTCGGTTGAAATCTATCGCTGAAGATATTAAGCAGCCACCAGAAATTAAAAATAAAATAATAGAAACGTATAAACTGAAATACAGAGTACCATACTGAAAAAAAAATGTTACAAATGCAACTATCGATGGACGTTAAAAAATTTGCAATCTCAAAAACCTTATACTTTCTTTGTCAGGAATAATTCGTATGATTTTCCTAGATGCCCCTCACTAGACCCTTTACGCCAACGATTAAAAGTAATACAATATAAACAATTCTCACGTTTTGTAAAAACTCGCAAAAAATATGCAAAGCGTGTGATTCCAAAAAAACCAACATGTAAAAGTTTATTTTTATGTAAAAAAAATTCAATGACAAACACCCTTTTCTGACATTGGTCTAATTATTTCAAATATCCGATCAAGCAAAATTATTCAAATCCAGTTAAAAGACAAACATTTTATTTTAAAATTTTTAGTATCCTGTCATTACGCATTTATTTATTCAGCCATTTAAATGCACCTACATTACAAAAGTAGATTAATGATTTTGAAGGATACGTTTTTTCATGTCTTTAAAAAGTTAAAATAATGTTTCGGTTTGTGTAACAAGATTCGAAATGAGTACCGTTTAAAAACCGTTTCTTGAATGTGTGCTACAATTACAATATCTAAAATTAATACAACCAGTTATTCATAACGAGTAGCAAATATTACATGAAACTAATGAGTAGCACACATTGAAACAGCAAAAGGTGAATCTATAATAACAATATAATTAATTTAATAATAGGTTATTACGGTTTAAAGCTCTAAAATAAACGTGTATTTAATTTATCGACGTAGTTGTGTATCGTGTGTTATTATTTTAATACCTAAGATTAAAGTACTAGTTACATATGCAAAATAATCTATAAATAAATTAACTTGGAAATCTCCAAAATAAAAAAAATTATTTTCTACATCAAATGAGTGATTTTATTTTAACACCGATCGCACTAACTTAACTTGATTGGATCGTAAATGTAAATGTAAGTAAATAAAAACTGTAAGCATTCGAGACTGTGGTAGATTCAATGGAAGCGATTTGGAAACGAACTTCGATTTCGATCATTTCAAAAGCGAGAATTGTATTTTTACTTAAGAATTATTATTACTAAAAATTAGCTCTACTTAAATAATATAAAGTAATTGCAATTATTTGCAAATTCATTAATTATTTTAAATGTTGCTTTTGGAAAAACCTTAAATGAGTTTTTAAAAAAATTCAAATACTGAATAAAAAAATATATGCGCTGATATTAAAAATCACAAGTTTAATCTCCAAAATGAAGATAAGGAGATTGATACAGAATATTACCAAAGACCTAAAAACGCAAGCAAAAAGGGCTAAGATAATGCGATCAATATTTAGCTAGAAGCAGTCAATTTAAGTAGAGAGGCGCTAGAAGATGATACGCAAGCAACCTATGATTTGTAGATGATGTTGCTCTGTTTCCAGTGATCCAAAAGAACTTCAAGAAATGCTCCAAGAACCAAACGAAGCATCAAATAAAATTGGTCTTAAAATGAATCGCAACAAAACAAAATTTTAGAGTCAGAGCAACATAAAACTAAGCTTCAGACACAATATATCATTATGCACAGAAAATCAAACCAAATAACTAGAAGACAAATAAAACTCTCATGGATAACAATCTATCCCAATTAACTTAAAACAAACAAACAAAGTCAGAGTGTCGCAAAGAACCTTAAAAAGAACGATGCTTAAAATGCCACCAAGAGCCAAATAAAATACGAGCACTGGATGGGTCATGTAGGAAGACAAGATAAGAATAAATTGACAGCAAAAATTACCCACTACGGTCGAAAGAGACAAAAAAAGAGATGGAAAGAAAGAACAAAACATCAAGCGAATAGAAGACATCAAACAAACACCGGAAGAACATTAAAACAAAAAACAGAGAAGAATGAAAAAGGCTGGAAGAAACCTATGTCCAGAAGTAGACTAATAAGGGTTTTGAGGAAGAAGAAGTAGTCAATACTTTATATAAAACTAGAAACACCAAATTAAAGCAGTTTGCTAGAGTTCATTTCAACACTACAGAACCGCTGCGCAGAAACTAATTTTGTTTCCAATGTAAATAGATTATCCAACTTGAAAACGTTTGCAGTTTTCATGCGGCGTTTAAGGTGTGCACGTCATTAAATTAAGGATTAAGTTGACACATTGTTTACAGCAGATGTTTTTAGTTAGAATTTATTTTGCATGATCGTCAAATTCCAAAATTATCCGATGCGCACCTCACGGTTCTTTAGTCGTGAAATGATCTCTAATAATTATGATACATTAAACATTTCAACTCGAAGAGTATACTGTGACAGTTGTAAAGATAGTACCAGAACTATCGTCAACTGTATTTGTTTATTGGAAGTATCATAAAAGTTTTGGATGCGTCTTTCAAATTTCTAACGGAAGTAGCAGCTGCAGTCAAACAGTACCAAGTACAAAGTATGAAGATGGTGTTATTGTATGTTTGGAACAGTACATCAAAGGCTTTCTTTAATTTTTTTGTTGGTCAGAAGCGTCCCAATACGTCACGCAAATGGCGATAGTATGTAGTCAAAAAAAAATTTTAAAAATCGCAAAAAATTGTCAATATTACTTATATACCATTACCAAAAATGACCATAGTGGAAACAAACACCTATCAACATTCAAGACATCTGCCACAAAAACTTAAAAGTGATACCGGTTCAAAAAATGTATTCGTCGAAATCTATATAAATAAAAACCAATTGTCACATGTGTGAAACATTGTATCAAACATCACCGCTTAAGAACGGCTCGACAGGCTGATTTTTTGTTATTGTGTTCGCAATTTTCAGAATAATTTGTATGAAAGAAAATTAACCGAAAACGTCGGAAATTCAGATGATATTTATAAATGAAAATCTGAATAGAAAACGTGACTTTTGACAGCTCTGGTGTCACGTGTTCGACAATACAATCGAGATAATTTGACCACTTTTGAATCAGCAGCAGGAAACCGCGTACGACACATTGATGATAGCAGTCAACGACGACTATGGAAGGATCTTTTTCCTCGATACACTTGGCGAAATCGCCAAAACGTTCTTGATTTTATTGATTTTAACTTCGACTCGCGCACAAAGTCAAACAGCGTTGACCGTAGCATCATCTAGAATCCCTGTCACACCGTTAGAACATACAGTTCATTCTACGCTAAAACTGCCACTGAATTTGCAAACAATAGATGAACCGACATGCAACATTGTCAAAAAATCACCAATAACAAAAGAATCATTTGGGATGAGCGATGCACAAACAAGCATGAGAGGCACTAAATCAAACGTTGAAAGATTTGCATAATAATCAGGATCTCTTCTGAAGTACGATAATTCTGCCAAACGCTGATAGAGTGTTATCCAAGCAATTATTAGACATTGTCAATGAAAAAATTCCGGTAGACGCTCCTACAAGCCTCATTTCGTTTATACCTACTTTTTATCAATTTACAACGTCGAAAAAATAATTGATTACAAAAATATTTCCGAATATTGATGCAAATTACAAAAACCAAGTTTGGTTGAGCAAACGAACCATTTTGGCAGCGAAAAACAGGGACGTTGACGATTTGAACATAAAAATGCCAAGGTAAATCGCTGTAAGTCGATCGATTCTATTACCGATCCAGATGAAGTCGTCAATTATCCAATTGAATTTCTGAATTCATTGGATTTGCCAAAAATTCCGCCGCACAGTTTGCAGCTCAAGATCAGCTCGGTGATGATCATGTTGAGCAAACGAGCTATTTTAGCAGCGAAAAACATGGACGTAGACGATTTAAACATAAAAATGCCAAGGTAAAAGGCTGGCAAATTGCATTAATGTAAGTCGATCAATTATATTACCGATCCATATGAAGTCGTCAATTATCAAATTGAATTCCTGAATTCATTGGATTTGCCAAAAATTCCGCTGCACAGTTTGCAGCTCAAGATCAGCTCGGTGATGATCATGTTGAATAAACGAGCCATTTTAGCAGCGAAAAACAAGGACGTAGACGATTGGAACATAAAAATGCCAAGGTAAAAGGCTGGCCAATTGCATTCATGTAAGTCGATCGATTCTATTACCGATCCTGATGAAGTCGTCAATTATCCAATTGAATTCCTGAATTCATTGGATTTGCCAAAAATGCCGCCGCACAGCTTGTAGCTCAAGGTCAGCTCGGTGATGATCATGTTACGCAATCTGAACCAACCGAAACTATGTAATGGAACAAGATTTGCTGTTAAGAAACTGATAAACAACATGATTGAAGCAACGAGAATCATAAGAAAGTTCAAAGGCGAGAATATTCTGATTCCAACCGAATTGCCGTTTCAATTTAAGCCTGGCTAGTTTCAAAATCACGATTAATAAATTGCAAAGGAAGTTATAAGTGTGTGGAATAAACCTTGAATTGCCGAGTTGCTGTGTTCAAGAGTCGGCAACCTATCGGCGCTATTCGATAGCTCTCCGGACGAGACAAAAAATATCGTTCATCACCAAGCGTTGTGATCAACGCATTAAAAATACTAACAAATGATTGATTACCAAAATTCATGATCGTACTGATATTTTCTTTTAATTCACACAAATTCAAGAAACGATTCGGTTGGATAACTCCCGTCTCGACGAACTGACAGAACGCACAGCCTAAACCATTACAACACTTCTTGTTTTCTTCATTAGTAAATCGCTGGTTTAAAAAAAAATCTTTCATTGGTGTATATAATTGTTATTGAAGTTCTTGTAAGAGGATAAAATAGCCTTAAAACAAGGTAACAGAAAAAAAATGCAAATTCTACATAATGACTCCTATTACGTTTTAGACAAGTTTTTTTCCACATATTATATGATATTACATTCTTTTAAACTTGAGGTTTAGTTTTTTTTTAATTTTTGACGTGCCTTTTCCATTTTAGTTTTACATCTAACGTTATATCTAGGTGTTGTGCATTGTTTGTTTAACCACTATAGGTAAAAGATCTTAATCCATTTGTTGACTTTATCCGTTGTGGTTTTTACTGTGGTCTTCAATCGTATTATCCTCTGCTATGACGGTTATGTGTTATGTCAAAATATGATTGGTAGCTTCTTTCGTACCGGTAGGTAATCGTATATACAACGCTAGCTTTAAGAACACCAGCTAATATTTCTTTTATTTCTGAAAAGCTAGCTTCATATTTCTGAAGTTACTTTTGATAAAGTACGAGTTCGGTCTATCTTATATTTCAGTTCTTCGTGCCAAATCTTATCAAATGCTTGTGCAACATTCAGGAATAGAATTGAGCTGACCTTTTCTTCTAGTTTTGAAATCATTATAACATTCCAATGCCTACGTACATATTAATCTCGAAATGTTGCGTTAATGAGTTACGTTAGTTTAATGATTCTTTTTCGTAATAGTTTTTTCAAGATTTGATTTGGATGTTTGCCATCATACTTTATTATTAAAGCTACCTTAATGAATGCTTATCCGTTGCGTTGGTTTGCTAAAGCAATCTTTGATAAGACAAGTTCTTGTGTTGTATCTTTTGCTCTGTTCAAAAATTTTTGTTGTTGAAAGTCTTTTGTAATTACACAACCTCGATAATTCGCCCGGTAAGCTTCTCCTCAATAAGTGCACTTAACTTTTCCAAGGATATCTGTCTCGCAATTTTTAAATAGCGTCCTACACACTTTACTCATCTGGCATCTCTGTTGCAAAAGAATTGGCTGCATTCATTCGTTTGACACTTTTTGCGTTGCGGGATTATGGTTGTTTTGCCTAGTTGTTACGTGCATAAATTTCTAAATGTAATACTCTGTATATTTATTACACTTAAGTTAGATTTCTATTTTCGACGCCCTCTAGCGAGTTTCGTTTTACTTCATTTCCTGTCAAGACGTTAAACCGTCAACTACTTAAAATCGTGCTTGTGATGTTTAAATTTTAATTTTCTAACATCATCGGCGTTTATGGAATATAATATAAATCGAAAACGCATTTCTATTAGTTTATTCATCACAGTGTAAGCTTTTCCTATTAGTTTTCAGAATTCTTTAGTAATTTCCTTGTTAATTTGGTAGCACGTACCGTCACGTGTTAGTCGCATATTTCGATGTATTCTCGATGGATGAGAGGTTAATATCGAGCAAATACCTTCATAGAACGATTATAATTATGGAAGGCGTACGTTAAAGCTAAAAACGAAGTCTCGACAAGAACTTTTCTCCGAGATACTATTCCTTATGCGTCAATCGACTGCGTTATCAACTTTTACTTTAATGTGTGCAACAGCATTCGATAATCGGGTTTTTATGTCCAATTTCTTTTAGCGCTAACTAAGAATTTTGTAGATTTGACACGATTTGCTGTTCATAAATATTCCAGATCGATACAACGAGGAAAACGTTTTCTTCGGGCAAGTACTGGATTGTGGGTCAGTCTTATTAAATTACTTTTGCGTTGTCAAAAAAGTCTCTCACGAAATTTTGCTTGTTCTATCTTACGCTATTACAATATTTGTTTCAATACTATTTAGGTATTTTCATTAATTATTTTGTATATCGCATGCTGTGAATCATAGATATTTGTCATTATCAATGTAATTTTCTTCGCTATCGACACCCTATGTGTAAACCTATGTATTCTGTGTTGCTGATACTTCCGGCGTTTATGAATCTAATGATGTACTACAACATTTCTCGTTGTTAATAGTCTACGATATTAAATTGAAGTTGTTATACATATTTATCTTTCTTTTTTTTAGTGCGTTTAGGATTACGAACCTAATTTCGCTACAAGCTTGGACCTTCTGTCTTGATCGAAACAGAAGTTTTACTTAGTAAGATCTGGCGCCCTTTACATTATATTTTTTTGAACCTCCCCTATTCCGACTAGTGTGAGTTGGCCGTGCAAGGTTCGTAAGACCTATAGCTTGTAACATAGTGGTTCTATTTTAACATTCAATCACATTCATCACGAAGATATTTTTGCTATCTTTTGATTTGTCAATTCATAAATCCTCTCACGTTTAGATTTTCTGTTATCATATTTATTGAGCACGTTGTGTGTGCCTATTGGTAATACTTTAATGGAACCGTTTTGTTTATCCTCATAAATTTAGAATTCAATATTTTTATTGCGTAAAGTAGCGAGTAGATTTCGATGTTGCATTTCTTCTCGTACGGTGATCTTAAATACATCATTATTTATGACGGTTACTCTATATGTAACATTTATTACTTGCAATAATTCATGCACGGCTTGGTAATTTTTTTTTAATTAATAAAATGCACTAGTAGTTGTAAAAGTATTTTATTTTGTTTTAATTTGTTATATATTTGTGTAGAAGTTGAAGGTTGCTGCTGTCGAGAAGGTGTCAGAGTTCTAGATACTTTTCGTTTTGTATTTTTATTTTTCCCCGTTTGCTGCACTATGCACTCGGTCTCATTCTTTTTCGTCAGTTAGTTTTTGAACCGTTCTACCATTAACATTAGCTGGTTGATTTTACTCGGTGGAGTTTGGTATTAAGTTTTGTACCCTCATAATACCATTAATTTTTGGTATTGCGAAGAAAGAAAACTTGTTAAAAAACAACATATGAAAAATGAGAAAAAAAATCTTATAAAAGATCTATACGAGCATATGCAGCGGAGACAACATCAGAAAACAAAACAATCACCAGAAACCGCTAAAATCGAAAATAAGAAAAAGGTACTAAAAAGGATCAATTTAGAAATAAAGTAATTACGCAGATATGTAACATAAACGGAATTTTATAAGCCAAAAAAGAAAAAATAGAACGGTAATATTTTAAGAATAGATCAGTTAGGAATTATAATTGTCAGAGTTCCGAAAGAAAGAAGAAACGTAGAAAGACCTCGAAGAAGAATACAAGCCAGTAAAAAAACAGAACTGTTAAAAATCTTCTAAGAAAGAAGTAGAAGCTCAGTTCTATTATTCATGATATCAGTAATCAAAACTAATCTGTTCTTTTAGGTTTTTTTGACTTTCCCCATTTATCCCGTGTCTACCTGCAGAAGAAAATCTTGTCACTTAATTCTCGTGTTAAAGGCAATATATAGACGAGGTCAACAAATCTTATATACAAAGTTGTTAGCGCGTTTTACAAAACAGTATTTAACTAACAGCGCCATTTATTAACATGTTTACGATAGTACATAGTTTTCCTCCGCTTTCCTCAATTTGTCAACGCTAACACCATTCCGGATATGTATCTACCTATCTCGTAGATGAACGAGCTTTGCCGCTCGCCTTTTTCGCCACCCGCTTACACCATAGCGCATTTTATTTTGTTTTTGAAAAACACGATCACAAAATTTTTGAAATCAGATAGTTTCTGAAATACGTACAATCTTGACCTCTTTAGAGCATTAGTATAAATAATACTCTACTACATCAATCCTCTCACGCTAATACTTAAATTCTTAAAGAATTCAAACCGACAAGAATCGTGATTATAGCTGTCTGTAGGTACTTATAGAGACAACATATCGATTAGAACAAAGTGCTCAAATTATTTGAAAAATAGATCTAAAAACTACAATTTTTAGAATTAATTAGAAACATTTTGAAACGAAAGTAAATATGTCTGCCTATATAATGTCTTCAAGATTTAAAAGCCTCGTCACTATTTTTTATACTTTTTTCAGAACGGTTTTTAAACTGTTCTCTGATAGTTAAATGCAAACTCTTGGTGATCGTTCTAAAAGTTTAGTAAGAAAATCCTTTAGTAACAAGTGATATTTAGTAAATCTTATACTTATTACGTGTAATCAGTTCGATTAATCACCACTGTTTATTGGTTTTATCGATTTGTAACACAATTAAACTTTGTTAAGTATTCGCAATAATGACGAAAACAGAAATTATTCCTGCTATCGGCAACCTATTTGTCACCGTCTTTGATTTGTACACTTCAAAAGTGATGACATCTAACAGTTCCATATAAACATCTTAAGTCCAACGCTCAGTTCACACAAAAAAATCACGTGGTTTTAACACCAAATATCGAATGTTAAAAAATGTTAGAAATTCAAATTTTCGAAGCAAATGCATTAGAAAATTTAATCGGAAAATATTCAAGAATTCGAAATAAAGCAGTTAAACTTGACCTTAGGATATGGCATAAATAATAAATAATTTAGAGGACGATGACAGAAGTAGCGATTAACTTTAAAATGTGTTTGTATGTTTTCTTCTTACGTGTTAGTAGTAAATTGATTATCTTGGTAACCTCGGTATAATTTTAATTTGTCGTTAAAGAAAACAAAAAATAATTACCAAAATACATGGAAATTGCAGCCATAAAACTAAAATAAGTCGTCAATAAATTGATAACACTTTTATCTAAAATTCCATATGTTTTAGGTTCGCAGTGTTTCAATACAAAATTAGAAACGGTAATAAAGATCAATATCAACATATTATTTTATTAAGTTTCCGAGTATTTACTTCAACAATGCTCGAGTAAGTAACTAAAAATAATCTGAAAAAGCTAAAACTTAAAAGCGTAACAAATACAAGAAAGGAGCTTTAATTCTTTGTTGAAACTCCTTTATGTTGCATGTAGATATAATGGCACATAATTGTACAGCTACTTTTTGATATTATATGACTCCTTTCAACAAACAGAATTTTTGTGGCTTCTTTAATCCCTTTTACGACTCGTAAGAATTTTAAGCAGTTTTGAAGCGAAAATTTTGCTAAGGCGAATTTCTTGCAATCGTCAAAAAACATTTCTTACAATAATATCTAATTTTTATTACAACTTTATTGTTATATAACAGCTATGAAGTTTCGTTATAAATTGATGGATAGCGATGCATTGCTTCGGTTTCAATAAATACAAATAAAAATGGTTTTAATTTTTCCAGTTTTTGGTATATGGTAAGCACTAATTACATATATAGAAATTTGCAATACGCCAATAATTTAAATGGTTAATTGTGTAAAACACGTTTATTATAAAAACTTATTTAAAAAACGCTGCTTATAGACATTTCAAAGATATTAATTAAAAGAAGGAAAATTAAGCCGTGTCGTAAGCCAACTACAAAAAAAACCAATAAAGAAAATAGTCAGTAAACAATTTTAATAAAAAGTTCTAAAACCTAATGTCTGTTGAAAAAAGTTTTTCATCCTTCGGAGGAAGAAGAGGCAAAGAACACTACCTGACGTGCATATTTTTAAAACACTTTTAGTTTATCCGATTTTTCAATAAAATAACAGTTTGTGGCAATAATGTCTTCAAAGTCAGAAGCCTATTTTCTACCAATAAGCAACTATTTCAAGCTCAAACAAAAATTAAAAATTTGAGTAAATTAAACCATTAAAATTATGTGAATGTTTAGATTGCTTTAAGACTTTCTCTCGGACTTTCTTCTGTTCACAATGTATATAATGAAACGTTCGAGAAGTTATTCGCAAATTCGAGATCCTTCTCGAGGTTGTTATCCATCTTCTAGAACGTATATCGAAAGATATGAAACACTCGAGAATGATTTTCAAAGTGTGTATATATACCGACGAAACAAATCGTAGCTCAGTTATTGCCGTAATGCGAATACATCTAATCTAATCTAAATAAATAAGTCGTTAGCGCGTGTGTGTACATAAATATACGGAAAATAATCTTGTACGTGATTTTAGTGTAAACAAGTGTGTAAAGCGGACCTTATCTTATCTTCGTGTAAGTAATATAAATTAGTCTAAGTGTTTTTATTAAATATAATTAGATTTAATTAGTTCGGTTAATTTACAAGTGTACATATTTCTAGTATAAGTAAAAATATTTTTAGTCGTTTAAATAAATTAGTTATAATAATAAATTCGCTACAATAATTTGATTAGTGCAATCAAAAACCACATTTTATTGCATATCGCAGTTCTCTTTATATTTAGATAAAATTTGCATTTCATATAAAAATGTCATATTTATATAATAGCGAAGGCTTCCACGGCCCGAGTTTCTACTAACATAAGAATGTCTTCCGGGTTTGTACGATGTTAACGTTGTAACCGAATCTGCCAACTTTTCGCCTACTTTCGTATGGGGCTTCATCAGGACGTCAGGGAAACCGAAGCAATCGAACAAGCAACCTAAAGCTAACTAAGAACCTCTACAGAATTAGGTAATCAACTGGTAAACCAAGTCAGATTCTAAGCTCCATAGAAGTAGTCTCCGTATCTAAAAAAGAAGTATCGTCGCGGTTGGTTGAGCGCGAATCAATGTAATGTTCAGCAACAACAGACTTAGGAATATGTCTTTTCCTTATACAACGATTATGTTCTGAAATCGGTGTGATAACGGAACTACCAGTTTCACCAATGTAGACTAAACCACATGAACAAGGAATTTGGTATACACCTTGATATGAAAGTGTATGAAAATTGTTCTTAGGAGAAAGAAGAACTTGAGAGATTTCACCCGTTGAGATGAATGTGGGTTTGGTACCATTTTTACGAAGCAGTTTTCCTATTTGATCTGCGACCTTATAAATTTAAAGTAAACATGCTAACTTCGAATTGGATTCGGAAGCAGAAATGTCAGCTATTCGAACACGTGAATGTAGACGACAATTAACTACTTCAATTTACCGCTTCATGTAATCATTGTTCAACAAAGTTTTAGTAAGATGACGGAATGCAGTATAGAGATTCCCAGATTGAGTGCGATAAACCAAAGATTCAATAACAGAACGTTTCTGTGCAAGATAATGAGACAAACCATGAAGATATCTGTCCGTATGGGTGGGATTGTGAAAAACAGAATGATGCCAAAACTCGTCGGGTTTGCGAGTCACAAGAACGTCGGCACATGGGAGAGAACCGTTATTTTCGATTTCCATAGTGAATGTAATTTCTGAAACAATTTGAGATGAAAATGGGATCAAACAATACCTAAGTAGCAGCCGTTTCAAAGAATTCCATAACGGCAGTCAAAACTTGATCATAAAACAGGGTAGTGTTTCTTCTACTTATTTTTTTTTATTGTGAGGTCGGTCATATGTACGCACGGCGCTTGTTATCACGACTAACGTACACCACTTTTTTGTAGATATGTAATAAGTTTTAACAGTGCACTTGGTTTTAATATTGTGCAATCATCATAATTTCATGCTAATTGTTTGTTTCTTTGTTGTATTCACAAACGTTAATTTATCGAAGGTAAGTTTAAGCCATTTACACTTGCTGCTTATGTGCGCGAGAGTCCTGTATGATTAGTCGTATTGCGATATTGTTGGCAAACCATTAGTTGTTAGATAGATATTTCTTATTCTATTTGTTTTATTTATTCCTTGTGCTATTGTTAAAAGAAAAATACTCGTTGTTAAACTTGTGTTAGTCGATTTATCTACCTTAAGCGTTGTCAGATGGAAACGGGCATCTGTAGTGTATATTTTTTCAGTTTCGGCGCTCTTTTAATTGCATTATAATCAGCACATCAAAGATCTAGCTGAATCTTATCAGTTATACACCTACGACTCACTCTCATTTGAGACGATTTAATCACTGGTAAGCGATCGAAACCTGCTGCAGGCTTAGGTTTTTATCGTAACACACTTCTATAGAGCTTAGAATCAGACTTGGTTCACAAGTTAATTACCTAACTATGTAGTGGTAGTGGTTCTTTGTTAGATTATCATTTGCTTCTTTAAGTTTATCGAATTCTTTGTCACCGTTTTAGGAGTTTAGAATCTGACTTGGTACACAACTTAATTACCTAACTCTTTAGAGGTTTTAAGTTATATTTCATTTGTACGTTTAAGTGCTTTAATTTATTTCACGGCCTGATGAAACCCCTTACAAAATTGGCTGAAACGTTGGTTACTTAGGTTAGAACATTAAAACACAGTCCAAACTCGAGAAATGTTGTTGTCTAAGTACGTCATATTGATTTCATATTTTAAACCATTCACTAAACATATCCAAGACATTTTTTCCTTTGAAAAACAGTTTCGCAGATAAATTGCAAAGTGTGTTAATAGAAAATATCAATAAATGTTAGTAATTTATTATATAACCATATGTATAGAATAAAATTGTTGATTCATCTATTTTAATAGGTGGATGTGTTACCAAATTCTAAAAAAGCCTTAATTATGCACTAGTTGAAAATGTAGTAAAAAATAAAGATTCTATATTTACCAAATTTTGTTTTATTTCAAAGTTTTGCTTCGTATAAAAGTTGCATAATTTATGTATTTAATTTGATATTTTAACATACCCACTAGCATATTTTTGTCATAAATAAAAAGCAGTCTTAAGACTGATTGCAAAAACGTAAATCATACAAAATATTAAATGATCTAAGATTATATTTAGTTCAGTAATAAATTATTCTTTGATCGCATAAACGTTTATTTCAGATAGAATTAGGTGGTCTGGTATTAGTTATTTCATTTTGTATTTTTCAAGAATATTTATTCTAAATTAAAATTAACGGCTGCACTGTTTATACGCCGCTACTGATTCTCCATTATGGGTGGGGATAAGCGTTATATCGCTGTCAAACGTCCATTTTTACTCTTCCTTTACCGTTTGGAAATCGCTGTTGAACGTCATATCACAGGGCTAGTTCGCTAATGTAAATAGTTTTTTTTTGTTGAATTTTCCTCATTAGTTATTTCGATTACGCTTTCAGTAGATGTGCTGGGAAAGAATTATTCAAATATTGGTTAATTGCTTGACGTTGCCGGTATAAAAGTAATGAAGGTTATCTTTTACCTTTTTAGCGATGTCCGAGGGATTGCTACTTAATCCAGATACACG
This sequence comes from Aquatica leii, assembly GCA_035610365.1. NCBI lineage: Eukaryota > Metazoa > Arthropoda > Insecta > Coleoptera > Lampyridae > Aquatica > Aquatica leii. The sequence goes on from CM069435.1 coordinate 20,223,477, forward strand.
GCTGTCGAGCGAAACATTATGTGCAAGCCAGCTTCCTTAATAACACCAAAGTGACGAGATTTGACTCACACCTTCGTTTGATGTCTCAGGATCGTATAACTTTAATTACTTATATAATTCGGCAGTCGGTTTCATACGGCTTTTATTAGCATAGCGTATTTTGTGGTGCATTCGTTAATTAATCATGTCAGCTTTATGCGTACTATTTAATAGTATCGTGTGTTATTTGTTTTTTTATTTATATGTATCAATTTTATCAGTTAACAGTCAGCCTTTAGCAAAATAGTTATTGTATGTAATCCTAACGTAGATCATACTAATTAGTTAAGTAGCAAACTTTGACTCATCTTTAAATTGATGTTTTGTCGTATGAATACATTGACGTGACATCCGTCCAAGTTCTTTGAATCAATTGAACGCAATCAAAGCCAAATTGGACATAAAAACGTCGTACATAAGCTTATATACCTCGCATATTTTCTTTGTAAATCGAATAAAAAGAAAGTAACGAACGTTACTACTGGTGTCTAAGAATTTTTCGGTTGGGTAGGTTTTTGTGCATTTATCTTGTTTTGCAAGTCAGTATTAGTGTCAATTATCGACTCGTTTCGCGACTGCAGAGTAAAGGAAGGAAGGAATTGTTTAAATCTTAGTTAACCTTGATTAATATCAATCGCTTAGAATTTTTGTTAGTAATTCTAATCTATCGATATTATAACTGTATATTAATTGACGAATCTAATCTTGTTATTTATTAAATTGTCAAAAAAAGTGCAAAAGCTGTTTTTATTGGTTTAGTTCTTGCACTGGGAATATAAATAATTACCCTAAATTAAATATTTGCACTAATTTCATAAACATGTTTTAAAAAAATTTAGTGCGACTGAGATTTGAACCATCAGCCGGGTACTTATAAACAAACACGCATAAAGTACGCTATCGACTATACGACTGTGCTACTTGGTTTGCAATCAAATAAATATTTTAATCAGTTATTGTAAACTGTTAATTTTATCCAGGGTTTAATCCATAAAAACGTTGGTATTATATTTAGTACCGGAATATGTAATTTAATGTAGGATCAAATCATTTATGAAACCAAAATTTGGCTTGACTCTATAAACATTTAATCCTGTATTAATATTTAGTATTTAGTTTTTGCAATCGACCAGTAATGAAACCATCAATATGAAATATTTTTACAAAACAAACGTTTACAAAGTAACAAGATAACGCACCATGTCATAAAGCAAACATCACAATGAATTGCAATTGCACTGCTCAATTAGCCATCATAGCTTTCAGATCTAAAATCAAAAATTTGTCCAACGCCTTAAAGAAAAAGATAAGGCAACTGTTATATTAAACATGTAGACACGCTCACTTTTCGTGATTGACTGTAATATTTTAAAAACACGATTTCATTTCTTCCGGCAACATTTGTACAACACAGACCTCCGTTTAGCGATGTCTACGCCCAATAAAGCTTTCATCATTAAGTTATTTCACGCAATTTTACGTGAATATGCGTTCGAACTTTGTGTCTATTTGAGCAAAAGCCTATACGGTCGGGTTTCCACACCTACATCTGTGTTCTTATCTGTGAAGTTGGTAAGCACCTGTTGCGATTGGAAAATTTCCATGATGTCACGTCGCTGAAGTTCAAGGGGTTGAATACAATCATATTGGAAGAAATAACTACCTAAGTTGCAAATTTAATTAGAGGAAAGCTCTGCGCATTCGCTTATGTTCAGTAATCGTATGAATTAAAAACAGGATTTACTTGTGATAACGCCGTATGTACGTTTTCTTTTGTGTTAGATTTCAATTGAGTTTTAGGTAATACTGGTACGGAATCAGCTAATCCCCAACTGGATAAAGCACAACTGTAAGTATTACATTATTCTTTAATTCTTAATAGTTCGGTGGTCAGTCGACCAAATGTACATACTAGGTTGTAATCACACATAATGTTAAAATTTTTTTGTTGTTATCTGGTGCGCTTTGATTCTTTAGACCTTCAATTTTCGTACTTTTGTAATTTAATTTAAGAATGTAAAGGCACTCCTTCTTTAAGTGTAAAAGTTAGGCCGACTAGGTCACTTTGTTATAAGACGTGTTGCCCAGTCAAAGACGTAACTTATAGTTGGCGTGTGATAAATTTATATAATTCTATCTACTTATGTACTTTTTTCGTCCTCTTTAACTACTGATATACTGTGTTATTACTTCTGTAGTGTTATTTGTTCTTTTTCAGCTGCGGGTCGATTTAAACGATATCTCCCTAATTTAGTCTTTCATCGTTTTGGCGCCTTTTTAGAATTAGTTGATGATCGATTATCGCGAAGCCTGTAACCCCATCTCCGAGAGCACAAAAACCAGCGTAACACAACACAGCGTCATTTAAAAATAATCGTTTTTACAAAAATAGTGAAACATCGTCGATTATTTCTATTGGTTATAAACATTCATTTTTGATAAACCACAGATATTCCCAATAAGCATTATGCAAGAGAATATGCTAAAAAAATAGACACTTTAAATTCACTATCAAACAAACAATGAGCAAATCATACACAATCAAAAAGTACCACAAGAATCAGTGCTCGCTCCTCTATTGCTTGACTTATACACGAGTGACATACCCGATATTAAATTCCATTGCCACAAAAACGAAGAAAATAAAAAGCAAAAAAGCAGTACTAACACCAGACATAGAAGCGCTCAATCGGTACTACAACAAATAGTGACTATGCCACAATCCCATAAAGATAAATGTTAGTAACAATACACAAACTACAAGCGACCTCAACGCTTAAAACAAACTGGTCAAAACTGTTATAAGAAAACTGACAAATATTCTGAGCCCCCTCAAATACACTAAGAACCTCAACTTAAAATTTAGTTTTCTCCACAGTAGAATACTGCGCACCAGTATGGTATAGAAGTACACAACCCTAACGGAAACATTAAAATCCACCAAATCCTATCTTATATTCACCATCCAGAACTGAGAGACAAGAAACCGCTATTATACAAGTACACAAAATAAAACAATAAATCTCCCAGATGGTTGCCAATCCATAAAACACTGAGTAACCCTTTTAGCTCCCGCATAAAGTCCTACAAACCAACATCCCATCGCCCATAATAATATTTAAGAAGAAATAGATATCAAATAAACGCCCTATCCACAATGACCTTATGGAGCCAACCAATATCTTGGCCGGAAAACATCTGTCGAAAAATATCGAGTCACCTGAACTTCGACAAAATTGGCCTCGGCAGATGCAACTAATTGCTCTAGAAGTGGTAAATGCCTAACTGTGCTAGCTGATACTGTGTACACGACTGTCCTCTGCATAAACTCCAGAATTCCTGCTATCCCAAAGTCATCTATACATAAATTAATGTACATACATACATAAATCTATCTCCCATAAACCTTTACTTTATTAAATCCGTGCATCAGCTTTGGACCTATGTCTTCCCGCTGCGGAGTATGCTGCGCCTGTGTGGAGCGGGTCAGCACATTCAAAAATGGTGGACCCGACTATAAATGATATGGCGAGGATAATATCCGAATACCTCAATCCTAATTCAGTTGGCAAATTGTACCCGCTTGTAGAAATGGCCCCACAAGGAATACGACGTGACGTCTTAACAAAAGCTAAACCACTGAAAGTGATGGAAGACCCAAGACATTTATTACACGGATAGGAATCCGAGAGAAATCGACTTACGTCGAGGAAGCAATTTTGCAGTCGAATACAAACCGTCCAGGCCAGTGCAAAAAAGGCTGCAGGTCAGATGCACCGTACACCACCTGGCGCAGCATCAACAGACGAAGACTAGGAGTGACTACCTAACTTCGTCCGATGGGGCTTCGCCGAAGACTCGACTTGAGACTGTGGAGTTTTGCAAGACGACGAGCACCTCCTATTATACCGGTTATTACCGCATCCTGTGACGCATCCTTTCCGCGGACCTATGGATGGGAGGAAAATGACAAAACCATCCAGACTGCAGAATCATGGTGCAACGTGCTAAATGGCCCGGGCACGTAAAGTAAGTAACATTAAAACACTCGCGACATTTTTCTTTTAATTAAAAGTATATTTGATATAAAGTAGAGATCGATTTAAAATACAAACGGCCGGTTCCACAACACTTAAACTTAAGCAATGCTTAAAAACAATTGTTGCTATGGTTTTAACAATTGTATCTCAGTTTTTAAGCTTTGCTTAAGTTTAAGTCGTGTTGGTGTAACCGGCCATTAGTCTCATAATATCACTTTTTATTATCGTCTAACGCAATCTACGTATCTTAATAAAATTCTATATTAAATATTTTTTGCATTCTGTAATCAGTGAATCGCTTTTAAAGTAAACTTTATTGGTTCGTCTGAATAAACACGATAGTACAATATTTACAGAAATATAAATCCAATCCAATTAATTTTATAAAACGATCGTCAAGTTCCAGAACACTTTTTAAGTACTAAAAGTAACAGTTTACAAGTTCACGATGAAAATAAAATTTAATGAACATACTAATTGAATGTTATCTGAAAGTTAGTTAATTTCACTAATGATGAGTTGGTTAATGATAAACTGCTTTTTACGTTATAAATAACGGTAGTGAATCTGGTAAAGTATGTTATTAAAATTAAAAGTATCAGTAAGACAAAATTAATAATACAACTAATGAATTTTGCAATTTCCCCAACAAATTTATATTCACAAACCGTAAACTATTAACGGAAAAAATTGTCTCCATGAACCAATTTCATTCAATCTACACCACGTTAATTAAATATAATTATATACACAAACGTTTAATTTAAACATCCAGGTATTGAATAACAAACATTTGTCAACAATTATTTTATAAACAATAGGTTATTGTATGTAACTGATACCAATAACGATAATGTAGTTTAAATATTGATTGGTAACTCACCGGGTAAGGAATCGTTGTGTAACCTCCACGTTTGGAAAAAGAATTTGATCTACTTTTTAATAGAAACCAATACTACGCGAGGAATGCAAGAAAGTATGAACTTGAGGTCCTTATTTTCACAAATACACTTTCGCTGTAAAAAACAAAAAAAAGACAAAGAAGTAATCGAGTTTAATTTCAAAGATTAAGAAATGCGACGAGGAAATATTAATGAACCGCTTTTACTGTGATGCGCTTTATGAGGAATCGCTTCCGCCCGTAGTTGCGAAAAAAGACGTGCCGACACCGGAATGGGAAACCACTACAAAAATGAAAAAACGTAAAAACCCTTTATTCAATTTGAACGTATAAACGCTTAGAAATTGATGAACCTATCGGTTTAATTGATCGATTACATAAACTAATTAAAGTTGATGTAATTTCTAGAGATTCAGACTTAAAAGACATAACTCTTAAAGAGGCAAAGGCGGCGAACTTCTTACTACAGTATTGTGAGTGGTACTGCATTAAAAACTAGTTTCTGCGCTTAATCTTATTTATTGCAAGATAGATAGAGCAGCTTCACAATTGCATGCGCAAGTTAGAAAAATGACCTTTAACGAAAACGTATTTTGGAGTGTATTAAGTACATACCATGAACTAATCAAAATAACCCTGTAGATAAATGTTACTTTTTCATCAATAGCAATGCAATGTTTTTATTAAAAAGAAAATACCTCAAAATCAACGCTACAAAAATTTAGTAATATAGAAAAACGCTTTAATCAATACTAGACTGACCATATTTCTTAGGCTAAAATCACGGACAAACCTGTTAGTCCTACTTAGGAAAAAATGAAAACATTGATAAAGGACTTTATTTTATTTTCGATCGATAAATCAAAGAAATACAAACTTACATGGTTACGTAATAACGTTTACTAAACTGTTTAGTAATAATTAAGAGCTAGGCCCAGCAACACTACAATCATCACTTGAACTGCTACTTGGTTTCTCTTTTTTGTACCAGTCATACTTTTCTGAAGAATGAATTTTGGTTAACAGAGACCTGTCATCTTTTATTTTGTCATAAAAGTCATAACAATTAAGTTCACAGTTAAATTTCAAACATAGGAGAGCCTTCACCTTATCTATCCTTATTTGGCTTTTTTCATCGCCCCATACATTTTTCATAACAGAGAAGACTCTTTCAATTGCAGCTGAGGTTCGTGGAAGGCAAAATATTAATTCTGAAACTTTCTTAAAATTTGGGCACAGGTTCTGGCTCTGTTCAAAGAGGAGACAGATTCTTACCCTAAGTTTGTCTGACTTCAGTATCTCTTCGGCGGTCTTTTCAGAGTCTTTCATATTCTTTGTCTTACCTATGGCAAACAAGTACCAGTTCATCAAAAAGGTCATCGATGTTAACATTTCTGCTATTAAGTGGAATCACGGAATTTATAAACTCTGCTGACGATTCTATGCTAGACCATTCAAGTTGTTTCTCGTAGTGATCATCAATTTGGATCCAGGAAAACCTATTTACGCCTTCAAAACTTCCTTTACATTTCTCTAAGTATGAGAACAAGTTTTTGTTTTGAGATTTGTGGTATGAATTTACCACTTTTCCTGGAAAAGAGCTTTTCTTTGAGCTTAATGTATTGCAGAGATATGTAATTTTCCTCGATTGAAAGAACAGTTTTATAGAAGATTTGTAAAGAGCCATGTACAAACCACAGCAAAACTGCACTGACTGGGTTCTCAAAGAACTCTTTAATAAGCTTTGAGCACGACTGTTGTGAAAGGAAATAGGATTTGAGTCCCTCAAAGATGGCAAATATCCTTTCGATACCAGGTAACAGGCTAAAAAATCGTGTAGAGCTGTGAGATTTCTTGTATTCAACCCCAGCGAAAGAACAAAAGACATTAAGATTTGTAACATACTGTGTAAATATGACAAAATCTATATATCTTCACGACAATCATTTTAAGATCTGTTAGGAGGAGTTGATCAACAGCATGCTGAATGCAATTGTGGATAATGTGGGCTCCACATCCTATGCCTAAAATTTTCTACCAAAATGCATACTAAGATAAGAATGTCTTCCGGGTTTGGACCGTGTCATTGTTGTAACCGAAGTTGCCAACGTTTCGCCCACTTTCGTATGGGGCTTCATCAGGGCGTGAGATAAATCGCAAAACTTAAACAAGCAATCGAAATCTAACTAAGAACTTCTCAAAAGTTAGGTTATCCATTAAGCCATAATCTAACTCTGTAAAGGTAAGAAAGAAAACGAAAATCTAACAAAGAACCACTACCGAGTAAGGTAATCAACTTGTGAACCAAGCCAGATTCTAAACTCGATAAATGACTAATGACCGGGAACCAAAGAGGGGATAGCTCGAAACCATGATCGCGATTGAAGTTATTGGGATGTTTGATGATTTCTATGCTTTCTCGGAATTTCCTGTTGAAAAAGAATGGAGATTTGGCAATCAACGAAACATCAAAATCTATCTTGTGACCTGTAGTAAAATGATGTTCAGCAACCGCAGACTTGGAAATATACCTTTTTCTTATACAACGATCATGTTCTGAGATGCGAGTAATGACGGAACGACCGGTTTCACCAATGTAGACTAAACCACATGAACAAGGAATTTGGTATACACCTTGAGATGAAGGTGTAGGAAATTTGTCTTTGTGAGAAGGAAGAATCTGAGAGATTTTGCCTGTCGAGTTGAATATGGGTTTAATACCATTCTTACGAAGGAGTTTCCCTATTTGATCTGTAACCTTGTGAATGTAGGGTAAAAAGGCCAATTTCGGGTTGGATTCGAGAGTAGAAATGTCCTTAGGTAATCTAGTACGTGGATGTAGACGACGATTAATAACTCTATGAATATCTCGCTTTACATAACCATTGTTCACTAGGATTCTAGTAAGATGACGGAGTTCCGAGTCTAGATTTTCAGGTTCGCAAATAGAAAAGGCACGATGAACCGAAGATTTAATAACAGAACGTTTCTGTGCAGGATGATGATGAGACGAAGCATGAAGGTATCTGTCCGTATGGGTGGGTTTGCGATAAACAGAATGGCCCAGAAGTGGGTTGGGCTTACGAGTCACAAGAACGTCAAGAAATGGAAGAGAACCATTACTTTCGATTTCCATAGTAAATTTGATATCTAAGTGTTGATTGTTAAGATAATCAAGAAACTTAGACAATTCAAGATGACCATGAGACCAAACAATAAACGTGTCGTCCACATACCTAAACCACACTTTAGGTTTTAATATTGATGATTCCCGGAAGACATTCCTATCATGGTATTTGTGTTATCTGCACAGTGACAGATCAATTTTTCCTGTAAGTCGTAATATCTTAGTACTTTTAGAACATGGTTCGTCAAAATATCTAAAGTTTCACCATATACATCATCAAATTCGATTAGCCTAGCTTTCACACCTTTGGAAGGAATAAAAATTCGACACATAACTGGTACGAGCTTAATTTCATTTCTGTTTGATGAATCAATGATAACAGTTACATAATTAGCATTATTCAATTCCGTGACATCATCAAAACAATTAGGCACAAGAACATTGACAGATATTGCCTCTGGTTTTGTTCTGGCATTACAAAATTTGGGGTCGTAGAACTTAGTTATAAGTTTTGAGTGACAGTCAGTGCTTCTAAACCTCAGGTCTTGTTTGACACTATAATAGAAAAATGCCCCATCTTTAGCAGCTAACGAAAGATCGTCGGTTTTTGTTATTTTACTTTCAAAAACATATTCTACTGTTTTACTCACATTTTTTGTTTTTGGGTGTCCACATGTTGAATTATATCCCGTTGACCACCAAAGACAATGCTAAACCTTGAGTTACAACTAGTATACATAACCTCAGAATTATATCCACGATTTCCAGAAAGTTTTAAGAAGAGATAATCACGTTTTAGTTCATCAGAAAAAGAACATTTTCTTTTTTTAACACTACTGTTGTGGTGCTAAAGATTTTTTTAAACGGAATCATCCAAAAGTTTCCAAAAATTAGTTTCCGTTAAAACTTGTAAGTTAACATGCCTTGTAGAAAAAAATCGTTTTGAAACCACAAAAATTTTACAATTCGTTGTAATTCAAAAACTCCTCAGTCTTCAGCAGGATGAGTCGATATTCTTAAGACTGATAAAGAAAACGCCAATGTTATCACGAATTCACTAAATTGTGATACCAAAACCACAATCTTCTTTCAGACGATTCGTATAAAGTACTTTTAAAACATTATTATTCTTCTATAAAAACGAACTAAAGCCGATAAAAAACGTATAATGCGTAAATTTGCCTCATAAAACCAATATTCCTTATAAATATGTCAATATATGGTAGGTAAGAAAACCGCTGTAATTTATACTTAATTCTGAAATATTTTAGTTACATGAATTTTGTTTGCAACCTACTGATATTCATATTAGTTTCGTCTACGTATTTTACTTTTCAAAAGAAACACACTTTAGGAGCTGTTATAGGTTCTCGGCTTTTACCAATTATTGCTAATATATTCATGAAAGATTTTGAGAAGAAGGCTTTTGTGGCAACATGCAGTGTATGCATTGCCGGTTGTTTTCAAAGAAACTTCCTTTGGGGTTTCGAAATCGATTCCTTATAATATAAAGATGATAATAATAATAAAAATTCAAAGTGTAATAAAAGTTGGATCGGTTTTTTTTGTTTTTTAATCAGACGTATGGACGAAATAAGTACTATAATAAAATCGAGAATAGTAGGCGTAGACACTTTTAAAATTGTGTTTATATAGACGATGACGTCGCAACAGGTTTGCGCGCCACTTTTAAAATCATTATCTTTTAGTTTTTCATTAATTTTAGTGTAATCAAATGGCGAATTTTTGAAAATGTTTAAAACGCTAAAACTTTTAAAAAATGTTGATTATGGCAAAAAATCGTGTCTTTAGAATCTTTTTACTTTATACTACGACGCCTTGCATAAAATTACATAAACGAACAATTAAAACTAGTAGATTTAAAATTATGTAAATGTTTAAAACAATTTTTGCAAAGCGTTTTCATGTGAACTAATCGTAATTGAATAATTAACAAAATAAACCTAGAAAAAACTCAGACCCATAAGCAAATTATGCACAAAGTATTAATGCCTACTACAGCTTAATAGTGAAATTTATCCATGTGAACTTAGTGCTCCATAATTGTCAGATTACCGACGGCTACCCCCTTCACCCAAAAAAAAATAATAATAGGTATTTTAAGAGCAAAACGTTGGAATCAATAGTGAATCATTTTAGAACACTAAGTTCTACTGGGGCAATTTTCGTTATTATTGACTTACATGTTAAAAAAATATATTCAAATTTGACCCCAAATCTTTTTGTATATACATGGTGTTACATGTCATTATTTATGCATTTTCTATAAGTAATAATTCTAATTAAAATTCACGCCACCATTGGTTTGCGGACTCCGCCGTTTGTAAATGTTTAATTGTATTTGACATTTACGAAACTCAAACGAAACGAAATTTCACTTGCTTACTTTAAATTACAAATTTTTGTTAAGGCGCTATCGAAAGTAGTCAAATACATTCGTTAGTGTCCTGTCTGTGTGTGTGTGTCGAAGAAAGCGCATACTTTGGAACAACGACACAACTGCGACATGGCGTCACCAAGTCCTGATATTAATTTAATTCTAAGCACTTCTGCCAACATATCTACGAGTTCTATCCGTTCTAGAGATACGGAGGCTACTTCTGTTCCCTCTACATCTACTCGTCTGCAAATTTCTAATCGGTGTCGTAAACGTTAGTTCATTTTTGGTAATAGGATTCTGACTATTGACTATTCTTTTGGTTCTCGTCTTTAAATTTTGTCACTTGGTTCTTTGACTATATTGTTAATATTTTGTTGGCTGTAGCTGGGATGCAACCCAATTAATTCTTCTATTTTGTTGTACCGATATTCTTCTTTGCTTAAATTTTTTGGTTTTAGTTATTAACCATCTTACTTCACGACATACTACATTTCTGTCTGTATATAGTTATATCCGCTTAGTATGCCATTTTGAAATTGATAAGTAACTAGTAGGACTCTCATTTTGGTTTTCTCTCTCTTTTCTCTATAGTGTTTAGGCGGTTGGTTGTGCATCGAAGAAATGGTGACCCCTTTCGTTTCTTCTACAGAGAGAAGAAGGAAATAGACACTCACATCTAGTATGATCTTTCTTAGTCTTTCTTACTTTTCATTCTTTCTTCTTCTTGATTGATTGATCACCTGCATTCTTTTTGTTCCTCCTGAAAGTTCGCGGTTTGGATAGTTGATTAGGCACCGTAGAGTGGTCTCTTTTTTCCTTTCTTCCATGGGTAGAAGAACGAATCAGGCATTAACAGCAAGCCTTATCTTTTTTTTCTACGTGCCAGCCATTTTTCTTTTCTTTCAATTTTTTTAAGGTTCGCTTCTTGGATGGTAAGTTGAACATAGAGACATCAAGCCTTATCTTTCTCCGTCGTTCCGTTTACTCTCGCCTCTGTTTTTTGCTTTTTTTCTACTTGATATCTTCTGGTGCTTGAATACTTTCTTTTCTTTTAGTAGCTTTTCTCTTTACTGTTCACTACAACAATGCTTTTTCTTTTTTCATTTTCTTGGTAACCTTCTGCTTTCTCTTGCTTTGTCGAATTTAGTTGGTTTCTGTTTTGTTGTTTTTGGTCTGAAACCTGAGATAGACTACAACGTCGTTTCGTGCACTATACGTACTTCTACTTAGTCGGCATTTTTGATGTCGTTGGTCATTGTTAGAATCTTTTTTCTTTGGTTTTTTTGCTCTTGATATATTCTAATTCGTTCTTCGGCTTTTAGGTTCTAGGTGACATTCTAAGGCGATGAACAAAGACTAGGGATGTTCGGTTAGCAAGTGAAGCTTCTTTTCTTTCTTATTTTACTCTTACTCCTTTTCTTTCTTTGTTTTGGTTTTGTTTAGGTTATGCAGGTTAGACTTTACTTTACTACACTCAAGTAGTGTTTAGATTTTTGGATTATGTTGTTCTGATCTTTGGATTACCGATTGGTTTCTTTGTCCGACTTGCTATCAGAATCCTCTTCGAGATTTATTCGTTCATTTTGTTTTTTAGATTCTTAGGGTCTACTTGTTTGCTTTGGTGGATAGAATCTCATACTGCCCGTTGACGACTTTTTGGCACAACTAACATAGTTCTTCATTTTTCTCTTTCTGATTCCGCATATGCATATTCAAATTCCGGTGTATAATTGAGTTTCTTCTTTCAATTTCTTCAGTTTCTTAGTTTTGGGGATTACATTAGGGGAGGTTGATCGCTCGGGGTTAAGATTTCATTTGGTTTTTAGGGCTCTTGGTCACTGGCGTTTGCCAAAACTTCTTACTCTCATCGTCGTGGGTTCGTTGAGCGTTGAGTGTTCTTTGAAGAGGGACTTTTTTTCCGCGTTTTATGGTACTTAGATATCTCCGCTTCAAGCGACTGTTGAGAAGGATGTCTACTTTTTAGAGACACCGTTTTCTCGTCGTCTTCATGTTTTCATTTTGCTGGGGAGATTTGTTACATGTCATTATTTACACATTTTCTATAAGTAATAATTCTAAATAAAATTTACGCAGCTATTGGTTTACGGACTATTTGTAAACGCGAACGAAACGAACTTACTCTTGCTTACTTTAAATCGCTGTAAACGCTCAAATTCTTGTTAAGACGCTATTCGCTAAATTGTATGTAATACTTCTTTCTATTTAATTTTTATCGTTTATTTCTATTTTTTTAATTTTATTGGCGTTTGCAGGTAAATTTAAAATTCTTTTAGTGAGTTTCCTGGGGTTTCGAAATGTGTTTCCCAGTAGTATTAATCTGCTGAAATTATAAGTTTTTTCATAAATGGCGATACTTGGAGTCAATGATACACACCTGCGGATGTTGCTTGTCTTTATAATCCATTTATAGCGATTTGAATTCACCGTATCACTTTTAATTTGTAACTATCAAGAATCTAATTTGTAGATCATATTAAATCATTTCAGACTCAATCGTAGATTTAAGATACTTTCTGTAATGCCGCTGTTTTGAGTACGCTGATATTACACCGTTCAAGTTTCTTTAATTGTTTAAACGTAATCAAAGCTAGGCACATAACGCCGGACAAGTAAGCTTACATACTACGCACGTCTCGTGTATAAACAAATAAGAAATAGTGAAAGTTTTACTACTTTTGATAAGGAACTTCAGAGGGGTAAGTTTTAGTACTCATTTCATTTGGTTTTTAAGGCTCTTGGTTACTGGCGTTTGCCAAAACATCTTACTCGTATGGTAGTGGGTTCGTTGAGCGTTGAGTGTTCTTTGAAGACTTTTTCCGCGTTTTCTGGTGCTTAGGTATCTCCGCTTCATGCGACTGTTGAGAAGGATGTCCACTTCTTAGAAATACAGTTTTCTCGTCGTCTCCAGGTTTTCATTTTGCTGGGGAGATTTGTTACATGTCATTATTTATACATTTTCTATAAGTAATAATTAAAATTAAAATTTACGCAGCTATTGGTTTACGGACTATTTGTAAACGCAAACGAAACGAACTTACTCTTGCTTCCTTTAAATCGCTGTAAACGTTCAAATTTTTGTTAAGACGGTATTCGCTAAATTGTAGGCAATTCTTCTTTCTATTTAATTTTTATCGTTGTTTATTTCTATTACGCATTGTTCAGTAAACTAGCAAAATTAACAAATTTTTTTAATTTTATTGGCGTTTGAAGGTAAATTTAAAATGCTTTTAGTGAGTTTCCTGGGGTTTCGAAACGTGTTTCCCAGTGGTATTAACCTGCTGAAATTATAATTTTCTTCATAAATGGCAATACTTGGAGTCAATGATACACACCTGCGGAACTTGCTTGTCTTTATAATCCATTTATAGCTATTTGAATTCACCGTATCACTTATTTTAATTTGTAACTATCAAGAATCTAATTTGTAGATCATACTAAATCATTTCAGACTCAATCGTAGATTTAAAATACTTTATGTAATGCCGCTGTTTTGAATACGCTGATGTTACACCATTCAAGTTTCTTTAATTGATTGAACGTAATCAAGGCTAGGCACATAACGCCGGACAAGTAAGCTTAGATACTACGCACGTCTCGTGTATAAACAAATAACAAATAGTTAATGTTTTACTACTAGTCATAAAGAACTTCAGTGAGGTAAGTTTTAGTACTCATTTTAAGCGTTGTTATTAATTATATTTGTCGATTTCATTTGTCGCGACTGCATTTAAACTAAATAGTTAATCGATTACTGTAAATAAACTATAACGGCGATAAACGTAAGTTGATTTTACACCCGCCTATTTCAAAGTAGTTTTGAATAAAATTGCGGGATAAAACCACAACGTAAAAAACATTGGGGGTAAAACAATGTTAATGGAATTGTGCAAATGCAACCAGAGTAAACTACTAGACGGCCGTTTCGCCCTTTTGGGGCAGTAAGAGAACACTCTAATCCAATTCCCACAATTGCATCGATAAAGTTTTATATCCAAGTATATATAGGGTTGTCGATGTAATTGTGGGAATTACATTAGAGTTACTGTCCGCTAGACACTTGACACACTAATTTATTCTGCAAACGGTCTAGTTTATTCTCTCGTTGAAAAAGTAGAATCACATGCTGACAGTCTTGTACTACAATGCTCCCCAGCTACCAAATCGCTGACCTTGATCGTATGAGCATAATAAACTGTAATGTGAAATTCTTATCGCAAAATCACTCAGTTACACCACTTTCTCCCGCCTTTCCGTTTGAAATCTCGCGAATTATACGATTTCTCAAAAATTGTAAAGCTCCCGGTCACGATAAAATTTCAAATAAAATTATTAAAAATTTCCTCGAAAAGCAATAATCTTCCTCACCGCTATCATCAATGGCACACTAAGATTAGGTTACTTCCCACGTGACTGGAAGACAGCTGACGTAATAGTAGTTCCAAAACCTTTAAAAGACCATAAATTTCCACAAAATTATCGCCCAATAAGTCTTCTTCCCGCCATTTCCAAAATTGCTAAAAAATTATTCTCTCTCGTTTGAACTTGAAAATTTCCCGACTAAAAAGTCTTCCTGGCGAGCAATTTGGTTTACGCTCTAAGCACTCTACAACAGAACAACTTCTCAGGGTCACAGAATTCTGTTACAATTACATGTCCAACAATCAAGCCACTGGATCAGTTTTCTTAGACGTTTCAAAAACATTTGATCGTGTTTGGCACGATGGCCTTATCTACAAACTAATTTCTGTCAAAATTCATTCCCAACAAAATCGCATCATCCATGCTTTTATCACACACCGTCACGTGTCGCATTAAATTGCATAATGTCTGGTCCTCTATTAGACTAAGACTTCCACAAACACTTCCATACCCTCTAATACACAACTAGCATTGTATGATGACAATACCACCATTTTAGTCCGTTCCTGGCAAACCAAACATATAACAAATCGCCTACAATCAGCGTTAAATATCTTGGATTTATGGTTTACTGATATCCGGCGGTAATCTTCTCCAGAAGACTAAAACATCATCCTTACGGCCAACTTACCATTTCTAACAACCAAATTCCCTAGTGCAACTCCGCCAAATATCTCGGCGTGATGCTAGATAAACGCTTAACCTTCTCTTCCCGCGTCAAATCTGCCGTCAATAAAGATCGCGATACTCTTAAATCTTTGGCTCCTCTTTGTCGCAAAAGCATATTAAGCAGATTAAGCGCTGAGACTAGCCTTTAGCGCTACCTGCTTTATCAGGAACAAAAATCTCCACCGTGATGCCAATCTTCCTCTTATCGTAGAATCAACCTTAACAAGATAGAGATCTCAATTCTCCATAAATTCCAGTCACCCAAACCCATTAGTGAGAAAATCCATTGACTACGATGAATCTCATTGCAAAATCAAACGACCAAAAACCATTCTACTCAACAAATAAGCACCCCACGTTTCTAATTCATGTGTTATAACACTTCTATTTAAACTCCACCATACGATAACTCTTTCAAGACGTCGTGGTAAAATGAAAAACTCGTAGCCCTTAAGAAGATGATTAGATATTGTTTGTCTGTCTTTCTTGCTTGCATTCACTCTCTATTAATCAAAAATTGCAAAGATAAGTGATGAATCTTTCACCAGCACGTCGGCAAAAAACTCAAAAGCCAAGAAGAAAAACACGTGCCAGAGAACGGTACTTTTCAAGATGCAATTATACACTTTTTTTAGTTTTTTCAACACTATCTACTTTTGTGAAGTGTTCTAATATAATGAACGAAACTGGAAAAGACAACGTGTGTAATAATAAAATGGGGTTTAAACAGTGTGTAAAATTCGGCCTCCGTTTCAAAATTTTGGTGTGAAAAATGTCAGCCCAGATACATTTCATCGTGTCAAAAATTGGTAAATCGTATGAAATAAATCCCAAGTTTATTTTTGTAACGCTAATGTTAGGTTTAGGTCTTGCCGGATGTAAAAAATTCTGTTTGTGTTACTGGTCTGTCACAATGATGTTAATGTTAATAGTAATGGTAATGTTAGCTAAAATGTTAAACTCCAGAAAATACTGTATGTTATGTAAGTGTTCACAATGATGTTAATGACAATGGTAATGTTAGGTAAACATGTTAAAGTCCAGAATAGCTCTGGATTTCTTAACATCACTGCTAACATCTACCAATAGAAATATGACTCTTACGCATGCGGTTTGTGTGACGTAAATTTTTGACGGAATATGCGCCAGGCTTGAATTGACAGCAACGTTATAAGGAGAACTTTTAACTTTTTTATTTGAAACGCTTTCATTGTATAGATGTTATTAAAGTAAAATCATAACAAAAATGCTAGGTTACAAATTTCACACAGTTGGTATTGGTTTGTATTTAGTGTATTTGTTTTTGTGTTGCGGTAGTATGAGAGATGTAGCTCCTCCCATATTACGCCGCGAGTTTTAAATTTGCGGTACAGTTAATAGTTTTGTTAACATGATTGTGACCAGTGCTAACATTATCATTGCCATTAACATCTTAACACTACCATTAACATTAACATCATTGTGACTGGCCCTTTATGTTGATAAAATACATGAATGTGTCAATTTCTCGGTTGCAAAACAAGAAAAAAAAATCAACGAGTGATGAAAATTGTTTTGAAGATACGGCAGATGTTACTGCACTTCAGCTATAAAAATTTTTATCATTCAAACACGATTACGATCCATTAGCAAGTGACGTTTCATTAGCCCATTTATGAAGATCTCAGCAAAAAAGAATTTTTGAAGCAATGTGTTAGTGCGTTAAGCAAAATAATAATAAACGTTTGAACCATTGATGATCACTCCGAAAATACTTCCTGCTGGTTCAAAAAGTCGAGGTTGCTGCATTTGTCGCTGCTGACACTTTCAACAAATGAATCTCAGCTTTGTTGCTTTTTATGCACGGTATGGATTTAAAACTTAGCCGAAACAGGTACAAGTATGTCCGAAAAGAGAATAAGAACTGCATACTCATAGTCAAAAAAAAAAAGCTGACGCTGGGACTAGAGTAGCAAGAATTCGTCGCAGACAAAAGGAAAAGAATGCCCTGGATTTTGCCACTGCAGTAGATTCTTTACTTTATGGTGCTGCAATCGATGATTTTATGTAAGTTTAAAAAAAAATTAGCTGCATGTTATTATGAAACTCTATTTTTGTAGTCGGTGGTCATAATTTCTCAAAAAGTTATAAGCCGATCTTGTTAAAATTTTGAATACTTCTTCAAAATAAAATTATCTAGTGCTTGAACGAAGGATTTTTTTGTCACAGATTATTTTAAGAAGCAATACGTGTTCAAAATTTGACCAAAAAATGAGACTTTTTAAAAATTCAAATTAATTTTTTTTCCTTCGTTCAAGCACGAGCTTTATAAATTAACTAACACAAAATAATTGTTTTTTTTAATTTCAAATGAAGCAGTCATGATTTATCCTGACCACGCCAAGAGAAATTTTTTTTGAGAGGTCAAGGAAATGAGGTCCCAATTAAAAACTTGGAAAAGAAATTAACATCTCAAAAAACGTTGAAAATAATTGAATTTGAAAACCACTGAGACACAAACAAGTAAAAGTTTTAACTACTGCATGATTAGGACGAAGAGTTTTTTTAGTTTTATAATCCAAAAGTTTGATGACAATTATAAAGACTTGTGAAAAAGCTTACGACAAGAAAAGTTTAGTTTTTAGACTCGTTAAACTCACAATGATAAATAAATCTAAAAAAGGTAGCTTTTTGAGAAAAATATCTGCGTGCGGTTTCTGTATTTCATTTTGATGTCATATTTTGCAAACCAAGGAAATAAATTTACAACGTTCTAATTTTAACTTTTAGATAAGAAAAACGGATTTGAATTATCACATGATTTTCCTAATGTCTACTATTAAATCGATCCTTCTCAAAGTATGAGTTTAAAAAAAAATTTAATACAGCTAAATACCACATAAAGTTTATTTTTCTGATACAGAATATTTGAATTAGTTGCCGGCTTGGGCGCTATAAGTTATTAATTTAAATTTGTTTGAATCTATAGACTAGGATTATGAGCGATTACGTTAAATGTATGCAAAAAGTAATCCTGATTAATTCATATTCGTCCTTTCTATTTAAAAAATAAGTAAAAACGTTTCGGGTTTAAGGTTTCTACTACATAAGTCCCTTGTATTTAGAGTAAATACCCGGTTTATATATAACTGTATATTATGTATATGCATAAGTGTACAATTAAAAGCGCATTTGTACTTTTACAGCGTAATACCGATCCAATAGCCGTTTTAACTACATATTGAAGCGCATTTCCTCAGTACCTTTCATAATGTTACGGAAAACAAAATCGTAACGGTATAAAAAAAAATATTAAAATTAAGTTTCAGGTCTCATTAGTTAAAAAAAACTAACAAAAACCTAAATATTTACAAAAGTCATTAGACAGCAATACACTTTAATTAGATTCCAAACTAATTACGGTTTCAAGGGGCGTACCGCTGGAAAAATTTAAAATTCCCTTGAAATCTGATTAACTTGAGCAATTAGCAAAGAGAATATTTTAATAGTACGATGACACTCGTCACTTTTAACGCGCAACTTAAAAGGTTGATTATTTTCGAATTGTAATTATGTGCTTAGTTTAACTTGTAAAATTAAATTAAATATACCGCTTTTCTCTCAAATAACTAAATACAATTAAGGTCAAGAACGTAAACGTAATTATTCAAAATGGAATTTTTAAGAATACTTTGCACTCGCGATATGCATTTAAAAATCGCTTTTCATTTAACTTACTAATTTATAGAGCGTAACACCGCTTTGGTGTTGAATTATGGTTAAATTACGCGAATTATGTAACTTTTTCTAATGAGGTACTTGCCAAAATAATCCAAATAGTAATAAACACATGAAGTCAACGTCCGTGCACAAAAAACACTGCAGCGCACACCGCTTAAATGTGATTAACACTATGCGTAACTCGTAACCATCCACAAGCAACTGATTAAAAAGCCAGAATGTAAAATTATAAAAGCTCCAACATTAACGTGTTATCAAACCAGATTAATATTAATCAAGCAAGTTACTAATGTACTGGTTTTCTAGACTGATTATTCACCATACCAAACTTCAACGCAACTGACAATAATACAAGTGACCCCTATCAAAACATTTACTTTATTTTTTATTTTTATTAATCCCCGTGCACTTTTACACTGTGTAATCGAGCATTTTGAGATATTTTAACGGCGCCCCTAACGAATTAATGATCAATATCAACGAACGCTTTAGGGGAATTGCGATTAAGTTGGAGGGTGTCTCCAAATGAAAATCTCGATAGATGCGGAGAAATTGAAGTTGTTACTTACATATACGGTCTAGAAAAAACCTCTATTTATGTTAATAATGTCTTAATTATTTAAAAAAATACGTGTCTGCTATTTTCAAGTGAAAGCAGTACTTAAACTACTTGACAACTCAATTAGTACCATCCATTAGAGAATGCATTAGTTGTACGAAGAAAAGAATCTTTGTTGTTTCTTTTGAATTTTCGACATTCCCACGAATATATTGGACTTTTACACTATAACGCTGCTCGTCTTTTGCATATTTCAAAGAAAAATGAAACGGACAAGATTCGATATGCGATACCACGCAAATGTCGCTAAATTTGATTTTGGTGCAAATTGACAATTTTAGTTTGATGAAATCACGTAGACGTCTCGCGATTTTATTCAGGAAATTATTTTTCTTTCGATGGAAAACTTAAAAGCGGATAAATGTTGGCAATGCGGATATAACATTCGCAATTTTTCACTTAATTAAGTGGTCTAATTATATTTATAATATAGTAATGTTTACTTTAATTAAGTATAAAAATTGCGTTTTTTTAATAATTAAGAACGTTACATAGACGATTAGTGCTTCAATGAACATGAATAATTCGTTTATATAAGTCGTATTAAACTTTTAATTATTCAGCTTGCTTGTAAACAGGATAGACATGATCTTTAATTGAAATAAATAATAATTAAATAAGAAACACTGTGGTATTCTTCCACTTGGTCACAGCTTGAAATGCAGTTTTTTTCCAACGATTGTATCTAAAGTTTTCCATTTGAAACCAAATTTTGCGAACATATACATTTACATCTTCAAATTTTTGACATTTCAGCATGTGGAAAATTTTATTATGTTTAATTTTTGGTGTCATAGTAGTAGTTCAATAAGACTTAATTTACTATTTAATTTTATTGTGGTTGTTAATAACAGCCTACATTCCATGTATTTTCTTCAGTAATTACTAGAATATCATTTGAACAAAAATACTGTACAAAATTATTTTTGAATCCTAACATTAAATCTAGAAACTTTCTCTTGCAAACGCGAATTATTTTGAAGTATAGATAATAAACTGCGACGAGCATAAAGCTTCACCTAAATAAAAAACTCATACAAACACATTGAATCAACAAATATGGTGAATCGAGTAAAAATGAACTCGAGAATTATTATATACCGATTTTGGCGATGATAAACCTTTAACGCTTTTAAGAAAAATTAGAAACTGTGCAGTGAATGGGTGGATTGAGTAACCAATAAGCTGTCGTTGCCGGTCCCAAGCCCAGGTAAAGCAAGAGGGTTGTGGCGTTGGAGTCAACAACTCGTCACACATAAAAAAACTCTGAACCGTTTGTTTCCAAAATGAAAGTGACTTTTAAAATCAAGACGAGTCGAGCAGAACACTCAGAATCTCGTACTACAGAAGTAGTTAGCCTCGTGAACTTCCAGGGGATGGAGGAAAGGACAAAAAATAACAATCTAGCAGTAGTAAACAGTATAAAAAAATGCAAATACGGAAAAGAAAAAGAAGAATCTCCATCGGAACATAGAATATCCAAGACATAAAAACCAAACAAACAGAACCGATCGGAGATTGAAAAATTATGAACAGATATAGTTATATTAACACAGACCAAGAAATAAGGAACAGGAGAAGAAATCTGTAATTACCACCACAGAAGGAATGGAGGAGCTAAACACGAGCGAGCAAAATGCGGGGTATCACAATTAATTAGAGAAAAATGGAAAAAATATATATCTTCTTTTGAATAATATAATGAAAGAATAATTAAAGTAGACATTAAAATATATTGAAACATTCACGAAGTTTTTGTAAATTTCGAGAACGTTCCCGTACTTTTTATCCACTTCTAGAACCTTCACGAAAGAATGTAAAGACTTCTCGAATGTTTGCAGAAATGTATAAATGCGGTACAAACAAATCGTAGAACAATTATTTCCGTAATTCGAAGACGGCAGTGTTAAGAAGATTGTTCGAGTTTAAATAAATAAGTAATTAACGCGTGTGAGATAAATCTACGAAGTATAACCTTGACGTGACTTCAGTTAGTGTTTAAATAAATAGAAGTTATCCGCGGACTTATCTTCGTGTAAGTGAGATAAATTAGTGTAAGTGTTTTTATTGAATATCCTTAGACTTAATTAATTCGGTTAGTTATAAACGTATACATATTTTTAGTATAAATTATTTAGTTTTAATAAAATTTGTAACAATATGGACAACCAACGTTAATTTTGAACTTATCTGCAATAAACCTTGTGTGGGGTTGCTAAATTTCCCATCGGATGCCTGCCCAGGCGGCGGATGGAGAAACGCTCATCAGATATGTTGCGTACCGGAGAAATAAAATACCCGGGGTGGACCAAAACTAGCGCGTAGTGTAGACAATGCAAGTAGTCCCTGAATGATATCGGTGAGGCTTAGAATCAGACATCTACAGGCGGAGTTGTAACAACAGAATGGCTGTAGTAATGCAAAATGCGGAAGGCAACGGAAAACCACCGCATTTAATTTAATATAACACTTCCAAGTATCTACATCATAGTCGAAAACAATCAAGCTATGATCATCAAAATAGCGACATGGAATGTACAAACATTATATGAGGAAGGAAATTTGAAAATACATTACAAGAAATGAACAGATTAAATCCAAATACTAGGAATAAGTGAACACAGATGGATTGGAACAGGACAATGCAAATCAGAAAATGGGGAAGTTATATATTATTCGGGAAAAAGCAAAAACAACTACCAAAACGGTGAAGCAATAATAGTCTTGGAAGTCAGTAAATCCGTCAAAACCTTCATACCATTGTTAGGCAGTGTCGTGCTTCTATAACTAAAAGCTAGCCTAGCATACATCAATCTAATAAAAGTATACGCTCCGCAGAAATGAGTGATGAATTAATAGAAGAATTCTATGATCAAAGAGAAGTGATGACATTAACTAAACAGCATGACGTAAATATCACATGAGACTTTAACGCCATAATAGGAAAATATGGAGAATACTGCGGTGAATATGATTTAGAATCCAAAAATGCCAGAAGTAAAAAACCAATCAAACACTGGCAAGAGGAGATTCTTATAGAGCTTAATACGGTGTTCAAACTACCAAACAGAAAGCCATATACGTGGAAGTCCCCAAAAAATACTATAGTTAGAAACCAAATAGATTTATACTAATAAATAAAAGATTCAGGAACTGTGTAAAAGTAGTTCAAACTTATCCAAGAGCGGATGTGGGATTTGACCATAACCCAGTGGTAGCAAAAATTTCTATTAAATTAAAAAAAGTGGATAAAAAACGTGAAAAAATACAAATATAGAACCATTAAAAAAGTACAGACTTGTAATAAGGTCAAAAATGAACTAGAAGAAAGGTAAGCAACGCTAAAAGAAACCATAAACTTTAAAACAGTAGAAACGACTTATATTAGAATAAAACGAGAAATAACGGATACGGAGTATGAGTAAATTAAAAGACCTGTAAAGGAAAAGTATTGAAAATAAACATTTCAAACACTAAGTTTATGATAGTCAGCAAAAATAATCTTCAATTAATAACACAGTTAAAACTAGAAACTGAAGAAATAGAACATCAATATAAATATCTAGGGTGTTACGTTAAATAATCAATGGGATCATACACAAGAGATTAAAACCAGAATAGAGATAGATCGTAACGGATTCTTTAAAATACGTGACCTTCTTTATAACTTAGTTTAAGAATACGCATCTTGCAATGTAATATCTTATAAGTACTGCTATACGAAGTGGAAACGGACTATGACTCAATATACCACAAAAAATAGAAGCCTTTGAAATGAGGAGGTACTGAACCGCATAAAAAAAGACAAGGAAGTGTTGTATACTATCAAAACGATAAAATTAGAATATTTTGTAGATTATTGTGCAGAAAAAAATACGAAATTATAAAACTGATTCTACGAGGGAAGATACAAAGTGTGAGCAGAAGAAGAATCTTCTGGTTAAAGAATTTAAGAGATTGATTCCACTGTAGCACAAAATCTCTGTTCAGGACAGCCGCCGACAAGGTTAAGATAGCCATGATGTTAGCCAACCTCCAACAAAGAGAGGAACGATGAAGAAGAAGAATGCAATAAATGCAAATGCAAATAGGGACGAAAAAGATGCATACACCATCTGACATAGAAGAAAATATATGTAATTATCATCATAGAAAACCTCAACGGCCGTGTTGGAAAAGAAGAAGACACAATAGGAAAATTTGAAGAGAAGGTAAAAAATAAGAATTGAAATAGATTGATAAATTTTAGTAGAAAAAATTAATATATCATAATAAACACATTTTTCCGACATAAAAACATTCAGAAATATACGTGGATAGATCCTACAAAAAATCTAAACTCAATAATTGAAAAAAAACGGAAGATATTTTCAAGTAAAAGACGTTTGAGTGTATCGACAATCAGAATGTGTCAGCAATCATCATATCGTAATAAGCCATCTAATATGTACATACAAAAAAGATATACAAGCAAATACAGAAAAGATGGAAGAAACAAATTAAATATCTTTTAATACCGATCTACTTAAGCAGTTTAGCATTAAATGTCTATACCAAAATAGAATAGAAAATAAACTAGTTACAAAAAAGTTATTATAGAAGCAGCGACCAAAGCACTAGGAATAGAAGATAAGAAAAGAAGATACCTGGAACAATTTTCTGAAGATCTAGAAGATTTAATTGAAGAAAAAAAGCATATATGAGCTGGCTATCTACCCAAACACCCCAATCAAGAGAAGAATATGTACATCTTAGAAAAGAAGTAAAATATAGAGTAAAAAAGGAACACTGGAACAGGCTATGCGATATAGACAGCACATTAGCATACAACAGATCATTCTCAGCATGGAATATAATACAGACAATATCGTTGGAAATATGGACAGAACACTCAAACTACTACTAGAAAATAGAAATGAATACTTAAATGACAAAGAAATTGTAAATCTATCGTAGAACTACCAAGGAAGTACAAAAAGCTCCTGGCCTAAAAATATAGAATGGAACTGCTTAAATATGGGAGAGGGAAACGTATACAATATTTAACAAAAATGTCTAACAAAACATAAAAAATATATGAAATTCCCCAAGAATAGAAGAAATCATATATTAGCTGAATATGTAAAAAAGGACATTAACAACGATGCTCAAGCTATAGAGGCATACGCATAATCCCATTCATATCTAGGCTGTTCTCTAGTACATACAAAATAAAATAGAAGAAAGCATATACTTTAGCGAAGACCAAATTGGGTTTAAGAAAAATGGATCATGTTTGAACAATATACACACGATAAGGCAAGTTATTAAAATAAGAAAAAATAGAAGAATACTTGGGTTTGATAGAACTAGATAATGCTTACGACAGCATACCGAGAACTCTGCTGTGGCAAGCTATGCGAAAAGTAAGAGAAAAGGAAAAGTAGATAAATACAATAAAAAGATCATATGCAAACAACAAATCTAGAATAAAGATATGAAAGAGGATCGCCAAAAGCAAAAACAAAAGGCTTAAAGCAAGGATGTAATCTATCATGTCTTCTCTTCAACATATATATAGAACAAGCTTTAGAAACCTGGTACAAGGAATGTTTAAGAATGAGCATACAAATAGGAAACGGCCAAAAAAAAGTTACCGAATGGACTTCTTTTGGTAGAAGAAGAAAAGGAAAGCCAGTCTTAAGATGGAAAAGCTATATAAAAATAACGGCAAAAAAAGGTTTGAATGGTGGAAACTAAGAGAATAAAGATTTTTGGAAAAATCAAGCCCAAAAAGGTAAACACAGAAAAAAGAATAAGAAAAAGAAAACAAATTGAAGAGTTGAATAGTAACTCTGAACGACAGATAAATAGTATCATTATTGGTATCAAACCACACGGTCCATAATTAATTTTCGAGATGAATCTAAAAAAGAAGCCAAAGTAGCGGACAAAATAATTGAAATGTAAATTTTGCCAATAGCAGCAGATACAACCAAATACACTTGAAATAAGCTCAAATCTAAATAACGAAGAAACTAAAAGATGCCTCTACTCAAAAAGAACATATTTAGACACTATACAACTTTCAAAGAAGATGATAAGAAACGTACGCAATACAAACAAACAATAGCTAAAAAACTAATAGTACAATGACAAGTTTCAACAACAGATGAAACATTGTCAAAATAAAATCGTGCCCTTTGTTCGTCATAGAGACAGCTCTTAACATAGATCTTTTGTTGATTATTTCTTATGTAAAAATGTTAACTGTATAAATAAGCGTCTGTGCCGTAACATCAATAAAAAAAACCTCTACAAAATAAATTAAAAAACATAAGAATTTAAATGGAAAAAGATCAATTTTTTCTCCCAGACGACAAAGATATGCAGCGGAAGAACCTGCAAAGCTAACACTCATACAAGACAATAAACTACTAGCTTCATTCAATGTCATGTGACGCAAAAAAACTGACTGAGAATACAGTACTGTAGTAAAGCAACGATCAAAAGAGTAACAAAAACAATTGCATTCAAATAACAGAAAAAGTGAACATGAGTAGATGAGTCGAGTTCACAAATATGACAAACCTAATATTCGTCTCCGACAGACCAATACTAAGATAAACAGAAGTTACACAAAAAAATTACACTTATTCTTGGTCTTCGCAAATATCCAAATCAACTTATTGAAAATAGCTAACACTAACCTAAAGACCGAAATACTCTCCGAGTGCTAACAAGAAAAGTCTTTGAAAACCAAAACCAGATCTTCAACGCTGAGCACCTCATAATCAGTAGATACCTAGTACAAAAAGTGCCGGATTAAAACATATAGAAGCTCCTACTGTATTAATATCAGACACCTACATCTTTTTTCTTATCTTTTTCCGTCTATCTCTTTCTTTTTATCTGCTTTTCTTATATTTCATTTTTATCTTATACTTCTATTTGAGTAATTTCTCACCTACATGCCACATTTTCTTTCTCCTTCTTTGGTCCTCGTGAAGGTTCGCCTTTTGTGCGGTAGCTTGGGCTGTAGAATTGGGTCATTATCTCCATCTCTTTACAGAGTGAGAGTTGGACAAGGTAAAACATCTAGCCTCTGCTTTTCTGTCTTTCTCTCCTTTCTACCTTTAGAATACTTTTCTCTTTTATCTCATACTTAATTAATCTCTCTTTTGAATTGGGTTGGTTGCGTTGATCCTTTTCTCTCTGGCTTAAGCCTTACTTTTCTTGGATTCACTGCAACCATATCCTTTTCTCTTTATTTTCTTTTTTTTGCTAATTCTTTCTTTTGCTACATTAGACTTAGTGAGTTATTCGTTTTGTTAAGTAATTCTGAAACTTGAGACAGACTACAACTCCGTTTTCTGTACTTTATGTACTTTCGCTTGGTCGGCTTTTTTAAAATGTTGTTAGTCATTTTTAGGATATCTTTTTTGCTACTTTTCTCTTGGTTTTTTTTTGGGATATTCTACTCTGTTTATCGGCTTATAAGTTTCATTGTCACCGTCCAGCACAGTGATCGATGATTAACAAGTGTTAGTTTAGCAATTGATAGTTCTTACGTTCTTTTCTTTCCTCTTCTTTCTTTCCTTTTCTTCGAATTCTAGTTTTGGGGATTATTAGTACTTGGGATTTTGGGTTACTTATTTTGAGATCATTTTCAACTGTGGATTTGTATTTAAGGGTTGAGGTTTAAAGAGATTTTAGGGCTGCTTAGTCCTGGACGCTTGTCTAAACTTCTACCTTTCCTATATTCTTTTGTTTTCTCTAGAATTCTTTTAATGCTTACGCCCTTACTGTATTGGGTTACTGATTGTTTGTACCTTACTTTTTGGTATCGTTTCATGCGCTTCGGAAATTAGTAAACCGTGTTGGTATTCTTCTTTGCTTTTGGATCAAATTACTCTTGATTTCTTGGAGATACCATTCGCTTCGTGCGCTTCTGTTCCAGTTTTGTGTCGTCGGTATTCTTAAGATTCTGGAAAACCTCTGTCTCTTCTGTATTTGTGGTAATCTGATGAGATTACACGGGGTTGGGTTTCTTGGAATTGGATTGGTTTTGGATTTTAGGGTTCTATCCTTCACTAAACGATTAGTATTCTGGAAAGCCTATTACCCACACCGAAAACGAAGTCTCGACCAGAATTTGCCTCCGAGATGTTACTTCTTATACGTCAGTCGATTGCGATACCCACCTTTTAATAATTGCGAGGAGCAGCATTCGATACATCGGGTTCTTATATCTAATTTCTTGTAGTAATAACCATTTTGTAGATTTCTACTTTCGTGAGTCATTGTGTTGACACGATTTGCTATTCATAATTATTTTAGGCCTACTCAACGAGGAAAACGTTTTCTTCGGGCAAGTACTGGATTGCGGGTAAGTTCTTTTTAATTATTATGTCGCTGTCAAAGAAGGTCACTCACGAAATTTAACTTGTTTAACTTACGCAATTGTAATAGTTTTAATACCATTTAGGTATTGTCAGTAACTAATTCTGTGATATCGCATGCTGTGAACCCTAGTTATTTAACGTGTAATTTCTTCGCTATCGATATCGTGTAGATTTATGTATTGTGTGTTGCCGATACTTCCGGCATTATTGATGGGAAATTTCTAAGAATCGTTGTTAATAGCCTAGGTTATTAAATTAAAGTTTTTTTATACCTATTTAATCTTTCCTTTCATACCTTTCTCTTTTATTGTGGTAGCACAAACATTAGCGTAACAAGGATTACGAACCTAAAATTCGTTACAAGCTTGGACTTTCTGTCCTGATCGAGACAGAAGTTTTCCTTAGCAAAGATCTGGCGCCCTTTAAATATTACTTACTTGAACCTCCCCTATCTCCAACTGTGTGAGTTGGCCGTGCAAGGATCGTAAGACCTATAAGCTTGTAACATCTTCGAAGTCTCCTCGAAAATTGTCTCCTAATAGGCCAGCGTGAATTAAACATTGTATAATCACGAGCGCTTCGCTCAAAATAGGATATGTGTTCAAATGTTACCAAAAAAAAACAAACTTATAACATTTCAAAGGCGTATATAAGAACCCAAAATTAACTACAAAATATTATTCAACATGGGTTCAAAAATCTACCGTTACTGAGATAAATAATTGCTTCTTTTAGATTTGTAGTTTACAAAAACTTAACTCATAACTGTATTGACCCTTCAGGTAAGAGAGGCAAAAACTCACAACTTGGTTTGCTTTTTTAAACGGTGACGTTTCGTGACGCTATTGTGCGCACTTCATCATGGCCAATAAAAAACGGATCCAAGATGATCTGTCCGATTGAACTGGTCACAATTGTAAAATTAAATAAATAAATAAACAAACGTATTTACAGTTAGTGTAGAAGTACAATAAATTACAAACAGCAAACAAATTTACACAGACAAACATCATATAACTAAGTTATCACAGAAATATTTCTTATCATTTCACCAAGTTGTTCCTACCTGAAGGTTCATTACAGATAAGTCAGTAACTAAGTACCAATTAACTCATTACATCTTTTATTGCATTGCGTAATATCAAATAAAATGTTTCTCTTCCGCGCCAATACATGCGCGGCGCCATCGCCTAAGACCTCGCTGGATTCACTGAAGAATGCCTGATTTGCTTCTGATTGTTTTTATCGATGAGCTAAATTATTCATGTAAAGACAAAGAAAAAATCCGAAAGAAGATGTTTGGACCCATGTTTGATAAGACTTTTTAGCTTCTTCTGGGTCCCGGCTTTTAACGAAACCGAGATTTATTAAGACCGTAGTATGAAAATGCTATTGGTTTATGGAGAAACATTATCGAAAAAGTAAAAGATTTTTGACGAAATGTAAACCATATGAAATATCAACGCTTGGATGGAAATTTTTCAGTTTCAAGCAGACGATACAAAGACAGAAAAAAAATTGACTTATTTGCTGATCAGAATGCGTGAAATGTGGTAATAAAAGATTTGAGAAAACCAGTTTTAAAAACGAAGATTTTTTACATCAAGAATAATTAAAAATTTTGATTTTTTTCTTTGTCGCGGGACCCTTACAATGTACGAGACTCATTGGCCGTGGTATACTTGATCTATTTAATAATACGATTCTGGCTTAGACTAAAGATGAGTTAATGCTGCGTATCGTATATTACGAATTTGATAACTTGTAATCTTCGTTTGAGGTTGTGCGTGTACTTTCGTGAAAGACCCGGTATTTGAATTGACGTTATTCATTTCATGTATTTTGGAATTGTTTTATTGATTTCAAATTGATTTAAGGAAGTTATTTAACGTTTTTAGATTCATAATTGTCAATCAATTTTGTAAGTAAAGTTTTGTATTCATTTATTTAGAAATTAGTTGCTTAAACACGCGTATTCTGCGTTTGTGTTGATTTGGCATTTTCCTTGTTCTGTAAAAACTGTAGTTGTAATTTGTTTCCCTTCTGAGATATAATTGTAATTAAATATATTTTAGCAGTTTGTTTATTTTAAGTTTGTTTAAAAATTCTTTGTTTTAAGTACATTCTCAGTACAGTCGTACTTATTTTCTTGGTGTTAATTCTACCAAATTACGTTGGAATGAAATCATTGTTTTAATTTATTAGACAGTTGCTATAATTCCGGTCTCAACAGCTAATTTTTATGACCGTAATGAAATAAAATATTTTCTCAATTCGACAGTTCACACAGAATCAAAAGCCGTTTACCAACACTACGTTTGTGACGTAATTAAATCTGTTTGCAACCTCTTTGCACTTCTTGCTAGTATGGTTTTTTTTAGCGAAGTTTCGAACACAACCATTGTGGAAAGGGTAGTCGATTAAGTTAATATATATAAGTGATTTTGGTGAGGGAAGTTAAGTTGTTGGTTGACAGTCGTCGAAATGCCTTAAAAAGATCGGTATATAGTTTGTTGGGTGGTAAACTCACGCCCTGTACATGAAGTAATACCGCAAAAGTAATATGCAGAAAACGTAAATTTTTAGTGCAGTTAGTGAAGTTTCGTTTCTCCTAGTTCGTAATATCTTTTAACAAAAAAAATTCACGTCGTGCTTTCAAGTTTTATTTTACGTAATGTAGAACCGTGTTTGTTAAGTGATACGACGCAGTTATATCTTCGCCTTGGTGGCGGTTATTGAAACCTTCCGACGGTACATAGTCCTTTGGAGGACCCTGCAACATTTCTTTTCGATTACATCTGGCAACCTAGGATCAACCACAAGTTCTTTCCTGGATTCATTACGACGACAATTTAAGATATTTATTTAGTACCAACTAATTAAATTTGGTGAAATTTATTTACGCGTTTAACTGTCTTAAAAGCTTTGGGTTTTAAGAAAAATAATGAGTGTTGCGAATTAAACGATTTTATCGATAATACAATTAGTAAATGATAATTGTCCGTATTTATTTAAACTATATGTGACAAAATTTCTTTGTGTTAAAAGTTTGTTTGACGTTAACCGGAAAGTTTACTATTAAAATTTTTATCCTTGTTTTAAATAGATGAATTTATTTAATTTCGTATTTAATTAATTTCTATGTAATGCGTACATGAGCGTGCTTTAGTTAATTAAGATTTTCCATTGTTTTTTTTTTAAATATGATTTTACTTTTGTTTCATTTCTTTCCACTTTTGTTTGTTTTAATACAATTATTCACTTTACTTTAATTTTTAACTTTTATGTTTACTTACATTTTTTTGGCGCTAATTTCAACAGTTTTTACTTTTCTTGTTTTGAGTAATTTTTGTTCAAATAAATGTTAAATAGTTAAATGTAAACAAGCTTTTAATTCCGCCGGCCTTTTTTTCTTTTAGTGAGATACACTCTATTAAGGTAAGTCCATTTAGAGTTGGCAAGGGCCAGAAGTTCATTAAGCTGTACTCCTTCCTGACGCTCTTTGATTTTTGATTAGATTTTTATTGTGTTTTCTGTTGAGTTTTCCAAAACAATCACGGAATTTTGAATATAACCCACCTCGTCTTCACTGAGCACCGGAAAAACTTCTTTTACGTTA
Organism: Aquatica leii; assembly: GCA_035610365.1. Lineage (NCBI taxonomy): Eukaryota > Metazoa > Arthropoda > Insecta > Coleoptera > Lampyridae > Aquatica > Aquatica leii. The sequence continues at coordinate 20,255,436 of CM069435.1, forward strand.
CTTTATTTCAGGCAAGTGTCGTTGTTCCAACTTTTGCTCGTAACAAACTCATTCCTAATCAATGCAATATTTTTAGAAGAATTGTGTATAGTGGATGCTTTCTATTTTATTAAAATCATAAATCCAGTTTCGTACCAAGCAGCGGTTCGTCGACCATCGCTTTAAATTTTATTCCAGCCTACAAGGTTTCTCTACCTTTCAAAGCATCGTCTGAATGGTATTAGAAATTTGTTGGCATTTTGTCGTTTATCTTTGTATTAAATTTTATAATAAACGCTTATATTTTAAATAATGTAACGCTGCTGTTCAATTACACTTGGTCGCTTAAATATTTTTCTAAATTATAATTTCAAATCTCAGTTATAGTATACCGTTAAAGGCAAGTTCTTGAGGATGTACACTTTTAGACTTTACCGGACGCCCTTACCGATTTTGACAATCATTTTTTATTACATCTTTGTGTTTGATTTCCCCAAATAATTCAAAAATCGCATTTCACGTGGTAATCGACTCCCTTTTCTACTGAGTAATCAACACCCACGTGTTAGAGATGTGCTCTTGTGGACTTTACCTAGTGCCCTTACCGATTGTGACTGTCATGTTCTATTAATCTACCGCTATCTCTACTGAGTTACCAAGCATCCAATTTTATTTTTGCACTTCACACTGTGTTCAAAATGTCGTCAAATCTCAGTCACTAACGTCATCTTATGATATCGCATATCAAATAATCAAACAAAACATGTAATGTACATTATTTACATTTAAAAAAAATATGTAGACATTTCCATCAACCGCTCAAATGCCGAAGCCGTTGAAGAAAGTAGTACCAAAATAAACATAAAAGTCAAAATCAGAACGATAAATCAGAATTTTTTCAAAATTCCAACAAATGTCGACTTCGCCGCTAAAAAGAAAGGAATCTAGTAATCCTGAATCTTTTCTTAATTTGACACCCATGGCTACCAACTGAAAGGCTTTTTATTGTATTTATAATACTTTCTTACAACCAAAAAGTGTACAATAACTACCAAATACGTAACTAAACTAATCTGAAAATTTAACCTTTAAACACTAGTTATAAGTAACTAATGAACGAATTAATCTTTTAGAACAAATCTGATTGATTTTGTTCAGTGGTAACCAAGTCATTAACTGATTAGACTAATAAAATTGATCATAAGCATTAAAAGTACTAAATACTAAACTTAAATAGCAATATAAACAACACATTTAGACCTCTATTTAATTTACTTTTTGTGTCTGTGTGCACATGGCAGAATGTTAGTTTAGTTTATTCTTCTTGCTGAGGACGGTAAGTTTGTTATCAAAATAAAAGTTTTGTGGTAATTAGTGTGTATCTAATCAAATGCTCCAGTACCGTAATCGACAAATGTATGCTTTTATGTAAATAAAAACACTATTAATATGATTAGTCTATAAAACATTTCTCCAAAAAGATTTTGATTAGAAAGCTACAAATTCAACTATATGTATGTAACACTTGAAATGTATAAGAAAATCAAATCAAAAATATAGATTTAAAGCCAAAGAGTATTTTATTTTTGTTTAGAACATAACGAATATAAAATTTAGGTTGAAAATCTAAAATAATGATTGGTAAACACATCCAGAATATGTTCAAAGATAAGTAAACACCCTTAGAGGCAATGGTACACATTGACAATAACAGACATTTAAAAAATTTGAAAAATAAGTTTTGTTAAACTATCTTATTTAAGCATTAAAAATACAATAAAATACTTACATGTTAATCTTGCTGTGACGCATTTTCCACGTTAAACGGTGTGTGTTAAACGATGATGTCGTTTGAAACTTGCATCTGAAAACCAAGTGGAAAATAAATACACGTTTTCCTCAAATCTACTTGGCAAGCAATAATACAAACGCACTGTTAACGTATCCCTATTTGACGCTTTCTGTTTTGCTAATCCTCTCCTTAGGAAGTATTTTATTGATCTTAGTATAATTGTAAGCTGAGTTGACAGTACAACCCTTCTTTAAAGTTTATCTGTTGGCATTAAGTTATGAATGAAAGTTGTTATTTCGTACTATAGAAAGTTGGAATATATTTTAAGCTTGTTTTAACTTGAATAACATCGTTGCACAAAATAGTATTTTAAAACTTCAGTCTGCATAAAATTAAACCTCTACAACCGTAAGATATCAAAAAAGTACTATATCAATAAAAGAATAAAGAACCAGTAAAATTACGAATATTAAGATTTATTTGAAATTTTTAATCATATACCCCTAAATTTTCTTAACAATTCTTTAAAGCATAACAACGAAACTTAGCTTCTAATAAATCGAGAGATTAGTTTAATGTAAAAACTTGCAATTCGATAATTCATTATGTAATTGTTCATATAAAAATTACCACCACTTCCATAATTACTTTACACCATTTTTACTAAAATAATACCAAAAAAAAAGATCTATCATTGTAATTTTTTATAACAGATCCAATGAAAAAACTAAATGCTACGTCACACAGAAATGTATCTATCTAGAACCACCTAAAAAATTGCACGATTAAAATGTCTTGAAAAAAAATACGACTAATTGAAGCAAAATTATCTTTCAGTTTCATGTAAAAACCGTTATAAACTATTGGCCTGGACAATAAAAAATAACTTTATTGTAAAATAAAATTAATATTTGATCTAAAGTATTTTTATATTCTAAGAAAAACATGCACTTCATATTATAAAGATGATATAATTCAACCCTTGTATCAGACGTTTGCTAAAAATTGTTCTGACGATTTTGATGACAGACACTCTAAGTCCAGAAAAATAGAAGTTGATAACGATAAATAAAAACTAAAAAAAACAATAAAAAGAACAGATAAGAAACTCACTAAAATTACAACGATCAAAGAAAATCCGGTAGAATAAAAATAATTGAAAATTGAACAGTTCACATTACAGCTTCAACATCCAAATCAGATTGATCATTAAAGTCCTTAGAAGACGAAGATTTGTCAAAGATTGCAAATACTAATCCATAATTATTTGTTTTTTATATTGTTTATTACAGAAGACAAAAGGTATACCACGGCAAAAAAACGAAACTTGTAGTTCAAGTTCGTGAAGACCATTAAACAAATGGTGAAATTAAAAAAAAAACTTGACTTACCGGAAGTCTACATAAACAAGACCACAATATTAGAAGAAAGCCAAGATGAAGAACTGCTGCTTATATAAAGTGAATCTAAAACTATAGAAGACAAAACAAATAGAAACTTTATGATGAAGACGAAAATAAGGTTCAACAAAATTACAGAGAGACAAACTTATAAGATATGTTCAGGCTTACTTGAAGGTAGTTGTACAGGGAAATTACCAATCGTTTTAACCGGAGCTAATCCACTATCATGATCTCTTATCAAGCATGAACTAGAGAATTTCAAAATTGTCGTAGACAAGAAAACGGGGGACGGAGACAATTTTCCAGTACAAGATCAATCGCCGATCAATGGTTAGGTAATGAAACTCATCCTGTAACCTTCCGAACAGTTTACTTTAGAATCAGAAGTTTTGGATTGCAATCCTGTCGACCACCTCTTGTGCTACTACTGACGCGACGGCTCAACACCAACATCAACGTTTGAAGTGGTGTAAGTTGCGACTCCACTGGATCTACAATGTCTTTAGTGATGAATCGATTCTGTTTGAGGAAGCATAATGGACGTATGAGTCAAACGAAGACGTGGAGAACGGCGCAATGTTCAATTTTCTGTCGAGCGGTATGTGCACCACACTGTGGAGATTATGGTATGAGGCTAATGGGAGTAAGTCTTTTGATATTCATCCCACGAAATGTGAACGCCCAGCGATATGTTAACGATGTGGTAGAACCCCATATTCTTCTATTTCTTTAGCACTTGGAAGACCCGCTTTTCCAGCAGAATAATGCCCGTCCCTAAATAGCAAGACCGATTCAAAGACGCGAATATTAATCTTTTACCATGGCCACTTAGATCTTCTAATCTTTCGCCTATTGAACCGTGTGGGGCATTACGAGTAAAAGACTAAGGAACTTATCGCACCCTCCACAGATACAGAAAACTGTCCGGCATGAATTGCAAGTGCTTGGGATACAATAACTCAAAAAAAAATGACTATCTGCTGAAATCGATGCCACGAAGAGTGAGAGAGTGTAAAAGCAATAGGAAAAAACCAACACATTATTAAATAAAAATTGTGTTCATCTTTGTTCCTTTTCTTTGAAATTTCAAACAGTTACTACTCTCGCCGAGTAGCTAAATCTTTTTACCAAGTTTGATCACAAAATTCCCATCCCTTCTTGGTGTTGCAACTTCAATTTCACAGAGTATTGTTACGTATTTATTTATTAAAAACTAATTTATTTAAACAATTAAAAATTATGTTTACTTATTCTAGAAATATGTACACTTTTAAATTAACCGAACTAATTAAATCTAATAATATTCAATGAAAACACTTACACGAATTTATGTATAACCGTTGTATAACACTATCACTTAAGATAAGATAACGTCCTCGGATTTCACACTTGTTTGTTTAGACTATAAGTCACGTTCACTCGATTCGGTGTCCACTGTTATTTATTTAACACTTCGCACGTGCTAATCACTTATTTATCTTCACTTGAATAGTCTTCTTAATAGAGCTGCATTCGCGTTACGACAATAACTGCTCTACGATTTCCATCTTCGGCATTTATAGACATCGGCGAATCCTTCTCGAGCGTTCCTTACTTTTCGCTATAACTTCTAGAAAATAGATAACAGCTTCTAGAAGGCTCTTGCATTTGCAAGTAATTTCTCGACCGTTTCAGTATATATTTTCCTAAATATTTTCGATTCGCACGTTCTTATATTTTTTTTATTATCTCGTCTCGTCTCGTAGCTATATGTAATAACCAGTCTTAGCATATTTTGCAAAACTGTTTGATGTCATTAGACTATTATTAACATAACAGCTTCCGATACAGAGTTTTATCTTCTCCACATCTCTTGTTACTTGTTACTGCTCACTTGCGAACATAAATATAAAACTTCGTTACTGTTATGTATTTTGTTTTAGAAAGATCATTTTTTAGCTTGGTTTGCACGACTAGAAACACGCTTGTCAGCACACTTTTACTTATACTTATTCCTAAAATGTGATCGAACGTTTATTTGTGTGGCGTTACTCCGCCGTTTATAGGTAATGTATTTGTCTCAATTTCGTATTTACTGATTTAGTTTGGAAGTCATTTAAAGTAGTTTTTTAAAACTTATGCAATATCCCTAGTTCTCGTAGTACAGGATGACGCGCAACAAACGCATTGATTTGAAAATTTAATAATACTCAGATTGTTACATAATTTTTTCCTTGATCATTAACACGAAAAATTTAAGTTTACACGGTTTTGAACAAAATATCAGCCAAATGGCACCTCTCACACTCCAAACACTGAGCAAACATTTTTTTCTTTTTTTTCGTTTGCACGCACTCTTTGAAGCGCAGTCACAAAAACTTCGACGATTTGGGCCCGAATGTTGTTTTTGAGAACTTCTTGAGTGATGGGACGATCGTTGTAAACAAAGAATTTTAGGTAACCCTACAGAAAAAAATCGCAAAGCTCCTAATCAAAACGCTCTGGTCAATTCAAATCGCCTCTTAGAGAGATGAAGGTGTATGAGCTGTGGCCCCCGCTTCTAAAACTAGCTCCACCAATTCCAATTTCGACAAGAAAAAATCCTGGATCATGATCAAGTAACATACAGAACTGACTGCACTCAACAAACACGCTGTTCAACAGACCATCTCAATTTGTTCACTATGACCGAATCGTTTTGATGACCTGATCATCAAACTGTGACTCTATCGTCCATATGAGCTAAACTTGAAGTGAACGTTTGAACGTTGTAATTTTGTTCAATTGTTCACTTACTTTCGATGTTTTTACTTTGATGCGACGTCATTAAAGAGTTTCATTTGACTCGATATTTATTTAGAAACTGTTGCAGTTAATAAATTACATATGAAAATTCTCGTACACATTACTGTTTCGTTCATATAAACTAATCATTTTTGTAAATGACCCGAATTTTCCATCACTAACTGAAATAGTGTTGAACATAAACTCCCTATCCTCCTATTTCAAACCACCATCTATTTTCTTTTTATTTAGCTTGTAAGACATTTCCAGAATTTCTAATTAAATTGTGGATTTCTATGTTGTATAAAATTATCCTTTTAATACACACGTGTGATTTGATGTGTAGCATCAATTGCTGATTATTTATACTCCGTATGTCTTTAGTCTATTGTATTTTGTAAACTACATTTGAAAGTGTTTGTTTCCTTTCTGTGTATAAGTTCAATTTTCCCAACTAGCCTTTCGTTTGGCATTTGTTCTTTACAAGTTCACCTAATGAGTTCGCGTATCCTTTACCACAATGCTTCTCCTATTTGTTTCACCAGTTCCAGCGTTTATTTAATTGCAACCTAGGACTTTATTCATTTTTTTAATAAATTGCTTCCTTCATTTGTTCTTTTATTTATGGTTTTCCCATCTTATTTAAGAGATCTTTAAATGTTCAATTTTCAAGCTATCATTCGCCACATTTAGTTTTTATACCTTGATAGAATTTCCTGGTGTAGTTTCTTCGTCCATATGTTCTATTTTCCGATTTTTTGTTTTCTTTTCCTTCTTTTGAGCAACCTTCGTATCTAATTTTTTCTGACTTATTTTCGTATATCAATTTTCATTTTATTTTAATCTAAACATTTTAAGTAAATTAAATCGATTCAAACAATTTAATGCATCAAAAGTCTAGTTGCAACACAAACCCATCAAAAATACAGTGCACGCCGCTTAATAGAATCACGTTGGGACATAGGATTTTTGATAACAATGACCGAATGATAACAATATCCAAAGTTTTGAGAAAAAACAAATAAATGTTTATTAGTTAGAAAGCAGTAAATACATATAGCGTGTATCTGATTAACATGTTGTTAATTTAGAAGGTGACATCAAAACAAACAAAAAATGTAAAATTACAAAATTTCATAAAACGTTTAAAAAATCAAAATTTTGAGCCAAATAAATCGAAAATTACGAACCTATAGCATTAAATAGTTTGTTGACACCGTTTATAAAAAGAAATTAAAAACAACGTTATGATGTTGAATTCACTGTTCTAAGAAATGCACATTGCTTCTCAGTAATTTGCTGACACTGAAAATATAAATAAATACAAAATAACGTTACCGCAGAAGACGCAGTTAAATGAACTTGTTATTCAAAGAACGCCTATGCTTTTCAAGTTAATTCTCGAAGATATTTACAGATGTTTAAATGATGTAGTGTTACAGCCAAAATACTTGAATAAATAAACGGCACTGCAAAAATAAAGCTAAACATGCAAAACAAGTATTTTTTGAGTACAATGATAAAATTCTTCACTCTAAACAAAGGTATTGTGAAAATTTAGAGAAAAAATTTCTTGCAAAATAGGTTTGTTCATGAATGGAAATTATGATTACCATAAACGGTGTTTTTTCTATGTAGTAACGTACTTCCGCCCCGTCTTCAATAAAGTGATAACATTATCCGATTGATAGCATTATCCGTGATTCCAATAAGCGGCGTACACAGTGTATGGTTCTTAAGCATTACAACGGCATTTTTATACAATAAAACCTATACATTTAAATGTTTTAGCGGCAATTCCTTTCCAAGCAACATATATTTTCATCCCGTGTGAGGTTGCTAGTCCTCTATCGGGTGTCTCCCTAGATGGCGAATAAAGCAAAGTTCGCTAGATATAGTGAGTACCGGGGAAATAAAATACCCGGAGCGAACCAAAACTAGCATAACGACTTCAAACAGCGTCTGAACCATAGTAGGTGGCTGAGTCAGAAATATTCCAAAAGGCGGTTTTGGCGTTAGGCATTAACCACCTAACACATAGAAAACATTAAGGGAAAAGAGGATGACAGAGTGGAAGAATGAAAATAATCCCCGGGTAATTAATCCACACCTCATCAAGAGGAAGCCCCATCGGATACGAGCTGGGGAACAATTATTCCACGAGGAGCTAGTTTTAAAACTCAATCATGGAAACTACAAAACGCAAGGAAAAGGGAATCGCAATTGGAACTTGGAACATTCAAGGATGGAGAAGTAAGGATAAAGAAGTAATACAAGAACTAAAGAAAACAACAGTAGACATATTAATAATCAATGAAACAAAAAAGAAAGGAAATGGAACAGAAACCCTAGAAGGAATATTGCACTGTTGGAGTGGAGTGAATAAGGAACAACGAGCAAAAGCAGGGAAGGAGTTCTCATAAAAAACAAATACAAGAATAGGGTCAAATCGTGGCAACCAATAAATAAAAGAATAATAAAAGTGAATCTAAAGATATATGGCAGAGAAATTACGATACTAGGGGTATACGGACCAACGGATGATAGAAAAAGATAAATTCATACACACTCTAACAAAAGAAATAGAGAAAGTGAAAACAACAGAAAAAATTATTATAGCTGGCAATTTGAGTGAAAGAACAAGAAGTAGGAAGAAGGATGAAACGGTCGGACAGTTTGGAGAGAAGATCGTAAATGATGACGGGTAAAGAATAACAGAAATGTGTAAACTACAAAATCTCAAAATAACAAACGGATTTTTCCAACAAAACAACATACATAAATACACCCGAACGCAAGAAACAAGAAATCTAAAATCAATTATAGATTACATAATAGTAAAAAAAACAATAGAATAACAATTAAAGACGTACGAGTGAAAAGATGAGCCGAGTGCGGGAGCGACCACAGATTGTTAATAGCAAACATGGAATTCAAATGGAAAAACAAGAAAACAGATAGCACAATAAAAGGGGAAAAATCGATAAAAACCCAAAACTCAAACTGTACCTACTACAAGACGAGGCAATAAGATAACTATACCAAAGAAGACTGGACCAAAAACTAATCGAGTTCAGATTTGATACAGTAGAAGATACGTATAAAAAATAAAGGACAGTATGAAAGAAGCGGTATTAGAAGCATTAGGAGAATAAGAAAGCAGCCACTTCAATTAATGTGAAAAAACAACTGTACAAAAATTGGCTAGGCACAAAAAAGAACGAAGCCTGTAGAAAGTACAAAGAAAAAATAGGGAAGTAAAAAGGATAGTCGTTAAAGAAAAAAATGAAAGATGGAAAAGAACCTGCCAAAACGTCGACCAATATATTGAAGGGACAAGAAGCTCGGAATCCTGGAAAATAATAGAAACCTTAAAAACGAATAACAAGGATAAATCACACCTACTGTATATCAGGGAAGATGAATGGGAATCATACTATAAGAACCTACTAACGGAAACACGAGAAGAATTTATAAAACAAAGAAAAAAACATAAAGGAAAAATGAAAAAAAAATAAAAATAATAGACATCACAGAAGAAGACATGCACAAAGCAATAAGAACAATCACATCATAAATCACCAGGACCCGTAGGAACTGACCCCGAACTAATACGGATCCAAAAAACTCATACAGATGATCAGCAACATGTTCCAAAAAATAATAAATGAAGAACAAGTACCCGAGGAATAGAAACACGTATATCTAACTTTCATATTTAAAAAAGGGGACAGAAGGAAATGCGAAAATTACATAGAAATAGGCGTAATAACGATGATGGGAAGAGTCTACGGAAAGATGAGGAATAAACTAGAGAAAAGTATAGAAGGAAGAATTGGAGAAGAACAAGCGGGTTTCACAGTCGGAAAATCGAGCATAGATCACAAATACACGCTACAGCAACTTATAGAAAAGAAAACGGACAATAATATAGCAATACATCTCGCTTTCATTGATTTAAAAAAGGCGTATGACACGGTGCCAAGAAGCAAACTCTGGAAAGTCATGACTGAATGATGATGAAATCGGAGTATCACACAATCTGATAGAGGCAGTGAAAAACCTATATAAGAAGAACAAAGTAGCAGTGAAAGTTGGATCGAAAATGACAAACAACTGTGAAACCACTAAAGGATTGATACAAGGCTGCTCCACTTCAACGCCATTTTTTAAAATATACCTTGAGCACACCTTGAAAAACTGGAAACGAAAATGCGAAGGTTGGAGCAGACACGAAAATGTATAAGACAACTCCACTCAATCATATGGGATAAGGACATTACAAGATATACAAAAATCCAGATATACAATACCATGATACAAAGCATTATGACATACGGAGCAGAGAAATCGAAGTAAAATAACAGCAGTGGAAATGGAATATTGGAGAAGGTGCTGTGGAGTTACGAGATTGGACAAAATAAGCAATGGTAAAATCAGACATAGAATGAATGTGCAGACAGATACGCTCAACTACATAGAAGAAAAAGACTCCAATGGTACGGACACGTCAGACGATGTAGCAACAGTAGATGGATACATAGAGTGACGGACTGGAGCCCCATAGGTAGAAGAAAAAGAGGAAGACCAAGGAGATCATGGAGAGGCCAAGTGGATGAAGCAATGGGAAAAAGAAACATTGGGGATATAAAATGGAACAACAAAAAAGCATGGAGATTGAGTGATGGAAGGCGGATAACCGTAAAGAATCCATCATATATATATTTTTATCATAAAACATAATACATACTATAACAAATAATTATTTTCGGGTTTTCAACCGCGTTTCAGAAAAGCAGACATATATCGAGCAATTAACAAACACAGTAAGGGAAAACCAAAGAAGGAGGAACCCGTGGCAACTTCCTTCCTTCCTTACATAAAAGGCTGCACGGATAAAATAGCCAGGATACTTAGAGGGAAAAATATCAAAGTGATCTTCACTGCAACAAATAAAATATCCGCCAATTTCTCAAAATCAAAAGAAACAAAAGCACCACTCGAGGAACCAGGAATCTACCACATCCCTTGTTCGTGTGGGCTGGCTTACATAGGACAAACGGGACGCAACATAGCTACCAGATTAAAAGAACATAAGGCGGATACAAAGAAACATAACACTAGATCTGCTGTTGCGGAACACTTTTTAGACACCGGTTACACGATAAAATTTGAAGAGGCAACAATGTTGGCTAAATCCCGAAAATTCTGGCCTAGACTATACAAGGAAGCAATTGAAATTCAGAAGTACGACAATTTTAATAGGGATAATGGAATCGATCTAGCGCCAATATGGAAAAACATGTTCCGGAAAACTAATGAATCGGAACCGTCACGAAGCATTGACCCGAACGGTGTAATATAAAGGTTTGTCAGGATCCTATATCTTCAGTTTCAGTTTTTTCTGAAGAAGACAGCGACATGACTGTCGAAACGTCAAACATCGTAAATTTTTCAAAGTTTGTAAGTTTTATAAATTTTGTAAAAAGTGTGAATATGGAACGCGGTTCAAAACCCGAAAATAATTATTTGTTAAAAAAATCATGGCCGCGAAAGCCTCAAAAATAAAAATAATACCTACTAGGTTTACATAGTAATACATATTCTAAATAATAATGCTTCACTGAACAACAAAACTTTACAACATTGCACTTAGGTAATTTTCCGAGACTTATTGTAAATACGAACTGTCAAAGTAAAAAAATTGTAATTACGAACTATTTAATGAATACTAAAATCCCAGATATCAATTCATTTCATAATTTTTCATTAACTAAGCTAAAACCAGTTTAATAAAAATACTATAACAAAGCAGACCATGTACAAGAACCCTAATCAAAAAAATAGTTATTTTTACAATACTAAAAAACAAATTAAAAAAAAAACAAACAAAAATGTATGCACATTTCCATCAAGAATATTTTAATGCTGTCAACTTTATAAAAATTCCATCGTTTTAAAAAGGTAAAAAACAATAATAAAATAAATGTTTACTACACAAATATTCGCAAATACCAACGTTTACGTATATTAGAGAAAAAATCTAAAATAAAAAGTAATAAAAAAGCAATATAATTTTATATGATGTGTTCAAATCAATAAAACTGAATCCTTGAAGTATTATGTTGATCTATTTTTATTGAGTGTAACAAAACATGTTTTCGATATCCGTAAAATGTTGGGGCTTTAGTGACATCAACAGCAGTTTTTAAGCGATCTTTATTTTTATAAATTTTGCCACTGAAACAAGGATTAAGCCACCTGTTCGTGCTAAAGTATCTTACGAAGTACCTACAGTGCAGACAAAGCAAATTTATAATAAAACAATTTTGCAATATTATAAAGCCAAACGTATCTTGTTCTTCCAATCTAACAGTTTTCTGACTTTTTTGATTACCAGTAGTAGTTTTTAATTTTAATTGCCGTTATTAGAAGACACGAACACAACAATAAGAAACATAAATGCATAACCCCAAAGAAATTAAATTAAATGCAAACTAAAACATCTTCGTAGCTTTGAATCATTATATTCGTCTTAGTCACTCAAGAAAACACACTTAAAGTTGGAAATTGTATTTGTAAAAAACTTAAAAAACCAAACAATATGTTATTAACTTTTATAAAAATTAAACCAATTAGTCATAAATAAATATTTTTTTTTTCAATAAGTGTTATGTATTTTACATAATTCAATTTATTTTATGCGCCTTGTATATAATTCACAGCGTTAATTAAACAATGCTTATAAATATTCAGTGAAAATATAATCACATTTGCTGGTGTTATTTTAGCTGCCTGCTTGTTCATGTTCATTACCATTTTATAAAATAGTAAAATAGTCCTTAATTGTATTAATTTTAAACAAATAACAAAACCCATTTGTACATAGAAAAAAAATCGAATAACGTAAGCTATTTTCGCAAAGATGAATTAATCCTATTTCTTAACGTTGTCATATTGCACCATTTTGAATAAATTATTCTACCTCACTGTGACATTTTCGAAAGATTAACAAACTGTCTCTCACATTTTATTTACCTGTGCACAATGTTTGAAAAGTAGACAATGCATTTAGTTACAAATAAAATTTAGATGTTAATTTAGATATTACTAATATGTCTTTTGTTCGTGGAATAAATAAAAACATTTTGCATGAAATATTGACGTTAATAAGCAAATAACATTTAATTAGATTGTTACAAAGATATGTACTGAAAGATGCTAGAAACTTATTCAGAAAATCCCTTTTGGTAGTAAGTGTAATTAGGTTCAGAAAAGAAATAAAACTGGCCGTCATTTGCGTTGTTTAACTATGGTGAAGTGGATGCGGGCAACAACTAATTTATAAACCACCATCTGATAAAACATAAAAATGTCAGCGTAAATACAATACATTAATATGTGTGGAACAATACATAAAACCTTTTTTTAAAAAGTTCCTATAATAACTGTCTGTTTTGTCATATTAGATATATAAATATAAGTTTAGATTTGAAGTTTGATAGTTAAGTTTATTAAGTATACAATTTATTTATTTTATGTCATGATAGTCAATGTACACCGAAGCTATGTACATATTTACGCGATACAAAGATGCTTTCGGCGGTGACAAGAAAAAACTACAGATAAATCTGTTTGAAAGGGTGTAGAAAAATGTAAATAACTATGTATGTTGCACCTCAAGTAATTTTATATCATTCCAACGTGTAATACTTTTATCAGCAATTTAAAATCATTCAGTAAATTGTAACGAGATACATATCAATTTTTGTTCTTTTGTATCCCTTGTCCTTCGACAATAAATTTCTAAAACAGAGATGGAAAACGTTTTAATGTGTACAAGAGTTATTGATTGGTATAGATGACAAAAAAACAAAATCTAGAAAAATAAAAGCTATTTTATAACGAGTACCAAAAAAGCATAAAAGAAAAAAGAACAATACTTCCAATAGCTCTCGAGACATCATTCAAGAATAGACTATATCGTAATAATAGTTCTTAACAAACAAGGTTGTTAATATTAGCGATTAATAAACGCGACATTTTAATGTTGTGAGCGAGTGTAACGAGCGAACGCGTTAATATTGTCGAGAATATTAGTCGTTATTATTAACATTTTTCCGTTAATCGCATATTAGTAAAATGAGTAAAATTATAAAGAAAACCAATTAAACCAACTAACCCGTTGTTATATATAGTAGTCGTGCAAGATCGTTAAATTACCGATTGCTAATGACTTATTTTAGTCATTGGTTAAAAGAGTAATTAACAATGAAATTGTGATACATTTTTTAAATATTGCTATTAATAAACGATCGACGGAAAACGTATATAAGCATACACCAGGTACAAACATAAAAGAAAAAATACCAAATTGTGTTAATGCAAGCGGTGACTACAGTTTGTTGATTGATATAATCAAAATAAAAGTAAAAACCACAAAACCACGAACAAAAAACATAGAAATATATATAAGATATGAAGTGTAGCTGAGAGACCCTAAACATTTTTAAATAAGCAGCAATCGATGCAGTCGAAAAGTGTCCTTACATTTTAAGGTACAATTAAAAATATAAAAGATTTCGGAATCTCATTAAGTCACACAATAACAAACATTAAAAAATCAGAAATGGAAAATAACCAAAAAAAAACACACTACTAAAAAAATCAGCTACAAAACCATTTTTAAATGTGTAATATTAAAAACTATCGAACACAAGGTGTCGCTTTTGTAGCGACCATATACATAATAAAAATAAAATACCAGGGCAGACTGTTATGTTAAAAATATATTAGTGTGATTTCCGTGTTGTAAGAATTTCGCCCTATGATACATCATTTTACATACCGGAGGTCAATAAGGACACTTCCGGTTTGAACGTTAAGAAAATTACACGTGTGTGTTAGCATCGTGTCCAAAGGTTTCCACATCGTAAGTATCTTATGTGGTTGCTGTGAGACATTTGCTGGGGTAAAGATGCATTTTCATTTTACAGCGCGATTTGATTTTTCTGTGTTATCGTAGCAACTTTAGGTACCTGCACATGTTCTTCTATCTTGGTAAACTCCTATGACGAATTAATAAGGCACGCACGGATTATTGAGAACACTGAAACCACCGTTTCGTTTTTTGTTATTTCGAACAGAATTACGACAAATTAGAAGGCACACCTGCTGAGATATATTAACTAACTTCAAGAAACTTAGCACGCTTGATTTTTTCAATCTATCGTATGAAACTGAGCAATTTATTTGTGGTTACTGTCTATATATGTATCAGTTTAATTTGTAGATATTTTAAGAGATTTGTGTTGGATGTGCCATTAGCTAATAGCATATTCAGAAACGCTAATTGTAAGTAAGTTTCTTATGTATAATTTCTTTTTGTGTACATATTATGCTTGTTATCACGACTAACGTATACCGCTTTTTTTGCACGTAACAAGTATCGCATTAACTCGTGATATTTGACAATTGTGTTGTATTCACCAACGTAAACTTCTTTTGAATGTAGTGTTAAGCCAATTGATTGCTTATATATACGAGGTGTTGTTCATATTATTTATTGTATTATTTGCTGTACTGGGATATTTGTTAAAGAATTTTTAATTGTTATCTATTTGCTTAATTATATTAGTTTTTTTACCGCTTTCACTATCGTTGAAATAAATATATCTGCTGTTATAATTGTTTTGGCAATTGTTATCTTCAATATTACACAGATGTGAACGGGATCTGTAGTGGATATTTCTGCCGTTTTGGCGCTCTTTTAACCCTGTTATAATCAGCACACCAAAGACCACGCTTTCCAATGCGTTGAGCTACCGCCTACTGTATGTTACAGTTTTATAAAGTGTTATCTCACTGCTGAAGAGCCCCAAAGAGCGAAACGGCCATCTAGTGGATCACTCTGGTAGCATTTTCAGAAAAGAAAATTATTTTTTCTGATACCTCTTGTAACGTTAATAATTAATCAGGTACTTTGTATATTTCGTATATTTTATACCAATTTCAGTTACCAACTTCGTATTTGGTTTTATCACTGTCATTTCTTGTTGGATGATCTAGTTTGTCATTTTTATCATGTTAACCGATAAGTGAAAATTATGATTTATCAATGGCCACGTCGATTTTTATGAAAACTTAAATAGGAAAATAACTGATGTCTGTAGAATTTTCTCTGTGCACTTTTGACCACGTGTTTACACAATAAAGTTTATATTCTTGATATCTAGAATGTTAGAGTCGAATTTAATCCGTCGTCGTTAATTTAGGGAAATTACCTTTTGCAAAACAAAACCTAATTCCGATACTTGATTCTACAAAGGAGACTGGAAACAAAGTAGAGTTTTTCTACCAACGTATAGAATGAACACAATAAAACAGTGGCGTATACATTGTATTTTGTATCAATTCTAATTCAATGTTCAATGCTAACTGCGAGTTGTTACGATGCATCGACTAGGCCTAGACGAGAAAACATCGCAGTAAATAACACGTTGATTTTTGTAGTAAGCAATAGTGAGATTTGTCACAAGTAATATTAACTTTGCATTAGAGGTATGCTATTGTTTAATGATCATTTTCTTACTATCGAGCACATTAGTACGGTGTGTTGCCTATGTACTAGTCTGTTCAATTACTATATTGCTATTTGACCTGTCATATCTTATGTTTAATTAACGCCCTTTTCTACGCTGTTAATTTGTGACTTTGATTTGCAGTTGTGTAGCAGTGTAGACCTCTTTTAGTTGCGGGTTGCTACCGCTATTTTGTTTTATCCGTTTTATCATTCCGTATGCGTATCAACGGATATAGCGCCCTTATAAATTTGCTATTTTGATTACATCTACCTATTGTTGTATGAATTTTGCCCAGTCGTAAATATCATCTACAAGCTGGACTTTGATTATCATTTCCGTTTCTAACAATAACGAAACAGCACGTGTGCTAACGCCATGTCCAGTGTTATCCACATTTTAAGTATCTTGGAACATCCACGCTATTAATGCGTAAATCAATTTTGATTTTGATGTGTTACATGTAGAAGATTCGATGAGGTAAGAATGCGTTTTCGTTTTACGGCGCGATTTAATTTTTCTTTTATTATCATAGCAAGTTTGGCCACCCGCCCGTGTTTGTTACTTCAGAAAATCTTAACGACTGGCTAATTACTCTCTGTTTGCGGTAGATAAATAAGACACATATACAAAAACTAAACCGTATTAATTGGATGTCAATCATGTCAGCCACTAATCTACGTTAGAGGCAAATTGAAACCAACGTTTATACGACGCTGAGCCTATTGCTCCGCCCCTGACCTATTTATAAATCAAAACACTTATTTATCATCACATCACATTGTAACTAATTCTGTATAGATTCACGCTAGAAAGTTACCTGAACCTGTTAAAGCGTGCCGACAGTAGAAGCCCGAATTCTAAAGTCACATCTCAGTATCAAAATGGATCGTGTCGAACAACCAGCGGTGATTAAATACTTGCGTTTAAAAGAGATGACCCTAACGCAAATGCATAAAGATTTGGTATATGCATTAGAAGAATCTGCAGCATCATCTGACATAGTGAAAAGATGGTGTGAGTTTAAATGTGGTAGGCAGTCATGTACAGACGAACTTACAGGTGGAACACCCACAACCTCTATCACACACAAAAATGTTAAAAAAAGTCCATGATCTCGTGTTGCAAGATCGACGTGTGACTATTAGAATAGTATATTAAAACACAAGTTACAGAATGAACGCGCTTCAAGCACGAGACCGGATTTCATACACGAGCCGCGCAGCGGCGAGTTTATGAAGCGGTCGAGTGATTGAAACGTATTCTATGACGTGTGTTTTATACTATTTTCTCTATTTTAATACAATATTTGAAATTTTTCGTATAATTTTAATTTTAAAACAACATTGGTAAACTTTTATATTTTATTGAATTGGCAACATTTACATTTTGACATATTGAAATTTATGTGTTAACCTAAAATCTGATACAAAATTATCTCTTTTCACCTTTATAAGTAAATAACTGAATTAATAAAACGTCTTTATTTTATCTTGGCATCAAAATTTGAATTTTAATTGTTAAACTCCAATAATTTTGGTTTCTTTTTCGTGTAACGTCAACTTACGATGCAGAGATACCAACTTTGAAAAAACTAACATTACCAAAAATCGTGTAAGAATTTGCTTATTCTTACACGGATTTTAGTGTGAGAATCGCTAATTCTTATGTCGAAATAGAGAAAAATAGTTCAAGATGATAGTCTCTCATAAGTCGTCTTTTAACGCAGTATAGACAAGACATAGAAAATTTTCTTGCAAGATTAGTAACAATGGATGAGGCATGGATCTATCACTATGATGTAGAGACCAAACTCCAGAGTAAGAAGTAGAAACATCGAGGTTCACCATTGCCGCAAAAATTCAAGATGCAACCTTCGGCAAAGGTCATGGGATGCCAAAGGCGTATTTTTAGTAGATTACCTGCAAAAAAGAGCCACAATTACAGGTGCTTATTATGCCAATTCAGTTTCAAAATTCCGTGACGCGATAAAAGATAACGCACCCAGTCACAGGTCCGCCATTGCAACAGCCCAGGCAGACTTCGAATTAGTTGAGCATCCGCCATATTTGCCCCCAGCGATTACCGAGTATTGCCAAAACTTAAAGAACACTTGCGTGGTAAATGATTTTCTTCGGATAATGAAGTTATATGTGCGGTAAATCAGTAGTTTGCAGAGGTTTAACAATCTTTCTTTCGAGAAGCATTAGAAATGCTAGAACATCGATGGGAAAAATGTGTTAACCTTAATGGAGACTATATTACAAAATAAAAATATCTCTTTCCAATTTTTTTATTGTGAGTCAGGGGCGGAGCAAAAGAATCAACTCTTGTATACATCTTCTGCTGGGGCGAATAACTGCAAATAATTGGTAGTACACCTGTTAATATAACTGAAACGACTTCTAGAAGCTTAGCTTACGTTGGTTTTAAATATTATTTGTGACAGCATGATTGTGTATGTATCTGCTATATAATCAGCAATTTTAAGAGGATGTTTTGGATATGCCATTAGCTAATCGTATATTACAAACCCTGCGTAACTATCTTGTTTTTTATATTTAATTTCTTCTTTTGCCTGTTATCACGATTAACGTACCCAATATTTTTGATCTTATTTAACTAGTTTTATCGGTGCGCTTTATTTCTTATTGTGTAATTACTGTAATCTCGTGATAATTTATTTTTTTTTGGTATTAACCAACTTTAATTTATGGAATGCAACGTTAAGCTATTCACTGTTTATGTGTGCCTAATTTAAAGGTTCGGTAATGCTGGCTGTATTGTGATATTGTTTGCGAACCATGTACTGGTTCGCGCTACTGTCCCACGTTTGAGTGCCAACTGTAGTGACTCGTGCTTTTACCCCTCGTTTGGGTGTAAACTGTACTGGTTCGCGCGTTTGTACGCTAATTGTATATGCCTGTTTTGACTTATATCTTCCCTGCTAGCTCAGCATGAACCCTTTCTCTACAAGACTACTGAGGAATAGTACACCAAATCAAATACACCGTCATATAAACGCATTTAATAATATTCAAATGAAATAAACGTACATGCTTTACCAATAAACTTAACGACTAACCTTAACTACAGCTTTTAGTTGTTGGGCGCCACCTTCCTAAGGGGTGATTTCTCTCTTCGCTAGCTCTTCATGGTTGTGTAGATTCTCTTATTTTATCTCTTCGCGGCTAGGCTACGATTTCGGACAATCGTACTACGCTTCGAATGCTGCTGGCGGGTGATCACGTACAAATCACGTGTGGTTGGCCTCCTGGCGTTGCTTTAACACGTGCTCACTTCTTTATTTGCTTATAGCACAATTTCTAATGTTTCACCCTTTTTTGTTTTAGGTAAACACTGATTTGGTGGTTCTATGGAACCTAATACGCTTTTTAATTGCGTATTAACGCTTAAAATGTGGCTCCTTTCGGTATCACCACGAACACCGCTCTCTTACCGCGCTCACTTCACGCTCTGGCTCACTTGTCGCTTTCTGCCATGCGCGCACTTTACACACTTGCACCAACTTAAACTTAGTACTATACAGGTCGATTCAAAATAATATTACATATACAAGAGATGTACCATTACAACCATTAGTTGTTACATATTTCTTGTCATAATTCTTCTTTTTAGAAAGTTCTGAGCTGCCCTACTTAAGTTATTGGTAAGTGATGGCACTTCGGCCTAGTGCAGTTTTACGTTTTACCGTAATACCGGTAATACTCTGGCTTAACACTTTTAAAAAGCAAAGGAATCGATAAGCCCAGTTTTCTCAGTTCCTATGCTTACTGAGCATCGGGATTAAGCCAACATTTTACAATTTTCTCTACGCGAGGTTTCTGTCCTCGCTGGTTTTGAACATCTGAATTATTCTTAGAGACGAGTCTGTGACAAACCGGGACGATGGCAACGACCACTACACATGACTAACTATCATAAGTCCTTTAATAATATAAATTCAAGAATTAAAAAAAAAACAAAAAAAAATAAGAACAGTGCATTAAAATAAAATAAAATAAACTTAGTTTATGTCATTGTACCAATTGCCTCCGGTTTGTGTTGGAAATCGTTTTCGAGAAATTGTACGATTCAAAGTAATGTCAGTTTGTCTCTTCCATAAAGAATTACAAATACAGTCGATTGCAGTTAATCGAGACACTAAAATTATAATTGTCGTAGACCATTTGGTATGCACTAATAAACAGATAAAATAAAGTTTTAGGTAAAAGAATTCTAGAGAAAAAACTTTAATTCGGGAACCTATTGCTGATGATATCTAATGTGAAAATTATGTAGAGACAAAGACACTAGCACGAGATCGAATAAGATAGATTAATTTATATAAAAAGAAACTCAGACAAAAGTGGTAAGAAGAATGGCTCAACTTTCAGGATATTAATCTAAATCAGAATTGATCAATAATACTAAAATCGCTGCTTCTGTAAAGTTATTACTTTATCCAAAGATGATTATCAAAGTGCTATTGCTCGACAAGATTTCAGTTTTGCGTTAGGTAAAAAAAAGATTTCTTATTGATGTTTAATGTAATTAAATTCACGCATCTGTGGCTATATTTTGGGATTATTTTTGTATACAAAATGATTACTTTATTTATATTTTAAAAAATCTCAACATAAATTTTAGTTTCCGTCATATTTGTTTATAGCAATTAATTAGTTAGACATATTCCCACCATTACATTATTTTACATTAGTTAGAATTATAAACATTATGACTAAGATAATAAAAAACCAATTAATCATTCATCAACAAAATATTAAATTAGATTTTATAGCCCTGAACAATACTCTCAACTGAAATTTAGTTCGATTAGATTACTCTCGTAAGTAATACAACATCGTCCGGCTAGTCAAATCCGAATTAGGGCGAGAAGTACAGTAAAAGTCAAATCATTGGTAACGGTTAAAATTGTAGGGAAGAATACGCTACATGCGTACTTTTGGGAGAAATTAAGAAATAAATCAGAGAACTTTACTTCCTGTTACTCGATAGATTTATTGCATCAGTAACGAGAGTGAATTTTAATAGGAATAAACTGATTTTTTCAGTATTAAAATTGCAAGAATAAATTTATGCAGGACTTTGGAACTCACTTAATAAAAAAGGCAAGCTTAATTATAAAATATTAATTATAACCTTGTTTTAAATTTAAAAGTACCAGATAACATTGAAACTTATGCATTTGCAAATGATGTAACTAATTTGTAAATAAAGATCTCAATAATTTAATTACAAATTCAGAAATTACAGTTTAATAAATAAATGAAAATTAGTAGCTTCAATAGCATGTTAACCGGGTAAAAGAAAACTAGGAAAATATTAATGCTTTCATACATTTAGATTCTTAAATGGTGCAAAATCACTTGAAAGTGTTTTGTTTGTTACTAAGTATACGATATGTAATTGAGGTTACATAAAACTCAATTACTGAACCATATAATAAAATCAAAATTTTGATTTTAAATAAAGTTATGTGCCAATTTGTAAAAAGTAGATGAGATGAACGATGATACATAATTAGAACGAACAAGACCCGATCCTAAGCGTTTTTCTTTCAATCAACTTGAAAAGCGATGACGTGTTTATTTTAAAACGCCAAGAGCATAATTTTAATTGCATATTTGGAAAAGTGCGCTACGAGAAACGCTCAGTATTATTTAACCTTGTTGGAAAAACTGGATTAGAAAAACCACCGCAAACCGACTCCAATTGAAAAAACGTTATTCGCTATAATAACTGTGAAATTGACCAGTGAAAAACTTATTATATTAAATTTTCAATCGATTTCTCAGCACAACAGCGACTTCTTTTTATCTCCAACTCAGATAGTGATCAGCAAAGTGTAGATGTTCACTTTGAAGAGTTCAACGAATCGGCAAATAAAAATTGCACAACGTCCTTGGGTACCGTTAGAATAAATGTACCTCGCAAAAGCGTGTGCTGAAAAACAAATAAAAAAATAGAATCAAACAAAAAGAGTCAAAATTATAAGAAAGACTCGACGATTAAAAAATGAACCAATATTAGCACTTCAATTTAATCGCGATAACGACTTAATCCATTGATCTTCGTTTATAGAATGAATGAAATCTAAAAAAAATGTAGTTTCATATGCTAGACGTACAATTTAAAAGCTTGGAAACTTTCAAAGCAATATGAAAACTGCATGAATGAAAAAATTACATAATAAATGTAATCTGAGTATTCTCAAAGAGTCAAAAGAATTTTTTACTTTTCGAATAATGCCAAAATGCTTTGATCGTTGGTCGGTTTATTTTACAATATTATAGAATTGTTCAACGGTATACGTTTATAATTTTACTTTACTAAATCAATCAACAGTAACCACAAAGCCTCGAGCAATTTTAGGGCGAATACACAAGTTATATTTGATATAACAGATAATAATGAGTAGTAAAATTACTCGTTACGTATTTAAATAAGGTCGCTTGGAATTGCGTTTAAATATAGAAATTGTAATATTTGAAATATAATATAACCTAAGTTAAATTGAAAATAAGTTTGCTAGTCGACAAAAATTGTTTTGAGATAAGAAAGTTAAATGATAACAAAACTTGTAAAACAAACAGAATAAACTCGGACTTCTTTTGTAGTAATTTTGTTCAACAATTTCATAATTGCGACAATATTTTCCAGACCAAACATTTGAATACAATGTAAACATACAAAGAATCATGAAAAAACCCACGTTCTCATAAAAGCTCAAGTTGTGTACCGTACACTAACATTACAAACGTATCTCATAGTATAAGTTAGTATGTATACAAGATAATTGTAAATACATAGCTATAAAGTCTGAGAATGTTGATTTTACACCCGAGTAATTCAAAACAGTATTGAATAAAACTGCAAGATAAGACCAAAAGGTAAAATAGATTAGGAAAAGCAATGTCAATGCAATTCATCAGAGTGAACCACTAGATTTATATATTGGTAGACTAATAATTTTAACAATTAATAATTACTAGATAGCCGTTTCGCCTTATTTGGGCTCATCAGCTGTGGGACACATTCCCACAATTGCATCGACAAACCTTATAACTTATATTCATATACGATAAGGATAACCATTAATAAAGTTTGATGGCAAATCCATCTCATAGTGTAAGCTACTATGTATAAAACATAACTGTGTAACGATTTAAAATGCGTTTTAGTATGTTTTAACTGTCGATTTAGCAACTTTGCAATCGTTGTCGTTTAAAAAAAAATTCTCGATGGTTAGTAAAGTTTTTAGCGCAACCTCTGCTCGATTTCCGGATGTATTCGTACGCCATTGTTACTTTGATTGTGGTGCTGGTAGGAGGTTTTAGAATTTAACTCGGTAAAGGATGCATTTTGTCATCTATCAACATCTGCATTACGGATATGTTTTTTTTAGAAAATCCTTCTTGATGCATCGCAGCGGTTCGTGCCGTAAAATTACTGTACCTACCAATAGTGTTACGAGAAATGGATGGTTATCTATACATAGCATTGTACTTCCCATATAGGAAACCCCAGAGTTAGACAACGGGGCCAGACCTGGGCCTGTACTGGGAAACCTAAGTTTGGCGTACCTGTATTGGCCCAGACTTGGCCCAGGACTGGGTAGCTCAGCCTCGGCCATTCGATGAGGACCCAAGCTTGGGCCTAGACTGGTTGACCCAGCTTCAGCCATGCAAATTATTAGCCAAGCTTGGCCGAAACTTGGATAACCCATCCTTAGCCATTCTATGAGAATCCAAGTTTGGCCTAAGCCTGGATAACCCAGCCTTGGCCATTCCATGGAGACCCAAGCTTGGTCCTACACTGGTTGACCCATCCTCGGCCATGCTAATTCTTACCCAAGCTTGGCCCAAGCTTGCATAACCCAACCTTCGCTATTCCATGGAAACCCAAGCTTAGGCCAAGACTGGTTGACCCAGCTTCGGCCATGCACATTATTAGCCAAGCTTGGCCCAAGCTTGTATAACCCATCCTTGGCCATTCCATGAGAATCCAAGTTTGGTCCAAGCCTGGATAACCCAGCCTTGGCCATTCCATGGGGACCCAAGCTTGGTCGTACACTGGTTGACCCATCCTCGGCCATGCCAATTCTTACCCAAGCTTGGCCATTCCATGAGAATCCAAGTTTGGCCCAAGCCTGGATAACTCAGCCTTCCTATTCCATAGGGGCCCAAGCTTAGTTCAAGACTGGTTGACCCAGCCTTGGCCAAGGCTGGATTATCCAAGAAAATATCAATAATAATTTTTTTTCAATTTTAAAAATTTTAAAAAATTGGTTAATAAGTTGAGTTATGATATTATCGAAAGTGTAGAATTGAAACTTGAGCCGCTCGGTTACGTATGGCGAGATTCGTGTATTTTCGTTTAGCGCAGCCGCCATCCTTGTTTACATCATCTGTTAGTTAAATGTAAGATTTTTCTCATTGCTACAGTAGTAAAGGTGATGAATCAAATCTCAGAGTTTCAGTTATACAGTCATTGAATGTTAGTACTTTTTAACTAGAAGGAAAAAACCTTCAAATATAATTTCTTTTGTTTACTCCGCAATTATCACGAGGCGAGGCTACTAAAAGTAATTATGTCTGATTCTTACCTTAGAGTTTAAAGATGGCGTGCGTTAAATAAACCAAAAAAGTTTTGAATAAAAAAACTAATTTAGATGTTAACCGGCAAGGTTTAAATAATCAAAGTGTAACCATCAGCTGTGTGAGTGACGTTAATGACCCTAGTGATACAGAAAACCAAAAATTATCAAACAAAAGGTGCCAAAATGAGTTGAACTTGAATGTGAACTAGTGATGGAGAATAATAACTGTACTAGCTAAATGTTAATATAATTTAAGACGAGATCTAAATAGTAATTAAAAAACTTTATGTAATTTAAATAGTACATAATACAAGTAATAACAATAAAGTGTAAATACGTTCATACAATTATTTATTCCATTGTTTTATTAATGCTTAATTCTTGGCATTTAATTTTGAGCTAGTTTTAGCAATTAAGCGTGGCCCAGTACTGGCAACTAAGCATGGCCCAGGTCTGGCAACCGAACATGGCCCAGGTCTGGCAACTGAGCATGGCCCAGGTCTGGCAACTGAGCATGGTCCAGGTCTGGCAACTGAGCGTGGTCCAGGTCTGGCAACTGAGCATGGCCCAGGTCTGACAACTGAGCATGGCCCATGCCTAGCGACCACGACTGGGTCATGATTATCATTCCAGACTTTTTTCAAAGCTGGCCCAAGCCTGGCCTATAGGCCTGGCCCAGGCTTGTATAGACTTGGGCCAAGCCTGGGCCTATGGTACTTTCCTCTATGGGTTTTCACACACACATATTGGTACAATTATAAGAAGTACATAAAAAGTCACGATTTTTTTTTTAATTGAATTAGATAATTAAAATTAAATTAAAAATTCTAACGTATACACAAATTTTGTATTTGCCACGATATAATAAAATAGACCTAGTTATAATCAATGCACGGCATTTACAATAACAAAAATGTACAATTTTAACATATTAAAACTGCAGAAGTATAAGAAATTACCTTATAAAAGCGACCGTATTTCAAATATGAAACTGAAAACAACAAAGTGTGCACTTAACTTGCAACCTGCCTTAGCTTTATGGAGCGTACGCGCGTGTTATAACAAATTGGTTTGTATTCGAACTGCAACGTTTACCTAAATTAAAATCAACAGCAAAAGATGTAACGTCGGTGGATGACAATGGTCGAATTAAATAATTTTCCTTCAGTTTTGTATAGAATTGCGGTAGACAGAGAGTTAAGAAATAATAATTTTATGTATTTTTAATCGTAGTTCTTGGGGGTTGCGGAAACCTGCAAACCTAAGGTAAAGTCGCCGCTGCATCGCACCTAGACTTTTAAAGGGCCACTGAAGAGTAATTTTTGGGTTGCATGTTCAGGGATCGCATTGAGCTCCTGTTTGTTACCCCCATGTTGTTTAATTGCTGACGCTCCACCACTAGGGTTGTTAATTACTCAACCCATAATTAATGTTTGAAATGGTGTAATCATTAACAAAAGGGGTATGGCTAACATCAATGGTTGCGTTTCTTCGTAATACCGTACTTTAAGATGTTCAGTGCTTTCAAATAACTATTATAACGAGTCAAATGGGGACACACGTAAGACTAAGCCACCACTTTAAAGTCGTTTTGACGTAAAATTTGGCGAAATTCGGTATAAAACCGATTTGCAATTGTTCGGTACATAAACATTTAAAGTGTTAATTTCCAATCGTGCTACGAGGTCACAGACTGCGTGATAACGTTACTGCGTTTCTATTCTTAAACTTCGAGTATCGTTGGGTACCCTGTAAATTGCGATTATTGGTTTGTGTTGTTTAAATTAAAGCCATATTAAAAATACTATCGTAATTCTGAAAATTAAACTTTTTAAGTCTTCACTAGTATAACATTATTTTCATTTTTTTCTAAGCTGTAAAGAGCACTTTGAAGAAATAAAGGAATTTAAGAAAGTTTCATATTTTACGCATATATAATACACTGACATAATTGCAGAAGAATTCATAAATCAATTTAGCCACTTTAAGAAAATTTAAATGGGTTTTACTCAATCACTTACTGTTACTTTTTACCAGCGAAGAACGGAAATAGCGTTGGACGTTTTTAACCCAACTTGCAAAACTTAAGCCTCATAATGGACCCAATGCTGGGAAACACATATCTTTGCAAAAGCAATTTTTCCAACATTAAATTTATAAAGTCAAAATATAGAAGTTTATTGTCTGACAAGTCACGTACTCAGTTGCTTCATTTGCCAACAACAAATATTAATGTTAATTGTAACCGTCGCTTGATTTTCGTACCACTGACTTTCGTTCTCACCTTTACGTTCGTTTTAATTTGGCGTTTGCATTTGTAATTTATTGATTTCTTTTACGAAATTTGCTAGTTGACCGACTTTTTTTTAAATCATCGTTGTTTTTTCAAACTTTAAATAATTTTTGTTTTCTTCTTCGTCTTCCTATTTCTTATGCCTTATGCGTTACTCGACCATTTGCCTTACTAATTTTAGATCTTTCCCTCGTTGTTTCCAGTCTACAATAATTACCGTCAAATTGTGTTATGTGCCGTTAAGTCTTTGGATTCACAATTCAATCTTCACCATCGAGATTGATTTTCATTTCTTGTACTCAGCAGAAAGAACCCTCCGGTCCCATTACCGTCAGCATCGTTACCGCCAACCACAGTCTTGAACAACTACAAACACGTTGTTGGACATTAATAATGAATAAGGTACT
The DNA here is from genome assembly GCA_035610365.1 of Aquatica leii. Classification (NCBI taxonomy): domain Eukaryota; kingdom Metazoa; phylum Arthropoda; class Insecta; order Coleoptera; family Lampyridae; genus Aquatica; species Aquatica leii. Next base: position 20,283,276 of record CM069435.1, read on the forward strand.
TATAATTTTTGGTTTTAAGCAAATTTAAATTCGTTTAAAATTTAACGATTTTAAAAGCTTTAGTTTTACCAATTAAAGTATTATGCTATTTATCGTTTGACAATTTATTCTTTTCCGACAATTTATACCCAACTTATGTTATAGTCATTAAAGAGTTTAAAAACTAATATAATTAGTAAACAGAGGAAGCACCAAGGCATGATATAATTGTGGTTGGAGATTTCAATGCACAGATAGGCAAAGAAGAATTCGCAAGTAAAGTAGCAGGAAAGGATACGATACATGATGACACAAACGATAATGGAAGTAAACTGTGCAGCATCAACAAACATGATAATAAGTAGCACAAAATTCAAGCACAAGAGAACACATAAAATAACATGGATAATACCAGGAGGAAACAGTACACAAGGAAATCAGATAGACCATGTACTGGTAGCAAAGAAAAACGCTACTTCAATAAGAGATGTAAGAACATTTAGAGGTGCGAGTACCGATACCGACCATTTTTTGATTATAGCAAAAATAAAACAAAAATTCAACGAACAAAGAACGAAAGAGGGAAAAGAGAAACGCGGGGAAATAGACAAGCTTACACAAGAAGAAATGAAAACGAAATACAAGGAAACAACGTAACAAGAACTAGATGTAGACAGCAAATGGACAAAAATGAAACATGACATATATAAAGCAGCGCAGAAAAAAATTTAATACAAAAGTAATAAGAGAAGGCAGGAGTGGTTTGATAAGGACTGTAAGAAGACAGTAGAGCAAAAAAATAGGGCAAGACTAAAATGGATAAAGACTAATGCAGAAGAAGACATAAATGAGTTTAAAAAAAAGTAACGAAACAAGCAAATTATGTAAGAAAAAGAAAAACGAATGGATAAATAAATTAATGGAAAATATGGAGGGGAATAGCAAGAAAAATAATATAAAGGAGTTATACAGGAAAATACGAGAATAAAAAACTGGAAATAAAATAAAAAGCAGAAGAATGAAAGATGAAAATGGAATACTGCAAAACAGTGCTGGAAAAGTTAAAGAAATATGGAAAGAGCACTTTCAAAAACTGCTGTGAGCACCCCCTTGCAATATGAAAAAAGACCCAGAAATACAAGAACGGGCCAGCAAAAACATAATTTTTGTGGACTTTAAGCAAGTTTTTGATAACATTAACAGGAGGAAATTGATACAAGCTTTGAGAGACGATAGAGTACCACAAAAATTAATAAGACTAACAGAAGCAACGCTAACAAACACCAATGCAACAATAAGAACAACAGAGGGGGATACCGACAGATTTAGTTTCAATGAAGAAATAAGGCAAGGAGATGCCCTGTCAGCCATTCTGTTTAACGCAGCGCTGAAAAGTGTGATAAGAAAACTAAACTGTAAAGGAACAATAATCAATAGTAGGACAAAAACGAAACTGAAAGATATGTTCACAAACCTAGATGAAAAAGCAAGGCAAATAGGGCTGACAGTAAATGAGTATAAAACAAAATATTTCAAATATAGTAGAAATGATACAGGAACAAATGGAATTTTAAAATCCAACGAAAACGCCCTAAAACGAGTGAATAAATTTAAATATTTAGGAGCAACAATAAAAGAAAACACAAACAAAGAAAAAAAAGGAATAAGAGAGAGAAACCAAACAGGCCTAAAAGCATAAGCACAAAAATGTGAATATATAAGACACTGATAAGACCGGTGATGACTTACGCTATGGAAACGATGTGCTTAACAGGTAAGAGGAGGAGCAAATGAGAAGAACCGAGAGGAAAATTTTAAGAACAATACTAGGACCAATCAAAAGCAATGAAAACGAAAGTAGACAAAGAATGAATTATGAAATAGTTGCCGAGATAAAGGGCAAAGACATAATAAAATTCATCAAGTCTAGAAGAATAGAATGGCTGAGACACAAGCAGAAGAGAAGAAGACGACGCACTAAAGGGTAAGACCAAGATTGAGATAGATAGATCAGGTTAAAAAAGACCTAAAAACATTGAAAATCACAAACTGGAAGCTGAAAGCAAAAAACAAAAAGAAATGGAAGGAGATAGTTAAAGTGTTGTAGCTCTAACAAATTATTTTGCGTTCAACGCGTTAATAATTTTTTTTGGGTTGTTACCTCGATTAACTTAAAAATTACGTAGTTTGCGTTTAAATTTTATAATTATGTACCGTATCATGTTACCTATTTATTTGTTTAACTTTCATTTGTTTGTTTGTTTTTAAATTTTGCAAGATGTTCTTATTGCTGTAATAAATGTTAGAATTTTAATCAATCGACCTTTCGTGCTGTGTTTTGAATTTAACATTACAGATTGAGCGACTTATGTATTTTAAGATAAGTTCCAAAAGTACATCCACCCAACAGCGTGCTTACTGGTTGACAAAGGCTAGAAGGTAAATCAACAATTAACGCATCCGCTTGGTCTGGCGCCCATTACCAATTTCGGCTTTTATTCTTAGTTTTTTTAATAGTTCCAAAGTCCGAATGTCTATGCAAAAAAAAGTAGCATGCGAAGTATTTCACACCCGTAAGTGTATTTAGAGCGGCCCTTATTGGTTCACTTAAAATTAAACTGTGCCGATCAAAAAGGTTGTGGTATACTCCAAATCCTACTATAGGAAGATCAATGGACATAATGAATGCTGAGAGAATAATTAAACTTTATAAAAAAATTGTTCAAAAAAAACTGGTTTACAAAGCACAACGGCCAATAGAACTACAAAAAGACAATGACCCAAAACATCGAAATCCTCTCCGTATTACCATGGAAACAGCATTGGATTGGATTGATTGGATTAACCGTCACAGTCACAGTCACACAATTAAAAATGTGATCCTGAATACAGCACAAACTTCGCAAAAAGAAAATGTAAAATACTCAAGAAATTTGTGCAAGAAATGAAACTAATGTGAAAAAAGCGTAATATTAATTATTATAACTTAAAAAAAAGCTAATGTTAATAGACAACCAAATGTATAGAAAGAAGTTGCCAAAAACACAGTTCTAATATCATGGATGACAAAATGTTTCCTCTTAAGATTTAAAACGAACCTCACAATTAGATAAAGGCTGACGCAATCTTCGAGAAAAGAATATGAAGTTAATAATTTTAAAAGAACGTTACACTATTTTAAAATGTTCGTAACACCACTTCCGATTTACATGAAAATGTATAAATTCAATTTAAACAAATTATTTAAAAATGTTAATAATAAAACCGTAAAACTTTTGCGCGATCACATTAAATATAAAGTGCACTTTGGTGCATCAGTTAACTCCGGGCACTATGACGTCGGTTATAATTTATTTTTATTTTTTGCTTGTTTATCGAAACTTAGTTTACGTCAACGGTTCCCACACGCCGTGATTCACTTCCTCGTACATTCCGCAAATTCAAAATTTTTCCTTCAAATTATAGATAATGATAAAAATGTACTAACTTATTAATTGTTTTAATTAAAAGATATGCATAGACCACAAAGTCCTTGACCCCTTGTGCTCAAACGTAATTAAACCGTCAAGAATTTCATTAAAAAAATTAACAGTTACACAAATTATAAGTGTTTGCATCACCTGTGTATATTCGTTATTTTTTCTTTATTTGTATAATGGCGTTACAATAAAGGTTAATTGTGTTTCTAGGTGAATGTAAAACAGTGCGGAGGACATGCAAGACCTAATTTTTTGAAAAATCTGTTTTGTTTTTAAATTTATGGAGTAATTAAGGCAAATTACTGTACGTACCAACGTGTAATTTAAAAGTGCAAAATTTCACCTTTTTTGCAGTTATTGGATTAAAAAAAAAAAAAGAAAAAGTGCATTTACATGTAATTTAAATATAAAGTAATTGCAATGATTTACATACAATAAAAGTGGGCGCGCGTTGATTACGACCGATTTCAACCTCGTTCGAAATTAATTTTTTTTATCTTTGGGATTAATTTCCGCAGCTACAAAGACTTATTGTGTGTAGTAGCAATAGGATTAATTGGTTTTCAATTGCACGGCAAGTTTTTTTTTTACTTCGCATATAAAATTGAAAAGACCTATGCGAAAAAATTAATTTAAGAAAAGCAGATGCTTGATTTTTCAATTTATTTTTTTACATATCGCAGACTAATATAGAGAATATAATTAGTCTTTTATTTTATTTAAATAAATTAGATAACTTTTAATAGGACGTTGACTTTTCTACCTTCCATATGTGGCTAAGATCCCGTTTCACATTAATACCAATTTGAAGATAGGTTTATATATATTTTTTACATTTTTTATTGAATTTTTCGTTCTTGTGAAATTGACACAATGTCTCTGAGTATACAATAATAATAGCTCAACCTATAAAACTACACCCATTTTCCTTTGCTTCTTTATGGGTTCGGTTAAGCATACATTAACATACATTCAAAATGTATTTAAAACGCTATATTGGGAAATATCTGGGTGTCAATTTAATGACACGGTTTTTTAGCCACAAACATGCACCTAATTAATTTTCTGTTATGTTGTGATTTTGTGACTTTTGTAGTAAATAAAGTAGCAAAAAAATAGAAGATTGTTTTATTTAACTAAAAACTTACTAAAAAAGCGCGATTAGGTTACAAAAATATGGAACACTACTAAATTTTGCTGAAAATATAAAATAAAATCGCATTATTGTTTCTTAAAATACTCGCCTTTAACATGTATACACTTTTGCCTCAAGTAAAACCAATCTTTTTCCACTATGGTACCACAAAACTGTGATTTAAATGCTTCAACGGCCTTTCGGTCGTTTCAAAACGATCTCCACGCATTTTATTTTTGATGTACCGGAATAAGAAAAACTCATTAGGCGATAAATTGGGCGAATATGGAAAATGAGTCATCAATTAATCAGTCAGCATTAACTGTTCGTCGATTCTCTAATGCAACCGTTACAATATAACCAGTTGAATTCTGCGAACCAATTGTAAACCGTAATTGTAATTAAATTTTACTACGCCGCTGATTTTCGCACCCCACTGCATGAGATAATTTACAATTCACGTACGGGAAGAGATTGTATCGGTAGCCACGTTATTTGTTCTCTTCTTTTTTTTTTACTCGCTGTGAGTGGCCGATTTTTATAAGGCACCTATCCGCTTAATTGTAAGTAATTCATATTTCTATTTAACTTTTATTGTCGGTTATTTCTATTACGATTTTAGCGATCTCTCTGGAATGAAGAATTGGTTCTGCATACTAGCAGAATTGGGGCGATTCTCAAATTAGTTCGCTTGCACAGGTAAAATGACGTCAGCCATGTTACTTTTAGTAATATAAAATTACTATACAGAGTTTGGTAGAGTCGAGGTAAATCTTATTATGCTGTGAAAAGAGTAATGATGTTGCATACCCAATGACCTACAAGATCTGTGTTATTCCTGTCAAACGTTGCACAGCTGTGGATACCGCTAAATGTCCGTTGCCGGCAGCAGATCACTTTCAATTATTTTGTACCTGAATCACGTAATTGTATTCCATTTTCTGATTACTTATTCAACCTTAAACATTGTTAAATACCGTACTTTTATTAGACTTTAGCTACCAAGAATTTATTTAAAGATTATAATTAATCATTTAAATTCAGTCGAAGTTATAAAATGCCTTTAGCTTTATGTTATAAAATTGTTTTGAGTATGCTGACTGTATTCCAAGTTCCCTTAATTGCTATAAGCATAGTCAAAGCCCAATTTTGGCAAACCCACGTCGTTGCATGTAAGCTTACATACTTCGCAAATCTCGGGAATAACTTCGGATGTAGCTGCCATTAGCTTGTTTTAAGGAACTTCGGTGAGTAAGTTTTCTAATTTGTACTCATTTAAACGTTGCTATTAATTATTTTTTGTAAGTACTAATTTGTTGGCGACTGCATTTAATCATAATAGTTAATCGATTTTGCATTATAAGATTACGGTGATTGAAATTTGGTATTGTATTGAAATTTGGTCAATAAGATAAAATGTCATTGTTTGAGAGAATTATATACGTTTGCTACGTTTTCTCGTTGATTGTCTATTTTGATCTATATTAATCTCTTCGTTAGTAGGTTCAGAGATACCCTTGGTGTCTCCCAGCTGAGGATATTGCCAGTACAATTTTTTCTTGCTTTTATTATAGTCCACTCACCGACATCGCAGCTAGCCATGGTAACGTTAATAGCAGGACCCACTATAGCAAAAGGTTGGTAATAGTATTTCCACGCATTGATTTGGTGTTAAACACGATTCATTTTGTTAAGACAAAACTGCTTGGTTTGAAATCTAACTGCTAACTGAATTATAGTAGAAAAATTTCAAATTTTACGAATACGATAATTGCAGAATGCTGGTAATCTAAAGAGTAATTGATTTCGCAAATTTAAGCAGCGCTCCTCGTATGAATGGATATTAGAAAATGTTGTGATTTAGAATAAAATGTCAAGTAAAGAATACAAGACAAAGACTAATAGTCAGAAACAATGAGAAACTCCTACATATTTGAATTCTCGCAAATAGAGAGTTGATTTTATGTTACAGTGACATTTACCACTTTGAGGATGCAAGCTGCAATGTCCTGCGAAATGTCAGTTTGTTTGGGTTAACGAACGACAATAGAACAAAGGCAAAGTTCTACTTCTTGTTTTGGTTCTCAAGGACAGACTAGGACCAAGCCTAAAAAGTCTGGGTGTTCAACTAAACCAAAAGTCGCTTATAATCTTAACCAAAGTAACATTTAATTCCTTTTTTTGAATCTCGTTTTTAATCTCAAAACATTTAGTTATTAGTTTTTCTGCTCTCGCGGAAGTTTTATTTTCCTTCACTGGTGAGGCAACAACAGTTGACGAGTTTCTTTGAATGCTTATAAAATTGAAAAAAAAAACATTTGAAATAATTATTTGCTATTCATCTTCTTACAAATTGGATACTAGAAGTTAATGGTTTTTTGTCATCGAATGCTTGGTCCATTTGTACAGCTCCTATTTATTACTCCCTTAACAGTTCGTTTGGTTAATGAAATCCAGAAGCTTATTCCAAGTGGGTTTTAACAACTCATCATTAGTTAGTTTTGGTTTGCCAAGAATCCTTGTGCGTTGCGTTTGATACGCTTTGAATTTACACAACAGATGTTGCAGAGTCTCGTCGTTTTTCAAGTATCCGCGGCATAAAGGGCTACTTTGCAGTTTCAGTTTATGCATGTGTTTGTTAAGGCCACACTGCCCTGTCATTAGTCGGGTGGGTTTTGTTAACTTATGTCGACTCATGCTTGATAGTGCATTTTGTGTATTTGATTGTGGCTCTGTAAGGAAGAATTTGATATGCCTCATCCCTGAAGTGTTTTTTCATAGTTTCTTATGTTCCGCTGCTAGTTTGCTGCGAATTTTTTCTTTTCCGGTCTCGTAGGCGATTCCGAAAACGGGTTCAGGTCCGATATATGTCCCCGTTGTGCCTTTTTTGGCTAGCCATTAGGTTTCCCTTAACACTCTAGTCTTTTGGTATCTAGGGTTTCCAGGTTAGTTCTTTCACCCCATACAAGCGCACCGTATGTGATGATGGGCGTTGTCACCACAGTATACAACCATTTGATCATTGTGGGTTTTAATCCCCATGCGTGCCCGACCATCCTTTTGGTTTTATTAAAAACTCTGACTTCGCCTTAACTTTTTCTAGATGAGCCTTGAAAGTCAGTCTAGTATCAAGGGTGATTCCCAGATATTTGAGTTCCTTTGTCATCGAGAGCGTAGGTAATTTTATGTAATCCGTTTTCCGTCGCTTTGTAACACTCTTCCGGGGTAGCTTGCGGTAGATACGTTGAGATAAATAAACACAATAATATAAACTTAAATATATTGTAATAATTACAAAAAAACTCTTTAAATAAATGATTTCCTGGCGTGTTGTTCTTCGCCTTTGAGCGACGGCCCCAATGTGACGCCACTGGTAGTTTAATTCGCTCTGCAAGGTTAACGGTTATTACTGTCAAATGCGCTTGTACGAAAATGGCGGCGTGAATTTCCAGCTGCAAACTTTGCTGCAAGTAATTAATTAAAATACGGTGCTCTGTAATTAATCGAGGTGTTAGTAGGATATACACAGGTGAGTTGATGTATTATACAATCGGTAAAATAACGGTTAAACGGATTTTTCAGGTAAAGTCAGACAGGCGCGGTATCTACAGGTGTGGAAAATTACCGGTAGGAGTGAATGAACGAGAATGTGACTGGCACAAATATTAAGGGTGTACAATGATTGTTTATGCGATATAAACGGGATCTTAAATGGAAATTACTAGGAAATTGCGACTTGTGCGAAGGTTACTACAGGGTACGTACGAATTGTGAAATGACAATGAACGAATGGGTTTTTTAGAGAGGACAAGGTACAGGGATGGCAACTAACTTTAAGGGAAGATGTAGGGATCGAGAATGTTGTTTCGGTAATGAATACTAGATTTCAAGATTTAACGGTAATGCATGAATGCTACGTGGACGTACGGTAAAGGCTAAATCCCTTTTTATGTAACAAGGTTTCGGTGTAATGATTACTCAGGTAACTATCGGCGGTTAGCCGGTGTCCACCAACAAGTAATTCTACTATAAAGTATATTCACAGGGTTTACTGGGAGGTTTCGGTGTAATGATTACTCAGGTAACTATCGGCGGTTAGCCGGTGTCCACCAACGAGTAATTATGTTCTCGGAGGCTTTTAGAGGTCAAACGACCCAATACGGAGATTGCGTTGGCTAGTGTAACTATCGGCAGTTAGCCACTGTCCACACTAGCCCCAGCAAGAACTTGTAGATCGGAGAAATTATTTACAACAGGGATGTATATGAAATAACGAAACTAAAAAGGATCATTCAGGTAAAATAAACTAAAATCGATCAATACTGGTATAAAATGGTGGTTACTTACAAATACAGGTGCTGGCGATGAATACACTCGGAACAAGTGACAGGACGAGGTACATGCAAGAGGTACGGAATGAATGAACGATGATGATGATGATACAAAATGTAACGAATATGATTGCGGTACAAAATGAATGAAATAATCGGGTGCAAATGGTAAATCGTGAATCAGGAGAATTGTCAGGTACGGTGCAGGTTGTTAATATTTTCGGACGGTTCAGGACGGTTATATTTCCAGGTAAACACTAGGAGAACTGGTAAAAATAGATAGATTATCGTGAATCAGGAGAATGGTCAGGTACGGTGCAGGTTGTTAATATTTTTCGGACGGTTCAGGACGGTTATTTTTTCCAGGTAAACACGAGGAGAACTGGTAAAAAATAGATTTTCCCGGTGTTGCATGCTATTTTATACGGTTGGTGGTCACGCTTCGGTGGTCACTTAGAGTAGGGATTCTTCGTCTGCGCGATCACGAACTCTTGTAGACGCGACGAGGTCGAAGTCCACGCGTATTTGTCGGGATTTCTACACAATTCTAATACAAATACGGACATCACAATCGGTTTCGTTACAGCTTGGTAAACGGAACAATTGCCGTCTTAGTTGAGTTTACTGATAGTCCTTCTTTTTTGCACCATTTTTCGGCGGTGTTTACTGCACTCTGCATTCTGTTTGATACAGTTGTCACAAACTTCCCGTTTGTGATGGTGAGATCGTCGGCGTATCCTAAAGCGAATACACCTCCGTCTTCTAGTTCTTGTAGTAGACGAGACACCATAGTAGAGGTGACATCACCCTGCCTTGTGGGCACCAGCTAGCCACTTTGGCTCCTACAGTGCTACCGTATAAAGTAGCTGTGTACCTTCCGATGCCTGAGCATTGAGTTGACCCAGTTTTGCACTGGAGGTGTAATGCCTTTTTTTCGCAATTGCCCTTACAATTAAGATTAAGGTAGTATTGTCAATTCCTCCTTCAATATCTAGAAAAGCACCAAATGCAATATCATTGTATTGGATTGCATCTTCGGGTCTGCTTACTAGTTGGTGAATTGCTAGCCTGCAAGATTTTCCGGATAGGTATGCATACTGGTTCCGACGCAAAAACGAAGCCTTTAGTGCCCTGTCCCGTATATACCTGTCGACTACTTTTTCAAGTAGTTTTAACATGAAGGAAGTCAAGCTGATCGGTCTGTATGATTTTGCCTGAGCGTACATGGATCTCCCTGGCTTTAGTATAAATACCACCTCGATAATCCACTAGTTGTTTGGTGCCAAGCTGGCTCTGAGAATTTCGCATACTGTGTTTCGCAAAGCAGCAAATCTCTCTTGCAGCATGATGGGATACATTTCATCGGCTCCTGGAAATTGAAAGGGTTTAAACGTATTGATTCCCCATTCTAAGTTTTCAGGATTGATGCCCGTTTGTTTGGACCTCTAGGTCCTAGTGCTTAGAAACTTCAGTTAACGATGAACCCCAAAAAAGTTTTTGCAATACTTCTTGCAGAGTATCTTCAACCGAGTCTGTAAACTTTCCGCTTTCGGTCAGCATAGACCCGATGTTGCCAGTTTTTGCTCAGAGCTTTTTGGAGGCAAAAACTTGTGGGTTCATTATCTACAGTACTTTCTCCACATGAGTCTTTATTTCATTTTTAATGGCATTGTTGTATGTTGCGAGGCCGGTTCTGTATTCGTCCAAGTCTCAGCTCTTTTTGGCTGTGTTAAATAGCCTTCTTATGTGTGCCCTTGCTTTATCAACCCCCTGTTCCGCCAAGTAACTTTGATGGGAGTTCGTTTGACAATTTTTGAGCAGCTTGCTTGTAACGACAATAAAAACTTACTTAACATAAACGCATAACAAAATAAATGAATTAATGCACCAGCCAGCTCACAAAAATATTTATTTAAAACACACATTAAACACAAACTACATAAGAGCAAAGAGAATTTTCATATTTATTTAATTAGAGTCGTGGGAATTCTTACGTTACTTAAGATTAATAATTTTGATTATGATAAATAAAATAAATAATTTTATAAGTTGGACGCCACAATATTTTTTTTTTATATTAAAATGGTTAAATATTGAAACCAAAACAAAACTTAAAACTAATAATTACAGATTATCTACATACGTGTCATTGAAGGTTTTATAACTTACGAATTGCGCAGCTTCTTATTTAAGGTGTGGTCATGACTCATTGAATTGGTGCAATATGATGCAATTTCCATAATCGTATCTTTCACGAAGATTTGATTGATATCTTGCCTTTGAATCGATAAAATTGATAATCGTAGATCGTAATTTCCATAATCGCAGACGTATAAAGATCGAAATCGTATTCATAAGACTTTCATACTCAAAAACATCGTATAAGAACGAAACCAAAAATCCGGAACAAAGAAAAAAAACTAAAACGTAAGTTGCGATGAATTATACAATTCGAATCAAAACAAAAATGACTTACCCCTTCGAATTACGGGTTTTATTCTAATTTTCGTAAATACAACAAAATGCAAATGCTACTAACAAATGCGGTGCTACGAACAAATGCGGTGCTACGAACAAATGCGGGCTACAACGAACGCCAGCTTAAATAATTTTCACCATTGGGGCAAAAATTCACAAACACAAATTAAATAAGTGGTAATTCCACTTTTTGCAGCACGCAAAAAAATGTCTACTTCACCTCATCTCTAAACGTAAGATGTCTTCTTACTTAAGAAGAAGGCTCATAACGCATGTGCCATGCGCCAAATGCTTGCGCAAAAGAATTTACATAACAGTGAATACAAAAATGTTAATTAAAAACAGACGTATTCAAACGTAAAAAAATGCACGTTACATGCTTCAAATGCAGATTTTAATGAATTAACACTGGCCGTCATTAGTTCTAGGTAGTGTGTTGATCTTGAAACTGAAAAGGACAGTCACTGATTTGGCCGGTTACAGTTTCGTTGGACAACTCCCAATCGGTTTTCCTCGGGTTTCTCTATTCTATTACGAGTTTCTCATCTAATTCAATGTTGAATCGAATGTATCTATGGTCACATAAAGGTTCATCTGATGCATGCCACATTTTTATCACTTTGCTCGCCTTTGAACTAACAAGCGTAAGGTCAATAACTTCAGTGCGCGACACGGTTATAAACATAGGCGTATCTCCGTTATTTACTATGTCTAAATTAGATTGTAGCTTAATTTTAAGTTTTTCACCTCTTGGATTTGCGTTCGTGCTTCCCCACAAAGTGTGGTGTGCATTGACATCGCATCCAAGAATCTGCGATTTTTTGGTCCCACTTTTATTCAGCCGTTGGATTTCCTCCGGCGTCGTAGGGAAGGTAATAGAATCCGATAATGAAATCCCTCCTGATGCCTTCCTCTACTACATATATTTTAGCTGCTACTAGGTCTTGAGAACATAAATCCCACAATGGCATTAAGTTTATTGCATTCTTTACAATGATGCATGTGCGAAGGTTGTGCATAAGTTGGGCTGCAAACAGCCATTTACCTGGACAGTTCAACGGTTTTCTTATTCCCTTTGGATCCATGACCCCTAAACAAAAGCAATATCAATATCCTGTGTCACAATATATGCACTGAGCGCCGCTGAGACTGCCCTGCAGTGACGTATATTTATCTGAACGACTTTGATCTTTACATTTGCCGTCAGTGCGTTCTTTCGGATCTGGATATATTGCCTCGTCAACATGGCTTGTAGCATCCAGTTCTTTGGTGTCCCTTTTGAAGTCGACCAGCGCCTGGAAAGGATCCTCAAAAATCCGAGGTGCAGTTGGTTGGCTAATGCTTCGACCTTCTGCCAGGTCCCCTTATCCATAAATAGGACGTATATTACCACTAGATATTATTTGATATTTTGAAAGCTGCAGACTATCATTCTGGTAGGTTTTTACATAGATTATTCTGTTGCCATTTGATGCTCTTTGTCCCATGTGTTTTTATACTTCTAAAAATCCGCCATATCTAAAGGTTGCAGAGTATAAGACGAATGCGGTCGTTATTTTAAGACTGTAATTTCATTAGGAAGTTCTAAACCGATAACGTCAACTGAAATGTGCAATACATGACCATAGACAATTAGCAATAATAGACTATAATTTGGAATATTTAATAAAAAATATTTCTGAAATCATTTGTGAAATAGTTGTGAGTTCATCCAATCTTTATCAACAAGATTGAGTTGACTTAGCAACCAAGATTCAATTTGGTATTTCCTTTTAAATAACGCAAATAGAGACTATTATAATACAATTTTATTATTTTAACTTAGTTATTTAAAATTTCTGGGGTTGTAGAGTGAGACAATAACAATCTAAGTAAAATTTGGAAACAAAAAATGCAGTTTTAGTTAACCGATATGTAAAAAAACAGTTTAATATTATTGTGAAATTGTATATAAAAATATATATAAATTATTGGCGTCGTTAGCAATTAAAATGCGTATCAGAAATTTTAAGGTTTCATCGTTCAATAAGCAATACTGAAAATATTAAATGAATTTTAAGAACAGAACGAAATATTTTTATATAACATAGAAAAAAACTAAGAAAAAATCCGCATTGCTAAAAAACCTAGCTGTTAGTTCCAGTCTTGTAATTTTCTAAAAAAAATGAGACATTTCTTTGTTTTATTAGTTTTATACTTGCTTGAAATAAGCGCCCTCAATATTAAAAAGTAAGTAGAAATTTGAAGTTTCTATAACAGGTGTAGACAATTTTTTTTTGCTAGAGGCGGGTTATTGAAACTTTATGTAAGTTTCGAAAAACCTGAGCGGTAATTTTCTAGAAGTAAACTTCGATCCATCCATTCTTTGTAATTAAATATTTTATAAAAATTAAACTTAAAAGTTAGATCAAGTGTTGGTATTTGTAATTTGATTTGTTTCCTCGCGCATATAATCCCTATTTTAACATCACTTAAGAAAACAAAGTAAAACGAATTATGATTGCAACAAAGAAGAAATAAGAATGCCACCGTAATTACAATTATTTACAAGAATAAAAACGCCCTCTTTGTCAGTATAAATTTATTATGGGATAACAAAACGCATAATTACACTACCAACAGCTTAATATGCAGTTACTGCGAAGAATAATTTCACATGCTAATAATTTAAATAGGATTTTTTTCTGTGAAAAACTGGCATGACGGAAATAAGCAAACGATTACGTAATTATCATGCAACTACGTTGGTTGAAATGCGATAAAAAATCAGCATTTGACGCAAGATCTTAGGATAAAACACTTTACTAAATAGAATGCTTGGATCAACTATAGAAAAGCTTTCGTTCGTTTCTTTAACGTGATTGATTTCTGCTTTAGCTTCATCTCATTAGATATACTATTTATTCAAAATCCTTTCAGGTAGTTTAATAAGCGTCAATTTATCTTTGTTAAAGTTGCTGAGTATCCATTCCTCACAATAAAAGTATCTCAATTAAGTTATTGAAATATATGATCATTTAAAAGCATTTGAATAACACCCTAATAATTTATTTTCAGAAGTTTTTTAATGGGACGAAACGTCAGGTGGTGCGTATCTACGTAGCCTAAATTATTGAAACTGCAATCGTCAAACTTTATATTTATAAATAATAATATGTAGACTGGTGACCGACTAAATTGCGCCAATTTCGTAATTGAAGCTGCAAGTTACCTACAGCTGTGTTCAAATTTATCTATTTTTAGGCGTATCAAAGACTTGAAATAACAAAATTATCTACAAAGTTTTGATTTACCAGTGCAAAAATTTATATAAACTTAACATAATTAATTATAAAATTTCAAAAACTGTAGTAACACAATTTAAAAAATTTGTATTGTTTTTGCTGAACAAAAAATTTAACACTAAAAATATATTGGTATTGTTTAAGGTAGTTTATATATTAAAAAAAAGTCTAAGGACAAAAGCTTGTGCAAATAGTCATTTAAAAGAGTTTTTTCCCATCGTATCAACTTTGGAAGTTTAGTAACAGTGTTTTTAGAAAAAATATTTAAAACAAATAATGCTGTAAAAATAGAACCACTAAAAAGCAGTCAATCAACTTGTCATTCAAACTTGAAGTGAAACTCGAAAAAAGACGCTCAGAATAGAAAAGTAAACAATGTCCTTTATATTTTATAGGAAGCTTAAGATCAAAGCAATAGCTATTAATAATACGTTAAAAATAATGATCAATATTTGCTACCTGTAAGCGATCGAATTCACGACAAAGAGTCGGAGAAATATAATTTTAGACAACGTTGATTTCGTCGGTCGAACTCCCAGACACGTACTAAAATGAAAACATCTTCCGGGTTTGGACCCGGAAATATGCCTTTTAGGCATATTTAGAAATATGCCTTTTCCTTATAAAACGATCATGTTCTAAAATGCGAGTAATGATGGAACCACCGGTTTCGCCAATGTAGACTAAACCACATGAACAAGGAATTTTGTATACATCTTGAGATGAAAGTGTAGGAAATTTGTCCTTAGGAGATGGAAAAATCTGAGAGATTTTGCCTGTCGAGTTTGATCTGCAACCTTGTGAATGTTGGGTAAAAAATAAAATTTCGAATTGGATTCGGGAGTAGAAATGTCCTTAGGTAATCGAGTACGTGGATGTAGACGGCGATTAATAACTCTATGAATATCTCGCTTCATATAACCATTGTTTACCAAGGTTCTAGTAAGATGACGGAGTTCCGAGTCTAGGTTGGCAAATAGAAAAAGCAGGATGAACCAAAGATTCAATAACAGAACGTTTCTGTGCAGAATGATCATCAGACGAAGCATGAAGGTATATGTTCGTATGGGTGGGTTCGCGATAAACAGAAGTCCGTCGGGCTTACGAGTCACAAGAAGGTCAAGAAGTGGGAGAGAACCATTACTTTCGATTTCTATAGTAAATTTGATATCTAAGTGTTGATTTTTAAGATGATCAAGAAACTTAGACCGAAATGACCATGAGACCAAACAATAAACGTGCCGTCAACATACCTAAACCAAAATTTAGGTTTTAATATTGATAATTCCAAAACAACCGTTTCAAAGAATTCCATAAAAATGTTAGCTACAACAGATAATAGAGGAGAACCCGTAGCAGCACCAAAAACCTGCTCGTAAAACTTGTTATCAAATTGGAAGTAAGTGGAGGATAAACACTTATCAATAAGAGGAACCAAACTCAAATCCTTGCCATGTTGAGACAGAATCTGTTCGATGATAATAAACGAATCCTTAATAGGAAGTGAAGTGACATCAAAGCTCACAAGAAGGTCTTGGGGTTCAAGTTTTATAGTTTCTAGACGTTGAATCAAATGCTGAGAGTTGAGGATGTAAGAAGAGAAGGGTTCTTACAAAGTCTTTTTAAGACTAACTCTTCGTAAGAACCTTGATATTATTGTTCTTCCAGCCGACAAAGGCAACGTTACTATCGTTTTCAATTAAATTGATTATGTTGCGAAAATCCATTCTATTTTGTCTGAGGAAACGTACGCTCTTCTAACTCGGAATCCCACTTCGAGAATTGAACGTAAGGTCAGCCAAATCATCAAATCTTTTAATCTACCTCCTGACACTAAACGTCGACTAATCCCTTCATATTCTAAACCACCTCGTCTATACCTGCAACCTCAGAATCTAAACTCGGGACTACGTCATCTAGAACCTTAGTGAACAATAGTTATATGAAGCGAGATATTTATTATTTATTAATCGTCGTCTATCCATTTCGAAATTAGCTTTTTTACCCTATACTCATAAGATTACGGATCAAACAGCAAAACTTCTTCGTAAGAATGGTATTAAACCCATATTCAAGTCGACAGGCGAAATCTCTCAGATTCTTCCTTCTCCCAAGGACAAATTTCCTACACTTCTTCTCAAAGTGTATACCAAATTCCGTGTTCATGTGGTTTAGTCTACATTGGTGAAACCGGTCGTTCCGTCATTACTCGCATTACAGAACATGATCGTTGTATAAGAAAAAGGCATATTTCTAAGTCTGCGGTTGCTGAACATCATTTTACTACAGGTCACAAGATAGATTTTGTTAACGTTTCGGCGATGCCATTCTTTTTTAACAGAAAATTCTGATCATGGTTCGAGCTAGCCCCTCTTTGGTTCCCGGTCATTAATCCTTTATTAAAAACACGCCCTCTTTCAACCGTAATCCAATCAGAGTCGAGCTTAACCAGCTGTGACAATACTTCTTTATATAGAGAGACTATTTCTTCTTAAGTCTTATGGAGTTTAGAATCTGGCTTGGTTCACAAGTTGATTACATAACTCTGTAGTGGTTATTTGTTAGATTTTCGTTTGCTTTTTCAGGTTTATCGTTTTCTTTTCTACTTTTTCAGAGTTTAGAATTTGGCTTGGTTCACAAGTTGATTACATAACTCTGTAGTGGTTATTTGTTAGATTTTCGTTTGCTTTTTCAAGTTTACTGTTTTCTTTTTTACTTTTTCAGAGTTTAGAATCTGGCTTGCTTCACAAGTTGATTACCTAACTTTTGAGAAGTTCTTAGTTAGATTGCGGTTGTTTGAGTTCTTCGATTTCTCTCACGCGCTGATGAAACCTCTTATGAAAGTGGGCAAAACGTTGGCAACTTTGGTTACAACAATGACACGGTCCATACCCAGAAGACGTTCTTATTTTAGTATAGTTTCCGGCCGTGGAAGCCTTCGCTATTACATTCTCAGAATTCTAGAATTTTAATTATCGTATCACCCACGTCCATCTTAGTGTGCAAGCCAAGCATACATCTTTATGTTACGTTTTGTAGGCAATTTTACTTTTAGAATGTAACAAGCTTTTCCCTAATTTTTTCTTCGTCACGGTAAATCAGTAAGTAAGTCAAGAGAGAGAAAGAGAAAATATTCTCTGATTACTTTTAAAAACCTCTCTCCAGTTATTAAATGTTGCCTAACTTAATGTTTTATTTACACTTATCTCGGAGAAGCCTGCAACCCCTAGTGTGCGAAGAAGTATGACCTCTAGATATGAAGAGTAAGAAAGAAATAAATACTCAACAGGCAAACCCTAGTGAGATGACTATACAAAGACGGTATAAAATGTACGCACCAAGTCGGATAGCTTACGTGGTGCATTAGGCTAACCTCCAATGAAATGACAGCACTATAAAAACAAATTAAAAAAAAATCTACTTTATAACTTCCAAAATGTCTGTAAACAAATAGAGCGTGGAAAGTACCAATGTCTCAAGTTAAAAGTAGAAAATAAAATGTTAGACATTACAACGCTGCCAGAAATGAACACATATTTCTAGACAAACTTCAGCTTGATTAACTATACCAAAACCAAAAGTATTGTATTTTATTAAAAAATCCGTCAAATCATATAAGAAGAAAAATTCGGCTTGCTTTGCTATGCAAAAGAGTAGTTGAAAACTCAACCAACATATCCATTAACATTTCTAATTGTAGTATAACATCTTCGATTACAAGTTAAACATTAAAATTATGCGAGACTAGTTGAATGTTATACACCTACTCAACTTGAGATGTTTTACAAAAAAAAATTATAAACCAATAAAACCAAAAACCAATAACAGAGTGCGATTTTCTTGCCAACCGTAAAACATGTAATGTGATGATTGTTCAAACACAATTGTCTGCATACTGTGCTGTTAACGTCAAGCAAACTCTGCCAAAAATATCATCCACGTTAAATATAAATAAGAAATTATTTAATTTGGATGAACAAACAGATTGTGTTTAGAGATGAAAATCATTTATGCTATCAACCGTTTATTCAACATTGTTCCACATCTAAAATTGTAGGGTTGGAAAAATCAAAATTGTTAACTATATTGATGTCATGTACAGCTAATTCAAATTTTTTTATGTAACATTTGTTGCAATCGGTACAATTCATTTTGTATACGACATTGTGTACATCAAGGATACTCGTTTTAAATGTGATTTTTCGGATTATCATTTTATCTGATATTTAAACTTATTAAAAAAAAATCCAAAAACCCTCGAGATAAAAATACTCTAAACCTCGCAACGTTTTGGTTCATGTAGTTTATCTCTATGTCGAACATAGTGTTTTGAATGGTTTACTCTACACTCATATACAGGGTGTATCTGATTATCGGGTTGCTACATTAGTAGGTGAAATTAGAGCATCAATACAAGCAAAAAATGTCAAAATAAAAGTGTTGGGAAATCAACGGTCGTTGAAATAAAAAAAAAATAAATTAACATGCTGCCTTTTCAGATTTCGGCACAGGAAACAAAAACTCTGGAACGCAATGCATATACAGAAATGGAAAAGTCATTGTATACTCGGTTTCTTCAGGAAAGAGCTGAAGGTAGGTATAATACTGAAATTTTTTTCACAGAGGCTTCGTTGTCTGGTGAAATACTATGCGACAAAACCAAATTTTTTTGCAACTAACTAGCTCAATCAAGTGATTTTAAAGCAAGCTCTGGATGGCTTCAAAAATTTAAATTGTGGCGAGAGGTGTTGCTCCCGGTAAAAAAATCTGTAAACAAAGGATAACTTTCATGCCATGTGCTAATGTTACAGGAAGTCACAAACTCAAACTCCTTGTCCTTGAAAAAGCAGCCAAACCAAAAGCCTTTGCAAATTCTTTTATTCCAGTTTGCTATCAAAGGCAGAAAATAGATATCTTTCGTGAATGGTTACATACCGAGTTTGTACCATCAGTTAGACAAAAACTAAGAAAATTTGCCTCGCAGACCATTTTTACTATTGGACAACGCTCTTAGCCATCAACAAAATAAAATGGCCGTTATGTACATGCCCTCCAATTGTCAAATGTCGTTACCGTCAATGAACCAACATGTCATCCAAACTGTTAAGCTGATTTATTGAAAAAAGTTGCTTAAAACAATTGTGCATTCAATACAACACTGAAGAAAATCAACTTGAAAAATGTGATATGTTTTCTGGATGAAGCATGGCAACGTGTAAGTAATGGATTGATCAAAATGTCCTGGTAACCATTGTTATCAAACCTTCAGCAACAATCTTCTGATGATAAAAATGACAACATTCCGTTGTCACTTCTCGCCAACAAACTTCTAAAAGAAAAAGAAGTTCAAGTGTTTCAAGATGAGATGAATGAGCTGAGAGATTTGAGTGATAAAATCATGTAAAATACTAAAACCGCACTTTTCTTGACAAATGACGGTATCATAAAAGAAATGACTGGTTCTAGTCAAAACAGAGCATCTAGTTCTTCAAGTGATAACGAAGACGAAGCTTCACATTCCATCCTGCACAGAGAAGCTGTTACTGCCATCTAATACCTGTCTTTTGTGGGGGCGTCAAAAAATGACATACCATCATCTCATCAAGTGCTTTTGTTGCAAGACCTTCGCAACAAAGCGCTCAGAGCAGAAATAGGTGCAAGGAAGCAATAAACAATCACCAGTTTTTTCCTGCGTTGAGATTTAGAATAAGTTTCATTGCTAAACATTTAGGTAATCAGAGTTGTGGAGCTACATATGTATTTATTAACATAGACACCATGTACATATTTTTTTAACTTGAATAAAAATGATAGTTTTGAAAAAAAATTTGTTTTAATTTGTTTGAGTTTCGTAAATACCTTACATCCTCTAAATAAACGTTTTTGCAAATATATCCATTAATCCAGACATATCTCTAATTGTGCTTTAATTGTCCGGATTAAGAAGGTTGTACTGTAGTTTGTTGCATATTGTCCTTGTAGAGGTTCAATTTTTCAAAACTTGTTTGTTTTCACAAAGAATCCCATCGATTAATAGAAAAAATATTTTTAATTGTTCATGATGTTTAATTTTTTCTGAATCGTACTTAAATTAAAATAATTTCTGGATTAAACCGTGTCAATATTTTAACCAAAGCTGCCAACGTTTCGTACACTTTCGTAAATTGATAAGCTCCTAACAAGCAATCAAAAATTCGTAAAATATCTCAAAAACGGGTCTACATACTTTACTGTCTTATATAAAACTAAGTAAAAACTTTATAATAATTCTTAAAACCTAAAAAATGTATTTTAATTTTTAAAATAGAGTGAGGGCCAGAAAATCCAAAATAATTTTAGATTATGTTGAATTTAAAATAATTTGGATCTGAAGAAACTGATTCTCTAGCCTCACAAACGTCATTGATTTAAATAATTATTCATAATTCAGAGATATCGTAATTCAAAATATAGTTTTAGTTGCTGAATGTAAAAGTAACTCCTTTGACGTTACAAATTTCCTAAAAACACGTCTTCAAAAGCGATTAGGTATATGAAAAAAAAATTCATCATAAACATTATAATAACTGTAAAATATATACGAATTTCGACAGGAATGTTAAAAACTTTGGTCGTTTACTAACAACCATACAAATATAGTATTGATAAAAAGTATATAACTTTGGGGATATTTACAAATAACTGCGTAATTTCGCTTAAGAAATTACTTTAAAAGTCAAAAATTGCTGAATTCAACAAATTCTTTTTTGTGAAGTAGGTCGTATATATAATTTTGTTTAGTCCGCATAAATTCAAGTTATTTTTTTTTGAAATCGAAACTCATTAGTAGATACAATTTTAGAAGGCCGTCGTAAGTAATAAAAATTAAGGTTCTTACCTTATATCGCCAGTGACGAGAGAATCTGCAAATAAAAATTAATTTAAATGTTAATGTATTAATTATTTCAATTACATTTTAAAATGTGTTCTGTTGTTACTACAATTTATAGATCAGACTGGTTGAAAAAATATTGTTTCTAAGTAGCAAAAACAGTGCTTCTTATGTAGATTAAAAGAAAAAATTGTTTACTACAAAAAAATTATAATACTATTCCGAATAAACTTTAAGAAAAACGGAAATAATTAGTTTTAATTGCCATGATTTTTTTATGCTTGCTGTAATAAATGTTTTTTTATATATAAAACAAAAAATTATTATGAAACATATGTATTTATTGTTTTAGTGTTAATTAATTCGAAATCCAACAATACAATTAAAATAAACTTATTTTTAACTTATCCTGAATATTCATCTAAGTATATATTGCTATTTAATTTTGTACACATTTACCTTTTAAATTAAATTATTTGTTTGTTCTCAAATTTAGTAAAAAATATGACTAATAAATACATCTCAAAATATTTATTTACGTGAAATTACTATTTGAAGTCGATGTCATGTACGACATTGGCGTAAGATTAGGCTTAATTCGTAGGTTTGGCAACGACTGTAAGTTATTTCATTTAAATAAATATTTTGAGATGTTTATTAATCGTATTTATTCACGTGTTAAATGAAAATTTCTTCCTTTAATTGTAACTAAATCACTAAATCATGGTTTCTTTAAATTATTAGTGCATTTGATTTGATATTTAATTTTTTTGAATGCGTTCTTTATTTAAAATTTTATTTTTCTCTTTTTATTAGTTAATAGTAAAATAAGATATACTACAAAAACTTCACAAATGAATCCTGTACAAAACCGATTCAGTAAAGATTGGTATAAAAAGCAAGTTTTTATGTTCTATAACCAAAATTTTTAAGTCAATGAAGTTTTTGTAACAGCATTAACAGATATTTCTATAATTTTGTTCAAAAAAGAATTCATTGCATTTAAAAAGTGTATTTATGACACACACAAACGCATGAAACAGAATTCAAAATTTGCATTAATATTAGAGTCACGTAGGTTGACTATTGGTCTACTACTCGTATTAAAGCTTTCTGTTTGCAACATGCTTTCATTTTCAGTAATTCTTTAAATCAGAATACATATTCAAACCATTTCATGAGAATAACTATAAATACGCATTAAATAATACCTTTGAAAAACATAAAAAAAACAAGATTAAAGTAGGGACGACGAATAATAAATGAGTGATACGTGAGAAGAGCCGAATAAATGTGACACACCACTATTACATTCTACATTTTGTATTACATTATTGAAGAGAAAGATTACGAAAACTGTTTTACCCATTTTGTAAGAATTAATTAATCCGCCTCTCAAAAATAAAAACATACAAAAATATCCGAATTAATTAAAAAAAAAGTAAAGCAGTAATTTGTTCTAGTTAGTAAGAAATGAGGTATTTTATATTCAAGTTGTTAATACACGCTCAAGAAGGCAAAAGGTCTCAAAATGTTCATTGCTATTCGTTTCAGCACGCGACGATTTCAAATACAAGAGAATCTTAAGAATCCAGTTTTTCACTGAATATTTTACTAACAAGAGACTTCGAAATTATCTCAAATTTTAGCAATATTTAAAGTCTAATTATAATCAGCAAATGCAATGTTTGTTTGTAAACAAAATAATTTGGTTACTATTAACGTTAATTAAATTTATGCAAAAATAGTTTTATGAATAGACCACCTTTTATAATAACGTGAATCCGTATGAATGAAACAAAACGTAATGTTATTAAAAAAACAAAAATCCCAAGGATGTTTGTAGTTCAGAATTTAAATTAGAAAGGAAGTTAAACATAAATCAAGTCTCTCATCTTGTTGTCCCATAACAGTATTGAAATATTAATGAAATAGTATAAAAAGGTTTATTACATTAGTATTCACATCCCTTATAATAAAAAATTTAATATATCCCACATATTTTGCCCGCTCGCGATATATTTCCATAACGTGACGTATCTTTAGAATTGTAAAATTCGTCCATATGAAACGCACGAGTTGAATTAGTAAAATTTCCTACAATATTTTGAGTTTCCTTATTGTGAACGTTTTAATTCGTCAAATGTTGATGGGAATGCCATTTACAGTCATGGGATTATTCCATGTCAATAGTTAATATCGATTTTGTATTCCGGTAGAATATATTATGTCTACCTCCTAACACAAAAAGAAAATAAAAATTCGAATTGTCTATATTTTGAATATTAATTTCGTTTGCGTTTGTAACAACATTTTAGTGCATGTATACAATATGCTCGTTATGTGAAGAGAGAAGTATTAATTGGTTGCATGCTTTGTTACGTACGTTACATATAATTGCAAATTTTACAAATGAAATATGAGTTATTTCTGTTTGAATACAAAATGGTAGGTAAAAATGTTCATTGTCCAACGTATTCATTTAGAAAGAGAAAACCGCCACAAGCAATCAAGTATTGGTCTAACCAACTAAAATTCACAAAGAACGGAAGTGTTAGCCTAATTTGAATATTTTTTATACCATGACCTATACTTAAACAGTTATTACAGAAAAAAATGCATACGCGATTGTCACGAGTTCGCATCAATACTCAGCAAAATAATGAAGTTCATTATTAATCTGTGTTTCGATCCACCTCAATTTTATTTCCTTCATTTTTGTTGCAATATTAAATCATTATAATACACAAAAACATTTTGCAAAGTTTATAAATTCTGCGTTCTAGTACTAAATTCGTCCGATAATTTTACTTTTACTCCGTCAAAAAAAAATCTTTTAACTAACGCGTCATTAGAGAAAATTGGTTCCGCGTCAGTGACTACGCCAAAAACAATTTCCACAGTCCGCGATTACATTAATAAACAATAAGATGTAGTTTGAAGCGATTTAATAAATTTTTCATTAAAGTTTGTTGTGGGATTTGATAAATTACTAAATCTAAACTAACTGTAGTTATTAACACATTTAATTATACACTCACATTATAGTTAGCAATCATCTAATAGAATGTTCTCAATATTTTACTAAAAGAAAGTAAAATAATAAAAGTTAAAAATAAAATGCAGTATGAATCGTAAATAAAGAAAATAAAAACTAAGTAGTTCAGAAATTCGTATGCCGTCAGAAATCAATCATGTATATATAATCAGTATAGCCATATTAGCAAATAGTAAAAAAAAAATTTACAATTCTGCCTGGCACAACAGACTATGAAGGGACGTACGTAATAACGGATATACTAAAGACGAACAAGAAGAGATATAAACAACAAATCTCAGACGTGACGTATGTAAATGAGTGAATCATACGCTTCAGATATAAGTAAAACACACTACAAAAAAGAAAAATTCTACTCGGCATTGCACAATCAACTGGATAAGATATCTCCAAACGACAACGTTCTAATAATAGGTGACCTAAATGCACGCATAGACAGTGATGTATCCCAGATACAAATCAAATTTAACAAAGAATACGAAAATACCAATAGAAAAATTGCAAAAAAAATTATATTAAGAACACCAAAAGAAGAAAAACTCAACGCAGAAGGGGATCGAACACAAACATTATCTCGAAATATATTAATGAGCACAATATTAGTAATAAAACAAACAAACATCAGAAGAAGCATGTGATAAAAAATACTAATAAGCAAAGAACCCACACAACACATTGGTTCACTCCTGAAGTTAAACAGCTCATTAGCTTTTTCGGCTGTTATAGCTTTTTATAGTGAAACAGCAGAAAAAAAGCGCCTATTTGCAATACATATATTTGCATTGGGTTTACTAGACCGGCAAAGAGAGACCCAGTGAGATATTATATTTTTAATTTGGGTGGAATTTGAATTTTTTCTTCAAAAACGCACTACTCGGTTAGCTGCCGTTTTTTCATTTCTTTGTATATGTTTTTTGTTTACGTTTTAGTTCGTATGTCATCATTTCTCAGTTTTTCAAATTTTGCTTCCTCACAGTTGTTTTTAAGGCGTGGTAATTGGAGAGGTTTTTTACAATTGTAACTTTATATATTAATACCAATAGAAACAGAACTAAAGTGAACATGAACATTTGTTAATTATTTCAACATGGCAACACTGCTGTGACAATTCTGACACGTGTCACTCGACATATCATATAACCTGTCAATATCAATTGTTTTTTCAGTTACACGAATTTTTGTTAGTTTTTTGCATCATGTACATAACGCCAAAGAAAAGAGAGAGGATAATTAAACTTAGTGAATATACATACATGATGTAAAGAGACATTGTCAGTGAGTGTACCATGAGTTTGGGAGATGTAAATAAGATATTCAAACTAAAAGGGAAACTGGATCAGATCAGAAGAAAAAAATATGGAAATTTTGGAACAACCAAATTATTATTTAGTAACAATAAGATTGTAATGTAAAATAAAAATATAAAAAATTTTATAAAATTATTATTTAGTAGAACAAAATTATTTTTGCCACGGCAGCTGTCGGAACACAGACCTCTGGGAGTGAGCTTAAATGAAACAAAAGTACGCAAGTGTGAATTTC
Organism: Aquatica leii; assembly: GCA_035610365.1. Taxonomy (NCBI): domain Eukaryota; kingdom Metazoa; phylum Arthropoda; class Insecta; order Coleoptera; family Lampyridae; genus Aquatica; species Aquatica leii. The sequence continues at coordinate 20,309,433 of CM069435.1, forward strand.
TTATAATTTATTTGTAACTATAAAATTACTACACTAACTATTTACATTAAAAAGAAAAAACAGTATTTGGGCGCCAACCACCTTAAAATTGGTGATAAATAAAAAACATTAAACATTTTATAACTAACTATTAACTGATATTAAATTTAAAAGTAACATTGCAAAGTATGCATTTCAAACAGTTTTGATAATTGAATAAGGTACAACTTAATTAATTTGAATTTAAATCGTAATCATTAATCAACAATGCAGTTAATAAATCCAAAGCTGATTCACCAAATCAAATGTTACGTTATTGCAGATCTTTACTCAAGTGTTAAGCTTTCTTCAAAATAACACCGAAGTTCCATAAAATCACAAATCAAAATATCCCAACGTAATTAAAGATGAATGTAAATTGGAAAGTAAAGATAAAGACCAATAAAGATAAAGACCCTAAATATGAATAATTAGAATGGTTTTTATTCCACATGAAACGCTTACGTTGAATTATATACAACGGCCTTGAATAAATCCTTTGTTAAAGTATTGCGTCACATTACGAATTTACTAAAAATGTTGAATTCAATATAAAAATTATATCGGAATGAAGATAAACTTACCAGTAATTAGTTGAACAGAAGAAAATTAATTTGTATACGTTTTTTACGCCATTTTTAAATATTGTCTTGCCTTCACTCAAGACGTACCAAACCTAACGTGGTTAAAACGGAAGTGTCGAACAAAGGTCGATTGTCGAAAACAATTACAAGCGAAGTTGCCAAACTGAATAAATTTAAAGGCAAGATTAGTTGCATAAAATAGGCGAATGCAAAAATTGAATTTTTAAATGTAATTAATTCTAACGAGACGCTACAAGATTTCCAGTGAGAAATGGGAAGCACGCAAACACCTGAATCATAAGAGGAAATAGAAGCGATAAAAGACGAAATAAGAAAATTAAGTATTACAGTCCCACTGGATGAAACCTAACTGAGAGTATTACAATTTCTAATTTTACGACTTGTATTTCGGTGGTCATGTCGATTGTTGACCGTACGTGCATATTAGGTTAACACAATTAATAATAAGATCATTTTGTGCTTCACAAAGTCGTATGCAGTGCGCATTGAGTCTCTAAGGCTTAAATGGTTTTTGTTATATACTTTTGCGATTTTCAATTTGCGATTACAAAATCATTCCTCCTTCGTATGTTAAAGTTTAGACCTTCTTTGTACTCATTGGAATTATTGTCTGTGATAAAGTAAATATATATTCTGTGTTATTACTTCTGTCGTGTTATTTGTTCTTTTCCAGCTACGGGTATAGTTAGACGATATCTCCCGAATTAAATTCTTCATCGTCTTAGAGCCCTTTTTTGAGATTTAATTTATAATTTAGCCTGCGACTCCCTCTACGGGAAAACTGTGTTAGCTGTTGCTTATTTTTTTTTGTTGCAAGAAAACCAGTGTAACACATAACTTGTCTTTCTGAAGTTCATTTTGCTTTTTCTGAAAAGAAAAAAATTTATATCGAAGTTGTTTGTTGTTTTCTCACACATTTCCCCTTCCGCTAAGCTTCAACTGATCCAGTCTCTCTTTTTGTTTGATTTTCTTATTTACAGCTCCCAAACAAACAGCTTTATGCGTATATTTTTTTCGCGATTGTATTTAACTCTCTAATTAATTATGTCAGCTTTGCGCGTACTACTTAATAGTACGGTATAATTTTGCTTTTACTTAATTGTATCAGTTAACAATCAGCCTTAAACGAAACATTTGTTATATGTAATCACAACGTAGGTCATACTGACTCAATTTTGTTTCTGCTAGTCGCAAACTTTAAATCATCTTTAACTTTATGTATTGTCGTTTGAGTACATTGATGTGACATCCGTCGAGGTTTTTCGATCATTTGAAGGCTGCCAAAGCCAAAGTTAAACACATAACAGAACCATCGTACATAAACTTATACACCACGCATATTTCGTTCTTAAAACAAATAAAAAGAAGTACTAAACGTTACTACTTGTGACGAAGAATTGTTGGTTGGGTAAATTTCTGAGCTAATACTTTTTTTTTGCAATTCATTATTATAATTGTCGATTCGTTTCGCGACTGCATGGTAAAAAAAATAATTGATTGAATATTATTTAACTTTTGTTAAAAGCAGCAATTGAATCTAATTAGTTGTATGCACTGTTGCCTGATCAAAAGAGCCTACCTCGATATTATAGTTGTGACATTAGTCGACAAATCTATAATCGTTATTCAATTATTATTGGTCTACCTCTGTCTCTTTTTTTAACTCATATTCTCTCTTGTTGGAAATAAATATATTGTTGTTAGAATCTGTGTTTTGCAAAGTGTTTCCTTCAGTGATCGACGGATTTAAACAAAGTCTGTATTTGGTGTTATTTACTTGTTTTGGCGCGTTTTTAATTTATTGTAGAATTAGCACACCGAGACTTGCGACCCGCTTGCCGAATCATATCGAGCTAGCCGGCAACATTTAAGTTACGAGAAAATCCTTGTAACAACGGTAATTAGCAAAAGCAAATAAATTGCTAATCAAATGTAATAGTTAACTATATCGAGTGTTAAATAGAAACTACTATAAATAAAAACAAAATAAGTTTCAAAATATATGATATGAAAAAAAAGCATCTTACATAAAAAAGTTAGTGGTATCAAAGCTTTATAATCCGGAGTTATTATTGAAGAAACCTAAACTAATTTAAAAAATCGAAAAAACGCTGGCAGTACTATGTGACTCTTATGAAAAATTGTCAATTTTGCATTTAAACCTAACGAAAACGAGTTTAACAAGCATTTTGTAGTAGAACAAAGTCGCTAGCTAAGATGTTTAGAAGCTGAGCTTGTGTATTGACAGCCATTTTTTTCTTACCACCTTTAAGCATTTTGGAAGGTACTGGACTGGAGTGCAAGCTAAAGAGTACTCCGTATAGTTCCACTACTAATGGTTGGATTGAAAAACTTGCCTTCTCAATTAGGTTTAAAATGGGTTTTGTAAGACATGCCAGAAACCTGGGTACAACAAAGAAAAATTAGGAGCAAACTGAATTATTGCTGTACGACGAACACACTGGTCATATAAGAGTACGCGGAATTAAAAATGCCATAAAAATGATATTCAGCTAATTTGGATTCCAAGTCGCTTGACAGATATGATGTATCCTTCAAGAAAATGTTTCTTTAGATCAGTCAAAATCATGTCATCAAGCATTAATTTAATATAAAAAATTTCAAATAAAGAAGAAAGGTGAATATTTAACTAAAGCAAAATTTACTGAGCCACTTGGAGAAGTGTGGTGGATAACAACATTATATCAGAATTGTTACCATAGGCATTTTACCCGTAAATGCAAACATGTTTCCATAAAGCGCAATCGTTTCCATTGACTTGCAGAGATACAGAATAGAACAAGTAGAATTAAATAAAAGTAGCAACGACTTACTTGGTGTTGTCTTTAGTACCAAACTTCATAAACCACATAGAAACATGACTTGATGACAAAACATGGAATATAGATGTAATTTACTAAAAGTCAAATTACTGAAGAAGAAAAAAGATATAGAAAATAATTTGATAAAAAAGAGAAAACAAAATCAACGGTCTTCGAATCACATTCAAGATCATCACCGCTACTGCTACTGCAAGATATGAAATTAATTTATGAATTCCCAGTATCTGTTGACACATTTGAAAAGCAATAACTTACTTGACTTCCCGAGCGAAGCAAAACGAGCGCTGGTATTACCCGATGAGTAAGTTTTCCTGTTCCCATATATAATTTTTTTTTAATTGGATGTTACACTGTCTGAACCAATGCAATGCGTCTACTTTTCGTCAGCACCCTTTCGCACGAATTTTGATCGGTAACCCTGCACCAAAAAGTTTGTCTCGTCAGAGAATTACGACATTTCTCCAGTGTTCTTTTGTCCAATAAGCATGGTCAAAACAATCTTTTTCTTATCACAACGTTCGTCAGAAGCTGTTTCTTTTGAGGTCTCACTGCTTTTCTTCCTACTACCAAAAGAGGTCTGCAAATTGTAAAGCCGTGAATTTTTACTCCAGCCTTTGTCTGTCTTGCTCAAGATCATAGTTTGTCTTGCTAGAGTACAGTTTACTATTTCTCAAAAGAAACGACTTATATCGGAGTTGTTTTTCGTTTTCTCCCACATTTCCCCTTCCGCTAAGTTCCAACTGATCCAGTCTCCCTTTTTGTTTGATTATCTTATTTACAGCTCCCAAACTCACGGAATACTCACTGACGAAATCTCTTTACATCATGTATGTATATTCACTAAGTTTAATTATCCTCTCTCTTTTCTTTGGCTTTATGTACATGATGCAAAAAACTAACTAAAATTCGTGTAACTGAAAAAACAATTGATATTGATAAGTTATATGATATGTCGAGTGACACGTGTCAGAATTGTCACAGCAGTGTTGTCATGTTGAAATAATTAACAAATGTTCATGTTCACTTTAGTTCTGTTTCTATTGGTATTAATATATAAAGTTACAATTGTAAAAAACGTCTCCAATTACCACGCCTTAAAAACAACTGTGAGGAAGCAAAATTTGAAAAACTGAGAAATGATGACATACGAACTAAAACGTAAATAAAAAAACATATACAAAGAAATAAAAAAATGACAGCTAACAGTAGCGCGTTTTTAAAGAAACAATTCAAATTCCAGCTAAATGAAAAATTTAATATCTCACTGGGTTTCTCTTTGCCAGTCTGGTAAACCATCTATAAAAAACGTCATTAGTGTTAAGTGCGCTATCCTGCGTAATCGTATCTGATCTAAAAATAATAGATCAATGGAATTTATGTTACTTGAACAAATCAATTTAAAGTAAGTAACTGAGTAACTTGCAAATTATTTAATTCACTAAATTGAAAGGTTTCCCTTATCACAGTTAGAGATTAGTGATCTGCTCTTGAATCGACTCGAAAGAACTAGTTCTCCTTAGTGAGCGAGTGAGTAATATCTCACAAAAGAAGAGCGGTAGTTTCCCACTAATCATCCATCGCCTGAAATACAACTGTGCGCCCTGTCTCTCACCACCTCAGAAGTAACTCATTCAACTCAGAACTCAGCTCACGGTTTCTCGTGAATTTGATATTTTTGAATATAATCAATATCAGTATTAGTACATTTTATATTTTTATTATATGGAAAACTTGATAGAAATAGACTTTAAAAACTATGACTCCTGATTCCAACTCCAATGGAAGTGAGATGGGACCAGATCAGATCACTAGGCAGGTACCGGGAAGTGATAAGCTGATGGAGAATTTAAAATAAGCTAGTTGAGTCACTGAACCATGAAAAAGAACTGAGTCACTGAGTGAGTCGGTCTCCGTTCTGATCACTAAGATAAATTACTCTGCTCATCACTAATTACAGTTATTACTATTAGTAATAGTCGCATTTCCACGCCAATGTAATGTAATCTTATCATCGGTTAACTTTTTTTAAATTCTTTTGAAGTTGATTTTTTTCATAACTCTATTCTATACAATAAATTTTATAAAACGTTCTATAGTTTTCAATAAATAAAAATGGATTAATCGATTCAGAATCTTCCTTTAAATCAGTGGTTCCCAAAGTGGCCCCTACGGTCTCCGGGATCATTCGGAGAATCGGTGGAAAATTAAAATTGAATTAGGGGTCTCTGAACAACGCCAGAGTCCACGCAAGCTTTAATATAAAATTAAAAAATGCTGACACATTTTTATTAATATGGAAGTTAAAATAAATAACAATGAATAAATTATTAGCGATTTTTACGTCCTAAGTAAAATATAAATATAGACAGGTGCATAAAATACAAGTAATAACAGGCATCGCGGTGAGTCAGGCTTATCTATACAGGTTATACAAGAACGCAATATAGCCGATACCTGCACTAATTAGTCTATCATATGAACTATAAAAGTGTCGTGCATGTAACTAACAATTTAGTTCTGTGTTATACGTGATGTGAAGTGCATATAACAAATTTTCTCAGTCTTGGACAAAAATAAGTATAATTTTTTGGAATGTAACGCAAATAGCGTATTTTTGTTACGTATATATATTTGAATAAAATCTATACTTCTTATAGTTTACATTTATTTAAGCAAAGTTATACTCTTGTTTAAGTTGATTAAAAAAATCATATATCACAGTTATCAGTAAAGTTAACATTCATTAAGGATTTCTTATTTATTAAAAACTTAAGTTTTTCTAATACTGATGTGCCGTACATCTCCGTTGCCACTGACGGTGCTTCAGCAATGGTAAGACGACACCGAGGTTTTCTGGCATACTTAAAACAAGCTAACTGAATGTATTATCGACACATTGTGTCATTCGTCGACATCATTTGATCACATTTATCATTAGAATAGTTCTTAAAATCAAAAGGAATGCTTTAAATGAGAGATTATTTAACACAGAAATACGTTGATTATCTAAAAGTGCATGTTTGGATCGCTTCTATTCGCTCTTTGATTCAGTTCCTGGAGAGTAAAGATAATGATTTGCGGCACAATTTAATTATCTCAAACAATGATATCGCTTATATAACTGATTTATTTGCCAGATTTAGTGAGACTAATTTGAAACTGCAAGATGACATTAAATTTAATCAAAGCTAAAAGTGTAACATCTGCGTTTGTTGCAAAACTTGGCAAGAGAAGAATCTTTCATAATTGCAAAATAGAGATGAAGATTTGTTTGCTTATTGTCAACACTTAACAGCGCTTCATTCGTACCTTAACCAAGATTTGAAAACATTCTTCACTTGGATGTTACCGACTGGGTATTGAACCCTTTTGCAAGTACATAAATACAGAGGAATACATACTATCACAAGAGCAACTTATTGAATTATCCACAAATGAAGAGCTGAAACCAATGTTCAAACAAGGATACAACAACTTCTGGTTACAAAAACAGATCCCAATTTTATATCCAGCATTATTGGTTGTTGTACAAAAGCTGTTGATTGCTTTTCCGTCTTCCTATTCGGTAGCACGATGATTTAGTGCCGTTATATGAGCCTCAACACAAAAAAGAAACCGACTAAAAATTAGTACTTGTACTAGTAACAATAGTTATAATTTCGTCACCATTTACCATTTAAGACATCAAACTTAAATGTGTAATTTTTCTATTATGTATTTAAGAAATTTTTTTACTCAGGAGTCCGTGGGCTAGTTTTGACTATGAAGAGGAGTCTGTGAGCCAAAAGAGTTTGGGAACCACCGCTTTAAATTATTTCCGTGCCTCAAATCACTTTTATATAATATAGAATTTTATTAAGTCTGCATAAATATTTATACTAATTCTTGAATAAGTGCGAGCCATGTATATTACGACATCAATGCAATGATAATAAAAATTTAAAAAGAATGCATATTTTTTGAAAATATTCAACTAAAATGTAAATGCTATAAATAAAAAATTGATTGACGCAACCTCTCTAAGTTTACGTAAACTTTAATGAATTAATACTTTTTAATGAATTTTCTATAATCAATTTAGAAAACGAACACTTAATGAGCAGTAAACATTAATTATGATGTAAGTTATAATTAATTAAATCGTTAACAAACAAATTAATTTGTTTGATTAAAAAAGCAAAATTTATTGGGAAAAGTTTTGTGAATGTGAACGACAAACCTAATTATTTGCACATCAGTTACGATTGTAATTGTAATTACATACAATAGTAATATCACCGGAACTTTCAAAGAATCAAGGACAGTATACATTTCCCTAGTAAAAATACAATTTAAAATAATAAATCATACAAGTTTGTAATTTTGTTAAAAGGAAACTGGTTACAACGACCAAAAAATGATAACCTAAGCGGATTGAAAGTGTAAATCAAATATAACCGAGGAAAGTTTGAAACAACGGGATGTTCGCTTATGTGTAAAACATCGCGATAATAAACAAAAAAAGTTAATTTGTATCAAATTCCAAAGAACTAGATAGACAAGTTAGTGAACAGTAACGTGTTTATATCTTGTGCGTGTGTACAGTTATTCAGGTTGCTAAATTTGTAGCAACTGTGCTAAAACTGGATTTAATTTCTACTTCGGATTCTCTTTATAGCACTGCACGTTATTATTTTTTTAATGCATACTTTCGTCGTCCTTGTTTTAAGAAACCGAAAAATTTAAATGACGCTAAAACAACTATACAGTGTGTTTGAGTTCCTTCTACGTAACGCGTTTAGATAACATAAACCAGACAAAAGAAATTATCGTGGTGATTCAAGTAATGACAAATTTAAATTAGTAAGTGTAACTGACGCATAAATAGCTATCAAAGTTACAAAAATATAATTATTACGTGTACTCGAGTATGCTGATAAGCTTGGTAAGAAGGAAGAAGTGATAAACATTTTTCTAAATAAAAATGGATTTATAAACGAGCAATTAATTTTATTAAATTGTCTATGTAATAACGCAGTATCTAATCTAAAACATTGTCTCGTACATGAATGTATTTTTAATATTTACTTTTAAGTTGGCATTGTTAAATCGATAAAAACAATGTATAAAGAAAATAGAAAATCTCATGTAATTATGTCCAAAAAATAAAGATTTACATTAAACTAATAAAATTGTAATTTGCATTGGTGAAAATTGTTCGAAAACAATAACCCACACTTAAAAACCAATGTTGTCAGCACACCAGTCCTATATAGTTCTGTCTTTACCTCGCTATCACTGTGGTTTGATAACGTCTATAAATTTTTCAAATGCTATGATATGATATGGTCAAAAGTAATTGGTAGAAACCTCTATGCCAACCTATCATGTTGCTGTTAGTTTTTGGTTCACCTTAACTGGTTCTTATGTTGTTGGAGTTTTAGTCGCGTCACCAACATTATGGCGAATGACCTGTTTTCTATAAGTAAATATCGATTAGTATTCGGCTCCGACCTGATGTTTACGTACGATGTAACGTCATTTTGCGTCAATCGACATTACAAACACGAGTTGGCGTTTTAGTCACATACCTACGCATTTCGGCGTTTTAGACAATATTCAGTCGGCGTTTTGAGCAGTTACCAAACATCCAGAATTGGTTTCCATATGGTAGAAACACCTAAATTACGGGTATTGCCTGGTATTTCATGTACGGTATACAATTGTCCAAAAGTGGAGTCATTTTTAAGGTTTCTTAGGCTTACATATGTGCAGATGTAAATTGTTTCTAGTAGAAAAACTAAATCTTCAACTTGCTCGTGGTCCTATAATAAGAGGTCTTCTCTATTTGCAGTGACCGTTATCTCAGGTAGTAATTGAATCTGGATAATTAGGAACAACAATTGTTGTGGCAGAAATGGTAGATCAAATATAGGTAATAACGATTTCAATGCGAGAGTAGAAAAAAAAACTCATCAAACAATAAAAAAAAAACAAAGTATGCCATGAGAACACTAAAACGCTAATCAATTTCTGTGCACCTATAGAGGTTGTGCTGTATAGGTAATAACTTCGATCGCATTCAACGACATAGTCAGAGAGTGGTCGGCGATGACTGGTTTTCACAGGACGCCCGATTCTCACTTATAGCTCCAAGTGCCACACCATGGGAAACTGTATCGACCTACAGGCCACCGTAAGTTGAGGATAACCAGAAATGGTGAATACCGACAGCATCTGACCCAGAGTGGACGTCTGTCATCAATGTGTGTAATCCAAGTAGTAACGGTTGAAACTATAGCAAGCAACCGGAAACTAGGTGACTTATATACATTCTCAAAATAGATACACAAAACTAAATAAAGGCCCTTACTCCTGTGCACCATTTAAATAAGGAGAGAGTTCTAAGAATCCCCCTATGTTCCAAAGAAATCTTCAAAATGAACCACGAAAAGAGAATTAGTGCGTGGAATGTACAAAGTATTGTAAGGATTTTATTATTAACTACTAATTTATTTAAACGACTAAAACCATGTTTTACTTATACTAGAAATATGTACACTTCTAAATTAACGGAACTAATTATATGTATTAATATTTAATAAAAACACTTACACTATAATTTATATCACTTACAAGAAGATAAGATAAGGTCCGCGGATAGCTTCACACAATTGTTTACACTAAAATCACGTACGCGATTATTCACTGTAGGTTTATCTCACACGTGCAAACGACTTATTTATTTCGACTTGCATAATCTTCTTAACACTGCTGTATTCGCATTACTGCAATAACTGACCTACGATTTCTCTCTTCGGTATTTATACACGTTTGCAAATCCTTCTCGAGTGTTCCCTAACTTTCGGTATATCTTCGAGAAGATGGATAACAGCTTCTAGAAGGCTCTTGAATTTGCAAATAACTTCTCGAACGTTTCAGTATGTACCAAGCCGGAAAGTCGCAAATATAGTGAAAGACCGAAAACGACTCCAAATAGATGTAATAGAATGCGGTGAGACAAGATGACCAAACTGAGGTCACCGCACCATAGACAAACACAATATATATTTCTCCGGAGACGATACTACTAGAAACAAAAACGGAGCAGTAACAATTCTTAATAAGCAAACCAATGTAACCGTGAAAGAATTCATCCCTATTTCAAGTAGAGTTGCATTAATCAAGATCAAGGCAAACTGTTTAATCTAAATATTATACAGACACACGCACCGACGTCTGAATGAAGTAGAGATAGAAGAGTTCTACGAACGGCTTAAAACTGCTCTCAAACACATTAAGAAAAAAGAAATTAACATCATTATAAGAGACATGAATGCGAAGGTTGGAAACAGAAAGGTTAAACATGTGGTATAAGATTTTGGTTTGAGATTAGGAAATGAGAGAGGAGAGCGATTAATAGAATTCTGTCAGCAAATTGACTTTACATAAACACCTTTTTTAAACTGCCTGCCAGAAAACTATACACATGCAAATCTCCAACTGATAACAATTACAGAATCGTGAGAAGTCAAATACACTTTGTGATGATAAACAGACGATATCGCAATGCAGTTGTCTCTTGTAAGACGTATCCAGGTGCAAACATTCAGATCAGATTACAACCCGTTGCTAACTCGTACTAAACCACGACTAAAGAAAATAGAAAATAATACCCCCAATGGGTGCTGATGTACGGAAACTCAATGACGACAACACACTCCAGCAAACTAAAGAAAGGATAACAATGAGCTCAAAATTATATCGGAAAATAGCAACCATTAACCAGTAATAGAAAAAATCTATAATAAAATAAAAATATCTATAACCTCAATCACACAAGAAGAACTGAAACGCGATAGGATGGCGAAAAGACAAGATACTATATGGAAGAAAGAAAACAACACAGATTGAGAAATGCAAAAAACTACACAAAAGAGTATTAAGACCAATTAGGCTAAAGAACAATGGCTGAATACAACTGTATGGAAATGGAGACAATACAGACAAAACATGATAGTTTCAATCTCCATAAGAAAATAAAAGAAGCAACAGGAAGATACCAGAAAAGGGGTCTAGGATTAATCTTGGACTCGAACAACAACAACATTGACAAAAAACTTACAAGACCAAATACATGAAAAAATTCTCAAACTGCTTGACACAGAACAAATAAAACTGTAGACCACCCTCTTCAACAAAATCTACCTAAACGGTCAAATACCAAATAGTCGGCTACTGTCAACATTTATCCCAATTACCAAAAAGACGAATGCTACTAATTGCTCCGACCACAGAATAATCAGCTTAATGAGCCACGCCCTAAAAGCTTCCTTAACATTATTCAAGTACGTGTATATAGATAACTCGGTAAAAACATTAGCGACACTCAATTTGGGTTTAAAGGTCGACTTGGCACCAGAGCAGCATTAATCCTGGTTCAACGAACACGCGACATCATCGCAGATGTCTTCGCATGATTCATAGGTTTCGAAAAAATCTTTGACAAAATCCAATATAGTAAACTCATCTCACTTCTTCGTCAGTCGGGAATCGACGACACAGATGTAGAAATAATATCAAACCTTACAACAAAAGGCCAATGTACGAGTCGAAAACGAGACATCAGAAGAGTTTAACATAAGGAGAGGAGTACGTCAAGGTTGTATACTGTCGCCCCTCCTTCAATGTATACTCAAAACATCTATTTAAAGAAGTCCTGCACAACATAGAAGATATGCGGATGATACCGTTCTTATGGCCGATATTGCAGAGAGACTTCAGAAGATTATAGACCGTGTAACGTCTGCCTGCAACAGATATGGTATGAACATAAACTGCAAGAAAACGCAAACGCTAATTATCAATAAGAACGACGTCAGCAAACTACAGTTTACTGCCAACAAAGTAGCGCTTACAATGGCCGAGACAGTCACATATCTGGACTGCACTTTGAACAAGAACTGGGACTACTCTCGCGAAATAAGATGCCGAATCGAAAAATCAAGAAGTACATTTAATAAGAAGCACAAAACACTCTGCAACCTATCCCTCGATATTCAGACTTTCATCAGGATTTTGAGATGTTATGTACTCTCAACCCTCCTATATAGGGCAGAAGCGTGTACCCTTACCGATGCGTCATGTAAACTCATTCGAGATGTGGTGCTACCGCCGCATGCTTAGAGTCCCATTGGTGCACCACGTATCAAACGATACCATATTGCAAGGGATTGGTGGAGAACTAGAATATCTTACAAATATCAAACGCAGAAAACTGGAGTACTTTAAAGATATCATGAGAACTGAAAAATATCACCTACTTCAGTTTATCATTGAAGGGAAAATAAAGGGTAGAAAATCAGCAGGACGGAGACGAATATAGTGGCTACGTAACCTGCAAATATGAACTGGAATGACATCAACAGGTCTATTCAGAACGGTAGTCCACAAAGTAATATGGTCCAATGTGATAGCCAACATCCACAGAAGATAGACTATATCTTTACCAATAATGTAACTCAATTTAATAAAAACAGCTATTGAGAGAAAGAAATTTACATCCGAAGTTAAGAAATCGAAAAGATCTGGTAGGTGGCCATATTAGTCAACCACATCCATGTTGGTTTTTCAACTTGAGCTTACATTATTTGCATACTTTCGTTAATTAAATTTTACTAATTGACTGCAATATTATACTTTAATACCATATTAAAGACTCATATAATATTAGGATTATCAAAGATTATCAAAATTCGAGATTTTTTTTAATTGTGTGTAATAAATGTCTAACTACTCAACTGTCATTTAAGGTTGGCATCCTCGTATACTTTGTACTGTTAAACTGCGTTTCAAGTTTTCAGCGAAAATACTGAACGGATTTCAATGAAATTTTGCACAATGGAAGATTACATAATTCTTTATTGTCTGAATCAATTTTATTGATAACGTTTTGTAATTATCACAGTTAATTAGAAAAATACATAATTTTACAAAAAAAGTTCAGTCTGTAAGTTACATTATACACATTGCAATGGTCAAAACAAAAATTTATTTGGACTTTTGGTTTTTCTGAAATCTTGAAACGCAATTTAATGATTTTGAAAGAACTCGCGAACTCCGCCTTTTCTGAGAAGTGATATGCATTTAGACCAATCACGTATAGTGACATCAACATTTAGATAAGATATGAATTCAATAGGAAGTCCCTTCCAAGGTATATAAAATATAGGGGATCTAATTGAACGTACGACTAAATTCTTATAATTTGTTTGCATGAAAATCAAAAATAACGTTGATCCATGTTAAAAACGTAATTTACCTCATTGCGTTTTGTATCTTCTTGCACGTCAGATATTATTCCAAGTTATAAGCTAACCTCTAAAAAATCATTGGTAACTTCCTCCATATTAAAAAAAATATGCACGTAATTAGAATCGTTTTGAATGGAATTTTTATATGCGCTGAATAAGTATTTATAGAATGAAACAAATAAAAAATTGAATTAAACTTTTTAAAAAAATGTTTTTGTTCCAGAAAGCGTTGTCGTTAGTTTTTTTATCGTTAGCAAATTTTAAAGTTAAATTCTTTAAAAACTTGGTGTCGACACATATTTGCTAGGATATTTCGTTAAATATTTAGTGGACGCTAACTTGCCTAAGCTTACTGATAAACTCAGTCAAGTTAGCCCCCCACTTTCATTTTTTAAATTATATATTCCAGTGCTTAATTCTTAATTAATAAAAATTAAAACAAATTTGGGGGCTAGCTGGAACACTAGTCCCCCGTTTTTTCACTTTTTTACAATTTTTTTGCGTATTTAATCCTGTTTTTTGTGCTCAATTGAGCCTCTATTGTTTTTAACTGTGCATGTTTAATTTGATATTGTTACTGATATTTCATTCAATTTTTCTTACAATATTTGTTGGTCGTCTAAATGTGCTCGTTTTATGCAAATGTTGCTATTATTAAACTCATTTAAACTTATTTTTAAGCAAAATCCGGAAGTTTATATGTGTACAAACTCACTGTTTTTAAGTTATTTACACTATTTCTTGCATATTTAATTCTGCTAAATTGTGATAATACAGTGATAATACAATGTTTAACTAACTGGTTTTTTTTCTAAATAGATCGTGTATGATTTAATTTTTAATGGAATCTAATCAGTCTTAATAAAGTAGCTAATTTATGGTTAAATTTAGCAATTCGTTGTTCTGGTTTAGCAGTCTCTTGTTGGTTAATTATCTATCCATTTTAAGGTAATTATTAAAACAAAATTAATGAATTTAATATTAGCACAATTAAATAAACAAAATAAATTGTAAACAAATTTGATCAAGTTGAATCCGAATTTTTTTATCGGTTTAGCTAAGTTTGGTGTAACAATTAGCACAAAACGAGCACAAGTACACGGAGAGAAATATTATACTGAATTTAATCATTACGATTTCATATTTAAAGCATTTGCTTTTTTTCTAAAATTGATCCACGTTCAAATAGCATTCAACGTAAATGTACTAAAATTTAAACTAAATCTCTTATTGCAATGCAATTACAGCGACAATCTAATAAAATAGAAGTTTAATTCAAGCGTACATCGGCTTGACTCAAAACCAACAGCCTTTTGCATGATACATATCAATTCCGCATAACCTTTTTTTCCGTGTAGATGAGCACAAAGAATTGTAAAAAACTGAATCAAAAACGGGAGACTGAAGAAAACGGGAAGGACAATTAACTACACTCGAATATTGTTTAAAAAATGAAAAAGGCTACTTTGACTGAACTTAATCAGTAAGTAACTCAGATATACAAGCTTACAAGTTTGCTTTTAACTTACAATTTGCAGAATAAGCTTATTTCAAGTTTGTCGTGTGGTAACTAGGTAGATGCTGAATTCAAGCTTGCATCGAACTTACACACATGTTCAAGCAAGTTTGCTGTAAACTTGCAAAATAAGCTTGAAACAAGCGTGCAGTTATACATTTATGCACGTTAAAAAAACAAACTAGGCAATAGGTTATTCAAACTGTACCACACGGCTATTGTGACCAAAACTACCCTACTGCAACCGCGTGTGTATTTGGAGTCTCACCAAAATAAATATGTTTTAACAATTTTCTCCATAGTTACTTTCGTACGGTTAAAAAAACACAATAACTTTGAAGTAAAAAAAACTATTGTGGCTAGAGCGACCGTTTTTGTCTTGGCATTGTGGCAGTCAACGTGTTAAATGTAAATACGGTTTTAATTACGAACAAAGCAAAATAAGCTTGATGCAAACTTGTGTGGTAACTAGAGTGTTTGATTCAAGCTTCTTTTTCTTCTACTTGCTGCAAGTTTATATCCTTGTGACAATCATGAATCAACTTATTCTGATATCTGAGAACTTTGTTGGATTTCGCCTTTTTAAATTTATATTGACTAAGAAATAGATAATAACTGTTACTTATAATAATGTTAGATATATTTACTTAAATAACACATTTTGTAACCAAATAAGAAGTATTTTTGGTGCGAAACAATTGGGTAATAAAATCGGGAGCATTTAATTTCAAAAAAATTCAATAAAAGTGACCTTAACTGACCTTTTGTGTTAATAAGTTATTTTAAGTTACTCGTAAATAATAAAATGACAGTTGAAACGATGCTTATGTTAATTACGAAAAATAATAAAATAATAGTTTGACACTATTGCGAATAAATTAATTAAAATTGAAGCTAATGTAAGTAAATACATAAGCTAATAATTATGATTCGTAATTTACTTTAAAATATTTCGTGTCTATTATGTTTCATCGTAAAACGACGACAAAAATCCAATTCATTCAAAGCGTTGACAAAGTTTAGTTTAAATGCAATCCGAGCTGAAGACAAAACAAAACAATTCTGATAAGGCGGAGCGTATTATTTTCAAGTTTAAAAACGATACTGTTTCCATCTAGCGGATCTCATTCAACACAGAGCCGAAGGAGGCCAACCTTAAAACAAAATCCAAATGTACCATGGGTATATTAATCTAACGATTTTACGAAGTTTACCCTATCTTTTTAGTAGATAACCAAAGAAAACTTCAACTCGAGATGATGTAGTGCTAAGAAGAGTAAGCCTGGCAGATAGAAAACTGAATTCCATTGTATTGGCAACAATGTGATCTGAAGCTACAGGTGTAACCTACTGTGAGCGGAAGACTGCTTGGTTTTGTACTAAGAGAGTGAAACCACTAGTTTCCAAAAAACAAAAGCAGCATCGTTTGCTTTGGGCCAAAAACACAAGTAGTGCAAAAATATGCTATTTAGTCGAATCGACTTCACTATCAATAAATAACCCCATCGAAATCGTGAAATCGTAGATGCCAGCCAATAAAACTGACAGGATGGACTGGCACAATCGCTTAACGATTCTATATAGAGAACTTGTAGTAAAAGATATACAGCAATTATTCAAGTGTAGTTTCATGTTATTTCAAAACAGAAACTAAGAAAACGGGTCAATTCTATGCCAAAAAGATGTGCAATAATCATCAAAAACAAGGACTGGTCAATCAAATATTAAAATTTATAGATTAAGTGTCGTTTAAATGTTAGAAGACTTGTATTAATTGCCATTAAAAAGATTTATATTTTGAATTAATATTTTTTTTAAATACCTTTTCTTTATGAAAGAATTTTTTTAAACAAACTATTCTGATGACGCACCTATTGACCAGAACTGCTAGACCACCAAAAAGCTGGTACGAGATCTTGAGATTAAAACGGAAACTATTGTGCGATCGGTCAAAAAAATTAAAAAAAAAAATAACAAACTAATGAAGTTACTTAACAACTTCTATGCAAAAGCAGTAAAACAAGATCCTATGATCTATGAACTAAAATTTTATGCAAAAATTACATTAGGCTTTTCAAAAATTTTTCCGCGCGTACTTATTATCTATTGATATTTACTTTCTCTTTCTGTCACAATTCATCCTTCAAACAAATTTAATATAAAGCGTTTGTGATAAAATAAGTGCGCATCATTATAATTAATTA
Organism: Aquatica leii; assembly: GCA_035610365.1. Classification (NCBI taxonomy): domain Eukaryota; kingdom Metazoa; phylum Arthropoda; class Insecta; order Coleoptera; family Lampyridae; genus Aquatica; species Aquatica leii. Next base: position 20,326,911 of record CM069435.1, read on the forward strand.
CCCGCATCTAAACTTATTCAATGCACCGACCTTTTTTTTTAAATTATTTCATCATGTAGATGTAAACAATTATTTTTCTGTGAATGGTTGTTTTATAGACATTTGAATCAATTAATGTATTGCTTTGACCTAATCTTATTCAATAAAACCTGTTATGCTCGATAGCAATTTTGATAAAACAAAATTGCATGGATAAAAAATTATGTAGCAACAAATGCATTACTAAATGTGTCTTGTTTTTAGCAAAAACAGGTTTGTACAAACGCTTAATAATATGAACAAGTCGCAAAATTAAACTTGATAAAATTACAAAAAAAATCTTAAACAATTTGAACAAAAAAAATAAAACAATATTAATTTAATTACATAAAAATCAAATTACTTGAACAAATCCTAATATAATAATAAAAAAAAACATGTTCTATACTTGAGTAAAAAAAGATGTAAATTTTGAGACCTTGCACAAAATCGTCCATGTTAAAAGTACAAATATATCAAGATATGGATGTTTTAAAAACCATTAAAATCAATTCAAACCATAGAAACTTAATACATTTTTAACGAAAACACTATTTTTAAAATTTATTTATTAAGTGCAGACACTTATTTTATTACAATCTGATGTTCACAGATCAGTAACTAATTTGAATCTTACTTAAAATAACTAAAACAAGCTTAAATCTAAGGTCTTACTCATCAGTGTTTTTAGAATTCTGATAATGCTATGTAGTATCTATTTTTTGCTTCAAGCAGCTGAGCTTGAGCTTTCGCACCGCCGTAACCTCAAGGAGACCTGGGTGGGCCGGGCACCCCCCAGACATTTCCAGGTCCCCTGCCTCACAATAATATATTTTTATGCACTATGGGACCTAGGCTCCCCCCCTAGCGCAGACGTCTAGTTACGCCCATGACTAGATGTGAATTATCGAGGAGCTGGATTGCCTCTATGTTCACATGTTGAATAAACCGTTGTTCATTACCGTGAGGTCCCGATGGATATAACGTTTACGGCACAATGTTTTTTAATACTTTATTTTGAAATCTCTGAATTATAAGAACATTGCTCTTGATGAGACAACCCCAGAGCTGGATGTTATATGCCCAAGAGGCCCTACCTAGTATGTATTTGCTTCTAAAGTAGCAATTTATTATGTGTGGACAACTTGGAGTTCCGTCCAATTAGCCAAAACATTTTTTTTACCTTAACCCGACTTCTTCTCTTTTGTTTTTGATATCGAGCCTTCCAGCGTAACCTCGTATCGATTTTCGTATCCATTCAACTTTATCCTTTATCTACTAGTCCAGGTGTTGATCTTGTTAATAGACCTTTGGAGTTTCCTGGTCACTTCCAACTGCAAGAATTGAGGTATCATTGGCAAAAGTGGCAATAGTTTCGTATTCGAGTTCAAGAATACAACTGTTATAGAGTAGGTATAGTACTGAACCTAGTACACTACCTTGTAGCACACCTGCATTGATTTCTTTTAATTTGGAATAAGTATTTTCTTGTCTTATTCTGAAATATCTTTCTGTCAAGTAGAATTTTAAAATTTGCGAATATTGACGAGGTAACAATATGCATAGCTTGTGGAACAAACCCTTGTGCTATACTTTGCCAAAAGCCTGTGCTACATCTAAAAAGACAGTAGCGCAGAGTTTCTTTTCTTCAAGTAATTTTTCGATGTTTGTGATCCTATGGACTTGATTTAGGTTCATTGTCTTTCCCTAAGGCCAAATTGACGATGAAGAATGAGATCCTTCTCTTCGATTATTGGTTTCAGCCTTTTCAGAAGTAGTTTTTCATATAGTTTCAATATAACAAGCTAAGCTGAGATAGGCTTGTATGAAGAAGCTGATACTTTCCACATTTTAGAGAAAGCCATTTCTAAGTGCTCTGCAAATCTACTAGCATTTTCCTGGTTACTACGTACACAGGTACCATTTGCATTTTTGACTGGTGGATTTTGTAAAATTGGCCGTTTTAGATTTTTGGTGGCTTTCGAAAGGGAATAATCCGTTTTGTTATCGTTGCTCAATTCACTTAAGAAGTTGTTCATAGATTCATATTTGATTCGAAGGCTCTCCCGCTTTAGGTGTTGAGTGCCATTACTTCTTCTTCTTCTTTTTCTACGGCCTATTCCATCCATCGTCGGATGTAAGCCTCCCTTAGGTTTATCCACTCTTCTCGGTTATGTGTTTTCCTTATCCAATCGTGTCCTATCATCTTCTTGATGTCATCCGTCCACCTCGTTTATGGTCTTCCTCTAGATCTCTTGTTTTCTCGAGATTTTCATTCCATAATTTTACGCGTCCATCTATCCCCTTCCATTCTTCGTACGTGTCCTGTCCAGTTCCATCTTAGGAAACAAAGTCGTTCCACGACGTCCACCAATATTGATCTTCTACGTATCTTAGTGTTAGATTTATGGTCGCGTAACTTGATGTTTAGCATTCTTCTCTCCATTGCTCTTTACGTTACTTGAAGCCTATGTATGATGCCTTTGTTTAGAGCCCACGTTTCAGTGCCATAAGTTAAGGCTGGCAGTACGTATTGATTACAGGTCTCTGCTTTTAACGTATTTCGTATGTCTACCATTAATATGTTATTCAGTTTTCCGAATGCAGACCACGATTTTTACTAGGTCTGCTGTCAAGTTATTTTTTTAGATTTGGAATGTCTGCCATATATATACGAATGTATTCACTTTTTCTATTGCTTTGACTTCTAAATCAATTTCTTGTTGTTAATCTGTATCATTTGTTAAGTATTTTGTTTTCTGAGTGTTAATTTTAATTCCTATCTGTTTTGATACTTCGTTAAGTTCTTCCAACATTTCTTGTAAGTCTTCTTTGTTCCTTGCTATCAAATGGTTTAATTTTTCTCCATCTATTGTTATTCATATTTCTTCCCAGTCCAATCTCCTTAACATGTCTTCTAAAGCCAATGTGAATAATTTAGGAGAGATTGAGTCGCATTGTCGTACTCCACGATGTGTCCTAAATTTGCTGATTTGTACTGCTGTCGTTACTTGTATTGTTGGATTTTTATATATGTAATTAATAAGGCCTGTGTATTTCTCGTCTACTCTGCAGTTACTTAGAGCGTTCAGGATTGCATATATCCCTATAGTCAAATGCGTTTTCATATTCTATCATTGCTATCCATAGTTTTATATTATATTCATTAGCTTTCTCTGTTAATATTCGCATTGTGTGTAAGTGATCTATGGTACTATAGTCTCTTCTAACTGCAGTCTGCTAAAGTGCTTGGCATTTCTTAGAGGTGTTTGATCCATAAAAGCTCTGGTTTAATGCTACCTTCTCAGTTTTCTTTTTATTTGTAACTAGTTGCGTTGTAATCTCTTAGGGACTTGTTGAATGTTCCTAACAAGCAGATCGATTTCTTCATCAACTTGTTTTCTAAAACTATCCCAATCTGTCAATTTGTTTACAAGCCTATACTAATTATCTTGTCACTAAATGTGAGTAGTATTGGAGAATGATCAGAATTTATATTCCTTGCCTCTTCGACATGTAAGTGATTAAGGGATATACGCCTTACTATAAAAACGTCTTTAAGAATAAGTAGGCTTCCTAGTCGACATTGTATCGCAGTTAAGCTGTTTGCATGCTGATAAAAGTGCTCTACCTTTGGTAGTTGTTAGCCTCGATCCCCAGTGGGAGTGTTTCGCATTAAAATTACCTCCAGTAATGAATCTACATCCTTGGCTTTCAAGAAAATCTAAGTACTAGTTTTTTTAATAGCGTATCTAGGTGAACAATATAGTTCTGTGATAACAACTTCGTAGGTGTTTGTTTTGACTTTAACAGCTGTGGCTTGTATTTCCTTTGCTTGATATTCTGTTTCTAGATGATGTGTATTTGATTCCCTTACTGTTACTGCACTACCGTCTCTGGCGGTGTTTTCTGGGTGGTTAGTATGATATACCGTGTATCTCTTGAATTTGATGTGCAATTCCTTGGTAAAATTGGTTTCAAAAATAAGACATATATTTTTTCTGTGTCCAAGACTACTTGTAGCTCATGATGTCGAAACAGTCCATTGGCGTTCCATTGCATTATTCTAATATTACTATTAGCCATTTTTAATTATAGGTATCGCTCCTTGAGCGCGATATTCTAACTTTGCGATACGATCGTCCATTTTACTTAATTTTTCCAAGATCAATTGGAGCGTATATTCAACTGACGAGTTTTGTCGATTTGCTGTCTTCTCGTTTTGTTTCAGTTACTTTTCAGTTGCCACCTGGCTATAAGTTTAAGATCATTATCTTGTTTTGGTTGAATGGAGTTTATTTTCTGTTGGCACCTTTAAGAAACTCGGTTTTTTCATTTGTTTCTTTAACATCTGCATTTCCTTTGCTATATGCATCCACGGTAGTTGGATGTGCTTCCCCACAATGTATACATTCTGAAGGAGTTTCTTTTTGCTTCTTCCACTCTGCAGTAATGCGTTTACCCATACATTTTACACACCTGGGTTCCTTAGCGCAGTATTTCTGAGTATGCCGATATGCTTGACACCGCTTACATTGTGGCACTAATTTATATTTTCTGATGGGTTGGATTTCTTCTCGAATGCCCATGATATCTTTTATTTCGAAAATTTTGTTAGTGTCTTCATCATGTCTAAATGACAACATGAACATGTTTAGAAGATGTTTTGTTTTCTTCAAGTATTTTGTATCCTCTTTTTCGGAGTTTGCTAACTATCTCTTCTGTATTACATGAGTGATAAAGTCTAGTAGCCATGACCTTAATAGGTCTATTTTGTTTGTTTTCAACTATTAATACTTATTGTCAAGCAAAGCTTTCGTAAGAGTTTGATAGCTCCCTCCATCTGAGACGTTAGTTTTGATATTCTTGTTGTTTATTATCTGAATTTGAAAACCAAAAATCAAGTTATTAATTCCGTCTACAATTATAAGCGGAGGTTGTGAAACTTTTTTATTGTTTTGTTTTCTAAGACCTTTTGCTTATCTTGTGAGAGGGTGAGCGAAGTATTCATTTTCCTCTTTTTATTCTTTACTCTTTCCCATTCGGTCTCTTCTTCATCCGTAAGGTATTCCATTGGTTTTTCCTCCTTTTGAAATGTTGGAGGATTGTTGGACTTTTCTCTAACATTGCACATTTAACATGTAAATCCTCATTAACCTTCTACAACTTTCCTAGTTGCGTTTTATGAAAATTTACTCTATTAGTAAAGCTGGCTTTCTCATTCTTCAATTTTTGCCAATCAGCAAAAACTAGTTGATCGCTTTGTGACCTTGCACTATTTTCTTGAAAAAGTGCGTTATTTTGGTGTATTAATATCTCGATTAATATCGCCTCATTCGGCAACTGTGCTGACGGTTTGATAGAACATGCTACGCGATAACTCGGCGACCATGACAGTGGCCATCGGATATCACTCGCGTTGGATGATAATCTTTAGAAGTCAAACGAATACAATACAGCTCTTGATGAGAAGGAATAATAATATAATAATATTATTGTAATATAATAATAATGTAATAACATTATTTTGAACAAACTTAATCATAATCATAAGACAAACGTGTTTTTACATTAAAAATCATTTTCATTTATCAATATTCTTTTGAAAGCAGCAATGGTTCATTTTCAGCCCTTACAGGTACAAGTGATATTGGCTGAAATGTTGATTATATTTCGAGTTATATAACTTTCTGCTTCTTGTGATATTATTTGCAGCGAATTTGTAAAACAAAATTGTTCTCAATTTTGCATTTAATGTTGGTGCTTGTAAATTTAGTTTTCAGTAGATTTATCAATTTCAAAACTCCAATTCCTGATTGAATTATTCGGTGACGATCATAACATTAGTACACTAACCTTCAGTTCTTATATTCTTTTGATTTTGATCATCTGTTTGGAGTAAATAGTTAAAATCGATGTCAAGCAGGTAAAAAAAATTTAACAAAATGAAATTAAAGTTAACACCTTGAGATGTTAATAAATACCAGCGCCACAAATTTGACCTTCAAAGAAACAATCAAAATTACACAAAATAAAGTATAAGAACAACTTACAAACACAACAAAGTTAATTTTGTAATTTTGCAAAAATTAAATTAACTTCTTAATACATTAGGAATAACTGCGCTGCGAATAAACATTCTACACAATTTACAAATACTACTTGAATGCGCATATTCAAATTGTGCGGTGAAAAGGGCATATACAATACTTGACAACTATATTATTGAGATAGCAATTGCGCAATTATTAAGCTTCAACTCAAGACCTCTTTACTCTCTATCCACGAGTGGTAAGACGTCTACTAATAATCAGTTATTAAACGATTAATAAATTTTTTTTTGTGACTACATGAATAAATGAAGATAAATAGAAAATTAATTTATACGTTTAAATTAGAAAAGACACGTAGTCGTCAATGTATTATTAACCACCTGTTAGATTTAAACTTATAATTGTTGGCGTTAAGGGTTCAACAAACAAGCTCGAGAACGTTTCATCAATCCACAAAATAATCTACCCGTTCCATAAGCTATTATTGCCAAAATGTAACTACTATTTTCTATAAAATTATTAGCTATTTAGTACAAAAAAGCGTTTGGAGTAGAACGTTATAGAAAAATTAAATTAATTTTGTTCGAGTGTGTAAACAAAAACCAGTAAAATTTATGCAAAATAATATTTAGAATTTTTATTTTTTATTCAAAGAATCGAATTTATTAATAAATCTTAAAAACAAAAAATTTTAAAGCTAAAAACATTGGCGTGTTAATCAAAGCTACTATGTGTTTATATGAAAATGGAACATGAATTTTTCGAAGCGTAAAGAGGTCTGCGTGATATGAAAAGATGTAAAAGCTTTCACAATTAAACCATAAGTGTCTAACTCCTTTTGATTAGCTAATAGCGCAATAGCTTGGTTAGAATACACCCAAAAACACACAAACAAATACAAATGAGCAACAATTACAAAATTAAAAGTGCATATAGAAAAAGTAAAGTACCTAAAAATGTGCATATTTCTAAAATTATTGTAATTAATAAATATCAAAACTAGTAGAAAAATATCCGTATAAGATTGCATCTGTAAATTTAGCACCACGACGTTCTAAATTTTAAAAAATAGTTCTAATAGCACTTTTCCTGATAAAAATTTAAGAACATTCCTCATCCTGTATGTTAAAAAATCGAAATTGAAAAAAATGTGCTAACTTCGCGAATTCAGCACTACATCCTCTCTAAGTTACTAAAACGCGAATATATGTGCAATTCTGACCGATATAATACCAATTAACGGCTTCTACTATTCACTCACTACAATAAGTAAAAATGTGTCGTGCTGAAGGTTTTTCAATGGGTTTAGTGGTTAAAATCTACTCTATCTAATTAAGTAATTCATATCAAACAAAAAACGCTAATCTATTTAGAAAAAATTCAAAAAAAAAATGATGCTTTCTTATCTTTTTGTGTGTTTTATTTTATTTTTTAGGTTTTGTAAGTAGTACATTCCACTTTCACTTCGGTGATCCGTGAAGAATCTTTCGAGATAAAAAAATCTTTTGAGATATAAACATATTCGTCGAGAATTAAAAAAAAAAACTTTCGAGATTTAAAAAACCATTAGAGAACTAATAAATTCTGTAAAGAAATAAAATCTCTCGGGATTAACCTTTTTGGTACAGCAACATATTTGTGTTAATAATCTTTTACAAACGAAGGACAACCTGAGATTGAAAAACAGAGTACTACAAGAAATGCCATTAGACGTGCACGTTACGCAGAGGATAACCCGAATCGTAATGCTCCTCAGATTAGTACTGCCAATTTACCACTTATTGATGAGTCTACCATTCCGGAGCATTACTGTGGCCAATGAAATGACATTTGTGAATGTCAATCTAAAAACTTTGTAAAGGAACGCCAAATTAACAAAAAATATAGTTAAGTAAAACTTGAAAAATTAAAAGCGCACCCTTTCGTTACTGAATTACTAACAGGGATACATAAGTATTTAAAAAGATAACATCAGATCCCGTAACAATACAGTTGCTTTTGTTTCAATGGGTGTAGGATGTGCAGCTCCTCGTGGTTATGAACCGTACTGCTTCCAGACTCATGAACAAATTTACTACAGAGCAAAAACACTGCATCCTGATGGAGGTGAGAAAAGAAAATATGCTCAACTTTATATTCTTGATCCAAGTGATGCGGGAAAATGCAGGTTGTCAACATGCTAAATCTAAGTCAACTTATAGCAAACATTAACATGCGACTGAGAAGGAATTCAATCCTCAAAGGTAGTCATGGCAATTCAACAAAATCGTAACTCGGATCCAAGACGCTACAATCCATAAAAAGTAAACGAAGTAGCAGCCATATTTCAAAACAAAGATAGTGAGCCACCCCCTGAACGTGACCTTTTAATATATTGTCGGAGTAATGACCAAGATGGTGACAGTTTGAAACGTATTAATATATTTTTTGTGCTGCCAACATCGCAAACGTCAATATTGGTTCGTTAGTGTAGTAATGAACGAAAAACGCTCTAGGGTGGCAACATAAAAACTTGGAAGGAAGTGTTCAAAGTCAATTAATATATTAGAACGAGTATGCGACAGCTGGAAAAATCATTTTAAAAATCTTGAAGTTCAGTTAAAATTGAAGAAAACCGATGTTAAAGTTAATGTCAAATTTGACAGCTCTAGTAATAAATGTAGTACCAACATTATATTTCTGTTGATTTTTTTTTCTTTTTTCAAAGAAGAACGTAATTTTATAAAAGGCAACACAAAAAATAATGTACATTACTCTCGTCGAAAGAATCATAGCATGCTGAGCATCCCATATGTCAAAGGTTTATCAGAACCAATAAAACGTATAGGGAAAAGCTACAACTTAAATACAGTGTTCAAATCATCGACCACCATTAGGAGTATAATTTCCAACACAAAACCACAAACAAGTCAAGATTCCCAAAACTGTATTTACCAAGTTCCATGTGAATGTGGCAAATCATACGTGGGGGAAACCAAAAGACCACTTGACATCAGACTGAAAGAACATCAGACGAACACACAGAGAGGAGAGACTTCTAAGTCCGGCGTCGCGCAACATTCGTGGGATAACCAACATCGAATGAAATGGTCGGAAGCAAAAATCATACATAGAGAGGAACATTGGTACAAACGGAAATTTAAAGAAACGGCATTCATCAACAACAACAAAGAAATTTTCAGCTAGCCTAGTGTCGAGATAAGCAACATATGGAAACCACTTATCAAACCTCTAAAACAACTTAAACTTGACTAAGTAATTTTGTTAATTAATCTGTTACGCTAAATTGATTTTGTACGCTTGAACGCTTCATCAAACATGTCTTTAGTATATAAGCTCCAGTAGTTTCTAAGTTTGTTAGTATTCACCTGATGACGATTGCAGGTACCACAGCAATCGAAACGTTGTGTATATTCATTTCAAAATAATAAACTATGAAAGTTCAGCAGAATGTTATTACTTCGCATCAAGCAACATTGTTTAATACATTCAAACAAAGGTAAACTACTATTACACATAAAAGTTTAACCATAAAAAATCTTTAACGTATTAATATACTTAACCCAAATTTGGAACCAATGACATACCTACTACTTTTCCCATACGGTGATCAGGGATGGACAGTGAATCTGCATCTGCAAGAATTTGCCACAAGTCGACGAGCAGCTGCCTCAAGCAGTGTAAAACAAAGAACATCTATTACAGAAATGCAGTATTAGGGAAACCTATTCTTCATGCTGGGAAATTAACCCAACAATTTTTGGTTGATGCTTAAGTTAAAATTAAGTGCAATCGATTAAATTATACTGGGCAAAATCAGAGCAAGCTCAGAACAGAGCTATACAGTAGATTAGTTGACCACCTAAACTCCAGAGCTGGCCAATGGATTACTTTCGGGCAAACCTGTGATTCTTTCGTCGTCATTTCAAGAAAGTCAAAGAAAAATGGCACAGAATTACTAAGATGCAATGGCTGTTGTTGGCAAATATGGGCCACCAGATATTTTCATTACAATGACCTGTAACCCTAAATTTAAAAAAATCACTGAAATGGTGAAAGTGCTAAATTTCGTGCGAACAGAGTGTTTCACCTTAAATTAAAAGAATTATTGGATGACATTTGCAAAAAATACATTTTTGGTGTTCTTTTAGCAAAGATACATGTAGTTGAATTTCAAAAACGAAGACTCCTAAGATGTTCATATACTAATTACTTATATTGGCAAACAATTCAATACCAAAGGACGCAGAACAAATTGATAAAATTGTGTGTGCTATAATTACTGATGCCAACATAAACTCCAAGTTACATGAAATTGTTCTTAAAAATACACTGGGTTTCAAATAAAATGCAATTATTGGCATACAGGAAGCTGGGTTGGGATATCGTGAAATCGCCAGAAGATTAGGACGTACTCATTCAACAATATTAAGAACATGTCGAGGATGGCAGGAGGAACAGTTGCAAACACCACGTAGAAGTAATGGACGACCCAGAGTCACGCATAAACAAGAAGATCGTCTGTTAACAAGAAGTGCCGTTCAAGACCTTTGGGAACCATCGCGTTCAGTTGGAATAAACTGGATACGAGCAGTTGGTCCCAGAGTCTCTATGAGTACTGTTTATCGTCGAATCGGCTCTTTCGGATTGCGATCATATCGACCAAACTCTCGTATTCCTCTAACACCTCACCACCAAGAAGTTAGACTTCAATGCTGCCAACCCAGACAACATTGGCTACATGAATAGAACAAAATTAATTTTTCTGATGAGTCTAGGTTCTGCTTATGGCACTCGGACGGGCGTACCCGTGTGCAGAAACCTAGAAGACAACGCTATGATTTACAGTTTGTACAACGAAAACATGCTGGCTTAACACCTGGTGTAATGGTTTGGGGTGGCATTTATTGGAGAAGCCACTCTTCTTTAACATGTATCGAAATCACGTTAAATGCTCAATAAGATAATGCGCGACCGAATGTGGCAGTAATGACACATAGTTTTTGAAAAGAATGACGTAAATTTGTTACCGTGGCCAGCTAGATCGCCAGATTTATCGTCAATAGAACATCTCTGGGACATGATGGACAGAAGATTGCGTCATCTAACTCACCCTTCAAATACCATAGAAGAATTCCAACAACAGCTCCAAATATCCTGGGATGAGATGCCCCAGGACGCAATAAATCACCTTATTTCCAGCATGCCTAGAAGTGCAACTTCTTGCATACAAGCACGTGGTGATGTTACACATTATTGACATTTTTTCAATAAAACGTTGTATTGCTTCTTCCAAAGTGTAATTATTTATTTGTCTATATATAACAGTTTTACATACAAAATTTCAGCCCTCCACATATACTCCTTCTATGTGGTGCATTTTATTTAAAACCCAGTGTATGATACATGAACTATATGGTGCAGATAATCCACAATCTCCATGCATGGACTGAGGCAATTGTATTAAAAACTTTCCCAAATAATTTCAAGCTAAATGCCAATTTTAATGATTATGCACTTTATCGCCGAAGAAATGATCAAACTGTAAAAATAAAGAGCAAAACTGTCTATAACGGTTGGGTTATTCCTTACAACCTATTTCTGTGCTTGAAATTTAACTGTCCCATTAATGTGAAAATTTGTGCATCAGTAAAAAGCGTAAAGTATCTTTTTAAATATGTTTACAAAGAATATGTTTACAAATTATAGAAACTAATACATTAAGCATAATGGAATTAAAACTTTTATAGACATCAGATATGTAAGCTCTCCAGAAGCATGTGGCGTCTTTATGGGTTTAAAATGAACCAACAAAGCCACACAATATACCGCTTGGCGGTACACTTACCAGACCAACAAATAATTTGCTTAAATCCTGATGATATTCAAGCTGCTGTAAATAAAGCAGCTGAGAAAGATACTGCTCTAATTGCTTGATTCAAATTGAACGAGAATGATCCAGATGCACGGCAATATCTTTATACAGAAGTACCTGAGTATTACGTCTTTGATCAAAAATCTAGAAAATGGAGCGGCGCGGAAAAATCCGTTTTCGGAAGAATGTATACCATAAACGCAACAGATTCAAAAAAGGTACTACTTACGATTACTGTTACTGCACACTCCTCGGCAGTCTCATTTGAAGAATTGAAATCCTCTGATGGAACTAAATTTGCTGATTCTAACACCACAACAGAAGCAATGGGACTTATAACAGCTGATGCTGTTTGGCAACAAACCCTGGATGATGCTGCGTTAACAAAAATGACTCATCAAATGAGAACACGTTTTGCACTTATATGTGTTTTTGAGCCTCCAACTGACCCTTCTGAGTTATTTAACAAATATACATCTTTTTTATATAAAAATTATTCTACTCATGAAGGCCATTCTGACGAGTATATTGATTGTAAAAATTTTGTACTTAGAGATATTCAAGAAACTTTAATGTTATATAGAAAAAAGTGCTCAGATTTCAATTCAAGAAATCATCCTTTAAACTTACCCTGTACACCTGCTGAATTATTTGATCAGAGAGCTGAAAACAATCTGGGATTAGAAATTATGAAAACCCTAAAAGAACAGGTTCAAGCGTTTCGATGTATTTGTAATGTAATTGCTAATGAAAGATTGTGTAACAAATGTTTTTTTCTTGATGGACCCGGTGGCAGTGGAAAAATCCACCCATACAAAACACTACTTCGTGTTATACGTAGAGGAGGTCAAACGGCTCTTCCTATGACAACAACAAGTATTGCAGCCACTTTATTAGTGGGAGTCGGACTTATCATTCTCAATACGGCGTTCCAATTGCATTATGCAAAAATTCAGTTTCAAGCATAAAATTAAATCCGCGTGACGCCGAGATAATAAAAAAAGCAAAATTATTGATCTGGGATGAATCCACAATGGCACCAAGTCGTGGATTGAACTTGATTTAACGATTTTTTAAAGAGATAATGGATAATACAGCCCCTTCTGGTAGAAAAGTTTTTTTACTTGGTGGAGACTTTAGACAATGTTTACCTGTTGTACCTGTTTTAAGCCCAAAAAATGAATCCGTGAATAAAATAAATGAAGATGTGCTAAATCCATTTGAAGAAAATTCAACTAAGTACTTTAGCGTTGATTCAATCGTAGATGCCAAATCTGATTGTATTGACAGGGTCTGGTGCAGTAACACAAGTTTTTGTCCCTACGGTGAAACTGACACCTTCAAGTCCTGATATCACATTTGTTCTAAAAAGAAGGCTATTTTCTGTGAAATTTGTGTTTGCGACTATTAATAAATCGCAAGGGCAAACGCTGGAGAAAGTAGGAATATTCCTTCCTGAATCAGTATTTACGCATGGGCAATTATATGTTACCTTTTCAAGGGAACGACGTCGTTGTGATGTTCGTCTCAAACTTTTAGATAGAGTCTTTCAAAGCAAATTATTAGCTAATTCGGAAAAAGTATTCACGAAAAATGTTGTATATAAAGAGATTTTTGATTTTTAATAAGTAATATCTATCTCAGCTTGCGGTGGCTCTAACAAATGTACCACCAATGCTTTCACTTAGAAAGTCTGTGAGGCAGCACACGGATGGAGGTACACGTCCTCTGCCCTAGGTGAGAAAATATTCTCAGCAAACGCTGCTGTAAGTGAAACATAAGTCCGTAATTTGTGATAATGCCTGTGTGTTATGGGCTGTACCCACTAGTCATTCAATACATTGAACCATTCGATAAAAGATACACGTTATGAAAGTTCGTACATTTAATCAAAAAAGTGTAAAAACAACATGTAACCAATAGTAGCTCATTTAACCACGTGGTGGCGTTGACCATCAATTTTGCAATTATTATTATTTTATCCAAGAGGTAACTCGTCTAACACTCCTGTACTGAGGTCACCTTGGTCCATTTGTGCACCTCTGATTTTTACGCTCTCAGCAGTTCTGTTTCGTCTATGAAGTCCAGAAGCTTAATCCCAAAGAGCTTTTTTCAACGTATCATCGGATAGCCTTGGTTTGTGGAGAATCGTTGTGCGTTGCGTTTACAAAATGCGAAGTCTCGCCAAGGACTACTATGCAGTCCCATACATATGTTTGTTAAGGCCTCTGTTATTGGTACTGTGAGTTTTCTTAACCTTTTTCGAGTCATGGCTGATACTGCAGTTTGAGTTTTTAATTGTGACTCGGTCTCTAGACTTTATGCATGCCATAATCTGTGTGGATTTGATTACTGTCCGTCAATAGTATTGCTTGACTGTCAGTTATGATCGACATCAAACCATTTGTGTATGATCTCGAGTCGATAATGTTCCTGACACACCAGTCGATAGTAGCAGCGTCATCTTGAAAAACGGAGGCATATTTACCCAAGCTAAGCAACATTTTTTCCCATGGTGCCTGCCTCTACATATTCCGGCACCGGTACCATTACGATTTTTGGCCCCATCCGTGTACCACAGTTTCTTTAAACGCGATCGGGTAAATGTTTCTTGTCCACTCGTCTCGTGACGGCATTATGACTTTAAATGTGTAAAGTCTCATCTCATAGTTTTTTCACGCAACACGTTGTACATACCCGGTTTGTATGTCCTGGTAGTTGACGTGTGTTTATTTTTCTGCAGCCCGTATTCAGCTGGTCTTGCTTCCATGGCTAATGTTCTCATCACTCCTGTTATCAGCAGACATGCCATTCTCTGTACTGTACCCAGCTTGGAAGCTAGATGCAATACTGGGTTCGATGCTTTAAATAGAAGGAAAAAATACGAAAAGATACGCCTATTGCCTGCTGTATTTAATGATTGGGATGTAATAATAGTAATAAGCAGAAAATATTGCTGGAAAGAGAAGAATACGCCAAGATACTCTTTCACCAAAGCTATTTATTACAACACTGAAAAACTTAATCAAAAACTTCAACCGGGACACAAAGAGCATCAATACCAATAAACCAACTAAGTGGGATTACACATAAACGTCTCAAAAAATAAAAGTAATGACATATGCACATACAAATAACCATAGATAACCAGACATGTAAACGAATAAGTAAATTAAATAAAAGAAACTAAGAAATAAAAGTCACAAAGAAAAGAAAAGAGAATTATGAAGAGTATCATTTGGCAGTCACACCTTGGAACCTTGGAACAGAAGTGTTTGACGCTTGTGACTTGTTTTAACTTATAGACTCCCACATATGGATATTGACCAAGCGTAATATGGAAAGACTAGTAGACACAAAAATAACACTTTGCCGGTGATATCTCTCGACATAATGATGACAGATAGAACTTGAAAATAATAAATTGGCGCTCTTGGTTGGAAAAAAGAGTGCGAAGACGACCCCAATAAAATAGGATCACAACGTAAAAAAAACACGCGGGCTTGATGTGAAAAAAAAAAGAATCCAAGATAGAAGACAATGAAAAGAAATTGCTACATCCAAAAATAGATTGAATAACAGTTAAAGAAGATTCTTATAGATAAGGTTTTTTTTCTAGAGTTTCTTCCCTAAAAAGCCTATTTAGAATAAAACTGCCCCTCAAAATAGGCAAAGTATATCAACAATAAAATGTAGGCAAAATCATCTGTGCGAAATGACATTACTTTATTAAAAGAACCAATACAAAAAAAAAGATAGACTAAATAAGAGGCACGCATCCTTCTTTTAGGGCCGAATTTACTTTGTGCAAGTAATGAGGTTTGATTTCGAAAATTGGTGTAAATAAAGATAGTTTAGTTCCTTCTACAAAATTTTTTTGCTGTGACTTTAAACACCTAAAGAATATTTTGATCAAGAGTTAATTTCTTCTGTTTTAATTTTAATTTATTTATTCAATTCACGTGAAATAGTAGTTGTATAGAAATTGTTGTTCGATTTTACTTCATCGTACAAAAAACTTTTATTTTTACAAACTTTGCAATTATTTGTGTCAAATTACGTCTAATGTACAAGATACAGAACATTACTAATAATACGTTTAGACGAAAAAGCTTGTTTGATCCAAAAAAAGAACTTCAAATTTTACTGAAAACCTCTCAAAGAACTCTAACAAAATAATAAGTCAGTTAATTTGACGATGTTAAAAGATACGATTTTGTGTTATTATAAAAGGATTTTTTCAAAGCGTATTAAATAAAGACAAAATCTTTTGAAACGCTAAAAAGTGGAAAACGCCTTCAGTCTGTTTAAAAAGCGGAGTAAAGGTTTTTCATTTATGTACCTTTAGATGAAAGCGGCAATCTCTTTTCGGCCGTTGACCGTCCACATTTCATACTTCATTTAATTGTTTTAAATGAAACCGAAAAAACGTATTAAAGTTTAAATAACTAAAATCATTTCCTCTGTTCAACAACAGTTTGATTAAGTTAAAATATATAAGAATCTTGCAATATAAAAAAATAATATAAACTAGCACGTTTTTACAATGTTTAGTCTGAAATTTTCTTTTGAAACGACGGCTAAAAACGTGAACTATTAGTTTTCTTTTTACAAACACCTACATCCCAATTTCAAGTGTGATGAATGGAAGTTTTTGTATTATAAATTGCTTGTTTAACACCGCCTATTGTAAGGTAAAAATTGATTTCTGCTCCTTCATACAATAAAGATACAGTTTCTATTTAGACAATGTGTTAACTTTGACGAATTTCAGGTTATTGACATCAAGAGTTTATTTGTTGAACAAATATTTACTATAATATATAAACATTGAGCTTTTAAACCGAATGATTTATATTTATATTAGTTAATGTTGAATTCATAACTTTCAGTTTTTAACAAACGCAAATATATTGCTCGTAACAATCAATGTGTTAAGTATTCAAACGCTTATATATGTAAAATATAAGTATAATAGTTTTAATAACCGCGAAATTCGAAAATGTATCGATAAAACACGATTATAATCCACTAACGTTTTTTTTTGACATATTAATTCAACAGTTCCTAAAAAGTATCCTAAGTTTTGACATTGCGTGAGAAGAAGCAAGTGAGAATTTGGAGTCTTCAAAAACAGAAATGTTGTTATAATAGTAGAATTGTGTTCTTCTCATGAACCAAGTATGCTAAAAATCTGGAATTTTTTTATCTGGGTTGTGAAAACCATATAAAAATGCTGTAGCTTCATCCACTCTGTGAGCACCAAATGCAGACTCCAGATAATTCATATATGACTCCTGTCAATCCAAGTACTAGTTCTAACAAAAACAAACAATGCGACTTCAAAAAGTTTTAGTCAGATGAATAGAAATAATTAAATCACCTCAACCTAAAAAACAGATTTAAAAAAATACAAGTAGCTATAATGATAGCCAACCTTCGGACGGAGATGACACCCTAAGAAGAAGAGAAAAAAAAACAGATAATAAATATTCCGTATAAAAAATAGCTTCGCAGATTTTACTTAATATCAGCGCTGAAGATAGCGCCGTTTAAAAAAATATCTACGACAACTACTATACATAAGACACTATGTTAACTCAGATTAATCCAAATCGTCTAATTTACGCTTATATATATATATATTGCAACAGCATTTATTCAACATCAAAATCTGAGAAAAGATAGAACAAGTTTTGTTTTCGTCAGAATCGGAACTATAAAGCTGGGGAAGTCCCAGAAATGTATGAGCATTTCATCTACGCTTTTGTTAGAAACAACTTTTTTGCAGATTACATCCTTTATGTTATAGGTTCCCAACCTTTTATGGACTAGCGCTCCGTTTACAAGAAAAAAAATTCCAACGCCCCCTTTTACATAACAGTTAATTATACCAATTTTATGTCTGTCTATTATAATCACAAATTAATAATTACTTCTCTCTCTGTAATCGTGCTCCTCGTGGTCGTGTAAAAATACAATAACATATAATAAAAACATTTAATTCACACAAAGACCATACAAGTGTTAGAACAAAATTATCACTTAACCAAAAAATGCAAGACAATACACAAAGTTGGAGCATTACGCACTGGGGCACTGCACAAAAGCAAAGACAAGACGATTAATCAAAATTATTAAAAAAGAATATAACAAAAAAACAAAATTCAAGAAGAAACATAAATATCAATGCGATGGTTGAGGCAGGTGGAGTTTCAACAATTTGTTAATGTCGGGTTTCAATTCAGTTAACATCATTCGCAAATCACCACGACCACGCTCAGTGTTCTGCAGTCTATTCTTTTTCTTAGACAGTAAATTAACTACTGCATTGAATCCACGCTCAGCCATGATAAAAAGCAATTAAAAATTTCTGTACTATTTCCTATTTGATGATTCTGCTGTATCTGCATTTGCGAAAGGGTCTAAAACCCAGCTTGGTATATTCATAATTAAAATATCCTGGAATCGCTCTGTAAAATCAGCATGAAGAGCATTTAGGTGTAAGTAAATCTTCCTGTTTTACCGATAATGCTGATAACGTCGAGAAGTGGGTGTATTCACCTCTTCCTAGATTTCGTTTGAATAGAAGAAGTTTTCCCACAAAAGCAGCTATGACATTTTGTTTTTATTAAATTCAACTCATCACTTTGCAAATGTAAGTTAACGTCCGACCGACCAGGACAGCCACATACATACAGTCACCATGGCGAAACAAATATAGATGTAACGCTATCCACACCAAACATCGCCAGAAGAATCAGCAAGTAGACCGTAGATAGAGCTGCAACCTGCAGTAACCACAGACTTATACGCTGGAATGTAGAAACCAAAGAAAATGAACAACTCCCAAAGAAGGCAGTAAAAAGTTACGCACTAAAGAGGACCAATTGGGATAACATAAAAACAACAACGCTGGAACAAAAGCACAGCACCTCCATACCGAGAAATAAAGCGGAAACGAAAACACTAGCTAAAAGTATCACACACGAACTCCAGAAAGCGTGCAAAGAAACAATCCCAGAAAAAACTTAACTCTTAACGAATTAAAAAAGGCAACAATGAGAGCCAGACACAAAACACAAAAAGAACAGAACCCAGAAGACAGGGCGACATTAAAAACTGAATATAAAGAAATCAGAAACGAATACTATAAGGAGATCAGAAAGAGAAAAAGCCTAAAAACGTTAGTGAACGAAATAGGTAACGCAAAACCATGGGGATTCCTAAATACAATCAAAATTGACGATAACCTAGAGAACCGAAACTAGGAAAAAACAGCTGCGACCCTATTAAAGAACTTAGTTCCAGACGACAACCAAACAACAGACACCACAGAACAAAAGGAAATAAGAGAAAAAGTAAACAAATACGATAACCAAAACGAAGATTGCCCCTTCACTCACAGCGAGTTGAGAGAGGCTGTCAAGACAATCAAACTAGAAAAAGCGCTAGACCCAAACGGTCTGGACCCGGAGATAATCAAGAGAGCGTACTATAACATGCCAAATACAACGTTAAATCTAATGAACGCCTGCTTGAAGCATAAAGTTTTTCCTACAATATGGAAAAAAGGCAATATAATCATAATAAGAAAACCAGGAGACCGAGAACCAACAA
The DNA here is from genome assembly GCA_035610365.1 of Aquatica leii. NCBI lineage: Eukaryota > Metazoa > Arthropoda > Insecta > Coleoptera > Lampyridae > Aquatica > Aquatica leii. The sequence goes on from CM069435.1 coordinate 20,346,477, forward strand.
GCCCAAAAGCATACAGACCCATAACCCTACCAGTATGGGGCAAATTACTAGAAAAACTTTTCTTGGACAGACTCACATACTACGCTGAGAAAGCTCCTTAATAAACAATAAACAGTACGGATTTCGAGAACAACTTTCCACGGAATGGTATAGTTGGTGTATGGCGTACACCAACTATACCAAATAATCAGCAAAACCACCGAAAAATATGCGCCAGCATTATAGCTGGACATACAAGGTGCTTTTGACAACTTATGGTAGCTAAGCGTACTACAGCATGCAAAGGAGACAAGAATTTCAAACAACTTGTACCAAATCATAAAAAGCTACCTCGCCAACAGAGAAGTCGCCATAACCAGCAACAACGAGGCACTTAGCAAACAAGTCACGAAAGAGTGTACGCAGGGATCTATACTGAGAACATTTCTATGGAACTTAGTAGAACTTAGCTTCGGAACTGAAACCCACGAAATAGCCTACGCTGACGATAAAATTATAATAGTAGTTGGAAACTCCAAAAAAGAGCTCTAGGACATGGCAACGAAGAAAATAGAAAGAACACAAGAGTGGTGCAAAAGAAACAAACCAAAAATCGCAATAGAAAAGTCAACGATGATACTACTGAAAGGCCACCTAAGCCACAATAGACCACCTACAGTAAAGATCCAGAACAAGCCAATAAGAATGATGCAAACTATAAATGTTCTAGGTATGCACATTGATGAACGCAGGAAAACTAATACTCATATCAAAAAAATCACAGAGAAAGCGAAAAAAGTATTCCAGGCTTTAGCGTGGGTAGCCAAAACCCACATGGGGATTGAATAAACACACCTTAAAGATCATATAACATATATAACAACACCCACTGAAGCAATCCCGATCGAACTTCTAATAAAAGAGAAGATTCAATCTTACAACGTAAGAACACGAATATCCGCAAACCTAAGTAACGTAGAAATAAAATCCGGCACAGTGGAAACAAAAATCAGCAAATACAAACTAGGACATCCGAGTAGCCGACACGAAACAATAAATGCTACGGAACCCCCAGAGGGAGTAAATTATACGGTAAAAATAAACACTACAGACATGTTAGTAATAACACACATAAATAAAACTAGCCCAAACAAAGAAGACATTACAGTACATAAAATATTCGAACACAACAAAGCAGGAGCCATTCTGTATGCGGCGACTACGGCAATCTCAAGAATTGCAGCCAAAGAAATAAGATCAAAAGACCCACCAAACATAAAAATACAAATCCAGAGATCAAAAACATCCAAAAGACAAGAAACATATCTCACATGCATTACAAGGAATTTAATAAGAAAACACCAAGTACAAATCATATACGTAAACGCCAAATCAAAAATAGACACCACAACAGATCTAAGACTAAACACAGCTTATGAAATGATGACAAAACAGACAGCAACAAACAAACTAAGAAAAGAAACCCTAAGAATGTGGCAAAACGAATGGAAAAGTTCCACAAAAGGAAGAGAGCTATTCAGCTACCTCCCAAGTATTGATACAAGAATTGCCAAAATGAAAAGCTGGATCATATAAAAGGAAACAGTCCAGCTAGTCACAGACCACGGCAGGTTCAACAAATATATGCATCACATAGAACAGATAACCCACAGTGCATATGTAGTGACGTAACAGAAGACGCAACACGCGCACTAATGATATGCAAAAAGTACGAAGGACCAAGAGAAAACCTAAAAGCAGCAGTAGAGAAAGCAGGAATGCCGTAGCCACTAAACAAGTTTGAATTCATGAGTAATAAAACACGAAAGGACTTCGAAACCTTCTGTAAACAAGTCTGGGAAACCAACCATCTAAGAGATAGTAGGAATTCGCCACATCCCCGAGGTTAGGAATGTAAACGAAACCGAGGTCACCCTACACTGTAAAGGGAAATAAAAATCCTTGGCACGGCTAAGACAAAAGAAATAAATAAATAAATAAAAGACGAAATCGCAACCATTCAGATAAACCAAATTGGAAACAACAAAAATAATGAATAGATTGAAAGACAAACGACCAACACGCCAGGGATAAGCGCGAGCTTGAGTACTGGTAAAAGTGGCAAAGATGCCTACCGAAACAAAAAAAAACTCAATATACTGCCGACATCTCTACTTAGTTTCAGACAATTTGGAATTCACAATTTGTTACGATATCAGTACATTAACTTTTCAACAGATTTATATAAAGTTATAAAACTAATGGCTATAATGACTTCTTTACCTTATCAGTCATGCAAGAGTATGGTCCACTGACGAAGCACACAAAAACAATAAGACATTAAAAGAGCTATCCCTGCATTTTAAAGATTTGATTTCGAGCACGCAACAACGTGTATGCCTTTGTCTGTTTGCGGTGCCCCGGTGCATTTGCTCTGCAAACAAGTTAAAGTTTCCGTATTTTTGTCGAAACATGTTTGATTGCGTAAATCACGTCTTTGTTTATACTTAAAGCTTATTTAAACGTTTTAATCCTTTTTACGCCATAATAAAGATAAACGTTTTAGACGGCTCAATAATTATGAAAATAGGGATATTTTCAAAGTATTTTATTATATTAAATTTCTAATTAGGTAAGTACGCTGCTAACGTCCCCTTGACTGTCATAACGCCCCCCATTTGCCTTTGGACCCGCTACCGCCCCCACGAAAAGCTCCAGCTTTATATTGTTAAATTATTTTGCTAAGACTTGACAAGTTTCACGATTTTTTCCCGAGATAAATTTATCAATATATGTACACATTTCTTGTTTTTGAATTTTTGCTCTTATTTCCATATACCGCAAGCCACTTGATCAGTAAGAAACTTTCTTTTTTAAGATTTTGCAACATCGAAATAACCCAACTTAAAACTATCTGATTTATCAGCGGCGTTTTTTTGTTTTTGTTTTTTTTATTTGTCTTTTTCATTTTATTTGTTGTAATTTAATGTTCTTTTTAGAACTAAAAATACAAATATAAATTTGAAAAAAAATTATTACAGCAATTTAACCATGTGAATCAGTCATATGATCGCGCCATTTCGGTAGTCATGACGTCGGTCACGGTTATGTCACTATCGAAAATGACCGACCGGTCATGTTAGACATAACCTCAAAATAAACGTGTGCCGATATTTTATTGTAGACAAAGTTTTTCTGTGCATTGTGCGACGTGAGTCGTGAATGTAAGTAGATATTACAATCTTTAGTTGAAACTACAGTGTCATGTCGTGTGAGGTGCCTGCCATTAATTATTCCTAAATTTACAATAGTATTGGTTTCAAAATGCATTTTGCTTTCAGTTCTAGATATTTGAGATTAAATTTGATGACCAAATTTCCAGTTTTAAATTTCATAATTAAAACTTTTTCTTGAGAAGGAACAATTAAAAGTGTATGTTTCGAGTGTCAGTATTAAACATGGAAACTATTTTCTCTATTTCGACATGAGAATTAGCCATTCTGACACTAAAATCTGTGTAAGAATAAGCAAATTCTTACACGAATTTTAGTAATGTTAGTTTTTTCAAAGTTGGTATCTCTGCATCGTAAGTTGACGTTACATGAAAAAGAAATCAAAATTATTGGAATTTAACAATTGAGATTCAAATTTTGATGCCAAGATAAAATAAACACGTTTTATTAATTCAAATTTATTTACTTATTAAAGTATAAAGAGATAATTTCGTATGATTTTAGGTTAACACATAAATTTCAATATGTCAAAGTGTAAGTGTTGCCAATTCAATAAAATAATAAAGTTTCCCAATGTTGTTTTAAAATTAAAATTATACGAAAAATATTAATTATTGTATCAAAATAGAGAAAATAGTATAAAACACACGTCATAGAATACGTTTCAATCACTCTACCGCTTCATAAACTCGCCGCTGCGCGGCTCGTGTATGAAACCCGGTCTCGTGATTGAAGCGCGTTCATTCTGTAACTTGTGTTTTAATATACAATTCTAGTAATTTCTCATTGACGTAAGTCAGGGGTGAAAAACGATGTTCTTAAGTACTCTACAAAGCATTCTATTCCTGGCAAAAGTAAAAAAAATAGCGCATGCAATTTTTGTTTACAGAGATATGCATTAGATGCGACTAGAATGCTTAAACATTTATTTAAATGTCAACGCTGTACAGACAACATTAGAATGATATTAAAACTAAAGAAAAGCCAGAAAAGTGTTTCTCCTCGTCCTACAAATAAATCTATCAAAATTGGCAAATATCATTGACACTGACGATCCTTCAAAAACCAGTTTCAGCTTCGCATCTACGCCCAATAAAACACATAGGGCTGAAAACTTTTGTAGATAGCATTTCTGTCGAGGAAACATCAGTAATATGGAAACTATCATCAAAATTCATATATGCAACTGCTATCCCGTTACTGGGAATGTCTACTGGACTGAAGCTTTCAAATATATTCGGCTGAATCTCACACTTCCTTCACGATAATTTTATCAAACTCCTTGCTAGAAGAAACGTTTAGAGATGTGTAATGCAAAGTTCAAGCGGAAATAGTGAAGGCTAGCGTACTAGGTATGCAGACTGATGGTTGGTCAAATTTAAGAAGCGAAAGTATTATTAATTTCGTAGTCACTACTCTAAAGCCAGTGTTTTATCGAACATTTACTACGAAGACTTCTCGGCACACTGGTGAGTTTAAGACTACTCAGATTTTCAAAGTATATGAAGAAATTGGAATAGTTGGGTGTGTAACGGATAACGCCAGTAATATGGTTCGTGCGTGGAAAATATTTAAGAAAAAATACCCGAATAATATAATCGCTTACTATAAATGTGCTGCGCACATTTTGAATTTGCTTTATGGTAACTTACTAAATTTAAATTCGGTTACTTCAATTGGGAATGCTGCGAAATCAATTATAAAAGCGATTAAAAGTAAACTTATCGTAAATGCCGCATTTGTACAATTAGAAGCAGAAATGTTGCTAGCAAAATTACCCGTGGTGACAAGGCGGGCATCTGTAATACTATGCATGAAAAGTTTGCGATTAAATAAAAAGGTGCTACAGACGTTAGCGATTAATGATCTTGGTCAAACTGAACTTGAAGACATATTTTAAACACAGATATATTTTGGGTAAAAGTTCAAAAATTCACTTTACTGTTACAGCCCATCATATCAGCTAGGTTGTTGAAGTTTTTTGGGAAATAAGGCAACAATTCGAAAAAGAAATCTCTAACTCATCACTTTCAAAATCAGAAAAAGGAAAAGCGCTTGGTTCATTGACAAAAAGAGAAAAAATGTGCCTTACTACGGTGCATTTTGTAGAGAATCTCCTTGACCCTTCTTTCAGGGGCAAACATCTTAACAGTGCTCAGTGCAATAAGGGTCTACAATACATACACAATTTTGCAACATATTTGAGCTTTGGAAGTTAATGTTAAGGAATCGGCAGAATATCGTTCTGGAAACGGATTTTTTTTCATATAAATTTGTTAAAGACTCGGTGAACAACAAAAATATGTAATCTTAATTTCTGGAAGAGTATTTGCACGGATCTCTCCTTAAGATATATTGCGGAAGCTTTACTTGATCTGCATAAAACGTATGCTTCCACTGAGCGATAATTTAGCGCTCAAGGAATTGTTTACAGTAAGAAAAGAAATAGGTTAACTACATCCAAGGCTGGAAAATTAACGTACATACATCATAAATTAATTTTGCTTAATCTCAAGAAACAAATAAATGCAGCTAGCAATTGAAGATCGGGAAATACATGTGCATGTTCTGCCGCTTCAACATCGACGCAAGATCCTGTTGTAATAGATGATGACATTGATGTAGAGACTCTCAAACCTCTTAAACAGCAAGAGCAAAGAGAAATCGAATTAGGATCGGATACCAAACCTAAACTGAAGAAGATGAAGAAGCAATTCAAACAGAATTGGCAAGTAATTTCGAGGTTGGCTCCTATTCTAGTGATTCTTCTAATCTAGAATTTCTAGAACCAGAAGATACTGCAGAATAAACCAAATAGTTTTTTAAAACAGAAATAGACTGAAAGTAACGACATCAGACTGAATGAAGAATATTTATTTTATTATGTACCTAGCACCTTGGTCCTCTTATGTTCTCTATTCTTTATGTTGTTAAAATATGAGGATAAAATATTTTTTATTATTTGTTTTCTAAATGAGGAGTGCATTATTATTAAGAGTTTTATTTTTGGTTCCATAGTTCCATTATGTTTTATATTTAATAAATCCTAATTTATGTATTTAGATTTGTGTGATGTTGGTGTTATTATTTGTTTATTTTAATAATAAATTGTTTACTTCACATTTCCTTGTTCAAATTCATGTTTTTCTACATTTATATTTAAATAGGTAGTGAATTATCGAATATTATGAAAATGGCTAAAATGATGCCCATTTGTCACAATGTTTAAATTGACCGTCATTTTACGTCGCAGAATTTAACATGCGTAAATTTCTAGGTTACAAACGTTAAATCATGTTACACCAGACCAAGATGGATTTATGTTAACGCCTCATTTTCATATTGCTTCAAAAAATTTGATGGTTCTTATACCTTACGACATGTTTGTAAACCGTAGACATGTTATTATTCAATACATTCAAACAACAATAGATCAAAGTTCAAAGGAATCAATTAGAAAATTATCAGCCAAACAGGTACGATACAAAACCCTTACATTAAATCTGAAATATCAAGTTTTACAGATAGGTCTTTCTTATGGAACTTGTAAGGCATTAAAAAAAGTTAAACATTTAATTTAACGATTTATAGATGATGAACTAAGAGAAAAATATTTTTAAGATGGGGAATTGCTTATTTACAACACTTTTTTGAAAACCGTTTAATTGGTCATAGGCTTTTATTTAGCCCCCTTGGATAATTTCACGTTTAGTCATTTGAAAAACAAAGTTTATGCAAATTGCCAACAAACAATCGATAAATTTGAAAGAAGCTATACAAACTAAAATTAATAGAGTAACTTCTAAAGTTCTCGTGAAAGTTTTCGATAATCTAGACTAATCTAGAGAAACGTGCGCAGTTTTGTTTGGCGAATAATGGTGAACACTGAATAATTAAAAAAAACATTTTATGCAGATTTTTTTACTTTGACTAATATTACAATTTTTTTACCTTATCATTCATTTCTATCTGATTGTTTATCTTGATGAAGACATCATGTTCTACCAATTACTGAAATTTAGTTTAATTTTTTTAAGCTATTAAAGAATTAAAGAATACCAGCATGGTATGGTCTGTTGCTTATGTTACAGAATCACGTGGCTTGCAATATTGCAAAATTCGCATGGTACGTATTTTTCTTAAAAAAAAATTATACTCTTCGTGCTGTGTTCCTTTTGGATTTCTTTTTTTATTGAGCAAGGTTCGCAATGAGTTAGCTGATTTTAAAGTTTATACGAAAAAACGTGTTCTTCCAAAAAATAAAATCGAATCAAGTCTTCAATTAAGTGAATTTTGCATCTAAAGACGTACTGACTAAAGAACTTACGGTTAACATCTAAATAGTTGTATACAACACAAAAAGACACCAAGTGGGATTTTGAACGTTTGGCTTTATCCTCAATTCGCCTTGAGGGATAACTATTTTTGTAGAAGTTGAAATATGTAGGTTGAATTTTATTAAAGTGTTTACGATTACGTACCGTCTTCATCAGTAATTGACCCAACACAATGCGATGACCTTTATGCCAGGTCATCTACTATTGTTATTGGTATACACGGTAATCTTCTGTAACCTAACTAATCTTTAAAGTCGGTGTTTGACTAGACGTTGTGTAATACGACAGACATTTTTAAAAAGAAACTTCTACAATACTCATTACCAAGCACCGGAATTTTAAAAAGAAATTAATCAACAGATCTCTTTTTACGTTATAAAAAGTTGTTACTTTAGAAAAAATTAATTACTTTTATTAAAGGCGATAATTAATTAAATAACAAAATCTATCTGAAGTGAATTAATAAAACAGTAAACAATAACGTAGATACGCTTAAGCTTAATACGTGCACCATAAATATTTTTCATATTGATAATAAAGCGTTTCGTGATTAATTTACGGCACGAATGTGCGAAAGTACAAGATTGTTGCAGGCTTCAAAGCTCGTGAACAAATATTTGTTTATTACAAGCGCTTTACCTTAGAAAGAAAAACAACCTTTACTCAATTACATTCTATTTTTAGAAATCAAATATAAAACAAAAATAATAAACTTACGCAAGACAATTTTTAATAGAAAAATAGTAACAATATTTAATTAAATCAAAAGCAAATAATGAAAGTTCCTTTAAACTTCAGGTAATTTCAATTTTAATTACGATGACTCTTCATGCTTATAAATAAACAAACTAAATTTTGTACGAATTATTTACTTAAAAAATCAGGAAAATATTTTCACCTAACAAATTTCTAACGATAATTTCGTTAACGAAATTTCAAGAATTAAATTAATTTTATAAGACAACAATGCAGTAAAGAGAAATTTATAAAGTAGTTACGCTTTGCAAAAAGTACCAAAATAAGGTCAACGAGTATTTGATGAAATTATTGCATAGTTTAGTGCACGACGTTATTAGAGATGCTCCAGAATTTTACAAATTGGTCCATAAGTTATTTATTATTTTCTTATTACTGGAATTGGTAATGAAATAAGCGACGACAATGTTTCGTTGATCATTTTGATTAAAATAATATTATCAATCAAGGAATGATCGTGGATATCGCCTATTGCAATTTTGTCAAGAAGAAATATTCGTAATTACCCACTTCAAACTATTACCTTGAAGCCTACACATGAACATATAACTGATAATATAATTATAAACCAGATAGACTACACCCTAGTTCATAGATGGTTTAGAATTAATTCCCTTTCAGCAATAACATATCCTATCAGGTCGTATAGGACCAGATCACAACCCAATTATTGCAACTCCATACAAAACTAAAAATCTGAAGAAACGACACATAAAAATTGTTAAAATAATACTGCAAGAGCCCAAAAATAATAACACACGTTTTGTTTAACGCTTTACGAGACATGCTAAAAGTAAAGAAAGCAATGCAATAGCATACAGACGTAAATGATCTCTTAAAACTGCATTGGATAATAATTTGAAAGTAACGACGAGCAAGTATATTCAATTTTCAAAATAAACAAACAAAAAATAATAGATAATTACTAAATGAAAAGATCAATATACGTTTTTTTTATTTCATTTTGTAATCAACTTAAAGAAAACTTGAGAGACTTCTTAAGTTCTTCCATCAATTCGACACAAAAATGTTCAAAACAGAAAATAGGAAACAAAGCTAACGATTTTGAGAGCGCAAATATTTGATATCCAACTGGAGTATCAAGATTTTGTATACTTCTTTCGATAATGTCTGACGTGATATTTTAAATTTTACAGCGAATACCTGTATCGTAACTCTTTTTTTTTACAAGTAACAAATGTTGTTTCTGAAGATTTACTCGAACGCTTGCTCTATAACCCATGAAAAATAAGAAAGCAGCAGGAAAGGACAATAGATTAATAGAAATGGTCAAAGAAGCAAAGAAAATCATAGCATGGTTAAAGGAACTTTTTAATAAATGTATAAAATAGAGGATCCCGATCAATGGAACATAGCAGAACAGAATAACAATAAAATTACACGACTACCAACCTGTAGAGCAGACTGCCTTTCGAAAAGAGTATAGCACAAATTTACTCACAATGAAGATACAAATCGAAAAAACAATTAAATACAATCTGCCGCTTCACCTAGCCTTTATAGATAACGAAAAGGAATTTGATTCAATTAAACACTGGGCAATTAGAATAGAATTAGATAACGCACGCATTGACTCCAGGTACAAAAACATAATTAAATATATATATACAAAGAAGCGTCGTCATTAAAATACATGAAAACACCAACAAAATACCAATAAAAAGAGGAATCAAACAAGGTGATATGATGTCACCAAAACTGTACAATCTAGCCTTGGAATGCATCTTCAAAAAAAAAAAACTAGAAGGAGTCATTTTAGAAATAATATAAATGGAGAAAGATTAAAGCATCTCAGATCCGCTGACGATATTGTGCTAATTGCCGACGACGAAGAACACCTACAGAAAATGACAACTAAACTGGAAAGAGAATCGCAGAAGGTTGGTTTGAATATGAATTTAAATAAAACCAAAATTATGAGTCCCCAGAACATTCAAGTAAAAATACCAGAAAACGTCACCGAGTATATATATCTAGGCCAAATAATACAAATTGGCAAAGAAAATAAAGATATAGACATAGAGAGGAGATTGGAATGAGCAGCTTCCGGAACTGCTTAAAAACAGAAGAATTCCCCAGCAAATTAAATCTAAAATATTTGACGAATGTGTATTACCGGTCTTGACGTACGCATCCCAGACGGGCACTTACGAAACAAACCATATACAAACTAGAAACTACACAAAGAATAATGTTAAGAATAATGCTAGATATCACAGGCATAAAAAGAAGAACGAGTAGATCAGGCAAAGTACGCGAATAACAGATATAACTGAAAAAGTCACTCAACTAAAATTGGACTTCACAGGACATGTAACAAGACGACGGCAGATGGAACGTAAAAATGATACAGTGGAGACCTCGGGATGGGAAGAAAAGTAGAGGAAAACCTATTACAAGATGTGTCGATGACTTAAAAAAAATTGCTGGATTAAAATGGATATCACCAGCACGAAATAGAGAAAAAGAAAACGAAGTGGGAAGCCTATGCCCAACCCTGGGCGCACTAAGAGCTTAAGAAGAAGAAGAAAAAGAAATCTTCGAAATTAATAGGCTTATACAATCATAAAAAAAACAAATGTCAGCGCTTGACACTCAATGACGCAACACATCAAGTTTTTATGTCAAAGAATAACTTTTAGAAGACTGAGTCACTAGTCCGGGCGATATGCCAAAACGTCAAAGAATTATAAATTTTGTTTCAGTATATACACTGTATAACTTGTGCGTCGACAAAATTATTTTTAATTTGAATCGAACTAAAAAGTTAAAAATAATTTTTAGTTTAACAATAAGGTGATAAAGAGAAAGTTAATGTAGTTGTTAAACAGAAGAAAATATTCGAAGAAATGAGGGGACTATACTTAAATATATGAAAGATAATTTTCCCGAGACGTCAGATTTTAAATTCATGACGCTACTGCTGCATCAAATCCAGAACAATCTGATAAAATGCAAAAACTCGATTCTGTTGATTTGGCATCTGCTACAAATGTTGACATCGTTCCTGAAGATCAAATTTGAACAACATCTACTACGTCAGAGTCTGCATCTGCATGTGTAGACATTAGTGATGGTCAAACGCAAGACCACGACAAGACCACATAGGTCTTGGTCTTGCACCAGTTGGTCTTTTATTGATATCCTTAATCTCGGTCTTGCTCTTGGTCTTGCACGCAAGGCTCTTGCAGTCATGCATTTTTACACCGTACTATGAATGAAATTTCACTATGAAAGTTAATTAATCTCAATTTTTAATTTTGAAAGACCTTAAAATTGTATATACCTACATTTTTTTATTGAATGGCTAAATTTAAATTGTCATAAACTATTAATATATACACCAATCATTTTTCAAAATTTTAAACAAAAAGATAAATATAATAAAAAGAATCGACAATTTTTTCCCACAAATATTAAATAATAAGCACTATCGATTTGCAATGCGTCCGTTGTATTTTATAATAGATGTACTTTTGAGAACTCAGTTGTTTTGAAAAAGAAACAACGCTTCGGCATGTTTGAGGGCTTTGCATGAGTATTACAGGCGCCGTGCCGGTTTAAAATCCCTTATAGGTGCCTTTATGGTAAACTAAGTAAAACATGCTTTTTGGTACAAATTAGGAATTTAGACACAAGTTGTTATTTTACGAGTTATTTTATTACTTTTGTATACTTTTATTAAATCATAGAAATGTGAAGAGTTTATATTCGATGAACTCAAAAAAATATTAAATTAATTCAAATAAGCTAATGTTGCTAAAATTCGTAACAGCGTCTTTCACTATATGTGACAGAAAATATATGTTTTATTTAAAATTAAGAATATCGTTTTGTTTAAATACAAATTTATTGTAAGCTTTCTTCTTCTGGAAAACTAAATTTGTTTTATTGTACACCCTAATTATAAAATGCTTTCTAGACATAATTTGTTTCAATTAAATTACAATTTAGCCAAATTTCAAATAGTTTTATTTGGATTAAGCAAATACTTCATTTAAGATGATTATAGTGGTTTACTTATTAGATATAATTTTATTATTCAGACAAACATAATGTTACTAAAGTCGAAACAACCCTTTTTCAAAAAACTTTTTACTTTCACATATATATACAATAATTTTTTTGGGAAAACAAATGTTTTTTTGTATGTAGGATAAATAAAAAAAGATAAGTAATCGTACGTAATAAGAAAAAAACTATAAGTCTTGCAAGATAGCCTTGTTTTTGCCTATATCTTGCAGAGCTCGTCTTACATCCAATCTTGGTCTTGCTAATGGCGTTGTTATCTTGCTCTTGCCAATCTTGCGAGACCAAGACAAGACTGCAAGACCAAGACCTATTTTGGCCATCGCTAATAGACATGTATCTTTATAATTTAAAAGCAGATACTGATATAGCATCGGTATCATCTGCTGCCCAATACCGACGCTTAGATGATATTGGAAAATGGACTAAATATATAGATGAAAAAATGCGATTGTTAATCATACAGCAAGGTCAGAAAATTGTCAATATCAATACTAACTTTGCCGAAGCGTCAACAGTTAACACGTGAAGAGTCGTACGCTTTAACATTAAAAGCAGAGACAAGGCGGTAACCCGGAAATGATTTTACCGTACATTGACTAACGGCGAAGAAATTTTACGTGCGTGTTCTAGAAGATTTCGTATTAGTGCGTGTTCATTTTGCTGTAATGATCTGTGTGTATTGTAATTTCTAGTTAAGGTACCAGTTTGCAGTCATACAGTTTATTAGTGGCTTGGTAGATCAGCACCAGTTCAAAGACAAACTACTTCAAGTTATTGAAAAAAAATGGGAGAAACAATTTTAGAACAGTTCTAAAGACCAAACAATATTCTGAAATTTTAAGCAGGAGAGAGACTAAGGTGAGAACTTAAGCTGTCATTATTACAGACGCCTAAATAGGTTTGAGATCCTAAAAATAAAAGAAACTGAACAAATTATTTGAAAACGTAAAAAATGTTGTGGTCTCGATAAAAAAAGATACGGGTCATAAAAGAAAAATGGAAAAAGAAATTGTAAAAAATACTCTAATATTCCCAAAAGTGTCATTAGGAAGTATTTAAAATTATGTACTCAGTGTCGGTCAGTCAAGAACAAATCAAAACAGAAAGCTTTAGTAGTAAAAAAATCATTTCTACAGGATTAAAAAAAATGACAAGTTGATTTGATTGATATGCAGACAAAGCCAGATGGTCCATACAAATTTATTATGAAGTACAGGACCACCTTACTAAATTTATTTTTTTAAAGCCTTGAAAAAGTAAAAGCGGCATATAATTGAATATATATTTTCTGCATTATTTGCGCACCTTGCTTACTTCACAGTGATGACGGCAAGGAGTTTGTGAATGAAGTAATAAAAAACTTACAGAAATGTTTCACGTCAAATTTGTAACGTTAAAAAAAGAAATTAGTAGTTCAATTCGCGAGTATGAAAATTTCTCGTTAGTATGAAGTTTGTCAGGAGAGTTTTTCTGCTCTTGCGCTGAGACTGTCAAACTTTCGACAGCATTATTAATTCATTTCGTACTAGATCATCGACGACTTGAGTACTTTACGCCCGGGTTAACCTTCACCGTTAAATTGTTTCACGCTGCTATCTGATTATACAATTACTTTTGGAAGGTTGAAACGGGCGGATTTTGGTAGCCACCAAATGTTCTTCATTATCACCGAAGATAACTAGCAGATGGCCATGTTCGAAATATTCCATGACGTCGCAGTATTGATAACGTCATTATCGTATCTACTGTCAAGGGGAAACAGCCAGGACAATCCTTCTTTGCGAAGAATTAAGACAAACATGGAAAATTTAGTTGGTTAAGTCGAAGGGAAACGCTGCGCACTTGCGTTCTTAATAATTGGATACTAAAGAAACCATCTTATTTGTGTTAAAATTATATGCTCGTTCAGATTTGGGTTTAATATTACTTTTTAGGTACATCAAGTACGGAGATTAGCTAATGTCCGACTGAGGTAAAACCTAACTGTGAGTATTACTATTTTCAATTCTTTGATTTGTATTTCGGGGATTAGGTCGTTTATGATCGTACGTGCATGTTAAATTAACACAATTAATTATTTTTTTGTGCTTCGCGAATTTATAAGTTGTGCGCGTCGAGTCTCGCAGGCTTAAATTGCTTTGTTTGTCTACAATCTAAAGATATGTAATTATAAATTCAGACGCTATGTTTATGTAACTATTTAGTCCGACAAGGCAGTTTGTTATACGGTGTGTTGCTCGCCACTCTCATTCTGTCATCAAATTCTCATTCAATCGGCGTACGTATAAATTTTGTTGAGAACTTACGTTTATATGCTTTCTTCAACTTCTGTGATATAATAAATATATATATTCGGTGTTATTACTTTTGTAGTGTTATTTCTTCTTCTCTTACTACGGGGAGAGTTAGACGGTATCTCCCGAATTTAATTTTTCATCGTCTTGGCGCCTTTTTTTAGATTCACGTTATAATCACACATAACAAAGCCTGTGATCCCTATCCGAAGAAGCTGTGCTAGCCGTTGTTTTGTTTTGTTATGAGAAGACCGGTGTGACACTTTATTTTTGACAGATAAACTCCAGAAACCTGAGTTTCTCGTAACATGTTCATGGTAAACCTCGCCACTCTTAAAGTCAGAGATCGGTTGAAAGGGCTAACTAAGATGTCCGTGACATCTTAATAACTCGGATGCAAAAAATTACACATCAAAATAGTCAGAAAGAAATATTTCCACAGAAGAATTCAGCGTAGTCCTTACGAAGCTATGTTTGGTGTTACCAAATTATTAATTGGTATGTAAATTTTCTTGTGCTAAAAGAAAATTAACTTTATTAGGGCCTATCGATCTCCTTTAGAATTAAGTAATACCAAATTTGTCAGAATTCTGCAATGAGACGAAATGTAGAACAAGAATATGTAGATGCAAGCAATAAACGATCTTTGGAGTTATCTAATCAACATCAAAATAGTCACAATGAGAGACAAATACCCAACCAGAAGAAGTAGATCATCCACCAAACATAAATAAAGAAGAAAACGTGGTCCAGTAATACCATAATCATAATATGTTTGTGTTGCGTTTAAATATAATATATCTCAGAGACAACGAAACTCGCGCAAAATTAATAAACAGGCATCGATCTTGAAAGTACTGGCAATTTAAAAAAACAAACCGAAGAGATGTTGCAGTAAAGTAATTCCAAGTTCTTAAAAATAGAAGTTGGACAAAATATCTTCCTGATGTTGACAGAGGTCGTTTGGCGCCTCGTAATGCTCGGAACTGCATCCAGAGTACTCTATAAACTTTATGCAGGTAACTATTGTCTAAACTAGAGCAAAATACATCATTTTGATGTTGTTTTTTAGCCTTCTCAGATGAACCAGTTAACAACTTCAGATATTCCAACTAAATTTACTCTACGCACAGTTCTGTAAAATAGTCGAACTCTTGCCAGGGCTTTGTAAAGTGCAACTTCCGAAAAAACTGCGCCAACAGAAGGTGCAACTGCTTCTTTAAAAATATAAAGTGTCATTCCAGTACATCGTGTAGAAATAAATAAATGTTTCATAATCGTAAGTTAATTTTATTCAAGGAATCCTTTTATTTCTCATCTGAGGCATCGTAAGTATGCGTTTCGCGAACTGCCTAAATTGAAACGGTCAGATGCCGAAACATGGAATGAACATATAAGGATGTGTGTATATATTTCACCAACATACATATATATCAATAAGTTACATACGTGTAAGAATTTTTTGAAATGTCTATTACATATTTTAAAACATACATATATGACTTCTTTTTTGCATTCTATACAATACACAATAACAAATTTATTCTTATGGAAGTTCTTCAAAATTTCTATAAATGTTAGAGCCTTTTGGATTTAAATACTTAAACTAGAGAGCGGTAAATTTCACTTATGACCCGAGCAACTAAGACTCACTACTCCTCTAAATTATATTACTTTTTTATTACCACTACCCCAAATTTATTACCCCCATCAATACCAAGTATTAGCTTTATGAGTTAGTTTCGCTCTAAGTTACATCAGCCACGGCGCAACTTTGCTTAAAAAATTATATGAAAATGTCGTTCATGTTTAAATTATTAGCACAATTCTTTATTGTTTATCATTTTGCAGAACTTATTTGTTGTTTTAATGTGCAGCGGTAAATCACAATAACTAAAAGCTATTTAAATATTTCAACTAAAAAATCATCATTCCATTCTCATACAACCTAAAAATTCTTAAAATTATTTTTTAATCGGTTTATTGTTAGTGTATCTTTTTCGTTCTTCTCGTTGCATTCAGTAGTATGTACACTTTCATTTTTTTAAATAATGTAAATTTACCATGACTCAGAAATAACTCAATCAATTTTAGTTGTTTACCATTAATGTCTCTAAATCGCTCCATTATAATTTAAAAGTCGATGTAAGTGACACCGCTATAATAATAATGACAAAAACACTTTCATTATGAACTTTACAAAGTTATTAATTTTTTAACTTAGAAAAATTGCACTAATTTATTACATAAAATGCACATAAAAACTATTAATTTAAGTAGCGTTTTCGACATTAACAATAAATTATTATTACACATTTGAGAATGAATACGACTAAATCATTTTTTGTCTTGTTAATTAATTTTGGTTGAATAAAATTTAACAAAACGTAATTTTATGATTACTTTTATGTCAGTTTCTAATTCGCTGAACAGCTACTGTAGGTGCATAAACACTCTAAAAGCGTATTAACATGAACCAGCAGTTTATTGATTAGAATTTAATAAAAACTTTTAATAATTACAAGAATAAGCTTTTAGGCATTTAATTATACCAAATATCTTAAACCGCCCACTAAAGTTAAATCATATAAATTCCACAAATAGCAACTGACTTGCATTTTGCCCGGTATTGTTCTCTATGAGTAAATATTAAACCATACTGAAATTTCTTATTAGATTATTAAATATATGTCGTTTTTTATAATGACGTTAAAAAATTATTCACACCCCAAGATTTAGGTAAGTTTTATTATATAATCAATAATTTTAATTTATAAACATTTATGTAGAAATACAATTTAAAATTGATTATATCTTCTCTTTAACTTGTAAATGCGTCAATGTTATTTACTATGCATAGAAGTATACATAAATTACAGATAATGATAAGTTTACATCTATCGTAATATACGATTCTTAACATTGTTGTACCACACCCATCCACAGAAAATACACAAAAAATATTCACTAATAAAGGTGATTAAAATCACCCGAAGTAGCAATTTCAGAAGTGCACAGCAAATTAAAATAGTAATCGCGAACATCATTGTTACAGAATCAAAAAAAAACTTGTAATAAAAATGAGTTTGCTAAACACCACAGAAGAAATATTATGGAACGCCGTTTTGCATTTTACTTGCAAGTTCCGATAAATTAACATTTAAATATTACACTTAAAAACAAACGACATAAAATAAATCAACTTAATATTTATTGCAATTTCAATTGTTTATATTTTTTTACAATTTATTACAACAGCAACAAACCAAATTTAAAAACTTGGCTGAATAAACTACTTCGAATTGAAAAGTTTGTTTTATAAACTTGTTTGAATTAAATAATTTGTTTTAAATAAACTGACCAACATCGGTAACTCATTGTAGCTAAAGTGTATAAATGCTTAACACGGTTTATGCGCACGTTAGAGTTCGCGTAATTGGAAAAGACCTGTGGGCGGAGGTTTTCTGCGCGACTTGCAGTGGGTTCCGTTGCTAATAAACACGTCACCACGGCTAGCTATAGTGTCGATGAGCCGAGAAACTGAAATAAAGATGGAAAAATACCTAGGCGCCACTCCTTGTACTAATGAAGATCCTTGGCTTGGAGAGACCAAGGGTACGTCTGAACCCACTACGAAACCAACAGGATAGAGAAAAAAAGCAATCAAGAGAAATGTAACAAGTGAATATAGACAAGATAGTAAACAAACGATCACTTTTTATATACACTACGAATTTCATTTTAACAGTAATTTTTTAACAATTTAAAAAAATAGCAAACAAGATAATAAAATAAACGAACTGTCACTTTTTTGTTTTGTTCGTTTAGTTTTTAATAATAAAAATGATTAGTAATCACCGCAACTTCGAACTTGATCAAACCACTATTACTTACATACAGTCGAGACACGTCATAAATTGACAATTATAAATAATAACACCGCTTACAAAAACTTGAAATCGAGTAGTAAAATGTTCGTTACCCCTTATGTAGTTATAGTTGACAATTAGCGAAGTAAGCAAACTTGCGTACGACGTTATGTGCCTTTATCTGGCTCTGATTACAAACAAATCAATCAACGAAACTTGGCGGGTAGTAGGTCAACGTACACACCACAGCTGTATTACCTAATGTTAACCTTTAAAAATGTAAGACTGAAAGTAAACGTTTTAGTGTGATCTATGATTAAATTCTTGACTGTTACAAATTGGAGAACAAAAATTACTAATAGAATGAACTGAATTAACACGCTGAAGGCTAAAGATATACAATCATAAATTACAAATACGATATAAACTACTAACTCGCTTAATTCTGCCCGAAATATCCTAATCCTGCAACCGCATTATGACTAAAACGTAAAGAAAATCAACGATGAAATTTAAATATAAAAAAAAATTACTTACGATTTAGTGTAAAGCGTTATGAACAATCTACCGATTGCAGCGAAAGTCAAGTACAAAATCCTTATTGGCGACAGTGCCGTCGAAAAACCAGTGTAGGCGTGAATTTTATTACGAATTATTATTTATAGCAAATACGCAAATAACCACATGGAACAAAGTACGAACGACAATACGGCAAAGACCAAGTTCTACTTTTGTTTTGGCTCTCAAGAAGAGGCTATGACCAAGCCTAAGTCTGGATGTTTTACTACGACGCGATCTAAGCCGAAAGTCGCTTATAATTTTAAACATAACCGCGAAAGCTTAAGATTTTATATATAACAAATAGTTTACTTGCAGAGTTAACTTTTTAAATACACTTTAGTACTAATCAAAATTTCAAAAATTCTACAACAAAAGCAAAAAACACTCCTCATTTAGTAAAAATGGATTCGTCGTGTCAATTTTGGGTACTGCGCATATAATGTGCCAGGTTCTTTACAAATTGCATGAACTCTAACTGCACTACGGCCCAGTTAGCAGCGCCGAACCAAGTCTATAAAACAAAGTTTTATATTCAAAGAACTAGTATATATAAAACAAATTTTGTAATTCGAACTATTTTATTAAAAGTAAAATTTTTATAGTACGTTTATGGAAACTTTATATCAATCGCAATATCGTGCATGTTGCAAATACGTCAATTGTTCTTTCTTTCCAATTGGTTGGTAAATGCACACGTTGTAGAAGTTCTTAAACCTTGTTCATGTAATTAGTTCATTTAGTAGAATTAATAATTTCGTTAAATCATTTACAGTTTTAAGATTTAGTTATCGAAAATCGATTGGATTGCATATTGATAGTCGAAAATTGTATTTGTCATATAGCTCATTTTAAAATATAGAATAGTGCCATGGCATAAATAGAAGTCGCCTTTATCGCTATAAATCGTTCGTTATTGTTAAATCGTAGGAGAGTATACATCTTTTGGAGTCACAGATGTAAATTACCATTGTTATCGTATTGTAGAAGAAAAGGAAATCTTTTCGAATTTCACAACGTGAAACCATCGCATGCATAGGTATGAATTTCGTTTTCTCGTTAGTTAGATAAGTTTCGAAGAATACACCTTGATTGCATTTCTTCACCATTGCCTTCGTTGTAGTTTAATTCAAAAATAATAAAAACGTTGTGGTAAAACCGAGCACTCGTAGAATCGTTATTGTATTTAAAGCCTTTGCTATAAAACAGAGCACTCGTCGTAAAATCGTAATAGTAATTATAGCCTTTGTTGTAAAGCAAAGTAATCAAAATTATACTTCGGCAGACGACGGTCAACATAATTCGGAACTAGATGACGACATTGCCGGAGAGATTTCTTCGGAAAATAAAAAACTCGTCGACACGATGATACATTTAAGCGACAAGGCTGATTCAGAAGATGATGATGATGTAATCCAATTACAAACGCAACTTCAACTTCGTTGTAGAAGTTGGTGGAACGGCACTTGTGCCACCCCCAAATGGCTAGAGAATCCGTCTAAGAAAAACAATATTTTTTTCGGTGAATTGAGAATTGTTTAGTGCGACCATCCGAAGTATAAATAAAAAGTCTAACTGTTTGATTCTAATGCTACATAATAATCTTCGAGGTGGGTGGCTGCGTTTCATAATTTCATAAATTATCTGGAAATGCGGGGCGTAACTCGCGTAACCCACTAGTACACTTAAATTTTAAGAAGAATAAAATAACTTTAGCGTCAACAAGATTATGACACCGTACATTTTTTTATAGGACATGTACCTATTGAAAATTTCATGTTAGTAGACAGCTTTTACGAAATGCTTGTCGAAGAAACCTGTAGATATGCCGCAAAGGTCTATCTATCACGGATTATTCGTTGACGAGATTTTACTGTAAAAGAAGTGCGCACACTCTTCGGCGTACAATTGCACATAAGAACAATATCTACTAATTAGCTCTGGGATTATTAGAAAACTTCTAACCTTTTTAACATTCAATTTTTCTTGCAGTCAATAGTCAGAGATAGATATCTTATAATTCTGAGGAGCGTTATTGTAATATAATAGCGAAGGCTTCTACAGCCGGAGTCTTTACTAAGGTGAGAACGTCTTCCGGGTTTGGACCGTGTCATTGTTATAAAGAAGTTGGCAATATTTCGCCTACTTTCGTAAGAGGCTTTATCAGAGCGTGAGAGGAAAGCAACCAAAATCTAACCAAGAACCTCTAGAGTTACCAAACCAGATTCTAAACTCCATAAAAATGACTCCGTATATAAAGGCTGGTTAAGCGCGACTCTTATTGGGTTACGGTCGAAAAGAGGCGTGTTTTCAATAAAGGAGTAATGCCCGAGAACCAAAGAGGGTACAGTACAGCTCGAAACAATGATCGCAAGTAAAAGTATTGGGATGTTTAATGATTTCTATGCTCTCTTGGATTTTCCATGGAAGAAGAATGGAGATTTCGCAATTACCAAAACGTGATCAAAATTTATATTGTGACCTATAGCAAAATGATGTTCAGTAACCGTAGACTTAGAATTATGGCTTTTTCTTATACAAGGATCATGTTCTGAAATGCGTGTAATTAGGGAACGACCGGTTTTACCAATGTAGACTAAACCACATGTACAAGGAATTTAGTATACACCTTGAAAAAAAGTATAGAAAATTTGTCCTTGAAGGAACGAAGACTCTAAGAGATTTTGCCTGTCGAGTTGAATATGACTTTAATCTTTAATACTATTCTTACGAAGAAGTTTCCCTATTTGATCTGCAACCTTATCAATGTAGGGTAAAAATGCCAATTTCATATTGGATTCGGAAGAAGAAATATCCTTAGGTACTCAAGCACGTAGATGTAGAAGACGATCCATTTGTCACCAAGGTTCTAGTAAGATGACGGAGTTCCGAGTCTAGATTCTCAGGTTGGTAAATAGTAAAGCGTGATGGACCAATGATTCAATAACGGAACGTTTCTGCGCAGAATAATGAAAAGACGAGTCCGTTTAGGTGGGTTTGCGATAAACAGAATATCCCAAATATCCGTCAAGCTTACGAGCCACATGAACATCGAGAAATGGAAGAGAACCATTAGTTTCGATTTCCATAGTGAATTTGATATCTGGGTGTTGTTTAGACGATCAAGAAACTTTAACAATTCGAGATGACAATGAAACCAAACAATAAATGTGTCGTCAACATACCTAAACCACCCTGTAGGTTTTAATATTGATGATTATAAAGCAACCATTTCAAAAGATTACATGAAAATGTTAGCTACAACAAACGGTAGAAGAGCCAGAAACTTGTTAGTAAAACTTCTTATCAAATTGAAAGTAAGTGGATGACAAACATTTATCATTAAGAGAAACCAAACGCAAGTACTTGATGAGACAGTATATGTTCGATGATAATACGTCAATCCTTAATAGGAACCTTAGCAAAAAGTAAAGTGACATCAAAACACACAAGAAGATCTCGGGGTTCAAGTTTTATAATTTCTAAACGTTGAATAATATGCTGAAAGTTAAAGTTGTGATAGGAAGTTTTACCTGTAAATTCACAAAGAATGTTGGATAAGCTTATAGTTAGAAGATTGAATAGTACTGACGATAGGTCAAAATACCTTATTTGTAAACTTTGGGAAGTCCGTATAGACGAGGTGGTTTTGAATCTGAAGGGTTAAGTCGACGTTTAGTTTCTGGAAGTAGATCACTGTCAATCCTCGAAGTGGGTTTACGAGTTAGAAGAGCGTACGTTTCCTCTGACAGAATAGAATGGGTTTTCGCAGCCAAATCAGTTTGGTTCAACACGACAGTAGCGTTACCTTTGTCGACTGGAACAACAATGATATCGAGGTTCCTACGAAGACTTTTCAGGACTAACTCTTCCGACTTACAAATGCTGGATTTAGGAACTTTAGTTAATTCAAAAATTTTTCCAGCGTGAATACGAATGGGATCTGAGATGTTGCTCTTATAGAAGAGCGAAGAACCAAGAAGCACTAATCTCTGTTCTAAAGTGAGAGTCAAACTAAAATTTACGACCGTTTTCAAGGAGTTAGTAGTAGATGAAACTTTGTGATTCTTAAATTCCAATAATTGAAACTTTTTGAAATGAATTTCAGTGGTTAGTGATAGAGTGGTATCAGGTTGTTAGTAAGTAATGTTGTCAAAGAGATTCCAATCATCCGAAGATAGAGTATTGGCCAACTAAAGATAAAGATAAAAAGAGTTGTTTCGAAATAGTGGTTAGTCCACGATGTAGAATGTTTTTAGAAGAACGTGCCTGAATGTGGAATTTGATTTTAAGGAATACATGAATTATGTTATGTTCATGACAGCGACTAAGAAAAGTTAAAAGTGCACAAAAGCTTGACGAGTTTGTGGCAAAGTAAGTTTAAGAAGGAATATGGTCCCCGTAGAGATTTTAATGTAATACCAAAGGCTTCCACGGCTAGAGTCTATGTTAAGATAAAAACGTTTTCCGGGTTTGGACTGTGTCATTGTTGTAACCAAAGTTTCCAATGTTTCGCCCACTTTCGTAAGAAGCTTCATCAGTGAGCGAAACTTTGACAACTTCGGTTACAACAATGACACGGTCCTAACCCCAAAGACGTTCACCTCTGCGTTATTGTAATTTATATGTTCCAATAATAAAAAATTATTAATGTAAAGTTAGGTGTCTGCACTTTTCGCGGAATCCTGGAAAATAGAAGCCAAACCTAGCAGACCGGTTTTACGAAATTAAACTTCTTATTGATTATTTCCATACAAAAATGGCCGATATATATTACTTTTGGACAATATATCAAAAACATACGACACAAATATGGCATAAAATTGTTTTAAAAGAGCCTGTGGTTCTTTCTGTATACACCGGAAAGTTTTGGTAGCATCGGCCATGCGGTAAATGTTGTCCTACATTTGATGGAGAAGCGTTTAGATGTAGACCATACCCTTTCCATGGACAACTTCTATAACAGACATGACCTCGCGGTCAAACTCCTGCCCCGTCAGACTTATTGTACTGGCACACTAAAAACTGATGTAAGAAATACACCGTTAGAATAAAAGCAAAAAAAAATAAAAAAAAGGAACTACATATATCGCTGTATAGTAATGACGACGTATTAGTAAACAAGTACCGTGACAAAAGGGAGATGGTCTATACTTAACGTGACCAGACGTCCCGCTTTGAAAGGGACTGTCCCTTTTTATGATTACGAGTCCCGGTGTCCCGAATGAACTGTAAGATGCAAAATTGTCCTGTTTTAGGAAACCGCGCAAAAATTTGAGTAGTTGGGCCGGCGAACGACCGCCGTGCTGCCGGCCGGACGCGAGCGGTGTGCTAGAGCGAGACCGCGTCGTCTGGTCTGGTCAACAAGTGCCATTTTTCATAAAATCGGAAAGACTTTTTCGAAAATATGATCAAGGTGTCATTTGATTCGGAATTGCATCTAGAAACTTTACCAAAAAAATCCAAAAATGCGCCGCAAAAAAATGCAAAAGTTATAAACAATTTAATTAAAAAAAAAGTAGAGCGGTTTGGATTTTTGCGAATATTTCAAAAACTACTTAAGCTATTCGAAATTTGAAAAAAGATCCTAAAAGAGGAGACAATTTCCTAAAAAAACTCCCACGTCCCTGTACTGTACGACCAATATTTATAATTTTAATTGCGCGTTGAAAATAAGACAAAAAATGAGCGGCGCGGCGTTTTATACACATAAATTAAAAAAATTCATTTAACCGTTTAAATATGATTAAGGAATAAAAAAATTTAAGCACTACCTGGAAACAAAAGAATAATAATCCGGTGGGTAAAAATTTTTTTCGCCATTTTTCTATTAGTTATGCGATTGTTAATTAAGGAAATTTTACCAGTTTTAAATTTATTTATATAAAAACATTGCGAATTTGTAAACTAAAAACCTGAGAATTTTTTCATTTTTCAGATCTATTCTGGAAGGCATTGGTAAAGATCCCCGTTGGAAAAATTAAAAAAATCTAATTTTTCAATTTTTTATTAACAATTTAAGATCTGAAAAAATTAAAAACTGAGGAAAAATTTACTAACAATTTTCCGAATCAAATGACACGATCACCATTTTCGAGGAAGTCCCTCCGATTTTATGAAAAATGGCACTTGACCAGACTAGTCGGTCGACGCGACGATACCCGAGAGTGGCCAAGACGTTATCGCGCGCGCTTTGTTGACTATTGTTTTCACAGATTTTTCATTTGCCTACTTCTCGCAATTTAATTTGGTCTTGTTTGATGTTCGTGTAGTAAATAACTTAAACTTCACACGATATAAGAAAACCACAGTTTTCGCTCTAATGATTGTGCATCGAAATTAATTCAACCATGTTTTCATCCCAAATTTATATGAGCGTGTACAAAATCAGAAGCTATTGTAGTAAATGTTTTGATGCCTACAGCGATGTAAGAATTAAAAGATGATCTTGATGAGTCCAATTGTACTACAATACTAAACGACGCTTCAAACCACGGTAACAAGAAAATATACCCTATCGTGTGTTTTTTCAACCTTACGGAGGTGTGCAACTTGCTCTT
Source organism: Aquatica leii (assembly GCA_035610365.1). Taxonomy (NCBI): domain Eukaryota; kingdom Metazoa; phylum Arthropoda; class Insecta; order Coleoptera; family Lampyridae; genus Aquatica; species Aquatica leii. The sequence continues at coordinate 20,372,116 of CM069435.1, forward strand.
ATGCCTGCCTTGGAAAGAATTTTACAAATGGATCAGCCATTAAAAAACTACTTTTTGAGTATTGAAAAAAGTCCCCTGTTACTAAAAAACTATTTTGAAGATAGTGGCTTCATTTCGTTCGTATCGGCAATTTTAAAGCTGCAAAAGAAATCAATCAACGGAAACTCGTTGGGTGGAAATATTCAAACACTTTCACGCCAACAATCTTCAGCATGAAAACTTTTCTATTTTAATTGAATATATTTTATGTTTGCCTACTAAAAATGCTGCAGTAGAAAGAGTATTTTCTATGACAAATTGTGGACATATGAGAAAACCCAGTTACAAATTTCAGTTCTAAAGGCGATGTTGACAATAAAGTGAATATACAAAAACGTGCCAATAGTTTTATTCTTACTTAAAATCATCACCAGCTATATTAAAACAAATTTGTTCCTCTAAGAAATATAAATATAACTAAACATTTTGGTCCCTGTAAGACTAATTGCACTGATAAACCCTTTGAAGAAATCCCTCATACTGATGAGAAACCTATTAGGCCTTAAGAGTTAAACTATTTCTAGGTGATATGTCTGGTGTTATAGACAGAACAAAAAAAAGGAAGAATACGTCGTAGCACTGCGCGGCATGTAAAGGTAAACTTTTTCTATGTGTGGAAGAATGTTTCATCCAATTTCTCCAACATTTGCAAATAGTTTTTGTTTTCGCTATTTGTACTAAAAATGGCGTTTTTATTGCTAAGGATAATGTAATTCAGATACATGACGAATAAATTCGTCATCACTACTCCTTCATTATTTCAGTGCTTAGTGAGCTTGACGGATATATTCGTCATGGCCATAGGGCCCTATTTTTTTAAAACATCTTTCTGATCACTTATCACAGTCTTCTATTATAGAATGATATAAAATTAAATATGAAATATGTGTTTTCGGGTCGCAATAAACGTGTTAAAGATTGTACCCTAAAAATTTTATAAAAAGATATATTTATTAAACTGGCCAAATTTTAATGATTCAAACATCTTTGATAAAACAAAAAGTTAAGTTAAATCCTTAGAATTATGTAAATCTAGAATAAATAAGCTTCCTCATTAGTAAAGTATATATGTTAATTCAAATGTCACTTACACTATATTAGCTTAATCAACTTAAGTTAGCTGTATACACGTACTGATCATAAAAAAACCCGATGCTTTGAATACCGAATAACTTAATTCACACATCAATAAAAGAAAAGTCCTTATATAACGTTCCCGTTTATCCAACTGTAAGAGTTGATATATAAAAGGATATCCCAACATTACACAAGATCCGTTTTAATATTTAAAATCAACAAAATGAAATATAACCGAACAACTATTATATTATTAAAGAACAAAAAGGACGAACATGATTAATAAATAACAAGATCTTCAATTTTATATAAACGCTAAACGAGATCGACCGCAAAATGCTTATATTAAATTGTGGATTAGGAATACCCCTGCTGAGAGAGAGAAAATATTTTAACTAAAATTCTGATTAAATTGGTAAAGTCGAAAGTTTCGAGCAAATTTAACTTTCCTAATTAAAAGGTGTCTACATCATGAAAAGTTCACAACCGTCGTAATAAATACAAATTGAAGGTTTTTTCTTTAACCCATTGTAAAAGTACTTAGTGAGTGAAAAAAAATCTTACCGTTTATACGTCCTTTAGAACACAATGCCTGCAACAAAAATACACACAAATTAGCGATTGTTAAATAAATAAGTAAATTGCGTTTGATAAAAGTTAGTAAATTATTTAGTCTTGAATTATTAACAACGTACGTGACACGAAATCGTATAATTGCATCTGTTCTATATTTCCGCAGCGTATTATTAAAATAAATCAATGGAAAACCAAAATGTACAAGATTACCCCAATTTACGTTGTTATTCTTGTCGTTTGTCAACGTCAGCATTCCGATAAAGCTTTAGTGTGAGACGCTTTCTAACGTTACTAAAGTTGAAATTTGTCATACAAACTCTAAATTATTGATTCAAGAAACAGATAAAATAAACGTATATGCTATAAAAGCATTAAAAAATAAAAGGCAGCAAAATTTTACTCTACCTAGCTTAGATTTTTTAATATGAAATACCGATACTTGAAAACCACCTTTGAACATCAAAAGTTTAGTGGTGTTTTAAACATTTAATTACAACAAACTTTAAATCCTTGTGGCTTAATCGACAAAGCCTAATGGGCGATTTCTAAATAACGAGAAGCAGTTCATAACTATTTTCCAATCTACAGACCATGCAGCAATTATTTGCTTGAGACATTAAATTACTTTCTAAATAAAATAACACACAATATTATGAAAAAAAAAATTTTTTTTCCCAAATATTTAAAGTCGGTTGTATACAGTGGAAAAACTTACATACAAGAATTAGTAGTTCTTTAAATAAAGATAAATGTTAACCTAAAGAATAGTCCTTCAAATGCTCTGTCTAGTCCTTCTCATGACAAAATGCTTATGCATATCCTGCCAAAATATGTACAAATTAGGCAGCCCAATATTTAAGATTAAGAAATCTCTGTTCAGCAGTTATTCGTACGGATAACTATGATCACTATTACGTTAATCGGTTGGGCTCAAATGTTTTTTTGCCCTAATTGCTTCTATATTTATATATTGGAAATATGTATTGTTGAGAAAAATAATTTTGACGATAAAGAAAAAAACTTTTTCAAAATAAGAACCAACAATTGGTTTTCAGAACACCAATCTGGCTACGTAAGTCAATCTCACGCTCTTGCAAGTTTCAACGTGTTTTTTTATGCTTGATACATTCATAGGTTTATCGCAATTAATTATTCGTTCCGATACTTCGTAATAAGCAGTAAGATAAAAAATGAGTGGTGTCAAGCGTGTTTACAAAAATTATAGAATGAGATCCTCTCTGATGAAGAAGAATCACATCAAGAAATAGACCCGTTTGAAGGTGGGTCTTCAGATGACACTTCTAATTCTGAAAGTGAAGATTCTTCAGATGAAGAAACTATACAACGGAAAAGGGTGAAAATGTATGTTTCTATGATTATGAAAGAAAAATTATAAGAAAATTCCAGAAGATTAAAGGAAGAAACAAAGGAAGAAAGATTTAAACTAATGGAAGAAAGACTACAAGGCAAAAATGAAAGTAAAGTAACAGCAAAAATACGGATCGCACCGCCGACGTTCGATGGCAAAACCCCGTGGTCGACGTATTATAAACAATTTTAAGCTACTGCAATGCCCAATAAATGAAATGACCAAAAGAAAGCCACTTCGTTGATTGTTGCCCTCCGAGGAGAAGCGATAAATCCCTGATTGCCAAGAAATGGATTGTCAACTGCTGACCTCACGTCTGGAGATGCGATAGGGGGATGCCCATCTTCAACAGGTGTACTACGCGCAGGTAAAGAGTCGTTGTCAAAAGTCGACAGAAAGCCTTCAAGAGTTTGAAGCCGTAATTGCGCGTTTGGTGAGACTAGCTTGCCAGCTCCATGTAGTTTTCTGGAACAACTAGCTTGACCTAAGACGCTCGACGACGCGCTGTCACTTGCGTTAGAGTTTGAAGCAGCAAAGCAGGCGTCTCATCGAGGTAGTCATCATGTCCGTAATATGGTAGAGGATCAAGAGGAAAGCATTGAAGAGCTAGTTCGATTAGTATTACGTGACGAAACAAGTCGTGTACGTTGAGGCCCTAGATGTTGCAACTGCGGTGAAGTGGGAAACATTCGACGCCGCTGTCCCAAACCAAAAACACAAAGGCCATCGGAAAACTAGTAAAGGTCACCCTAAACAAAAATCGACCTCTTAACAACCATGCCCCGGAGATCACCATCCACGCTCCATCGTCAACTAACTCCCTGAATAGCATCTATGTTGATGGCACCATCAATGGACGAGGAGTTGAACTATTGGTTGACACAGGAGCGACAAGAACGATAATGCGCCCAGATGTAGTTCGAGAATATGGAAGAATAACACCAATCACGATACAACTAAAAACAGCAACTGGTGAAACAGTTTCAATTCATGGAGAAATGATGGTGACTATTTGTATTAGAAATAAATCAATTAATCATCGGGTACTGGTAGCTGACATAACTGAACAAATGATCTTAGGAATAAACCTTATAAGTAAGTGTGGATTCCATTTAGACATGAAAAATGATTTCCTCAAACTAGAGAACGAAGAAATTCCTTTTCATTCGTCAAAAGATGAAAAAGTGAGGGTTGTTCTAGTAAAAGATGTCGTTTTACCTGGACAAACTAAGAGCGTTGTGATGGGACGTCTGGATGGAGATTAGAAAATAAAATATTTGCCCAAGGACTATTAGTTGGTTAAGCTCTGGTGAAGGTCAAAAACGTAATACCAGTTAGAATTATAAATACCAATCCAAACCGGGTAACTTTGAGGAGGAATAGTGTGATAGGACAATTTTTCTCGGTGTCTCTGAAACGTGCCAATATTGTTGAAAACCCATTAGGGAAGATATGTCCTCAACAGTTACTGGAAATGGTGACTTCAGCGTGTCAAGAAACTAATCCATTAGTACCACGACGTATTTGAAATGGATGATAACTCTAAAGGAAGAACTGACGTCGTGAAACACAAAATCAATACTGGCGATACACAACCAATCCGACAACATCCGAAGAGACTTCCCTAGGCCAAGCGAGAAGAAGCCGTAGGCATCTCCAGTGGTCTTGGTAAAAAAAACGGATAGGTCAACGAGATTTAGGCATCTCCAGTGGCCTTGATGAAGAAAAAAATAAGTCAACGAGATTTGGTGTTGATAGATAGACGACTCAATGAGGTCACTAAGAAAGATAGTTACCCGTAATCCCGAATTAATGACACTTTAGATACCCTATCTGGCTCGCAATAGTTTTGTACTTAAAGAGTGGCTACTGGCAAGTGGACCTGGAACCAAAGGACCGCGAGAAAACTGCGTTTATGATTGGAACCAGTTTATGGCAATTTACGGTTATGCCCTTTGTATTGTGCAACGCTCCTGCGACTTTCGAACGTTTGATGGAGACGATCTTGCGTGAACTGTCTTGAAAAACGTGTGTGGTTGGAAAATCGTTCAAAGAGCACTTGAAGAATTTGAAAGAAATGTTTCAACGATTGCGACGTGCAAACCTGAAATGAAGTCTAAAGACATCCAGAACGAGAGTGGTGGCCGATCCTGATAAACTTAAGGCATTTCAAGATTGGCCTATACCACGAGATAAACACGAACTTTGCAGTTTTCTCGGATTAAACACGTATTATCGCAGATTCGTGCTGGGATTTGCCAAACCGCTGACAAGACTGACGATTGTAAAGAAAACTTTTAAAGTTTGAAGCAGTCTCTAGTTACGGCGTCGATATTGAGCTATCCTCGAGCGGAAAGCAAGTTTGTGTTGGACACTGATGCCAACAACCTCGTAATAGGTGTATTTTCTCTAATCCAAAATGGAGAAGAGAGGATGATCGGATACTTCAGTAAAGTCCTGTCGAAACCTGAGAGGAATTATTGCATAACTAGAAGAGAACTGTTAGCTATAAATACTTATATGGAGGGAAACTTCTTCTGCTGACTGACAATGCTGCTCTGAAATAGCTTCTTCAATTTCGAAACGCGGAAGGACAAGTTGCGAGATGGATTGAACGATTGCATTACTACGATTTTCATACAGACATCGTGCTGAAACTAGTCATCGCAACGCAGAGGCCCTATCTAGACGATCATACTCGGTTAACTGTGGTCATTGTTCTGGACTAAACAACCAGCTCAACTACGTCGAGAACAAGAGAGTGATCCAGAACTATAGTTAATACTAAATTACAAAGCGAATGGACAAAGACCAACTTGTCTTCGAACTATAAAAATTACAGTATACTGTTACAGTTAAACCTAAGTTATATGATTGCAAAAAGATTATCTATACCAAAAATGGGTGAGTTCATAGAAAATGTTATAATGCCCTTAACACAACAACGCGACGGCTAGTAAAAAGTTAAAAAATATTTTATTTAATAATTTCTTTCATTCATCAGTGACCGAATTTAGAAATAGTAGAAGTTCTTACAATCACCTTAAAAACATAAATTTTATTGAAAACAACATAATTCATTTATCTACTAAACGCACGATCCCCTAAAACTTTTTCACAAAAATGAATTAAGAATTTTTAAAATCGAAAATTTCTAAATTAGAATTTAAAAAAAAAAATCAAATAAAAACAAAAAAGAGTTCTGTAGTAAGTCAAGTTCAAAACAAAAAAAATCTCATTTCTTACAAGTACCCATAGTTGCAATTTCAGACTCCAACTCTCCAATTTTCTGTTTTATTCCCTTGGAATTCTCCAAACCTAAGGAAATTAGTTATTCGGCTTCTTGTTTTCCACTCATCGATTTTTTTAATTTCTTGCTACCCTCCAGAACAAGGTTTTCGGCAACCTCAAGCTTGCGTTTTTCTGTGGATAGTTCTTCGATTTGGCTTTTTTATGAGCCTGCTTTTCTTTTCGACTTTTACTGTTAAATTCTCTGTTTCAATCTAGTAGCTGTTTAGAATTTTCAAAGTGTTTTACTCCATTGATGTTCAGTCTCAAGGCAATTATTTTGTCTTCGAAGAGAGATTCTCAACCTTCCAAAATATGTTTGTTTATGCTAAATTCTGCTCAGGAGTCAATGCCAGTTTTTTTTTTAAATTATTTTATTTCAATTTTATTGTCTTTAAACTGACTAAAAACATCTCAAATCTGTCCAATTTTTAACCAGTTGTGATCAATCATCTTTGCAGAAGAGTCGATGAGGTAGCGGTAGTAGTCCATGGACCCCAAAAAGATCCACGGCATTAGTGCTGGAGGTCCATGTCAGATATGAACAAAATACTACGTGTGAACTATCTTAAAATGTATAGATGTAGTTTTAGGTCGCTTATCACCGCTCGCTATGAAAGTAGCGGAGCGCGAAAGCACTCACATGTCGCTTGACTTGAGTCAACAGGAATGTAAGTATTAAACAACATTACTTTTTTGTATTAATTAAAAACAGTATGTAAATACTTTTACACGTCAGAACAGAAACGGACATGTTAATTGTTAAGAATAACGTAATAATTAATTCGAGGTTTGACGTATTGATTTGAGATGACAGTTTGATAAAATCTAAGAAAAACATGGAACATAAAAGCAGCAGTGCTTTTTATGTGGCAAATTGCTTGCCAATGGCTGTATGAAGCCAGCAATATTGTCAGAACACCTTTACATCTGTCCACTCAGAAAACGCATCTGATACCGTGCCAAAAAAGCTCCGTTTGAAAAAACCGACACTACCGAAACTAGGTTTTACACCAACACAAAAGTCATGTTTAGAAGTATTGTAAAAAGTTGCATACGCAAAAAAAACTACATATCGCAAAAACTCTTGTAAAGCCTTGTGCACTAGATATCGTAGAACTTGTGCGTAGTACAGATCAAAGAAAGAAAGTTAAACTCGTGCCTTTGTCAAATGATCTGAACTCCTTGTCATTTCCATTCAGCATGCAACTGGACGAGAGCACAGATGTATCACAGTGTAGCCATTGGCATTCATACGTACATCATGAAACGAGTTTCTTATTTACGACACACTTTTGCGGCGGAGATCTTCAATATGATAAAAAGTTTTTGTTTGCAAAACACGACGTAGATTGAAAGAATAAGCTTAGCAGTTGAAGATGGAGCACCTGCGATGCTTGAAGACACTTCTGCTTTTGCAGCATTAGTCAAGAAAGAGGTTCATAACGTCACGATAACTCATTGTTTCTTACAACGACATGGGTTGGCGTCACAAAATTAGCCTACTTTCCTGAAAAGAGTCATGTCTATGTGTATCAAAATAATTAACTTTGTAAGAGCCAGAGCTTTAAATCACCGCCTTTTTGAGAAACTGCGACGAAATGGGATCAGAACATGAAGTTAGTATTTACGCGTAGAAGTCTCGACACTTCTAAAAGAGAAAGAAAACGCACTGTACAAAATTCCTTTTTACAAGGACTAGCTTACTTAGCCGACATTTTTAGTTATTTAAACAAAATAAATCTGTCTCTGTAGGGTCCGGCATTCACCATCGTAAATGCAACTAAACGGTTAAAACCTTTTCTACATAAACTGCCACTTTAAAAAAGGAGAGTTGATGCGGATGTTACTGCGATTTTTTTCTGTTGGGAGCACTGCTGTCGCATAGTGAAGTCCAATCCGCAAGAAGTTTATCAAAAAATGTAAAAAAAGAATTGCCAGAACATCTCAAACACTACAGAACTCTTTTAAAAGGTACTTCTACTCAAAAAATCAGGAGAAGGAGGGTGCGTAGTCCTCTTATGATTGATATGAATGATATCAATGACGAAGATTTTATTAAAGATGATTTAATTGATGTAAGATCCAAACCAGTATTAGTGTAGTAACGTCCAGTCCCCCGCCGTACATAAGGGCAAAGTCGTGTTGTGCACGACGGCGCCGAGGCTCTAATAATTTCGCGTTTTTATGGAAAATTGATAAATTTAAAAATCATTCTGAAAACGAACAATTAAAATTATGTAAAAAAATTACTGCACAAAATTTAGTAAAAAGTAAGCTCGATTATATAAATTTGAAGTAAGTTATCGATCGAAATTAAAGTTGATTGACTTTGCCAAAAAAATCTGTCCGTTACATCTGCAGATAGCAAACGTACATTTAGCACAGTATTTATACCAAATACGGAACTCCTTAGATGATGATGTCATTAACCTACACTAAAGTATAATTAGACTTTTATTAAATTTGAATTGTGTTTTGTTGATTTCTTTTTAAAAATGTGCATCTATATATTTTTATTACTATCAGCGTATCTACTTTGTAATAAGTAATTCCCGTACTCGTTACAAGTGCGTATTTTAACCCTTCGGTGAACTGTTAAAATAAAGGTAAAATTCGAATAAGAAATTCAAATTTCCGCCTTTTCAAATATTTACAGTGTTTCTAAAACATTCATCCAACATTTCTCACAAAGCCTACATAATTATGTCAGTTATAGTTCAAAAAACGTTAATTAAGGGTTGCTTAAATAACCGCTGGCCCCTCGACGAAAGAAAGATACACGTTTTTATACATTTTTGTAAGTAAAGTAAAGCTAATAAATATTCTAACTCGAATATAAAAAAATAAAATCGAAAAGCAATTACTCAAATTAACCTAAATTACATTAATTACAAATATAAGTAAAAGTTTAATTTAAATTAAATTAAATCAGGAATAAATTTAACGCTATGGTGAAAATTAACGACCATTAAAAATGTATTATCCCAAGTGGTGCGGGTTGCAGTTCCAAAGGAAAATGTGCGACTGAACTAAAAATGGGATTTGTCGGTAAATGCAAAAGAATCATGCAAATGCGGTCTTAGAAATGGAGGCAAGGAGTTTTTAGTTTTACAACAAGCTATAAACTACTAAACCGATTGTTATAAATTTTATGACGGGATTTCTTAACGGTAAGTTTAAAAATGTATAAAGCAGATGTAAAAAAGACAACGTGGTTACGATTTAGGTGTACAGGTGTTATATATAGACAAATATTTCTTTGAAACATCACGCTTTTGTATGAAAAATAACAAATAACCCATCATAAAAGTAAGAGATGGCCAAAATTTTTTGTAGAAAGTGGTTTCCAAAAGACATTAACGTGTTTATTTATTCAAATACGATGGCGTCTACATAAATGCTAAAAACTAAAAGATAAGGATTGTATTACTTATCGAAATAAAGCTTTTATCACCTTAAAAAACTTTGACAGGATCTCAACACGTTACTTATTCGGTACGACGCAAAATAAGTTCAATTTTGTTTTGTTAATAATGTCTTCTTCAGCTTATAATCAAATTTTTATTGTTTATTTAAGTTTGAAATAATCAAAAGTGAATTTTTTTAAATTTCTTTAAACGTAATTGAGTTCATTAAACATTGCTAATTGATTCTACAATCATTCAAAAACTGATGTTTTCAATAAATGAAATGTGTAAAAGTTCATTTTCACCTTAAATTTGTTTAGATGAAGTATTAAATCTTCCCACAGTCAAAGTAGCAAAAATCAATCTAGGAAAAAACGGTCCTGGAAAAGAATACTCATGAAAAACCCTAGAAAAATAATTCCCAGATAACAGAAAATTATTAATTGTTTTAATATTGCCTACTTAAATCAAGTTTGAACCTTGATTACGCTTGGATTTATTTTTTATTATTAATTAAAAATTCAAATAACCCAATTTTATAGTAAAATAATATCTTTTTTATGGTAATATACGGTAATATTGAACAAAACAGAATACAAAATCCTTAGAGTGTATCACCGCGTGTTTCTTCTAGCAAAAATAGTAAAACATAATCGACAAATTAAAACATAATAGCTAATTACCTATTATTTATATTAAAAATTTTCATTTTAGACGCCTTAAAAACCAATTATTCAATTAATTGTAAAAATTCTACATACTCGATTACCATTAAACGTTTAATCGTCTTTTATCGAAATGTATTGCTTCAGCTGTCACTTAAAGATAATAATAAAGAATTTATTTCCGAAATACAATTTAAAATTCAAATTGCCTCCATAAAATTCTATACAATACAATTATATTCGTCTACGTTACCATATATGAAAATATTTAATTTTTGTATTCCTAAAAAAGTATTAAACCAAACAAATCATGTATTTATGTTCCATTCAGAAATTGACCACATCGATACTTTTCCCTTTGAATTTACATGATTTGATTTATGGTTACTTGATTACCAAATCTCAGAATAAACTTAACTTCATATATTATTTTCACTATTACAGGTAAAAGTAAACCAAAAGCTGGAAAATTTAATTATTTTAGCAATTACTTATTCATTTATTATTATGTTGGTTTGTGGTAAGAAACAAAAACGCAGTACGTATTAAAATTTTTTGAAAAATGCGACATTGCGTTAGTTCTTACGTAAATAGACAAGCGAAATTTGATCTTCACAAGTTAATAAGTCAAAGAAAATGCAGACAGTTACGAAAATTAAAATTTGAGTCAGTCGTATTAGTCACGACGTAACAGTTGGCATACGAAAATATAAGACGTTTTATGTAATTTTTAAAAGAAATAATTATAACACAGGTATGAAAATAGCTTTCGTAGTGGTACTATTTCAAGCACCAAAGACTTTGTAATTCAACTTAGAAGTTAACAAAAATAAACACAATTAAATTTCATTAACAACACAATCGTAATTAAAACGTAATCAAATTAATAATTACGATGCACTTTTTCCATTTCTTTAATTACTACGAACATGCCAAGGATGTGTAGCATACAACCATCTTTAATCTAATGAATATGACGTGATCACTATTAGCGTAAAAGAAATTACTTCATTCACTTCAGAGTCTTCCAATTTATTAATTATTACCGAAAATATAATTAATTTCACCTTAATTTTTATGCTTAAACGTGTTGCAAAGAACCTTCAGCGTTTTCGTACAATAAGAAACATTAACATAACCACTAATTTTACATTATAAAATTGATTCGTATAATTATTTCAAAGACGATGCGCAATTAGACATAATTTTTTATTTCACGAAAGAAACGTGATATCGTGTATTAATTTCTGAATTAATTAAAACGGGGTTCAACTTTATCAAGTTTCGCATTACTACTACCAAACTGATTTATTTCCGAATTGCCTATGAAGTACTGTGTAATCAACTACAATTAATAAATAAATTTGAAACGATTGCTAAGGAAGTGTCGGCGAAGCGTTACGTTTATATTGTACAACATATAGTTTTTGTCCTGAAAAGAAAACGAAATTTGCAGTCACCCGTTAATTAAAGAAATTAAAACCACATATTATGTAAGAATTCTTACGCATGTGTGTTATTAACAATTGATTCTAACGTATATTAAGTTATTGCATTTAAAATCTATCCAAAACGAATGTTTAAATTTGCATCGAATTTTGAAGCTGATAATTTTCAAGACAAACTACCAATTAAAACAAATTATTAAGAGCAATCAAGCTTGAACAATAACAAAGCAATTTAAAATCACCTGAAGCAAAGTACAGTAAACAGCCGATCTTCAATTATAATTCTTGGTGTTTTTGTAAACTTTTTCTTTCTTATTCAAAACAACGTATGTTTAATACTACGTGTAATGCAATTATTTGAACTGCACCAAGGTATTTATAACGTTATCAAGATTACTTTCTAACTGCATCTGTTTTTGTTCGAAATCAAAATATTAATTAACAATAAGAATAATTAATTAAGTTTTAAGTGCATACTAACTAGTCATGTTCATGTTCCTGTTCTTGGTTAACAATTTAAAATCACTACATTTAACCAATTCTTAGAGTATGCACCACAATTAAATCAATTCTTCTTCTTGTCCTTGTGTGTTCTGTCTAAAATTTATCAACTGTACTCTTATCGTTTATCGTATTTTAAATTAATTAATAAAATAGTGCACATAGATTAAATTTATAGACATTAGTATTCGTTAGAAAGTCACAGATCAAGGGAACTCTCAAATTCGATAAAACCATAAATTTATGAGTTTAGGAAGCATCAAATTTACTGGAAGAATATAAAAATAGCGAATCTCAAATATTTCGGACAGTATTTTTGTAAGTTTGAGACTCACATGGTAGAGGCCGTCTGAAGCAGCGACAGTGCCAAGTGGGGGCTTGAGGTGAGCCTACTCTGCTTATCGGGGTGCCCATCAAAATAAGTTAAAATTGTATTAGCAAACAGTTTGCTTTAACAAATTACTTATTTTTGAAAACTCCCATTAAAAAATATTTTTAGTTTTTTACGCAAATGACTATTGCCCACCCTAAAAATATTGTCTGAATTTCCACCCACCCATTTAAAAAAACTTGGCGACGTCGTTAGTCTAAAGTTAAAAAATTATTTGATATAAATGAGTACAGAATGTATCTAAAATACGATTACAAATACAAGGAGTAGTTGCCTTGTGGCATTAAAGGAACATTTTTCCTTTAAAGATTTGGTCTAAAGTGACCCAGTTTTGATATATTAGCAATTAAAGTTTTCAGGCCGGTCCTGACTAATTAAACAAATGGAAATTGTTTGTTGATTGTAACTATGCGGTAAATGATGGGTGTAAATACTGTAAAATCCGTAAAACGTATTGACATATTGTGTTAATTATTGTTTTCTTTAATTTTCTATCTACAAAATTAATTGTTAATAAAATAATTAAAGCAGATAGTAACGTTTATTTCTTAGCATTATTACTGACCTAGCTTAACAAAATGTACTTTGTATACACGATCACGTTTATTTTTGGTTGTAACCAAAACAAGACTTCATATAATTAAATGCAAAATTCATCTTTTTTAGAACTTAAGTTCGACAATCTGATTTATTTTTGTTTCAATTTTTTAACAAATTTCTTTAGTTGATGCTAAGTGATTCGTGTAAACGTACTCGTACTTCATAATACTTAATTAAAATTTTCTTTATTCGGTACAATATACTGGTTTAATATACGGTGTGTGTAATTATAACCTCCACACCACACGTAGATTTTAGATTGAGCAATATCCTCATAGACAATTGCTTTCCATAAGTCGAGAAAGAGCATCTCATTTTTTTTATAAAATCAAAACATTAATATTTGTTTTTCTTCCATATATGTGCAGACATTGTAAATTCTAAAAAATCAGGCACGAAGTAGCACTAGAGAAATAGGTCGCGCAGCTAACGTGTCCCATAATACGCTACAGCGTGTTTTAAGGAATTATTCTTTGTATCTTACAATATCCAACGAGTCCAATAGTAAACCGACGTTGATTTTAAACCCCGACTTGAGTTTTGTGAGTGGTTGTAGCAACAAGAAGCTTTTGACCCCGACTTTAGTGTCAAAATATTATTTTCAAGTGAGTGTTGTTTTACATCTTCGGGGGAACCTGTAACCCCTAGAGGGCGTGTCCCCAGGTGGCGAATAGGGGAATGCAAGGTAGATATACCAGGTAGGAGGGAAATCAAATACCTCCCGCGGACCAACAGCTAGAAGCAGCGTCTGACCCAGATTGGGCGGCTGCAAACAGCGTCTGTTCCCCATGTGAGGGGTGGCTGACTACACACTCGCTAACACGCAGTAGGATAGCGCGGCGTTTTAAATCCTATACTCCACACCTAAATGGCGAATTACAAAACATACGGAAATATACCCCAGATGGGCATCGATAAACCAAAATCCCACACCCTCAGAGCGAGGGTCAGCCTCATGGATTCTGGGGGAAGCAAAAATTCGCAAATATACTCAAGACACAGATCTGGACCAAAAACACGACGTTTAAACATTGCTACCTACAATACACAAACACTCTCATCCGAAGAAAAACTAGCACAATTAAAAGAAGAACTAGAACACATAAAATGGGACGTAGTAGGATTAAGTGAATTAAGAAGGAAACATGAAGGCCAAATAAACCTGATATCAAGGAACATATTTTACTACAAAGGAGAAGAGGAAGCCCTATTAAGAGTTGGGTTTATAATACACAAAAGGCATGCAAAGAACATAATAGATATAGGAAGTATAAGCTCAAGAGTTATATACTTAATTTTAAAACTGAACAACAGATACATCAAAATAATACAAGCCTATGCACCTACATCGCAAAGATCTGACGAAGAAGTAGACACCTTCTATGATGATATCACAAAGGCAAACGAAAATACCCCAACACATTATACACTCCTCATAGGAGACTTCAACGCAAAGATAGGACAAAAAAGGACGAAATGGAAACATCAATGGGGCAATATGGAGTAGGAGAACGGAACGAGAGATGTAGAACTCTATTAGGATTCTGTCTGCAAAACAACATTTTTATAATGAACAGTTTCTTTAAAAAGAACGAAATTAGAAAATGGACCTGGAAGAGTCCAGATAGCATCACCAAGAACGAAGTAGACTTTATAATCTCAAATAAACGGCAATTTATAAAAAACGTTAAAGTTTTAAACAAATTTTCCATTGGAAGCGATCACCGCCTGGTGCAAACTACTATAAATACCTTGTAAAACAGCAAGCTAAAGGTAAAGGTAAAAATGGAAAATGGACAAATGTCGACAATCGGCAAGAATACACAGACATGATAGAAGAACGACTAAATCAGATAAAAGATGAAGATAGCATCGAAGAAAGAAACGACGTACACTAAAGGAAGCAACTCAGAAATACTGTAGCAAAGGAAACCTACACACTAGTAAGATCAGTGCCAACACAAAATCCCTAATAAAAGAAAGGAGAGAAATGAGAGACAAAACTCAGAGGAATTCAGTAAAATCGATAAGGAAATATCAAAAGAAGTTAGAAAAGATATTCGAAAGTATAAAAACACAAAAATCATCGAAACAATCGAACAAAATAAAAAACTGAAAGTTCTGAAACGTCAAATAAATATTGGAACAAAAAGTAGAATGAAACTAAAAGATGAAAATGAAAATACGATTACAAACAAATCTGATATTGTAAAAATTACAGAAAACTTCTATCGCAAACTATACAAAAATGAAAATCCTGCAGAAGTAGAAGACATAAAATATATCAGAAACCAGGGATCGGAAGGTATACCTGAAATTAGTCTGGAAGAAATAAAAGCAGCAATTGGAGAGATGAAGAATAACAGATCACCAGGAGACGATGGAATAGTTATTGAGGCGATCAAGGAAGGCGGACTAGCTGTCCTAAAAGCCTTGAAATCTCTATTTAACGAATGTCTCATAGAACAAAAAACACCCACACGATGAGACAAGGCATCATCACTCTGATACATAAAAAGGAGACGCTACAAATCTGACCAACTACAGACCTATTAGCTTGCTACAACACATATATAAGCTCTTTACGAGAATACTATCAAAACGTATAAGTGTAAAACTTGAACTAACCAAGAGAACAGGCTGGATTTAGAGTAGGGTTTAGTACGAATGATCACCTAACAGGATTTAAACTACTAATTGAAAAATGCGTAGAATAGAACAAGCATCTTATGCTGATATTTGTAGATTATGAAAAGGCATTTTAATCGATAAATCATCAGCAACAACTCTTCCATGCTCTTTCGCAATGCCGAATAGACTCCAGATACACGGGTTTACTAAAATACATATATATAACCACGCAACCGCATCAGTAAGATTACACGAAAACACCAACACATTTCAAATAGAAAAAGGGGTAAGACAGGGAGATGCCATATCCCCTAAATTATTCACGACACTCTTAGAATATATGTACAAAAACCTAGATTGGGAACAGTGTGGAATTAACATCAATGGTGAACTACTAAATCATCTAAGATTTGCCGATGATCTAGTCCTAATCACAGATAAGATAGACGAAGCAAATAAAATGCTACAAGAACTCAAAGCTGCCTCAAAGGAAGTGGGGCTTGACATAAACTATACAAAGACAAGATATATGACAAACCTGGTCCTGAGCGATAACATTTCGGCAGATGATATAAAAATCGAACAAGTATACTCATACAAATACCTGGAACACGAGTTAACCATTGGGAGAGATAATCAAACCCACGAACTGAAGAGGAGAATCAATTTAACATGAGCAGCCTACGGTAAGCTCAGCAACATCTTTAAATCAGATATCCCAATATGTCTGAAGAGGAAAACGATCGATCAGTGCATACTCCCTGTTCTCACTTATGGGGCTGAAACACTAACATTGATGACTTACTTTTACGACTCCTTGGATTGGAAGAAACGGCACTAGACGCTGGTCAGCCCGTAAGTCAAACATATACTCTTTAGAATTTTTTCTAGAGCTATTTAAAAAGTGAAGTATAAATAATACACAATAAGTAGAAAATCAATTTCTTGCAGCAGCAAATGCAATTAGACAGAATGTGCAATTATTTACGCGAGTAACGAACAATTTTCGACGACGTTTAGACGTTTGTGTTTTATCCAATCGAGGAGGTATTATCTAGTGTACTTGAAAAGGATGTGCAGAATAGCAACATACAGTAATTTAACTACGCGTTATCCGATAACATTATTTTGTATTTATTTTTATTGTTGCTGTCAGCAAATCGCTGAGAAAAAATTTGCACTTCTTAGAACAGTTTATTTCTACTCGTAGTGTCAACAACCTTAGAAGACCGTAATTTACGATTTATTTTGCTAAAAATTTGGATTTTTTAAAATGTTTTAATAGAACTTTTATTTTGACATTTTTGCTTGTATTTATGCTCTAATTTCACCTGCTAAAATAACAACCCGTTAATCAGATTCACCCTGTAGAAAAGCTTTTTCTGGCATCTATTTAGATACTAGTAGCAGCATAACATAGAAAAATCTAAGTCTTCTGACTTTTTTTGCACGTTTTATTTTCCAAAATAAGTGTAAAATTTGTGTAAAAAATAGAATGGCTAATTCTTCGGTTAAGAAGACAAAAATTACTATAAAACCAGGTTTCACTATCCAGAAATTCGAGACATAGAAGTTCCAATTCCGATTTTCATTTCATTTGCAAAATTTGTTTTAATATCCGCCGTAGTTCCTGTAAAAATGATTACCAAAGAAAAGTAACCCCGACAGAAAACCTCTAGTCCTTCAGGTAGGGAGCTGAAACGATGAGCCTAATCCTCGCTCATAAAAAAATTCAAATTGCAAAAAATCTTTGTATTCAGTCTCGAAATAGAGCAGCTATAAATAGAAAAGAACCAAGTAAAGAATAAAAAAAAATCAAAGATATTAGTACAATATACGTATACGATGCGATCTATAAAACCTTGGAAGAATTTGACTTTGATAGTACGGTCTTCAGTGAAACAAAAAAGAAGGAGAAAAAATTATGTCTACTTTCAAAACGGTGTGGACAAGGACAAACGTGCAAGAACCGGTGATTCCATGACCATAGATAAAAAACTGTTAAAAATTAGACAGCTGTGAATAAACGATTGATTACATTAGACCTAGAAATTATCAGAGTGGAAATATACGCCCCTATAAATGATGCGTCCGATGACTTAAAAAACGAAATTTTTGAAAAAACTTGACGATGCTGTTAGGTGTAAGATTATAATAATAGACGACCTAAATAGACTGGTTGGTAAAAAAACTAAGAACAGTATAGTAGACAAATTTGGCAAAGACGTGGTAAACTACAACAGGCTAAGACTAATTAAATTGTTACCAAAAAAAATTAAAAAATGTTATATAGTTATTTCCAACACAAATATAGACATAAATACACGTGGAATCAACCGACAAAAAAACAGAAGTCAATTGTCGACTATATAATAATGTATAGCAAGGAACTTCCTGTAGTTCAGACCACTTTCTACTTATCTAGTAGATCTAAGATCTACTAAAAAATTTGGATAGTTTAAGAAATGACTACTGAATCTTTATACAAAGTCCCAAAGTGAAGACAATGAGAAAATCCTCACAGAAAGTGTGAGGAAGTAGATCAACTAATAGGATGTTCTCGAGCCTTGGAAATACTAAAATCCCTAAATACAAACACAAAGTTAGAGCTAAATATTGATCCGATATGTGTAAAAAAAACATTATGAAGACTTGTTGACTGAAACCGAAAATGCACCAGATCCCGGAGGTATACCCACAAAACTGATCACAAACTCCTATAGCATTGATTGACTCACTTGCAAATATCTTAAATGACTGCATTAGAAGAATGATATTTCCGAAAAAATGGAAGATAGCGTACATAAGTTCCATACACAAAAAAGGAAACAAAATAGACTGTAGACACTATAGACAAATCAGGGTAACATTATGTTTAGATAGACTGAATGGGTGAATTTTTAAGTCTGGAATTAAAAGAGTCAGAGCGGTTTTAGATCAGGTAGATCCTGTATAGACAATGTATTTATCATTAAGCAGAGAAACCAAATTGACATGGTCAGTAGCACATCCCCACCTACCCTTTCAATCCAACTTCAAAAATGTAAATTGGAAACCCCCGTTTGTGACAAATCGTTGAAAAGGTCTAAAAATGCTATTTAGAAATACCAAAAAAGTGACATTCCGCTTGACAGTTTTGAAGTTTCGGGAGATGCTTTTAACGCTTTAAAAATCCACTATTTGTGAAATTTTATTTAGAAAAGTAATTACAAGAACTGTTCAAAATGTTCACCGTTTTTCTAAACAGAAAAATAGTCAAAATTCTTGCATCATTTTTTGGAATGTCTCACGAGAAACATCATTATTCGTTGCTGGAAGTCTTGTAGATCTGCTGGGTTCGTCTAATAAACGATTGATTTGATGTGGCCACATAAAAAATCTAGCGGCATCAAATCAGGCGATCGGGATGATCACTTGATTGCTCCTCTACGGTCAATACATTTTCCTAGATAATGTTCATCTAGCCACTATCTAGTTTGCACGGCGTAATGAGGTAGAGCACCATCCAGTTAAAGGTCAAACAGATTTGCGTCTAATCGCGGTTGTGCTTTCAAGCAAATTCGGAAAATATCACCTGTAAAGTTTTCATTCAGAAAGAAATTTATTTCCTAGAATGCCAACCCAAACGTTTAGTTCCTGATATTTGGTGTGATCCTCTCGTACAATACGCGGATTTCCATTATGCCAATTACGACAATTCGGCCTGTCCATTTAAAAAGAATGTGCATTCATCAGAAAAACGTGTTTTTTAAAATGTTAGGATATTGCTCAAGTCTCTCAATCATAATTTTACAAAACTAAATTCGTCTATCAGAATCATCGTCCTCTAGTTCTTGAAGAATGTGCATTTTGTAAGAAAAAACTCCTGTTAATTCTGCATTTTTGCAAAGAGAAATTGTTGAGCACATTGCGATTTGATCTAATATTTCAAATTGCACTACTTCATTCAAAATTCTTGGCTGCTTTACCTTGATATTTACTACAGTGGCTTCAAACTTCCGGACAAGAAGTCGCACGTAAATATCGCTTTTTATCCAGATCTTTTCAACGATGTATCATAAGTGGGGGTTGCAATTTACATTTTTGAAGTTAGGGTAGTCAGGTGTTAAAGGGTAGATGAAAGTATGCAACTGACCATGTCAATTTGGTTCCCCCTTCGTATTGTCAAAACGGATTTTTGTATTTTTTGATATTTTTTGTTGTAAATATATTCCAAATGCAGTTTTCAAAATTTCAAATTGACACACTGTATACATAGATCTAAATGAAGCTTACGGCAGCGTACTTATCGTAAAACTACCAGAAGCTATGCAAGAAAAAATGTGAATCAAATATACATTTAAGAACTACTATCTATATAAGGGCACAAAGAACAAAATAAAAATGGTAATAAACTTCTTTGATCAGTTTCTGGCTAAAGACTTCGACCTACACACTGATAGAAGTACAATGGCAGACACAGAAGAATATAGAAGTCACAATAGATAAACTGAAGAGATGAAAAGAAAAATCATAATAAAATAAATACGGAGATATAATAATCAAGAAATTACGTTCGAGAATATATCAAATCAAACTAAAAGACGAATGTTTTCTACTTTATTAAAATTGAAAGCATGGTGATGGAAGCCATATCGCAGGAAAAAAACAAGAACGTAAGACGAGGACATCAAACAAGTTTTTGTGTTCTTTGTGTTTTGATGCTGCGATTATGCCTATAGTGCGGCAACATAAAAATTATCGACAACTGAGTGAATTCGACAGAGGTAGCATTATAAGCTTACGTGAAGCTTCATTTAGAGACATTGCTAGCCGTCTTAACCGTAACCAATCCTCTGTAGTACGGTGTTATCAAGCATGGTCTAGAGAAGGTCAAGAACATCGTAGGCGATGAAATAGACGGCCAAGTCAGACAAGTGTGGCCCAGAACCGCCATCTGCAATTAATGGCATTAAAAGACCGATTCTTAAGTACAAGATCAATAGCCAATCAATAGTTTCAAAACGTCCTGTAATCCTTCGTACAGTTTCCCGTCGAATTAGAGCTTTTGGCTTGCAGGCCTATCGACCAAATCTTGTGCTTCCGCTGATGGCTCGTCATCGACAACAACGCTTGAAGTGGTGTACCTTGCGATTGGATTGAGACGCAGAATGGCATAGGGTCATCTTCAGTGACGAATCCCGCATGATGGTCAGACGTACCACATGGAGAACGTCATAAGGTGCAGTTCTCTGTTGAGCGGCATGTTCATCACACTGTGGGGGTTATGGTATAGGCTGCAATTGTTTATGGAAGCAAGTCGCAGTTGGTATTCATCTGAGACAGTATAAATGACCACTGATACGCTGATAAAGCGGTAAAACCCCATATCCTTCCATTAGGATAATGTCCGTTCCCACATTGCATTTCATTCATCATCATCATCATCAAGCATTCAAGCGGCTAACGTCAATATTTTGCCGTGGCCACCCAGATCTCCCTACCTTTCGCATATCGAACATAAGTGGGGCATGATGGGTACAAGACTGAAGCAATCACCCAATCCTCCACAGACATAAATTACAATGGAATGCAATACCTCAGGAAAAAATGGACCACCTGGTGGAATCCATGCCAAGAAGAGTGCGGGAGTGTAAAACTAATAGGAGTGGTCCAACACATTATTAATAAAAAAAATACCTTTATCCTTAGTTTAATTTCTTTGAGTTAAACATTTCTGCAAAGTTTAGTCGAAAAATTCTAATGCCTTCTTGGTGTTGCATTTTTTATGTCACAGAGAATATATTATTTTATTTGTATGTTAGGTAATAATATTAATTTTTTTTCGAAATTTCTACATTTTATTTCGATAATTGTTAATATTGTCATTCGTATGTCACTATTTGACTACAATGAATTTCGACGTCGAACTGTATGCTACCGAAAGCAAATTAAAAATATTTCATAATGAAAAAGTTGCTGACAAAAACGTCAATGTCCTGCATAGCCATAACGCTTCCGGAAACAATACATATTGTTTAATATATAATTAGACGAAAACATATACAGGGTTATTCACGCTATGCGGCATAGAATATTGTGGACAAATCACGTAATTTTTTCAACACCGTGTATAAGATGTAAAGTTTAATATAATTGGAATATTAAATATGATCTATTGTTACACTTCACTGTAATTTTTGGTCCGATAACTCAGATACTTTGTTAGTATCTCAAACATGAAAATTAGGATATATTTTGACAAAATTCAAATTATTTAACAAACCTTAAGGTTTATGCCTAATAAACGTTATTAAAACATACTTATTTTAATCGGAGAATCAAAAAAAAATAATAATATACACAGGGTTTAATTTAAAAAACACAACTTTGATAATTTTAGAGCATTTGCAACACCCTGTATAATATAAAAATAGTTCTAAAAAGTAACCACAATCCCTAAAGTAAAACGTTTTAAAAGCCACTTATTTTGTACGCAAGGGCCATATAGCGTAAACAACCCTGTATATGTACATATTCTTTAATAATAGAACGGTTAGATTCTTTAATTTTGAACAACAAATTACAAATAAGTTAGCGACTAGCTTTAAAAAACCTGAACCCATAACAGTTATTATTTTTGAATTTCTCGTCCGGTGGTCCAACAAGGAACACTAAACTCGGAATTTATCTTTGTAAGATTGCGTTTATTTTTAATATTTTAGCTAAATATGTGGTAGTTTGGAGTCGCGGAATCATACAAACCTAATAATAAAATCAACAAATCCATTCTATAGAGTAATAGACCATGCATCTTAGCCAGAGCTGGGCAGTAGTTAACTACAAAGTAGTTAAGCTACTAATCTAACTACTTTATTGTTGACGATAGTTGTATTTTATATATTCAAGTTACATTAATTTAATAATGTAACTGTAGTTGGAATAAATTACTTTTTTCGTGTAATCGTATTTAAAAAGTAGTTAGCTACCCTATTTTAACTACAAAAATAGCCTAATTAATGCTATCTTCTTCGTTTAGGAGGGGCAATATAAAACCACTTTAATTTATTTTTATGGCAACGTTTCGTGCTGAAGGTTAGCACTTCTTCAGGCCAACTGTAATTTATTGAACTCGTAAGTCAACACATAGTAACAACAAAATGGAATTAACAGATAATTTTTAACACATAAAACTTACAGAATTAAGCCAATGTCCTTGGTCGGTGGATTGATCCGCTTGACTTTATTCTGTAAGTTTTATGTGTTAAAAATTATCTGTTAATTCCATTTTGTTGTTACTATGTGTTGACTTACGAGTTCAATAAATTACAGTTGGCCTGAAGAAGTTCTAACCTTCAGCACGAAACGTTGCCATAAAAATAAATTAAAGTGGTTTTATATTGCCCCTCCTAAACGAAGAAGATAGCATTAATTAGGATATCACAGAGAGGAGGATAAAGAATCTTTACCTACAAAAATAGTTAAACTACTTTGTTAATAGCTTAACTACTTTACTAGTAATTAAACTACTTTATTAGCGGCTTCAATTACATACAATGGCTACAATTATTCAGCTTGCATTGCAGTTTCGCAGGTTAAAACGTGTCCTTCAAGTAATGAACATAGTAACGCAGAAGTAAACATGGATGTAAAGATTATTCAAAAACATTGTATAAATGCAGCAAACCTAATTTGTTTCGAAATGTTAAATGCCTCTGATCTAAACGTAAACAAAGTATTACTTCAACAAAAGTTTTTTGATATTGATGAACCTGCTTTGTCTAAAAAGTTACACATTTCTTCTTATACTGAGAATGAACATGCTCAGAAGAGCAGAATAATAGAACTGGAATTGTTAAAAACACCTGGAAGATAACAGAATTCATATATCTATTTGAGATTATTATTAAAAAAAATGTTCATTAGATATAATACAATTTTACCTTTCGCATCAGCTGCTGTCGAGCGATTATTTTCGTTTTTCACTCATAAATTCGCTCAAAAGAAATGCATTGGCTAGATGTTCTTTTTGAAAAGTTACTTTTATGAAAAGGAAATGAATATTAAATACCACAATACGTTTATTACTTTAAGTTCTGTTTTTAGGTTTAGGTTTATTTTATTAATTTTTTTTTTGAGAAATTCTAATAAAATAGATATACATGATAATAGAATAATAGTAGTTACGTTAAAATTGTTTTACTGTTTTCGTGTGAGCGTGATTGATTTACTTTGTCTTCTTTAATGTAATAATAATTCAGTGTCTATAGATATATATATGACTAAAGTGGTATAACATAAATCGTCTCAAAACTCCTTTTTCTACAAGTAGTTGAAAAAAAAACTTATATTTTAGAATACAACTGTCGAGTAGTTAGTAACCTAACTACTTTTCGATTTACGGTAGTTAGTAGTTAGTAACTTACACTACTTTTAAAAAGTAGTAACTTTAGTTAGTAGTTAACTACTTTTACAAAGTAACTTGCCCAGCTCTGATCTTAGCAGACAAGAATTTTTAAAAAACATGATAGAATAAGTAAATACTAAATCAAAATGCAATATAAAAAAATAAAATATAATCGCGATATATCAGATAAATTCCAAAAATAAATATTAACCACGTAACAGACGAGGCAAATAAAAAACAAGATAGAAATATGCATCTTGTTTTACGAGAATATAAAAAAGCGATGACACACTTATCAAAAAAAGTAAAATTCAATTTCATAACAACATATTATGATAAAATTTTATGCATATATTTTTTCTAAAGTTTGTAATCTAACAGTGTAAAAAATTCATTCTTAAATAACGTATACAAAATTTTTACAAAAGCGCGTGGTAATTTAATACCTGTATAAAAAAAGTATGATAAAAAAATTAACGGTAATTTGATGTACTTCTGTACCAGGTACATTCAAAGAAATACATAAGAACAAAAGCTCGGCAATAACCTCTTAATCCTTCAAAACTGTCAGTTTTCATACAAAAAAATATACCGTTTGTTGACAGAGACAACAAAACAGTCCTAACCTTTTGTATTGTAATTATTCAAAGACTAAAACCGAATCCGCCGAGACCGAGTCAAACAAAGCTCTTGGAGATTCCTCAAACAGTCAAACGTTCATACTTATAAAAACATATTAGGCTAATGACCATGAAGTCGACGCCCTTAAAAAACACACATCAAAATAAACCTATGATTAAATGATTATATATAAATTAAAGTATGAAAACTAACAAAAAGAAACCATTTCCTTACAAACTTCAAACCATTTTACTTGTCAATTAATTAAAATAAAAATAATGGCACAAAATTAAAAATTATTTCCATGTTTCAAAACAGTTAAAGTTATTTAATTAACCATTAGCATTTACGTTTTTTAAGCGAAAGTTTTATATACTTTCATGCTTTACAGCTTAGAAAATAATAAGAAGAAAGAATTTGAAATAAAGTATTACCTACTTCCGGTGCCTGATATTAATGCAAATCGGACAGAGGCTGGTCCGGATGTTACAAATCATAAATTTGAAGATTACAGCGCTAATACTCGAAAATTTCGATTATATATGTACATAGATCTTCGTAAATTTTACGATTAACATATATTCTGCATAACATTAATTAAAAACGAATTGACTTTTATTGAGGTGTTTCGTGCTTATACACTATATCTTACTAATTATTTTAGAATGAACCATTAAACGTGTAAACACGAAGTTGGATAAAAGGGTAGCGTAAAGTACTGAAATTTCCTTATAGCTCAATAATGGCCAAAAAGCAAGAAATAAGTAGAAACGGTTACACCTATAATAGCTTTTATAAATTTGAAAGTTCAATCTCTAAATGATCGATTGTATACAAACGTTCGTTAAAAAGAAAATTATCAAAAATAAAATTATGTTTTACACCAACATTGCAATAAAGACTGGGATATTACGGTTAAAAATCGTTTTATGATAAGTAAATTTTATAGGTCATTAATATTTAATATTTCAAATTGAAAGGTTTCTTTGTACTCACAATTTTTTAAGTGAAATTTGACGAATTTCATATTAAGACAAAACTTTTTTAAAACACTTTCGAATCAGATTATATCCTTACTGCAATATTTTAGATAAAAAACTGGTTACTTTGTGCAAACTTGTTTTATTGGGCAATCTTAATATTTATAGTCAGCAAAATATGTACTTTGTATAAGATCTATTCATTAATTGATACAAAAAAAAACAAATATCAGCAAATCGTCATAGTCAACATGAACAAATTATTTATGTATAAGGTAAAACAAAAAATCCGCACCTAGTGACGAAAATTACGCAACAGTCTTTGATCACTTCATATATAAAGTCGCGTTCGCACGTAACGAACGCCTAAACGAACAATAAACAAACCCGTCTAAACGCGAACGGATAAAGATAAGTAATTGTTAATCGTTAATACTTGTTCATGTTCGTTCGGCTTAAGATTCGCATTTGTAAAAATGTTCAAAATAGTAAGATACGAAGATCCATGTGACCGCTAATGATAATCCCGCTCAAACAATCAAACCGTCCTCTTTATAGCACTTTCTGTCACAAACTAAAACACGCTTATTGTTGAGTTGTAAAATCACTAAACTAAGCAAAATATCACAATAGTTATTTGTATCACTAGTCCAGACAGTGCTATTTTGCGAGTATGAGCATATTTGTAAATGCGAATATTCGCAAAATACTTTCAAGGCGTGTGATACTCAAAATTTTTGGTGATAATCTTTAGTGTATAACTTTGTCAAAAAATATTTTCTTAACTTAATTAGTTCTGTTACTTGTGATTGCCTTTGACTCCCCCATTGTTTTTCCTTTCCTTGTTAGTATTTTTTCTATAACATTGTCCCATTTTTCTTGTGGTCTTTCCGTTTTCCTCTTGCGTACTTTTATCGATTCCCATACTGTTTTAATTTTGTTTCATCATGTATATTTTTTTTTATAACATCCATGGAAAGCTTACAATCTGTTCAAATACAATCAGTAAATGGTATAAAGATTGATAAAAATTGACTTAGTATGAGATAGCCCACTGGCTAGATGTAAAATGTACTAATTATATTAAAGTTTGACTACATGGAACAAAATTTAATCGCACTTTATACTCTATTCGGGAGGTCCAACGGATCGAATCTTTTTAGTCTTTTAACAGTTAGTACATTAAGTAAAGCTCTAGCTAGCACGTTGGGATGTTCTAGAAAGCCGATCCTTGTATTTAGCACTAAGCATTTTAATTTCACTTTTCACTGTTTCAGCATAAAGGTCACGGTGTATCACTGAATTTGGGACAAACCATGGGATAATTGAACGCAGCACTTTTGATTGAAACCTTTGAACTATGGATATATTTGATTCAGTAGCTGAGTCCCACAGCTGTATTCCGTATGTCCATACTGGCTTCAGGATTGCTTAGTATAATGTTTTGTTTTCTAATGACATCTGGGATTTGCGTCCTATATACCAATTCATTTTAGAAAATTGAAGGCCAAGTTGTTTACGTTTATTAAAGATGTGCGTACCCCATGTGAGTCGTCTGTCAAGCTGCATGCCACTACGTTTTTTTGGGGGAGTATACAGTCATTTAGTTGGACAGTTGAACAATTTTTCTTTTTTAGTTTAAAAGTAATATGGGTTGATTTCGTTTCGTTAACTTTTATGCGCCAGTGTCTAAGCCAATTTTGAATTTCATTTAGATGCTTCTGCAAGTTTTGAGAGGCAATTCTAGGATCCTTGCTTGAGGGTAAAATAGCTGTGTCGTCAGTGAAGGTGACGATCGAGGTTAATCCAATTTTCGGCAAATCTGCTTTATACAATAGGTACAGGATTAGTCCGAGGACGCTGCCCTGGGGTACTCCTGCCTTAATCGGCAGTAAGGTTGTTTGGACATCTAAGTGATGTATCACGAAATATCTCTCTACTAAATAAGATTTTAATATTTGGTAGTAGTTATATGGCAACATGCATTTAATTTTATATAACAATCCTTAGTACCACACCTTATCGAAGGCCATTGAAACATCTAGAAATACTGCTGAGCAGTATGTCAGTTTCCATATCGTGTCTGATTTTTTTTGCAACACGATGCATTTGTTCGATCGTCGAATGTTTGTGTCTGAAGCTAAACTGATGAATAATTTCTTTGTCTTCAAGTATGGAAGGTTTTTTAAATATCTTAGATAATGCTGGTAAAAGGATGATTAGACGATAAGAGCTTACCTTTCACTGTGACGGAACGTAACCCAAACTGAGGACTGAATTCCATATCATGGTGATAAAATAGAGTTCACAAGTAGGTAATTCTTGGAGTACTTTTCCGGTGATTAAATTATATCCAGGCACCTTTTTGGTATGAGTATGTTTAGTGATCATTTTTTTGACTTCATCCAATTTGAACTCTTTTATCGGAAGATCCATTTGAAATGGCGCTTCAAGCATTTCATGAATCTGTGCTTCTTCCTCAGTTGTAAAGGGAACGGTTCAAACACATTGACCAGATATTTAGCGAAGGCATCCACTTTTTCGTTGTTTTCCCTTGCCCATGTGTTTTTACGAATGGGCGGTATTCGCTTTTGTGACTGATTCAATTTTTTCATCGCCTTCCAACGCAGAAAGGCCAGCTAGATATTCTTGGATTTCACAATTTTTGTTAATACCTAATAACACTTTACCTGCTTTGTGGCTTGGTTTAGTTTTCTTTTATTCTCCGGGACTCTGCTAGTTTGCCATCGTCTCCTAAGTCTACGCTTTTCCGTTATAATTTCTTTTATGTAAGAGGGACACGGTTTAGTGTTTGATTTTCTATTGGTATCTGAAGTTGCTTTCCATGCTGCTTGTTGGATAGAACGGTTGAAGATTTCTATTGCTTCATCCATTTCGTCTGGTGTTTTTAGCGGTAGGTTTAATGGAAGGTTTTTGTTTACCTCATACCTGAAGATTTCCCAGTCTGTTGTTTTATTGTGAAGGTTGGGGGAGTGCTGTTATAAATTACTTGTGGTCAGAAGACAATTTGAAGCAATGCCTAATAGATAATTGCTCGAAATGCCTTTGGTTACACAGAAATCTATGGCATCACGAGCCTTGGTCAAATCTGAGGGTCAATACGTAGGTTCTCCAGTGGCTAGGTTACTGTTTCTCATTGCTTGGAATAGTTGACGTCCCCTAGGTGTTGTTAATCTCGACCCCCATAAGGAGCGCTTTGCATTACAGTCACTTCCTGCAATAAAGCGGTGGCTAAGCGTTTGAAAAAACAGCTTAAACTGGTCTTCTTTGATTATCGATTTAGGTTGACAGTAGACGGCAGAAATGACTAGAGGACCCTTCCAGTCTTCTATCGCGACGCTGGTGGCTTGGAGATGCTTTTCACTAAATTTACTTAGCTCGTAATGTTTGATACTATTTTTAATAATGATCGCAGTACCTCCATGGTCTGTTCCATCTGGATGTTTTGTATTGTATATGGTTTAATTAGGAATTTTTATGTAGCTTCTGTCTGTGAGGTGTGATTCAAAGATCAGCATTAAGTCAATATTATATACACCTAAAAAGTTTGTGGTCTCTAGGATATGGTTTGTTAAGCCATTAGCGTTCCAGACTACAATTTTTAAATTGTTTAGAGCCATTGTGGAAACTAAGCGACAACAGAGGTAAGGAGGTTTAGGAGTACGTCCATTTTCTCCTGCATTTTTGTTAGCATAGTTTCTATTGTTTGACAATTGTTCATGGGGAACGAAGGCTTCGCTGCTTTGACACTTTTCTTGACTGTTGCTACTAGCAATCTGGGATTAAGTACATAGAGGCTGCCTAAGTGTATTAGGATTATATGTTGGTTGCACCAGTACAGGTGCTTTCTTTTCCCTTAAATCAAGAAATTTGATTGAATTTTGTAGTTCTTTATATATCCTACATCCTTTGTAATTTGCGGGGTGGTTTTCTCCACAGTTGCTGCATTTTACGTCGTTGCTGCGTTCTTTTCTGGAACACTGGGATGTTGTATGATTTCTGGTAAATTTGACACAACGTGGGTTTCTGTAACAGAACTTCTTCGTATGGCCATAGCGCTGGCAAACTGTGACATCTCGCGTTTTCGGCGGGGTGGTTCAAATTTGACAATTGTGTGTAAAGGCAATTGACATATATTTCCATATTATTTGGCTGTGCTTTAAGTTCGACGTGAAAAAGCGGTAAAGCTATTTTTGTTTCACGTTAGCGGATATTGGTTACATTCTTTACCTCATGCCCTAGTGCATTTATTTTGATTTTCAATTGTTCTATGTCAGTGGATAGATGCATGTTCCGCAGAACAACTCGTAACGATCTATCTTCCTTAAGTTGGTAGGTGTAAAATTGAGTATTTTTTTTCCTCGAGAGCTTTTATGATAGCTTGATAAGCTTTTATTGTATTTGCATGTATCTTTACTTCATCATTATTTAAACATTTTTGAATGTACTGGCTTGGTGCACCTTTTTTAAGCAAATCTACCAGTGGCTCTATAAATTTTAAGCCTACTATAAAGAGGCGTGAAGGTTTAATAACTTTAGTTGTAGTTTCCTGTTTATTGCCTGTTTGTTCCTGGTCTTCTAATTCCTTGTATCTGTTGGAGGTTTTGGAGGGTTGATCTAGCCAGTAGTCTTTCAGGGTTTGCTGTTTTATTATTCACATAGAACCTTTTGCACTATCCTTCCTGGAACGTTTTTTGTACTCTACCGTTTGCCAGTCATACTCTTGTAATTGTGCAATTGGAATCTGTTATGATGTAGAAGCTTGAAAGAGTTGCGCTACGCCATTATAATGATTCTGCATTTGTGGGATTAATTGTTGCATTTGAGGCAAGTACGACCCTGGCATATGTTGCAGGGTTTGAATTTGAATATTCTGATCATAATAAATTGGCGGTGCATATTGTACTGAAAAGTTTTGCGGATTTAACATTATTTCTCACATACCTAATTTTTGAAACTTCTATTTAATGTTGTTTATCTGTATTGTGACCTTACGGCCGTAAGTTTATCACTTAATATTTCATACAAAGCACAAGACCAACGTCTTTAGTGTACGAAATTTAATTCAAAACTCTCATCCTATATAGGCGATCCCACCACGCTAACTGTCTCTCTTTTATGAAATTTGTTACTGGGTTGATCTCTAATTCTTACCTTATCTGGCTACTTCTTGTTCAGGTATTTCATTTCCGTAGCTTCCAATCTGGATTTCATTTTTTTGTGTCAGTACCCACGATTCGCAACCATTTATATTCTCCTTCATTACATTTTTTGTTAATTCTTCGTTCCATATCAATAAATTTCGTTGTAGCTCTTCCTCTCTTCCTGCCATTACTATATCATCTGCAAATGGACAATCGTGTATGAATATGGGTTGTAGTTCTCTGTATCCCACACTTAGCCCTTTAATTCTGAGGTGGCAAGCTCGTATTGTTTCCTCTAAAAAATGGTGAATAGTACCAAACTCATTACATCACTTTGTTTCAGTTCTTCGTTTGTATCAAACTCTTCTGATGTTCTGGTGTTGATTCCTTGTCTTTTGGTATAAAATTCTAATTACCCTCGTTACTTTTGGGGTTACTCCTCTGTTGTTTAAATTTTTCCATATTCTCTCTCTAGGTGTTCTATCGAACAGACCTCGAAGGTTGTTTTAAAGTCTATAAATGCAAATAACTGAAGTGTATTTGTAATTATTTTTGTTTAACAGTAAATATGTGGTCTTGAACGCTTCTTTCCTTACGGAAACCGCTCTGAGCTTTTTATAATGTTGGTTCTATTACAGCTGGTAATTTGTCTTCAACTATTTGTTAAAGCAGTTTCAAAGGTATACTCAGCAACGCTGCCTCTGCACTATTTTCCAGTCTTTTGGTATTTTTTCTTCTTTCCATATTTTATTAAACATTTTAGGAGTGACTTAATTCCTTGTTCTTCCATTTTTTTTTAACATAAAGCCTGTAATTCTGTCGTGCCCTGCGACTTCCCATTGATTTGATTTTCTTTAATGCGTTACTAACCCTCTTTCTCTTTTATATGTGCCCTTTCTTCATTAATCATAACTTGGTCTGTAAAAGTTCCAGAAAGTATTGCCTCCATCTGTTCATTATTTCTATTGGCTTTACCAAAAACCTTCCATTTTATTGTTGTTTTTCCTTTACTTAGTGATGGCCAAACGCAAGACCAAGACAAGACCAACAATTGGTCTTGGTCTTGTATTGATATCCTTAATCTCGGTCTGGTTCTTGGTCTTGAATATAGAGTTTTGGTCTTCTTCTTGGTCTTGCACGCAAGACTCTTGCATTTTTACACCGTACTATGAATGAAGCTTCACAATGAAAGTCAATGTTGTTAAAAAAATTTTTTTAATAGATTTTTGATTAATGCCATAAAATTAAGTTACTTTAATAAAAAGTAAAAATTCTGTCTAACCCACATAAATTACAATACACACGACATGTTTCGGCTTTTTTAATACTTAAGTCATCTACAAGTACAACTGCATCTGTAAATGGTTTAAGTATTAAAAAAAGTGGAAACATGTATTGCTTATAATTTTCATTATTAATAATGAATGTGGATTAGACACAATTTCATACTTTTCATTAATCTACTAAATCTGCAATAAGAACGATGATACAGAATATTAAGTTACTTTATTTTTTGTTTTACATGTCAACGATCAAACAAATTTAATTTAATTTTATACTCAATAAACTATCAAAATACAAATACATAAGTAAATGTTAATTAATTTCAATTCTTAATTTTGAAGGAACTTAAAATTGCATATACCTACATTTTTTATTGAACGGCTAAATTTAAATTACAGACAAGTAAAAATATTTGTGAAGGTACAAACTTGTTGAAGTATGCTTAAGGATCGACATTTTTTTCCCCACAAATATTAAATAATAAGCACTATTGCATTTGCAATGCGTCAGTTGTATTTTATAATAGATGTACTTTTAAGTTTTGAGAATTCAGTTGTTTTGAAAAAGGAACAACGCCTTTATTGTAAACTAAGTGAAACGTGCTTTTTGGTACAAATTTAGAATTAAGAAGTTGGGACAATAATTTTTTTGGGAAAATAAATGTTTTTTGTATGTGGGATAAACAATCGTTCGTAATAAGAAAAAAACTGCAAAAGTCTTGCAAGATAGTCTTGTTTTTGCCGATATCTTGTAGAGCTAGTCTTGCATCCAGTCTTGGTCTTGCAATCTTGAGTCTTGGGCTTGCTAATGGCGTTGTTATCTTGCTCTTGGTCTTGCAAATCTTGCGAGACCAAGACAACACTGCAAGACCAAGATCAATTTTGTATATATATTGTACGCTGTTCTTTGTATACGTTGTATGTATCTTCTGACTTTTTCGGTAAGTAGTTTATTCGCCTCTTCTGTAATTCATTTGACTTTTCATTTTTTTCATATGCTTGTTTGTCTTAATTACAGCGCATACGCACTTAACTGCTTTTAGTAGCGTGTTCTTTATCTTGTTTCACATACCTTCTAACGTTAACTGTTTAAACTTTTCTTCTTCTACCAGTAGTTCTCTACTTATTATGTTCTCACATTTCTTGTGTTTCAGTTTCTTGCAGTTTATAACCTTAATCTTTCTTTCTGTGCTAAATATTCTTCTTTTACTACTTGCTTCTAATCTTCTGGCCTCTTTATCTTTCCTACTAATAAGTAATGGTTGCTGGATATCTCAGCTACACTTTTAACTCTAATATCTTTTACTGCATGTCTGTTGTTCTTTTCTACTAGCATGTTATTTATTATTACAGGTTTAAAAAATTTTATTACAGGTTTAAAAAATTTTGTTAGTGTAATTATTAGTGCCATCTTTTAGTTATAAAATTCTACTACACTTTACCGGCCAAGGCCAGAAAAGTAATATTTCCACCGATTATACCGCCTGCAAAATACATCAAAACTGACGAAAGACAAACTAATTTTTTTAACAAAAGACGGATAAGATGGATAAAGGGATTATTCAATAAATAATAACGTCTTATTGAGGTCATCAGTAAACCTAAATGTAAAATAAGTTTCAAAAGAAAGAAGAAGAATATAGATAGCATTAACCTATATAATACATAGTAAAAAAAAAATATAAAATTAAGGGGACCTCAAGAAAGTATATTTCTGATAAAAGGAAAAATCAAAACTGCTCGGTTTCATGTTATCTCGTATGCATTTTTTATTGATTAACGGTTATATGTCAAAAGCTACTATTTCCAGCATGATTCATTTTTACTAAACGTCGTCATTGTTGAAAATTGTTTAAAAACAGAAAAAAAAAGCTTTTTGTAAAAAGGTTGCTAAATTATTTTTGAGCTGCCCTTATTGCAAACTTCAATATTCGTTGGTTAGTATAGTTATGTAATAACCAAAAAAACTCTAGAGCGACAAAGTAATAAATCAAAATCTACGTAAAACCCTTGTTTATATACATTTTAGTTAGACAATGACTGCGCTAACATTGGAAACATTAATTTGGATGCAAAACGCTAGTAGTTTTGGATGCAACCGCAAAATTGACATATCTGGCGCTGCTTTTATAAATACTACAGATTTCTAAGTTACAGAGCAGTGTATTCTCTTACAGTAATCTATAAAAATACAGTTTTAGAGATTTGGAAAAGACGTTTTTTTTATTATATGTAGAATAATCTTGAAAGAAAATTGTATCTACGCACGATAACACTTATGTTATGAAACTCGGTCTACGTAAACAACTGGTATTCTGAGAAACATAATCATTCCCCTAATAGAAGATAGTTTTATAATTGAATGTACAGTTTCTAATTTGTATATATTTTTTTATGGTATTCGAGCGATCGAAACAATAAAACAAACTACTAAATTTACAAAATTTCTATTGAAATTTGATATAAAGTTAACCAGTTAATGAATACACTTGCTGATAAAATGTTATAAAAGATATATTAATAACGAAATGACTAAAAAGGTTTATAAATTTGGGTGGGCAGGCGTGTCTAGCTGAAAATGGTCCTTTTTAAAAAGTAGAATCTTTCTGTTGATTGACAATAAAAAACACATCTGGGTTCTGGTATATTATGTAGGCAATGCTGGTATCATTTCTGGCCGAATGCCTACGTTTTTAATTATGCAGTGCACGCCGCTTAATAGAATCACGTTGTGACTTGAGGTTCTTGATAACAATAACGGTATGATTACAATATCCGAGATTCAGAAAAAAAGCTTATTTGTTAGAAAACAGTAAATAAATACAGCATGTATGTGATTAACAGGTTGTTAATTCAGAAGGTGAAATCAAAGATAAAATCTGTAGCATTAGTTTGTTGACACCGTTAATAAAAAGAAATCAAAAACAACTGGATGATGCTTAATTCACTGTTCTAAAAACTACACAATTCTTCTTAGAAAGCTGCTGACACTAAAAATAAATATAAAACAACGTTATCGCATAACACGTAGTTAATTTAATTTGTGATTCTAAGAAGGCACATGTTTTCCCAGTTAATTCTCAAAGATAACGTATTTACAGAAGTTTAAATAATGTACCGTTTCGTAAATAAGTCAAAATATTTGAATAAATGAATAACACTGCAAAAATAAGATAAATATGCAAAACAACTATTTTTAGAGTACAATGATAAAAATTTTCACTGTTAACAAGCGTATTGTGAAAATTCAGCTAAAAAATGCATACAAAATAAGTTATTGATCATGTATCGAAACAAACCTGAGAATAAATTGATAACATAAACCGAAAGTATGATTACTATAAGGGGTGTTTTTTCTATGTAGAAGCATACGTGCGGCCTGTTACTTTAGTAAAGTGATAAAATAGTAATTCATACCAAAATTTAAATCATTAATTTGCTTCTCAAGTCCGAATCTTTGAAGCATTGCTAAAGATGCATCTAAAATGCTAATAAGCTTGTATATTTATATTTTATGGGCCTTTGGAGTAGTATAAAGATTTAAAAAAAAATAAATTAGCACATCTTCGTTGACTTCCGGCTTAAAAAGAAAATTTAACAAAATAAATGAAACAAACTACGCAACTAATTATAATTTTATAGAAACGTTTGCAGGATTTTAATCATTCTATAGTTTTTGTTTATAAATAGAAATTAAAGTGTACAAATAATTTTTGCAAACTCAGAGTTTTAAGAATCAAAGCAAGTTAACTGGTAAAACATTGCTTTGCACGTATGTCGGTACTAATAGGGTCTGTAAGTACCGTACTTTTGTCGCCATCGTTTGCAATTTTTTAATAATCAAAAACGGTTTGAGGCTTTGTATTCAATTATAACCTTGTTTTTACTATGGCCATCTAACATGAATAAAAAATCTGTTTATATAAAGAAGGGTAAAACTATGCTTTGAAAACAAAATAAATATTTAACTAGAAGTGTGTGTTTGGTAAAAAAATACATTTAAAGTCTTTAAAATATTTTTAAAATTGAAAAAAAAACGTTTTAAAAGTTTTATAAACTCAAATACTAGAGTATTATATATTTCAAAGTTGGTGGTATTTGTCATAGGTATTTGTCCTAAGATTTTAAATTGATTGTCAAAGTTAACATATTTTGTAAGTAGTAAATGCAGTATCAACATTAAATTTGTCATGTTTATACAAAAAATAATGTACTCTAGTCGAAAATCTCCACTTTCGACGCTAGTGCCATAAATCACTATTGTAGAACTGTTGAGTACTATCATTAAAACTGCGAAAAATCCTGAGCCCGATCTATTTTCACTAAATGTCGTGATTATTATTAGAAATTGATTAAAAATGGTTTGTTGATTAAATATCGATCTAAAATCCAACATATGTAAATATGTTTAACTTGAACAAAAGTATTAAGAACTATTGTCAAAAATTGTAAAACTTATAGTTTTAATACGTTAGATAAAATGCTTGACGAAAATTGTTAAATAAGGATATTTGTGATGGTACTGCTACTAAATTGAAAGTACGATTTCAAAGCAGTGGATAAAAACGTGAATTGCTGCTTTGGTGGTCGAAAAATTGGCGTTAAAGAAGAGCTTTTATAGCACCGGATATACTTGGTTCGAACAAATTAAAGAGGTACCGGGTA
Organism: Aquatica leii; assembly: GCA_035610365.1. Taxonomy (NCBI): domain Eukaryota; kingdom Metazoa; phylum Arthropoda; class Insecta; order Coleoptera; family Lampyridae; genus Aquatica; species Aquatica leii. The sequence continues at coordinate 20,409,211 of CM069435.1, forward strand.
GAGACCTAAAGTTTTGGGATAAATACAAAGTAACTTCCGTCGAGTTTTCCTTCAAAACGATTTAAAAAAAACAATTGAATTTTCCTCAGTACATATATAATAAGAAATAAGATAAAATAATTGTTAATTTTTAAACAATATACTAAAACGTTGCGTATAACCGTTAATCAATAAAAAAATTAAAAATTTGTGAATACGATTTTTAAAACCAAGCAGCTCGATTTTCGTTTTAGCCAAAATTTAGACACCTGAGGTCCCTAAAAGAAAGTACATTAGCCGTTTTTGCGTTCGTTTTTATACTTTCCCACCATTCAAACTTACTGTGAAATTTGATCGTTTAAATTTCTTTTTTTCAAGTTTCACAAAGCAGAAACATAAAGTAACAATCGTGTTAATTAAAAAAATAAAGAAATAAATCACATCGGGTAGTGTTGTAATGACAGAAAAAATGAATAAAAAAACAGTCAAAACAAACAGACAAGAAACTACAATCAAGTTTATTTGAACTTGAATACAGAAAATTATGTTAAATCTGAATAATTACTTTTAAGTTAAGTTGTCAACAAATCTATAAAAAATGTATCAATGGCAAAATAGTTTATAAAAACAAACTGAATTTAATCACATGTTAATTTCTCTAAAGAAAATCCAAAAAAACTACCAATTTTGCATAAAATTTAAATAATACATTATAAATATCTGCATGATTTTAATAACAATATAAAAAAAAACACTTATTTAAAAAATAAATACATAAACAAAGTAATACGTTCAATTAAGTAACAAAATTTTCTATAAGTACATTAGCATTAACGTTTATGTTCAATAAAAGTTAGAGCAATCAAATGGGTTAATTAATTGACGGTAAAGTCCTGGAATTTGTAAACAAGTCACAGACAACACTCATCTATTAAGTTGTTGCTGTTCACAGTTTCATTATATGTAACGAGTACATCGTAAACGACTTAAAATATAACAATCATATTAATATTTATCAATATTTGCACTATTGAAGTCATCGCCGAATTATTAATTAAAAACTCACGCAAATTTAAATTACTTTGCCAAAGCTGGTAGTTTTAGTTTTAATGGAACGTTGGGTAAGTTATAATTGTCAATACCATTACTGCTAATAGCAGAGGGTGTTAATATTGCATGGCTACGTGTTCCGCACCTAATCTTTATATACGTATAACGTTACTTCTACGTTCCAACGATTATCTCTCCAACTGTGTTAAATGTACTAAAAACGATTTGCCAACATAAATAAATTTGTAATTTAACTCGACATTCCGAATGTTGTTTAGGGTTTACGTTAAATCGCATTTATCAGATATCTTACTTTTGCTATGTAGTTCGAAGTTAGAATTCTTCCATTACACATACATATATTTATCAAAATGGGTAGAATTTGATTCTTAAATACTAAACGAAAACACAGAACCACTAAAAGTGATTATTACGGTGACATACATATCAGCAAATCTTCATCTTTCTTCAAAACTAAGACAAGAGGATTTGTGTTAAAATCGTTACAGTGACAACATTTTTAGGTTGTTTCGTATAACAGACATAAGCTGATACCAAAGGCGTTTTTGTATTCTGCGCAATGTGACGTCATGTTCATAAGAATACCGAACAAGTCTACCACAGGCTATTAAAATATTTTTTTTTAGTATCGTCATAAGAAAACTGATGCGGCTATACTCTAGGTTACTTTCATGGTAACGGTAAAAGAAAAATACATAGTAAAGAGACCACAAATGACCTGTAACTGCTCTTTTTTAAATTAAAAAGTCCACTAAGTGAGTGGACGGTCCCAAGCTCAGATAGAAAAGTCATCTAGGTACAAACCGGAACTCAGACGAACACGAAATGACAAGCCGGCAACAAAAAAAGAATATGAGAGTTAAAAAGCAGAGGTGCTTATAATGTTAATGTTCTCAAATCATACGAAAAGGCTTTTGAATATTACTCTCAAATAAACGTTCTATAAAACCAAAATTTTCTTTATATTTTTTGTGCGAATTAGAAAACAAACACTTTTTTCTACTTTTGAATAACAATTTATTAACATTATTTTTAATAAACATAGGACATACTATATCGTCAAATTTTTAGGTAATAAATGTTTTGAATAAAAATGCCGAAATTATATTTGCAAAATTATTTAAAAAGTATTTGTTACGTCTAAATTTTAACTATTAATGTAATTTACTGAAATGTGTGTTCTGATAGTCACATTATTTTTGTATGTAGGATATATAAACCTGGCTTATCAGACCCGGAGTAATGTTTGGTTATAAGAATATGCAGCGTTTGTTACTATAATTTATAAACAATTTTTCTTATATAATAATTAATAAGTAACAACGATACTTGTTTTTTGTTATAAAATAACTGTTTATTTTTTCAATTTCTTAATTTGAATGTTGGTCCGGTTTATGTAAAAGTAGGTATTGTACCGGATATGCATCCTAGAGTTAAGCGGATTAACAAATACCTCACTTATTAATTATGTGTTGTCAATGAAAGTGCGGTAATGCTCATTTTAAAGACATTTAATAATATTGATGGTATTGATTTCTATAAATATACGTTAAGCTTATGGCTTTTTGTTTGTCGTATAAATACAATAAGGTGATTACCATTATTAAATTGTATATGTGTTTTTTAAAATCATACGAGGATAATTAAATATTACTCTGAAACAAGCGTTTTATGAAACTACAACTGCTTTTATGTTTTTGTGCAAATTAATAAACAATTCTACCGGATATGCATCTTAGGATTAAGCAGATTAATAAATACCTCACTTATTAATGAGTTTCATAATTACCTTTTGTAAATATATGGATTTTTGTCGTATAAATATAAATTTTTCATTTACAAAATTGTAATATGAATTGGGAGTTCCTGGTGGTAACATCATTGTTTATGTGATTATAATATTTTGTGAATATGCCTCGAAGATTAGGACACGTGGATTGTACCTTATAATTAAGAGGAAGTACTGTTGGGATGTCACCTCGAACAATACCACAACATATTGACTTATCGGTAAGCATTTTTCTAAAGTATATTTTTTACATTGCATTGCAACACAGTCAGCATGTATTAAATATGATCCCTTACAATACTATTTTATAAGATATTGGAATCTATTAAATTGACGTCAAAGTTTTAAATACATATATAATGTATAATGGCTTTTAATATGGTACTAATGATAAATGTAATCTAATACTAAGAACTTAGCACTTTGAAGATTAAACAAATCCGGCGATGGATTACGAAAGGTCAGGAAGTTGCTAATAGGCCACTTGTAAGCAACAGACCACCTAAGCCTAGAATTACTTCTCGACAAGAAGATGCGGACATACTCGGCTATACATTACAAAATCCTTTTACAACTTGCCAAAAAATAAAGGAAACGCTGAATATTAATTGCTCTGTTTCCACCATTCAGAGACGTTTACACGAATCAAAAATTACATTGTAGAAAACCGGCAAGTAAACCTAATATTACAGAACGTCATGCTGCAGCTCGGTTGCGCTTTTGTCGTCAATATTTAAATTTGGATTGGAGTACTGTTATCTTTACAGGTGAAAAAGTATTTTCTAGCACTGATCAATGTCCAACTACAGTGTGGAGACCACAAAACACTCGTTACAATATAGAACATGTTTTGCCCAATAGACAAAGTGGTAGAGTGACAGCTGAAGTGTGGGGATGGATATCTCAAGCGGGTCCAGGAGAGTTAGTGCAAGTGACACCACCTCGATTTACTTCAGAGCAATACCTGAATATTTTAGATAATATCTTGATAACTTCTGCGAGAAGAATATTTCCACAAGATGAGCTGGAAATTATTCAAGTAGTCCAAGATAATTCTCCTATTCATACAGCACAAATTGTTAGGGACTGTATTGAAGATCAAAACAAAGTTGAAATAATTGAATGGCCAGCGAGATCACTAGATTTGAACCCAATTGAAAATATGTGGGGTGCAATGATCAGAAACTGGGATAGTGATATTCAATTTAGAACACCTGAAAATATTATCCAACATTCACAATTAGTTTGGGAACGGTTTCGTGGATCACAGTTGCGTGAAAATTTAGTAAACTCTATGCAGTCTAGATTAGAAACATGCATACAAAATAATTGTTATTACACAAAATATTAATTATTTCTATACAACTTTTGTATTGTTATTGTTTTTTATTGATATGTTTTTTTATTTAATTATATTATTAAAATAAACTACAGCATGAACTGTAATTATAAACGTATGCTTATTTATTAACATTTTATTAACGCAAAAGTGAGTAATACCTAAATAATTATTATTAAAATAAAAATAATATTAATGAATACAAAAATGTAATTATGATACTCAGTAATAAGTGAAGTATTTAATCGCTTAAAGAAAAACAAGAATGTGACTATGTGAACAAAAATTTAAATCAATTACATTATATTGGAACAAATATTTATTCTTACACGGGAAAATTCTGTTTGATAGTATCATTTATATTTAAACGAAATTAAAGTATAAAAGTTTCACTTTATTTATAAATAACTAGCTGTACCCTGCCACGCTTCGCAGTGGCACATTGTGATTGAATGGTTGACATTTAATGTAATTATATTTATATACATTAAAAGTGAGGTTAATCCAAAATAAATAATATATTTACTAAATAATATAATTACGTCCACGGGTTAGATGTAATAAAAAAGATATAACCACTCACTTCTGTTAGAAATTCACTTGAATTATAATAAGTCCTTTTATTTTGCCTGTCAGTTAATAATATTTTTACTGTCCATCTTTGATATAAAATATAACCTCTACTTACGATTTGGTGAAAGGCGCAGTTCGATCACAACACTATCACACCAAAAATTGATTTAAGTGAATATTTAATTCAGATTGTATAATAATCAGAATCAGATGCAAATTTTTTCGTAAATAAACAATGTAATTGGGAACGAAATTGTTTCTCATGTGACTGCGTCATTATTATTGCGGTTGTCAGCGAGTGTTTTCATCGCTTATGACAGATGGCGCGGTCACTGGTACACAGCTGATCGTTAAAAAAACTTTTTTCTCGCGGTCGCAGATATGTGACTGATGCAAAAAATAGATAAAAACAATCCTTGATGCGGATTTTATATCATGTTAAAATTTCAACTCAATCGGTGCAGAACTTTTTGAGTTTTTGAAGCGTACACAAACCAACATAACATTTTTATATATATAAATTTTGCACATACAGCAAAATATTAATAGTACCTATGTAAAATTGTTTTTATAAAATTAGTAATTAGATTATTATTTACAATTTACCTTAATTTTATACGTTCAAAATTTTACTATCAATAAGCATGTATCTAAAATTATAGAAAAAAATGTGTGTTTTTTTATTCGAATAAAAATATAAATACGGTCATAAAAGTAATACTATTTTCTTATGGTTTGAGAAATACATGTAAATTTTTTTATTTACAAGACAAAAGGACATAACCTCAAGGTATATTTACAAGTATAAATACTGGTAATACTATTAGAATGTGACTGAAAATGCGGTAATGTTCATTTTAGGGACATTTCCAATTACTATGGCTGTACATATGTAGGAAGTTAAGAAAAAAGGAAAGGAAACCAAATGATACTTGACTACATTCTGATATATAGTGGGAAACACAAAAACGAACGAACAGCAGCTGGCGTAAGTAACTAAAATAAAAAATTGAAAATATAATCATATAGATAATAAGTACATATGATCCTAACATACCAAGAGAACAAAGAAGATCCTTCTATAAAAAACTACAAAACGTGATAAACACCTCCTAAAAACCACCTTATAATAGTAAAAGATTTAAATGCACGAAAAGAAAATGAACCTCTGAATGGAGTAAAGTAACGCTTTCGTGAAGCAGTTAACAACGAAACCGTTTAATAAATTTTTGCACAAAAGAGGTTGAGAATTAACAATTTGATCTTCATTCTAAGTATAGTCATTTACAAGCTCTCGAAGCCTGCAGTCCATGATATATTATGTGATAAGAAATAAAAACTTTAAACCATATGACATACTGGAAGCACAGTGAATATAAGAAGCGACCATGCACTATTATTTTGCAAAATAAGACTAGAGAATCAGACTCAGAATTTAGAGAAAAAATAAATGTGGAGTCGTTTCAGAACTAGAGAATCGAACATCTTTATCACAGATGGTTAAAAAATAAAATTAAAAAAAACCCTATAAATAAGAACGAAAACTGAATGAAGTATGAAGAAAGTTAAACATTAATATACTAGAAGCTGCTGAAGAGATCGTAGGCAAGAGAAAAGTACAAATATCACCAAAACGAAAAAAAATAATGGTTTACGAAAGAAGTCAAAGAAATGACAGAAAACATAGAGAAGATATTCTTACGATACAAAGGAACAACGTTGTAACCGTCGTTTGAGTTTGTGCGATTTATTTTGTTATTTGAGTTGATTTTATTCGTTTCGTGTACTTTGGAATGGTTTGAGTACATTCACGTTAATTTAATAAAGTTAGTTCACGTTTTTAAATTCATCTTTGGCAATCCAGTTTGTCAGAAAATATTGTATTCAATTAATTCGAAATTATTACGCTGCATATACAACCGTATTCTGCATTTACGTTGATTTGGCATTTTCTTTGTCCTGGTAAAATTCCAGTTGTATGTATTTGTTTCCCTTTTAAGACACTCTTGTAATTAAATATATTTTAGCAGCTTGGTTATCTTCAGTTTGTTTAAAATTCATTGTATTAACTACGTTTTTAGCGCATTTAGAATTGAGTCATGTTGATTTTTTAAATAATTTATTGCTTCAAATAGTCCATTTTATTATTCGGTTTCAACAAGTTAATCTTTATGAGTGTAATTGAATATTTTGGTTTGGATATTTTTTTTGTTAACGTTATAATCTATTCATGAGGAAGGCTGTCTTCGAACACTACTATATTCTTTCCACGTCTTTGTTTTACGGTTTTCTTTGACAAAGATTTCGGTCCAAGTTTTTAATAGTAAGGTAGCGCACAGAAGTTATAGAGATAGGTGGCTTTGGTTTTGAAAGAAAGTAACTAAGTTTTCAATCATTGAAAGCCAATATGATGTAGTTTGCTTAGGGGCGAATCAACCCTAAAGATTTGAAGGTAACCGCGGAAGTTATGCAAAAAACAGTAAATTTTTAGTTTAGTTAGTGGAGGTTTGTTTCTCCTAGTTCGTAAAATGTACGGTTTTTAAAAACTTTCACGTACTTTCAAGTTTTTTTTTACGTTATTTTTTTACGTGGTTTTATCTTCGCGGCTCATTGAAAATCTTCCGACGGTAACTTGTCGAATGGTTGAGGTTCCCTATCGAAGTTCCTGATGACGTCAACGGGTCTAAAGCTAACCAGTAGTACCCGTCTACGAACAAAATTTCAAGGTATTTATTGATTACTGAGTAAGCTATTTATTCGCGAGTACAGTGATTGAAAAGCATTGAAATTAATTATGATGAGAGTTCACTGCTAGTTATCGAATCTTTAGTTCATTCGCCAAACATTTTATGGTGTTTGCTTGTGCTAATCTTAATTTGTTTTTTTTAAACTATTTTTATTATTAAACACCAAAAATTAAAGACGATATGTAACCAACGTTTAAAATGTTTTATCGACGTTAAACCAGAAAAATTTATTTATTACGTACCATAGTATTAAGATTTTCGATTTTTGTTTTATTTTAAACGGTTACGAAATTTATTTTATTTTGATAGTATTGAAACGTTCGAGAAATTATTTACAAATGCAAGAGCCTTCTAGAAGCTGTCTAGAAGATATAGCGAAAAGTAGGGAACGTTCGAGAAGGATTCGCCGATGTCTATAAATGCCGAACATGGAAATCGTAGGTCAGTTATTGCTGGAATGTGAATGCAGCTGTATTAAGAAGATTATGCAAGTGAAGATAAATAAGTGATTAGCACGTGCGAAGTTTTAAATAAATAACAGTGTACACCGAATCGAGTGAACGTGACTTATAGTGTAAACAAGTTAGTGGCTTTATCTTATCGTCGCGTAAGTGATAGCATATTATTGTTTTATATAAATTTCTGTAAGTTTTTATCCTTAGATATTTAAATTTAATTAGTTCGGTTAATTTAAAAGTGTACATATTTCTAGAATAAGTAAACGTATTTTTAGTCGTTTTAAATAAATTAGTTTTTAATAAATAAATTCGTAACAGTATGTATTTTTTTTTCTATTAATGCGAACACGGCCGTGCGTTATATTTTTCTTATAAAATGTAATTAAGTTTTTTGTAAAATTATTTTCATTTTGTTTATAATTTCAGTGTACCCATGATATTCTTTTCATTCAGTTTTGTTTTGATTTAAAATTTTATTTGCGTTAACTCGATTCAAATTTAATGTAATTTCTGGTTTGTCTATTTTTTTTCGAATTATGTAATAAATGTTAAATTTTTAAATGTATCAAAGCTTTTATTCAGTTGACCTTCGCAAATGCGCATTTTAAGATTACAGATTTTCGTGCTACACCAATTGGAGCGGACTCGTGGACGGCAAGGGCCTGCAGCCCATTTGAGCTTTACATCTTCCTAGCGCCATTTGATTGTGACTTTTGTTTTCGTTTACTTTCAAGTTCTTCAAACTATCAAGGAATTTTGAATATAATCCACACCCATCTTCACTGGTCACCGATAAAACCTCGTTTATGCTACTTGAATTCAGGCAAGTTTAATTTTTCTAGCTTTTGGACATAACAAAGTCTGTAGAAGATCAACAGCAAAACGTAATACAAAGAAACATAACAAACCAAAAAAATAAGAAAGATGAATTGCAAATAATGGGAAAAAGTTGCAAATCAAAGCATCAACCAATGGAAAGCATATTTTTTAGTAATTATACAAAAAGAATTACGCTGCTGACGTAAATTTAAAAGATAAAAACATGAACAACACAATAATAATCACGAACAGTATAAAGTAAAGGAATTGTTGAAGTACGCCAAAAATTTCTTGTAAAGCAGTAAGCAATAATATACAACAAAATATTAGAAATAACACAAATACCACAAGAATGGAAAACGTGTGACAATAACTATATTTAAGACAGGACAAAAATTGATCCTAAAGCGTATAAAGTTTTATATAGGTTACAATATATAAAAACTGTACCTGTAGTCAATGAAACGGCTCAAAATTCGTAATTACGTTTCTTACTATAAAAGTTGATATTGTAAATATGGATGTATTATTCTGTATTTCTTTTATACAGATTTATCAGGTGTTTAACGCACACTTGGCTAACCTGCATCAACTTCTGTTTTTTAGGTCGGACCAAAATGCAAAACTTTTCGTGACGACCATAATTCAAAATTGATGTAATGTTCAATCTAAAAAATATAATCAAAGCTCTCAAAGGTAAGTAATTCTGGTATTCGGACGAGTTAAAGCAGATTTTGGCCCGGCCCGACCCGAAATCCGGCCCGGGCCGTAGAGAAATAATTCGAGCCGGGTTCCTTCTATTAAAGCTCGGCTCCATCCCGATATCCAGGCGATCACACAGTGTAATCAAACTAAATTTATAAGTTAATACTATAGACGATAGGGCGTTTGTAATAAAAGCTTTGTTACAATTTAACAATAAAATGCTAGATTTATTAAATTAAAATTTAAGTAAATTAATTAAATTAAACAAACAAAAGAAATGACAGCAACTAAGTGACGTTATAAAATTTTATATGAATAGAAAGTAAATAACATAACACAAGAAACAAAATAAAATAATACAGAATTAAAACTTTATGCATAATGAAATTATAAAATAAAGCAATTTATACATAAAATCTACAATAAACCACAGAAAATCCATATGAGTTATGAACATTCCTTAAATCGATATAATTTCAATAGAACAATCTTAATGTCCACGGTTGGCAGACTTTCTGGTGGCAAAAAAACCTTGAAAATGTTTAATGCCAAAAATTGAGGTGATCGCAGAGCTGAACTGAATACGTTAGAAGAATAATCCGCTCCGCTCATCTTAAAGACGTAACCAGAGTAACAGAGATGAAGACACTGAGAACGACGATAGACCAGATATGATCAGATAAAAAATAGAGACGTAAGACAGCAATGTAAAATGATAGGCTGTTACGGTCGAATTTTCGTTATGCACGCCTATGTTGCTACGGACGAAATTTTCTTTGCGTACGCCTATGTATTCCCAACGTGGAATCAATTTACGGTTTACTCAGGCAGCAGATACCTGTGTAATCACAGAAAAGGGGTATAACAGCATCCGATTTCGGGTTGTGTTATGTGTATACTTTAAAATTTAAGTAATGACTTTGTAGACTTGGATTTCGTGAGATATTAGGTTGACACGAATTGCGATTCAAATTACTTGCAGGGTACGTGTCGAAGGAAGTACTTTCTTCGCACCAGGGGAAACTCCTGTATTTGTGGTAAGTGCTTTTATATCTTTTCTTTCGTCGTCAACGAGGTTACTCACGAAACTTTAGCTAATCATAACTTCGTACTGATTACCGTAATTGTAATATCATTTAATCAGTAAATTTGCTTATACTACGTATGCTGTATCCTACCCTTAATAATTGTGATAATTTAATGTTAATGCTATACTAATTATTTTTGTCTTATTGTCGGTAATGCCATATTACTAATTATGTAAACGATATTTACTACAAATTATTCTTCGCTATATATTTTTACTGTAGTTTACTTATGTACGGTGTGTTGCCTATGCTACTGGCATTTCTGTATTGAGAAGTCTTATATTCTGTGATAATCATCAGCGATTCTACATTAAAATTGTTATTGTGGTTAGTTATTCTTTTATGACAACATACCTGTCTCCTGTGACTATCGTTACCAACTAATTACTTTTGACTACTCGAACAGCTGAGTAGACGAATTACGAACCTAACATCTTGTTACAAGTGCTACCATTCTGTTGTGAGCGGACAGAAGTCACTTTTGGGATAAGCTCTGGCGCTCTTAATTATATTTAATGTATCTATGAACACCCTCTCTCACCGACGCTTGTGAGTTGGCCGTGCAGGTTCGTAAAACCACAAAAGCTTGTAACAAGGCATCAATAAATTAGTAAAACGAAGAAAGAGAAAATGAATCAACCACTTCGACCGAGCATAAGAAAATAGGCTAATAACCAAACCAAATACTGTAAACAACAAGAAAAATCCTGGTAAACCTCAGAAGAAATGGATAGATATCTAGGCATCTACCTCTATGAATCACCTTAAACGTGAAGAAAAACAAAAATAAGAGTGTCTTCTAAGCTCTCTAATGATGAAAATATGAAACAAAGTATTATTGGAGTACACGGTGTAGTATTACAATGGACCGTAATTATCGTAACATAAAGGCACTCTGCTCAGGTTACGATCATTTTGTGTTTGAATTGAAGTAGTTGTTATTTTACTCGAGAAAAGATAGCATAAACTTACTGAGCAACATGACCAAGTGAAGGGAAAAAAGAAAAGATGTAATAACAAAGGAAGTTACTGTCAAGAAGTAGAAAGACTGATAACGGCTTGGCAGTCGTAAGTAATTAATTTCTCAGATCAGACAAAGCCAGACTTTATTATTTGCCAGAAGTCAAACTGGTCGCAGTATACGTGGAGAAGAATAACACCCAGATTGTATGACAAAATTCTTTGCCGATTTAATAGTTGAACTTGTGATCATGAAATAAAGTGGGCGACAGTTTATTAGCGTCGCTTATTGGAATCACGAAGAATATTATCAGTCGGGTAATATCAATACTGTATTAATAAAACGGACCGGGCGTATCGAACCACATAGAAAAAAATATCGTTTATAGTAATCATAATTTCGGTTTATATTATCACTTTGCATGGATTTTTTAATCGAAGTTCAGAACATTTTTCGTTTATTTGCAATATCAAGTGTTATCAAACCCCTGCACTGTATATTAACATAGTCTGAAGTATGTTTATCAGTTACCATCGGTGTGACGACTATTAAAAAATAAATGACGTACCAATAGTTAGAATAATTAAAAACAGTTTTGCATATTTAGCTTTATTTTTGAAGTGTATTTATTTAATCAAGTATGTATTTTGACTGATCTACGTAACATTTCTTCGAGTTACTTCGTATTTTTAGTGTACTGGGAAAGAATGTGCACATCTTATAACAACCTAATTTAACTGCATCTTATGTGATAACATTATTTTGTATTTATTTTTATTTTTGGTGTCAGCAAACTATTGAGAAGAAATGTGTACTTCTTAGAACTAAATTAAACATCACATTGTTTTTTATTTCTTTTGATTCACGGTGCTTATATTGATGCTATAGTTTCACCTTCAAAATTAATGAGATACACGCTGTATGTATTTACTCATTTCTAACCAATAAACATGGTTTTTTCGAATATCGGATTTTGTTATCATTCTGTTATTGTTATCGAAAACCCCAAGTTCCAATGTGATTCTACTAAACGGCTTGCACTGTAATATAGTATTAACTATTAAATAATACTTCGTTCACTTATGTAAATGCATCTTTCAAGACGTTTCGGCATCTTCTAATAACGGAAATAATATAAGTACACATTTTCAGGTTTTCAGGTAAATATGCGTTTTATGTTCATTAGCTACAAATGGTTAAATTAAGTCTAAGCTAAGCTAGCTAAAAACAAGGAACCATTAACAAAATATACTAGAAACTAGAAAATAAATAAATATTTTTTTTAGAAACTTTACGTAAGAGGAAGCTTGAATACTTTTCCCACGTATGCAAACAAAAGCTTTCATCAAATTCAAAGTAGTTTTCGAGTAACGACATATCTTTAAAGTATTCTCAGAAATTAAAATTATCATTAACGTCAAATCAACCAACTTGCACAATTAGGTTATTACTTCACATAAAATATAATAAGAGACTACAACACCATCACTCACCCAATTCAATTAATTGAAAGCAGACAGAAGACGAAAGAATCAAACGTGCAACACAAAACCGCACTAGAAGACAATCTTATAAACAAGAACACATTTAGAACCAATACGAAGTTACTGCCAACTTGCATTCGTAGAATTACATCGAAGAAGATATTTATGGGCGTATAAAAATAATCAATTGCTTTGGAAGCATTTAAGACTTTTGCATTCGCATCGGGGACGTTTGAAAAAGGTAACCACTAAACTTTTTCATTTTAACAATCGATTTTCCTAAGGAAACTTGTGGTATAGACAGAATCGAAATTAAACATTTTCGTAGCGAAGAGTTCATAAAAAAGTTTGCAGATTCAATTTAGAACCCAAAAATAGCAATTGCCGTTTGCGAAAATAACGCGAAAGAAATATTTGCAACTTAATTAGTGTTATATAATGGACTGGTACGCAAGTTTTTAACAAGCAGATTCGATGATTACAAGAAATCCAATTAAGTTCTTAGTCCTAGTGGTACAATTTGTCTTAAGTTTTAATGCTTTTTTTTATTCGTTTGCACTAGTTATTTATACTTTTTAATTTGTTCGAAGCACTTTTATCAAGTGCCTAAATTTCATTTATGAACAATACACCCTAGTGAATAAATAAATTTTTAGATATAAGTGCAACAATTACATATAGACATCTGGTTCACGATGATCCAATTTTACCAGAAGAGTTAATGACGATTTCTTCACATCCTGTCAGTTTTTTAGCATAAAACGTCGCCACACAACTTTTTCAGGCAAATTGTTTTAAAATATTCGTTTGTGTTAGAAGTAATCAAACTCAACTTTACAGTAACTGTATTTTGTATAAACTCACGAACTCCTCTAACAAAGCGAGCTCGACAAAATGGGCTCCACATGGCTTGTAAGAAAATGACTTTATTCGACGCATACTGCAATCAATTTATCGAATGCAATGAAAAGGATCAATTTCTGAAATGTATCATAACTGGCCATAAGAATAAATCATTTACAACATTGCAAAGCGAAAAAAAACTGGAATAGCAGTCTATGTTAAAAAGTTGGTAGATCAATTTTCTAGTATACAAATTTTTTCAAGTATAAAATATGTCCCTCGACCTTTCTTTTCGTCGGCGATGTCAAATTTTATAACCGCATATTTTATTCACTTCCTATAAGTCCTCCGTATTTTTACGCCCAACGAGGCTTTTACCATTAGGGTATTTCACGCGAATATGCAAATGAATTGCGTGGCGATTTAGTGGAAACTGAGTAGGAATAAGCAGTTATATTTCTCTTTATTGGGGGTTTAATTTGATTCTGTCCTAATTGTCTATAGCGGATTTCCGTACCCACCACACGTTCACCGTTATCAGTGAAGATAACGAACAGGTGGCATATTTGGGAAAATTTCCATGACGTCACGTTATTAAAACGTAACTATTCACACCGTCAAGGGGTTGAAAACCTTCAGGATTGTACTTCGTTTGAAAGGAGCTGCTACCATAAATTATTATGTTAAGTCGAAGGGAAACGCTGCGCATTTGATCTCAAATGATTGGATGCTTTGAAAAGGAAATTTATTTGTGTTAACGCTGTATGTCCGTTTTGTGTTAGATTTAATACTACGTTTTAAGTAACACAAGTACTAAATTAGTTAATCCCTTACTAGATAAAACCTAACTGTGAGTATTAGAATTTTTAATTTAACGATTTGTACTTCGGTTGTCATGTCGATTGTTGACCGTACGTGCATGTTAGGTTAACACAATTATTAATAAGATCATTTTGTGCTTCACAAAGTCGTATGCAGTGCGCGTTGAGTCTCGGAGGCCTAATTTGTTTTGTTATATACTTTTGCGATTTTAAATTTGGGAATATATAGTAATTCCTTCTTCGTATGTAAAAGTTGAGACCGACAAGGTCAGTTTCTTGTACGGCGTGTTGCCCAGTGTAGGGCGCAATTTATATTTGATTCGACCCATGTATTAACGTTTAGAAAATTTATACTTATGTACCTTCTTCGTCCTCTTGGGAAAATTCTGTGTTATTACTTCTGTCGTGTTATTTGTTCTTTTCCAGCTACGGGTAGTTAGACGATATCTCCCTAATTTAATCATTCATCGTCTTGGCGCGTTTTTAGATTTAAGTTATAATTTAGTACCACAAAAGCTGCGACTCCCTCTCCGGGAAAACTGTGCTAGCCGTTGCTTCTTTTTTTGTTACAAGAAAACCACGTAACAAATTTGGCTGCCCAACTTAAGGGGCCTGATTTTCTCGTAACAAGTCCCAACCATGTCAAGAGTGATCGTTTTATGAGCGAGTAACCAATGAAACAATCAAAGAAAAACGACCAAAATCCACAAATAGAAAAAAAGATGTCTTCCATCATAAATTGAATGAGATGTTCTTCTGCATCTACCGTATACTACTAACCTGGTTTTATCAGATGATTATCTATTCATTCCAGTCATTACAGAATTAAAGTGATAAAAAGCAACTGCTCAAATTTGATAAAAATATTTTAAACCATCAACCTATTTTGTGAAAACATTTTCATTTCACTTCGCCTTTTGTCGTAAAACGTAAATTTTTGGACTAGCAACCAACCTCAAAAACCAAAACAAATTCATCATGATTAATGATTTCTTTGTGACGTGCTCATTTTACAGAAAATGTTTCTTATTCGGAAGACCAGGCACACTCTTAAGATAGATCACCAATAGTAAAAATTTAAGCAGCTTTGTCAAAGTTTCCGTTTTATTCCAATAAAAAGCTGGCCAAAAAGATCTATTATTTTGTCGACAGCAACATAGTGTAAAAGAAAAGCTTTTTACAAATATTTCAACATTACAGCAGTCGCATTTTTCCGTTACTCTGGTAAAAAGATAAACACCCTTCAAAACCCACAAAAAGGCCACATATTGACGCCGAGGTTGATTTGTTTTATCCAGTTTATCTTTTTTATTTCTTCTTCCAACTCGAGCACTATGTCATCTTTGGTCATAGATTGTACACTGTAAGTAGCAATTCCTGAACATTTTTTTTAATAACATTGATAGATACTACGCACAAATGATAAAACTAGACACAACAGAAGATACAAAAAGTATATGAGAGCAGAAAAATATCATGATAACTATAGATACTGGACCCAAGTGTTGGAAATTTTTTGTGGTATCACTACTTAACTGATCTGAAAGTAAATCTCACATACTGCAATCTTCAATTTATTTGATTTACCTAGGAGTGAAACTCGATGGCGAAGGCATCTCACAATATAAATTTACTATGTATGAATAATCGTATGTAAATGGCTATAAAGATGGAAACGTTGAAAACTGAATTTATACCCGCGTAATTCAAATAAATTTTGAATAAGCCGCTGATTAAAACCACAGCGTAATGTTTATTGTAAGGTAAACAATGTCAATGCAAATATGAAAATGCCATTTCCATCCTTATAGCCATTTACATACTATTATTCATACATAGTAAATGCAAACTCTAAAATGGCTCTGCCATGAAATTTCAATTATTTATTCATATAAAATTATACGTCTGTCAATGCATTTGTGAAAGTACATCAGAATGTTCTTTCACTGCTGAAGACCCCCAAAAAAGCAAAACGACCGTGCAGTGGTTCACTCTGGTAGCATTTTCACATTTGTCCTGACAATGTTAATACGTTGTGTTTTAGCCCGCGGCTTATTCAAAACTATGATTGAATTACGCGGGTATAAAATCATCTTTCAACGTTTCCATCTTTATTGCCATTTACATACTATTGATTTATCTACTTAAAGCATTACATTGTAAATAAGAAATTTATTTAAACATTTTTCTTATCCGTCACCCGGTATATTTCGTATTGTAAACCTCGATTTTTAGTTGACAAGTTTGCATTGGGTTAGTAGTTTCTTTTTCTTCCGCATTAACTACGTTGACATTTTTCACGTGAACAGCTCAACGGAAGTTACTAAGAATTGAAATATAACCATGGTCATCCCGTCGATTTCTGCAAAAATTTTGCTGACGTATGATGTATTGGTACGACGCTGTTCGTATTTACAACGTATTAGACACCTGTTGCACGTGTATTGGACACGTTACTAAGTTTTTTCTTACTTTGGATGTTACGTTCGTGTTGGGTTGAATTACACATGAGAGGATTTCTCTATTAATTGGTACTGGCTTCCAATACTTTCTACATTCCTGGAACGACTTATGTGAAGATATTGAGCACGCTATATACTATTTTCCTATGTTAAACAATTTATGGCTACAGTAGCAATCGGTTTAATCTTTACTAAGTAATGGACGCAATAATTTTATTTGTGATACCTGTCCGATTAGATTCTGTAACAGCTCTTAGGGATGTGTTTTTACCAGCCTTCCTAGATCTAGTAAAGACTTTATTTCGTTATTGTCGGTCTGTTTACGACCAGTTGGTATCAGGTGTTGATGTTATCAAAAATAATAAATTTATTGTGAAATTATCATTAGACAATCATTTGCAATTTGATTTACTGTACGTCGTACTTAAAAGATTACACTTTCATTGATAAAGTTACGACCTTGAAGTCGCACTTATTAGGCAAAACTGTTCTATTAGCAAATAATTAGATATGGCGCCTTTAATCAACTTACTAATAAAACTTATATCTAGACCCACGCCTACTCTTCGATGAAGTGAGCTAGTCTAGGTAAGCTCTACACCAGCCGAAACCAGCTAGAAATTATTAGACAACATGTAATATCTATCAATATACGAGATTTGTTAAACTGTGCAATAAAAAGAAACTAAGAATGTTTGACTGAGTTGAGATACTTGATCGAATTAAGAAATGTCACAGAGTTCCCAGAGAAGCAACACCACTAGATAATTTAGAACAAGCTGTGAATTACTTCCTAGACGGTGATGCTTTTCATGAGCGGAGAGGACAAGTTTTAATAGAAATAATGTCTCAAACTTTTATAACAATTTAAGTAAGGTGTTGGAACGAAAAATTTTAGCCTTGATACTCGTATCGTCCGATTACGCTACTTTCAGATCTTGGCAAATTATTCGAACTGTTAAAGAAAATACATGACATCATTCCCCCACAAAGATTATTTCATCCCAGCCAGTACGGCTTCGTTCCCATCAAATCGACGACAGACGCTATTCGTAAATTAATGATGAAAGTACAAACGAACGTCTCCAAGTACAGACTATGGATTTTTATAGACATTTCAGAAGCGTTCAATAATGTATGGCGGCCATCAATAATTGAAGCTCTCGTCGTTAAGAGAGTGCCTGCAGACGCCGTGCGCGTCATTCGCAGTTATTTATTGAGTCGCTCGATCACTTATTCCGCGAACGTTTCTGGTTCTTCCTACACAAAACGACTGACGAAAAGATGGCCACAAGGATCGGTTTTTGGACCGACTTTGTGGAACGTAGTTGTGAATTCTCTACTAGAACAGGCGCGCCCTAGAGGCAAAATCACGACAGAGCCTGGACATTCTGACTCGCTGGGCTGTCAACAACAAATTGACTGTCTCAGCTGACAAGACCAAATCCATGGTTTTTGGTTCCTGCTTAAAAAGAAATCCCTTACTTCGACTCAACGGTATTTCTGTTCGAAGAGTTTTCGAGTTTAAGTACCTTGGTCTTTTGCTTGATCATAAACTGAGCTTCGTTAATCACTGTTCCTATGTAGTTGACTAGGGCAAGACTGTCTTGCACCTGTTTTACAAATATTCTCGCCGTAACTGGAATCTACATAGAAAATCATTAGTGACCATATTCAACAGTGCAGTCATCCCTAAGCTCACATATGGCTTAGACATCAGACTGCGACATACCCACATTGTCAGGAAACTGGCATCCCTACATTCCTTCGTACGATCCTTGGGGCATATCGTACTGTTCCTATCGATTCCTTTTGCGTTGTGGCAAAATATCCCCCTCTCCTATTGCAGAAAATATACTTGTTACGTGAATAAATTTAAAAATGCACTACCCTGTATATCGACTGAATTAAAATTACTTTTCCATTTCATGACGCCATCTATCGTTGGTCTCTTTGTATTGAGAAGACGATAGACGGGCACTTTGACTTTAACATCATTTACGACATAACCCATGTCTGCGTGAATTAAAAATCGTTTTCTTAAACATCCACGTGTTGTGACACGATGGGTAATGAAAGTATGTATAATAAACTAGTTTACTCCACGCAAGGTAAGTGGCTTTTATTCTTTTTTTGATTAAACGTAATTTTTATGTCTTTTCATTAACGCCATGTGCTACCTCCTAAATCTGGGTGTTCTTGTCCTAGTTTCTGGTCAAATTTAAAATCTACGAGGGAAAAGTTATAATACGAAGCTTTAGACCTATTAACTCTGCGATACAAGGGCAGAATTTCTATGCGGAGGCAATTAATACCGTTAAATAATATTATCTTGTACGGAAGGGCCTATGTACCAGACACAATTGAATTTCTCTTCGGAGGCAATTAATACCTAATACCATCGTGTACGAAAAGACATATTGTAACAGCATAAGATACGTTTCGGTTCTATTACTTTCTTTTAAATGTTTCTTTTACCTGTTGTAGTTTGTGAGTCACCAGGTAGATTATTTTCAGGAAGTTTGATTACAGGAAGCCAGTAGGAAAACGTTTTCTGAAAGTATACCTGAATCTTGGTAAGTCAATTTTTTATTTTAATTATTCGCTGTCGCTACGGTGCTACTCATGAATAATCATATTTACTAATTATTATCATTATTAATGTCATTTACTCGCGAAGATTTTTGTATGTTCTGGTTGTTACACTTTTGTTTTAAGTGTAGTGTAAGTTGTCGATACTTCTGATGTTTTAGTACCTTCTTATATTTGTACTCGGACTAAATTTATTCACTGTGATGCTATCAACTTATCTCGTAATTGTTATTGATTCAAATTTTAATCTATTTATCATTCTAACGTAATTAAGGTAGTAGTCTGGTAACTTGGGTTCAAAAAATCGAAATTTTTTTTTTGCTTAATTTGAAAGTACAATGTCTTGAGAATATACTGTGAAAATTTTAGACAGAAATTCGAAGTATTTCGGGACTTATAACGAGTTTCCTAGAGCGCCTCGGAGTCCAACCAAAACATTGTTTTTCTGGTCGGCCCGGGTCCTAACTTTTTTTCTACTGAACCGATTGCTTTCAAATTTTAACAGGCTGTTCTACACACTTATAGTTCTCGTCGGTACTAACGAGAATTTTTTTCACCCCTAACTTTTTATTTTACAACTCTTTCTTTGCTAAAATAAAAGGACTTTTTTTTTCAAAGTCCGCCATTTTGTTAGTTACCCTCGAAATTTAACTTCAGTAGTTCCGACCAGAATGACATGTCTATAGATTAAGAATAATCAAGAATATTTGATTTCAAATAACATCAAGAGCCAAAATCACCCGGGCCACCCACGTGCATTTTTTTTGAGGTTCCAACTTCGAGTGACAATAATAATAGTAATAAACTATTAAATTTTTTCAAATACATTTTTTTTTATATTTTCAATATGTAAATAAAAACACTCTAAATATTCAAGACAATTCATTTTTATTTACCTCTAAAAAACCACTCTCCAAAGAAGTCATGAAAATAGGCATAAGTTACCAGACTACTACCTTAAAGTGCAATTGTTAAAGATTTAGTTTCATTCTTTGTTTCCTCCAGCTTTACGAACCTTAACAATTTTGTACAAGCTTCAATCCTTCTGTGCTGATCTAGTAGGAGTTATTTCTGCAAAAAAAGATCTGGCGCCCTTTAAAATAAAGTCACTTGGACCTCCCCTCTCGCACATTCTTGGACCAGCAAGTTTCGACCGTAGTCAAGCGCTATCTCAAGACTTTGATTTTGAATGATTGGCAGCGGCAGTAGGATACATTTCATAAAGGACGTAACGTATTCCTGGATTCGGAATATCTTAGACTGGATCAACCCATTATGTCCCATATCCTGAGGCGTGCGGCCGTTAAAATTCTCACATCGCACGGCGGGTTTTGTTCCTGATACTCCGTCACATAGGATTCTTTCCTGTCGGGAGTTCGATGATGACCGGAGTACCCTAAGAACCCAAGTCAACCCGTATCCCGATTCCCCTGAGTCTATCCTTAGACTAGTGTCCGACGTCAATGTACTCATTGCATTCGCTAGAAGAGACCAGAGTCAAACGTAAATCAGAGTATAATTTAGTTTATTTTTGCATGGCATTATGATTTTATTTTACAGTCAGCTACGGCAAAGTAAGGTATTTATTTAGTTATTTAACTGCATGTGGCTTATTTTATAGTATTTTATTTGAGTATTTTTAATTAGCTAACATTTCCAGTTTCTTTTTAGTCGTATCTGACTAACTGGCCTTATCCCCGTCTATTACAACGTATCCTTTTCCCGACTACTTGGTTTTCAGCCTGACATGCCGTAAGGTAGGTGCCTCGCTGAACCTAGTGCTTATATAGCACGAAGCAGATACACAGCCCATCCGACTCGTCTAACTAGGCAATCCTTTCTTCTCGTAACATATCCTAAATCGTTCTATCCTATATGTGGCGAACTTGAACGAAACAAACTCGGGTGGTTTGGTGGGTCCACGTCCTCCTCCTCCTCCCGATCTATTAAAGAGTTTCAAACTTCAAGCCCAACAAAAAATAGAAAAAAAGAGAAAAACATCATTTTGACTGATATTCCAAATAGAAATAAAAATAAAGTGTGACATAACGAAGGCAGTGAAATTAAACGGAAGAAGGATGAAAACATTAACATAAAGAAAGAGGAGACTACCGATATCAGAAGGAAGTTGTCAAAAACCCAAATGCACAGTTTTAATTGCGGAGTCTGAGATTATTGAAAGTTCAGAATCTTAAATAAAAGAGCTAGAAGATGAAGATATATTTGGCATCGCAGAAGTTAATATTAATTTAGTTACAATAAAATATTGTAGAGTAAACCAAATATAAGATTTGTTGGGATGGTTCTCAAAGAGTCTTCAGAAAAACACAGTGTCAACTTTGCTAATAAAATAGATGAAACACGGTTCAAATGGCTTGAAACAAAGGATATCCCAGTAATTGATTTTGACCAAATTGAAATTATTTTCAATCTGCTTGAATTTTCTTTGGAAAATGATATAAGTTTCTGTCGAAATATGAATTCCTATTTATTATTGAACGAAAATAACTGTTTTAATGTTTTTAATTTTTGAG
The DNA here is from genome assembly GCA_035610365.1 of Aquatica leii. Classification (NCBI taxonomy): domain Eukaryota; kingdom Metazoa; phylum Arthropoda; class Insecta; order Coleoptera; family Lampyridae; genus Aquatica; species Aquatica leii. The sequence continues at coordinate 20,431,476 of CM069435.1, forward strand.
TAACATTTGTGATAAAGTTTGGTACCCAGAAAAGGAAATTTTGTATTCTATGTAACCTTACTTCCTAATCTAGAATTAAAGTCAAGTATCCGTAACTAAAAGGTCAAGTGTCCCCTATGCATTGGGATACTTGACCTGTTTTGCAACTTAGGAATTGTTAATATTTATGGGTTTTAATTATACTAATATTTGTATTATTTATAAACAGATACGTAAAAGATATTAACTATTTAAAAAGTATAAAAAGAATCAAATTACTTCTTTGAGAAAAACAGATTTTCAGGAGAAAATCAGAAACAGATGGTTTTTACATTTCACAAAATAAAATAAATGTTTCACGTACAACAAAAAAGGAGAATTACATGGCACAAAAACAATTACCTATGTAAATCCCATTTACATTTATTATTCACTTGCGAAAACTTATAGAAAAATTTTTCTTTCTATAAATAATCGACGTTTTCTGCAAATGTTAAGTTGAGAGTATAAACCCGCATTTATTTGACACGCCGAAAAAACTAACAAACAAAAACGTTTATCTTTGTACAGTAAACGGAACTTCACTTCATACTTTAAATCATCGGAGTGTAATTTAATTTCCATTATTCGCCCAAAAACTGTATCAAACAAAAGCTTCATCAGTGCTTCGGTGCGTAAAAGTGAGAAATAATTATACGTAAAAAAGTTGAAATTACGCTTAAATTTCGATAAAAAATAAAATTCCACCTTAATTAACTCTATATTTTGAAATTTTAATCGTGTTTATAAATAAAAGATGAGAGTTAGAAAACCTGTCTAAACGTTTAGAATCAGTTCCCTATAATTTAATCACCTTCTGTAAAACATCGGTAAATGCCAATGTTTACAATTTTTTGCAAGTTTGAAAGTACGTAACCATTTCCGCTGTTTTAATTTTGTCGCTTTAATGGGTTAATTAACAAGTGAGATACAGTTCAGAGGCATAACGATGGAAGTTAAAGACCAAAACGTTTTGGTTGTAAACTTCGTTTTTCTATGATAATTCAGAAGCTCACAGTCGAGTCTCTTTCAACAGTCAATAATAGAAACTTCGATTTATACGAGAAGATGATGAGACACTCCCTTTGTGCCCCGTGCCGTTTTTGAACCCACTTTTTTGAACGTCTATTATGTAATAAACTCGTTCTTCGTTTATTATCCGTTACAACAGTAAATTCCATTATATTTGAGATACTTGCATAACTATAGCTTAAATAAAGACAGCAATGCGTATCCATACATCACATAAAAACAGGAACTGAACCTTTCTTTAATGCCTACAGTTAAAATGTTTCTTATTAACAGTGAAACTTTGTGTCGTAACGAAAAATATAATGAAAGTAGAGTGGTTTTGATTTATGACCGTTTAAAACAGGTAGCGCAACTTTTTCCAGAAAGTATCTTTTGTAAAATTCCGCGAACACCCTGCGCATTACGTTTTTGACGAGGTAATTAAAATTACTCTTAAAGCAAGACAAACGTGACAGTGAATTATAAGCCTTTTCGCGTTGAAATTTATAGCGGTTTTTTGGGATGCGTACACGTACATACATAGTACAAGAGTGAGAGTCATACAACAAAAAAAAATCGTTCAAGTCCGTGCACGTTTTGACAAATAAAGAAATTGAAAGTAGGTGCGAATAACACGCTGTCTTTTACACATCAAATTAAGGGCGTCAAATTGGTGCCAGATAAATTAGGGTAGTTTTAATTATGCGCATAATGTAAAATACCACTGAGTCATTTTTCCATTGTTTTTACAAAGTACGTTGCACCCAAAACGCAATTTTCTAAAATAACCGCTACATGTATTTTCAAAAAAACGGTATTCTTTTGTTGTCTTGCGAACGCCTACTTAAATTACTTTTTTTAGAATAACATTCAAAAGTATCAAACTAATAAGCAATAAAATTCAAATCCGAGTTCTTTTTATAACCAAAGCCATAGGTTTAGAATTTGAATCGTAAAAAAAAGTAGGAAAAGAAGTTAAAGTAACTGACCTTAATATTTGTGGAATCTTCGCCGATTATCACCGGTAAATATCACTACGGATGAATTAAATAACTTTTATGAGTCAGTTTGTCGACAATTAAAGTTAGTTTTCATTCACCTTTATTCACAAACTCCAATATTTATCAACAATCACAAGAAGCTCTCACACGTACACTACCATTTTAGATTACTTACAATACGTTCTAGGTGAAGTTAGCTTTTACTGTTGGTAATTTCGACAACGTTGCCAAGCTGAATTTTAATATTTAAATTCTAAGTAACTACTACAAAATTGTTTATCTTAAACAAATTTTATCGGTGGAGGCATTTGAAACATAATAATATAATTATAAATAAAAGTTTCATTTAATCTTAAAACAAAAACGTAATTGGTACTACAATGCCGACATTTTTGTGTTGGTAACACCGGTAACACCTCCTTGGTTACATAACCAAGAAAGTGGTCGTTTCGTTTATAAAAATTTAGGGTGAAATGGCTGCGAAAAGAATCACGCAGAGCTCAATTAATTGGGCTGCGTTAGCAGAACGTGTGCCGGAAAGTCAACGACCTATTTATCTTCAGTTTAAATCTAAATCAGAAAACTATTTGAGAAGGTATTGTGTCAATTACATAATGACAGTTTTTTTACATGTAGACTCTTAGGGTGCTTGCACAACCCGAGAACCCACCAGCAATTGACTGGGCTTATTATAAATCGGTTGTACCAGTTAAGGGCATGGTCGATGACTTCCAAAAACAATACGAAGCTTTAAAAATTCCATACCCTCCCGACACTGTAAGTGGGCAATTAGATGCACTTGAAAAAGAAATCAAAGGTGATATTGAAAACTTTAAAAAGGAGTCTGATCTTCGTATCGAAGAGTAAGCGATTTTTTGGTGTTAAAAGTGCTATATTTTTGTTTTCGTAGGTATAAGAAGCAACTAGCTTATATAGCATCTCTTCTTCCATTTGATCAAATGACTATGGAGGATTATAGAGATGCTTTCCCTGACCAAGCTTTAGATGCTATTAACAATCCAACCTACTGGCCCCATCAAGAAGATGATAGGAAAAATTATCCTGGTTCAGAATAGTCATGTATCTTGGCATAGTACGTTTATAAAATTATGTAAAAAATTGTAAGCAATAGTGATTGTCTAAAAATGGTTATATGGTTTATGTTTAATAAATTACATAATGTAAACTTTTCTATTGCTAATATTGTTAACAAAACAGCACTTTATTTCATGAGTATTGTATTACATTGAAGCTGCTATTCAAAGTTTTATAAACTCTAATTTAATGACGTAAATCAAACAAAAAGGGGAAAATTATAAACGATTAATCTCATACGTGCTCTTTTCTAAAAAAACCTAATATTTGCTTTGTTGAAACATATTTTTTTAATTAGTATAAATGGCACTGATCTTAAAGATTCAACATTCTACGTTGGTTAACAAAGGATTTTGTTTTGATTTAGTAGAACAATGCAATGGATATAGTAATGCACTTTGCCATACATGCATACTTGTTCTTATCATGCAAGTATAACGCACACTGGCAACACATCCTGTGGATTTAAAAATAATTTACGATTCTAAACTTTCTTGGTTTTTTAGATATGAGTAACAAACAAAACTTCGTTTATTGTATAAGCTTTGAATTTCACTAAATTTGAGGCATCAATTCGCCTTAAGCGTTATGCAACCCAACATGCATTTTCAGGTTTTAAGCGAACATCGCACATTCCACTTTTATTCCTTCTTGAGTGTTTTCTGGGCGTTCTGTGTATTTTTGTTCAGGACTATCGCCGACTATTTCTCTTGCCATTTTTAGCATCAGTGAAACGCAGCATTCCTCTCGGATATAAAAAATGAGCAATTAAACCTTAGCTTATCTTTTTACTTGTTAACAGCGGGTGGCGTTGAAGCTAATTTCGCGTTTGTAGATGTATCAACAGCACTGAAAAATGAGTATTTTGTATTGGTATCACGTTTAGTTCTTTATCTATAGAAAGTAGATTGTCTTGAGCTTGTAGAAAGATTTTACAGTTTTATGTCCAATATACGAACAATGTTATGCTTGTATAACTTTTTGTTAAATACATAATAACTGTTTAATGTGTGCTGGAGTTATGTTTATAGCGTGTCGTTTACAACAAACATACTATAAGATTTTACAAGTCGAAATCAATAAATGTCTGGATACCATGTCCAAAAAGTAACTTAGGACGAGACACTTTTGGTTTTCTTTACAAAGATATTTGGTGGTACCTGAATAGTAAATTGTAGTGGAAATAATTCCTTATTTAGCTTATCTGAAGTTTTTACATTTCCTATTATTTGAACCGCTGAAAGAGACTATATAGGACTAGAGAGCGCGCATGTCGGTTGCTTTATTGTGTGCCAAACGTAGTACTTTTCTAAGTATTTTGGCGGCTTACAATCTCAAAATTGTTCCAGTGCAAAAGCTCTAGCAGAATTTTTTGTGTAAAGTTTACATTTTATTGTTTAATTGGGCTTTGAGCAAGTGCTGGGGCGTTAGCTACGCAGCTGTTCATTGCACAGAACGAAGAATCCACATTCGGTAACTGTGCTGAGACACGAGGCAACCAATGTGTAGGATTCGCCATAACCTTGTAACCTGCGTTGGAGTTTTTTTGTAAAAGACCCCGTATTCAGATTTACTGGACTGAATTTTCTTTTATTTTAGCGATTGTTTAGTTCGGTGTAAGCATCGAAAACGTTTTACTCGTTATTTTATTACGTTTGATTTAAGTTTATTTGTATTTAATAGTTATTTCACAATTATTACTGGTATTTTTTTTTAAACGCATGAAGTTCCGTGGTTTTGATTTTGATTTAGTGTTTTTACTTCTGGTTATCTCATTAGAATAACAACTCTATCTAATTTACGATTTCCTTTTTGGAATGTAATTTGATCAATTTTTCTTGGTATCTATACTTTTGTTTATGTTGAGTTCTTTTACGAGCGCGATTTGGACCACCTGATAATTTAACGGAGTAAGCATTTTTCGTGGGAAGATTTTCTTTCTTTCGTGTGCGTACATGTCATGACGCACGTGGTAATTATAGTTTTCATCTTTGTTAATTTACTTTGTTTAGTGTTTCATCTTTTACAAAGATTTTACGGCGCAAGTTTATTGAATTAAGTGGGATTACGAGGTGTTATAAGGAGTAAAATTTTGATTTTGGAGGATGGACCTTTTTTGTCGCAATTAAGAATACCGGGTACCGTAATGTAGTCAATTGTTCGGGGTGTTTTACCCTACCGTTATGCAATACCGCGGAAGTTAAATAAATGGTGCCGTGAAAATTGAGTGGTGTGATGGGAAATATTGGTTTTCCAAATTCGTAATTTTACGGTTTAATGAACTTCATGGTATCCATAATAAAACTCACGTTCGAGTTGGATTTATTTTCGATGTGTTGTGTTAATAATCCAGTCTTCGCTTTTGTCCGGATTTCAATTAAGTAGTAAAATAAATCTTCCGCCGTCATTCCATTGTTTGGGGGTCCCACCGAACCTTCAATCGACTACAAGAACACCTAGACCGTCCCGGGGTCGATCTAAACTCGAGAGCTTCTGGTACCGCTGTGCCCAGTAGTTTACCTGGAGTATACAATTGAGTCAAGGTATTTATTGAATTTGATATTATCGTGAAGTGAACCGCGATCGATATGATTTAAAAGCTTTGAATTTGAGCTGACTGAATTACGGCTAATTTTAAATATTTCAAAAAACACTTGAAGGTGTTTGCGTGAATTTCGCTTTATTTAATTAATTTTGTTCTGTGTGTTGTAAAAGTAAACCGTATTCATGCATGAAAGATAATGTAACGAAATGTAACATGTAATTTTTTTTTGTTGTTTTCTTGTTAAATTTACGGATTAAGTATGCGGACAATGCCTTGAATTTTATTTTTATTGTGTTTTATTGAAAAACAAGTTAACGCTTTAATTATTTTTTTTTTAATATTAATTTTTATATTCAGTTTGTGAATTTGTTTTGTCTTGTTTATTATTATTTCATTTATTATTTTTATTCAAGTTTGTTTGATATTCATTTTTTTTTATTCAGTCAATAAATGTTAAATTGTTAAACTGTAAAGAGCTTTTACTGATTCAGCCGCCGCGTACGTAAATTTTTAAGTTCATTTCAGAGTTTAGCAAGTTACAACTCGAGGTAAGTCCAGGGGTTGTAACCAACCAGATGAGCTTCTGGGTTATCAGGGGTCCACAAGCTATAAACATCGTGTCCTTGATTGGCGCCCTAACCGATTTTGAGTTTTTACCCTTTTATTTCGATTTTATTGTTAATCTCGTTTCCAAGTTATCACGGAATTTTTAAAATATAACCCACCCCGTCTCCACTGAGCAGCGGCACAACATCGTTTATGTTACCTCCTTTCAGGCAGTGACTTTGTTTTAACTTTGGCATGTAACAACCTCTGGCATAGCTACCGCAACCAGGCGCGTATACAGGATTTTGTTTAAGGGGGTTCAATTTTTGTGTGATTTTTCCTATACTTCAGAAACACATAAAATTTTTTAAGTTGGTCAAAATAAAGTGCTTCGGCCGTAAGTTGAGGAGATCCGCACCTGACCGCAGCGCATAAACTACAACTAAGAGATAGCTAAAAGAAACTGACAGAGACAAAAAACATATTTGTATTGTACAAATAAACTTAAAAGGAAGACAGGCTGCAACCAAAAATTTGGTTAAATACGTAAAAAACCAAAATGTGGACGCGTGTGTAATACAGTAACCAAACTTAAAATTCTGCAGGATTTTTGTGTAATTTTGAAATAACAAAAAGAGTCCAAACAAAACCAAATGTGCAAAAGTGTACGCAAAAGATGACGTCTACTGCAACATATTTCAAGCGAAAACAATAAGCTAAGAAACTAAATGGAAACTAATTTGTTTGTTCCATTGTCTATTGTCGTATTTACCATACAACAACGACACGGAACTACTTGATGAAATAGAAACGCATTAGACGCCATTGGAGAGAACGCTCGAACAATAATCGGAGAGATTGCTCTTAGGTAGAAACTACCCAAAACCGCAATCTCGTCGTTTACAACGAGAAAAGCGAATTAACATTTGTAGATCATAAATGCACCCGCTATCTAAACGTAACGATAGACAGCGAAAAAGAGATTACGGAACGCACAGACCACAGACGAATCAAAACACGACACGTTACTATACTTCAAAAAAGCCAACTGGATACGGTTTCAGGAAATCATGCGAGAGGCCTAAATAATATACAAAAAGAAGAAAAACGCCAGAAAAGCGGGAGATCGGAACCTAAGAGGAAATATTAAAAAATATCGAAAATGACTCGTAAGACGCGACCCAAGAAAAGATTTTTGAAATGTTTTTTTTTTGAATGTTTTACAAAAAATATATTTACATTTTTAAAAACATTGCAAAAACGTCTTAATGGCCAGAATTACGTTGCAAAGTCAATATTCATAAACAAAGTATTGTCAATATTAGAAAAACATTCTAAAAATGTTTAGAAAATATTATTTATAACATTATTTATATATACAGTGTGTCCGAAAAGAATGGAATATATTATACAGGTCGATAAATATGCACTTTACACGAAAAAGTTGTAAATAAAAGTTGTTTATCACTTAGTTATCTACCACCTGGGAGAATGGGAGAATTTTTGCTGTAAACAAAATCGCAACGAATAACACTTACATTTTTTTAAATGGCAAGGCACGTCTTTATTATACTCATTTGATAGAGTCTTTTTTTCTCTTTTCAACCATATGAAACTTGAATACCTTTACATCAAAAAATTTTCAAGAAAAACAAGGACATGTCTAACAAATTTATTTTACTGAGCAGTATTAATCAGGTACGTAATATGTAGCATTGAAACAATTGAATGCACTTTAGAACACTGTCACACTTTGCTAATTGTTAGTGCTTGAAATATGGCTCAATTATCTGAGAAACATAGAATTCAAATTTTAATGATTCTGGGATATGGAGATAGAAGAAGAACCCAAGACGAAGTATGTAATTTATTTAATAACTTGCATCCAGCATTAAACATTTCGCAGTCCACGGTAAACAAAATTTGGCGGAAATTTCAAGAGACAGGTTCGGTGAAAGATCCGAGTAGAACTGGTAGACCTTTGTCATTAAGTAATGTGGAACGAGAAAATGTGTTCTTGTCTGTTGAGGAAAATCCACAAATTTCTGTTCGGCAAATTGCTAGAGACCATAATTTGAATAAATCGGCTGTACATGACGTTTTAAAAAAAGAAAAATTTCATCCTTATAAAGCTTGTGTAGTTCAAGAATTATTTGAAGACGATTTGGACAGAAGGCTGGAATTTTGTGAAACAATAACAAACAAACTTGAACGAGATGCACATTTTCATAAAAATATCCTTTTTACTGATGAGGCCACGTTTTGTTTAAACGGCACAATTAACAAACAAAACACACGTTACTGGTCTTTACAAAATCCTCACTGGTATCTAGAAGGACACACCCAATACCAGCAGAAAGTCAACGTCTGGGTAGGAATGATTAGAAGTCAAATTTTGGGGCCATATTTTTTTGAAGGTAGTTTAACGGCGAATATTTATCTCGATTTTTTAAGATTTGAGTTAGTTCCTGCTTTGGCCGAGTTATTTCCACATGAAGTAGATCCAGATATACCTCATAACAGAATATGGCTTCAACAAGACGGGGCACCTCCACATTTTGGAATTAATGTCCGCCATTTTCTTAATAATACTTTTCAAAATACATGGATAGGCAGAAGAGGTACGATAGAATGGCCTGCTCGCTCGCCGGATTTAAGTCCACTAGATTTTTTTCTTTGGGGCTATATCAAAAGCAAAATTTATGTAAATAGACCTGATAATGTTGAAGATTTGAAAAATCGCATTAGAGTTGAGATAAGAGCTATAACTCGAGATATGATTTCAAAAGCAATCGATGGTTTTAAAAATCGAATTTACCACTGTCAAATTATGAATGGTTTACATTTTGAACATTTATTGTAAGTTTAGTTTAAATACAATTTTTTGCTATAACAATTTTATGTAAAGATATTTAAAGTTTAATATTTGCTATTGTGACAGTGCATTCAATTGTTTCAATACTACATATTACGTACCTGATTAATACTGCTCAGTAAAATAAATTTGTTAGACATGTCCTTGTTTTTCTTGAAAATTTTTTGATGTAAAGGTATTCAAGTTTCATATGGTTGAAAAGAGAAAAAAAGACTCTATCAAATGAGTATAATAAAGACGTGCCTTGCCATTTAAAAAAATGTAAGTGTTATTCGTTGCGATTTTGTTTACAGCAAAAATTTAAATTGATATCTCCCAGGTGGTAGATAACTAAGTGATAAACAACTTTTATTTACAACTTTTTCGTGTAAAGTGCATATTTATCGACCTGTATAATATATTCTATACTTTTTGGACACACTGTATATAAAAAAAAATGTATAATCAACGCTTTTTTTTAATATTGCAATATGCTTAAGGGCAGTTCTACAATCATGGTATAAATGTAAGTTTAGTTATACTTGCTTTAATTTTAAAATACTGACATATTTCGCTGTTAGTTTTATTTATACTGACCAATAACACAGCCAATAACGACAGCATTTTACAATCAAACTAAATATAACTGAACTGACATTTATACCATTATTATAGAACCAGCCTTAAAATGCTTACAAAAGATAGATAATACAATCTTTGTGTACTCAAAATACTTCAATTTCATGTGATTGCATAGGAATTTGGTGCCTATAACAAAAGTTAACACATTAACATAAAAGTAAAACAAACATTATTCATGTAATTACTTTATATTAATTGAAATAATTATAATAATCCTCACAAAAGTTTCCAATTAATCAAAAGTTTTTCTGTTTTATGGATCCTTCGGATTGGAGGAACGGCAACAATAAAAACAACCTTTATCTGTTGTTAAGACCTTAACAATAAAGGTTGTTTTTATTGATGTCGTTCCTCCATACCGAAGGAACCTATCCATAAAATAAAAAAACGTTTGACTAATTATGCATGTACCTCTTTGTGTAAAAACGATAATCAGAACAACTAATGATCCAATCTAACATTGTACACAAAAAATAATGCTGCATCAATATCAGAAAAAATTACATACCAAGATTAACTGGTTATTGTGCACGTTCAAATCTCTCATTTGACCAACATCATATCAATTTGATAACCTTAAAGCATCACAAAGAATGGAAATCATGAAGTACATAGAATGAACGTTTTAGTGTAACAAATAATATTACACTTCAGCAAAATTTCTTGCAACGAAAACGTACCATCATAATAAATGCTGACATATACCAAAAGTATCTATTTGAGTTCCACTAGAACGCAAATTAGAAAACGATTAAACTGATACACTAACAATACAATACACAGCATAGTGAGTAATAGGTACCATGGAAATTGTTTTTTCTTTGAAGTTTAAAATATAATACAATAATAATATACAAAATCGCCATCTTCTCACGCAGACACTAGTACTTTGCGCAAACGCGGTTATGAAGTACTTAATTCAAATGTTCAAGAAAGTCTTAGAAAAACGAAAAGGTTTAATATGTATTTATTAATAATATGTAACAAAATTTTATATAATTGTGTTTTTTATACAATATATAAAAGAAAAAAGTGTATAGGTGAAAGCAAGCAAAAGTATAATTTCTAATAAAGTAAAAACGTTTTTTATGTTACTAAAAAATGTTTTAGAAAACATTTTTAAAATATTTCAATATCAATGTTTCAATGAAATATTTTTAAAACGCAACAAAAATATTTTTTGAAAAACATTTTTTATTTCGACTATTTTAAAACGCTGTAACTTTTTAAAATAGGAAAAAAACGTTTTCTTGCTGATTGGGAAGGTACCGGATCATCACTACGCAAAAAATACGAACTAATATAAAACTGCAAAATATACCACAAAAGTTGCAGAAATAACAAGATTTGGAGATATTATTTTCTGACAATGGCGACGAACTGAACCAACGTCTACGTGTCATGATAAAATAAGTTTATAGTAATCTAAAATTAAAGGGTGGAACAGAACAAAATAAGGACATCGCCAAGAAAGAAATAAGAAAAACGCCAAGAAATAGTGCCGCTAGAACTGGAAATCTGGATATTTAAAAATAAACACTTTCCCAAAATGCTAGAAAGTACAAACCGTTAGCTTTATTCCAAATAAAAAGAAGGATATGACGAAACATAAGAGTGGTCGGTAAGATCCTAGACAAGATTGTAGCCACCAAAATAAAATAACACACACAGTGTTCTACGCCGAGCAATGCGGTGAAGTTTGTCAAAACCGCAACAAGAAAAAGCCATCATTGCGCAATAATCTCTTTTTATATTAAAGAAGCATTTGACAATAACGTATGGGTCACCGCTATTACGTGGCAGATGAAGTGAAGAAAACTTCCAAACAATCTAGTAGAACTCACAACGAATTACTTTCAAGACTAAATGACACAAATACAACTAAAAACAGAAGAGAAAAAGTTGCTCGCAGAGTACCTACAACAAACCCGTCTACTGAAAATTGATTTACCACACCATGTTTTTAGTAATCGCACATACGTTTCAACTCTTACGCACTAACGAAACAAACAAAATGAACTGACCAACAAAAGCTCAAAGGAAACGAGTATTTTTCAGAAAGAAACCATAAAGGATAGAGGATACTGCAAATGTTTTATCAAGCACCCTGTGGTGTTCTTACACAACTAACTTAGTAGTACCACACCCGTGGGGCAGCTCACCTATCGGGCGCGTCTCCAGGTGGTGGATAGGAAGGTAAATAGGATGTAACGGTACGCAGCTTCATCAGCTGACCCGGGACAACCTTGTTGTATGTATGTACTCAAGCTGTAGTGTTGTGGCAAGAGCCAACGCTGAGATAACGATGCCTGCCGCTGCTCTGCTGACTTTGATCAGCAAGTACGGCAGCCAAACCCAAACCTCTTGCTGCTGTGGACATGTCTCACGAGCAAGCGGTGTTGGGGGGTCTTGGCTTAATTGTCCGGACCAAGAAGAGACAACCTCATCAAAAACCTAAATCTAAGGTGGAGAGGACCAGGCCGATAGATGCGTGACTGGATAGAAGACCAGTCGTCACTGGTTCCAACCTCGAGGCACCAAGCGAACCCCACGTCAGGAACGCAACAGCGATAGCAGACGGCGCACGCAACTGTCGAAACAGGGGCGCAAAAATGCATCCTTTCTAGCAGTAGCCCACCGCTGTCGCAGAAACGACCGGTAAAGCGAAGTCGAGGGGTCGAATGAATTCAAAAAAAGACATTCAGGGACACTCTGACGGGAATTGCTCTATACCAAAAGGGTTCCCTGAAAATACCATCAGTCCTAAAAAATCCGAAGTCATAAAAATCTCGATACTTGGACGGATTGACGAATTGGAGAAGGGACACGCTTCTCCGCGTTTTCAGGAATGTACCCATAAAGGGGGATTTCTGAAAATAACGTGCGCAGACGAAGCAACCAGAGAGTGGCTAGTCGGCACGTTGAATATTAAAAAACCACTGGGAGAGGATAGGGAACTAGAGATTATTTATCTCAAAGACCTTCCTGCACCCAAGAAGGTTATCACTTGGGTCCCGGGAACAGCACTGGAACCGGCCACCCTATTGAAAAGAATATCGATACAGAACAACATCAGTACCGAAACGTGGCGGGTGGTTAACTCTAAACCAGATCTTAAAGGAACCCAATACGTCCTGTCCAAAAAGGACAGCAAAGAACCGGATGCTACAAGGGATGTCCACGAGGCAATGGATGTAAATCTAGAGCCAGAAAAAACTTCCTGACGGCAAATCTAATGCTGAAAGTGGTTCATATAAACATACATCTCTGTAGGGCAGCCTCAGCGGCCCTCAGAGCTTATATCGAAACACACGATATTGACATTGTCCTTGTCTAGGAGCCATGGATCCACAAGGGAACAATAAAAGGGTTGAACTGTCCAAGCAGATGGCTGCTTGCGGCCCAGCTTGTGCACAACCCTCGCACATGCATTGTTGTAAAAAATGCATTAAACTTAATGCCACTGTGGAATTTATGTACTAGAGAACTAGTGGCTGCTAAAATATCTGTAGTAGAGGAAGGCAATCGGAGGGAGTTCATTTTCGGATCCGGTTACTTCCCGTACGACCAGACAGGATCAACGCCGCCGGAGGAAATCCACAGGCTGATTAACAATGGGGTCAACAAACCGCTGATTCTTGGATGCGATGCCAATGCACACCATTGGTTCTTTGCTGACCGAAAACGGAAAGTTTACGGACTCGGTTGAAGGTACTTTGCAAGAACTATTGCAAAAACACTTCCCGGGTTCGTTGTCAATTGAAGTTCGTAAGCACCAGGACATAGAGGTACCAAACAGACGGGCACCCAAAAGGAACTGGGACTTAGCGAGAAAAATAATCAATCCTGAAAACCTAGAATGGGGAATCAATACGTTTAAACCCTTTCAGTCTCCAGGAGCCGATGGAATTTATCCCATCATGCTGCAAAAAGGATTTGCTGCTCTTCGAAACGCAGTATGCGAAATTTTCAGCTTAGCACTTTCGCACATACCAAACAGCTGGCGGATTGTCAAGATGGTATTTATACCAAAACCAGGAAAATCTACGTACGCCCAGGCAAAATCCTACAGACTGATCAGCTTAACTTCTTTCATCTTAAAACTATTTGAAAAAGTAGTCGACAGGTATATACGGGACGGGGCACTAAAGGCTTCGCCTCTGCACCGAAACCAGTATGCTTACCAATCTGGAAAATCTTGCGAGCTAGCAATTCACCAACTAGTAAGCAGATGCGAAAATGCAATCCAATACAATGATATTGCATTGGGTACTTTTCTAGATATTGAAGGAGCATTTGACAGCACTACCTTCACTTCACCTCTAGTCCAAAACTGAGTCAACTCAATGCTCAGGAATCGGACGGTAACAGCTACTTTGTACGGTAGCACTGTGGGATCCAAAGTGGCTGGCGGATGCTTGGAAGGCGGGGTGCTATTCCCCTACTGTGGTGTCTCGTCATAGACGGCCTACTAGAAGAACTAGAAGACGGTGGTGTATTTGCTTTAGGATACGCCGACGATCTCACCATTATCACAAACGGGAAGTTTGGGGCAACTGTATCGAACATAATGCAAAGTGCACTAAACACCGTCGAAAAGTGGTGCAAAAAATAGGGACTATCAGTGAACCCAACTAAAACGGCCATTGTTCCGTTTACCAAACGACAGAAAATGGATGACATAAAACTACCTACGATGTGCGGAGTTACGCTCTCGATGACAAAAGAAGAAAAATATCTGGGACTTACTCTTGATACCAGATTGACTTTCAATGCTCATCTAGAAAAAGTGACAACGAAGGCCATCAGGGTTCTTAATACAACCAAACGGATGGTCGGGCACACATGGGGATTGAAACCCACAATGACCAAATGGTTATATACTGTGGTAACAAGACCCATCATCACATACGGCGCGCTTGTATGGGGTGAGAGAACCAACCTGAAAACCACAGCTGCAAAGCTAAGCAAAGTACAGAGAATTGCATGTCTACTGATAACAGGAGCGATGCGAACCACGCCTACAGCAGCCATGGAAGCACTACTTTCACTTCCACCATTACACCTCGTTGTAATGATGGAAGCAAGACAAGTAGCATACAGGCTGCACATTAATGAACACGCGTCAATCACCGAGAAAAACAAACCGGGCATATAACATGTGCTGCGTGAAGAAACGATCTTAACTATGAGATCCGACTTCACAAAAAATTATCACATTTTAAAGAAATTTAAAATGATAATACCGTCACGGGACAAATGAACAAAAAACATTTACCCAGGCGCGGTTAAAGGAACTATCTGGTACACAGATGGGGCCAAAAATCGCAACGCTACCGGAGCGGGAGTATATGGGGGCAAAAACCATGGGAAGCAATTTTCGCTGACTTTGGGTAAATATGCATCCGCTTTTCAAGCTGAAGTTGCTGCTATTGACTGGTGTGTCAGGAACATTATCGACTCGAAATCATTTACAAATTGGCCGATATCGATCATGTCTGACAGCCAAACAGCACTACTGGCGCTAAGATCACCAGTAATAAAATCCAAACTGATTATGGCATGCATAAGCAGTCTAGAAACCTTGGTAACTCGTCAACCAGTGCAGCTCATCTGGATACCAAAAGACCAGAAAATAAAGGGTGACCTAATGGCGGACGCACTAGCAAAAAAAAGGCACAACAGGGACATATATCGGACTTGTACCTATTTTCTGAATCACATACGAGACCGGAAAAGAAATAATTTGCATCAAACTTGCAGCGGAGCATAAAAAATTATGGAAAAACTTTTCAGGGATGAGGCACACAAAACTCTTCCTTACAGAGCCACAATTAAACACTCAAACTGCACTATCAAACGTGAGTCGACACAAATTAAGGAAACTCACGGAACTAATTACAGAGCACTGTGGCCTTAACAAACATATGCATCAATTGGGACTGCAAATCAGCCCTCTATGTCGCGGATGCTTGGAGGACGACGAGACTCCGCAGCATCTGCTGTGCAACTGCGAAACGTATCAAATGCAACGCACAACGATTCTCGGAAAACCAAAGCTAACCGATGATGAGTTAAAAAAAACCCCTTGGAATAAACTTCTGGACTTCATTGACGAAAAAGAACTGATGAGGGAGTAAAAAATCAGAGGCGCACAAAAGGACCAAAAAGACCGCAGTCCAGGGGCGCTAGACAACCTCTTAAAATAAATTTAAAAAAATAAAAAGTACCACACACATCGAGTACGCAGCAAAATTAGCTCGGCAGCGGTGATTTAAAGGCATATTCGTCGGAAGAATTTACGAAAGAATCATCTAAAGTCATTTCGTACGCTTGTGAAGTTAGGCGGAAAGAACACAACATTCGAGATACCATAACGTAGAATAATATAATAATAACTTCCAATGCAAACTAGCTGGCATCAAAAGGGCGCTTCGATACCTCGTCATTGCGGAAACGCAAACGCCAGGCTACGGGGAGAAGTGATGAGGATTTAAAATTCTCAGTAATAATATACATAACCACAGTAGGCACTTTCTTTCTAATGAATTTGAGTATTTGAACTTCAACGTCTACAACAAGATAATTTTGGCGATTGTGTAAAAAAACTGTAATTTGGCCAATAAGCGTTATGCATTTGCTTACAAAAGTTTATCAAAAATCCTATCCTTAAACAACAAGACCGTTGTGCTGCAAAAGTACCCGCGCAAACACTAGAAAGCATCGAGGAGATAGCGCAACGAATACTTTGGGAAAGAGGAGTTACGACTTTGAACTGCGGTGAATCAGGCCACGTACGTCGACATCGTACTAAACCCAAGAAGAAGACAAGAAAAGCGCTCAAAAGTTTGAAACGAGTTGACCAAAAAAGACAAAAGTTAATCTCATCTAGTCAAGTTCCGGAGATTACCATTCAAATGGCATCAGCTATGGAGCAATTGCAAAGCATTTATCTCGATGGCAAGATTAATGGACGAAGTGTTCAGTTACTGGCTGACACGGGAGCGACAAAAACCATCGTCCTGACATGTTATTGGAAAACGAGAAGACATCACCAGTAACAGTACCACTTACGTGGTACGACGTGCGAAGAAATACCTACTCACGGACAAGTACAGTGAAAATCGGTTTGGGAAATGGAGTACTCGACCATCAAGTACTAGTAGCCGACATCACGGAAGAAGTTATCCTGGGAATGGACGTTATAAAGGAGTATAGTTTCTATTTGGATATAAAGAATGATGTCCTGAAGATCGACAATGAAGAAATTTATTTTCATTTGTCAGAGAAGGCAGCCGTGCAAGTCCTATTGAGTGAAGACGTGACTCTGCCTGCAAGGTCTGAAAGTGTGGTGATGGCACGCCTGTATGGAAATCTCCGGGAAAACTGCATTCGCGCGATTGAACCAATGGAAAGCGACTTAGTTGAAAAGGAACTACTCATTGGCAGAGCTTTAGTACGAGTGAAAAACACGATGCCAGTAAGAATCTTAAATGTCAACTCAGATCCCGTAACGTTGAAAAAGAAGACCGTGGTAGGTCAATGCACGTCAGTATCTCATTGTGAGAAGCGTGAAGTCTAACAAAGATACGTCGCCGAAGAAGTGCCTACAACATCTATTGGACATTCTTACCTCCAAATGCCAAAACCTCAACCAAGACCAGCTAGCTAAAGTTAAAGTGTTGATCCAAGAGTATCAAAATGTGTTTGCGCTAGAGAGTGATTTCAAAGGAAGAACTAACGGAGACGCTCTACGACGACAACATCCACGCCGACTTCCTTTGGCGAAAAGAAAAGAAGCCGAACAAATAATTATGGATATGTAGAAAGAAAGTGTGAATGAACCTTCAAATACCCCACGGGCGTCCCCAGTAGCACTCGCAAAGAAGAAAGATGGATCAATGAGGTTTTGCGTAGACTACAGACGGTGTAACGTGTATTTCTTTTTTCTATTTACGTTACACTGCGCGGCAGCTCGTAGTTGACGTGTAGAACTTTTGGGGTGGGTTTAATAAATTTTTTTAATTGAAATTTATTGAAATAATTATTCAAATTTATTGTTTCTAACTTTTTTAGCTTAAATAACATTTGCCTATCACAGTTATTTCCGGTAAGGACCAGTTATCGGAAACTGGGAGGAGAGATGAAATCTTTATGCGGAATACTCTTTAATTGTCGCAAATCTTTAGTGTTCTCTTCCGCACCGACTTCCTCGAGAGTCAAGGAAGGAATTAATAATTCCAAAATTTCCCATAACTAGATAACATTTGTAACCTGCGCGTGAATAATTATTATATATTAATATTTAAAGAGAAAGTTGGGTTGCCTAAATTACATATAAAATTAATACTAATTTGCTTATATTTAAACTTAAATTAAATCTATACTCTTAATAGCTACAACGGCTAACCGACATGACCAAAAGGGACAGGATGCCTGTGGTTTTCCACATTAGTGGTTAACGGCAGGTAGAATTGTTTGTGGTAGTTCACTATGATGCCCTTCGGCCTGTGTAACGCTCCTGCGACGTTCGAGCCTTTGATGCAAACCATCTTGTCCGGATTGTCTTGAAAGACGTGCTTAGTTTACCTAGACGACGTGATCGTGGTTGAAAAGTCGTTTGAAAAACTTTTAAACAATTTAAGAGAAGTGTTTCAACGACTACGTGGAGCAAATCTAAAACTGAACTCAAAGAAGTGTCATATATTTAAGAAAGAAATGCAATACCTTGGCTACGTCTTATCTAAAGATGGAGTAAAGGCTGACCCAGACAAAATCCGAGCATTGCAAGCATGACCAACACCAATCGACAAACACCAGGTCCAAAGTTGCTTTGGGTTGTACACCTATTATAGATGATTTGTACCCAGATTTGCCAATATCGTCAAACCTTTGACGAAATTGACCAAAAAAGAACAGAATTTAAATGGAATGAAAACTGCAAAAATGCTTTTTATCAATTAAAACAGGCCGTAGTCACTTCGCCAATTTTAAGTTATCCAAGAGAAGAGGGAAAATTTGTTTTGGATACCGACGCAAGTAATCTGGCCACAGGCACGGTTCTTTTGCAGGTGCAAGAAGAATAAGAAAAAGTCATCGCGTGTTTTAGTAAAGTTTTGTCCATGTCAGAAATTATTGCGTGACTAGGAGGAAGTTGTTACCAGTAGTCAAGTCTATAGAACCCAAATGGCTATTGCAGTTCCGTAACCCGGAAAGACAAGTAGCACGATGAATCGAGACACTGCAAGAGTATTACTATGACACACAACACCGTAACGGAAACAGTCATCGGAACGCTGATGCCTTGTCGAGAAGACTTGGCGACTTGAAAAAGTATAATGCCTCCGGAGAACTACTACGGTTGATAACGAGTAGGAACCTGAGCAGTTGCGTCGCGAACAAGAAAACGATCCTCAAATAAGACTACTCCTGGACTGGAAAGAAAACGGCCGACGACCAACATGGGAAGAAGTAAGTGTTTTGGGCAAAAACATCAAAGCGTACTGGGCGCAGTGGGACTTTTTGATAGTAGAAGACGGTCTTCTTAAGCGATCCCTAGAGAGTGTAGAGGCCAAAGAGCCGGGTGTCAGAAGTGTTGAAGCTTCTCCACGATGATACATCAGGAGGACACTTTGCGATAAAGAAGACATTGGGGAAAGTTCGAAAAACATTCTACTGGGTGAACAACAAAGAAGACTTCTGCGCATCAGGAAATGGTCCCGCGAAAAAGCGCAATGCATTGATAAAGCAATATTACGTAGGAAGTCCTTTAGCTTAGAGTAGCGATTGACATCAAAGTACAAGGTATCCTTATTACATCATATTTGAATATTAAAATATTCGAAATAGGTACATACTTTTTGGAACGAGCTCTTCTATAATTCAAATCGTAATTAAAAAAATACAATAGCATCAACAAACGAAAAATAAAAATGGCGGTGTTTTAAAATACTTGAAAAAAATAATATTTGAAATACAAAATACACGTTAAAATACTGCCCAGACACAAGATGAATCAGTAATGTCGTCTGGTTTAGCAGAAATTTGTCTAATTTCTTAATCCTCTTCTTTTGTAATTGGTTTTTGTAAGTCGTCACTTTCGCTCTCGTGTATTTGTATCTTTTGTCTCTTGGGTTGCTTGCAACTCCTCTGGTTTTCTTCTTCCAAATCCTTTGTACCTATGCTTTTGCCAGGGGCTATATTCAGTTTTTTTCCTCCTACTGGGGTAATGATTAAGCCCTGTTTTAAGCTGGTGTAGATAATCTACACGCGTTGTAGTCATTGAAGTTTCTGCCTTTCTCCGTTCTAAGCTCTCTTCGTTTTATCTTTCTAAGGTTCGCATCGGGATCGAAGGAAACCCATCCGCACACTCTAAATCCAGCAAAAATATTGTTTTTTCTTCAATATCCACTTTTCCAGGGTTCTTTTCCACGACACTTATAGAGTGCAAAAATATGGTACGTTAAGGGGTAGCAGCATGTGAGTTGAATTGAGGACGGGAGCAACACAAATTTAATAATCCGTTTTTCACAGTTTTGGGTTACGCTGACGATGATATGACTTTGCAAGTTTTGTCTAATGAACAGCTTCATCCCATCTAACTTTCGAAAAGTGCCACGGTCACAAATCAATCGTCAAACAATTCTGACCGAAACCATTCTTTGAGAGACCGATGCTTCTGGCAATCTACTCTCCTTCTAGCCTTCATGAAGATATTTGACCTTATTGCAAGCATAACTGTTGCGCTGGTTTTTAAGGTATCAAGTGTTCTGTCACGCCGTTTGCTTTCATTCTTCATTAGAACATTTACAGCCCCAGGATCATCGACGAAGTTTGTTTCACTTTTCGCCTGCTGAATCCTCCACTGCGTCCAGCGCTCTCTGTAAATAAACCGGATCGTAGTTTCTTTTACCATCAGCCCCCCATTTTTTTACGTACTTTCAAGGTATGGTAAAATCGTGTCCTTTTCAGCACTCATCAAATGCTAGCGCATAAAATTAACTCCTCAGACCGATAGTCATTCAGATTATTTGTTTATTATTTATTTATTATTATATCCTTTTGATTTTACACAATGAGTTATTAATATATGGCAGAATATTGTCAAATGCAATACAATCTCGAAAATACATTTCTGTCTTATGACGGTTACCCCTATTAAGTGGTTAATCTAAGAAAATCATCCAATCCGTTTAAACATAATCTCAAAATCTAACAGAATAAGGTGAAAATTATGTGACCGTAAACTGGGGCAACATTGCGCCAAAATTCACGTTTTTCTCACTTAATGTCAAATTGTTGTGACTTCAAACTATTTGATTGGGATTTTTTTGTCGATTCTATACATTTCCTAAGACCACAACCAATGCTTTAAATTGTAGACTAAAATCTAATTTAAATTTAAAATCTTGGGGTAAAGTTACCTGGACCAGGTACAACCATCGGATTTACCAACAAAATGTTATCTTTAGAGAAATGTAGCAAATTTTTAAACATAAACATGAAATTTAATATTAGAAAAATGTTGTCGCTTTGACATAAGTCTAGGTGGATTGATTTTACCGCACACATCTGCTCAATCAGTCATGCAGTCTGATTTCTCAGGCCATTTCCAAAACTTCTATTTTTTCTATACATTTTACAGTAACACCTTCTGAAGTAATTTTCTGAATCTTTCCAGAGTACTTACTATTTTAACGAACCAAAACAAAGTTATCGACAACATAATTTGCAATCTCGCAACTCTGCACAGTCAACACATTAAAGGGATGGTCCTCAAGATCTGAATCGCTCACACCATCAGATTCTAAACACATTTCTAAGTCGTTGTCGACTTCTTCGAATAAAGAAGATCCAGTTCTGGTTCTCTACCATACAGTAGCTGTTTTCTTTTTCTTAGAAAACCAATTTGATGAACCTGCTGAAAAAGTTTCGGAATCAGGACTGTTAGATGATATTTGTTGTTGTTTTTCAGAAGCTTTGTCTTGAGTGGCTGTCATCTACTTTTTGGAACTAGTAGCTTCCTTAGATGTGATATTTCCCTTCTTAGAAACGGGTTTTTTTGTAGACATTTTCTTCTTAACCTGTTTTCGTTGGACACCTTCTGTTGCCAATGACTGAACATCTTCTGCAGTTACACTTTTTCCAGCGGAGACGTTAATTTTCTTTCTCTTTTTCCTAGTACAGCATTTAGCTTTTATAACAGCGCGTCTGTAAGCAAGTACTTCGGTTAATTGTTCCCCTTTAATTCCATACACGTACAAACAAAATTTAATGGGATGAATTTTGCTATTGTATTAGAATTACCAATAATTAGCATAATCTTTGTTGTATATTTAAATGTAAATTCGAAATTGTTTGGTAGTAGTCGAATTTTCATGGCCTTTACTAACATAACAACACATAATCAATATTAAAATTTGCTTTTGTATGCCAAATTTGTGTTTAGCTTAATGCAATGAAGCCATTTGTAATAAAATAAAAGTACAAATTAAAAGAGAAAGTAGAAACCATAATAAGTTATTAAATATCACTTATGATAACCTATTAATGATTCTGTTCTATTGTTAGGCTTTGTAATGTATCATTATGGAATTTACCGATTTATCGCAATGCAGCAAGGTTAAACGAACATGTGGTTCGAGTTTGGGAATACAATAGCAAAATTCTTCCCATTAAATTTTGTTTGTACGTATGCAATTAAAGAGGAACAATTAACCGAAGTACTTGCTTAAAAATGTGCTATCATAAAAGCTACATACTGTACCACCCGTTTGCACAAAGTCACACCTCTTCTTCTCTAACTGTTCCAGGAATGCCTCCCCTACAGCATTCACATATACTGAGAATTGTTCATTTGACATTAGATCCAAAAGTGGTTTTGAGTCGAGTGGGTGGGTATATGCCACATTTTCATAACTCCGTCTGGAAATTCGCCACCTGATTCTCCTGTAACTCTGCCAATAGTTCTTTCAAGAAGGCTGGGCACATGTTTTTAGAAATTGTTGTATAAGCTGGCCCAAAGCCTAAGTTGTCCCAAAAAGTGGGCTAAAGATACCCTACTTGCCTAAAATGTATTCCTTCCAGGTTCCGAGATTCACATGAAAGTTTCAGGAGCACGTTTTATCAAGAACTTGAAAATGTAGCAACACTGTACTAGTGAGAAAAAAGTAAATAAAAAAAAACTTTTTACCGAGTGAATCCAGTGTTGCCATACTTCTCGTACGGCGAGGAGTTGATAATTTCTTGGCGGTAGTTTAAAAATTACAGCGCGAAGATTTTTTTCCAATTTGGCCTAAAGTTGCCCTTAAGTTCTCCCAATTTATGGTGTGTTTCTTTTATAACGTAGAGGGGTTACGACGGGCCAGTTTTCATAAATTTCGGTTGACGTTACGTCAGATTGCCACAGTTTCACTATCCACCTTTTCTGGACTCTATCACAAAGATATGAAAAGAGATTAAAAAAACTAAAGAATTTCGCGTGAATTCTGAGCACTGCACTATATAACCCCCTCCACCCGACACTATACAGTTTGTAAGCTATCTTACAGATTCAATATTTAAAACAAGTTCAATGTGCATATATTCATTCAGTATTTTTCTGAACATCAATACACGACTACACACGCTCATCAAAAACTTAATTGACAATTAACATCACATATACTAGACTACAACTAACGAATTAAAAGGACTTGAAAAAGCAGGTCTCGAACAGTTTACGTTAGAACACAAGCATACACACGAGACACAATAAAAACATTGTCCTTGTGCCTACCCATAGTAGTAAACCAGTGGTATCCGTGCCGCCGTACGTGAAGTGACATATAGTCCGTTGCCCGAGTCTCTCCTAATCTACTGGCGTTTTACCAAGGCGGAAGCTTAGAAGTTTCACTGGAAAGTAATTAGATTTAAAAATTATTAACTAGTAAACTCAATGCTATCAGCAGTCAAATTTTATCAATTGAATGTTTAATTAATAATTATTTCATAACAAGATTAACCCACACTATATTATTACATACTACATAGTAAACTGTTATACATAATATGTAATCAATCAATATCGTAAATTAAAAATTACCCAATAAAATGAAAAACCAATATTGTTTTTCTCGATTCATTCCTTTGCTATTACATTATAAGATGTAATGCATTCACTAAAACACCATAATAAAGTACTTATTACGTCCATTATCAAACACCTTGACCAATAGATTTATACCTATTACAAAAATCGTGTAAAAATAATAATGCAAAACTATTTGGTTATTTATTTTGTTGTATACAATCACAAAATAATATAGTGAATAAAGCTTTTGTTTCCTTACATATTCATTAATGTATAATTACATTTACGTTATCTATAATGAAAAAATAAAGGTTTTATTTATTATTAAAATCAGTCGTAGTAAGCGGATTTAAAAGTAATTTCTTTAAATGTAAATATTAGAAATCGTGTCGTCATTGTATGGCTCTTAATAAGAATACGGCGTCGTCGAGCCAGTAATACGACTGTCTTAAATCTCCTTCACATAAATATGGAACTCTTGTCCATGATATAACTTCGAAGCCGATTGGTAGAAAAACATCTTCGATTACACTAACGACTTGTTGTTCAAATGTGTTTCCTGTTATCGGTAGCATTTCTTTTGGTTTGTGGTCGGACGATCCTGAAACAATAAATTACAGAATTAATGATAATAGAGAGTACTGCAAGTTACTACTGTTGACAAAGAATTGTCGTTTGGGTAAGCTTTTGTGCTCATATTTTACTTTTTTGCGATTCATTATTATCATTGTCGATTGTCGACTTATTTCGCGACTGCATAGTAGACAAGTTAATTTAATAGAGTAATATTTATATTTAAATTAAATCAATCACTTATAACGTCTGTTAGAAATTGAATATAATTAGTTGTATGATGTGTTTCCTGAACGAAAGGGTGTACATTGATAATATAACTGTGATATTACTATATTAGTCGACAAATTTATAATTGTCATTGGTCCACCTTTTTCTCTGTTGATTTTAACGCGAATTCTCTCTTGATTGAAGTACATAAATATATTGTTGTTAGAAGTTGTGTTTTGCCAATTTGTTTTTTCCAGTGATCGATAGATTTAAACAACGTCCGTATTGGGTGATCTTTATTTGTTTTGGCGCCTTTTTAATTTAGTGTAGGATTAGCACACCGAGACTTGCTACCCGCTTGCCTAATCAAACTGAGTTAGTCGCTTGCTTTTAAGTTACGAGAAAATTTTCGCAACAGAATTAAAAGTGATATTGCATGAGATAGAATTACCTTCCCAGAAAGACAGTTTAAGTAACACTTGTAAAACTAAGCTCATGACAAATTTCATTGTTAGTGAATATATAATAATAAATAACGTAGAACAAATGTACATACTGATTTGTGTAAAAAAAATTTTGATATTTATAAAAAATATAAAAAAATCTGGCTTTCAGGTTAATCAAATTTATAGCTTCAATAAAACGGTTTATTCTACTGCACTCACATCTGTTGTTGGAAAATCACGAAGATCAATTATTGAATCTGTTTCAAACTACGCATCGCATATCACATTAGATACTGTTAATTTATGTCAACAAACAGATATAATAGTGGTCTTTATCGAACGTTTTTTTCTTCGATCCTAATGTTAGTATCCGATATTCTGAGTAGTTATCCAGTTCACATAATAGAGTTAAACCATGTCGCCATTAAAAAAATTCAATCAAATAAAATTGAGCTGCTTAGTAATCATTATCAATATAACAACGGATCATTCATCCATCCCAGCAAACCCAACAACGTCATTTACATCACAACTACCACTAGCAATTGCAAACGAACTACAATTGTTTAAGAAGTTTGAATGTTAACACGCTAAAAAATCGCAAAAGAAGTCTTCACAGCTTCGTGTTGAAATGTCCACAAACTGAGAGCCACATATTTCACCAGGAACGGTTACAAGATCAGCGACGGCGACAGAGGGGCCTGGATGAGCACATTCTCACCCGGTTTACCAGGAGCGCTGGAGAGTGGTTCCAAAGGAAGCACTAACGTGAAGAAGCATAAAATTACTACCCGAGACGCTCGGCCGATACGACAACATCCACGCCGCCGACTTCCTTTGGTAAAACAAGAACAAGATAAACAAATAGTTACGGATATCGAGAGAGAAAGTGATTGAACCTTCAAATAGTTCAGGGGCATCCCCAGTGGTATAGTGTAAAAAAGAAAGATGGGGCAACAAGGTTTTGTGTAAAGTCCAGTCAGCTTAACGACGTGACTAAGAAGGACAGTTACTCTTTACCGAGAATTGAAGATACTTTAGAGACCCTGTCAGGATCTGAGTGATTTTCCACGTTGGATTTGAAGAATGGTTACTAGCACGTAGCATTGGAACGCAAGGACAGCGTTTACGATTGGAACTGGTTTGTTTCAGTTTACTATTATGCTCTTCGGCCTGTGTAACGCTCCTGCAACATTCGTGCGTTTGATAGAGACCATCTTACGAGGACTGTCTTAGAAAGCGTGCTTGGTTTATCTAGACGACGTGATTGTGGTTGGAAAGTCGTTTGAAGAGCATTTGACCAACCTGAAGTAAGTGTTCCAACGACTACCTGGGGTAAATTTAAAACTGGATCAGTACAGTACAATACATTTGTAACGTTGTAGACAAAGTTCGAGCAGTGCAAGCATAGCCAAAACCAATTGACAAGCATCAAGTCTGCAGTTTTCTTCGGTTGTGCACTTATTATAGACGAGTAGAACTTAGATAGAACGAAGACTGCGAAAACACTTTCCATCAACCAAAACCGGCCTTAGTCACTTCACCGGTTTTAAGTTATCCAAGAGAAAATGGAAAATTTATTTTGGTTCAATGATTTCACAAATGCAAGATGGACAAGAAACACAAAAACACGCACAAAACGGTGAGTTTCAATCGGGCGACATGATGTGTTTGTATAATCTCCAAAGAAAACATGATTTGTCGCAGAAGCTGCAGAGGCAATGCGAAACCACAAAACCACAGTGGCTCACGTCGATCGTCTACCTCTGTTTGCTGGCGATAACAATGTCACCCAAGTCCAGGTCCGAATCAGAGTAATAACAAGCAGATCCAGGGATCAGATCGATGGAATAGACTTCGATAAGTTTATGAGCATGTACGAAGTTTCTGGAAAAGCTAGGTTCGGAGTTACAACTGAGGAACCACAAGGCCTGTTCCAAACACCAAAGATTTGAGAAGTGAAGTTTTCATCTTTTCTCCACAACTGATAAATGAACAAAACCAATCCAAACATGATCAAGAACAAACACAACCAAAAGTAAAAGTAAATTTTAAACGAATTAAGAGAAGTAAGCTAATGTTTCTTGCATATACTGCAAAAATATATTTTTCCGTTTAAAATTAAGAGAAGTGTATATTTTATCTATGACATTCCTAGTGTCACTGGAAGCGTTCAGGTGTCAAAATTTTTTGTAAAATTCATAAATTGTCATGATATCGTTCATTTATCTGAAAAATTACTTATACGTTTTAAATTATTTTGTCAGTTATGTTCTTTATTTTAAATATATTATTTGCCGTATTAATGGATGAAAAATTTAAAAGTGGGTCATCATACAAAAATCACGGCCTATGATGGCTTACTTATGCCCGGTTGCATTAAGCAAAGCGTTCCCGAAGCATTTGGAACATTCCAGATAATTGTCAAAAAGAATGGAATCTTCTAGATCCAGATAAAGTAAATATATAAAAAGTATCTGAAGGAAGTTGAGGGTCTGAAGTCTGAAATCGTAAAGATAATACTGTGTTGGTAAATAAAGAAAGTGTTATAAGTAGCACGCGCGGGTTTAAATAAATACAACGTCGTGTAAAACTAAACGTGTTGATAAAATAAACAAGTAAGTGAATAATTATCTTATCCACGGACGGTATATTGTTACAGTGACACATAAATTAATGTAAGTATTGTTTGTTAGTTTCTTATATTACTTTAGCTTGTATTGTGTTTTAGTTATGTTTATAATAATCATCAATTGTGTAAATAATTACTTTAAATAAAATAGTTTTCAAATTCGTTATACTATGCTGTTAGCTGATGCCTACGTTAACTAACAACGTTTTCAAATATTTAAAGTGTTGCATCAAGTCCTAGATATTGACTTGACAATATCCTCCGCAAAAACAATTCATCGGTCACGCTTTAAGTACTATTTGATGACCTGATTACGTAGTTAACTAAATAGTCAAAAATAACAATGCTTCATGTAACCGGCCCTAATTTATTTTCTAAAGAAGCATTCAACACATTAAACATATGTTGACTTTATTACGATGGTTTTCGCGTAACAAAAAAAGGTAAGCGACGGCTAACACAGTTGTTCCCGGAGATTGAGTCGCAGGCTTAGTGATGCTAGATTATAAACTGAATCTAAAAAAGAACCAAAACACTAATACATGAGTCGGACAAAATATAAGTTACGCCCTATACTGGGCAACACGTTGTACAGTAAAATGACCTAGTCAGTCTAACTTTTACAAACAAAGAAGGAATTTATATTCGTAAATTCAAAATCACCAAAGTATTGGAGACTGAACGAGCACTGCATAAGACTTTGTGACACACAAAATGTTCTAATAATTAATTGTGTTAACAATCTAACATGTACATACGTACGACATGACCAACGAAGTAGTACTCATAAAAATAGAAATTGTAATACTTACAGTTATGTTTTATCCAGTAGAGGATTAACTGATTCCCTACCTGTGTTACCTAAAACGTAATATGAAATCTAACACAAAAACGCACATACGGCGTTATCACAGTAAATTCCGTTTTTAAATCATACAATCTTTGAAGATAGCGAATGCGCAGCGTTTCCCTTCGACTTGATACAGTAATTGATGGTAAAAGTTTCTTCCAAAAGAAATCGAAATCGTAAATGCCTTTAACCTCTTGACGGTGTGAATGGTTTAATTACAGCAACGTGACGTCATAGAAATTTTCTCAAATATGCCATCTACTTGTTATCTTCACCGATAAAAGAAACGTGTGGGAGGTATGGAAATCCGCTATAGACAATTATGAAAGAATCAATTTAAACCCCTAATACAAAAAAAAAATGATAACCACATACTCAGATAGACACAAAATTCGATTGCATATTCACGTGGAATTGCGTGAAATAACTTAATGATGAAAGCCTTGTTGAACGTAGACAGCGCTGAACGGAGGTCTGTGTTGCAGAAACGTTACAAGAAAAAAAATGAAATCGTTCTTTTAAAATATGACAGTGAACGACGAAAGTGGGCGTGTCGAGGACAAACTTTATATTCGAAAAATTTACTTACTCTCAATAATAATTCAATTGTTTATTTAAATTACCCAATCAAGTTACATATAAGGTTAAAGTTTAGTTTCAAAGTAAAGTAGTATGCCATCATTAATATCAAGATAGCCTTTCATCGTAGAACTTAAGTGTAACGTTCTGTTTTCGAAAGTGTTCGAAGGTTAAAGAAAATGAAAGAAACTCCTGAAAACGATAAGAAGATAACGTTCCGGATATAAATGGAACCAGCAACAAACGACGAGATTTATTGTGTAATCAGCGCGAGTGCAGTTTAGTTACCTTTACGTTATCGTATGCGTGATAGTGAAAAATAAATAGTATCCAAATAAATCAATGATTAGTGACTTATTGTTAGTTTGTAAATATTAGTTTTCTAATTGATGTAATCCTTCATTGCTAGTTCGTTTTAGTTTTTAATTCATATTCGTTCATTTTAATTTAGGTAATTCTAACCGGTACTGGTAGTGAAGACACAACCCTAATTTTGACATATGCGTGAATTTATATATGTAGCATGTTAATGTTATTTACCCACGTTAAAATAAAATAATCTTACGTTACAAGTAGCGCCCAACGAAGGGCCGAAGACATAAAAACTATAAAAAAGTGCGTACAAGTGCTTTTTCATCACAAGGTGCTGGTTACTGCAGTGGGAGAAAAGAATAGACATAACCCTGTTTTACCACGTGTTGATATACAGAAGAACTCTGGTCTAAACTTTTACATTACTTTAAACTATATACATGAAGGAACGTATAATGCGAAACTTATTTTAGATACGAGAGATACGTTCACGCACGGATACGAGTTACGCCGTCGTGTACTTACTTCAAAGGATACATTTGTTACGGAATCAATTCCGACAAATCACCCTAGTAGTGCAGAAGCTAAATACAAAATGTCAAACCCGATATTGATGACAGAAGCACAGTTGCAAATGTTATTAAATGAGATGCGACAAATGGTTTCGGATCAAAGTCGTGCTGTTACCCCACAACCTGCAGTTAATTCTGAGATGGCAAGCTTCACAAAATGTCAGTCTCGCTTTTCAGGTATAAAGGAAGAAAATGTCGACGCATTCATCAACGCAATCTCGATTTATAAAGAATGTCTTCACATTACGGATGAGAATGCCTTAAGAGGTTTACCAATGATATTAGATAGTAGTGCAGCGACCTGGTTTCAAAAAGCAAAGTCGTTGATGAAAACTTGGGACAATGCCTTAAAAGGTTTAAGGCATGCATTTGGCAAAAACTTGCTACCTCATAAGATGTTTAAAGATATTTTCTCAAAGGAACAAACTGAACGAGAATCAACCGATCAATTCGTTAGTCACTTCCGAGCATTACTATCTCAATTACTGTCGGAAAATTATCCGATGTTACATAAATGACATAAGTTAGACATGATCTATAGTCTTCTACATCCAAAAATTAGGAGTCGAATTCCAAGAGATTTGATTAAGAACTTTGATAAATGGACGCAGCAATTGTTACAATATTTATTTTGATCTAATGGGGAAGGTGGAGAAAGAAAGAAAGAATGAAGAACAGTATAACTTCAACGTAAATAACCAGATGTTGTCGCTTACCTTTTGGCTAGCCTCGCCGCAGATGGTCGTCGGGTTAAAGAAAATCGTAAGATACTAAATTTGTTCCGGTAAGCTAAGTGCCCAAGTGCGCCACCTTCTCTCGAACTGTTGTACCGCAGAAATTATGGTCTAGGTAGGAGAAAAGGAGAGCCTAGACCCGAAGTCCCCCCAAAAGAAAACATATTTCGTATTAACAATAACCATTTATTGTAATAAATGATTCACAACCTCCTTCCGAACGGAAGAAACACAAACTCCTCGACGGTTACGCCACTGGTAAAATCCCTATCAATTATTTATATAACCCCCAACAAGAAAAATTATTAAGCACATATATAAAATTACATATAAATACCCAGGTCCCAAAAATAGAGTTTGGGAGCCACAGAAGCTAAATAAGATTTCGTAGATAATTATCACCGCGGCTACTGTAGCTATTAGCAATAGGTAATCGCGTTCCCGCAAATTAAAATACCGCCAGGTGACGACTTGATCAAGCGCCGCATAACCGGTAATCACAATAATAAATAATTAGTTTCCGAGAGACGGCATAGCTCCCAAATTTCTACCCTTGATAAAATTTATAACTACTTTATATGACGCAGATATGACTGGGAAGTTACGATAAATAATTGTAATGACTCAACCATTACAAGATAAAGCGTTGAATAAATTACTATCAAAATGTTTTACAAAAGAATTTTACGTTAGGTAGTACTAAAATTACTTCGACAAGTTATAAATACACATTAGCATTATGCTGATAAGATAATTTTATACAATTATATCATACTTAAGACCGGTAATTAACGTAATCGATTAACACAAAATTCACTAGACCTTGCCTCTCACTCTTGTGTCCGTTTACATATAAATGGTATTAATCTTACTCTAAGCAAATCACAAAAACGTCGACAAAGAAAGCGATCCCGCGTTCACTACGCACGTACCGCGTATGCTGATAACCGAAGGCTATAGCGTCTGGCCGAAATAAGGTTGACAGCGAGCGAGTCTCCCGCGACTCCAAGATAAAGGTGTCATAAATACCTCGTTTGCACCGCGCCAACGATCCCCTAGGATCCTTCTACCTGTAGTTCCCCCTTTTTTGTCGACAATCCGAAATGTTTTAGTGTGTCCACCATTTCCATCGGATTATAGATGTAAGCACACGAAGATGTAATTCAGAACGACGGACGAAGACGTCAGAATCAAGAATCGAGCCTCCCGAATCCACATTAACATCAACAGCAAAGTAAAAGGAAAAGAAAAAAACGAAGAGCTAAAAATTGTGAATATTAGTTGGTTCGCCTCCATTACTAAACACGTGTGAGATACTAACCCACTTTATGCGTTTGGCCGCCCAAAATACATCGTGCTGATATTATTCGCACCGGAGGTTTAGTCGGATTTACTTTCAAAATGTTAAAATAAACGTCGTTGTAGTAGATGTTACAAGATGAAAAAGAAATTCCATTTATCTCACCTCTCCGGCGTTCCCCCGTTGTTAATCGACCGAATGACAGCATAAGAATGAAAAATTTGTCGATGACAAACAAACTTCGCGCGCCCTCATAAGTGTGACTTAGAACCACGACTCGAGGTCAAAGGTATTACTGTAAGTTGCCTAACTCTCAGGCGGATTTTTACTCGAAGTTGAAATTTACACGTTACACAATGTTATAGCAGACACGCTACCACGTCCCCCGTGTCTGACACCAAATGAAATAGATTTCCGTGGATGGAGTGATCAACGTTACCTTATGTTAAACGGAATACTATACCATTATCCTCCTGATAGTGACAGTGGAGAGGCTCAATTGGTTTTGCCTTCTTCAGAACAGTATGTAAAGAAATGCTCCAAGTGCCAGCGTTATAAACCAAAAAATTTCAAGTCAGCTGGACTATTAGATCCGGTGTTGGCACAGAGGTTCCAAAACTTAGCTATGAATTTGGTTGAACGGAAGGAGGGGATTGTTGGATATTTGCAATCAAGGATACGCCGACAAAATGTTTTTTTCCATTAACGCAAGATTCTAAGATATGAAACCCCTCGTCGAGTTAACAGCGATTATGGTAGTCAGTTTGTTGGGAGGGTAATGCAGCAAGTTGCGTATTGTATAGGATTTAAACAGACCCTCACGCTATCTGCAAATCCTGAAGAGCGACGAAACCGAGATCTGAAGATACAGTTAACCTTGTGGGAACGGAACATACAAAATGGAAGGAAGCATTACCTTCGGAACGATTCGCAATGAACAGTAGCAAGCATTTGTCTATGGGCTATAGTCCTGCCTATTTGAGTTTTGGACGAGAACCAAAAAGCCGTAGTGATGTTAAACGCGACCCCATATCTCCAGACGATCGAAAAAACTTTGTACAATGTTCGGGAAAGTCTTTAATGATCGTTTAGTTGTCTAAACCATGCGTTCAATTTGACCATTAGATTGCGAATGATAGGGCGCTGTACGCACATGTCGAACTGCATTTGATTTACAAAACAATTCGAACTGAGGGGTGTCGAAACATGCCTTGTCGTTGTCGCTAACTAAAATTGCAGGTACTCCGTGAGTCGCAAAAATTGATCGCAAACAAATAATAGTATTAATGGTTATTCACTGCTGATGGAAATCGACACCGGCGCCGCAGTTACTATAGTGTCGAGATCAACTTATTGCCGGATTAATCAAGTGCGAGCGACTCCCTTCGAACCTTTTAAGGGCACAATTCGGGGTTTTAGTGGCAACACGATAACCGTTCTTGGTTGCGCTGACGTAAATGTACAATATCGATCGATCAATACCGAATTACCACTTATCGTGTTATAACAACGAATCGCCGAAGCTACTAGGCAGATATTGGTTTTATAGCTTAGAATTCTTTGTCGAAGGCATTAATCACGTCGACTGTCCTAATCAAATTTCAACTAGACACGCGCCAGTTTTTATACCAGGTCTGAGCAAATATAGAGGTGAACTAATCCATCTTGAACTTGACCCTAATATAAAGCCACTTTTCTGCAAGTCACGTTGTGTCCCGTTAGGCATCGTGGATAAGGTTAACACAGCTATCGATAAGCTCATCGAAGATGGTGTTTACGTTCCCGTTAATCATACGAAATGGGGATAAAGCCGACGGTTCGATAAGATAAGATTCTGCGCCGATTATAAAGTTACCATCAACAAAGCGTTTAGGCCGCACCCACATTCAATTTCGGTAATAAGTCATTTGCTGACTAACTTGCGGGGTGGTAATGTCTTCGCTAAACTTGATCTAGCTCAAGTTTACCTGCAACTAAAGGTGAATTATCAATCATGGCTTTTGCAAACGATAGTTACGCATCGAGGAACTTTTCGAGTAACCAGGTTGCAGTTCGGAGTTAACACAGCACCAGGCGAATTTCAAACCGTAACCGACAAATTATTAACCGGAATCGACGGTATCGCGGCATATTTTGACGACGTAGTCGTAGCCGCAGAAAACGTGACATAGTTATGGCATCGACTCGATCAAGTGCTTAGCCGATTAAGCACAATTAGTCTTCGCCTTTAACCGAACGAATGCATCGTCTTCACAAACGAGTCAAGTTCCTAGGCTATATCATTTCATTCAAAGGTCTTAAACCTGATCCAGAATTATGTGCCGCTGTCCATAAAGCTCCAGCCCCCTCTAATAAACAAGAGTTACAGGCGTTCTTGGGATTACTAAATTTATTTCATATGTTCTTGTCAAACAAAGCAACCGTAGCCGAACGGTTACACCGTTTGCTTGAGAAACAAAGTAGATGGAAATGGACAACAAACCATCAGAACGCTTTTGAGTCATGCAAACGTCTTTTATCGCAGATTCTGTTTTATCGCATTTTAATCCAAGAGTCTCAATTGTGCTTATTTGCTACGCACCTCCAGTTTGAATCGGTGCCGTATTGTGCCATGATGGAAATGAGTTACCGATAGCTTACTTTAGTCGATCATTGTCTTCAGCTGAACGAAACTATGCACAAATCGATCGAGACGCATTAGAGATCATTGCTGGAGTTCGCAAATTTCATCACTTTCTTTTCGTTTAAAATAGTGACCGATCACAAACCGCTTCTCCGGCCGTTTGACTCGTGTCGTCAGACGCTAGAAATTCTATCGCCAAGAATGTTACGATGGAGCGTCATGTTAACCGCTTATATGTACTGCATCATTCACCGTCCGACCAAACTGATTCCATACGCCGATGCCCTTAGTCGACTTCTTTTATCGGTACCCAAGGTTACGTCGACCAATCTAGCGGAGATATTTTTGCTTGAGCATGATAGAAAACTTCCGATAACCGCTACTGATATTGCTACCGAAACTAGAAAAGACAGCGACTTATCTAAGGTCTACTCATGGGCAGTCACGAGTACATTCGAAACTGCAGTGCTTGTCAGATGCCACCTGTTAAATGGTCAAAACCGTCAGCACCTTGGTATCGCATACACGTCGATTATGCCGGTGGTTTCAAAGGTCGCCGTTTCCTATTAATTGTTGACGCATTGATTAAGTAGTTAGAAGTGCGAGAAGTTAACACCGTGAATCCAATTAATACTATTATTCGTTTGCGATCAATTTTTGCGACTCACAGAGTACCTGCAATTTTAGTTAGCGACAACGACAAGGCATGTTTCGACATCCCTCAGTTCGAATTGTTTTGTAGATCAAATGCAGTTCGATATGTACGTAAAGTGCCCTATCATCCGCAATCTAATGGTCAAATTGAACGCATGGTTTAGACAGTCACTCAATCGAGAAGGACGAGAAATGTAAACAAGCTATCGATAGCTTTCTTCTATCTCAATACGTGACGCCCTTAACTCCAGATACATTAAGCCCATCTAAATTGTTCTTCCGACGCCGACTACGAACTAGGCTTGACGCAATCAATTCCGTGAACAATCCAGACTTCGATCGACAAGAATCGCCGAATATAAAACGGCCGCGTTCATTCAGCGTTGGTGATGCAGTTTACGCCCGGTTCCCGATTGGTTCCAGCAACAATTTTATCGCCAAGAAGTGCAGTCACGTACGATCTCAGCACATCAAATGGAACACATTTTCATCGACACACTGATCAGTTACGACCAAGATTAAGCGAACAATCATCAGTAGCGACAAATTAACAAAACAATGAAGATGATCAATCCATATCAATTACCGATGAAACTGTTCCGTTACCACTGCTGCCAGATCAATCGTCATCATCAGGTTCACCTATGTCAATACAATCTGCGAGCTGGGAAACTCTTTCCCAAGAATTGTTATACGCGGAACGTTACTTATCTTATCAAACACGTGCGGCTATAACAATTCAAAGTACGGTAAATTTAAAATATTATTTTTAGTTATAAAACTACACTGGTAATGTGAATACCTTTAAAGGAAATGTATTTTTATTTATTTACGTATTGACATGTGTAAGGTGGTTAATAAACTGTGTCTTAATAATTGCATCTAAATATGTCTCGAGTGCCTAAAGCCGAAACGCCAACAGTGCCACTGCACACCTCTGAACCGGATAACGTGACCAATCGCTCGGATACAACACCGAGACATAGAACCTTTCGAAGTTGGTGATCGGGTACTGATTACACCCATATCCTTAGCCAAAGCAAGGTCGAATTCATTGAGTGCTAAGCTTGCTCCAAAACGAGATGGACTTGTCATTGAGAAGGTATCGCCTACATCTTATACCCTCGCTGCTCCTGATCAACCCGATGTTTTACTGAGAACCTACCATGTTTCTGTGTTGACACCTTTTGTAGAAGACGAAAGTGTGAATCCAGCAGCGATCTACCCCGTAAGGCTATAGTGGAAAATGCGACGGTACCTTCTTCAGATGAAGAAGACCTGACTATAGCAGTTCCAGTAGTAGATGATGTGCCAACCCGAGACGGTGGAATCCAAAGGGAGAGAATTGTACCCGTACTAGTAGTGGAGACACAACCCGAATTTATATATGTAGTATGTTAACGTTATTTACTTACGTTAAAATAAAATAAACTTACGTTACAAATTTACGATTCATTTTATTTCGTTTAATTATTTGTTAACTGTATCATTAATTTCAAAATTGCCATTCGTTGTAGATTAAAAAACTTAATAGTGTTTAGCATTTACGATTTATAACAAATTTTAAGAGATATTCAATAGTTCAAATATTCTTCTAGATTGGTTTCATTATTTTATTTAAATGTTTATTGTAGTTGCTAGATATTGAAACTCGTGGAATTAGTGTTTACATTAATTTCAAGTGCTGTTTTATTGCCAATTTTATTCGGTAAAAACGAGTGACAAAATTGTAATCAAAAATTTTAATTAAAATTTCCAAGTGACTGCAATTAGTCAAAACTGTTAATACAAAAAACAACATTAAATTATAATATAAAATTACCTGATTCTACGTATGGTGAAAATGGTAATACAACAGCGATCAACGCTCTTCCCCCAACTTTCAAAGCTTCTTTAATTTGATGAAGAATAAGCAAAGGCTTATCGCAACGATCCAAGACGTTCAAACAAGATATAACATCATATTTCGTAGTCGTATGCCATTTATCTATTTCCAATACTCTGCAAATTGAAAAAAATTGATCATTACTGTAGTAATTATAGTTTTGCGTCTACGTTCAACGTTGTAACTCATTGGCGGGTAACTAACCATGGGGTTTGGGACCAATTATATGTCTTATATTTATGACTTTTAAGCGATAAAGTGCAGGCGATAATAAACAATGTTATTTCGTCGATGGAGAATATAAAACGCAAACAACCATAGTGTGTTTAAATGAGATTCAGATTCGTGCAATGCAATCTTTAGACGATGTTATCAACAATATATTAGGTAATTAAAGTCATTTTACGTCAGATTGTTAATTGAGTTTCTCTCGGTATAATATAAAACTCATAAAGCTAAGTGCTGTCTTAATTAAAACCGCTTACTTAGTGAAATACGTTAAAATCGCACAAACGATTTTATTACAACACATCAAAACGCATTAATCTAATTTTTTTGTAAAATCAAATTAAAAAGTGCTTACTCATATCCTCGTCTTTGAAGCAACGTTTGCATTGTAGGCGATACTTCAGTTACGAAAACATTGTCGAATAAAGGTGCTATACATGCTGTAACTTCCCCATCTCCAGCCCCTAAATCGAGAAGCGATACACCTCGCCAAGCTTCATTACGATTCATCAGTTTCAGGAATTGGGAAAGTGATAAAACAAACATAGAACCTCTTCGTAGCCATCTGTAATGAATTTTTCAAAGTTTTTTTAAGAGCATTAAATTTTCTTTCTCAAAGAATTTTATTTCTCATCTACGCGTTCTAAGCTCATTTCTGATCGAATAGAATCTATTTAAATTTTATCTATCTCATACTCTGCCTACAAAAAAAAAACTATAAAACACGATTCTAATTTGGTAATAAAATAATATCGATCGAAATGTGTAGATGAGGAACAAAAAAAAAGCATCATTGAGTTGGCAAAATCTTTATTGCGTTGTAATTCGATAACGTTGAAGTTTTTCGTAATAAAGTTTAAAATAAAAATGGAAATCGAAAGCTATTTTTAAAATTTAGTAAATTTTTTCTGTTTTGTGAAACCGAAAATACGAGTACGGAAAAAATCAAAAGCGAATTTCTATATAAGTTGTTAACTCGCAAACAAGGTCAAGACTGACAAAGCTCTTCCTTCAATGGATTTCGTAAATACAATCTGGACAGTTTCTCTTACTAAAAGTTGCTGGATTCTCTAACCGGCCGAAAGCGTTTTAACAAAAAGCCAGACACCATGTGTCTGGTTGATCTTGTGTATTGACAATCACAACGATGGATGAATGTAATCAACGGAATTTCTATTTATGTTTTTTTTTTGAGTTTTTCATTGAATGTAACCACTCAATAACTGTTTCGGGCGAAATTACGAGCTTTAAATGTTGATGTAAAAAACTCATAAATACACCCTTGTCACTTTAAACGCCATTTGATTTAGCAGTTGTCGTTTACGCGCGTTCGATTTTTTCTACTTAAATTTTCTAACGCGCCTTTCACATCCTGTATCTGTCGTGTTGGTATGCAAATTTGAAAAGCAAACTTTTTACACAGAAAAAACCGAAACTACATGTAAGGTCTTATAGAGGCTTTGTATTGGACGCATTCCTTAGCAGTGTCCCAACATCGCAACCCTTGTTCGATACCCTAGAACGAAAGAGAGTTCGGTGTGCGACATCCGAGAATGTAAAGGAAGTAAAAACGTAGACAGGGCGCGAATTCTATAATAGAAGAATGGGTGAAAACAAAATGACGCCCTTCTCCGCCCGAAGTGTGAGATGTATGCATTAGACTTTCAAAGTGTCCCGGCCGTTTCCCTAGCAACGCAGGCTCGGCCTGATATGACGCCCGGGCAATTTAATAAGATTCCGCATCTCAGGAGCACGACTCCCCGCACTCCTTAAGGTTATTATGTGGACAGACGTCTAATACATACAATACTTTTTTTACCTATTTAAAAAAAAATGCACCTGTAGATTACCGACATTCTTCACACCGCTCAACTCAACCTTTAAAAGCTTCTAACATTTAGACTTTACTACCAAAATTGGCTTTACCTAACATATTTTTTTACATAGTAAACTAAACCCACACTTCAAGAAAAAAGGGAGAAAAACTTTTAAAGCGCCACAAATTTACAATAAAAGAAACAATCAAATATATTGGCAAGTTGATAAGTTAAACATTAAAACCTTTGTCGGCCGTCGAGGCGCCTTTAACCTTTTTTTGATAGAATACTGAAATGACGAATGATGTTAGGTCGCGGTTTTCAACTTCTTTTTTATACAAAATCCTCTAAACAACTGATAAAAACGTACTATTATATAATAAAATTTTTTCGACGTCACGACGCCTTCTATTTTATTAACATTTTCGTTATGGCGTGAAGGATATTACGTTACATTTATATTCAGTTTTTATTACACTGAAAGAATAGGAATACACGCGCGAGCTCATATTTAACAAAAATATAAACAATTTACAATTA
Source organism: Aquatica leii (assembly GCA_035610365.1). Lineage (NCBI taxonomy): Eukaryota > Metazoa > Arthropoda > Insecta > Coleoptera > Lampyridae > Aquatica > Aquatica leii. The sequence continues at coordinate 20,471,214 of CM069435.1, forward strand.
CGAAATATCGGCGCAATCACATTTAACGTTTTTCTTCCTTTTAAACACAGATTCGGTTATTTCCAAAGCGAACTTCCTAAACTATGTTCGAAAGAATTTCCGCGATAGGCTTAATTCTGTGTTGTCGCAATCTGCACAAAATGGCGACTAAGAAGCTTAAGTAAAATCAATACTTAATTAAATTTCTTTTTAAAATACACGAACCTAAGGTATACAAAGATCAAAGTTACAAATATTACATATAAAATAGAATAAAATTTGCAAATAAAGATTCAAATATTAAGACGCGGAAGTAATTAAGATGGCGGCGAGCTCTTAATTATTTACACAGAATCGTACAAAGTGCCAATTTTTAGAAAATCCTTTATATAGATTTTCACCGGGTGTACAATTTCGGCGCTAGATTTAAGATAAATAAACGTCTCTGTTGAGAAATGAGATCTTTTTTCAAATATTTTATAGACGATTATATAGCATAAGATTTATATTTATAAAAGAAACGTTCTAATGACCATCGCGAATGAACGGAAAATGAAGTGTGATAGCTAAAAGAATCGGTTATGTATTAAAAAAACAACGTTGCGGTATAAGTATATAAAAAATATCGTAAATACTTTTAGATACGATAAATCTTACATTAAATAAGTAGATGGTTTTATTTTTCATATATAAATTATTGAAAAAAATTGTTACAAGACCGGGAGCGTATCGGTAATATATATAACACGGAAAATTTTTAACTAATTTTACAATACGTAAATAAACAAATTGAATTTGTGCACGAAACTGCAAAGTCACGAAATTCTAAGCCTGATATAACATTTAATTATAAAACATTAATAACTTCGTCCGTGCTGAAGGTGTTATCATTACCAGTTCCAAAACGGAGTAAAAAAACAAGTGCTGTCATGAGATAGAAAATTTAAAACCCAATCCCACCCGAACCCGTGTCAAATAAAACTGCAAAAATTACCGATTTCCAAATAAAACTTTACATCCACGTGATCTTAGTAGGTACAGGGTGTCCTAAATTGGTTTTTTGATAAAGAAACTCGGTAATTATAATAAATACGAGACTGTGTATTCTCGATCTTTTTTCGAGAAAAATCCAATGGTAAAAACCAAATTGAACGATTGTTCTTTGTTTTCGAGGTATACGCGAAAGTTTGATTTTCTCAATTTTCGACTCGTGGCGATATTTCGGTTATTATTTTCCTATAAGGAAAGTACAGCGGTCGCAATTTTTTTTGCGTAATTTGACGTCTGAATCAGAAAAATTTATTTTTGACAAAAAAAAAGTAATAGCCTTTATTTGTCATAAAAAAATCTTTTTTAACAAAGAATTCGTACTAAACACAAAATTAACCTACTACATAAAATAACAAAAAAACCTTAACCCTCCACCACTAATAAATTCTCTATATACATCTACTACACTATTTGTAATCTTTTTCTCGTTTTTAATACTTCTTCCATCCATCCCACTCCTTCTCCTAAAATCTCCAACCTTCCTCTCTTCTCTTCTTTTAGTTCTATGCATTCCTTTACCATGTGCTCTATATTTCCCCACCCCTCCCCACATAGTCTAATTCTCCTATCTTTATCTACCTTCCAATACTTTCTCTTGCTCTTCATTTCCGCATCTAAACATTGCTACCATTCCTTTTAATCCTAAACTATTTTCGCCCTTTATGTACCTTGGAATATTGTCTATCACTATAATTGTATATCTCTAATCGTATTTCCCCTCTCTTATTCGTGCTCATGTTTCTTGTCTCTGTATATCCTTATCTCTTCTTATTATCTCATACTTTATTTCCCTTCCTGTCTCCCTTATTTTTTCTATCTCTTCTCTCGCATTTCATAATATCTTTTTCATTTTTCTTGTCCATACTTAATTTTTCCATTCTTTGCCTCTCTCCAGCACATTTGAAGCAATTTACATTCTTTTCTTTCTTTCATTTTTTCTTCGTAACACATTGCTCTCTTCCCCGCCTGTCTTCTTATCTTTTCTAACTCCATTTCCTCTTCTATTATGTACCCTGGGGTCTTCCTTTCTAATCCTAACGTCCATTTCCAGTATTTTTCTTGTACTTTCTCTCCCTTGCATTCCTTCCACCCCCATATTTCCACCCCGTACATCATCACACTCTTTATTAACTTGTTAAACAACCATCTTCTTGCTTCTATTTGCTTCCCAAACCTCCTCTCTCCTATACCCCACACCTGACCTACTATTCTGTTACATTTCTTTGTCAACCACTTTATATGAGCCTCATCTTTAATGTCGTATCTGATTCGATAACCCAAATAAGTCACTTCATTTACACTTTCTATTACCTCGTCTCCCCACTTCCACTCCACTCACCCCTCCCTTTTTAAAACACTATCATCTTTGTTTTTCCCACATTTACACTTAAACACTTTTTTCCAGATACTTTTTACTGTCTTTATTTTCTCCTTCATTTCTCTTTCTTTCTTTGCCCCCCTTCCATTACTATTCCTCCACTCTGTTGCCCCATCAACTCTTTCTCTAAATCCTCTAAATATACTGCAAATAAACTAGGACTAAGTGGGCACCCCTGCCTTAATCCTTTATTTGTCCAAAATGCTACACTTAACTTTCCATCTATTCTTACTTTGCACTTTGTCTCATTATATATTTCCTCTATATTCCTTACTAGTTCTTCCTCTATCTGTTTCTTTCTTAATATATTCCATAATTTACTCCTATTTACATTGTCAAACGCTGCTTTTATATCCAGAAATAACGCAAAAACTTTCCCTTTTTTACTTCTAATTCTTTGCTTACTATCTGTTTTAATATGTATACATTATCTAATGCTCTTCTCCCTCTACTAAATCCTGTCTTCCAATTTGGTAAAATCTTTTTTTTCCTCCATTTCTCTTTCTAGTCTTTTTTGCAAAATTGTTGTATAAATCTTGTATCCCACATTTGCCACACTTATACCTCTATAGTTTTTTACCTCTCTTCTGTCTCCTTTGTAAACTGGGCATATTATTGCTTCTTTCCAAACATCTGGAACACCTTCACCTTATCATTAAAATTTTCCCTATTCTTTCTTTCGTTCTCTCTCCTGTATATTTCTATTGTTCTCTTTGGATCCATCCGTCCCTTTTGCCTTTCTTTTTTATTTTTCTTAAGGCTTCTTCTATTTCTTCTTTCTGTACTGCTCCCTCCCCTTGTTATCCTTTCTATTTCGAATTCCCCTCTAAGACCTCTACGCAGTGTTCTCTTCATTTTTTCATATCAATTTGTATTCCCCCTTTTTTGCCAATTTTCCTTTCTTTATTCAAAAAGTTCTATATGTCTCCTTCATTTTCTAACATTCTTATATTATATTATATACGTTAAAAACAACAATTTTTCTCTATATTCTTTTGACTTGTTTATACACGGAGTGCATGTTCCTTACATCATCTTTGGATGTACCCACGATAACTCTCGAGGTAAAAGTCCTAGTAACTTGAAATTTGGTATAGAGCTGGCTTTTCATATCCTCTCGACTCTATTAAAAGATAGGTCTGATAAAAAAACCGAAAGTGAGTGTATCCACCGTTTTTCTTATATAATTTTGTACGTATGGAAATTAGTTGAATTATTTTTACAATTTCTTATAGAGATAATTCTTTCTAAGAATTTATTAAAATAAAAAAAAAATCTAACATTAACAGTTTCTTGAATATTTGAATTATAACTTAAAATGAATTTACAAATATAATCTAGGTTCGAATCCTGCCTGCCACGATTTTTTTTAGAAAGAAATTCCATATCTTGAAGGGAAAGCAAGATACGTTAAAAATAATTCTTTTTACTGATTTACTAAGAGGGAAAGCAATATCGAGGCGCACAAGTATAGGGGCTAGCCAATATGAAAACCTAACCTTAATATGCCATATTTCGGTTATATATTTACTGAAATCAAAGAGAAAAATTTCAAAAAAATTACAGCATGCTAAGGAGTCAATACAAACGTGTACATGTCACTTCAAAGTGGTTTTATGACAACATAACCCCAAAAAATATTTTTAAAAGTAAAGACAAATGGTTTATGTGACCTTAAGGCACTTTTTTGAGCAGAATGCAATGCGTCGTATACTTTTGAATAGCTTTATTATATTTCCAGTTATGATATATAGTTGTGTTTTTTTAAATACAAATCATAGTAGGCTATTAGATTAGATGTTAAAATCGTTTGTTTTTTCTCTTTTCAATGATATATAACATGTGTAGTCTATGATTTCATATTGTACTCAATTCACGTATTCCGTTGCAGTTTTCTCATAGTAAGCTTCTGTCTTTGAAAATGTGAACAATTTATTAGATTATGTATTTAGTTGGCAGTGCTATTTATTAGTACAACTAAATATAAACACTATCCCTCTTTTACACAATTTCCAAAATTTCAATGACCTCCAGAATAGTTACGAATGCATATCTATGTTCTTTTGTGTAAATTGCATATCTAAAAATTCTTTTAACTTTAGAAACATAGTTTGTGTTTTCAGTATGTTTGCCGGTCAATAATTTCAATATCCCTGACTTTTTCAGGTTTCCAGGTCGCTATAATTGAAAAATATAAAATAAAATACAAAATATGTATCAATGTTAATTAAGCATTGATCAAACCGCCCTATAAGAATTATCATTTAAAAATGTAATAAGCAGTCAGTATAGTTGTGAAAAATGACATCAAAGAGCGATGAACGTCTGTTTCGTTCTTTTGAGACTCTTCAGAACCATCAGTTCTCCTCATAATCTAAAACAATCGCCGCATATAGATTTAAGTGACCTTTGTCCATATGACAATCCCATCATCATACCCGCAAAAGCACAAACACATTTATATCTTAAGTTTAGACAATGAGTAAAACAAATCCTACCATAAAACTAGAATTAGATATCAAAATAGATTTACCAGACCAAAAACAATAGTAAACGACAATATAATTAACGGAATAGCTAAGCGAAGATACTGAAACGCATAAAAAGAAGCTTTGAAATCATTCAAATGATTCGAGGTGATTATTGGAATGAGCTCAAAGCCGATAAACCAAAATATAAAAAGTGTACAAAAGAGGTTTGAAGTTATTCTAATCAAAAGTCAAAAGTGTCAACACCGTGTCGGTCTAAATAAATAGTGTTTAACGCGTGTGCTAAGATAATTAAAAGTGCGGACAGTGTTTATAAATATCGAGTGATAGTCATATATAAATTACTTATAAGTTGTTGTTTTTAAATATCGTTACATTTTATTAGTTTTATAAAAAGTTGTTCTAAATTACGTGTAAATAGTCGGTTGCAAATAAATTAATTGAAAAAAATCTGTTACATTGATGTCAGGTGTCGGGTTGCGATCTTAACGTGTAAATAAACAAAGAGGTGATTAGTAGGTGCTCGCATGTGTTTGTTTATAGAGTGTAGTTATAATCGTCCCAGTTAACTAAACTTAATTTTTGTCAGTGCAAATAGTTTAGACATTTAAGAATAAAGACTATTTCGTTATTAAAATTTAGTGCTATACAAAAATAAGTTTAAAAGTGACAGTGTATACCGATATCTCGTTCTAAAACAGTCAAAATAGACGTATAATTATTTGAATTTCTCGAATCAATAAAGAAAGGTCAGGAATCGTTGAACAAAAACATGGAAAAATTCTAGCAAAATTTAAAAAAATGTTAGAAACTTGAGAGAAAAGATACAAGCCAATATTGAAAATCAAATGTAAACTATCAAAGAACAACTACCGGTTAGTGTTCAAAACCAGATTAAGACTGTTCACAAAGAGTATTTTAAATTTAAGAGAAGAAATAAATTTAAAAACAAATTAAGCAATAGAATAAAGCTGTTTGCGTAGTTGTTAATGGAACATCAAAAAAGAAACTTCTCAAAAGTTTAAAGTTGTACCTCCAAATTTTGATGGTCAATATACGACAAGCAGTTTGAAGCCGCAGTTACAGCTAATAGTTGGAGCAATGAGCAGAAAGCTACGTCCCTAACAGTGACGCGACGTGGAGAAGTGGTTGGAATTTTGCAGACTGTTCCTGATCATCTTTAAGGAACTTGCGAATTGTTAATTTCACGTCTAGAAAGGAGATATGAAAATGCTCCTCTGCAACAAGTATATCAAGTTAAAATAGAAAATCCGCGTTCAGAATGCTACAGAGAGCCTTCTAAAGTATGAAGCTGACATCGCCAAACTGTGACGGCTGACGTATCCTACGGCTTTCTGGAACAATTAGCTATACAGACTTTTTTAGACGGACTTTATGACAACGGAACGCAGTTGACTCTACAGCTAGCTGGGCCTAAGACGTTGGATAAAGCTTTAGCGCATGCATCGGATTTTGAAGTAGCAAAACAGGAAATAGCGCTTCGGGGAACAGGAGTAACGACAAAAAAAGCGCTCAAAAGTTTGGAACGAGTTGACCAAGAGAGACAAAATTTAATCTCATCTAGTCACGTACGGGAGATCAATTGCACAGCATTTATCTCGATGCAAAATGAATAGATGAAACGTTCAGTTACTGGTTGACACGGAAGCAGAAAAGACTATCATTCGTCCTGACATGTTATTGATCTCCCCCCCACCGGCGACAGGCGATGGACAAGTAAAAGTCACCATTGGTTTTGGAAATAGAGTACTCATCAAGTAGCCGATATCACGGAAGAAGACATAATGGACATAAAGAAGTAGAGGTTTCATTTGAATATAAAAAATTATGTCCTTAAGCGTTACCTTGAATAAATTCTTTTTCATTTGTCAGAGAAGACAGTCGTGTGAGTAAAGACGTGATCCTGTCTGGAAGAATTGAAAATGTGGTGATGGCACACCTGGATAAAAATCTCCGGGAAGAACACATTTGCGCTATCAAACCAATGGCGACTTCGTTGAAAAGAGATTACTAGTAGTCAGAATATTAGTACGAGGGAAAAACACGGTGCCAGCAAAACGAAAAGATGCCGAACAAATAATTACGGATATGGAAAAAGGTGTGATTAAACCTTTAAATTGTGCATGGGCGTCCGCAGTGGTACGTGTCAAAAAAATTAACAAATTTTTGCGTAGACTATAGACAGCTTAATGTTGTGACCACAAAAGACATTTATCCTTTACCAAGAATTGACGATACTTTAAACACCTTGTCAGAATCCCAGTGGTTTTCCACGTTTGATTTGAAGAGTGGTTACTGGCAGGTAGAATTCGAATCCAAGAACCGTGAATCGACAGCGTTTACGATTGGAACTGGTTTGTGGCAGTTTATTGTTCTGTCGGTCTGTGTAACGCTCCTGCAACGTTCGAGCGTTTAATGGAGACCATCTTGCGAGGAATGTCTTAGAAGACAGAGTGCCTGGCTTATCTAGACGACGTAATTGTGGTTGGAAGGTCTTATCTAAAACTGACCCCAAATAAGTGCCACGTATTTAAGAAAAAATTGCAATACCTTGGTCAAGTCGTATTTAGAAACAGAGTAAAAGCTGATCCAAAGAAGGTTCAAACACTACCAGTATGGCCAAGCCCAATCGACAAATTCGAAGTTTCTCAGGGTTGTGTACCTATTATAGACGATTTGTACCCAATATTACCAAACATCTCACAAAACTGACCAAAGAAAGAGCAGAGATGGAATGAAGACTGCAAAACAGCTTTCCATCACCTAAAACAGGCCCTAGATACTTACTTCACCTATTTTAAGTTATCCAATAGAAGGTGAAAAATTTGTTTTCGATACCGATGCAAGTAATCTGACCATAGGTGCAGTCCTTTCGCAGGTACAAGATAGACAAAAAAAGTCATCGTGTATTTTAGCAAAGTTTTGCCCAGGTCAGAAAGGAATTATGACTATAAGAGAACTGTTAGCAGTAGTCCAGCTTATAGAAGACTATTACAAATACTTGTATAGACAAAAAATTTAACAAAGAAAGACGGACCGCGTAGCTTGAAGTGGCTAGTGCAGTTTCATAATTCGAAAAGACAAGTGGCAAGATGGATCGAGAAACTGCAAGAATATGACTATGACACAAAACACCGTCTCGGAAGCAGTCATCAGAACGCTGATGCCTTGTCCAGAAGATCAAGTCCGGCAGACTGCAACCATTGGGAACATGAATAGTTGCGTTGCGAACAAACAAACAATCCCAAAATAACAGTACTCCTGAACCGAAAAGCAAACGGCCGACGACTAGTCTGGGAAGAGTGCTTTTAACAGAACCACAAGGCATACTAAGTGGGACTCGTTGAGAATAGAAAACGGTCTTCTTAAGCGATCCCTAGAGAGTGTCGAGGGGACGAAAAAAAGACTACAGCTGGTAGTGACATTTACCACTCTGAAGATGCAAGCTGCAATGTCTTGCGAAACGTCAGTTTGTTTGAGTTCACGAACGACAATGCGGCAAAGACCAAGTTCTACTTCTTATTTTGTTAAAGTTAATGTCTTACACGAATAACAGAATATTATGTAAAAATTGTGTACGCTTTATTAAAAATAATAAAGTATAAAACACAACGTTTGGATTGTAGTTACACACTAATTTTTATATTAGAAACTATGTTATCTAAAACTGTCGTAAACTTAATATTACGATTATTATTACGTAATCCTTCTCTGAAAGTTAAGAATACATGAACTGTTTCTAAATCCATATAGGTACCTAAACTACGCTTATTTTACTCGCGGAAGAAAAATAATGCTTCCGGAATAAAATTAGTTAAAAAAACTAAGAATGTTTTCCCGTATTATTCAACACAGAATATTTAATTTCTTTTGTTTTTACGGTAATTTCCCAATTTGTGGTTTGGTAAGATTCAAAATTGTTTTCAATTTTGCTAGTTGTGACGGGTACTCTATAAATTTTTATGCAATAATAAAAAGTAAATCTTCTCAAATCAGTAGACGTACCATTAATGCAATGAGACTTTTAGAGTAGATAAAAAAAGCATAAAGTTACTTTGCCACCTCATAGATATACATAATTAATTAAGTAAAAATATGTAACATCTATAACACAAGCCATTGCATTGTTTTAAACATAAAAACCGTATTCTAACAGCGTTTCCAACGTTAAGCAAACAACACGTGTGTTAATGCCATGCCCAGGAGTTTCTACATTTTAAGTATCTAAGATCATCCACGCTGGTAGTGGGTAAATACATAGCAATTTTGAATGTGTTAGTTGTGAGAGATTCGCTGGGGTAAAAATACATTTTCATTTTACATCGCAATTTGATTTCTCTTTTATTATCGTAGCAAATTTTGGGGTTTGATTATAAGAATGAAAACTTTTACATTTCACTACAAGACTCTCTGTATTGAAAACATGTCAGTTTGTTTTACAAACTTCAAAGAAATTTTTGTTACTACAATACAAAATGGCAATTGTTTACCAAATATTGTTGTTTTTTGTATCTGTGAGGTAGCCGAGCAGTTCAGCAACATTACCAAATAAAAGAATCACAATTACGGACCAACATTATTTGTAAAAAATTTGAGCAATTAGTGGATTCTGATTTTGTGATTTTACGCTCTCTACACACTTAATTAGAATTAATTAAACAGTTTGTGAAAACGTTAGAAAAAAAAGACAACCGTTTCAAATACTTAAGGAATAAGTTTCCAAAACTGTTTGATGTAAACGTTCGCGAAGGAATATTTATCAGTCCACAAATTAAGAAGCTTTTCCAAAGTAAAAATTTTGAACGTACCATGAATTATTTAGAACTGGTAGCATAAACTACATTTAATTAGATTTAATTTAAGGTGCCGAATGTCAAAGTTCATTTTTTGCAGTCATTATTGGATTTTGTTACGTGTATACATTTTTAAATGTAATACCCTGTATATTCATTACACTAAAGTTAAATTTCTACTTTCGACGCCTTCTAACAAGTTTCCTTTTACTTCATTTCTGCTCAAAATGTAAAACCGTCAACTACTTAAAATCGTGCTTGTGATGTTTAAGTTTTAATTTTCTAACATCATCGGCGTTTATGGAAGTTAGGATATAAATCGATAACTCATTTCTATTAGTTTATTCAACACAGGGTAAGCTTTTCCTATTAGTTTTTAGAATTGTTTAGTAATTTCCTTATTAATTTGGTAGCACGTCCCGTCACGTGTTAGTCGCATGTTTCGATGTATTCTCGATGGATGAGAGGTTAATATCGACCAAATACCTTCATAGAACGATTATAATTTTGGAAGGCCTACGTTAAAGCTAAAAACAAAGTATCGACAAGAAGTTTTCTCCGAGATACTATTCCTTATGCGTCAATTGACTGCAATATCAACTTTTACTTTAATGTGTACAACAGCATTCGATAACCGGGTTTTATGTATAATTTCTTTTAGCATTAATTAATAATTTTGTCGATTTTTACTTTCGTGAGTCATTGTGTTGACAAGATTTGCTGTTTATAAATATTCCAGATCGACTCAACGAGGAAAAGGTTTTCTTCGGACAAGTACTGGATTGTGGGTAAGTCTTATTTAATTACTTCTGCGTTGTCAGCAAAGTCTCTCACGAAATTTTGCTTGTTCTAACTTTTGCAATTACAATAATTGTTTCAATACCATTTAGGTAATTTCATTAATTATTTTGTATATCAAATGCTGTGAAATATAGATATTTGCCATTGTCAATGTAATTTTCTTCGCTATCGATACCCTATATGTAAACCTGTGTATTATGTATTGCCGATACTTCCAGAATTTATGGATCGAATTATGCACTACAAAATTTCTTTTGTTCGTTGTTAAAAATCTACGATATTAAATTAAATTTGTTATACGTATTTATCTTTCTTTTTTTGGTCCGTTTAGGATTACAAACCTGATTTCGTTACAAGCTTGGACCTTTTATCTTGATCGAAACAGAAGTTTTACTTAGTAAGATCTGGCGCCCTTTAAAATCTATTTTTTTGAACCTCCCCTATCACCGACTAGTGTGAGTTGGCCGTGCAAGGTTCGTAAGACCTATAGCTTGTAACAATTTTTTCTTGCTAATTTAGAAAAGATGAGTGATGAATGGGGAGAAAGACTCATTCAAAATACTTCAGAAATGGAAAAATCAGGGTAGGTAAAATCCTCTCATGATGGGAGAATATTGCTGATTTCTCATTAGAGAAGACAATAGTCAATATAAAAAGAAGAAATAACTATATTTATGCAAAACTTTGATATGTAAGCAGTTTCCTTTGTGTACAGTTAAGTGTTTTTGTATTTTTGATGCTAACCGAACATTCTAGTATTTAGTGCACTTACGTATTTTTTCTTTTGTTTAACCAAATTTGTAAATACAATTATTATGTATCTACTAACAGAATACGATTATAAGTCTAAAACTAGACGTGGTGGAAAAGTTTGTAAGACCTTTTCACCCATTTTTACAACGGTTATTCAAAAAAAGTTCAAAATTGCCGTCTAGTGTAATTTAACGTTAGAAAATATTAATTTTTTAACATTAGCATTACAAATGCGGGTGTCCGACAAAGGTGTTTTTCATTTACTAATTAAAAAAAAAGTCTACAGCATTTAACAAAATCTGATGATAGTAATTTACGTAACAAGCGACGAAGATACATCATAGCCGCACGGCCGAGTGTTGCATGTGAGTGAGTTATGCTATGAAACTTTCGACGAGAGTAACATACAATATTTTTGTGTTGCACTTTGTAAAATTATATTCTTAAAAAAAACAAAAAAAAACACCAGATATATAAAGTTGGTACTACATTTATTATTAAATGTGTCAAATTTGACATTAACTTTAACATCGTATTGACGTTTGCGATGATGACAAAAAAAGTTTTTATAGTTCGTTGTAAAAATAAGGTCAACGTTAGAATTATTTTTTCAATCCATAACAAATTTGTTATAAAATAGACAGAGTAGATTAGCACAATAAAAGATAAAAAACATTATGATGATTTGAAATTACTAAGTTTGAATAGACAACACTCGTAAAAAAATCTAGGAAAAAAATAAACCTAGCGGCAAATTGATCAAAGAGTTATCCCCTTACCATAGTATGGTTATTAACAAAAATTCAAACCTCGTAAAGATAAAAAGTAATTTAGTAAATAATATCGGTCTCGTAAATAAACTAAAATCAGTAGTACATGTATTGTCCTACTGAAGCGAACTGTTAGGTCAAGTGTCATCAAACTAAAACAAACGATAAAATAACAGTTTGTCTATGGCTCATTGTTTCATCAATACGTTAAGAAAACAAAAAAAAAACTGGCGTGGTCACCACACGACTTTCCTATAAGGAATGATGAAGGAATGCCTACATATTTTTTAAGGTTATGTTGTCATAAAACCACTTTGAAGTGATATGTACACGTTTGTATTGACTTCCTAGCATGCTATAATTTTGTTGGAATTTTTCTCCTCGATTTCAATAAGATATAACCGAAATATGGCAAATTGATCATTTAAAAAAATCGTCGCAGGCAGGATTCAAACCTAGATTATATCATGGAAATCACTTTAAGTTATAAATTAAATATCTAATAAACTGTTAATGTTAGAAAAAAATGTATTTGAATAAATTGCTAGGAAAATTATCTTTATAAGAAACTGTAAAAATAATTCGAATAATTTTCATTCGTACAAAATTATATAAGAAAAACTGTTCAAAATGGCGGATACACCTACTTCCGATATCTTTATCGGATCTATCTTTTGATAAAACCAAGAGAATATGAAAATCCAGCTCTATACCAAATTTCAAGTTACTAGGACTTTTGGTTCGAGAGTTATCGTGGGTACATCGTTACACACAGACAGACACAAACACAAACACCCTAATTTTTTTTGTCAAAAATAAGTTTTTCTGATTCAGAAAACCTTGAAACGTAAAACTCTTCAAAAAAAATTTTTTGAAAAAAAATTGCGATCGCTATACTTTCCTTATAGGAAAGTAAAAACTTAAAAATGGCGGATACACACACTTTCGGTTTCTTTATGAAACCGATCTTTTGATAAAACCGAGAAAATATAAAAAACCATATCCATAACAAATTTCAAGTTACTAGGACTTTTGGTTCGAGAATTGTCGTGAGTACATCCAAAGATAATGTAAGGAAGATGCAGCGCTGTATAAACAAGTAAAACAAATATAGAGAAAAAATGTTATTTTTAACGTATCTTGCTTTTCCTTTAAAATATGAATTAAAAAAAAAATTGTCACAAGCAGGATTCGAACCTAGATTATATATGGAATTCACTTTAACTTATAAATAAAATATCTTATAAACTGTTAATGTTAGAAAAAATTTGTTTTTGAATAAATTGTTAGGAAGAATTATCTCTATAAGAAACTGTAAAAATAATTTGAATAGTTTACAGACGTAGAAAATCATATCAGAAAAACTGTTAAAAATGGCGGATAAGCCCACTTTCAATTTCTTTATCAGACCAATCAACCAATATAAAAAGTCAGCTCCATACCAAATTTCAAGTTACTAGGACTTTTGGTTTAAGACACAGACACACACGCAGACACCCAAATTTTTTTTGTCAAAAATGCATTTTCTGATTCAGGAGACCTTGAAACGTAAAATTGGGTCAATCTATTAAAAATCACCCAGACCATGTTGCTCAACATTTTTGTTTCTCTTAATTTTTTTTACCAGTTACTCACCAATATTAGGTGAGCTCAAAACTGTATTTAAAATTATTTTTAGGCAAGTACTTTTTTTTGGCGGCCATTTAAAGTTTGTTTCGGCATTTTTTGACTGAAAACAAGTTTTGCGTAAATGTCTATAACTCTGTTAATTTTGAAGATATCAAGACAAAATAAAAAACAAAATGTTCAGAATAAAATGCTCTAGATTGTATGTCATACAAAGTGTTACCTTAATAGTAAGGAAAGTGGAGAAAAAAATATGTATTTGCAAAGTTTAAATTAACTGAAATCAAGAACTTTAGTGCTGTAAAATCACAAAAAGAAAGAAAGACTCACTTTCAATTTTTTTTCTTATGTAGATTTACTATAGTTTAACTTGTTTTAAAAATATAAAGCTTCAGAACTTTTTCCTTTTTTTTTAAATAAATTTCCAAAAATTACAAAAACATGAATTTTACCCATTTTTGAAGAAGAGTATCTCAAAAGGGACTGAGTCAAAAATTATGAAACTAATACAGATAGCACATCTTCATAGTATAAACAAGCTGTAAAAATTTGGTGACTGAGACTCGACTGGTTCCAGAGTTATGTGGTACCAAAGTTTTCCGAAAAAGCGGTGTCATACACGCACTACGGTTAACGGTAATAAAGGATAAAAATGCTTTTCCTATAAAAAAAATACTAATTAAAAATCAGTTCACAATGCATAAAAATGATTAAACATGAAAAAATAATATATCATAAAAATGGCAAATATGTATACTGTAAAGCCAAGTTCAAAAACAAAAAAGGCGTATTCTGCTTCCTTTAAATGAGCTGTTTAGTCTTTTTAAACAGACTTACTTTAACCTAAAACTTGGCCGGTCAATGTTTTGTGCCCTGCGACCAAAGTAGTGTGTTCTCCCAGGATCATCTGGCACCCATAGTGTTTGCGTATGTAAATACCATCAAAACGTCAAGCTCGTCATTGAAGGAGCCAAGCTCAACGTAAGTTACAGAGACTTGATGGAATATCTTGTATGTGATGTTGAGAATGACAGTTGTATGCTGGACAAGTGTTCAGAATGTCCTGGATCAGAAGGGCTTCTAGAAGCTTTGACAAATAAAATTGACAACTTGCCAGAAGAAGTTGTTTTCAAGCATTGGGTACATACCGACAGAGCTGACATCACAAGATTATTACCAAAAGAAGAGTTTTTAAATCATCTTGTAGAAGAAATGGAAAAACTAAAATCACACCATTTCATTGCAAAAATTCAATTCAATTATTTCAAAGAATTTAAAGGTAACCTCAAAGACAATCAATGTTTAGTCATTGGTGACTTTGCAGAGAACTTTACATTTTGTGTTCAGGATGAAATCCAAAGCTTTCACTGGACTAACAGGCAAGCAACGCTACACCTATTTGTTTTTTATTTCAAAAAATAAGGAGAAATTTGTTGTAAAAGCATTTGTATCATAAGTGACCATCTCATTCATGACACTTCTACAGTTTATGAATTTCAAAAGCATCTTATCAAAGAAGTAAACAAATCTTCACCCAAAGTAAAGAAAATGGTTTACTTCAGCGATGGTGCCAACCAGTACAAAAATAAGAAAAACTTTATTAATCTGTGCCAACATGACAATGATTTTGGATTGATAGCTGAGTTGAATTTCTTCGCCACGTCTCATGGGAAAAACTCTTGTGATGGTATAGGTGGTACCACCAAAAGGGAAGTCACCAGAGCCAGCATGCAAAGACCATACAACGAACAAATTCTTACTCCAAAGGACATGTTCAAATATTGCGCTGAAAAAATAACTGGAATAACATACATCTTTGTCTTTGCTCAAGAAATCAAACAAACAGAAGCCGAACTAATGAAAAGATTTGAGCTTTGCTTGTCTGTGAAAGGTACAAGAGGGTATCATCGGTTCGTTCCTGTGAATGACAATGAAATCAGATGTTTCACCACATCAACAAGTGAAGAATTCGATGAGCACAATTGTCTTTACTAACACAGCATCCTTCACAGACAATGATTTTGTTGCGTGCATTTACGAAGATCAGTGGTGGTTGGGCATCGTCAAAGACAAGAGCGATCAAGACAATGACCTACTAGTGCATTTTTTCATCCAGCTGGCCCAAAAACTGCCTTCCAGATATCTCAAAAGGACATGGTGTGGGTACCAGTGAGTAAAATTGTAAGGAAAATCACTCCTACAGAACTAACAACAATTTCAGGAAGAACACACAACATTACTGAAAAACTGTGCACCGAAATTTCTACACTCTTTAATATTTTAATCAAATTATAAACTTTCACGTTAAGGCCTAATTAGGTTAAATGAATTGCCAAAATGTTTTAGTGTTTATAAAATATGTTTATACAAATAAGTAATATGTACATAAAGCATAAAAGTATGTTTCTCAGTGAATAAGTAAATTTAAAATCATAATTACCATTAACCGTATGACACCGCTTTTTCGGAAAACTTTGATACCACATAACTCTGGAACTAGTTGAGTCTCAGTCACCAAATTTTTACAGCTTGTTTATACCATGAAGATGTGCTTTCTGTATTAATTTCATAATTTTTTAATCAGTCCCTTTTGAGATACTCTACTTCAAAAATGGGTAAAATTCATGTTTTTGTAATTTTTGGAAATTTATTTTAAAAAAAGGAAAAAGTTCTCAAGCTTTATATTTTTAAAACAAGTTAAACTATAGTAAATCTACATAAGAAAAAAAAATTGAAGATGAGTCTTTCTTTTAGTGATTTTACAGCACTTAAGTTCTTGATTTCAGTTAATTTAAACTTTGTATATACAAATTTTTTTTTCCACTTTTCTTACTATTAAGGTAACACTTTGTATGACAAAAAATCTAGAGCATTTTATTCTGAAAATTTTGTTTTTTATTTTGTCTTGATATCTTCAAAATTAACAGAGTTATAGACATTTACGCAAAACTTGTTTTCAGTCAAAAAACGGTAGCGAAACAAACTTAAAATGGTCGCCAAAAAAAGCACTAGCCTAAAAATAATTTTAAATACAGTTTTGGGCTCACCCAATATTGGTGAGTAACTGGTAAAAAAATTAAGAGAAACAAAAATGTAGAGCAACAAATCTTTTGTTTTCTGGGTGATTTTTAATGGATTGACCCAATTATGCAATACAAATTTTTTGAAAAAAAAATTTCGATCCCTATGCTCTCCTTATAGAAAATCAAAAAAAATAATGAAAATGTTTGGAAAGTAATAAACAATGTAATAATGAGCTTAAATTGAGTCTTCTTTGCCAAAGGTTCCAATAAATTTAACCGTTAACGATTGGTCCAAGAGAGAGATAGTGTCCATGAATTTAGGTATCAATAATTGAAGTCTCTTTAATCGTTTTGGAGAAGACAATAGAAGAAGACAAATCTTTTGAAATGAGTGAAATGGCTACACGAATCGTCTCAAAAAATTTATAAATTTTGGTATTATAATCTTATCGATTTATGATAACAGTGGCGTTGCTTTTGTCAACTTTAAAAATAGCAATTTATTTATTTGTCTGAGTGATTTTCGTGTCTCAAATTGAGTTTTGAGACTTTTTAAATTACAAAGAATTATTGTGGCAAAATGGATTTCTTCTGCAAGACGATAGAAATCTGCTCGGATAGAAGCTTTTACAGCTCATACAATTTTTTTAACTTAATGTTTTTCGAAGTAAGCAAAAAGTGGTTTACGATCTGTTTCAAAATTTACTTTTTCCAAGATTGTCATCTAAATTCAAGATATTGTCAGTCACTTATCTACTCTATGTTAAAAAATGGTATTAATAAAATCTTATCATTCATCTTTTCTACATTAATGTAATGTTTCTCATTATAATTATAAAAAAATAAGAGAATCCATTTATGTTAAATCGATATTCTACTTTTCCATTACCGGATGTTTGAGAACCGGTTTTGTCAAGCACAAGTCGACCAATAAAATCTAATCCCTACACATGAGTTATAAAAAAAACAATGGATACTAGTGTTTCACAATTATCGCTAGTATTAGCGGTTAAATACAGCTACAATTGTCTGTTGAAGCAACTCAAAGCTCGAATTAATTTGATTACACCTACTATGTCCTGTTATTGTAAAAATATAACCAATTGTTTTCAAAAATGGATAGCTGTACTCTAGAACAACTTCTTTTCTAGTATTTCTTTTCGTTGTATCTGAGTTTGTGCAATAGAGCAGCTCACAAAAAGTGATGTTATAATACATCATTTATAATAAATATGTTTTGAAAAATTCATAAAATACATAATAAAAACGAAATTGTAAAGATAAGTAACTTTTCTTTAATAACAAAACCATCAAACTGTAATATTTACCATGATTCAGTGTACTCAAAAAATTAAAAAAAAAAATTTTTTTTTAAATGATGTATTTAAAACAAGAAAATTTTTAATTTTTTTATTAAAAAAAAAGTAACAAGTTTCTTCTAACAAAATTAATTAGTTCATTAAAACGCGCCGACAACCAAAAACAGAGATACAGAAATTACTGCTTCATAAAATAATATTAATTAATTAACTTCAAACAAATATTTTTTAATCTTCAATGCAGTGTAGATTATTGTATAATTAATGACGTTGTAAAAAACTAGAACACATTTGATTAATATTTTATATTAAGAACGCAATAAACAAAGAAGTATGACATAAATTAATTAAAAGTTGATCATTTAAAGTAACTGTATCGTATTTTACATAGAATTAACCGTTATTGTACAACTAATTAAAAACGTTCAATAAACAATTAATTAAAAGAGAATATAACAAAAAGCAAATGAAACTTATAATCTTTTAATGAACTTAAGTTATAAATTCTTCCACGATATAACTTTCCATATTTGTACTTCAATTATTTTATATAAAATAAATAAATCTGTCAATCAATCGTTTGACGTAAATTTTTTGAATATTTCCTTAATAGAGCAAAATATGCTTTTCTACACAAAACGTTCGAATCAACTAAAAATGTATTTACAATAAAAAATTTTCTTTACAATTTGCGTGTCTTGAAAGACGAACACCCACATTATGTAATTTATTTCAATTTATTTTTTAGGATTTTATCGAGTAATAACACGTATATGCAAAATTTGGATAATAAAATAAATAATGAAAAATATATTTTAGTAATCGATTTTAGTGACAATTTAAAAGCTTTATGGTTGTGATGGAGGAACACATAAAAGTAATAATCGTTCCCTGAATTGCATAGTTTAACGTTTATAGATCAGTTCAGTCATTTTCAAATTAATAAAGCCAGATAAATATTAACACAATTTGATTAATTATATTAACGAAAGTACATATATAAGTTCATTGGTTTAATAAAA
Organism: Aquatica leii; assembly: GCA_035610365.1. Lineage (NCBI taxonomy): Eukaryota > Metazoa > Arthropoda > Insecta > Coleoptera > Lampyridae > Aquatica > Aquatica leii. The sequence goes on from CM069435.1 coordinate 20,490,238, forward strand.
ACGTGACATTTATTACACATACTTTATGCAGATGATCAGCAAGAACTTGTCTAGTTAACCATGTTCAAGCATTATTATTATTAATTACGTTTTCAAGATGCATTTCTCGCGTTTTATTGTTACAAAAATATAAAGTTTAAAATGTATCTCGATCATTGTTCAGCCGTTCGTTATAACCGATAGCAGTTGAAGTAACTCAAAGCCGAGTAACCACAGCCAGAAGTTTTCATGCAATGACAAAGTCAACATCGATTCTCATAACTATCAATAAAATAAATTAATTAAAAATCTTTGATTGAAGGACGATTTATATCGTGTGTTAAAGTAAAAAGTTGAGGAATTTAACTTTCCGAACATAAACGGCGACTTTCGATGAAGACATTATGTTTTGTTGCAGTAACACCTGTCTATCGATGTAAAGTCTTGCTTCTCGCTTGCCTGCGTTTTACCCTGCATTCTAAGATGCAGCATCTTGCTTCGAAGAATATACTCAAAGTTATGATATAATAACTTTATAAGATACGATATTACGCATGTTCGCCTACCACAGTCAACATTCTGTGATCTAGCCTAAAGAATTTTTCTTGGCGTAGTAATAGTGCAAATATTAGTATTAATTTATTCGAATATTACTATAAGATGTGCAATGTTTAATTGTATCTCTGACAATCAGGACAATCAGACAATCGAAAATTTAAACAAAACTGCTCTGTAATTTTGATTTTTCTCTAATAAAAAACTAATGAAAGTGAGAAGAATGAGAGTATTGAAACATTCGCGAAGTTGTTTTCAGCTTCGAGAGCGTTCACGAGGTTATCAGTCTCCAGAACGTTTACAGAAGAATGTAGAAAATTCTCGAGATAAACAGAAATATATGAAAACTATTTAAAGTGAACATAGGTGGGTTGTTCGAAGTCGGGAGTGTTAAGAAGATGTTTAAATAAATAAGTGATTAACGCGTGTAATCGAGATAAATATAAGGGAATATAAGCGTACGTGACTTTAATGTATACAAGGGCAAGTTTTAAGATAAACAGAAGTTATCCGCGGATATTATTTTTTTGAGTATTTGTAATACATAAATTAGTGTGTTTTTCTTGAATATCGTTAGATTTGATTAGTTCGTGTAGTTATAAACGTGTGAATATTTTGTGTATAAATAAATTAGTTTTAAAATTCGTTACATTGGTGATACAGGTGTGTGGTATTAAAACCCGTTGAAACCGTGTAAATAAAAAAACTGTTTAGTTCGGACTTCGCGTGTATTTGTTCATAAAGTGTAATGATAGCCGTTCCAGTTTGATAAAGAATCGCCCGTTACATAAATTTAGTTTTATTAAATATTTTTTTCGTGTTATATCTTATGCCGGTAACTCGTTATACGAACGAAAATGGATGCAAAACTGTTTAAATTTCTCGAATCAATAAAAAATTGTCAAGAATTGATGAATCAAGATATGCAAAAAAAAAACTGTCTGAAAATTCTCAGAAAATGGAAGAAAAGTTTCACGAAAATTCGCAGAAAATGGAAGAAAATTCTAGAAAAATGGAAGAAAAGTTTTGTGAAAATTCTCAGAAAATAGAAGAAAAATTATTTGAAAATACCTAGAAAAATTGATGGAAAATTCCAAATGTGTAAAAGAAGAAATACAAACGAGCATAGAAAACCAAACCAAAATTTTCAAGAAGAAACCCAAGCAGATATGTTAAATTTAAAAAAAGAAATTTGCAAATCTATGAATTACAAAATAGAAGCAGTAGGAGATAGAATGAAACTGCTTGAAAAAAAAAATAAACCATCGAGAAGAAACTACTCACAAGTTTAAAGTTATACCTTTAAATTTTGATGTTAAAAGTTCAACCTACTACAAGCAGTTTGAAGCCGCAGCTACAGCTAATAGTTGGAACAACAAACAGAAAAAGACGTCTTTAATTGTGGCTTTACGTAGTGAAACGCTTGGAATTTTGCAGACGGTTCCTGACCACCTACAAGGAAATTACAAACTATTAATTGCACGTTTAGAAATGAGATATGAAGATGCTCATCTTCAACAAGTGTACCAAGCTCAAATTAAAAGTCGAGTTCAGAAAGCTGCCGAAAGTCTCCAAGAGTTTGAGTCTGACATCGCCAGATTAACACGACTTGCGTATCCTACAGCACCAGATACCTTCTTAAAGCAGTTGGCTATTCAAACATTCGTAGACGGCCCCCGAGACAGCGAAACGCAGCAGACTCTTCGGTTAGCTCGACCGAAGACGTTAGCTGACGCATTAACCCGTGCTTTGAAGTTTATAGCAGCAAAACAAACGTCGCACCAAAGCAACCATAAACTCCGCTGTGCTGCAGAAGTCCAGCGCAGACACTAGAAAGCATCGAAAAGATAGCCCGACGAATACTTCGGAAAAGAGGAGTGACAACTTTGAACTGCGGTGAAACAGGTTACGTACGTCGACATCGTACTTTACCTTGCACGAAGACAAGAAGAGTTTGGAACGAGTTGATAAAAAGAGACAAAAGTCATCATCTAGTCATCTTCTGGAGATTACCATTCAAATAGCATCGCCTATAAAGCAATTGCATAGCATTTATCTCGATGTCAATATTAACGAACAAATTGTTCAGTTACTGGTTGAGACAGGAGCGACAAAAAAAGGAGCGTCCTGACATGTTATTCGAAAACGAGAAGACATCACTAGTAACAATACGACTTCAAACGGCGGCGGGCAAAGAAATACCTACTCACGGGCAAGTCAAAGTAACCATTTTAAGAAATAGAGTACTCGACTATCAACTGGTAGTTGACATCACGGAAAAAGTTGTCCTAGGAATGGACGTGATAAAGAAGTATGGGTTCTATTTGGATATGAAGAACGATGTACTGAAGATCGACAATAAAGAATTTCCTTTTCATTCGTCAGAGAAGGCAGCCATGCGAGTCTTATTGAGTGAAGACGTGACTCCGCCTGCAAGAACTGAAATTGTAGTGATGGCACGCCTGAACGGAAATCTCCGGTAAGGCTACATTCGTGCGATTGAATCAATAGAGAGCAAATTAATTGGAAAAGGATTACACGTTAGTAAAACTTTAGTACGAGTGAAAAATACGATGCTAGTAAGAATCTTAAATGTTAACTCAGATCCAGTAATGTTGTAAAAGAAGACCGTGGTAGGCCAATGCGCACCAGTAGCTAAAATTGTGAGATGTGTAAAGTCTAAGGAAGATACGTCGCCGAAGAAGTGCCCACAACATTTATTGTACATTCTTACCTTTAAATGCCAAACCTCAACCAAGGCCATCTGGCTAAAGTTAAAGCGTTGATCCAGCAGTATCAAGATGTGTTCGCGCTAAAGAGTGGTTCCAAAGAAAGAACTAACGTGGTGAAGCAAAAATTGATACCGGAGACGCTCGGCCGATACGGCAACATCCACGCCGACTTCCTTTGGCAAAAAGAGAAGAAGCCGAACAAATAATTACGAAAATGGAGAGAGAAGAAGTGATTAAACCTTTAAATAGCCCATGAGCGTCCCTAGTGGTCATCGTAAAGAAGAAAAATGAAACAATGAGGTTTTGCGTAGTCTACACACAGCTAAACGACGTGACAAAAAAGGACAGCTATGGTTTGCCGAGAATTGACGATACGTTAGACAGTGTGTCAGGATCTCAGTGGTTTTCCACGTTAAATTTAAAGAGTGGTTACTGGCAGGTAGAATTGGAACCTAAAGATTGTAAAAAAACAGCTTTTACGATTGGAACAAATTTGTGGCAGTTCACTGTGATGCCCTGTGTAACGCTCCTGTAACGTTCGAGCGTTTGATGAAGACCATCTTGCGCGGACTGTCTTAGAAGACGTGCTTGGTTTACGTAGACGACGTGATCGTGATTGGAAGGTCGTTTGCAGAACACTTGAACAACTTGAAAGAAGTGTTCCAGTGACTACGTGGGGCAAATTTCAAACTGAACCCAAAGAAATGCCACGTATTTAAAAAGGAAGTGCAATACCTTGGGCACGTCGCATCTAGAGATAGAGTAAAGGCTGACCCAGACAAAATCCAAGCGGTGCAAGCATGACCAAGAGCAATCGACAAACATCAAGTCCAATGTTTCCTTAGGTTGTGCACCTATTATCGACGATTTGTACCCGGATTTGCCAATAATGCAAAACCTTTGACAAAATTGACCGAAAAAAGAACAGAATTTAGATAGAATGAAGACTGCGAAAATGTTTTCCATCGACTAAAACAGACCCTAGTCACTTCGCTGAATTTAGGTTATCCAAGAGAAGATGGATAATTTGTTTTGGATACTGACGCAAGCAATCTGGCCATAGGAGCGGTCCTTTCGCAAGTTCAATATGAACAAAAAAAAGTTATCGCGTATATTAGCAAGGTTTTGTCCAGGCCAGAAAGGAATTATTGCGTGACTAGGAGGGAGCTGTTAGCAGTCGTCAAGTCCATAGAACATTTCTACAAATATTTGTATGGATAAAAATTTTTACTGACAACGGACTACGCCGCCTTAAAATGGGTATTGCGGTTCCGTCACCCGAACAGACAAGTAGCAAAATAGATCGAAAGACTGCAACAGTATGACTATGACACAAAACACCGTGCCGGAAGCAGTCATCGGAACGCTGATGCCTTGTTCAGAAGACCATGTTCGGAGAACTGCAACCATTGTTCGCGACTTGAAGAAAAAGTTGAATGCCTCCAGAAAACTGCTATGATTGATGACAAGTGGGAACCTGAGCAGTTGAGTCGCAAACATGAAAACAATCCTGAAATAAGACTACTCCTGGACTGGAAAGAAAACTGCCGACGACCAACCTGGGAAAAAGTGAGTGCTTTGAGCAGAAACTTCAAAGCGTACTGGTCGCAGTTGATAGCAGAAGACGGTCTTCTTAAGCAATCCCTAGAAAGTGTCAAAGGCATGGGAAACAGACTACAGTTGGTAGTGCCAAAGGAGGACACTTTGGCATAAAGAAGACATTAGGGAAAATTCGAGAAATATTCTGCTAAGTGAACTGCAAAAAGGACGTCATAAAAAAATACCCAATCAAGACACAGCTACAGTCGCAGACGTATTAGTGTAGAGTTTTTATACCGGTTTGGAGTTTCGTTGGAATTACACTTTGAGTCTGGGCTACTTCAAAAAGTTTGTCGACTGTTTGAAATTAAAAAAACTAGTACAACGCCTCTCCATCCTTAATCTGATGACATAGTTAAGCAAATGAATCGAACAATGGGAAAATACTTAGCCAAAGTAGTGTCCAAACACCAAAGAGTCTAGGATCAGTACTTGCACCTTTTCCTAGTGGCATACCGATCATCCGTTCACGAAATTACAAGCCAAGAACGATCTTGTGTCATGCTGGGATCGCAAAATACGACTGCCATGTGACCTCCAATTTAGACGAAGACCGGAAGAAGTTGCTGAAGCTACGTAAGCAAGCAAGCTGACCAAGAGGTTAAACGAAGTTCATAAAAAGGTCCGTAAAAACACACAAATTGCCAGCGACAGAATAAAGAACAGATATGACGTCAAGGCACAAAATGGTGGATTTCAGCCTGGCGACAAGGTATGAATGTATAATCCCCAAAGAAGACGTGGTTTGTCGCCGAAGCTGCAGAGTAATAAAGAGTCATATATCGCATCCGAAAACCACCCAGAGGCAAGCCAAAAGTGATCCACATCGATCGTCTAGCCTCGTTTGCTGGCGATAACCACATTACGCTAGTTCAGGTTCGAACCACAGCACTAGCAGAACCAGAAATCAAGTCGAATAAATGGGCTTGGATAAGTTTATGAGCATATACGAAGTTCTGGAAAGACTAGGTTCGGAGTTACAACCGAGGAACAACAAGACCTGTTCCAAACACGAAAAGATTACACCATCGCACATTGCGTGAGCGCGGATATTGACATGTCCAGAGGGGTTGCAGTCGTATTAAAAAAGAAGTTTGGACAGCTAGATGAACTATGAAGACACCAATCGGCGGTCGGAAAAGTTTTAAAACTACATAGTGACAGACGTTTCGTTTTCTATCTGGTCACCAAGAAATACTCACGTACCAAGCCGTTATATAAAAATCTGTATCAAACATTATGGAATCTCAAGAAAGAAATAGAGTTCCACAATATTAAGAAATTGGCAGTACTCAAGCTTGGTAGATTAATTTAATTGGAGAACAGTTCGAAATATGTTTGAGGTCGTCTTCCGAGAAACAGGCGTTCAAGTGTTGGTCTGTAGTTACCGACCAAAGAGAATATCGGGTCAGCAAAAATTCAATTGACTGTTGCTTTTATGCTCAAGAAAGTTGCCAAAATGGAGAGAGCTGTTGCTATCGGCACGATCCTTTTTACCGGTGTCATATCCAGTTTCCTGTTCAGACAGAACAGTCTTAAGAAGGGAGCAGTGAAACATTCGCGAAGTTGTTTTCAGCTTCGAGAGCGTTCACGAAGTTATTCTCCACTTCTAGAACGTTTGGAAGAATGTAAAAAATTCATGTCAGATAATGAAAATCTACAAAAAGATGTTACGGTCGAATTTTCTTTATACACGCCTATGTTGTTACAGACGTAATTTCCTTGGCGCACGCCTATGTATTTTCAACGTAAAAGTAGGTTCGGGTTTACGATCTCTAAGGTTCGTTTCTCGGCGGGATTTTATTTGATGAAAAGTCATGACACGGGCATGTTATAAAATGGTCTGTACGCTGGAATAGCTATCTTATATAGGTATCTTATCATCTAGAAAACGAATTCTAATTAAGAAAAGGATCTGATTGCTTCAACGCGTTACAGGGTAAGCGATTGCCGTTTTAGTAACAATTTCGATCGTAATTCTGTTTTCCTTCTAACAGCCATTTTATTGTATTTTACATTCATTCATGTAACATCTGGTACGTTATCGAAAAATGGCTATCGCCAACGACCACAAAATACGTGAACACGTTGCCGTCTACGACCTTCAGCGTAAGGCGATTTCTCGCTGCGAACTTGAGTATCTGGTGGAGTTTCTCGGTCAAAGATTGCGACAATATCCGATATCGAAGTACGAGTGAATGAACCTTGACAAAGATTTGGAGGGACGATATTAATTTCTTCTTCATACAGTTTATGGTTGTAACTAATTAAATCAACGTAAAGGGGTATTATCAGCATCCGACTTTCGGGTTGTGTAATATGTATACTTTTTAAATTTAAGTAATGACTTTCTAGATTTGGATTTCGTGAGATATTAGATTGACACGAATTGGTATTCAGATAAATTACAGGTTACGTGTCGGGAGGAAGTACTTCCTTTTGCACCTGCGAAGATTCCTGTATTGTTTGGTAAGTGTTTTTTTATATGTTTCTCTTTCGTGTCAACGTGGTTACTCACGGAACTGTCACTAATAGTACTTCCGAACTGATTACCGTAATTGTGATATCATTTAATTAGAAATTCGCGTATACTACGTGTGCTGTATACTCTCCTTAATACTTGTGATAATTTAATGTGACAGCCATATTACTAATTATGTAAACGATAGATCTTACACCCTATTTTTCGATATATACTTTGACTGTAGTTTATTTATGTATAGTGTGTTGCCTATGCTACTAGCATTTCTGTATTAAGAAGTCTTATATATTCTGTGATCATCATCAGCGGTTCTATATTAAAATTGTTATTGTGGTTAGTTATTCTTTATGACAACATACCTGTCTCCTGTGGCTATCGTTACCAACTAATTACTTTTGACTACTTGAACAATTACGTAGTAGAGGAGTTACGAACCTAAAGTCGTGTTACAAGCGCTACCATTCTGTTGTGAGCGGACAGACGTCGCTTTTGGGAGAAGCTCTGGCGCCCTTAATTATCTATATGTATCTATGAACCCCCCCTCTCTCCGACCATTGAGAGCTGGCCGTGCAGGTTCGTGAAACACCTAAAGCTTGTAACAAAGAAAAGGAAATACTGTTGGAGTCCCTACAACAAAATGGATACGGTTTTAAAGAGATCCAAAACACATGAGAAAGAGCAATTAATTCAAAAGTCAAATAAGAATTATCACCTCCTACTAGCACCGCTTATTTACCATACTGTATGGGTTCAACAGACAAAATAAGCAAGGTACTAAAAAAACATATCTAAAGTGTCTTTACGACTAAAGATACCTTGAACACTTGGTTTACATCTGCTAAAGACAAACAAAGAGCTCTAAAACATGCCGGAGTTTACAAAATTCCTTGTTCCTGTAGATCAAGTTATATAAGACAGATGGGACGCTCTATTAAAGTTAGGGCAAAAAAAGATGGCTGACTGCAAACACCGCAGAGTTACAAAATCAGCAGTGGCAGAACACGTGTGAAACTAAGGACACACGCTAAACTTTGACCAAACTAAAGTGTTGGCTAAAACTCCTTTCTACTTTCCTAGACTAATCCACAAGGCTGTGGAAATAGAAAAACATGCATGTAGTATGAACCGAGAAGACGGCTTAAGACTCAGAAAATCATGACTACCAGTATTACATCCTCAAAGATAAAGATCAGTCTTCTTGGAAAGGACACAAACACTTACTCCGAGTAATAATGAAGTCAGTCAAGCGGTAACGGAAAGATAAGGTTCGTTAATTACGTTAATCGCTCTTGATACAAATATCGTTACTTACACTTTTTCCTTCAGTGAAATTTACCACTCTGAAGATGCAAGCTGCAATGTCTTGCGAAACGTCAGTTTGTTTAGATTTACAAACCACAATACGGCAAAAACCAAGTTCTACTTCTTGTTTTGGCTTTTAAAGAGAGACTAGGACCAAGCGTAAAAAGTCTGGGTGTTTAACTACGACGCGGTCTAAGCTGAAAGTGGCTTATAATCATAAATAAAATAACCGCGAAAGCTTAAGATTAATGAACCACTAATTTAACGATATTGCGCAAATACTAGATGTAACAACGGTTTTATTTGTATACTTTAGTTTCATTATAATTTCATCAGTTTTAATAATACACCATCGGAAAAACTGTAAAACTAACTCGTTTGTTAATAAGCAATAAAAAATCTCTACAATATTAACGCGATCGCTCGTTCGGCTTGCTCACGACGTTATAATGTCTCGATTATTAAGCGCGATCATTAACAACCTTGTTCGTTTTCAGTTATCACTGCCAACAAATGCGTTCTATTTGTATCAACAAACTTTTTTCTACAGTAAACAAGTAGATTTAAATTGATTCAGAAAGAACCAAGTTTCTTCGTTTTTTCTTCCAACCGTTTAACCAATGTTTTACAGGGTAAAAGAGTCATTTGTAGCATCCTGCTAACGTTCAATTTACTGAAGATGTTTAGTGTAATGAGTAACAACTAACAATACGTTAATAAAATAGTTTTTGGCTAAATGGTGTAATATATATTTATTAAAAAACTAACAAGCTTTCAAACGTAGTCTACTTTCTTCTTCAGTTGACAATTAATAAAATGACAATTATAAAACTAAGGTAACTAGAAAAAACAAATGTTCGGAAAACCTGATAAATGTTGTAAGCTCTTTTAGCTACAGCATTTGCTCGAATGTGTAAAGAAAAACCACCATTAAAAACTCCAGACGTAGTAGTAAGTAAAGATCAGAAAATAACAGGTAACCAGGTGTCAGATAACTCATAACCATTAATTGTCCCTGTTAAAGTTGTTGGGTACTTTAATAATTTCAATCGCTTCTCTGATCTTTTTTCAACGCCAGTTTTTGGTTTCAGCAATCGTTATAGTTTCTTTAAAGTTTATGTCATGTTCGGCAATGGCAGATTTAGAAGATTGAAGTAAACGAAGATGTCTTTTGTGTTCTTTTAGTCTAGTTTCAATAGTTCTATTAGTTTCTCCAATATATACATTGCCACAAGCTCATGGAACTTGATACACTCCACAGGTGTTATGTTGACCGGATTCAACAAATTTTTAATTTTCGTGGTAGCAACTTTAATGTCATGTTTCTTCAGTATTCTTCCAATTTTGTCACTTATATTAGCAACAAAAGGTAGTACAGCAAAATTTTTGCTTACAGTTGAATTATTTGGTACAGTAGGTCTAGTTTTTGGTCGAAGATACTTTTTAATTTGTTCTTTGTTAAAACCATCTCTTATAAAAACTTTCTCAAGGAAATCTAATTCTTCTGGTAATTTATCTTGATGGCAAATTGTCATCGCACGGTTGTATAATGTGCGAATTGCTCCAAATTTCTGAGATGGATGATGATGAGAATTTACGTTTATATATTGATCCGTATGTGTTGGTTTTCGATAAACTGAATGTATTAAAGTACCATCTGGTTTTCTTTCTATCGTTACATCAAGGAAAGGTAAGGTATCATTAATTTCTTTTTCAGTACTAAATTTTATGTTTGAGTGTTGATTATTTAGGTATTGAAGAAAATTTTTTAGTTCATCTTCACCATGGAACCAGATTGCAAAAACATCATCAACATATCTAAGTTTTCCGAACATTTGTTTTTTTCTAGTTACCTATCTTAGTTTTATAATTGTCAATTTATTAATTGTCACCTGAAGAAGAATGTAGACCACGTTCGAAAGTTTGTGAGTTTTTTAATAAATGACCCAAGAAACTATTTTATTATGTTTCATGATGAAAATTTCGTATATATACGTTGTTCATTATTGCTTTTTAAGCTCACCTTGAGAGTATTAGTTTTTTTTTACTCTTAAAGAGTAGTTAAACAACTTATCTATGTAAAATTACGTTTAAAATAACTTGGATATTAAGTATTTAATTGCTGCGTTAAACCAAATTTTGGCAGTAACGTCAAAACAAAGTCACAAAACGTTTGCGGTCACATTGAGAGTCACACAGCCACACAGCATTCTTTCTTGTGTTATGCAAAAGAGAAATGCCTACAAAAAATTTTATCTACTGCGAACGATACTGTGGTATAACCACACAAAAAAAAATACACAATTGTGTAGGTAATTACAATAAAATGGGCTATTAAACAGCAACCTTTTAAGAAATGTTACTCCACTTCAAAACGAAATTTATAATACTTTCTATTCTAAATTTAATTATAATAAAACCAAAAAATTAATATAATATATAATAGATCCGTATAATTAAGAATATATTTGGAATTAATCCCAATTCTAAGTGCGCACTTCCAAAGGATAATAACAGTACCTACATTTAAATGGTAACAAAATCTTTTTATGGTAACGCGTGTCATTTCCCTATTGCTTTCGAAAATGCAATCGCGTTACATTAGAATGGAATTTTAACAAGCTTTTGTTGTAATATTCTCCTAATAAACAAACATTTGAAGATCAAAACTTGCCGAACATGGTAAGTGCATGAAACTGTTGGCGAAGAAACAAATTTAATAACGCCTAACCAGTTGCATTGTATTCAAAGAGTTTCGTATTACGAATGTTATATATAAACTGCTAAAGTCTTGCTAACTACACATATTCTCATGCGGATTACTCGTTATATGAATACTGGAACACACGCACACGGCCATTTGGGCCCTCCTTATACAGCGCTGATTACTATCGGCCGCTAACTCGCGCCGCGTACCAACATCAAACAAACAAAAACCGTGACCGATTTAAAATTTCAGCCAAGATACACAGGTGCTCAGCAGTTAATAAAAAAACAAGTCAAAAAAATAAACAAAAAAAGTCGTTTACTTTTGTTACACTGTATATAGGTAAGCTCGAGTAGCCAGAAGAAGCGTGCTCGATGTTGTGTTAGACGGACGAACAGAAGTCCGTTGGTTTACTAGCGGCCAGACACGTTCATTTGCCTAATGGCTGGTCTATTGTTTCTGGACAGCAGTCTAGCGCTTCTAGACATAAGATATATGTCCCCTGTCTTAAAACGTCCGCTAACGCTTTTGCGCGGATTTTAAGCGAAAGATTAATTAATACCCGTTTTTTTACCTACTCAGTTACAGCTTTAAAAATTAATGTAGTACATATTTCGCCGGTAGAAATTAATATCAAAGTCCGAGTCAAGGAGATATCGGTTTTTTTCGAGAACACCCCTAATTTAAATATAAAAATCTACGTATATCGTTTAATGTACTCCGTATAAGGAAGCGATATAAGGAGCGAGGGAAGGTAGAGCCACCGCCCTCAATCATTTTCAATATGAAATTTTTATGTATTGATCGAGTTTTTTAGCGAGCAGAGGGGGTTTATTGAGGGGAACAGGGATGGTTTCCTCTATATGCTGTCACTTCGCCGGACACTGTAAACCGATGGATTTTTAATATAATTTTAAGAAACACAGTCTTATAAAATTCTAAAAAAGGATCGTCTATATGAAAAGCTTTAGGGATCGTTTTAAAAGTCGTCAAAAACAAATGTGCGCATTTCTATGTAAGAATTTGAAAAAGAAAAAAGAACAGAAAAAACGCGTGTTTGCCTTATCGTAATCAATGTGTTTGTTTAATTGAATTTGATCAGAGAGGAGAATTCGGGGTAACTTTTAAAGTGCCGCCTATAAAAGAGATTTTATCGGCACCTGTTCTTGAAACACTACACTACAAGAACCGATCGTTTGCTTCCACTTTGAAGGTGGTGATTTGAAAACGATAAAAACACAATTCTAATGTGTAATACTTTAACTTCTTATTGTCCCCAAGTAACTCGAAATTTCTTTCTTCTTTTAAATGTGTTCGTAATTTCAATTACCTACAACAGTTTTTCTACAAAGTTAACTACATTTTACACAAATTCCTGTTTGAAGTAACACCTAAGTCAGGTACCTAATTAGTAGTTATCAAATCTGAATAAATCTTTCAAAACACTAAGATAAAACGTTAATTTCTTCGTGCACGTGTTACGTGTAAAAATAGTCTAGACGAGTAAACCGTAGTAAGGTTCGTTGGAAAATTTAGAAAGTGTTTTTTTTATCGTTGATCATAAAAATATAAGTGCATTTCGTAACGCATCGATTCGTGAGGTTCCATCACTTTCATCCAGAAAGCCGAGATTAACACAAACGTTCCTACTTAAAAACATAATTTGATGTAAAACATGATGTTTCACAAATTAATATTACATGTACTTGTTTGGTATGGTGTCAATCATTAATGAAATTGACACCAGGTTTCGAAGATATTCATAATAAATGTTATTAGTCTGTTATTGTGATCATTTTACCTGAAAACGGTCCATTTAATTAGTTTACATTCAAAAACCACCTTATGTTATCAAAAAGACGTTTATTGTAATCACTTTCAATAAATTTCAAACACGTACATTTTTATGCTCTTACGATATTGACGAAAAAGAGAAACGATCTCTTGTTAAAAGAGAAAATGGAAATTATCGAAAAGTACGATAAACTGCTAAAAATGGTACAAAGAAATACCGTCGTGCAATTGAGATATTCTCAATCAATGTTGTGCAAAATTTTCAAATCGCGGGACAAAATCAGACACGCCCTTATTAACAATGCTAATGTTAAACAAAAGAGACGTCGAACGTAAAAGGAACAAGTTCAAGCTGCTCTGAAAGGTCTTGTTTACCAAAGTTCAATGCAAAGATGCTTGAAACAATGGTCTACTTAGACAAAAAGCGGAAATGTTAGTAATGTTCAAAAGTGGGATAATTCGTTGGGTAAAAATTTTTTTTTTCAAAAGTCCCGGTTAACAGAAGAACCCTGATGCGAATGACGCAAACACTTAGATTGAGATCGAATGGCCAAAAATAATTAAAAGACATCTCAAATCTGCAACGACCGAAATTTATTTCAGGTTATTACCGGAACACACTGAAGACCGATTTTGCTTTGTACCGTAAATATGGCAGAAAAAACAAAAAAAAATATTAGATAAGAAAAAGGCACAATCCACGGGGCTTTAAACACTATACCAGTGTCAATATAAATGATTGGATAAAATTATTGATCTTCAGTGAATGGTTAGAAAATTGAGATAACAAATTAACACGAAACTTGTCCTGCTAGTTGACAATTGCATTGCTCATTGCGTAAATTTAATACTGTAATAATTGTTAAAACTAATTTGTTTATACTAAAGATATGTACACGTTTACAACTAACCGAACTAATTAAATCTAAGGATATTCAATAAAAACACTTACACTAATTTATATAGCACTATCACTCGAAAGATAATGTCCGCGGATAACTTCTATTTATTTAAACACTGACGCTTGTTTACATTAAAGTCACGCACGATTTTAATACATCGTATTTATCTCGAGACGCGTTAATGACTTATTTATTTAAACTTGAATAATCTTCTTAACACTGCCGACTTCGAATTACTGAAATAACTGGCCTATGATTCGTTTGTGTCGCTTTTACATATTTCCGGTCATCCTTCGAGAATTTTCTATATCTTTCGGTGAACGTTCTAAAAATGGATAAAAACCTCGTGAACGCTCTCGAACTTGAAAACAATTTCTGGAACGTTTCAATACCAAAAAACATAAAATTGACAATCTTACACCGAACACTATTTCGCTTATTCAATATTGTGATCAATGTGTGATAAGAACATCGATGAAAATAAGCACGAAGAGAATGGATTAACCGCTAATGCACTAGCAAAAAAACCAACGTTCGTGAAACTCTGCACTTGTTAAATAAGCCGTGGGAAAAAGTTACAGTAGAAACCATAAAATATTGTTTTGTGAACGGAGGGTCTACAGCTGCAAGCCACAAAAATGAAGAAAGCGAAGAATTGCTTCAAAATTCGGATAAAGGAGGTGATGATGAAGAAGAAATCAAATGCCCAACTAACAAAGAAATCCGTAAACTACGAACAGAATCTTTAAAAATTTACTATGAAAATTGTACTGTATTGTATATATTGTATATTGTATTGTAAATTTAACTTTCTCAATTATAGTAAGCACTCAAATTTTTTTCTGTAAATGTATAGTAATATAATGTGCAACTAATATATAATATGTATATGTAGTTAATTACCCAATAAAATCACTGTAACTTGAGATTCTCTAAAATTTGGAAATTGCTTTTGAAAATCCCCTTATTGTTATCGGTCGGTTATTACACGATGCAAAAGTCCAGTAGCGTTTTACGAGTTTTTAAACCTATCATCACATAAAAATACGCATAACCTAAGAAATAAAAAACATCGATCACCAGTTTTAGAAGATAATTATTTCTAATCAAAAAACTTTAAGAGCGCCTACTTGAGAATAACGCACAAATTTCCCAGTTGATCACAACGCCCAAAATTTTACGATCACAACGTCCAACTTGATCACATACTACAAATTTCACAGTTGATCAAAATGTTCAACTTCATCAGAACGCCCAAATTTCAAAACTTCAACTCGAACATAACTCTTAGTTGGTTTTGGCCATCACAATGCATTACCGTTTCTTCAATATACGTACACTACTAATCACAAAAATGTCTTATTAATTATAATATTAAATTAATAATATTAACTATTAAATGTTTATTGGAAATTCCGTGCACTGGCAATAGCCAACACTAATAGTAAGTTATATTCGAGTTGGAAGTAGTAATCAGCCGTAAATTTTTGGCGTTATGATCAAGTGGGACGTTGTGATTTACCGTAAAATTTAGGTGTTGTGATCGAATTGGACGTTGCCATCAACTGTGAAACTGGAATCACCAAGAATTTGAACGATAAGACAATTACAAGGTATGATCATTGCACGTTGTGATATGAACTCCAGGCCGTAAAGTAACAACTAAAACTAAAAAAAGAACAAAAACAGACAATTAAAAAAAAACGTTCACGTTTTTGTTATTTAATTTGTTATGTTGAAAATATTTTGATACAGTTTGCGTTCTGTATGTCCCGAAACATAACTGTTACTTTTAATATGAATACATATTAACGTGCATTTTTGTTTTTGACGTTGAAGGAAACAGCAAGTGAAAACTAACGTCGCGCTTATGAGAGTTTCGCTAGGGTAAGAATTAACTTCTATTGTTGCAACGCGATTTAATTATCTCGTCATTATCGTAGCGAACTGTTTCCTTAGTATATCACTATTAAGTCCAAAAATTTGAAGCGTGTATGGAAGTAACCATTGATTACAAACATCAATTTAGAGTCAAGTCGATCGAATATTTCTGAGGCGCACCTGCTATGTTAATACTGAAAGTCATTTAAAAGCTTGACGCAATCTGTTTATAAATATCACTATATATCGATTTTTTATTAAACTTTCGGCATTTTTAGAGATTAATTTGGATGTGCCATTAGCTAATTGCATAAATAGAAAATCCTAAGTAACAATTTCTTTTTATTATCTCTTAATTTGTGTTGATGTCAACCGTAAATAAGAACGACTTAGATATATATGTTGTCGCGATTAATTTATGCAAATTTATTTGTGCAATTACTTGTTAAATTTATCACAAGTGCGCTGTGATTGTTACAGCGTAATCATTGGATTCGCATCGACTCAATTTCTTATTCTTCGTTTACTTATTAAATTATATTTTCATATTGTAATACTGTTAAGTCATGTACTTATGTGATGTGTATGACGTGCTGCCTTCTCATAAGGATTTGCTGATACTGAATTGATTTATCTTTTCTTATTGAAAATTTGTTACCTTATGCTTCGTAATCACTATTGCTAATTGTCTTCTATTTGATTGTAGATAATTTGTTGTCCTATACTTCGTAATTACTATTAATACTTTTATTTGACTTTATTGTTGCCATTAGAAAAAAGATCTATTCGTTGTGTGTTCGATCTGGTTTACTCTCAGTCTTTGATAGATATAAACGGGACATTTAGTGGGTATTTCCCCGTTATGGCGCTACCTTAACTAATTTATAAGTAGCACATCGAGTACCACTTTGCGACTCACTCTCCGAAACGTTGAGCTTCCGCATACATGGTAAAATTTACGTAACAAAGTTTGCATAGCAGCACTCCAATTATACAATAAAACGTTACAAAAACTTGTCTAAAAAAATCCAGTTAAAAAAAAAGAAAACTTGCAGATAAAAATATACCTGTAAATAACAATACAGAAAAAATCAAGAATCTGTCAAGTATTACGTATTAATATTACTAAATAATCATATAATAATTGGGTTAAACTGCTTTAAAACCCTTTTAAAGCAAAAAATATTTAACAAACGATAGCTTCACGTATTCATTTGTATCATCAGACAACGTTAAATGGCCATCGCCATAACGCCATCGAACAGACCAAGATGAACAATTCGAATCTTTGTTATTCAATCTACGTGGTCAACTTATGTGTACTAATCGCCTACAAACGACAGCTTAACATCCACAAGCAAATAGCATAGTAGAACGTTTCCAAAGACAATTGAATGAATTTGATGCCACGAAAAGCAACAATGGACTCAAAATTAGCCATCAATTTTTGTGCCGCTTTGTAATATCACAAAATTTATATTTAAAAAACTGTCGATTTTAGCAAGTTGCTCTATGGTACTGTAATCAATCGAAGCAATTGATTGGTTTTCGTGAATTGGCGTTGGCGCAGGGACATTCCTTCTTCGTCTCAAGTGGAGTTGACATTTTAAGTGTATGTAAAAGATACATGTTTAGGGCCTTCACGTTGTTCCTATTTGGGGAATAAAAAATTCATAATCTTGCAAGATTATGCCGTAACCAGTGGCCCACATAGTATTTGACAAATTTATTTTATTCTTTTGTTAATTAATTATTTTAGTGTCTTTCCTTCTCATGCTTTATCTTTTTCCGCGTGCTATAGAAAATCATGGCAACGAAAACTAAATTTATTCAATTTACTGAGTGAAACTACACTCGACTTCGGTAGTATTTCCAACTAGGAGACTGAAGCAACCGAAGATTTCAAATATCTTTTTAGAGAGTTGTGTTGTGTAGGATGCATATCCAAATATTTTATCTAGGGGTAATACGTTAGGAGGCAAATCATAGCTTTCTACTACAAGTTTTATTTTCTTGTGAACAATTTCGGATCAGTAGAAAATAGCACCCTGGTTAATTAGTACTACAATGATTTGTCTATGAAGTAGCATTTCTGTAAATAGTTGACACTTGTGCCTGCTTTAATGCTTTTCATTTGTTTTACTGTTAACAAACTTTCGGTATGAAAAAGCACCTTAGTTAATTAGTACTTATGCATTAGTAAGTAGCATTTATTTATGTAAATAGTTCACACTTGTGTCTGCTTTTGTGATTTTGCTTTTTTTTGCTGTTAACAAAGTTAGACTCAAACAAAAGAAAAAAAAATTGACTGTAAATTTATCAGTCGCTCTCATAGCTATGGAAGTCCGGATCTGGTGATATTCGGTGAGAACTTTGTTTTTTAGATAGATAGATTGCTGCTTGGAATATGCTGAATATTGCTAGCTTCGATTTTTATTGGGTTAATTAATGATTGTGGCTTGCTTCAAATTTTAGAAAAAAAATGCTTGTAATTTTCAGTGTTCTTCAAAGCAAGACCATAAAAGTGTTGGAGTTTATTTAATTATTTTTTATTCAGTTAATTGCTTTAAGTTGCAGTTCATTAATCAATAAATAGTATTAATTTATTTGTGACCATTGATTAGTTTTGTAACCGCATCTGATTACATGTAAGGTTTTTTGTTGACGTGGTAGCCACATTGTTAAGTACCTGGCGCCCATTTTTCTAGGAATCGCTTCAGCTTCAACTACCCAGCCTTTTTCACACTTTTTCTTTCTATTTTCTTTTTTCCCCATAAAATAAAAGTTAATGTTACAGCTTGGTGCAACGATCTTAAGGGTTTCGCATCTAAACTCCTTTATAGTGAACCTATCCGTCTCTCTGGTGAACTTCTTATACCAAAAAAAAACAAACTAAATCAAGCTCTGAGTTTCGTTAAACAATTACGATCGACGCCCAGTGGCAGGAACTAACCATTCGCCACATCAAATATTTTTAAAGACGTGACTACAGCTACACAAGTGTTTGTTTGACATGACGCTACAAAAACACCTCTCGATCAACCCTAAGAAATTCCGTACTTTGTCGTTAAATGTAAAGCGAGAATCTTCATTATCAACATTCGAAACCGGAAAACAACTATCTTTATCAATCACTTTAAACCCATACACCATATCCTCCACGACTAGTCACCAGACTAATCATGTGATGCAACAACACAGCCACACATAATTACTCGATCAGAACGACGCCTCCGATTCCCACAACACTTAAGTTAACTACAGCGAATAACAAAATTTTCGTGATGTCAACAACATCAAGATGAATTCGCATCACGGTCCCTCATTGGGAGTTAAGTCTGCATAATGCAGAAATGCACATTTCAATTGCATTCTGCTGACACATATTTATTACAGTCAATTAAATTATGTATAGATATAAATCACATGGATTTTACACATATAATGTAATATTATATTCAATACATTAAATCTTTCTGATCAATGAACTCAGTACGCAAATAAGCTCATGTTGCCAAACTGGGTTTACTTCTATATATTACAAATTTGAAAAAAAAAAACAATACAAACATTTCTGTCTCATTCAAAGCCATCTAGTGCAGGTTTGTCGTCGATCTTACAAAAACTTTTACTTCAATACTAAATGAGTACTAAATACGTAAAACTTTAATACATATCGCAATAATCATAATAACATTTTCTATCGCATCTCCAAGACCAAACGACAAGAAACAAAAACTTTGCCGTTAACACCTCGACATAAAAATGATAGAGATATGATCAAAAGATGCATGAAAGAAGAAAATGTTTATTTTCCTAAATAAGTTATTTTTTCAAATATTATATTTAAAAAGCTTCTAGCTACCAAAAATACAAAACTCTTTGTAACCAAAATATTAGTGCAGTGAAGAAGATGGTGAAAGAAAACAACCGAATTACTTATGCAATGATAGAATTCAAAGTGGAGATTAGATCCTCGCAAGTGAGATAAATATTGCACAAACATTTAATTTTTAAAAAAATTGTAAGTAGGTTTGTACCCCATCATCTGACAGATTTACAAAAAGGAGAACGTGTCAGAATTTGCCAACAAACTTTAGATATGTCGAATACTAGAGTTCATCAAAAGCCAAATATAGATACACGAAAATACGGAAACCACACGACGGTGAAAAAACAGCGAGCAATAAAGAAAATTACGTATTTTTTAGAAGTACGGATCTGGTGGCCACAATTAAATTAAAAGGCCAGAAGACAGCTACGGTTAAATGGCATGTTGAAAATTGTTTGCCTACTGTGTTCAGTAAAATGCTAAAAAAGGGAATGATGTTACACCATGATAATGCATCGTCCGATACAGCAGAGGTAACTCTTCCGTATTTAGCTAAATACCAAATGACTTATGGAACATCCTCGTTACTCACCAGATTTGGCAATGTGTGACTTCTGGCTATTTTTCAAGCTCAAAAAACATTTACAAGGCAAAAGATTTCAGCCAGAAGAATAGATTGATATCGTTAAGTCTTATTTTGATAGTATTTCTATATACTGCTAGCTGAACGCTTTTAAACTATGAAAGAAGAGAATGGATAACTGTATTATTCTGAATAGCACTTATTTTGAACATATTTAAAATAAAAATTCTGAAAAGTTGCATCAATTTTTCTATTCCCAACAATTTTCCATGGCGCTCGAATGAGCGATCTGAAGTCCTTTACTGACTTACATAGTTTTGTTCAACTAAATTAATTTTGAAATCATAGTGAAAAGGAAACCATGCCGACAACTATCCTAAAGCATATAAAGAGAAAATTTAGGTTAGAAGATAACTCTGTTTCGTCTGATACAACCGCATCATCATCAGTACTTTTAACACTTGTGTTTCTCGATTTACAACGTAAATAAATGCACATACTAATATTCTCAATTTAAATATTGTACAACTATAAAAAAGCGTTTATATCTACTCAAAATTATGAAGAGTATTTCACAAATTTACTTGATACAATAGTAAAACGTGCAAACAAAAATACACATAAATTAAAGATTTAAAAATTATCACTTTTTAGCTGAAGTTTAATTCGACATTAGATACTATGTGTCTGTGAAATGAGCACGACATTTTATAAATACAAAAAAATAAAAGTTCCAATAGCACTTTTGATAGCTCTACAGTTCCTGATAAAAATTAAAAAAAGTTCCGCATTTCTTACCTTAAAAAACGAAATTGTAAAAATGTCGTGCTAACTTCGCAAATCTAGCACGATAATCTCCTCTCTAAAGCACTGAAACGCGTTAAAGATTACTATTTTTGACAAGAGTTCTGAATAGTTCTGGTCAAGTTAAGTATATATGTGTAATTTTAGATCACTATTTTAACAATTAACAATTAAAAAAAAATCTAATATTCAGGCTCAGCACGACCTTTTGTAAAAATGTATCGTGCTGATTTTCTGCAGTTTTAATGGTAATTTTAAACAGTTCTATGCATTAGAAACATTTTAAAGACAAGTTGCAACTAATTACTATGTGTCGTGCTGATAATTTTCCGCAGTTTTAATAGTAATTTTACACAGTTCTATGCTTGAGAAACATTTTAACAAAAAGTTCTGATTACTATTTTTTTTTTAATTTCAAAAATTACGTCCGACACGACATTTTGTAAAAATGTGTCGTGCTGATGATTTTCCGCAGTTTTAATAGTAATTTTACACAATTCTATGAAAGTTCTCTGCTTTAGAAACATTTAAACAAAAAGTTCCAACTGATTACTATTGTTAAACAATTTTCAAAAATTAAGACTGGCACGACATTTTCTGAAAACGTCTCGTCCTAATGATTTTCCGCAGGTTTAATAGTAGTTTTACACAGTTCTATAAGGGTTCTATGTTTTAGAAATATTTTAACAAAAAGTTCCAACTGATTAGTATTTAATAAAATAGTTTTAGGTAAATAGTGTAAAATATTTAATTAAAAACTCACAAGCTTTCGAACGTGTTCTACGTTCTTCTTCAGGTGACAATTAATAAAATGACAATTATAAAACTACGGTGACTAGAAAAAACAAATGTTCGCAACACTTAATCAATGTTGTAAGTTCTTTTAGCTACAGCATTTGCTCAAAGGTCTAAAGAAGAACCACCATTAAAAACTCTAGACGTAGCTTATAGTGTGTTTGGTGAATAAAGTAAAGATCAGGAAATAACAGGTAACCAGGTGTCAGATAACACATAACAATTGTCCCTGTTAAAGTTGTTGGGTACTTTAATAATTGCAATGGCTTCTCTGATTTTTCTTGAAGGTTTGGTTTTGGTAATCGTTATAGTTTTTTCGAAATTTATGTCATGTAAAGTGTTTAGCGTATGTTCGGCAATGGCAGATTTAGAAGGTTGAAGTAAACTAAGATTTTTAGTCTAGTTTGATACACTCCACAGGTGTTATGTGAAATTTTATCTTTTACCGGATTCAACAAATTTTTAATTTTCGTGATAGTATTATAAGCAACTTTAATGTCATGTTTCTTCAGTATTCTTCCAAGCATTTCATTGAAATAATTAGTAAACAGAAAATATCTTCAAATGACTTAATAGTTAGTTTTGACGTTGCCTCACTGTTCTTTTGTGTACCAATAGTTGATACTTTACATCTTTTAAAACGGCAGTTTGATAACAATACAATCAAGTTATTTGAACATTGTTTAACAACTTCATTCTTTTTGTTTAATGGTAAATATTATAAACAAATAGATGGTGTAGCAATGGGATCACCAATTTCTCCATCTATTGCAAATTACTTTATGGAGCATTTCGAAGAAGAAGCTTTAAAATTTGCATCTAAAAGACCAAACATATGGCTTAGATATGCTGATGATGTTTTTGTAATCTGGTCCCATGGTGAAGATAAACTACAATTTTTTCTTTAATACCTAAATAATCAACACCCAAACATAAAATTTAGTATTGAAAAAGAAATTAATGATACCTTACCTTTTCTTGATGTAAAGATAGAAAGAAAACCAGGTGGTACTTAATACATTCAGTTCATCGAAAACTAACACATACGGATCAATATATAAACGCAAATTCTCATCATCATCCATTTCTAAAATTTAGAACAATTCGCACATTATACAACCGTGCGATGACAATTTGCCATCAAGATAAATTACCAGAAGAATTAGATTACCTTGAGAAAGTGTTTACAAGAAATTGTTTTAACAAAGAACAAATTAAACCATAAACTGGTTTACGGACTTTTCGTCCCCAGGACAACCATCTCCGGTCTTTTGGTTCCCGGACTTTGCGTCCCCGGCCGTTTGGTGCCCAGGACCTTTCGTGCTCAGCCATTTTCGTTTGCAGAACTTTTCGTCTCCGGACTTTCCGTGTCCGAGGTCATCTTCAAATGACGAAACAAAAAATTTATTAGTAGATATGGCGAATTTTTCATTGTACAAATTTATTTTAGAAATTAAATGGATTTTCAATTATGTTTAGTACATTATCATACACGCCAATACTAATCATAGGTAAAGCTGTAATGAGTAATCTTTTTGATTAAGCACTGTTCAATTTCCAAAGAACTATTATGTGATTTGTCATACACTGCAACTTTCCAAATTGCTTTTCAATTTGTATAACAGGAAATGTAGGATAAAAATTAGTGCAATAAATTCATGTTCTTAGTTAATTGTGAGTGGACAAATTCTTACTTATTGTTTTAAGTAAGTTGTTTATTTTGGGAAAGCAGTAGGTACTGCATGAAGTACCTGCACAATCATGCTGCACAAGCTGCTCGTCCTGATGCTTTACGTGTGAAGCAGTTCTAAGGGGAAAGGGCGTCCGCTACCCAAGAAACGCCGCAACAAATTATGTCGCAAGCTGTGGAAGGAATTCACGCTAACGTGGCTGCCATACTTCCATCAAAAAAAAAAAGATCAAGCGAAATATTAGGAAAAGAAGAAATAAAGATGGCGCACCTCCAATTCCCAAAAATGTCGGTAATTTAGTGCTACCACAGGTGAGTAATACAAATAATTCATATAAATTGATGTAATCCATCATAATCATCAACTTGACAAAATTTTTTAAGAGATACTCCGAGATTCTGTTAAATGGCGAACAATCACAATTCCTGTACTACGATTCCAATCAAGATTTGCCACACGGACGGATGCTTATATTTACTACAGCAAAAAACACACTGCTGACATCTTGTTCATCATTTCGCACGTACCCAAATTTATTTTCGCAGCTGTACACAATTCATGTGAAATACCATGATATTGTGGTACCCTGTTTGTATGTTCTGCTGCCAAATAAAACGGCAGCAACGTATACAAAAATGATACAAGAAATAAAAAACATTTGTCCCGATGCAGCGCCTCAAACAGTAATGCTGGATTTTGAACACGCTGCCATTCGAGCATTTCAACAAGAACTCGACGAGGTGCGTGTTTCGGGTTGTTTTTTTCATTTAACGCAAAGCATATGGCGAAAAATCCAGTGGAAGGTCGGTAAGTTTTATACCAGCAATCGATGTTTTTGACGAGCTGTT
Organism: Aquatica leii; assembly: GCA_035610365.1. Classification (NCBI taxonomy): domain Eukaryota; kingdom Metazoa; phylum Arthropoda; class Insecta; order Coleoptera; family Lampyridae; genus Aquatica; species Aquatica leii. The sequence goes on from CM069435.1 coordinate 20,514,724, forward strand.
GAAACATGAAGATTTTTGCCAAGATGCAATGGTAATAGCAAATTATTTCGAATTATATTGGCAGAAGGGGCCGTCGACAAAAACAAGATCCTATTTTCCCGATCAATTTATAGAACGTTTATGAACGAACACTTGATGGGGAGCTCCGAACAAATAATTCCATAGAAGGATGACATCGTGGTTTTTTATCTTGTTGTGAAACCTCTTTTCGAAATATTTATAAGTTCATAGACTTATTAAACGACAAGTGTCACTTACAAACTATGACATCGTTCAGCTGCAAGCTGATAATAGAAATAATATTGATTATTTGCGTGGAATTTCTTATAAGTCTGAGTTTTAATTTCAATTTACCTTCCTTTTTTCTCATTTACTTATAGAACATCTGGACACAATGAAGTTCGCCATACACATCTACTAATAAATTTTTTGTTTCGTCATTTGACGATTATGACCTCGGACACAAAAAGTCCGGAGACGAAAAGTCCTGCGAACGAAAATGGCTGAGCACGAAAGATCCTGAGCACCAAACGGCCGGGGGAAGCAAAGGACCGGAGACGGTTGTTCCGGGGACGAAAAATCCGCATACGCAAAAACTAGACCTACTGTACCAAATGATTCAACTATAAGCAAGCTGTTCTACCTTTTGTTGCCAATGTAAGTGACAAAATTCGAAGAATACTGAAGAAACATGACATTAAAGTACTACCACAAAAATTAAAAATTTGTTGAATCCGGTAAAAGATGAAATTCCACATAACACCTGTGGAGTGTATCAAGTTCTATGCGCTTGTGGCAAGGTACATATTGAAGAAACTGGTAGAACTATTGAAACAAGACTAAAAGAACACAAAAGACATCTTCGTTTACTTCAAGCTTCTAAATCTGCCATTGCCAAACATGCGTTAAACACTTTACATGACATAAACTTCGAAAAAACTATAACGATTACCAAAACCAAAAACTGACGTTCAAGAAAGATTAGAGAAGCGATTGACATTATTAAAATACCCAACAACTTTAACAGAGACAATTGTTATGAGTTATCTGACACCTGGTTACCTGTTATTTCTTAATTTTTACTTTATCCACCAAACACACTATAAGCTACGTTTGGAGTTTTTAATAATGGTTTTTCTTTAGACCTTCGAGCAAATGCTGTAGCTAAAAGAACTTACAACATTTTTTAATAAATATATTACACCATTGACCCAAAAATTATTTAATTCTGTTTCATGGTGAAAATTTTGTATCTAAAATGATTACTATTTTTTTAAAAAATTTCAAAAATTACGTCTGGCACGACATTTTGTGAAAATATGTCGAGCTGATGATTTTCCGCAGTTTTAATGATAATTTTACACAGTTCTATAAGAGTTCTGTGCTTTAGAAATATTTTAACAAAAAGTTCTCATTACTATTTTTTGTCGTGCCAGACCTAATTTTTGAAAATTGTTTAAAAAATAGTAATCAGTTGGAACTTTTTGTTTAAATGTTTCTAAAGCATAGAACTCTTATAGAACTGTGTAAAATTACTATGAAAACTGCGGAAAATCATCAGCACGACAAATTTTCAGAAAATGTAATTTTTGAAATTTGTTTAAAAATACTAATCAGTTGGAACTTTCTTTAAAATTGTTTCTAATACATAGAACTCTTATAGAACTGTATAAAATTACCATCGTGCTAAACTTGCGCAGTTAGCACGAAATTTTTACAACTTCTTTTTTTAAGGTAAGAAATGCGGAATTTTTTTAATTTTTATCAGGAACGGTAGAACTATGAAATTTGCTATTAGAACTTTTATTAGTTTTTTTGTATTCATAGAATGTCGTGCTAACCTTACAGACACAGGTACTATAAAGATATTTTTCACAATATCTAAGCACCGATTTAAATTTATTATCAATTGTATAAGATAACTGCAAAACCAGATCTCCTCGATAATTTTATACAAAATTTGCCCCAATTTCGCGACGTAAAGCTACGTGTAATGTTAGTAGCTACATCCGAATTGATAAGTAATTCTTAGGGTTCACATGATAATGTGCGTTTAAAATGCACATGCCGAATAAAGCCATTATTGTATTAATTCAATATTTAGCATATACATTTTAAATAGACTAAAATAAAATTCAAATATTTGAAGATTTTTATTAATTTGTACAAACAGTCAAAAATTCAAAACGACATAATTGAAAATAATAAAAAAATTCCAGAAACAATTAAATTAACAAGAAGAGGTTGTTTCGAAATTTGAAAATTTCATTTGTCTTGTTAAAGAACAATAATAAAATAATAGTTATTATCAAAACGGCAAAAAACAAGAATATTTTAGAATTCCCTTAAGAGAATGCAAGATTTATGCAAAAAAGAACAAATTAAAATCGAAAAAGAAAAAGGTAAAATCTCCAATTTATCTCCGAGAACAAAAACGAAAATAAAAAAGCCTACGTTGATTTCTAAAATTCACATTGAAATGTAATAGCTGAAGGATCTATTTTAACGACCGTTATCATGTATGAATGGAGGCAATTTATTTAGATTTTCTTCTGTTTCAACCGTTATCCTTTACATACAAAAGCGATGATAACAATCCACGTATAAATGAGCGTATGCGTAGATAAGTCTGTAAATTGCGTTATATTGACATCGATTTCATCTGTAATAAGTCATTGGGTCTGAAACTCGTAATGGTTATAACCAACGTGGGCAGATAACCATCGTGTGTACAATACATACGTCATATTAAAACGGCTACCTTGTATAGAAAGTCGAGAACGAGTTGCGTACAATGATAGGAAAAATGTTAAATAATAATCCGGCTCTATAACATTAATCTGAGCGTGCATCTACATATTATGTTGTGTCTCCAGCCTAATTAATGTCCGCACCCGTGATTTATGCCATTCTTTCTTAGGAAATGCGAAAGAACGCCGCGTATATGCACTTTTCGCGCTAAGATAATTTGCCCTTCTACGGCTGAAATAAGCTCTTCCACAATGTTAATTATTAATAACGATCCATTTTTACTCAACCGAGCTATTATCGCTTTGGTTTAATTACGTGCTAATTAACTATTGATGCGCTTCTTTAATAATTACAAAGATGCATTGTTTCACTGGGGTGAGTACAACCTCGAGGAAACGATGAAACGCGTGAAGGAATGCTCAATTATATCGAGAATGCATCATCAAGAAGAAGACTGCGGGGCCCGTTGATTACCCTAATCAAACTAATCGAAGATTTACTGTAAACGCACTGGTGCATCGTCGATTATTATTGTTCAATTTTTTGCTTCGGGCACAACACGTATTTTTACTTATTCTAACAATTATTCTTGTGATAAGGTCTTAACACGGAAAATAGAAAAAAGGCGTAAAGATATTGATCTGAAGTTGATGTAGGATTCGGTTAAATAATGCAAGGGCGAAGACTGCTCGTTAGACACATGTTGCCCCTGAACCTATGAATATATTATAATTTATGATGCAGCATAATTTTAATTTGAGTTGATTGGTTAAGTATAATTTGATAATGATCTACCTGTTTGTATCGGCGAGATGGTATAGTTCATCGACAGGTGTTTAATAACAGGGGTTGTTTTGCTTATACTATCGTTCTGGTTAGTGACACATCACATAAGTAAACAAACACACCACCACCTTTCCTCTTAAAAACAATATCTCGAAACTGCGAAAAAAACCTTTAAGTAAACAATGTTATAAAAACTCCCTCGATAATAAAGACTAAAAAAATAAAACCAAACAATAAAAATATAATTAGTAACAACAAAATATTTCGTCCTTTTTCACAAGCGTTAATACATCAAATTTGCATCCCCTTGATACCAAAAGAAAACGGTTTAAATAAAGCCAAAAAGAAATTTAAAGGTAGAAGCTTTTGTTAACTTTTTCAGGAATTAATTTAAAGAAATTCATAACAAAAGAAGGCAGAAGCAAGACACAAAAGAACCGGAGATGCTAATTTCCGGGTGTCAAATTGAATTATTTCGATTTCTTATTCTAATACTAGAGGCGTCTCTAAATTTTCGCGAGTATTTATTTGCTTTTATCTTATAAGAACATAAACAACAATTTTATTAACACCCGTTTCGAAAACTTTTTATTATTTATGAGTAATCTTTGAATTAAAACAATTTCGAAATATTTTATTTATTGTTCACAAATATGCTTTAGTAGTTTGTGGGTATGAATTAGGACATAAAAGTTTTTTGAAACTTTCCGCAATCGGCTAATACGTGTTTATGTAAAAGGAGTGACCAAAGTGACTTTCTGATAATAAAAATATACAAAAAACAATGTTTAGTTTGTCTTGCATCCATTATTTTTATAATTAAATGAAAACGCGAAATTTGGCTCATAATAAAATTTACTTGACTAATTCTGACATAATTTGGATTTTTTATAATGATATACTATGCAGAAGAGTGCTCAACAGAAAAGCTTTAAACACAATAAATGATCATTTTAAATGTCAGTTTTATTACTATTACTTCTAAATTTAAAGTTCCCCCAAAATTGACGATTGTCAATTTCTATAATTCTGCAACTGTTACTTTCAAGCAGTAATATTGCATTATGAAATTCAAGCATAAAACTCTAGAGAAAAAACAACATTCTTTTAATTTTTCGTTCAAACATTCTTCTTCGTTGTTTAAGGAAAGTATAGCGATCGCAATTTAAAAAAAAAAATTATTGCATATTTTTACGTTTCAAGGTCTCCTGGATCAGAAATATGTATTTTTGAGAAAAAAAATTTGGGTGTCTGTGTGTAACCCACGATAACTCTTGAACGAAACGTCCTAGTAACTTGAAATTTGATATGGAGCTGGCTTTTCATATTTTCTCGGTTTTATTAAAAAATGGGTCTGCTTAAGAAACCGGAAGTGACTGTATCCGACATCTTTAACAGTTTTTCTTATATAATTGTGTACGTATGTAAATTATTCGAATTATTTTTGCAGTTTCTTATAGATTTAATTCTTCCTAACAATTTATTCAAATAAAAAATTTTTCTAACATTAACAGTCTATTAGACATTTAATTTATAATTTAAAGTAAATTCCATATAATAATAATAATCATAATAATAATAATATTTATTGAGCAAAAATAAAAAATAAAATTACATTTACTCAAAAGGATCAAGCGATCTTCCACCATGACTAAAATAAACATAAAAATATTTGTGTATACGTATATAATTATAAAATAACCAAATTATATTATGAACTTATATAAACTTAACCAAATAATCCTTCTATTTCTAATAGACGCATTTTTAACTGTTGACAGAAGTGAGAAAACTAAATTTAAAAAATAAGGCGCATTATACGCAAAACAGTATTTGAATTTTGTGGTGGTGTCAGGTGGGTTTTGGTATACTGTATTGTTGTGATCTCAATACCAACTCATTAAACAAATATAAAGGACATTTAAAGTAAATTAATTTGTATAAAAAGAAACAATAGATATACCTCGATCTTTGTTTCAAATCACATGCAGACATTTTGAATATATGTAATCCTAGGTTCGAATCCTGCCGGCAACGATTTTTTTTAGAAGAAAATTTTATATCTTGAAGCGAAAGAAAAATACGTTAAAAAATAACTTTGAATTGCAAAATTGGTGGTCAACGCCATCTACGTGGATAAAAGAGCCACTAATAGTAAATTATTATATAGCAAACTATGAGGACATAGTTAGTATTTTGAATTTAAACCACACAATTTCAAACTATTGTTTGAATAATAGCTGGAAATTTAATTCACTAACATAAACGAAAAGTGTAAAAAATTTGTTTGTGACGCCTCAGCACTCGGATACTCTGATGCAGTTTCCACATAACATAGTTTCTAATATAAAAAAATAGTGTGTAACTATAGTCCAAACGTTGTGTTTTATATTTTATTTGCGGCTGCTCGGTTAGCGATTCTTACTGCTATAGATGCTAATCAACGTGAGTACATAAGTTCGGCAACGGCATCCGCTGCTATGTGGTTGAATCTAGTGTCAGTTTACGAAAGAACGGACCCAACATCAAAATTCAATTCGCTCGGTGAGTACCATCGTTATAAGTATGATGGATTACCGATATCGAAACATTTGGCTCGTGTTGACAACCTTGCCTAACAATGTGCACTTATCAATGAGTCGGTATCAGAGTCGCACATCATCGCAAAAATGATAGAGAGACTGTCCGATCGATTCAATGCGGTAGTGACAACATGAGGAATAGTACAAAAAAGCGAATAGACGCGACAAAATTTGTGACGTATATTGTTAGCTGCTGAAAGTCGAATGGCTACGACGGATGAAGTCCAAGAAGTGCTAGCAATTACAAAGAATCATGTTGTAATGTTATAAAACCGAAACCGTCAAACAATAATGACAAAAAGAAAGAGAAAAAAAAACCAAAAGAAAAAAAATGTTGGACATGTAACAAGACAGGTCACTACCAACGTGATTGCCTTGAGCGAAAAAGTGGTCAACCATCATCAGACGATGGAAACAACTGTAACACAGCATGTTTTACAATTGAAGAACAACCGCACTTGAGTGCCGATGTGTTCCTTGCTGACAATGGTGCTTCATGTCATATGGTCAACGACGCAAGCCGGTTTAATGAACTTGAAAAAAAAATACACGTAAGAGCTAAAGGTATCGGTTCAGTGGAGATCGAGCATTACGTGAATAGTGATTGGTTATCTGGAAGGTTGTTGAATGTACTTTTTCAGTCCAGACTGAAACAAAATTTGTTCTCGATGGGTGCTGCAGCTCGTAACGGTGTCAACTGTGTTACAAGAAAGTAATTGCTAAACAGTCGGCGAACAACTTATTTGTTGTCAACAATCGTGGACCGCAAATTGAAGTGAACGCAGTAGTTGACCTTAAACGTTGCCATGAACGGCATGGTCACCCTGGCATTGGTCGAATGCGTGAATTAGCTAAAAATCTAAAGATTAAGTCATCAGACGAACTTTTTTGCGAATCATGCCAATTGGGGAAAATGTCACGGAAATCATGCAAGCCAATTAAGAAAGTCAAATGAAAACCAGGTGAAAAAAATTCATTCTGATGTGTGTGGTTTCATGAGCAACACGTCGTTTGACGACAATCGTTATCTTGTCACATTTAAAGATGAAGCAACGGGCTATCGGTTTGTTTATTTTCGTAAACACAAAGATGAAGTTTATGATAACTTTGTTGAGTGTCATCAACGAATCGTGTCGGTTATGACAAAGAGTCTCGTAATTTTAGATTATTTGACATGTCAACAAATAAAACTACAACGTCTCGTGATGTGACGTATAATGAAAGTGAGTCGGCACCGAGGATCAATTCAGGTTCGTGGCTAATTGTGGATTATGAATCGGAAGAGAAAAACCAATCAAAAATCGCCGAAGATGAAGACACGCATGATGACGAGCAAATGGACAAAACGATTGTGATCGTAAATTGCGTGATCGGTCGCAAACAAAAAAGATCAATTTTTATCAAGCTCACTGTGTTGCAATGAACGAGCCGATATCGTACCCAGAAGCAATTTCAAGACCTGATGGTGATAAATGGCAATCAGCTGTTCAAGAAGAGATCACATCACTTGAGAAAAATCAAACTTGGGTTGTTGCTGAGTTACCGCCTGGTCGAAAACCTATAACTTCAAAATGGGTATTCAAATTAAAACACGATTTAGATAACACGACTAATCGCTATAAAGCGAGATTGGTAGCTTGTATCTACAGTCAACGTAAAGGCGTCGATTACAATGAAAAGGCTGATCGCTGTGTTCTAATTGGTGAAATTGATAGCGAACGCGTTTTGATGGCGATTTATGTAGACGACTTGTTAATGAGAAAGTCGAAGCAAGTGGTCGACAAAGTAATGAATTATTTGATGTCCGAGTTTGAAGTGACAGTTGGTTCAACATAATATTTCATAGGTCTCGAAATCTATCGTGATCGGTTAAACAAACAAATTAAAATCTCGGAAACAAATTATCTGCTTCAAATTACCGAGAAATTTGGATTGACAGATGCAAAGAGTGTCTCAACACCCGCCGAACCCCACGTTTATTTAAACAAAAGGATGTCACCAGAAACAACCAGTGATCAACAGCAGATGTCAAAAGTGCCTTACCGAGAAGCTGTTGGCTGTTTAATGTTTGCAGTGTGCGTATCGCGACCGGACTTAATGTTTGCTGTGTCAAGTGTAAGCCGATATTTGGACAAGCCCGGTAAAGAACATTGGTTAGCTGTGAAGCGAATTGTGCGTTATGCAAAAGAAACTGCAAAGTATGACATTATTTACAATGGTCATAATAGTGACGGGCTTTTCATATACAGTGATAGTGATTATGCAGCAGATGTAGACACTCGACGATCAACTAGTGGTTATGTGGCAATTTTTGCGAGCGATGCCGTGTCTTGGATGAGTCAGCGACCACGAATCGTAGCTTTATCAACAACCGAAGCCCAATATGTTGCTACTAGTGAATCAACAAAGAAAGTTATTTGGATGCGTCGATTATTCAATTTGTTCGGTGTTACCAACAATGGATCCACTGAATTACGTTTGGAAAATCAATGCGGTTCCATTTTATTCGATTAGTTTACGCGGATGGTCAAATAGAGATTGTCTATGTCCCGTCGTCAAAACAGCTAGGTGACATTCTGACAAAAGAACTGCATTCGAAAAAAATCGTCTAGGACTTCAAATCATGGTGGTTGATACAAACCAAATACAAACTAATCATGTGGCGAGAGTGTTGAATAAAACGGGAAAACATTCTTTGTTTTTTAAACTAATTTCATTCCAGAAGCACTATTTTTCTTCCGCGATTAAAAAAAGCGTAGCTTAGGTACTATATGGTTTTAAAAATAGTTCATTTATTCATAACTTTCAGAGAATGATTACGTAATAATAATCATAATAATAAGTTTACGACACTTTTGAATAACATAGTTTCTAATATAAAAATTAGTGGGTAACTACACCTTTACGGAATCCTGCCTGCGCTACGGTATAGAATTCGTCCAGTCGGGTTGATATTCTGTTATATATAACTTTCGTCAGTAACTTGTAAAAAAAAAGATGTAAGTCTAAAATTTTTTAGGTCTGAAATTTCTTCCAACTTTGTGGCAGAGTTCCAGTCTCTAATGCCTCTAATGCGTACGTAACACTATAAAATACTATCACTCCTTTAACTCTTGTGATTAGAGTTTGTTCCTTTAAAGTTTTGGAAACCACACAACTTTCCACCGTTCGTGAAATTTTCCGTGTCATTTTCTTATATTTTGAAGAAAATAGTTCTGAAATCAACAGTAAAATTATAAAATATAAGCCCGCAAAAAGTGCAGGGCGTTGCAGTCAAATCATTTTTTCCACACTCCAACCTTAAAAATCAGAATCACTCAATCATTTTCCGTTGAATGATGAAGATTTATTTTTGGTGCCTGAAGATTTTGCTTATTCCATCTTGCGTTTGATTATGTCTATGTTTGTGCCCGAAAAACGACGTAGGTTTATTTTAGCTATAAACAATGCAGCGAGCGCTAATAAGGAGCGTTTTAAAGACAATATCACGCGCGGTAATCGACTTTTGAAGATCGTATGACTAAAATCAGAAACATGACACAACGTCGGTGGTGATGGGAATGTTGCGTCAGGCCCGGTCTGAGTTCGTTTTTCTTATTTAACTAGTGATTTCGAGACAATATAACAAAATTTCAGAATCTGGGACAACCTGCCGGAAATTTCGAACGTCTGACAACCTTATTTGTAACCGAAAAACGTCTTGCGTGTTTCGAAGAATGTAAATATACCAGTATTTTCAGTTAACGCGTGATTACTATTTAAGATTCTTTTCATAGCAAAAATTAGTTCACTTGGTAAAAATTTTTAAATTTCTGAGAAATACTGTCAAAAATATAAAGGCGGCCATAAGATAATGAACACCCAGTAAACGTTGATAAATTTGATTGAAATATTTAGAAAACATGTATTTTATTCTTACTTAGAAACGACGAAAATACGATTATTGCAAACACTAATAATGCGTTGCTCCTCCTGCGTTTCTTACACATTTAGCTAGTTTATTATGAATGCTTAAAATAAGCAAGTCAATAGAAAGTTGTTGTATCAACTCCAAACCTTCTAAAATCCGTTGTTGGAAAACATCTACGCTGTTTGGAAGTGGTTCTAAATTATTGATTCTGCGTCCTATCAAATCCCATACGTGTTTGATTTGTGATTGGAAAAAAAGGCTATGAAAGACGATCAACATTGGCATTTTCCAAAAACTCTGCAATAACCCTAGCGGTACGTAGTCGCGCATTATCTTGCTGAAAAACGAAATTTTCTAGTTGCTGAAGATACGAAACTAACACTGATTCCAGTACGTTATTGATGTAACCAATGGCATTTAGTGTTCCTCAAATAATTACTAGAAAAGATCTACTTCCATGGCAAATATTCCCCTATACCATCATACCTTGAGTAAGAGCGGTATGTCGTTCTACAGAAAACTGCATGTCTTTCCTTCTGCAAACATCATGAGCTCATAAACAGAATCAAGATTTGTCACGAAAAACTACAGTCTTCATTTTATTGCAACCTTTCGATACACCACTCTAGCCGCGCTATGACGTAGAGATAGAAGTAAATAAAGAAATAGTCGGTACGACCTAAGACCAAAAGATCGAATTTTTCGATACACAGATCGTATAAAAATTTGTTGGTTAATTAAACCTCTCCGTCTATCATCAATTTCCCTGGTCCACGAAAAACGGTTCCAAAAAGCCAAAAACCAAAGAGCACGATCTTCACGATTAGTGGTGCATGTGGATTGAGCGTAAACGTCTTCGTTCCATATTATTTTCTGCCCATCTCTTCTATCACAAGCAGATTGAAGCAACGCTACGTGTTACACGACCATCTTCCCGTAGACCGATTGTTCTACCACGTTTGAACTCAGTTAGTTGATAAAAATTCGCACGTTGCCGAACAGAAAGCATTTTTTTAAACTCTAACAAGACTAACTAAACCCTTAAGTACGCTTTTTAATGACAACTAAGTAAAAATGATAACATAAAAACAAAACCGTTTTTTACTACAATTTTCCATTTCCGATAATGTCCGTGTTGCTGATATCACATCAGCTGAGATTTCGTCACACGTTGCAGTGAACATCTTGAAAGCCTGGAATGGGAAATTGTAGTACAAATGTAAGCCTTGGTAACTTTAAACCTCTTTTATTTGTTTTTGCCTTGTGGTAACTTGATCAATTGATTGCATTTTGTTAAAATTTGAAATGTTTCTTAGGTACAAATAAAATACATGTTTTGTCAAAATTTCCTTAAAATTGGTTAACGTTTACTGCGTGTCCATTTACTAACGACAGCCAGTACCTATATATAAATTCACATCAAAAAAACATGTATCAAAAATATTGCAAGCAACTACCTACGAGTCCTTGTGCTAGACATGTACCTCACGAACTTTTAATCAACACTATCAATTCATTGTTCTATAGAAGAACACTATTATTTCCGGAATTCCAGAATATAAATATTGCAAAAATAATTTTTTTAAAGAAATCGTCACAATTTAAAAATCTACAATAAAGCAGTTCTCACGTAGAAATCATTATGTTAATGCTATAAAAAAAGTATCATTTTTCTTTGTTTCTATCAAAGTGCCCAGATCCTACATTGTACCTGAACATGTGAGTAGTTGCCCCCCCCCTTTAAAAATTTTTGTATGGGCGCCCATGAATGTCCTTCAAAAGTATTAAAAACGTCAAAATCACACCTAAAATATAATAAATTCTGCGAAAGCTCTAGAAATGCACAAATTGAAACAAAAAACCTACAGCGAAAATATCCGAGTCCTATGCAGTAGTTGTCAGAAGAATTTTTACATTTGCTTAAACAATGATGATCGCTTTTCTAAACACCTCCGACAGTGTGAGAATAAGTATTATGTTATCATCTTCTTCTACAACAATGGTCGAGATCCTGAATGTCTAGCAGCAGTAAGAACAGCCCCACTGTGTCTTTTTAGAAACTAATAAGTCAATCGATATTCGATCAAACAGAAGATATCGACACAGGAATATTAGGAGCAACGCTAGATTTTACCATGACGATCGATTAAAGAAACCTAAACACTTACAACATGACTAAAAAACTAATTTCAATAACAAAAATTTGCGCGCGGTACAAAAAACTTTACGGACATCACCCCAAATTCAATTGCTCTTGTGTGAAAAACGTTGAAGATTAAAAAAAACAAAGCGCAGCATAATATATTGTGCGACGTAGAAAAAAAAGTACAATATAAAAAAATAAACTGAACGTCCTATTAAACTAGAAAGTATTCACAGTGCCAATGAGTTAAAAAGCCAGTCCAATGGTCTTTGGTGTAAAGTTTACAATTAGAATAACAACAATTGACCCCGTTTTTAAGAGACCAAACTAAAGAGATGTCGTATCTCGTCAAAAAAGCGTCAAAATTTGAACGTGCGTCAAAAAGACACAACGGCAATAAAACGCCTGCCCATAGAACGTGTAAAAAAATGTGTCTTGCGTTTAAAAATTTTATTTGGTTTAAAAAAGTGAGAAATGAAGTGCTGCCCATAACCATGTTGCTGATTCCAAGAAAGTAAACGCAAAAATAGCTTGCAATAATATAAAAGAAATAGATACAAGTGCGTCGCCAAAACTAAGCAGTCTCGACAAAACCAAGAAGTTCAACAAAGCTTGTTTTTCATGCTGAATATAAAGTAAACCTTTCTTTTTATTCGATAGCAACCCAAATAAACAACAACGAATTCTCTTATTTTCGACAGAGATGTTTGACGTTTATGGAACAGTACAGCCATTAGTATGCCGATAGTACATTTAAAACAACCATTGCATTATTCAGTCAAATGTATACTATTTACAAAATACAGTACAGCAACGTTTAAGCTCTTCTTCCTAACAAAACTCAGCAAACATATGATCTTCTGTTTCAACAATTAAGAGTGTTATAAGCCGGGATTGCGACCATCAACAATTATAATTTTTATTTTAAAAGAGCTGGATTTGTACTCTACAGACAGAACTTCCCAACTTTAGAATCCGTAACTGTTTTTTTTCATTGAACGCAATGCCTCTAGTTGTAAAATCTCAATCAAGTTAAAACGAAGATACCAACGTTGCCCTAAATTTACAGTATTTAACTGCACTTGTTTTTGTTTATTGCTACAACATACAAAGGTCTACTTGATAGCCAGATTTAGAAAATCTAAATTTTGCTGGTGCCATTAATGAACTACTTGGAACATACCTCGATAGAACGACTCAAAGACAACAAGTGTTTTCTAGAAACATTGCTATGATCTGGTAGGAGATAGCACGTACACATAATGTGTATGGCATAATTCGTCTATACTCAATGTAGCGCATCTTAATAAATGTTTAGAAACTTATAAACGATCTTAATAAATAATGTAATTTGAATGCAGTGAAAATAAATCAGCATATTGCTGGAAGTCAGTCACCTCGTAAAAAGTGGAGAAAAGTGGGACGAAAGAAACATTTTAAAAACAAGTTTTTTTGGAAATCTCAATTTATTTTTGTAATTTAGTAAGCATAACCATAAAGAACACGATGTAGTAGTAATTTCTGTGTAAAAAAAAATAAAGATACTACATTGCATACTTATACTAAAAGTAAACAAATATCTTGGTCAGCGTATTTGTCCCTTTTAAAACATTCGTATGAAAGAGACAAATTTGGGACTGAAAGGGACATAATCTGAATAGAGTTACAATAGTTGTAATAAGTCAATATTACACGAAATGAATGCATTTATTCTTGCAGTTCCTCTATTATTTACGGGTGGCGGTAATTTCATAAAGATTTCAATTTTTTGAACCTCCGCCACATCTTCCACCTCTGGATAATTAAAGTGATAACTGTTACTGATTTTTTTAGAAACTTAACTGTTACTTCATTTTCATCCAGTAAATTAGTAAATCTTTGCAAGTTGGATTTTGATTTATTTCCTTCGCGTGCAGTTTTTCGATTTCGTCTTTCTCTGGTAATTCAGTTATGATACGGCTCGATTTTTTTCTCTTCTGCAATTCAGTTGCCTAAGCGGTGCTTTAGGAAACGGTCTTACAAAAATTAGAAAAACTGTTGCAAAGGCATCAGTAGAATGAGATCGTACTAATTCGTCTTGATTGTTTGGATCGGGTTGATCAGTTACTGCTGTAAGAAGAAAATTTTGTTCTCCAAAAATATTTTTATCAAAACGATATATGCCAGCTTTAGAAAATCCAGAGCATATATTTTTTGGATAAAAGAGCTGATAAATGCCGAATTAGCAAGTTTCGGCCGAAGGTAAATTCATATAGTTTCTCCTGGATTTGAAGTCATCCAATCTTCTGAGCATCTTTAAAATAACTTTTAAACGGTCCAAAGACAGATATATCTGACGGCTGCAGTGTGGCGGAAATGTTAATATAAACACATCATTTTCATAAGCATAAAGAATCAATTCATTGTTAATATGGTGGTTGTTTGAGTAGGAGACAAGGACATATTCTATGAATAGCCTAACTTTTTCAACCAAATGTAATGATTTATAATTTTTTTAAGAAGTGACTTATGACTTAAACCTAAACTGCCAGCAGAGCAACCTTCTAATATAAAATTTCTAAGGCAAACCCAAAAAAATATAAAGACGGGAGGGATATGATTTCCTGTAGCGCAAACAAATGCTAGCACTGTTACGAGCTGTCCTTTTTCGGCGGAGATCACATGTCCTACTTGTTTTACACCACAGCGATTATGAAAGGGAATGCTGTCACAATGCTTGGACTAGTCTCATCGCCATTATAGATTCTGTCAAGTGTAAAGTAATATTTACAAAACGCTTTGTCTAATTTATCAAAGAAAGTCTTTACCGTTGTCGGCTTAAATGTAGTTGCTCATGACAAGCTTGTTTTTTTTTCTGGTCTTTGTAGCGAAAGCTCAGGATGACGCTTCCTGAATAACTTCACACTAACAAAAGAAAATGAAACCACGTGTATTTCTAAGAAAGAATAGCTATAATATAATCATCTTTTGGTGAGTAGAAAAACTACGGCAACTATATAGATTACTAGTTTGAACAACTGTCCCGTTGATTATTTTTTCCTGTCGCTTCTTCCTGTATAAAGACAGGACGAACCAAATAAAATAAATAGTTAGAAATTATCAAAAAAACAGACCAACGTTAGAATAAAATCTTTTTGTTTATTTTTAAACCGTTTACAAATTACCAGGAATACATATAGAAAATAAAAAAAAAACAGTTGTGGCAAAAATTTTGCTCATGTTTTCGACAAAAAAAAACCGTTTTTTAAAATAGTAACAATCTATAAGTTTTATGAATTTTCAAAATATTTGTCAAGGAGAAAAATGTAATACTTAGTAATATTAAATTATCTCAAATTCAAAATTTTAAATTTCGATTTCAGAATGTTTTCAAGAAACAAATACGCTTGTAATACATTGTAAGTATTCCTGTTTATCTATCAACGATTTTTAGAACCTCTAACAAATTTGATCGTAAGTACGTGAAACATAAGAAACCGATCGACAGCGACAATTGTTAAAATGTCAATTGAAAGCAATCAAAGACGTAAGAAATAATTTGTCGTCAAAAACTTGAAATAATAAAATCTGCCTGATTAGCTGTACAAAAATAAAGTTTAAAATCAATTCGTAAATACGTCAAAATATTTTTTTGTATTGTTTAAAATTATCATAAATAATAAATTTCATATAAGTTTATACCAAGTCCCGGATTCATAAGTGTTCCAAACAATATAAACAAAGTCTCTAATGGACGTAAAATCGATGGTATATTAGCATCCAGAATCGTTGTCGATTGAAAAGAACGTTAGCGTTGTAAAGTAGTGTAAGCACTTGGAAGTTGATTTACATCAACTATTTCAAAGTTAGCTCTATTCTATATTATCTATATTACACGTTTAAGATTTAGAAACGTCTATAAACACTGACTAAATAACTATCTTTATAAAATATTGAATTTTAGTTTAAAATTGAAAAAGCTATGAGAATTGATACGAACAATCACTTGATTAATATTGTTAATGTTTAAATCTCATTATTAAAATTAATGTTTTAGAATGTACCTTTCGGTAATTACTTTATTACGATAATTAATTTCGACTTATGTTTACACCGATTTAGTTTTGGTACTGTTTTATTACAATGCTCTCACGCAATAATATTATAAATAATTTCGATTTAAAGGTAAAAGTTCTCTTTAATAATTTATAAACAGAAGAATATAATGATAATTAAAAAAGTACTGTGATCAGATCCTAGTTAGAAAAATTCCTCAAATTTAAGTTACTACAAACAGTGACTTAAATTTTTGTTGTGTCTAATAATGTAGAGACAGAATATATTTGAAACCTAAGTGTCATTTTTCACATTTAACATGGCATGCAATATGGTGAATCTTTCAAATTTTTTGGTTTTAATCGATTTTTTTAAAATCTGGTATTTACAAAGTTTGTTCTGTTAGAACCCATCTTAAGTGGGGTCGAGTTGTCATCAAAATACGAATGTCCAGCATTAATACTATTTACAACATGTTGTAGAGTAATACTAAAGATAGAACTAACTGAATAAAAACACGTGACGTAGTCTATAAGCTAGACTGTATGGGTTGCAATCTGTGTTATATTGGACAAACCAAACAAAAAATCAAAACTTAGAAAAGCAATCAGAAATATGATTTTAATAATTTAAAACACGTTTAGTTTCCGAAATAATACACATCAAGTTACATAAAAATAATAAGTAAATAAAGTAACGTTTACAATAATTTAATTTCAAAAATTTGAAGATAGCTATTTAGGTTATAACAATCGCTGTTTAATTTTTCTATCTTATCTTTGAATTCTTATTTTTCCTTTGACGTTCAATAATCTTTGATTATACAATACTTGTCATTCTTTTTGTTATTTTTAGGTATTTATTTAAGTATTATTTAAGAACTTTTAATTATTGACATGTTTATTTGTTTTTTTTGTGTTATAATTTATTAAGAATCTCCCAAAAATTAAAGTTATTCATTTTTGGGGTTTCGGTGGATTCTTCCACATATTCGTGTAAGTTCACGGAGAGAAATATTATGCTGAATTTAATCATTACAATTTCATATTTAAAGCATTTGCTTTTTTTCTAAAATTGATTCACATTCAAATAAAATTAAACCTACATGTTCTAAAACTTAAATTAAATTTCTTATTGCAATCCAAACATGTTTTTATTAAATCATTCATAATTATAATGATACAAGTAAAAAATTTTTGTTAAAATTAAGACTAAAAATTAATCAAATTCAACTAATTATTATAAGAAATCGTATCAGCGATTAAATTACGTAATAAATTACTAAGAAACCACAAGTAGGAATTTCAAGTAAGCATTTATGTTATCACTATTTGTTCCACGCTGGTCTAAAATAAGGTATCAGCAATTTAATTTACGTTAAGGTTTGCAATATGTGCTAAACTTTTTGCTAAAGCTGTGGCAAAGATAATATACGTGTACCGTGACTCCGACAGTTTTTTGTTTGGAACTATACGACATGGATCCATCATTTTATAACAAGTTGCTTGCAGCATATAATCTATAACTCACTACATCAATTAGTGAATTATTGGAAACTATCAAAAACTTACAAGTAAGTATTGACTCTGATTTTGAATATTGTTCACTGCCGTTATATGTTAGAATTATGTCGCAAAGCTTGCACATTTTGGCATGTATGACTTAGTTTTGCAATGAAATGAAATTATCGTGCATTTGCTTTTCTTTTAGAACAAGAAATTGATGTTACATCCCTTGTGTGGCTAACGGAAAATAATTTGGACATATTGAAGGAAGGTGAATTTGGGTTGATTGTTAAGTTTAGTAGTTGGAGAATCCTTTGACAGAAAAAAATAACTTTCCAAAAGTTACAAGAAGATTATTTAACTCGGATGGTGTAGATTCGACTAATATTCTAAGTGTTACATACTATTAATGCTGATGCGTGTACATTTTGGTGTCAAGGACAGTATCATTTGGATCGGTAATATTATCTACCAATAATGATAAATTTTAATGTAGATTAAACCATAAACTGTAGTGATGATAAAAATATAGCACATTTATTTTGAATTTAGCAAATAAATACGTTTAAACTATGTGTATATTTACTGAAATCATTCATACCCTGAAGCTGCACAAAAGCAAACATTATGACACTGCGTGCTTAAATTAATACGAAGTGTTATTACTATTAAACCTATTTATGATAAAACACAACAATCAACAGAGATAAGAAAAAGCAGTACTTGTCATAACTATGGTTCTTCTCTACGATCACATTAAGCAACTTTTGAATGATAAAAGAAAACAATGTTTTCTTAAATTGATATATTATAAAATCTATACAATTCTTTTTCAAAATATTTGTTGTAATAAAATGAAAGCTTTATTTAAGCGTACATCGGCATGACTCAAAACCAACAGCCTATTTGCATGAAATATAGCTGTTTTTGCTTTATTACAGTAAACTTTTCTCTCCGTGTTCTTGCTGTAAAGTTATCTGTATTAGGTAGTAACTATTTATGTAGATGACGTACTAGTTTCTAAAAAATTTTTAGAGACCTGATGAAGTGCTCGAAGCACGAAACGTGGCCACATAAATAGTCTAAAGTGGTTTGTTTTGCCCCTCCTAAGCAAATAATTTAAGCATTGTTTATATTCAGGAAAGATCCGGTTGAGGTCGGTTAGCATCGAGGTTATTTTTCACTTTACTACAAATAAAAGGTCGCTTTCAGTCTACATACTGAAGACATTCCACAACAAATTATAAATAAACTCTTCGAACGATTGGATTTAGGAACAATAAAACATTTTTTAAATTCGTTAACGTCGACATTTTTAATGTATAAATTAATATAATATTAAGACGATGACATTGTTCTATCTATTCATCCTCGCTGTCACTTTCGGTCAAAACTTCAGCAAGCTGACTACTTATAAGACATTTTCTTCTTATTTGTTTCAAATGAGTAAAACGTATAGTAACACTTTTTATAAATATTGATGTATGCATACAACATAATAGATAAAATTACTATGTTGAGGAAAACGTACCCCAATACAGTCGAAGGAAAAAGTTGCTGTGTGGTTCAGATTCAGCAATGTATGTGACAAACATCTTCATCCTCAATGAATCATTGAAATGCTCAAAAGTGGAAGAATCACAACGCTACTTACAGAGAGAACAGTTTTAGCGCGCAAATAGTGAAGCGAATAAAATGCCATATAACTCGACAAGTATTAGATAGAAAAATTATAAGGACCAAAATTGACAAAATCATAGAAGAGAATCAAAACTTGCATGCAAAGATTACATAAGATCAATTCTATTTATTCCTTAGTTTTACTTATTATTGATACATTTTAATCCTACAAAATTGGGAGCTTGTCCGGGATGAAAGGAGCCGTAAACAACAATGAAGAAAACAATAAGTAACTTCAAGCTAGAAAACTAAAAAAGAAACTACGACGAAGAAGAATATATGGCAAGACCAAAGACGAAATTGTTCAATCGCATAATGGCGACGACGATGAAATGAAAGATGTGCGCTATGTGCAAAACGCAGTGACGAGTGTCTCAGCTTCAACAATGATTTCGTACGATGAACGAGAACTAGAATTAGTAAGAAAAAAAAAACGAGCGTGCCGTGCGAGAACTGAAGAAAGTGCAACAAAAAAATGAACAACTACGATTAGGGATGCCAAATAACGAAAAACGAGAATTTAAACGACGAATTAACTAGAATTTTAATTGGAATGCGACTTAAGAAAAAAACATGAGAATAGTTTAATTCAAGATCGAAATATCCTGAAAGTCATAATGCTGCAAAAAACATTTTAAACACGAATGTGGAAATGGGAAGAGTAATTTAGCGAATACGTAAATGATAAGACACTACTTGCAAATCGAGTGAAAATCGATGAAGAAAATTTTAGTTATCAGTTGTCATTGTTTGTAATTGTATTGGTATGCAGGATATCGTGAAGTCGCCAGAAGCTTAGGACGTACTCATTCATCAATTTTAAAAAAATGTCGAGGATTTCAGGAGGAACAGTTGCGAATACGACGTAGAGGTACTGGACGCACGCATGAACAAGATAGTATGCTAAGAAAAAGTGCCGTTCAAGAACCTTGGGAACCATCGCGTTCAGTTGGAATAAACTAAATACGAGCAGTTGGTCGCAGAGTCTCTATGAGTACTGTTTATCGTCGAATCCGCTCTTTTGAATTGCAATCATATCGACCAAACTCTCGTATTCCTCTAACACCTCACCACCAAGACGTCAGACTTCAATGGTGCTAAGCCAGACAACATTAGCTACATGAATGGAACAATATTATTTTTTCTAATGAGTCTAGGTTCTGTTTATGGCACTCAGACGGACGTACACGTGTGTAGAGACCTAGAGGACAACGCTACGATTTACAGTTTGTACAACGAAGACATACGGCGTTAACACCTGGTGTAACGGTTTGAGATGGCATTTATTGAGGAAACCGCTCTCTTTTAACATTTATCTAAGGCACGTTAAATGCTCGACGTTACAACGACAACGTCTTAGAACCAGTTCTTCTACCTCTTCTCCAAGAACGTCCAGAAGTTATCTTCCAACAAGATAATGCGCGACCGCATGTGGCAGTAATGATACAGAGAGTTTTTGACGAGAATGATGTAAATTTGCTACCGTGGCCTGCTAGATCGCCAGATTTATCGCCAATAGAACATGTCTGGGACATGATAGACATCATCACCCTCCAAGTACCATAGAAAAATTGCGGTAACAGCATCAAATAACCTAGGAAGCTTCTGCCGGAAGGTACATACCGAAAGGAAAATCAACACTAAGCTGCACAAGAATATTGGAGACACAAGAAAGAATAGCGTAAAATCGGCTATAGCTATAGCTATAGCTATATATATATGGAATCCACTTCCACGAAATCAGACATTTTTCGCCAAGAATCTACAACAAAAAATAGAAGTATGACAACAAGCAAGAGAATGCAAAACAGCTTCAGAAATCTTCTGAAGAAGGCGACAAAATGTTGGCCGAAACGTCAAAAAGCCAAATTTACCAACGACGCGGTAACCAGCCCAAAAACCAAATTTCAAGGTTAGACAACTGCCGCAAAAACCTAAAAATGTTTTGATAAAAAAACGTAAACCTAGATAAACGAAAGTGATTTAGTGGAAAATAGAGAACACAGCTAGACCCAAGCTTGCATGGAAATATTTGAGACCGTAACGAATTACCACGTTATTACGATCGCTGCAGTGTCGTCAACTTGGGCAATCATGAGAGCCCACAGGAAACATCGACTTATTACATGAAGTCGTGGATTGACAACCTCGATATAGTGAATTTTTCATCCGTAGAAGGCAATAATAATTTTTTTAAGAACAAACAGAATTTTGAAGACGGCCGAGTGAAGGAAGACTTACTATAAACAAAAGGAATTTTTTACATGAATAAACTAAAATTGAACAACCAAAAATTCTGCAACAATAATATCAAACTTGATTCAATACCAGTATTGCAGAAAAATATTTTCTAACTGACGCGTTTTATCTGTTTATCTCTACCTTCAAGCATTTGTTTAACAA
Organism: Aquatica leii; assembly: GCA_035610365.1. Lineage (NCBI taxonomy): Eukaryota > Metazoa > Arthropoda > Insecta > Coleoptera > Lampyridae > Aquatica > Aquatica leii. Next base: position 20,536,519 of record CM069435.1, read on the forward strand.
GACTGCTGGTAATTTCCATTGCCTTTAGGGTACCTCTGCTTCCATCATTTGATGCACTACTTGAAGAAATTGGTATAAGCGTCATTTCCTCTGAGTTTACTGACAACGAACTAAACTTACTTGACAGTGTATCAAACAAATTCAATACTGGTCTTAAACCTACTAAAGAAGCAGAGTAGCTTGGAGAAATTGTTACAGCAGAGGGTATAAAACTCCGCACCATTAGCGCTGTCATTGTGGTAATCAAGTCGATCATCAGCCTTAGTATTTCTTGCAATATGCACAGAAGAACCAAAAAAGTTAGAATCTTTAAACAAATGCCTATTAATAGGTCACACATCAAATGATCTAAAGCCGTTTCAATTAAAGCTACTCTTCCACATGCTTCATTGAGAAGCTCCGCTATGCGATCTACATTAAACCTTAACTATTTTTCTAATGCTTAAGTATAGTGAGCTGTACTATACTCAAGCATTACAAAAATGACTTCAAGACGGTTTCATCTAGTGGTCGTAGACAAAGCAATTGTACTATTATAACTTAATTTTTTCTTGCTAGAAGAAAGGGCTCGAAATTCAAGAGTGAGACACACATAATACAATTTTCTGCAAGTTAGAAAAGAAGATAAGTAAATGTTTAAATGCTTTCGTACGGTTTTCAGCGTGCAATTATTTTTCAGTGCAACGCTTACGTGACTTATGTCATTTCTCATTACCTTCGCAGCACGTCTGTGAAACACACAGATGCTAGAGTGCACATTTCTTATCACATATGACAAACTTTACAGTCGATTTTCTTAGTTGATCGCTAACATTTAGTTGTAAGGGACGACTTATCGTTTTTATTTCATAATGACGATGGTACAAAATAGCTAATAATAGTTTACACGTTTCGAATTTAAATTTAATGCTCGTCCTTAGCTTTTACATGAAATTCCACAGACCAGTAAACATTAATAAATAGTCAACAGTAATTTTAAAGAATCTATGATTCGTTAGATTGGATTTGTGAATTTGAAATAAATAATCAATTTTACTCTTTTTTTACATGATTCATTAAATGTGTAAAAATAATATTACGGATTTTTAGCATTTAAAAGCAAAACTGAAAAGCAACTCGTTAACGGCGAACCACATAAAAAATTGTATGAATTATGCTACTCTTGGTAGCGTTAATATTCGCTTACAATTGGACAGCGCTTGCCAAAAGTCAATTAAAGACCCCAATGAAAATGTTTGTAAAAATAGATACATATATAAAATAAAACAATTTAATTTAGTATAGGATTAGCACACCGAGACTTGTGATCCGCTTGCCGATGCAACTGAGTTAGTCGCTTTTCTTTAAATTGCGAGAAAAATTCCGTAACAAGTAGCGTTTATTTTATGCTTGTCACACAAGTTTTCTAATCAATTGTAAATTTGATTAACATCTTCGTTAAAACCCTTTATCCTATTGAGTAACGCGGATTTAGGTTGACACAACACGTCACTATTTCTGGTCATGAACTTATAATACCATTTCTTACCAGTTAATTTTTTTCTTAGTTAAACTGGTGTGATAACTAGTGTTAAACTATTCTTTATTGTTAATCCCAAAAACTACTCCAAAAACGGAATTATGCGTTCACAAAGTAATTCTTCAAGTTCATAATGAAATGTAGAGTGTCTTCAAGCTTGTTATGTTCCCTTCGCAAGTGTATTTGTGTTTCGAATATGTTCAAGTAGTGTTGGTTTTGATATGTAGCCACGACTACATTGATTTAACTCTTTTCCATCACTGGTAAATGCTTTAATGCCATTTGCCTATTTCCATATCCTCTGTTATGTTAAAAAAATATTTTGGTGTTATTTTCGTACTGTAGGAATTTTGTCCTATGCTACGTCATTTTAGACACTAAAAACATAATAAAAAATAAAACAATTCCATTTTGTGAGTATGTGCTAGCGTCAAACCCGTGAGTTTTTACATTTTTAAGTATCTTAAATCATGATTTTGACTAATAAATGGCGATTTAGGATGTGATTGTTATGAGGAATTCGGCGGGGTATTTTGTCATTAGCAACTTCGGTTACTTACACGTGTTCTTTTAACTTTGGTCACCTACACGTGGAGTACTGAGAATTGTTCCTAATACATGTTCTGTGACCTTAAGTTAAATGACGATATCAAAACCATGGTTTAAACTGATACGATTAAGAACAAAATGGATGGTACACTTGCGAAAATATATACACTAACATCGGGAAACTTAGAGCACTTAAGATTTTTTTCTTATATAATCGTATGAACCTGAAGAATTTATTTGTGATAACGGTGCATGTATATAATAATTTACTTTTAAGCGATTTCAAAAAATATGTGTTGGATGTGCCATTAGCTAATCGCATATTCTAAGACACTTAATTGTGAGTATCTCTTTTTTTTTATGTAGTTAAGCCAACGAATTTGTTGATATGAACGAAGTGTTGCCTGATCTGAGGGGCCTGCATCATTATTATTAACGGTGATATGTATTGACAAATCCTTAATTGCTATTTATGCTATTTATTTTGCAACTTGTTTCCTTTCAGTGTTCGACAGATGTAAACGCAGATCCCGTTTAGTTAATATTTTTCTCACGTTTTGGCGCTCTTTTAATAATTTCATAATTAGCACACTGAGTACCATCCACGACCTTCTCGCCGAAGTGCTACCACCTGCACTAAATTATTGGTAAATTTACGTAACACCTCTTTTAACCACTTGCTGTAATTTCTTTGTATTTACATCTGCACAACCGTAGCAAAAAATATGTTTCACAAAAGCAGTTTCCGAAAATTAACTTGAGTTCAATTTGGGAAACTGGTGGGAGTTTATTTAAATGATGTTTTAAATAATTAATTAAAATTATATACCCCAAACAATGGATTACCTTATTCCTATATCTATTCAAGTTGTAAATTACAATAAAATTACATTGTGTTGGCAAATAAAACCTACTACTCTACTTGCATTACAGTGCTAATTTAGCGTCTACTGAACATGTTCATTAAACGTCTGCTATATAGATGACTGCATGTACATTAAAAATTAGAAAAATAGCTAGGGCTCAATTTAGGAACCGGTTCAATATGAGCAACTTACCCTACGTTTTCGCAGAATTTTGATTTATTCTGTAATTGTTTAATATTTGCACTAGTTTCTAATCAGGTTCTTGTGTTACGAGTTGCTTCGTACGTTTTCATGCTCAGTTTACTTAAAAGTTTGACTTCTGTCCTAATATATAACCGGCTATACATTCGATTGCGGAGTTGATGCCGCTCCTATTGGAGTTCTTCAGACTTTGTTAGTGGGTTGGTTCGTCACTCCTCTCTACCTTTCTTTCTTTTCTTTTACTTTACAAGTCGTTGTGTTTTCTTGTTTCTTCCACAATTTTCTTCCATATCTTCCTATCTTTCATTTTTTCTCTCTATTTATCAATTCTCATGGTTTTTATATCATTTATTATTGATCTTTCCATCCTATTTTCGGCCTCCCCTTTGCTCTCGTTTCTTGTGGCTTCCATTTCATTATCTTCTTGGCAATTGATTCTTCTTCTTTTCTATTTACATGTCCGTACCAACGTATTTTCCTGGTTTTAATTTCCTTTACTATGTTTTCCCTTTTTACTATTTCTTCTTTCTCTTGGTTTGTTAATCTTATATATGATTCCTCATTTATCTTCTTTGGTCCATATATTCTTCTAATTATTTTTCATTGAAATACTTTCAATTTCTTTGTATCTTTATTTGTGATGCGCATGGTTTCAGTTGCGTATAGTACTGCTGGTTTTATTGGTACTTTGTACATTCTCAATTTTGTTTCCTTTGTTATCTGTTTACTTTTCATAATTTCTTTAAATCTGTTGTATGGGTTGTGTCCTGATTTTATTCTTTGTGTTATTTCTATGTTTCTCTTGTTTTTGCTACTTATAACTAATCCAAGATATTTGAAGGTTTCAACATGCTCGAATTTGTATTTTCCTTTCACGATTTCCGGTTTATTTTTTAACGTCTGTTCTTTACTAATTTTCATATACTCAGTTTTCTTTTGATTTAATTTTAATCCTCGATTTGTTGCCTCATCCTCTTTTTTCTGTGTTATTTCCTCTAAGCTTCTGTTGTCTCTTGTCACTACTGCGATGTCGTCTGCATACGCAATTACTTGTATTGACTTTTGTATTATGGATCCGGTTATTTTACAATTTCTTATTACACCTTCTAATGCTATGTTAAATAGAGCTGCGGATAGTCCATCTCCTTGTCTTACTCCTTTTGCTTGTTTCACTGGGTTTGTTAAACCTTCTTGTGTTATTGCAACTGCGTTTGATTACTTCAATGTCATTTTAATTCATCGTTTTATCTTGGTTGGTATTCCTAATGCTGATATGTCTTTCATTATCGTTTTTCTCTCTAAGCTGTCAAATGCTTCTTTAAAGTCTATGTACAAAATATCCAGATCAATCTCTCTTTTATAGCATTTTTCTATCACTTGTGTATTGCATCAACTGTAGATTTTCCTTGACTGAATCCATTTTGGTATCCTACCTTTCCTCGTCTGTATTTATGCAGTCTTTCTAATATTATTTATGATAGCACTTTATACACTGTATTTAGTAGCATTATTCTTCTATGGTTATCACATTTTGATAGATCTTCATTTTTTGGTATAGGCATTATCATCCCTAGTCGCCATTCTTCAAACATTACTTCTTTTTCCCATACTGCCACTAGTAACTCGTATATTCTTGTTTTTAGCTGCTTTCCTCCGTTTCTTAGCATTTCATTGTATATACTGTCTGTCACTGGTGTTTTTCCAATTTCGAAATTATTTATAATATTGTTTACCTCTTCTTGTGTTGGGTTTTCCACTGTTTCTTTTTCTTGCGTGTTATTTGTTTCTTTAACTCCGCTAGTACCTTCTTCTGATGTTTCTATGTTTTCTAGGTATTCTTTCCATTTTTTAAAAATTTATTGCTGTTATTGCCTTCTTCCTTGTTTACTGTCTTATTTGTCTATATAATTTTGTGTTGTTGTCCTTTTCTAACTCCTCTATTTTTGCTTTTAGCCATTAAAACTTCTTGCTTTTTATTAATTTTATTCCGTCTTTTAGTATTTGCTTGTACTTTTCATAATCGTCTTCTTTGTTTGTTCTTATCCATTTTAATCTTGCCTCTCTCTTTTCCTTTATCGTTTCATCGCATTCATCGTCGTACCTATTGATTTTCTGTTTTATTTGTTTTATGTTTTTCCATTCGTCTTCCATGTTTTCATTTTTGTTTGTTATCTTTATTGTTTAAACTCTCAATATTCCATTTTTTTGTTATTGTTTTGGTTTTGTTATCTCTTGCCGGTCTTAACTTTGTTTGGCTATTACTAAGTAGTGCTTGCTATCAACAAACTAAATTCTTCTGTTAGGTTACATAATCTTGTTCCATTATCATTGGTTTTTCCATGCAGCGTTTCTTTGCCTGCTACATTTTGTATGTGCTCTTCTTTTCCTATCATTGCATTCAGGTCCCCTAGCAATATTAGCGTGTCGTGTTTTGGGATTTTCTCGCATGTACTTTCTATAGTTTCGTAGAATATGTCCTTTTCTTCATTTGTTGCTACTTCGGTTGGTGCATATACATTTATTATAGAAATATTTGCTATCTGGTTTTTAATTCTTAGATATGAGATTCCGCCATTTATTTTCTTAAATGCCAGTACTTGGTATCTATATTTTTTATCTATCATAAACGCTGTTCCGTTACTTCCTTGTTTATCTTCTCCTGCGTACATTATTGAGTATTTGTCTTTATCTAATCGACCTTTATCTCTCCATCTCACCTCTTGTAGTGCTAATATATTTATTTTATACCTTTGCATTTCCTTATTTACTTCTTCCATCTTTCGTATTTCTAATAATGTTTTTATGTTCCATGTTCCTAACGTGGCCTTATTTCGATTCTTTCTTGTGTTTTTGCGTTTTCTCCATTTCTTCGCGTTTGTCGTCAAATTTTTTATTTTTTGTATTTTCTGTTTGCATATCTAATTTTTTTAGTTTGGTTTCGTTCTTCGTCGTTGAAAACCCCGCTAGCAGACCTTATGCTTCCTGATGCCTTTCAATTTTTTGCTTTTTGAGCTATTCTTTTATTGCTGTTTTCTCTGAGCTTTCTTTGTTCGTCCGGTGACCTTTATGTCGCTGATCGTTTCTTGCTTATCGCCTCTTCGTTCTCATTTTCTAAAGCGTCTTTCTCTTTTTCTTGTTCGAGTGTGTAGTATTCTTTGTTTATTATTAGTTTATTGCCGATAAGATTTGCCTTGTTTTGTTTTGTTCTGGCTTCTTTCATATAGGTTATTAATGTTCTTCTTTGTTGCCGTACCTGTTTTGTATAATCTTCTGAAATCCAGATCTCCGTTCCTTTTAATTTATTAGTTGCTTTAAAGACTATTTTCTTATTCCATGAGTTAAATTCTATAATAACTGGTCTATTTTTCCCTTGTTCTTGTGATTTCCTGCCTATTCTCTTTATCTCGCGGAGTTCCGTTTCCATGTTTAATGTTATTTCCATTTTGCTTAGAATTTTTCAGTATTGGTTCCTATTCATTGTCGTTTTCTTTTATTTCTTGTATAATTATTTTGTTTTTGCGTATTTCCTTCTCTAGTGATTCCAATCTTATGTTTTGTATTATAATTTGGGCACTTAGTTTTTCATTCATTTCTGTGAGTTTTTGATTATCACTTTTTACATTTTGTATTTCTAATTACAAGGAGTCTATGATGATGATTAACATATGGTTAAAATGATAAAATATGACATCATTTGAGTAAGACTTTTAATTACTTCTTAAATTTTTAATCACAATAAACTTATTACTAATAATTAAATAAAGTGTGTTACTACAGCCTTAAAGTGTCTTTCATTCACATATGTACGATCTTTTATTGGTTTTGTTAGATGCGTACAATTTTGTGTAGCGTTGATGTTTTCCCTCAACATATCGTATGAAACTATTGCATTTATTTGTGATAACGCGTTATGTATGCAATAAATTACTTTTCAGCAATTTTAGAGATTTTGTGTTGGATGTGCCATTAGCTAATCGCTTATTCCGGGACACTAAATTGTAAGTATCTTGTTTCTTATAAAGTTTATCAACATTGTCAGTCGTTTGCACGCACGACTGTACGTACATATTATGTTTATTGTCACAATTAAGTATTAAACTTTTTTACATGTAATAGATTAAGCGGTGTGTTTTGTTCGCTTAAGCGCGTGATATTTGACATCAGTAAACGCAAAGTACTGGATTCTATCAGCAAACAGCTATACAAGTTACATTTAACTTTGTCTAACAAATTAGAATACTCCATATGGGTAAAAATAGATGCTATCACTACGATACAAGCTAACAAGATTTATGAACAATCAAAAATGAAACAAACTAAGAAATTCGAGCGATTACATCCTTCACAGCCTAAGAAAACGTTAGACGACCATAAAGTAATTGTCAACCTAACAGACACGGTTTTGGATGCACAGACCACATCCTTGTTGAAGAAGGGTTTTAACTACGCCGTTACGCCTAAGACAACTCCGATAGAAGATATAGTATGTGGAGTAGAAGCTGCAATACGCACTCTACCTAAGGAGATCTCTGAAACTATTCGACAAGATGTTTGCAATATTGTAAGAAAAGCAAAACCGCCACGCTCTAATATTAACAGACATGAGAGAGATGCAGCTAAGCGGTTACGTGAGAATAAGGACATTCTAGTATTGAGAGCAGATAAAGGAAACGCTACAGTCGTTATGAACATACAAGATTACAACGACAAAATGACGAACTTACTCTCAGAAGATTGCTACATACGTCTACAGAGAAACCCTTTAAACTCCTTGTGCACTAAGGTAAACTCCGCTATCAAAAACTCCACTACTATCGATATCAACATGAAACAGACTTTGATTGTCAAAAATCCGGTTATGCCACGAATCTACGGTCTTCCCAAAATACACAAAGAAGGAGTCCCGCTTCGACCGATAGTGAGCACCATCAATTCACCAACCCAATCGTTAGCACGTTATCTAGCTGCAAAACTCTTGCCGTTGACAGGAAATACAGAAACTCACATCAAAGATTCTACAGACTTTGTAGAGAAAATTAAGAACTTGCGTATAACAAAAGAAGATATTTTAGTCAGCTTTGACGTGGTATCTCTTTTTACTAAAGTCCCGGTCGACGAAGTGTTGTTTTTGCTCAAAGAGAGAATTACTGAAGAAGAAGTTCTGCTCATCGAACTCTGCCTCCAAAACACTTATTTCAGTTATAACGACAACTTGTTTAAACAAGTAGAAGGAGCGGCCATGGGTTCACCGCTCTCTCCAGTTATAGCCAATATTTACATGGAATATTTTGAAACTGAAATTATGAAATATGTTGAGTTAAAACGAAAAACTTGGTTCAGATAAAATGATGATGCGTTTGTTGTATGGCCTTATGGCAACGATAAACTAAATCAGTTCTTTCAACATCTAAACTCTGCACATAATAGCATTAAATTTACCATGGAGTTAGAACATAACAGCAGTCTAGCCTTTCTTGATGTAATGATGAGGAAAAATAACGGAAAATTGGGGCATTCCGTTTATAGAAAGAAAACGCACGCTAATATATACTTAACCGCCAAATCTCACCATCATCCAGTACAAAAGAATACTGTTTTGCATACTTTAGCCAAAAGAGCTATACGTGTGTCAGATAACGAAAATCTACAAAAGGAAAAGGAAACATTGTTGGAGTCCCTACAACAAAATGGATACGGGTTCAAAGAGATCCAAAACGCATGGAAAAGAGCATTAAATCCAAAAGTCAAAGAAGACTTATCACCTCCTACTAGCACCGCTTATTTACCTTACTGTATGGGTTCAACAGACAAAATAAGCAGGGTGCTAAAGAAACATAATATTAAAACTGTCTTTACGACTAAGGATACCCTGAACACCTGGTTTACATCTGCTAAAGACAAACAAGGGGCTCTAAAACATGCCGGAGTTTACAAAATTCCTTGTTCCTGTGGATCAAGTTATATAAGACAGACGGGACGTTCTATTGAAGTTAGAGTAAAAGAACATATGGCTGACTGCAAACACCGCAGAGTTACTAAATCAGCAGTGGCAGAACACGTGTGGAACCAAGGACACACGCTGAACTTTGACCAAACTAAAGTGTTGGCTAGAACTCCTTTCTACTTTCCCAGACTAATCCGCGAAGCTGTGGAAATAGAAAAACATCCTTGTAATATGAACCGAGAAGACGGTTTAAGACTCAGTAAATCTTGGCTACCAGTATTATATCCTCTAAGACAAAGATCGACCTTCTTGGAAAGGACACAGACACTTACTCCGAGTAATAACGAAGTCAGTCAAGCGGTAACGGAACGATAAGGTTCGTTAATCACGCTAATCGCTATTGGTATAAATATCGTCATTTCCACTTTTTCTTTCAGTGACATTTACCACTCTGAAGATGCAAGCTGCAATGTCTTGCGAAACGTCAGTTTGTTTGGGTTCACGAACGACAATACGGCAAAGGCCAAGTTCTACTTCTTGTTTTGGCTCTCAAGAAGAGACTATGACCAAGCCTAAGTCTGGATGTTTTACTACGACGCGGTCTAAGCCGAAAGTCGCTTATAATTTTAAACATAACAACCGCGAAAGCTTAAGATTTTATATTATAAACCTCTACGGCGAGGAGGTGTTTCTACAAACTAGATCTTTAGATCGTTTGCGCCAAAAGAAAAAAAAGCTACTTACAGACCTAGCATTTCTAAAACGTTGAGATTCGATTCTTACGTTTTCATGCTCGGTTTACTTAAAAGTTTGACTTCCGTCCTAACGTATGATTAAAATTATAAATTATGATATCATTTGAATTTAACTTTTAATTACTCCTTAAATGTTTAATCATAATTAACTTCAAACTTAACTTCACTTCACCAATTTAGGTTTCTATTACCAAAAAAAAGGTTTTTAATTATAATTGTAAACGACATCTGATTAGAAGATATTTTGAGAATATAAATGTAGATGAAATTAAAAAAAATATATGCAAAGTTTCCAATTTCTATTAGATTTCCGACATGCAATTTTATTGATAATTAAACAAAGTGTGTTACCAGAGCCTTAAAGCGTCTATCATTCACATATGTACAATCTTTTATTGCTTTTGTTAGATGCGCGAAATATCCGTACAATTTTGTGTAGCTTTGATGTTTTCCCTCAAGTTTACGCTTTTATTTTCGACAAAAAGAAAAATAGCTTTATCTCATACAAGTCAATCCATAAAGTTATCTTTCTGCGTTTATTTTTAAGACACGAAAAATGTAAACTTAACGCGTCATTAAAGTATTAAATATTAATATTTTTTTTTTACAGAGCGAAGAATAATAAAACGTAGAATCGCAATATTTGCGAGAAACCACAAAATTCCATTATTAAATGTAAAACCTTATAATAAAACATATTACGCCTTATAAAAGCCTAAACGCCATTTACATTTTTTAGTTTCACATTTTGGTACATTTTTATTCATAAAAATGAACGTTTATAGTTTTTAAATGGGCACTTTCGAGATTGCTTCTTGGTAAAGTTCTGTCACATTTTTGGTATAAACTGCGTCACATTTCTTTTATTTATGGAATGCAATTTATATCTAAATATGAAAGCTAATTTTAAACTGCAATTGTGCTTGTGTCAGAAGTGGCTCGATGTGACATGTACAGACAGTTTGTACGTGCGGCGCGTACTACCGCAGGAGCTTCTTCTTATCATATCTTTTGACATAAGTTGTGTATAAACCCAGTGGCCGTATAACAAATTTACATAAGACCGTGTAAATTTTACATTTACATGTTGTGTAGTGTACTATTTTCGACTATAAACAGATAAACTAAAAACGCCAACATTTGAGAAGATAAAATTTAAAAAAAAAAGAAGAAAAAAAGTAAAGAAGATTTTTCTTATTCATTAAGAACAGGGAATGAAATTCAATCGGCAATTTAGTTACGATTTCTTTTGTTAGTATTTTTGTTACTTGCCCAACCATTCTTTTTATGTATCTATTGACTTACATCTGCATGATATACAGACCTGTATAGTGCTTTTACGATATTTGTTTTTAGAACCGAACAACAAATTATACGTAAACTTCTATTAGGGTAAAAAAACTGTTTATGTTAATTTCGTAAAAAAAAATTAATACAAAGTATCGAATCAAAATAAATGAGCTTACGCCAATTAATACATAAAACGAGAGTTCTAATTAGAAGTAGAATGTAAAAAACGCGTCCAATTATATACGATAACTTGTAACAGGTGTTAAAAAATATATAATTAGAAGAACCGAATTTAAGATTAGTTTTATAAAAAAAGTTAAAAATCGTTTAACGTTAATTTGAATATTTGTCCAAATCAGTTTTAAGACGCTGTAAATTAAAACGTGCATCGCCGCATCCGCCCAGTATTTATTAATCGTAAAAAATAAATTACAAATTCGTTTTGGCATGAAGCTTTTTGTTGTGAAATATGTAGATATAAATAGTGTACGTAATTACGAGGCGATTTTTACGTGTGTTTAATAATAAAAATATCGAAATTTATGCCTAACTACATATATAAGAGTATTTATTCATTCGATTCTGACGAACCACCCATGGTCATTCGACATTAAATTATCAGATTTGTGTCAACGGTAAGTTGTAGTACGGGTGTAAATTACCTTATTGCCACGACAGCTCTAAAGAGCATAATACGACGGAGTGCTCCGTTGTCAAACCATTCGGTCGTATATATTTGACAAAACGATAAATTGTTTTGTTTGACAAGATGCGCTTTCCCCAACCGGAAAAGCTCCTAAGTGTGAAAGCTCGCAGCCACCCCTTAATTAATCGGGGTAACTAGATTGGCCCTGCGCTAAATAGAACTGCGCGTACTGGTCCAACCACCAACCCTTCCACAGCCTCCGCCCTAATTAACAACCTCATTAGTGCAAGACCTTCGTCATTGGACACCCCCGCGCACACATTAATACGCCTTTCTACTGTTTTATCATCTCAGATATAACGACCGTCATTGAGGAATTCCATCGGTTTAATTTAATCGAGGGTGGTTGCGTTTCCACATTTAGATGAATCTTAAAGACTCGTTTACTGATGGGTCCTTATATGACCGGTCTCGACGACGTGTGTCACTCAAACGACAATCACATCCGTCACTATAAGACATGGACACCACCGCCAGACGAACGCATACATTTAGCCACTTGTGCACCTGTTTATTCCTTTTTCTTTAATGTAGGAATTCGTACCACCGCTTCAGATAGTTTGCAATTCAGTGTATAATTTAACGAAACCTCTGAAAATTACATCGGCTCGAATCGATAAATTTTTTTTGCGAAAAAAGTCCAAGAATTGTTTAAGTTTGTGCCAAATGCATTAAACAATGTAAACGAGAACAAAAAATTCTTTTGAATGGATTTCGCTATTTCGAAGAATTTAATCCGGACACGCGCATGTGACAACATTCATTATACATTCTTTATTACAGTTACATGCGAAACGAATAAATTATTACAAACATGTAAAACGAAAAAAACAAAAGCATTCGCTCAAACATTATTAAATGCAAAATTCAAATTTACATAAATACGTTTTTTATATACAAACTTTTACATTCCCTGTAAGGTCACATCTTAAAGACTTTCGAAATCTTTTTTTAGTTACGAGTTCTCTAACTGTAACTTTTGATTAATGTTTTTTATTTTTCTCTACTTTAGCTCAATAATTTTCATTTTCTTATTAATTGTTTTAAAACGTTTTTTTTCGTAGCCGCCTTGTTAGACTTATTAAAGCTAGCTAACTCATTTTGGGGCCATATAAATTTTCTTCTTAGCACAACCCCCCCTCTCCCACAAGAAATGAAGTAAGCTAAAAATATAAAACAATAAATAAAACAAATTGTAGACCGGGCCGTACATAAAAACCGGACCGAGGATGCGGCACTGAGTGTAGTCGTGTAACATTTTCCAAAATTTTCTTTTCTTTTTTTTTTCTTTAATTCTTTTTCATGTTTGCATAATTGTATCTATCACGTATCGATTTTTTTTAGTTCTTATTTATGCTTATACCACTGGTACCTAGTCTGAAATGCAATCACCCTTCCAATGTCTTTCTAACTTCATCTCTATTACAAATGTGTTTTTAAGAAACGCGTCAATTTTTATATGAAGCGTAGCGCTGCCATAATTGTCGGATTACCTACTGAGACCACCCCTCCCCTCCAAAATAGATAATAAGTATTTCAAGAGCAAAACGTTGGTGAATCATTTTGAAATATTCAAATTCGACTGGGGCACTTTTCGTTATTATTGACTTACATGTTAAAAAAATATATTCAAATTTGACCCCAAATTTTTTTGTATATACATTGTGTTACATGTCTTTATTTATGCATTTTCTTAAGTAATAATTATAATTAAAATTCACGGTGCCATTGGTTTGCGAGCTCTACTGTTTGTAAATGTGATATGTTAAAAGTTGGTAGTTCAATTTTTGAGTATAAAAATTTCTTCAAGTATAAAATTTGTCCCTCGACACGCCCACCCCACTCTTTCGTGGAGATGTCAAATTTTAGACAGCATATTTTATTTCCTGTAAGATCATCCAGGAGCTCTGTACTTTTCACCTTTATGGTATTTCACGCGAATATGCGAATGAATTTTGTGCAAGCTTAGTCGGGGTAAGTTGGTAGATTTCTCTTTATTGTGGGTTTAAGTTGATTCTGTCCTAATTGTTGGTAGCGGAATTCGGTACACACCACGCGTTTACCGTTATCAATAAAGCTAACTAACAGGTGGCATAGTTGAGAAAATTTCCATGACGTCACGTTATTAAAACGTAACTATTTACACCGTCAAGGGTTGGAAACCTTCAGGATTGTACTTCTTCTGAGCAGAGCTCCTACCATAAATTATTCTGTTAAGTCGAAGGGAAACGCTGCGCATTTGCAATCTCAAATGATTGGATGCTTTAAAAAAAAATTTGTATTAACGTTGTATGTTCGTTTGTGTTGGATTTAATATTACATTTTAGGTAACTCAAGTACGAAATTAGCTAATCCCCTACTGGATAAAAACTAACTGTGAGTATTACAATTTCAAATTTTACGATTTGTATTTCGGTTGTCATGTCGATTGTTGACCGTACGGGTATGTTAGATTAACGCAATTAATAATACCATTTTGTGCTTCACAAAGTCGTATGCAGTGCGCATTGGGTCTCGAAGACTTAAATTGTTTCGTTGTATACTTTTGCGATTTTAAATTTGCGAATATACATTCATACTTTCTGCGTTTGTAAAAGTTTAGACCGACAAGGTCTGTTGATTGTAAGGTGTGTTGCCCAGTATAAGGTGCAACTTATATTTGATTCGACCCACGTTTGGAAAATTTATACTTATGTACCTTCTTCGTCCTCTTTGGAATTATTGTCTGTGATAAAATAAATATATATTCTGTGTTATTACTTCTGTGGTGTCATTTGTTCTTTTCCAGCGATGGGTAGAGTTAGACGATATCTCCCTAATTTAATCTTTCATCGTCTTGGCGCCCTTTCTTTTAGATTTAAGTTATAATTTAGCATCACAAAGCCTGCGATCCCTCTCCGGAGAAACTGTGCTAGCCGTTGCTTTGTTTTGTTACAAGAAGACCAGCGTAACAAATATTGGCTGCCCAACTCAAGGAACCTGATTTTCTCGTAACAAATTTTGGCACCCAACTGTCTGGGCTCGATTTTGTGTGTGCGGTTATAATTGCTTCTATTTTTATTGATTCTCTTATCTTCTCTTAGTCTTTCGTGGGTTCGATTTACTTGAAGTTTTACTTTCCTTCTTCAGTTGTTGTTGCAAGACTTGACGTCGGAGTTACTTCACTAACTCTTACTTTTTTATTTTTAGTGCTGTGGTTTGACTTTATATTAGTAATTTACTTACTTTTCTTTCAATTGGAGTTTTAGTCAGACGTGTGTTAGCAGATTTCTGTTTTGGTTTACTGCTTTGATTAGTTTCTTGTTTTAATTTTTATTGTTTTCGATATGTATTACTCAGACGAAAAACCACCACTTTGTTACGTGCATAAATTTAAATAATGCATTACCCTGTATACTGGTTTAATTAAAAATTACTTTTATATTTCTCGACGCCATCTATCGGGTTCGTTGGTCACTTCGTATTGAGTAGGCGATATCCGGCGAGATACCGGCATTTTGACTTTAACATCGTGCATGTGTTAACCTATGTCTGCGTGAATTAAAAATCGTTTTCTAAAATCATCCACGTGTTGGGACCCGATGGAAAAATAGAAGTCTTCTGAATTAACTGATTTAATCCACGCAGAGTAAGTGGTTTTGTTCTTTCTTTGATTAAAGGTAATTTTTATGTCTTTTTGTTAGCGCCATGTGCTACCTCCTAACTATGGGTATTCTTATCGTTATCTAAAATCCTCAAGGGAAAATTATAATCGGAAGCTGTAGAGCTAAGAACGCTGCGATACGAGTGCAGAATTTCGATTCGGAGGCAATTAATTACCTTATTGAATATCACCTGGTTCGGAAGATCCTAAGTACTGGATACGATTAAATTCTCCTCGGAGGCAATTAATTACCTTAATGAATATCACCTGGTTCGGAAGATCCTAAGTACTGGATACGATTAAATTCTCTTCGGGGGCAATAATTTAATACCACCATAGACGGAAAATTTAGTGTAACAGTATACGATAAGTGTCGGTTCGATTACTTTCCTTTAAATGTTTCTTTTACTTATAGTTTGTGAGTCGCCAGGTAGACACGATTATTTTCAGGAAGTTTAATTCCAGGAAGCCAATAGGAAAAACGTTTTTCTGAAGGTAACCCTGAATTTGGTAAGTCAATTTTTACTTAATTATTCGTTGTCGCTACGGTGAATACTCACGACTTATTATCATTACTAATCGTACGTTCGATTTGATTTGTTGCTTATTATTGTTACTCAATTAGTCTAAGTAAATGACTTATCGCTTGCTGATTATATCAACAGTCAATTATCATTATTAATGTTATTTATTGATGAAGATTTATATATGTTAGGGTGGTTACACTTTTGTTTGACGTGTAGTGTAAGTTGCCGATCCTGCTGATATTCTATTTTCTATATTCTCTCTAGTACCTGCTTAGATTTGACTATTTAACTTTTAATATATTTATCTTGATAGAGTAATTAAAGTACAATTGTTGTTAACGACTTAGTTTCTTTTTTTTTCGTTTCTTTCAGCCTTACGAACCTTAAATTGAGTTACAAGTTTATACCGTCTGTTTTGACAGAAATGACTTTGGATAAGCTCTGGCGCCCTTAAGTACATTTTCTATATTATCTGTGAACCCCCCCCTCTCACCGACTATTGTGAGTTGGCCGTGCAGGTTCGTAAAACCAAAAGCTTGTAACAACTTCTTACTACATCAGACTCTTAATTCAGAAATAAACTTGGGTTATTGGAATATTACTTTCTCTGGTGAAGATCCGTCTGTACTGATCGAGTTTCTTATTCGTATCGACGAGCTGTGTTTGTCTCGTGGAGTTTCTCAGCATCAACTTTTTCTTTCAGCTCCGGAAGTGTTATTGGGTAAAGCTCTTCTTGTGTTTAGAAGTAGACGACATACTTTACGTTCTTGGAATGAGGTTACTGCGATGAAAAATGAATTTCTGCCTTTAGATTATGATGAACGGTTAATGGACACTATTCGTAACCGAGTGATGAAACCTAAAGGATCGATTGGGATGTACGTTACCACTATGCGATCCCTGTTTATGCAGTTGTTAGAACAAGTCTAGAACCATCTTTGGTTTATACAAATAAAACTGTTGCTTCCGCACCTGCGACTAATGCTGTTGCTGATTCTCTTAAAACTTCATCGTTTCCTTCTTCTGCAACTACCCTTAAGTCTACTACTTGTGTTTACTGTCGTCCTAAAGCTGAGAAACGTTTACGACCTATTCGTTCTGTAGCTTCTCTTCCTCAAGATTTTTTTTCGGTTGCTAAGATTATTCAGCCTACTACCGATCCTTGGTACTTAGGTTTGGTTTCTAAAGTTTCTGCTTTTCCTCGTCGTTTCTCTCGTTGGTGTATTGTGAAAAGTCTCCTATGTACGCGTGTACGTATTTTTTTGTCTGACTCTTGCGTGTAGAAATTAGTTGTTCCTTCGGACCAACGCAAGCAACTAATCCACGATTACCATCTTCCATCTGAGCGTGAACACCGCAGTGTGAGGAGTACGTTGGAAACTCTTCGGTGTCATTTTTACTGGCCTGATATGAGACCTAAGGTTGCTGAGTTTATGCGCACAGCGGAGCAATCTTATTAGATCATGTCACGTTTTGGCAAGTACGATGAAGCTTTCCAACACTGGTGTCGCTACAAAGTCTACGCGTCTACATAGGTATCATGCTGTCTCTTCAGATGTTAAAACCGCTGCTATTGTTTTTGAATCTCCTTCAGTCGCTTCTAATTATTCTTTGCTGTGTTCTTCTTCTAATCGTTCTCTTCTCTTTCATCGGCGTCGCAAACGTCGTAAGTGCTAGTTCAATTTTTGGGGCTTTCGACTTTCGACCTTTGCTATTCTTTTGGTTCATATCTTTTGGTTTTGGTGGTTCGAGTCTTTGGATACTACCTAATTGTTCCTCTCATATTGCTGTCTTCGATATTCTTTTCTTTGCCTAAGTTTCTAGTACTTTTCTTTTGGTTCCTTTCTTCTCTATCTTACTTCGGGGCAGACTACCTTTCCGTATGTACATAGTTATATCCGCTGAGTCGGCCATTTTGGGATTGGTACGTCGTTTATAGGATACTCTTTCTGCTTTTTGATTTGGGTTTTTCTTTTCTTGAGCTTTCTATCCCGTTTGTCGGTATTAAAGTCTTGAAGTATACTTTCCAATTTGGAACAGCAGTTGGTACGCATTCGTTCTATAGCTAATTTTGATATCTTTTCCCTTCTCTTTTTTTTTAATTTTTGGGCGGTTGGTTGGGCACCGTAGGGTAGAATCTCTTTTCGTTCTTTTACGGGATGAAAAACGAATCAGGTATTAACATCAAGCCTTATCTTTCTTCGTCTTTCGCGATCTCTTATTTTTCTTACTTCTCATTTCTGTCTTCTTAGGCTTAGGGACTTTCTAGGTGCCAACAATTCTTTTCGATCTTCTTTAAGGTTCATCTCTTCGGTGGTTAGATGGGCATAAAAACCTCTAGGCTTATCTATCTCCGTCTGTCCCTTCTTCCTTTCTTGTCTTCCTTACTTTTAATTTTTTTTCTTTTGCTTTTGAAGGTTCGCTTTTAAGGCAATTATTTCTATTGCTTTTTTCTTTTTAGTAACTTTCTTCTTTAGTGTTTACGGCAACTATGTTTCTTTTCTTTCTCAGTTATTTTTCTTGCTTGATTAGGTTTAGCAGGTTTTTGTTTTATTGTTATTGGGTTAAAGCTTGGAATAGACTGGAACGTCGCTTCTTGTACCTACGTACTTCAGCTTAGTCGGCATTTTTGATGTTGTCAGTCACCGTTAGGATATTTCTCTTCGTTGGGTTTCTTTTGCTCTAGGAGTATTCTAGTCCGTCCTCCGGCATTTACGTTCCAATGTCACATTCCAACACAACGAGCACTGACTCACGCTGCTTAATTGGCAAGTGAAGCTTTCTATTCCTCCTTGGTCCTTGCTTCTTTTTCTTTCTTTCTTTTGGTTTTGCTTTGGGTTACGCGGTTTGGATTTTTCTTAGATTGGCACTCATTTAGTGTTTAGCTTTTCGGAACTTTATGGTTACGACTCTAGGATTGCTGATTTTTTTCTCTACCTTTTTGGTAGTCCGACTTGTGTCGACTGTTAATCAGAATCTTCTTTTTGCTTGAGATTTCTTTGTTTGGTTTTCTTTGCTTAGATCTTTAGAGCCCGTTTTTTTTTGGTGAAAGAATCTCATATCGTCTGTTGACGACTTTTTGGGCATTAGATTAGATTTTTCTTTTTAACTTAACAATATCTGCTAGATACTTGTTTTTTACTTAGTTTACTTAGCTTCGGGGACTTACATTTAGGGTTGGATTTGTATTTGTGGGTTAGGGTTTCACGAGATTTTAGGGCGTTGTCCTTGACCGTGGTCTAAACTTCTTTCTTTCCTGTACTTCTTTTTCTCTTGGATTGCTTTAGTATTGTCTGTCAGTAAAGTCTATGAGACTGCGTTGTTCTCTTGCTTTATAGCGTAACGACTAATGTCGACTTTTAACGAGTAACTGTTCTGGTACTTCTCTTCTGTTGGTTGAAGTTTTTGGTTCTTTGGAGTACCATTTCGCTTTATGTAATTTTTGGACACATCTGGTTGGTGATGCTTAGCAAATTAGGAAAGCCTTTTTCCTTTACGTTTATTCTTGGGTTGGGTGTTATTGTATTTGGGTTGGTTTTGGATTTCAGAGTTCTGTCTTTAGCGTATGCCTAAATTTCTATTCTTGACTTTAGCTAGTGTCCACTTCCCAGGTTTTTATGTTGCTAGGGGGGAATTTGTTATGTAAAAAAATTGGTAGTTCAATTTTCTAGTATAACAATTTTTCAAGTATAAAATTTGTCCCGCGACATACGCGGTCCTTTTCTTCGTAGTCGACTGTCAAAACGATTTCAATTGCTGCTAAAAATTACAAACCGTTCTTAGCGGTTTTTCCGGCCCAACAAAAAGCTTTCATTATTCAGTTGGTTAACGATACTCCACGTGAATATGTGGGCGAATTTTACGTAGTGTTGAGTAAATGCTTATTTTGGGGTATGTAATTTTATAACGTTGTTGTATTGAGGGCTTAAATTAATTCTTTAGCGGGTCCGATCCCTGTAACCTGTAATTTCATCAGTGACGTTCGTAACACCTGGTGGTCGAAAAATTTCCATGATGTCACGTTAGTGTTAACGTTATTGCTTATACACCGTCAAGGGTTGGAAACCTTCAGGATTATCCCTCTTTTGGGAGACGGATTACTACGAAAACTGGGAAAACTTATTCCGCTAAGTCAAAGGAAAACGCTGCGCATTTGCGTTCTTAAATGATTGAATATTACTTTTTAGGAATTAGCTAATCCCCTACTGGATAAAACCTAACTGTGAGTATTACTATTTCAATTTTTTTTATTTGTACTTCGGTGGTCATGTAGTTTATGACCGTACGTGCATGTTAGGTTAACGCAATTAATAATAGTTTTGTGCTTCACAAGTTCATAAGCAGTGCGCGTTGAGTCTCGAAGGCTTAAGTTGTTTGTTTGTCTACAATTTTAAAATTTACGAATATAAATTCAGACGTCATGTTTATGTAAAATTTTAGACCGACAGGGTCAGCTTGTTGTACGGTGTGTTGCTCACTAGTCGACGCAACTTATAATTCATTCGACCCACGTATAAATATTTGCGAAAACTTATATTTATGTACCTTCTTCATCTTCTGTGATAAATAAATATATATATTCTGCGTTATTACTTCTGTGGTGTTATTTATTCTTTTCCAGCTACGGGTAGAGTTAGACGGTATCTCCTTAACTTAATCTTCCATCGTCTTGCCGCCTTTTTTTAGATTTAAGTTATAATTTCGCATAACAAAGCCTGCAATCTCTCTCCGAAGAAGCTGTGCTAGCTGTTGCTTTGTTTTGTTACAAGAAGATTAGTGTACCAATTTATTCTTGGCTGCCCAACTCAAGAAATCTGATTTTCTCGTAACAAATTTTGGCGCCCAACTGTCTGGGCTCGATTTTTGTGTGTGCGATTATAATTGCTTCTAGTTTTATTGATTGTTTTATCTTGTCTTAGTCCTTCGTGGGTTCGATTTACTTCTTGAAGTTTTACTGCGCTCCTTTAGTTATTGGCGCAAGACTTGACGTCGGAGTTACTTCACTAGCTTTTTCTTCTTTGTTTGTAGTGCTGCGGTTTGAATTTATATTAGTAATTTATTTACTGTTCCTCTCAGATTTCGAGGTTTTGTCTGGCAAAGCTATTCTTTCTTTTAGGACAAACCGAACTTCTTTGCGTTCTTGGAAAAATGTTGCTGCGCTGTTGAAATCGGAATTTCTTCCGGTAGATTACAATGATCGCTTAATGGAGACAATTCGGAAGCGTACTATGGCTAACGAATCTATTGGGATGTACGTTACCACCTTGCGGTACCTCTTCTTACAACTGTTAGAACCGGTTTCTTATTACACTCAAGATCGTGCGTCGTAGTTTAACTCTGTTTTATCAAGCAGGGCTTGCTTTAATGTCGATTTCTACTTTCGAAGAATTAGTGATGTATGGAAGACAGCTCGCTCAATCTAAGGCTTCCATAGAACAATATAAACCACCTACGCCTTCTAAAGCCTTCTCTTTGGAGACAACTTCGGGTAACGCATGTGAGCACTATGATAGTCAACCGTTGTCTACTCCGGTCACCTGTTATCTCAATATTTCTTCACTTTCTTCTTCGATATCTACTTCTAAACCTAATAATCGTGTTCGTTGTACTTCTAAAGATGCTATACCTTTACGATTTGTTTCTTCTCTTTCTGATTTGTCGACTGGTTTGTCTTTGGTTTCGGGCATTACCTGCCCTACTAAAGACCAATGGTACAACCAGTTAGTGGGTAAGGTATCAGCATCTCCTCGCCGATTTTCTCGTTGGTTAGTGGTTCCAGGTTTTCTGTGGAAACGAATACGGGTTTCTTCTGACGATAAGCATTTGTGAAAGCTGGTCGTTCCTAACGACCAACGTAAGCCAATCATTCACGATCATTACGTCCACTCCACTTCTGGGCATCGTAGGGTTGCCAAAACGTTACTTTTTTTCTACGTCGTTTTTATTGGCCCCATATGAGACTTAAAGTGGCAGTGTACGTTCGCTATTGTCCGGTTTGTAGGACGCAAAAAGCGCTTAGTTTAGATCAACGATGGGATCGTGTTATTGCTGGCTCTACCTCGTCTATTCCTTCTGGACTAGCTCGATAAACTTTTGCGAATCTTTCTAAAGGCCGTAGATGTTCTACGGATGCGAAAGCTACTTCTCTCTCGTCACAACCTTTTCGTTTCGACATTTCTGGTTGTGCTTCGTTCTGTCCTTCTATTAACCGTTCCTTTCTTTTTCACCAGCGTCGCAAGCTTCGTAAGTTCTAATCTGTTTTGTTTCGCTTTAGGATTTCGACTTTTGGCTATTCTTGTAGTTCTCTTTTGTAGACTTCTTGATTTAGTTCTTTGACGATATTGACGGTATTTTGTTGGTTATAGCTGGGATACTACTCAATTGTTCTCTCCAGTTTGCTGTACTAAATTTCTTTTTTTCTTAAGTTTCTAATCAATTTCTTTAGGTTTTTTCTTAACCATGTTACTTCGGGATGGACTACCTTTCTATTTGTATACAGTTACATCCGCTTAGTCGGCCATTTTGAGATTGGTAAGTCACTAGTAGAACTCTCACTTTGGTTTTTTTTCTTCGTTGGGTTTCCTATTCCGCTTGCCGGCATTTAAGTCTTGAAGTATACTTTCCAATTTAAGACAGCAATTGGTACGCTTTGGTTCTATAGCTAATTTTGATATTTTTTGTCATCTCTTCTTTTTTTCTCTTTCCCTCTTTAACGTTGGGCGGTTGGTTAGGAAATGAATGGCTGGTCACTTCCTTTCTTTCTTCTACGGAGAGGAGAACAAATCAGACAGCTACATCTTGTCTTATCTCTCGTAACAAACGTATTAACAACGATTCGTCTTGGAAACTTTCCCAAATATGCCACCTGTTTGTTATCTTCACTAATAACGGTGAACGTGTGATAGGTACGGAAATCCGCTACAGACAATTAGGACAGAATCAAATTAAGCCCCCAATAAAGAAAAATACAACTACTTACCCCTACACAGCTTTCCCTAAGTAACCACAAAATTAATTCGCATATTCACGTGAAATAATATAATGGTGAAAGCCATGTTGGGCGTAAAAAAATACAGAGCTTATAGAGCTCGTCCGTATTGCACCAGGTCTTACAGGAAGAGAATGCTGATATAAAATTTGATATTGCCGACGAAAGAGAGTGGGAGTGTCGAGGGACAAATTTTATACTTGGAAAAATTTTTATACTCGAAAATTGATCTTAACATTACAAATTGTCACAGTTTAATCCGCAAAAAAAACTAAAATAACTCCACAACTCTTATCAGGAAATGAAAGCAGTTGTTTTCAGTTTTCTTTGTTTTTCGCGAACACCTGAACAATTCAATACAATCAAACACAAGTAATTAACCTATTATGTAAAAAAATGCAATGTGCTTTAATTTAATCGCGGAAGAAAAATAGTGTTTCTCGAATAAAATAGAAAGCATTCAAAGCACATTTTTTCCAAACTGCAACGAACCCGTTTGCAAGGAACATGATAAAGCAATAACAAACTGTATAAAATTCTATAAATAACGCAATTAATTTTTTTATAAAATGTATGTAACGTTTGATTGCAGTTTTGATCCGTTAAATTTTTGTATGTGGACACCCGGGTACCCAGTTATTGATCAAACTTATACTCAGCTTTAAAGTAGCTTTTAGCAAGAAAATATATACATAATTATTTTAATAACTATTAAATGCGTATATCAATTAGAAATCGATTAAACAACGAAGAACTAATACAGTTTAAAAATATTTTACCAAAATCATGAACAATCTAAGATCAAACTTTCAGGTGGGCACGCGGTTATTGACATAAAGGATTATAAATACAGCTTGTATTTTAAACTTTAAGCTAATAAATAACCGTAATATACATAAAAACATTTTGAATTACTTTCATTTAAGCAACAATAAATATTTTTTTTACGTTTATGTTATCGTTTCTAAATTTACTTAAAGCAACACGAGCCAATAGCTTCAACGATTAAAAACCTGAGGGCGCATATTCTTGTTACGATAAATATGCATGTCTAGCAATAATGCTGAACATTGGCTTGGTATTACAAATTACTTAGTTTATTATTACATCGTGGGCACAAGCTAAAATAATATTACGCTCGGATTCTCGCGGAAATGAAATCTTATGTAAATTATGATTTTTTGCAGACTGTTACGAGCAGCACATCAGCAATCAACCACAATAAGAAACTCATTAATATATGACGTTTTACGCGAAACGTTTAGGAGTACTGCCTTTTTACCGTGTTTAATTCCATGTTGCAAAAACAGGTTCATTTATTACCATATAGTTAATACTAAGGCAGGGCTTAAGTCGTATGGATCTGTCAAAATATTCCGAGAAAAGACTCGGTAGTAAAAGCGTCAAAACCGCAACAACTTTTAAACACCCTGTAATAAAATAACACCAAAGCATCACAAACTAGCCTTGTAAGTTACGACATGCACCGCTTTACACCACGACATCAAAATAGCCCTTAAACTCTTAGTGCTTGAGGGTTGTGTCAAGAAGTAAATGTAATAACGTCGCTCATAAAATTAACCTTGTACTGTACAATGCAATGTATGAAAACGCATAAAAGTCTGCATAAATAGTCTCGCATATCCAGGTTGAGGTCCACCTTCAAGATGTTGATGTTATTGCATATAGGCAGTCATAATTAACCCCAGAATTAACGTCTTTTGTGTAAGCCATCTTCATCGGATAATAGTAAACTACGTTTTGTCGTTATTAACTTCAAACAAATTTACCGCGAAATAAAGGTCGAAAAGGTTCACTTCATTCACGTTAACGGTATTAAAACGTTTGTATTTATTCACGTCGATAATGTAATAAATACACTTAATTATAGGATTATTATCAGAAGGGATAAACGCATTTTCTTTACTTTTTATGCATAAGCTGTGCAGAATAAGTAAAATCATACGAAGGACTTTGCGCTTAACTACCTATTTACCTTTAGTTTAATGTGCATATAGTGTACCGTAATAACTTTACAGCCAACATTAAATTGACTAATGAATATTAATTTCAACGCTTTTCATTTTTTTATTGCATATCGTTAAATGCTAATCTTACTGGAATTAATTTGTTAGCATTAATTTTTTCTTTAACGTGCATAATGCTAACTTGATACAGTATCATTGGTTTTAACTTAAAATCCAGTGTTTATATTTCTCATTATTTAATCCGTTTACAAAACGTAAATTACGGCTTTCTTAATTGACCACGGACTTCTTCTGTAGTATTAAGTTGAAACTGACAAAGATTTTATGCTACTGTAGAACAGAGGTTTTACGATTTTATCGAGTGTATTTATTTTTAGCAAAAATAATTTTCTTTTATATCCTATACCGGGTCTCCCAAATAGAGTAGGATAGTATGGGCATCTTTCTTATTATTAAAGATAGAGATTTGGTTAAATGGGCAATATTGTGCCATTTTTTGGACCGAGTTCGATTCCGTTGAGAAACATTTCAATTTCCAAATAGTTTTAAAATTATTTTTAGTTAAGTTACTTACTTACTTTGATGAGGTTTCCAAGATATTAATAGCAACTTTTTTATTTTAAATGGGCGCCAGATTAGATTTTTACACAATTAAATGGGTTTTTTCCTCTTTTCAACGATGTATAACAACTTGTGTACGAATAAAAATTATGGAAAATATTAATTGTTTTCATTTTAAATCAAGTAGTCTCTGGAAAATTTGTTAGATATCCTTGAGCACGAAGACGGAAGTTTTTGTAGCACTTCATGTACGTACAAATTATATCATATTGTTCATTTGTTGGAAAGATCGCAGTTAGAACTAACTAAAGAAAAAACAATTATTATAAATTTATCACTTAATAATACAACACAGTAATACTAATTATTTACACAATCACTAAACTTGACAGTTAATTGTATTATAATAAATTTTGTTTTATTGTTAATCATGGCTACTTAATTTAAAATGAAAACAATTAATATTTCCCATGATTTTTTATTCGTACATATTTGTACATTATATCTATATCGTTGAAAAGAGAAAAAAATCCATTTAATTATGTATAAATCGAATATGGCATCCATATAAAATAAGAAATTTGCTATTAATATCTTGAAAACCGCCATATTGAATTTAGTGTGCCTCATCGAATTAAGTAACTTTGATCTGAAACTGTTTTTCATATCATTTATAATTACGGAGGTATTTTTGTTTTTAGAAATCGGCGATTTTTGTTTTTTTTTTAATAATTTTGAAACTGTTCGGAAATTGAAATGTTTCTCGAACTCGGCCCAAAAATGGCACAATATTGCCCATTTAACCAAATATCTATCTTGAATAATAAGAAAGATACCCATACTATCGTACTCTATTTGTGACACCCTTCAAAATTAATACATTTATGAAAAATATGTAGGTTTCGGATATGCAAATGCATATTATAGACATTTGCTGTTATAAATGCATAAGGTAAGTCTAAGAGAGTTGGACCAAAAGAAGAGTCGGACCGACGCTAAAATTTTGGTTCCCGTGAAACAGATGGCGCAAGGTGTTGTATTAGACGATTTACTGTGTCGGTATAGCAAAGTGAATTGTGACATCGCTCCGATTTATTCACAAATAAGTAAGTTATAGAGGTTTATTTTTATTTGCACAGCTGAAATTGTTCTCCCTATAAACATATTATTCGACCACATCACCTGTAACAGGTATTCTGTAATAACAATTACACTGTCAGGCAACTAAATAGTGTGCACGTGTACCTAACCTCAAAATACGTTGCATTTCGTTGTTAACAAGCTACAGTTCTGTGGTCCATCTCTCCTCCACATTTAGGATAGATGAATCGATTTTATAAAGGATAGTTGGACCGGATTTAATATATTTTTATCACATATTAAACCCAGGTTAACAAGAATTCGTGAGAAAAACACGCTTAATTTAAAATTTACACGAAATATTATAAATAAACATACAACAAAAAAGTTACCTATAGGTAATAGCTAACATTATTTTTCAGACAACATGCCAAATTTGTATAATCGAAAAGGTACTGTAAAAAGGGGAAAGTAGACGTCTGAGGCACTACAAAATACCTTAAGAACGGCCGAAAATGGTACCATAAGATGAATGAAACGGCGAGAAATTCACGGAGGAAAAGAGACCAAAACTTTACGAAGCAAAATCTTCTTGGTCCGTCATCGAGCTTGGGTAACATTGCTGAAACAAAACTAGCATCACATATAAAAAAACTTCAAACATTCGATTTTGCACCGACCAGGGATACAGTGCGTTTATTAGGTTGCGTTTTGACCGAGAAGATGCATATTAAACACAAATTTAATAAAACAAGTGGCAAAGCAGGTTACGTTTAGCTAACATCATTTTTAAGACGTCACCCTGACCTATCAGTACGAAAATCTAAAGGAGTGTCTCCTGCTCGTTCGCAGAGAATGTCAAGAAAAGTTGTATCCAATTACTTTGAGCTTCTAGAACGAGTCCTTGCAAAGAACGACATATTTAATAAATGTATATGTATACAACATGGACGAAATTGGTCTACAGCTAAATAACAAACCTGGACAAGTAATAGCTGCAAAAGGTTAGAAAAGCGTGTCCGCAATAACTTCTGGCGAGAAAAGGGAAACAATCAGCGTAATAGCGTGCTGTAATGCAGAAGGTGTATTTCTACCTCTCTACTGCATTATCAAAAGCAAAAATAAAAAGAAAGAATTTGCTGATGGTATGCCACCTGGTTCCTCAATTGCCATGTCTCAAAAATCTGCATATGTCAACGTTGAAATATTTCTCCATTAGTTAAGAACTCATTTCGTTCCTCGAAAAATGCCTGGAAAAGTGCTTCTAGTTCTGGACGGCCATATCTCCCACACTCAATCTGTGGAAATGTTAGAGTTTGCTGAGGAACACGATATTATTATTTTGTGCCTCCCAAGTCATACCACCCATTACCTGCAGCCACTTGATCGGGCATTTTTCAAATCATTAAAATCCTACTACTATTCAGAATGCAATAGTTTTATCAAAGCAAACCCTACCTAAAAGCTCAACAGAATGCAACTTGGTAAACTACTGGGTACTTCATGGAACAAGGCCGCCAAAGTGCAAAATACCGTTTCAGACTTTCTACTGGTATAGCACCCTGGAGAAATTCCAGATTATGCATTTTTAAGTAATGAAGCTGTTGAGCAACTAAATATGACACCAGTAGAAAACCTTGCCGATTTGGCACAAACAAGTACATCATCGGGGACTTCCAATAGAAACCTTCAACCTAGCTTTTCTGTACAGCCAATCACGGTTACTGACAATGTCTCAGAAAGTTTTCAATGCGGAACTGCATCACAGGAAATGAATGCACAAGCGAGTACCGAAACACTGAAACGTCGTGGGTCAAATAAAGTTACTCCTGGTAAATTACTGGACGAAGTTTCCCCTATACCCGTAATAAATGCTCTAGAAACCAGAAACCGTGGAAGAAGTGTTGCAAGTATTCTGAACTAAACCGAAAATATTCCCAGCATTAAGAAAAAACAGGCCAACAAAAATATAAAGAACAAAACCAGCGCCAAGTTACAACATAAGAAGCAGGATAAAAAAGTTCTGCGAAAAGAGCACAAAGCACATGAAGATTCGGATTCCTCTATGGATAACGACAGTCCTATTTTAGATGACAGTGAAGACACCGTAGAAGAAGATAATGAATGTACTGGATGCGGAGAAGACTACTATAAAACAACAAAAACAAATGACTGGATAAAGTGCCGGGTGTGTGGACGTTGGATGCACAAAGGTTGGAGTAAATACACTGATTTATGCGATTTATGTAGCAAACATTCCAGAAAATAAAAAATCTAATTGCATTTACTTAAATACTATTATATATTTTAGTTTAAGTTAAACATTTAGTGATTTGTGTCACTTACATTTTATGGCCCATTTCTCCTTAACCCCCTAGGAGAGATAGACCAGTGACTCGTTTTCAATATTAAAAGTTATTGTTTAAGTTAGACGTTTTTGTTTGCTTTAAGTTGTAATCATCTAAAGTAGAATGACTATGTAAAATAACAATATATGTTTTTTATTTTATTATTGCAAATAAAAAAGTTGTGAATTTAACAAAACTGGTCCAACTCTCCTAG
Organism: Aquatica leii; assembly: GCA_035610365.1. NCBI lineage: Eukaryota > Metazoa > Arthropoda > Insecta > Coleoptera > Lampyridae > Aquatica > Aquatica leii. The sequence continues at coordinate 20,565,698 of CM069435.1, forward strand.
ACTTACCCTATATGTATTTGCGTTTAATTGCATCTTTGACGATATTAATACGCTTTTAATATATTTATACAAAACTTTACTGTTTTAGAAACAAATTTAAGTGTATATTTTTAGTAGTTGTCGTGCATATTTCGAGAGATTCTAGTACAGTAAACGACGCTTAATAGAATCGCATTGGAATTTGGGGTTGTTGACAACAATAACCGAATGATAACAATATCCGGTATTAAAAAATAAATGTTTAACCTCCCGATTATCATTGGGGTATTTATTGACCACATACGTGTTGTTTTCTTAAGTTTTTTTTACAACTGTCCCAATATTTTTTTAGCTGAGTTTCTTTTAACAATGTTTAATAAAAAAATTTTCAATTTTTATTTGTTTTGCGACGTAAAAAAATATTGTCGTTGTCCAAGAGCAAATGAGGAAAAATGTTCGGAAACCTGTGAAAAGTGCAAACTCTTTGTATGTAAACAACATTGCCAGAAAAAACTACAACAATATGTAATAGTTGTTACCCTCACTAATTTATGTTTACATTTTATTTTTATATTTTTATTAGTTTATATGAAATCTAATCTTAATTTAAAATATTAATAAAGGTTACCATTACAAATTAATCGGTTTTTCTTTACAAAATAAGAAAAAAACTTGGGGTCAAATCTGACCCCACTTGGTAATCGGCGCCTTAAAAATTGCTTGGTAATCTGAAGGTTAATAATTAGAAAGCCGAAATAAATACAATGTTTATCTGATTAACAGATTATTAACTTAGAAGATGAAATTATAGTATCAATACAAACAAAAAATATCAAAAAAAAAGGTTATAATAAAACCTTTAAAAAAGACAAACATTTTGCAAAATAAATAGAAAATTTTACGGGCCTGTTGAGTTAAATAGTTTGTTGACGCCGTTAACAAGAAGAAATCAAAAACAATGTTATGAGTTATGATGTTTAATTCACTGTTCTATGTGTAGTTTACACATTTCTTCTTAGTAATTTGCTGACACTTAAATTAAAAATAAATAATAAAAATAGTGTTATTAGCACATAAGACGTAGTTAAATTAAGTTGTTATTCTAAGAAGTACACATTATTTCCTGTACACTGAAAATACAAAATAATTCGAAGATAACGTATTTACAGATGCTCAAATGGGGTAATGTTACGTAAGTCAGTCAATATACTTGAATCAATAAATAACACTGCAAAAATAAATATAATATGCAAAACATAGATTATTGTTCATGTATAGAAAAAAACTTGAAAAGAAAATAACAAAAACCACAATTATAATTACTATAAACGATATTTTTCTACGTCGTACCATACGTCTGGTCCGTTCTTTAATAAAATGATAACATTAGCCGACTGATAATATTATCCGTGATTCCAATAAACGGCGTACACAGTACATAACTATCCAAAGCTTGCACACACACTTGGCAAGTAATTATAATCGGTATAAGCGTTTTGGCGTGGAAGTAATAACAAAATTTAAATAAAATCGAGTATGTTTCATTGGCATAGAAGGGTATAAAAGTATAATGTTAAAAAACAAAAAATAAAAATAATAGAGTTCAAAGTACACATACTGCACGTGATTTTACGTACATATTCCAAAATCTAATTATGTCTGAAATTTTCAGTACGAGCTGCAAAAAAAACGCCAGAGTATAAAATAAAAATCGCCCAGTCTATTGTACTCTAAAAAAGCACGTTGGTGTTGTTCAAAGTTTATAACTTATAAGTATACTGGTGAATTTCTTAATCAAAAGAAATTTGTCTGCTAACAATTTATTAACCAACATAAAGAAAAAACCAACAAAGTAACTTGCCAAAAAATCATTTGAAAAAGATTTTGTACAAAAAAAACAAATTAATCTAAAAAGTTTGCTTTCAAACGATTTGTTTAGTTTAAAACACTTTCTACTTCACTTAAATTTATCACCGATTTGAAAAATTGATAATTCAATTTGAAAATAAGTTTCTATCAATATGATATGCTTTAGAACAGTGGTCGGTCAGTTTTTTCTAGTTTGGTTCGCACGGAGAACAGCAACTACTTCAAAGTGGGCGTCCGTTAATCTTGAACAATACTTATTCTTAAAAAAATTCATTATTGAAAAATATGTTGTGTTCGTTTTTTTTACTTTTACTTCAAAATTTTTCAATGAATGCAGTTTTACAGCCTTGTAAGAAAACAATTTTTAGCAAGTCAATTATCTCCATTTGAAATAAAGGCTTTGACAGATTAAACAACTTTTCAATCACATCAATCCATTCTGCAGTTACAACTTCATAAGGCGAATTTAAAAAAAAATCTTTCTTATCACTGCTAAGTCCTAGAACCTGTGCTGCAAATTCCTTCCTAAGATCTGATATAAAACTTAATAGCAATGCAATATTTCAGAGTTCTTCTTTTCATATTCAAAAATTTTTAGAAACTTTTTGTAAATAATATAAACAAATAAATAAAACGAATGAAAAATTGTAATACCTTTTCAAACGCCCATGCCGCTTACCTGCTGTTATTCTTGTAAACTCAGTAAAATTTCTAACCCTTGACGTAATGTAACATAATGTACAACAATAATGCCGGTTATACTGCATATTATTAACAACAATTATCAAATAACAACATTCCCTGCATGTAAAATTAGTAATGCAATGGTAAATGCAAGCACAGCAAGCACAAACAATGCAACTACCACAATCTCAATAAACTTTGATGCCACAATTGAATATACCACAAAGCAAAAAACCCAGATAAATAATTTTATACAACAAACAGCTCCTAATTATCTACCTATGTGAGAATCGTAACCCACAAAACAAAATGTTATAAATAATATAGTACCTACTGACAAACTCTGGTTATTTATATTCGCAAGCGCTGCAACAGGTGGCGCCACCAGATAATGCTACAAATGCAACGCTGAACCTGTTGCTGAATCCCTCTAACAGCAATACAATTACGTCAATCGTCAGTGATAAATCCAAAGTCATAAGATTAAATAAGTTTTAAGAAGTAAGGCGACAAAAAAGAAGGAGAAGCTGTCTGTGATCTTTCTTCACAATTAAGGAAGCAGTCTAACACTAGAACATCTATCTCCAACAGGTACGGTGCATTGACATCAGTTGCAAGTGATGTAATAGAGCAATCGATTAGCTCGACAACCACTGTAGAGAAGGCGAAAAAAAAGATGAGTTTTCCCTTTTAAATTACAAGTAAAAAAAGTAGAAGTATTAAGGCATGTTCTTGATAAAAATAAAATAAGAAGCCACATATATAGCCTTGAAAAAAAGAAGACATTCAGAGTCATGTTAAAGAATATGCTACTATTGAAAAAAGAGCACAAAGTTGTAGCTATTATAAATTTTATCAATCGATAAACTAAAAAACTTTTTCATTATACCACAGGTGGACAGGTGCACTAAACCGGCCCCATGCGTTAAATGTGCAGGGCTGCTCGACTATCGTAATTGTGCAAAAAACCGTAATGATGGTAAACCAGCCAAATGCATACTAGGCTAGAGTGCACACCCAGCTAATTACAAAGGCTGTAAAATATATTGTTACGTATCTATTTATTAAAAACTAATTTATTTATAACGACTAAAACTACGTTTACTTATTATAGAAAAATGTACACTTTTAAATTAACCGAACTAATAAAATCTAATAATAAAAACACTTACACTACAATTTATGTATACCGTTGTATAACACTTAAGATAAGATAACGTCCTCGGATATCACTCTTGTTTACACTAATTATCACATACACGATTATTCTCGATTTATTTATGTAGACAAACACGTGTTAACGATTTATTTTCACTTGATAATCTTCTTAACACATTCGCATTCCAGCAATAACTGACCTACGATTTCCATCTTCGGCTTTTATAGACATCGGCGAATTCCTCTCGATCGTTCCTCACTTTTCGCTATATCTTCTAGAAACTAGATAACAGTTCTAGAAGGTTCTTGCATTTGCAAGTAATTTCTCGGACGTTTCACTGCCCCCTTCTTAGAACTGTTCTGTCCCAGAACAGGAGACTGGATGCGACACCGGTAAAAGGGTTCGTGGCGATAGCGGCAGCTTCCTCCATTTCGGCAACTTCCTTGACCATAAAAGTAACAGTCAATGGACTTTTCCTGACCCAATACTCTCCTCGGTTGGTAACTACAGACCAACACTTGAACGCCTGTTCCTCGGAAGACGACCTCCAACATGTTTCGAACTGTCCTCCAATTCAATTGGTCTAAGCAACAACCAAGCTTGGGTACTGCCAATTTCTTAACATGATGGAACTCCATTTGTCTCTTGAGACTCCATAATGTTCGCCACAGATCTTTGTATAACGGCTTGACACGTGAGTATTTCTTGGTGACCAGATAGAAAACGAAGCGTCCGTCACCACGTAGTCCTAAAACCTTTCCGACTGCCGGTTGCTGTCTTCGTAATTCATCTAGCTGTCCAAACTTCTTTTTAAACACGACTGCAACCCCTTTGGACATGTCAAGGTCCTCGCTCACGCAATGTGCGATGGCGTAATCTTTTTGTGTCTGGAACAGGTCTTGTTGTTCCTCGGTGGTAACTCCGAACCTAGCTTTTCCAGAACCTCCGTATAAGTTCATAAACTTTTCGAACTCCATTTCTTCGATTGGATTCCTGGTTCTCCTACTTATTACTCTGGTTCGGACCTGAACTTGCGGATTGTGGTTATCGCCAGCAAACGGGGCTAGACGATCGACGTGGACCACTTTTGGCTTGCCTCTGGGCGGTTTTCGGATGCGGTATATAACGTCGTTAATACGCTGCACGACTTCATAGGGGCCCTCCCATTGCCTTTGCAGCTTCGGCGACAAACCACGTCTCCTTTGAGGGTTATACAACCAAACCATATCGCCAGGTTGAAACCCACCATTTTGCGCCTTGACGTCATATCTTGTTTTCATCCTGTCGCTGGCAATTTGTGTGTTTTTACGAACCTCTTCATGTACTTCGTCTAGCCTCTTTGCCAGCTTGCTGACGTAATCTTCTCCAGCGACTTCTTCTTCCGGTCTTCGTCCAAATTGAAGATCGCATGGTAATCTTATCTCACGGCCGAGCATGACACAGGATGGTGTTTGGCCTGTGCTTTCGTGAACGGATGATCGGTACGCCATTAAAAAGAGGTGCAAGTACTGATCCCAGTCTCTTTGATGTTCGGACACTACCTTGGCTAAGTACTTGCCCATTGTTCGATTCATCCGTTCAACCATGCCATCAGACTGAGGATGGAGAGGCGTTGTCCTAGTCTTTTTAATTCCTAACAGTCGGCAAACTTCTTGAAACAGCCCAGACTCAAAATTGCGGCCTTGATCGGAGTGTAATTCCAACGGAACTCCAAACCGGCAGAAAAACTCCTTTACTAATACGTCTGCGACTGTAGCTGCTTCCTGATTGGGTATGGCGTAAGCCTCCGTCCATTTCGTGAAATAATCCATCGCCACCAAGATGTATTTATTTCCCGAATCGGATTCTGGGAACGGCCCTGCGATGTCAATCGCTACTCTTTCCAAAGGGCTTCCTACGTTGTATTGTTTCATGGGTGCTTTGCGCTTTCTCGCTGGACCATTTCCTGAAGCGCAGACTATGCATTTACGGCACCATTTCATGACGTCCTCTTTGCAGTTCATCCAGTAGAATCGTTCTCGCACTTTACCCAACGTCTTCTTAATGCCAAAGTGTCCTCCTGATGTCCCATCGTGGAGATGCTTCAACACTTCGGTCACCCTGCTCTTCGGCACTACCAGCTGTAGTCTGTTTCCCGTGCCCTCGGCACTTTCTAGGTATCGCTTAAGAAGACCGTCTTCTACTATCAAGGAGTCCCACTGCGCCCAGTACGCTTTGATATTTTTGCCCAAAGCACTCACTTCTTCCCAGGTTGGTCGTCGGCCGCTTTCTTTCCAGTCCAGGAGTAGTCTTATTTCAGGATCGTCTTCTTGTTCGCGACGTAACTGCTCAGGTTCCCACTCATCATCAACCATAGCAGTTCTCCGGAGACATTCGACTTTTTCTTCCAGTCGCGAACAATGGCTGCAGTCCGCCGGACATTGTCTTCTGGACAAGGCATCAGCGTTTCGATGACTGCTTCCGGCACGGTGTTCTGTGTTATAGTCATACTCTTGCAGTCGCTCGATCCATCTTGCCACTTGTCCTTCTGGGTTACGGAACTGCAGAAGCCATTTTAAAGCGGCGTGGTCTGTTCTCAGTAAAAACTTTCGTCCATACAAATACTTGTAGAAATGTTCGATGGACTTAACGACTGCTAACAGCTCCCTCCTAGTGACGCAATAATTCCTTTCTGGCCTGGACAAAACCTTGCTAAAATACGCGATAACCTTTTCTTGTCCATCTTGAATCTGCGAAAGGACCGCGCCTATGGCCAGATTGCTTGCGTCGGTATCCAAAACAAACTTTCCATCTTCTCTTGGATAACTCAAAATCGGCGAAGTGACTAGGGCTTGTTTTAGTTGATTAAAAGAACTTTCGCAGTCTTCATTCCATCTAAACTCTGCTTTTTCTTCAGTTAATTTTGTTAATGGTTTGGCAATATTGGCAAATCCGGGTACAAATCTTCTATAATAAGTGCACAACCCAAGTAAACTTCGGACCTGATGTTTGTCGATTGGTCTTGGCCATGCTTGCACTGCTCGGATTTTGTCTGGGTCAGCCCTTACTCCATCTCTAGATACGACGTGGCCAAGGTATTGGACTTCCTTCTTAAATACGTGGCACTTCTTTGGGCTCAGTTTGAGGTTAGCCCCACGTAATCGCTGGAACACTTCCTTCAAGTTGTTCAAGTGCTCTTCAAACGACCTTCCAACCACGATCACGTCGTCCAGGTAAACCAAGCACGTCTTCCAAGACAATCCGCGCAAGATGGTCTCCATCAAACGCTCGAACGTTGCAGGAGCGTTACACAGGCCGAAGGGCATTACAGTGAACTGCCACAAACCAGTTCCGATCGTAAAAGCTGTTTTTCACGATCCTTGGGTTCTAATTCTACCTGCCAGTATCCACTCTTTAAATCTAACGTAGAAAACCACTGGGATCCTGACAGGGTGTCTAGCGTGTCGTCAATTCTGGGTAAAGGGTAGCTGTCCTTTTTGGTCACGTCGTTTAGCTGCCTGTAGTCTACGCAAAACCTCGTTGATCCATCCTTCTTCTTCACGAGTACCACTGGGGATGCCCATGGACTACTTGAAGGTTCAATTACGCCTTCTCTTTCCATATCCGTAATTATTTGTTCGGCTTCTTCTCTTTTCGCCAAAGGAAGTCTGCGTGGATGTTGTCGTATCGGCCGAGCGTCTCCGGTATTAATTTTATGTTTCACCACGTTAGTTCTTCCTTTGGAGCCACTCTCCAGCGCGAACACATCTTGGTACTCTTGGATCAACACTTTAACTTTAGCCAGCTGGTCTTGGCTGAGGTTTTCGCATTTGGTGGTAAGAATGTCCAATAGATGTTGTGGACACTTCTTCGGCGACGTATCTTCGTTCGACTTCACGCATCTCACAATTTGTGATACTGGCGTGCATTGGCCTACCACGGTCTTCTTTTTCAGCGTTACAGGATCTGGAGTTGATGTTTAAGATCCTTACTGGCATCGTCTTCTTTACTCGTACTAAGGTTCTGGCAACGAGTAGTCCCTTTTCAACTAAGCCGCCCTCCATTGGTTCAATCGCGCGTATGTAGCCTTCCCGGAGATTTCCATCCAGGCGTGCCATCACCACACTTTCTGTCCTTGCAGGCAGAATCACGTCTTCACTCAACAAGACTCGCACGGCTGCCTTCTCTGACGAATGAAAAGGAATTTCTTCATTGTCGATCTTCAGGACATCGTTCTTCATATCCAAATGGAACCCATACTTCTTTATCACGTCCATTCCCAGGATAACTTCTTCCGTGATGTCGGCTACTAGTACTTGATGGTCGAGTACTCTATTTCCCAAACCAATGGTTACTTTGACTTGTCCGTGAGTAGGTATTTCGTCGCCCGTCGCCGTTCGAAGTCGTACTGTTACTGGTGATGTCTTCTCGTTTTCCAATAACATGTCAGGACGAATGATGGTCTTCGTCGCTCCCGTGTCAACCAGTAACTGGACGCTTCTCCCATTGATCTTGCCATCGAGATAAATGCTATGCAATTGCTCCTAGGCGATGCCATTTGGATGGTAATCTCCGGGGCATGGCTCGTTGAGGTCGACTTTCGCCCCATTCGGTCGACCCGTTCTAGTTTTCCGGACGCTCTTCTGGTCTTCTTTTGGGCTTAGTACAACGGCGTCGTACGTGGCCCACTTCTCCGCAGTTCCAGCACGTCAGTTCTCTTCCTCGAGCTTCTCGTTCCCGAAATACCCGTCGCACTATGTCTTCAATGGTTTCTTCTGTGTGCGAGGATACTTCTGCAGCACAACGGAGCTTATGGCTGCCTCGGTGCGACGCTTGTTTCGCCGCCTCGAACTCCAAAGCATGGGTTAATGCATCATCCAACGTCCTCGGTCTCGCTAACCGAAGAGTCTGCTGTGTTTCGCTGTCTCGGAGGCCGTCTACAAAAGTTTGAATAGCCAATTGCTCCAAGAAGGTATCTGGCGCTGTAGGATACGCAAGCCGTGTTAGTCTGGCGATGTCAGCCTCAAACTCTTGAAGACTTTCGGCAGCTTTTTGAACCCGACTTTTAATTTGAGCCTGATATACTTGTTGAAGATGAGCATCCCCATATCTCATTTCTAATCGTGATATTAAGAGTTCGTAATTTTCTTGCAGGTGGTCCGGAATAGTTTGTAAAATTCCAAGCGCTTCTCCACGTAAGGACACTATTAAAGACGTCGCTTTCTGCTTGTTGCTCCAACCATTAGCAGTAGCTGCGGCTTCAAACTGCTTGTAGTAGGTTGACCATGGAACTTTACCATCAAAATTCGGTGGTACAACTTTGAACTTGTGAGTGTTTTCTTCTCGATGGTTCATTATTAAATCTTCACTCCTGACGCTTCCTTCACCGTGACAATTCATTTGGGTCATTCTTTCTTCAAGCAGTTGTATTCTTTCTCTCAATTTTTTCTCTATCTTGTCTTCTATGGTTCTTGAATTTTCATTTAACTTATCTTCTATTATGTCATTCACAGAATCGCAAATTTCTTCTTTTAAGTTTAACATGTCTGCTTGGGTTTCCTCTTGAACAATTTTAATTTGATTTTCTATGCTCGTTCGTATTTCTTCTTTTAAACTTCTAGAATTTTCCAACAACTTTTCTTCCATTTTTCTAGAATTTTCTTCCATTTTTTGAGAATGTTCGGAGAGTTTTTCTTCAATTTTTCTAGAATTTTCTTCCATCTTCTGAGAATTTTCTTCCATTTTTCTATTCATCGATTCCTGACCATTTTTGATTGATTCAAGAAATTCAAATAGCTTTGCATCCATTTTAACTGTTTGCGAACGCGTCACCGGCATAAATTTAAATATAACACGAATATAAAGTTTTTAAATACACTACTTTTTAAAATGCAGTTTTTATATAACACAAAATTTAATAACTATCCACTTATTAATATTAAACCACTAGTGTCCGGAAACGAATTTAATCGCGATCACGCACTTGTTAAAAGAAAAAGTTTAATAAACACAATTTTATACTTTAAAAATAAACACGCGTATCGCGCAAACTTAAAAGTTATTTATGCAATGTTTTTATTACGGGTGCGATATCAAATAACTTAATGGTATTCACACTAAACATCGCGAACGGTTTGATACCTCAACACCTGACGCCACTGTTACGTATCTATTTATTAAAAACTAATTTATTTATAACGACTAAAACTACGTTTACTTATTATAGAAAAATGTACACTTTTAAATTAACCGAACTAATAAAATCTAATAATAAAAACACTTACACTACAATTTATGTATACCGTTGTATAACACTTAAGATAAGATAACGTCCTCGGATATCACTCTTGTTTACACTAATTATCACATACACGATTATTCTCGATTTATTTATGTAGACAAACACGTGTTAACGATTTATTTTCACTTGATAATCTTCTTAACACATTCGCATTCCAGCAATAACTGACCTACGATTTCCATCTTCGGCTTTTATAGACATCGGCGAATTCCTCTCGATCGTTCCTCACTTTTCGCTATATCTTCTAGAAACTAGATAACAGTTCTAGAAGGTTCTTGCATTTGCAAGTAATTTCTCGGACGTTTCAATATGTTGACATCCTATACAGAAGAAACCCTGGCCAAGCTGGTAAAATACTTATCACACTTATCGCACAACAGCAAACAACAAATAAATTATCAAAACAGTTCAGCCTCCTAAGAGAAGAACTGTGAAATAACAAAAATGGTTCCAATATATAAGATCGCCCTATGGAATGTCACTGAACTTTCAAAGCACAAGCAAAGTAGAAATGTTCCTTAAGCTACATAATGTAGATATTTTACTCGTATCAGAGACTCTTTTCATTAGCTCACGCTACCTTAAAATACAACATTACAACATATATTTCACTGAACACCCAGAAGCAGAAAGCATGCTATGGGAGGTACGGCCATACTGATCAAGAATAGTATTAAACATTACGAGTTATCAAAATTCAAGGATTCCCTACAAGCAACTTGTGTTCAAATAGAAGAGGCATAGCCTCGTACAATCTCAGCAGCGTAGTGCTCGCCAAATCGCTTCACTAACAAAGAAGGTTTTATCAACTATTTTCGCTCCCTAGGTAATAGGTTCCCAGCCGGCGAAAACTATAATGAGAAAAATAGTCTCTGAGGTTGTCTAAGAACTACAGCTAAATCTTTTATCAACATATGAACTGACATACTAGCCCACAGATGTTAATTAAATTCCGGAGTTGCTGGATTTCTTTGAGACCAAATTCAAATCACACTCCCGTTATAATCACAATACGTGAAACAATTATTAAAAAAAAAACATTAAAACTTTTTAATAACGGAACTTTAGTGGATATTAAATTGAATATGAGAATACGGCTCAAAACCACAGATGACGTTAAAGCTGCGGTATGGAACTAATACAAAAGTCGGCTAGGGAAGCGACACCAGGTATCCTAATCACAAGAAAACAGGAATATTGTCCAATAGTCATCAAAAAGAAAATTTTTTAAAAAAGAAAGTTTAGGACGCTGATTATCCATCTGAAAAAACGCGCTATAATAAAGCATCTGCTTAACTTAAAATTTTAATCAAATACTTAAAGAATAAAAGCTTTTAAGAGTATCTGGAAGATGTTAACCCTACCATCAATACAATTTACGTTTTGTGGAGAGCAACAAAAAATATTCAATACCAGCATCAACAAATTCCCCCAATACGCAAAGAAGACAACAGTGTGGTCGCACTGACTCGGATAAAACAAATGTTTTTGCTTAGTATTTTGGTAACGTTTTTCAATCTTCACTATCTCTTTAACGCCAGACGAAAACGCTAAAATAAAAAATCTCCACACCCCCGGCATTGATCAAATAACAGGAAAGATAATCAAGAAACTTCCCCGCAAAGGCGTTGTTATGATTACAATCTTATTCAATTCAGTCCTGCGTTTGAGGTACTTCCCGTTACGCTAAAAGGTGGCTCAAGTGATTCTTATAATGACCGGAGAAACGACCCAACAGGGCAGTTTTTCATAGGTTAATTAGTTTAGTATCCATACTTGATAAATTATTAAAAGTATTGCTAACCAAAAAACTTACTCCAATCATCGAAAAAATGAATATACATCAATAACAATCGAGAAAGGAGCACTCAACTATACAGGAAGTCCATCTGACACCCAATCAGATCAGTAGTACCATAGGAGAGAGCGTCTTCGGACCATTTTTGTATATACTTTTTACAGTAATCCTAGTGAAACACAAAGACCACAAGAACGCTACATTTAGATTATGTTAAATGAATCAAAAAGGAGTAAGTTAAAACAAATAAGCGATTTCCGGCTTAGACCGTAGTTAAACACCCACACTTAGGCTTGGTCAAGTCTCTTCTTGAAAGCCAAAACAAGAAGTAGAACTTGGCTTTTACCGTATTGTCGTTCGTGAACATAAACAAACCGACGTTTCGCAAGACATTGGAGCTTGCATCTTCAGAGTGGTAAATGTCACTGAAAGAAAAAAAGTGTAAATGATGATATTTATACCAATAGCGATTAGCGTGATTAATGGACCTTATCTTTCCGTTACCGCTTGACTGACTTCGTTATTACTTGGAGTAAGTGTTTGTGTCCTTTCCAAGAAGGTTGATCTTTGTCTTAGAGGAAATAATACTGGTAGCCAAGATTTGCTGAGTCTTAAACCGGAAGTCGCTTATAATCATAAACATAACAACCGCGAAAGCTTAAGATTTTATAAAACAAATACGTATAAATCTTATCACATTACTTTTACAAAATGTACAGGCAACTCACAACAGACCATGACCTAAAGTATCAGATCCTGGTATGTACTTTGATAAAAGACTGATCTAGAACTCTCACGTTTGGAATAAAAGACAGCAAATTCAACAAATACTACTGGTTACTGGGCAAATCCAAATTGTTACTCAAGAATAAATTAGTAGTTTATAATGTGGCGTTCAAGCAATTTAGACTTAAATTGTCCAACTCTGGGGAACTTCAGCCAACACAAACATCCAAATTATCGAAAGACATCAGTCAAAAGTTCTACGTACCATGTGCGACCGACGTTCGAAATTTTGTGAAAGTGAACACAGTTAAGAAAACTATTAGAAAGTTTAGTGTAAAATATCTCAATAAACTAAACAGATTAAAGCCCCTTTGACTTACCTAATAGACTCTAAATTGTAGTTAAAGTGTATAGTAATATTATAAATATAAGCAACAACTAAATTTTAAGATAACACTGAGTTAAGGTCACTGGACCCAACTCACATGAACAGTAATCAACACACAATATCACCTATCAAATTTGCTTATTGTAAATCTTTACAGATTAAGAATAATGAATAAATAAATACAAAAAAAAGTAATCCAGAATATCCCACATACCATTTAGATAGAGAATGCTAAAAGCAGAACAAGACGTCATAAAATTGATCAATTTGAGAAATTAAGAATTTCCACAAAAAACTGTCTGGTATATAATGCACTAATAGAGAGCAACCCAGCATTCTTATCCCTATCTGTTTACTAATCCGTTTTCTTTACCCATCATCGCTGAGGCCCCGTCAGTTGAAAGATACACTTTTTTACAATTGTGGCGACCTAATTTCTTAATTATTTCATTTTTTTAAAATTTAATTAAGTAGCATATGCATAGTTACAGTTAAAAATTGGTAGTACGTTGTATTTTAATTCAAACGATTTTGAAACCTTTGGTAAAAAAAAAATTATAAACATAGTTCATAGTTTTCTGGCAAAAAGTAAAGTTCGTCCTAGTTTTGACTCTAAAACAGGAAAAATTGTAACGTACACCACAAAACTTCTGTGGCTTCGTATTTATCGTTGAATTGATTAAGTAGCATAATGCAAAAATGCACATTCCAATAGCAATATGCTGACGTATATTTAGTGCAATTATATCGCACTACATAAAAACTAGGTTTGTTGACATATAGTAATTTCACTATAGGAGAAGAGAGGACACCTTTGAACAATTCAAATTTTTCGCCTATAGAAAACTCTTGATTAGTGAATTTCGTTATACAATATTACATACGAGTGTGCTACGAGTGATCTTTAACATGTGCTAATTTAAAACCTGTAACAATGATGGGACACACTTAAACACCATCATTGGAGCAGGTTTGCAATGTATAAGTATGTAGAGTTAAACGTAATGTAAAATCTGCATTTTTGGAACTAAAACTTATGTATGTACAAAAAAAAACGCGTAGAATAAAGATATCACAAAGAATGCTATATAAACAGTGAAGACTGCTGCAACATACGGCATTAAACATACGACACTGTTTTATAGAATTAGAAACCAACAGATGCAAGAAAGGGCAGAAATAAATGAAACCGTTTGGAATCACCTTTTTTTAGGTCAGGATTTTACACCTAACAAGATCTATAACTCAGGTAAAACAAACCATTCTTTAAGCTTCGAATATTCTAACACAGAACAAAATAAAACAAATAGAGCAGATAGTTGCAGCATCACAAAGCACTATGATCACAATATGTGGAATAATTAACGCACTAGTAAATGATGTTCCTTCCAAGGGTCCGTTTTCATGACATGTTGAATGTAGCATCTCTAGAAAACTTGGGTTTAGCTAGTTCTCAAAAATCTAGATGAATGACGAAGAAAATTTCGTCAAAGTTCATAATGACATTAAAAATCATACACTATTTTGATTATGATCAACATCATGAAACCCATTGTTGCTTAAAACCATCTTGTTTGCACGTGAAAATGGTATGGTCTTCACCCGCTAGATGTGACGGTCCATTAATGACGGTTGCTATAAACAAGCGGATGATAATAGAAACTATTCGAGCAATTACCATAGATGATCTAGCAGCTATTACAAATGCTGTCTTCACCTCCTCACTGAACATGAAAAATATTGTAGCAGGGTTCTAAAACAAGCACGTGGTCCTATAACCGTCATATATTTTCAGATGATGATTTTGACTGGGCTTATGTTACTGGCCGACTACTACTAGAGGATAATGTAAACTACTCGGTAGAAACTAGAGTTGTTCTGTGTACATACATCAACTGCAGTAAATCTGAAAAGATAAGTCAATTTCCAAAGATCCCTTGGAAAGAATATCAAGGCAAAAGAAAGTTAAGTCTAGCGAACTAACAGACACACTTGAAAAAACAAAGTTGAAAAAAAAACTCTAGGAAGAAAATTAACAAAGTCTGAAAAAAAACATTTGAATGACAATTAAGCCTACCGAAATTTTACAAAAATTAAAAATATGAATAGAATGACTATATCTTAGTGAAGCCCGAGTCAAACAAACAAGTCAATTATTATGTACATAGGACAGATTACAGGACTGTGTGTTAAGGATTCATAGTTTAAAATAAAATTTTTGAAAATAATTAAAGGCAATAAGACAACTTCCACTTTTTGCTTTCCAGAAACTAAAGATATTTTGATAGTTCCTTTTGAAGTTGTCCTTTTCAAATTATATCTAATAAACAAGTCTAAATAGCACATCATCATTTGTTTATTTATGATTATAAGCGTCGTAGTTAAACACCCAGACTTAGGCTTGATCCTAGTCTTTTCTTAAAAGCCAAAAACAAGAAGTAGAACTTGGCCTTTGCCGTATTGTCGTTCGTAAACCCTAACAAACTGACGTTTCGCAAGACATTGCAGCTTGCATCTTCAGAGTGGAAAATGTAATTGAAAGAAAAAGTGTAAATATCAAGAAAAGCGGTCTAAGCCAAAAGTCGCTTATAATCATAAACATAACAACCGCGAAAGCTTAAGATTTTATATTTGTTTATTTTTCAGACTTGATAGATAATTACAATATACAATAAAAATTAATTAACAATGCTTGATTTGCTTATTGTATATTTTCATGTTTGTAGATGTTATTATGTGTGTTATGGCGTTCTTTCAGTAAGATCTATTTTTTAAATTTAATAAATTATTTTCTCAGTATTTTGTCCAAATGTGTCCCATGGTATCTCAATACTACTTTTAATTCAGTGAATAATAATCATGTAGATTTAAAATCAGCATAATATTGTTCACTTAAAAGTACTCAAATTTAAACGCTTAATATAATGAATAATAATTTTTAATTTTAGTTATAAGCAAATTTTCCATTTGTATTGAAACGTATAATTTATGACTAAAGGTATATTTTAAAAACTAATATGTCACACATACCTTTATTTATATGATTAATACACAACAGTTAAATAACCAACATCAAAACTATTTTCCAACTTTCAACTAAACAAAAAAAAACAATTGATGGAATAAAAAAAATGTTAAAAACAAATCTAGAATAGTAGCAAAATGTTAAAAAAATATATACCGTACAAAATGCAATTGATAACTTTTTTTATAACTTATTGCTTTATTCGGTATTTAATTTTAGTAATTTTAAGAACACTTCTTATATGCATTAACTTTTATAATCGTAAAAGTTGATAGTCATGTAATTGTAATGTTTCTTTTTGCAATATTCACTGTTTATTTAATTATTTATGTTCTAATTCCTTAAGCATTAACTACTAAAAATATGAAAGTAGTTGAACTTTTAAAATGCTACTTCCTTAATTTTGGTTTAAAAAGTCTCAATTCGAAGTTTAACTTCGACAACTACTGTCATGTATAATTAAACTGTTGTCTTGCATTTTATTTGCTCACTTTAGTCAAGTAGCTCGTGATTTCTTAACACAAGCATATGGAAATCGCTGGATTGGCCGAGGTGGACCTCACTTATGACCTGCACGATTTACGGACTTAAATTCCTGGATTTTTTCCTGTGGGGCCATTTGAAGTCCTTGGTGTACGCTACTCCATTGGAAAACGTTGAAGACTTAAGAAATCGAATCATTGCTGGGTGCAAATCAATTAAAACCGACCCTGGTGTTTTTGAGAGAGTTCGCAGTCAATCAGGAGAAGATTTAAACAGTTTTTGTAATTTTTGGTTGGTAAAATTGTTAAATTGAATAAAACCCTTGTTCTTTAAAATTTTTTTCTGTAAAAGTTAAGAGAGCTTTTTTCTTCACAATTGAACAAAGAATAAAAAAATATTTTTATGTTTAGAGAAATCAGCGGGGTCCTAATTTTTTCTTGAAAAATAACCTGTGACGTGCCAATACGCGCGCAACTGGTACGACTGAAACATCGTGTTGTATTACAAAGTATGTGTCTCCCACAGCTGTTAACACGCCTAAAATTTCATTATGATATCTTAAGCCGTTTTGGAAAAATCTAAGTTTTACTCTTTTTTTTTTAAATTAAACTTCAATCGGTAACGAAGCGTTTGCGGAATTATGTTTATAGGAACTTTTTTGTATAAAATGACCTAGGCAATCACCCCCTTTAATATTGCCGTATCTTTTTTAAACACCCTGTATATGACCTAGCCGTCATTCAGCATTAGAACTAAGCGGATGATTCATATCTGGAATATTATACCATTATGTGAATTGTATGTAATTTTTTTTAGTTAGCTACCATGAATATTTGTAAGATTCACAACGTTCTTGTAAATAAAAGCACAACTATTTTTTTCGTTTTTATTTCGCGTAAAAACATCAATATTAGTAGAAATAATCTGCAGCAAGAATTATAGATCTCTCGAAGCAAAGTGTGTTAAAATTATCGTCAGTTTTTATTTTTTTTTAGAGTGAAAAATCTAAACAATACAAACCGTTTGTCAAAATAAGTCTTTGTTTGTGTGTGAAATTTATGAAAACGTGCCTAGTAGTCAAAGAGAAAGGATCTGTCGGAAACGTTATTTTCTATTTGACACTTCATTTTCTATAAACAAACTTTGCTAAATATTTAATATGTATTCATTCAGTGACATATAACATTAAAAATTCTTACACCTTTGTCATAGAAACTAAAAACGTTATAAACTCATGCATCAACTCATTAAATAAATTGGATTTAAGCTTCATGCTCAATTGCATATTCATTAATATTTAATAATGCACGTACTCAACGATAAAATCAGACAAAAACGTTTAAAATTTTCTTCGTTAAAAACGTTTACTTTAACCTCGACCTGTTAAAAAAGCAACATTTAGTAAACAACCACTTACAATCTAGTTTAGCTTCATTATTAGATTTTGCCAAGTGTATAATTACATATTGTATTATGTAAGTAAAAGATAATATCTGTAAGCATCGTTTATTGCTGTAACGAAAATATAGTTTTAATGTTTTACTGTGAGAAAACGCGTTTGGCAATTTTTAAAATTTAAATAAAACGATTTTTTGTTTGTAGTTTGATAACTACAGCATTAAAACACATTTACTTATACTAAATAAGTTGATTTTATATCAGTGTTAAACACATTTTAGTTAAAGTTCACACAGAGACAATTCGCGCATTGATTTCTTGGCGAAAAAAATTAAATAATTACTGCAAAAAAAAAGTTTTATATCTCTACAATTAAGATCAAGCTACATTTCCTGTTATATCCCCACATTTAGATAGTACATAATTACAACTCATTACTGTTTTCTAAATCATTATAATATCCTGTTTAGCTATGTCATAATAATACGCAGCAACATACCAATTTTAGTAACGCTAATGCACTAAATTTTCAAATCAAAAGTAGCCTAAAATTGTATCTAATATTTATTTTTAAGTACAGCGTGTGCATTTAAAATAGTTTTATTATTAGTGTGAAAGAAGAACGTTTTTTGGATGAATGAAACGTCAATTTTTTTGTTTAAAGTTAATTATTTTTTTAAAATCAGGTAGCACTTACAAAAGAACGTAGATTTACTAATAACAAAGAATTAAACCGTGTCATGAAAATCATTTTAAATTTACTTTTTAATAACGTGGTTGATGATGTTTTAATTTTTTTGTTAGCGACTAATAAACACTATTTTTTTGTTTTAATGTTTCGATATTCGTAAGTTTCAGTCGTTGGTTATTAAATTGACTAAATATAAACAAACCAAACGATAATGATGTAACCACAACTTTACACAACACATGTAGATCATATCGTTTTGAAAATTTGTTTTTTAGTTGGTTGCGTCTAGCTTTTTCAAATGGAGAAAATTTATCTTATACGAATTTTAACCACAACAACGCTATACATATCAGTATACAATAAAAACAACGAAAACAACAATTTCTTCAATTTCAGAAAGAATTTCAACATATTTTAATACGTTTCGCCTACTTTCGTAAGGGACTTCATCAGGGCGTCAGAGAAAATAAAGAACTCAAACAAGCAACCGAAATCTAACTAAAGTTAAGTAATCAACTTGTTCAACCAAGCCAGATTCTAAACTAAGAAGGTAAGTAAGAAAACGATAAACTTAAAAAATCAAACAACAATCTAACAAAGAACCACTACAAAGTTAGGCAATCAACTCCATAGAAGTCAGTGGCGAAAAAACCCTCTAAAGCGACAAAGTGATAAATTGAAATCTATATAAAACTAAGCTTTGTAAGTCTTTATTTAAGTAGAAGTGGGTGCCTGGTAGAAGATACTTTTAAAAGTCTTCAAAATACTTTCAAACGATTTAAAAAGTTTATAAACTTAGATACTAAGGTATTATATATTTCGAATTGGTAATATTTGTTCTGAGATTTTAAACTAATTGTCAAAGTTGACAAATTTTTCTTGTAGTAAACCAACATTACATTACCAACATTAAATTAGTCATGTTTACAATTTTATTTTTTTAAATTTAAAATTAATTTCGCAAAAAACAGCACAAAAATAATGTTTAAAGTCGCATAGCATAATTCACTCTAATGCAGCGCAAGGCCGTATGCTAACGTTCGTTATGCTATGCTCTACTTTCAACGCTAGTGACATAAATTACTATTAACGCTTGCTGTCAATAGCAACGACAGAAACACAAACAAAGGTTTAAAACGTCAGTTTGATTTCAATATTCTGTTGTAATTGAGTTTTTTGAGTAACTAAGCGTGCAAATATAATAAAAAGCAGTGGTAACAATATCCAAAGTTGAAATCATATTTAAAAAAACAAAGTGTGAGATACAGATAAAAATTTATCTGAAACCTTTAGCGGAAATGAAACATCCAGAAAATATATTAAATTAAAACAGACACAAACCGATTGGAAGCAGAAGAAAGTGTAAGATCTATTGCTAATACATATGGTGTTGGAAAATCCACGATTTCCAATATAGGTAAAAATAAAGATAAGACAACAGATTTTATTGCGCCCTAGGATTATGGAAACAGAAAAACCGTTAAACTAAGTAAATTACCCAAAATGGAAAAAGCACTATTTACCTGGTTTATTCACAAAAGAGCTCGTGGTGTGTACAATAACAAAAATTATATGATTGTTTTTGTTTAATAAACTGTTTAGTAAATAGCACGTAGCTTGGATGGGCAAGTTGGCCATGATATTTTTTATTTTAGAAACTCTATTATCAGCTGATATAGTATGTAAAAAAGCTAAATTCTTTCAAGTGAGTTCTGGGTGGATTCAGAAATTTAAAGACATAATTGGTATTAGACAATTGAATATTTGCGAGAAGTCGCTTTTTAGTAACGTTGATGTAATGATAGTCACAGAAACGGCGGTTACACAGCGATGGAGAAAACAGCGGAAAACCACTCCATCAATTATCCCTAGTATAATCATCATAATGACAAAAACAAGTAAATGCGAAACTACTAATTATGGTCCTCGGAACCCAACATCCGGCAATAGAGGATTAGACAAGGCCTCTGGAGTCGTTAGGCAGCCAAATCCTTCTCAACTAAACAAAGAATCAAAGAGAAAGTTAACCGATATAAAAATCGGTATTTGGAATGTACAGAGTATGTACCAGCCTGGTAAAGTACATAACGTTGTTCCAGAAATGCATAGACTGAACATAAGTATTGTAAGAGTACGTGAAACAAACTGGCCCAATTCTGGAGATATTTTAACAGAGAATGGCACAAGATATTATTCCGGTAACAATGACAATCATCACAAATACGGCGTAGCAGTTACAGTCAACAAACAATGCAACTGCGCAGTAGAAGGATTTATCCCAATCTCAGTAAGAATAATGATTTTACAACTAAAAACATCCCATACAAAATTAAATCTTAACCAAGTATACGCCCCTACGGCAGACAAAACCAAAGATGAAATAGAAACTTTTTACCAGAAGATCGACAAAGCCTTGAAGATAACAAAGAACAGAGAGGTGACACGCGTTATGAGCGACTTCAATGCAAAGATCGGCAAAGGAGAAGCAAGAAGATTTGCAGGCAGACATGGACTAGAGGAACGCAATGAAAGAAGAAACCGTCTGCTACAATTTAACCAAGAAAACGAACTAATATTTACAAATACATTCTTCGAATTACCAGAAAGACGGCTGTATACATTGCGGTCACCTGCGGATAAACTTGACAAAATAGTTAAGAACCAAATAGACTACATCTTAATCGAAGAAAGATACCGTATTGCTATTACAGCAGTCAAAACATTCCCAGGAGCAAATTACAACAGATTATCAACAAAAATCTAGACATAATGAATAGAAAAACTGAGAACATCGGGAAATCAGTAAAACACTGCCTCTTAGAGCTTTGCAAAGAAATACTAAAGGACACCGCAAAAAAAAGATAAATAGAAAACGGACGAAATACTAAACATGATGGAACATAAAAAAAACTCAAGAATCAGAATGTTATTACTGTTATCAGATACAAAAAAATTAATTGTGTAATTAAACAAAAGATAAGAGAAGTCAAAGAAAAATACATCGAAAAAAAATGCAAAGAGATGGATGAATTTCAAAACAAATACGACCTATTCAATCTACATAGAAAGGTCAAAGAAGTGGCAAGTTTACAACAAAGAAGTCAATCTAATATACTCGTTGACATAAACGATAATCCTATAATGACAACTGAGAAAAGAGTTTAACGATGAAAAGAATATACTGAAGATCTTTTTGGAGATGAGGGAGGTGAAATAGAACATATTCCATATGTACCAAAGGAAATGAGCCCAGACAAAACAAAAGAAGAAATTCTACACGCTCTAAAAATAACAAAAATAGAAAAAATCTTCGACTGGATGAACTACCTGCCGACATATTCAAAATCGTATAGGATAAGCACATAAATATTTTGGTAAAACTCTTTAAGCAAATATATCAAATAGGTGATATATCCAAAAAATGATTGACCTCGGTCTTCATATGTCTCCCTTATAGAACGAATACTAGAGAATGTAGTGATCACCACACATTTTGCTTGATGTTCCATACGTTGAAACTGCTCCTAAAAGTCATTCACAACAAAATGTATCAAAAATTAGACATGGATTTAGATGAAAGACAATTTGGATTTTGCAAAGGCCTGGGTACACGCGAAGCCCTTTTCTCATTCAATGTACTAGTCCAAAAAACCCTAGACGTCAATCAAGATATATACGTGTGCTTTATCGAATACAACAAAATATTTGACAAAGTCCGCCATGACCAAGTAATGAACGTCCTTATATCCAAACATATAGGCTACAATGACCTCAGAATAATATCAAACCTATATTACAAACAAAAAGCAAAAATCCGTATTGACGAACAATTACCAGATGAATTTGAGATCAAACGAGGAGTCAGACAAGGATGCGTTTTATCACCACCGCCTTTTAACGCATACTCTGAACAGATTATGAAAAAAGCGCTTGAAGGAGAGACAGCTAGAATAAAAATTAATGGGACACCGATTAATAGTATCAGATACGCAGATGACACAGTTATAATAGCGGAAAACATTGAAGACCTGCAGAGACTAATGAACAAAATAGTTTAGTGTAGTCAAAAATATGGGCTAAAGATGAACAATAAGAAGACGAAATGCATGAGAATATAATACAAGGCAAGACAAAAAGGCAAGAACAAATTTTAACAAAGCAAGAAAGGTACTTTGCACAAGAGATTTAAACTCAACTTAAGAATGCGGCTGGCTAAATGCTGCATATTTTCTGTGTTTTTTTATGGGATAGAAGCTTGAACCATAAATAAGACAACTTAAAGACTAAAGGCCTTCGAAATGTGGGTATATAGAAGGATCTAAAAAATATCATAGACAGACCACGTCACAAACGACGAAGTTATGAGAAGACTGAACAAAAAGAATGAGATCATAGAAACAATTAAAATAAGAAAACTTCAATATGTAGGACATATTACACGCGGAGAAAAAAACCCACCACATTACAATTAATTATGCAAGGTAAAATTCAGGGTAAGAGAAGCGTAGGTAGGAGGAGGTTTTCATGGTTGTGAAACCTGAGAGAATGGTATAGATGCTCATCAAATGAACTATTTAAAGCAGCAGCCAAGCTCCGTCGCGGAGATGACACGAAAAAGAAGATGTAGTAAGACCATTTAAAACAAAACTAATCCAAAAAATTAATGATTTGGTTCTTAAGTTAAATCAGATTTATGGGGTGAAAGTGGGTTGTGTTGGATTGTGCTACCCCACAAAATGTTAGTAATGGTTTCAAACGGTGTCTGTGCCGTCAGTGAGAGAAAAATTAACTAAGTTAAATTTACCTCACAAAGCGCTTCTAATTTTAGATAACGTTGCAGAGCATCCCAATGATGATAAACAAATATCTCTTATGTACATGCCCCCAAATTGAACGTCTATCTAACCTATGGATCAACATGTGATCCAATCAATTAAGCTTTATTATCAAAAACAGTTGCTTAAAATCCATCGTTGATTCAGAAACTGATATTTCTACAACACTAAGAAATTTTAACGTGAAGGATTTTGTCTATTTACTAGATGAAGCGGGGCATCGTGTCAGCACTGAGTTAAAAAAATCATGGAAGACATTGCTACTAAAGTTTGAAGAGACATCTGGTAGTGAAAAAGATAACACAACTTTGTCACTTTTGGCAAAAAACTTAAATTAAATGAGTTCTGAGCTGAGATAACTGAGATAAAGAAAAACTTTCAACTGAAGAGATAGCAGAATGGACAACAGGAAGAAATAAAACGGAATTTTTTTAACTGCTGATATAATCAATGAAATTGAAGTATCTTCCAAGGAATATGGAAGATCTAGCTCCAACGAAAATGATGTTCATTCAAATGTTCTGAAACATAGTGAAGCACTTTTATCCTTTAATACTGGTATAAAATGGGCATCTGAAGAAAATATGGCATTACATCAAGTATTCTTGTTGCGCGATCTTCACAACAAAGCATCTATAAAAAAACAGAAATCGATCACTGATTTCTTTTCTGTTTTATAAAATTACATATTGTATTTCTTATTATGTACCTATTTGTTTCTTTAAGCTTTTAAATGTAGAATAATAATTCCCATATATACTCATAATTCATTCATTCACTTTTAGCCTATTATCAAGTAATCCGGACATTTCGATGATTCGGACGCACCTCTTGCATTTAATTGTCCGGACTAAAGAGGTTGGACGTACTGAAATTTCAAAGAAAAACCTAGAATTGGTTATTGGATCAGGAATCTCTATCAAAGATTATCAAAACTACACTTTTAACTTTAATATTACAGATAACAAATTTCTTAGTTCACATTCTAGCGAGTACCTATTCTAAAATACATTTTATTACTTCGTACTACTCAGTTGCATTGTATTATATGGTATTGTTTGTAAAAAACTTTATGCATTACGAGCAAAAACTTACTTTTTTTGCACTCCAGTAATTGACACACTCCGCTTCGCGTCGCGCAGCAAACTTTCTTCTCCGAGCAAAAAAATCGTACTTTTCGCTGTTAATACAGAAATAGTTATTATATTAACGTATTTATAAATTGTATTTTATGTAAATAAATATCTTAAGTTAATTAAAACTTTGTATTATAAGAGTGTTTAGTTACAGTGCAATAATAGCATATTATATACCAAGGTTGAAAAGTGTATGATTATAACCCAAGCGACAGATTATATCTAGAAACGCAAATCAAATTTAAAACGTTAATTTTAAATTAAAAATTAAGTACGTGATTGTGACAGTTGTCATTAGTTTAATAGAATAAATTTTTACGTAATTCGTAATTGTGATTTATAACATATAAATAAATAGATAACGTAAGTTTTCTTTTGCTAAACTCATATCAAAAAATGTAAATATGTTCAAATAATGAAACAATATTTACCTGCGCTTGAAAAAGTGTAATAAGGAAAGTCTATACAACTAGTAGTAGAAAAACATTTTTATTAATTACCACAATCCATGAAGGGTCAAAAGTGCGGTGATCGTTATTAAGAAAGGTAAGAAAAACACTACACAAACAAAAACAAATAAAACACGACAAGCAAAACCTATAGCTCCCAAGTCAAGGAAGCAAAAAAATGCGTTAGTGCTTTTAAACCATAGGTTCCGAACGAGATCGATATCGCCCCCCTGTTTTTATGGGAGACGGTAGCGAGTCTAAAAACAAATAAGGAAGGTACAGTGTCTTATTCAACAAATTAACAATAATCATATTCGTTATTTAATTTTTAATCTTAGTGATATTGTACAAAAAAGTGTTAAGACATTTACAATTAATTATATTTTTAGTCTAATCGGATAAAAGTGTTTGCAAGGTAACGCAAATCATGCAATCAAGCATGTTTCGACTAGAACATGGTTACTTATAATGAGTTCAGCAAAAGCACCCGGCATCGAGAGCCAATTGTTAAATTTTATGCGGGTGCTCCTTAACCACGAGATGGCATCGATCACAACACTTTTATATGTAACTACAACGAAACAGTAATAAAAGCTATAGAAACATGTCAGTACAATTGTGAAAATACATCAGAGAGTATTTCTCAGTGCTGATGATCCCCAAAAGGGCGTAACGGCCGTACACTGGTTCTTTATGATGGTAATTTTTGCAATTGTACTGATATAGTTACTTACACTATATATTTTTTGGTGGATTCAAATCATGTATTTTTCGATACAATTTTCGAATTACGTGGTTATTAAATCCACCTACCAACTTACGACGATCTCTATCGCATTAATTTGTTAAATTTTATACGAAGGCTTGGTAACCACTAGATGGCATCGACCACAACTTTTATAAAAATCAATGTTGCCAGGTGTGTCGATTTATCGCAAGTAAAAAAAAATTCATTTGTAATTAAAATAAATTAAAAAAAGTTCTATTAACTGCTCGAATAAATTAAGACTGTATCCCCAATTATAAAACTGCTGTTTTAATTAGCCTAAATTTTTAATACTTCCGGATTAAATTAAAGTCAACATTCCGATTTTCTTTGTAAAAGAAGTATTATCATCAGTTGTAGGTAAGTAGTGGTTGAACAATTGTAATCTTAATTCCCATTACAAATTCTTATAACACTTACTCGTACTTTGCATTTTTTAATAGAAAATGGATTTTTAGGAATATAGGTAAAATCCGATGTTCAATTGTTTTTTTGATTACACTGTTGTAATACACGGAAAAAATGCTCCAACTTTACTGATTTAACCTAATTTATGGATGATATCGAACCTACTAGTTTAAGTATTAGACAGAAGGTATGGGTAACTCAAATTAACTTATATGTGCCTGCAGAGTTTTATTTTCAGGCGGCTTTCGTGAAATCTTATTTATATTATAACAAACAGAACAAGTGGCGAGAAAATGAATATTCTTTTAAAAAGATATTATATCTTTAGTTAGATGTAACTGAACTGGAAATCAAAACTAATATGAGTTTCGTTACCTATAGATCAAAACAGAATTATTGTAGGTTTTTGCTAAAACTAAGTAATGGAAATATATCTCCAAACATTGGAAAAATCAGTCTCTATTTTAGTACAAAATGATCAACAACGTTTGTTTCTAAATTAATAATATAAACGCTAAGTCTCAACCTTGGTTTAAAAAGAAAATATTTTTTTTAAATACCCAATACTTCGAAAACCTGATTATTATAAGTAACGATTAACCTAGAAGATGTCACATCGTGGGATATACATAGGTTGCACTCATGCGAAACTAAGACAAATGGCCAGTATTGCCTCGCGGCAAAACTTTTGTCACAGCCAATAGACCCCAGAGAAAAGTTTATTTTAAACATACAGCTTCTTCACAGCTAATGGGACCGTTTTTAATTGTGCTTTACAATTGTATTTGAGCGTCCTGTGTCCTTAAAGCATTACCTTACGCAAAATATTAGCTTTTCTTATTTTTTCTTTTTCTTCAAGTAATTCAAATTAATTTTGATTAAGTATAATGTTAAATGTGTTTAATATAAGAAAAATGACAAAATTAAAAAATGGAACTTTTATTAAATATAATAAGAGTAAGGTTTTACATATTACAAAAAATGTTTTCAAACATAGTTATCTGTTTTCTTGAACACTTAAACCGAGAACGGGTTTATAAACCCCACACAAATAACATGATTTTTTTACATTTTTGCGTTTTGAAATTTTTTTTATTACTTTACCTTAAATTTTAATTCATATTTATACACCATGTAAAGTAGGCAATGGCAAACAAAAATGATCGGGCCAATAAACAGTATAAAAGTTTTTCCTTAGGGCAAAAAATGTTCAATAAATATTTAAAAACAAACTTAAAAAATGCCAAAATTTTAAGCGTTGTTCCATAATATTAGAAACAAATTTGTGTCGCAATAGTTGTCCCACCAAATTTCGACGTAATGCAGAAATTCTAAGCAGACGGGGCGGTTCCAGGTGCGGGCGGGGCCCCCGCTTTAAAGAAATAATGTTTCATTTTGCTTTAAGTAATAAATAGTAATAAAACAAGTACAATAACATCAACAAAATATAATAATACAAATAATTAAAACTTTTTAACAAAATAATTACAAAACAATATTAGCAGTCTTTTCAATTTTAAA
Source organism: Aquatica leii (assembly GCA_035610365.1). Classification (NCBI taxonomy): domain Eukaryota; kingdom Metazoa; phylum Arthropoda; class Insecta; order Coleoptera; family Lampyridae; genus Aquatica; species Aquatica leii. Next base: position 20,593,293 of record CM069435.1, read on the forward strand.
CCTATTTTATATGTATTATATGATGTATAATTCAGATTGCACAATTATTCACCTACATCACAAAAATTGTTTATAATCAAATTATAAAATGTTTCAGTTACATAGCAATAGGGTATCAAGTTTTTCACGTCCCTTACATTAGCAATACAAAGTTGGCAAAATCAAATAAAACATAATTAGGAATTTGTTACTAATTTCTTGCGAAAGATAAAACCTGTAGCTTTCTTACTTTTTTAATTATGCATTAAACTTGAAGCAAGATAGTAGTACACCGTTCTTAACAGTGTTTTAATTCGGTTTAAACTGTGATAGCTTTATTATTATTCTACACACATTTTAAACAGGAAACAAATTCATTAAAACACTTTTTAGAATGGTGTACTGCTAAGTTGCCTCAAGTTAGTCGAAAAAGGCATAACTAAAAAAAGTAAGAATGTTACAAATTTTTTTCTTTCGCAACAAATTCCTAAATATATTTTATTTAATTCTGGTAACCTTGTACTGCTAACTTAAAAGACGTAACTTTTTCACTTACATTAATAACATTAATTTATCGGTGCCTTTCAGTAAACATAAAACTTTTTGCGCAGTTTTAATTAACTATTATTTATTTTATTAGAAAAGTGTGGTCCATTATTGGGTTCAACGCGAAGAACAAGGCGCGAAAAATGATCGTCCCTTGCAGACCCCCATAGGAGTGGAAGGCCATCTCTTTTATCCAGAGTTGAAAAAGACAAGATGCTCGTTTGACTCCATTCACAACTTCGCGAAAGACTACAGCTACAATGCAGTTTGCAAACAATAAGGAATACTTTGAAAGGTGAAGGAATAAGCTGCTATCGACCTATAAAGAAACCTGTAATAACTGAAGAAAATGCCTACCGAAGTTTGCAGTTTTCAGAAGGACATTTAAATATTGATTGAAAAAGTGTTGTTTTTTCAGATAAAAAAAACTTCTGCACTTCCCAAGATAGTAAAAAATTTTTTTAAAGGCCACGTCATTCTAGCTATAAATAAAACATATTCAACCTAACAAAAGAAGTGGGAGAATTAGTGCTACGTACTGGAGGTGGATGAGTGATGCTGACCTAGGGGAATTAACACGTGTCGATGGACGCTTAACTGCTCAAACTTACCTGACGATTTTGGAAGACGTTATGTTGCCCTCCGTACGAGCAGTTTATCCCGAAGGACCAATTCGGTTTGTTCAGGACAATTCTCCAATGGTTCTTACAACATCCAGAAGTGGAAAGAATCCGTTGGTCACCTAAATCACCGGATTTGAAACGTATAGAGAATTTGTGGGTGCCGGTCGTGCGAACTGAACAATTACATAGAAATACGAAATATAAACAACTTGCATCGCCATATTAATATTGTGTTGGAAAAATTTCGAGAAGCTAACGTATGTGCCAATTTAATCAATTCGATGCCAAACCGTCTACGGTTTATGTATAATTTATAATAAAATGTAAGGTATTATTTTTATTAAAATGTTAGTAATCTAAAACATAAAAAAATGCAAATTACGAAATTGCAGTTCATTAATATTAAATTTATATTCCCTCAAAATAGTTAATACTTAAATTAAATGTTACGAAGAGAAAGCGGAAAAATGCATTTCACATTTTTCTAATTTTGTGATTTTTAGATTTACAGCATAGGTACGAATTTTTTTAGCGTTCTGTATGAGAATTTAGACTTGATTTTATAAAGGGAGATATGTATCCTTTAATTTTCATACGAATAATTTAAAAAGAGTAATGGGAATTTATACTGCAATTGTTCGACCACTAATTACGGTTTAATGGTATTAATACTTCCTTTGCAAAGAAAATCGGAATGTTGACTTTAATTTAATCCAGATATATTAAGACTTTTAAGCTAATTAGTACAGTAGTTTCATATTTGAGCATACAGAGTATCATTATTCGAGTTATATATTATAGCTGTATATTATATATTCAAACTTATTTAATCATAAATAACAATTAAAATTTTTTAATTACTTAAGCAGAGAACATAAATAAACAGAAAACTCGGCGAAGAAAAATTTAAAACTTTAGGGTACAATTTAGATAAATATTTGTAGGTAACAAACGCTTGAGACAGTGACTTATGAAGAATTGTTAGTAACCTCGTAATATCGCTGCAAGTAATGTCTACAATGCCAATGTTGGTACAACGTAAGTTTGGTTGTCTACCTTGCATTTCGCGCTTAAAAGTGTCCAATTACTTTTTTGAGGCATTGTACACGTTTGTTTTGACTTCCTAGCATGCTATAATTTTTTTGAAATTTTTCTCAATTTCATTAAATAAGTAAAAATTTTTTTTTTAAATTGCGATCGCTAGGAAAGTAAAAACTGTCACCTTACCTTAATTATAAAGTCTGTTTTGTAGACAAATTAAAACCCTACATAATTTTACTACTTACTTTTGAGGCCGTGTACACGTTTGTTTTGACTTCCTAGCATGCTATAATTTTTTTGAAATTTTACTCAATTTCATTAAATAAGTAAAAACTTTTTTTTTAAATTGCGATCGCTAGGAAAGTAAAAACTGTCACTTTACCTCAATTATAAAGTCTGTTTTGTAGACAAGTTGAAACCCTACACAATTTTACTTAACTTAGAGAAAATTAAATGTTTTGTGATTGTCCTTTGTTTCCAAATGAAAAAAAAACTCGGTAATAGATTAAATTTTTCTTAAATATGACAAAATCCCATCAAAACTCTAACAAAAAGTTATGCACGAAAATAATCAAAAGAAAAAAAAACATTTAGAACTGTGATTTAAGCAACATACAAAGCTTAAGCCACAGACCACAAAAAGCTCTATATTTTAGATATTTATTGTTACCGCTAACTTTAGTCAGTATAATCATGTAAAAATCTGATATGATAATCTTGTATAAATGTATTTGAAATGACAACAAATTATTAAAAAATTGGTAGAAAAGCAAACGAACGAATCAAAAATATATAAAATGTTTCGCCATCGCATTTTTTTTTTACTAACAAGACATGTTTTTAACAAATTATACAGGAAAAGTTCGAATAAACCTTAGCTCGTGTCGATTTGTTACAATTACTAAAAGGAACAAGTTTTATAATTTCTGTCATTCAGAAAGGGTCATTTCAACGTTATGTATAGGTTAGATGTCTAGTTAGCACCGAGATGCTTGGAATAAGCTATTAAACGTTAAGGTGTGCAAAATGATTTATTTAACACCCACATTTACTAATGCATCGTTAGACTGTGCTGCGTCTACATAAAACCGTTGAATTTTCAACGCAAATCGTCACCGTCTAGGAGACAATACGTCTGTTGTACTCCATAATACAACAATCATAATGTTACGTGCTTAAATTTAAATTATTATTGCCAGGAATCCGATTAAGACGGGACTTATCTTTGATCATATGCTCGTTCTTCCACACGTATGAAACACGAGCTCGAATTGAAAACGTACGTCTGAAATTTTACTGAAAAACAAACCGTAGATTGACGTTTACGGTTTAGTTTTTTATTTAATTTTGTTTATTGTATTTTTAGCGGTTCAGAGTACGAGTTAAAAATTCAAGGCGTGACGTTTAGAGGTGCGTTAAAACGGCACTTAAATTATTATTTACTGCTAGTAATTAACTAAGGGTTTAATTATCACGGCTGATTGGAGTGTAAATTATTCCAGGAATCGCGTATGTGTGACTCGTGGAAAATGAAGCTGCGAGACGTGCATCCAATACATCCTTTGTGTTCTTTTACACAATTCGGTAATTAGTGACGACCACCAACTGTGCCCAAAACACAATTGAATTGACCTTCTTAATCAGAATGCGTCCTTTGATACATACCGGTAAGTTGTTTACCAATCCCGTTTAAATTCTAATTAATGCTTTTTCTTTAGCATATTGTTTACAGTAAAATCTCGTGTTACTTATGTCCAACTGAATCGACAATGAGTTATAGTGTAATAAAACATGCTATAATTATAAGCGAGTTTTTTTTTTGAATCGCTGTATTAATTGATCGAGTCTCGGATAGAGTAATTAACTCAGAATGTGTTGGTCATTAATTAACGCGACCAGGTAGGAACTCAGGTGCCAACCGCACCCTCACCTTTATTAAAATATGCTTAGTAATACTGAGCCTTTTCAAAACAATTATACTAACAATTCTGCATCTCATGTACAGTTTCAATTTGACAAAACAAAAAAAAAATAATTTTCATTTTCCGTTTCTTCAACCATAGAAAATTTGTTAATTATAAGTTCCCGGTCAAAATCTGCTTTACTAATTGCAATAATTACAATGATGCGACGTTTATTTTAAGTTATTGACAACGCCAAATTTATCTTAATGTGCGCCTTCTGAAGTGGCGTCATGCTTAAATATGCAAATGTAATTAACTAAACGTCATTTTCCCATATTTAATTAGAATTTATAGTTTTAAAAACAACATTTTACGATCTCTACATTGAAATTAAAAAGACTTAAGTTAAATAAAATTAAAAACTTATTTAACGCAATTAAAAACATACAACGTAAACGACCATGTTTAAGAATAAAAAAAACTTTTTTTTTGCATATAAATTGTATACATAATCTTCTTTTAACTTTGAAAACAAATGAAGAATGGGACGAAGAACTCGAACAATCAAACTCGTTATTACAAAAGAAATAAATTTTATTAGAGACATGCAAAAATGCATATTAATTGAAGATTAATATTGTTGACAAAGAATGTTAAGTACCATTATATATATATATATTATTTCATGTTGATAAATTACGAACTAATTTTTATATACATAAAACCATAAAATAACGGTTTATATTCATAATCAATGTCAAGATACAAACTTCAATCAATTAAGAACAAAAAAAGCAATTCAATACAGAAGTAATCCAGACGGTCGGTCGGTAAGTACAGAAATACTGGTAAATAAACGTAATAAAAAAAACACCAAGCTACTGCCGGCAATTTCTTTACGAATTTACATTTAGAACTACAATTTAAACAAAAACATGAAACCAATTACCAGGAAAACTTAAAGCGAGTTTATTATTGTCACTTAGATTGTTGCACCACAGTGATTGGTGTAGTGTTATTCAAGAAAACAACTTCAATTGTAACAGTTACCAAAAGAAGAGACTGCTTACGTAGATACAAATCGTAAAAAAATGATCTATAATATTGAAATATCAAAACTATATTACAACTAGTTTCTAAAGATCAATTATCCTATTGTAGCACGATTTACATTCTGGATGTTGTTCTGGGTGTTGTCGTTATCACACAAGCTGAGCTTTCGTCACACGTTGCAGTGGACGTCTTCAGAGCCCGGAACAAACTGATTAATTGCGCCGTAAAGTCTCGCTTTTATAGACCGGCCTCCGATCGATAAAACTAGTTTCCCAATCTCCGGCAAAGAAAAGCTAGAATCTTGGTTAATATTAAAAGGATTTTTAATTATGTCAATGGGATTCGCTAATTTTTCATTGATAGTAATTAGGAACATTCGCCAAAATTTTAGTGTTATCAAACATAATTTGATGGCCCGTTTCTAGCATGCCTTCCGCCACGTTTGATGCTTCTTAATACGAATTCCCACGCCTCTACTCATTTCTCCTATGTATGCATGACCTCAAGAGGAATGAATGCTATAATGAAGAAATTCTATCAGCTGTACAAGCTTCTATACAAGCAGATCTCAATCTTCTTGCAGAAGAAATCTGCTTTGAAACTACAAAAATTCTTCGTAAGTCGAGTATTCCTCAAAGTAACTTTCCAAAATCGAAATTTTTTGCATCTATTAAAAGAGCGTTTTCCAAACTTATAAAAGAGTCGTCAATTAATAAAACCTTTTACGCTCAACGAATTTCTATGTTATTTAAACTCAGTTCACCAAAATATTCGTTTTACTATGGAAAGAAAATCCTCTTTGCCATTTTTTGGACTTTTTAGTTAACCTTCTTAGAAATCAGTAGTGAATGCTTTAGTGCACAGAGCTGTTTCCTTAAATCAACCCAAAAATCTTCAAAAAAAGTTAAATCATCTAACCAAGGTGTTAGTCGCAAACAATTACTAGTGTCTATCGCGTATCTACCATATCTCAAAGGTACTATCGACCGTATAGGAAAAACATTGTTACTTGGTTTTCTACTCTTTCTAAATTGGGTCAACTCTTAAACCCGGTGAAAGACGTTATTCCTTTTCAATCTGACAGTGTTTATAGCATTTCTTGCTCTTGTGGTCGGGTGAAACGGGTAGAAGTATAAGAATTCGTATTAATGACCATCAAAGATGTAATCGTCTTAAACAATCTTCTAAGACAGAGTTGGCGAAACACGTGCTAGAAACGGGTTATCAAATTATGTTTGAAAACACTAAGATTTAGGTTAATGTTTCTAATTATTATCAGTAAAAAATTAGAGAATCTATTGAAATAATTAAAAATCCTTTTTTTCCCCTATTTTTTCCTATATCGAAAATTTGGAAACCAGTGTTATCGATCGAAGGTCAGTCTATAAAAGAGTGACTTCACGGCGGAATCAATCAGTTTGTTCTGGGTTCTAAAGATGTCCACTGCATCGTGTGACAAAAGCTATTACAAATGCAACCCGTAGAAACCTGAATTCTACTATAATTATACCGTTGTCCTAACCCAAGAAGAGAGTAGATCGTGTATCTAATGCAATTAATCAAAACATTATAAAGGACAGTAGATAACGAAAACGAACAACTTGACGTGGCAGTTTAATGCTAACGCAGAACTAATTTGGTGCTGGAATATTTAAGCGTCAATCAAATTTGCGACTGAGATGAATCCACCAATTTGCGTTCAAATTGACAATAAAATATCAAACTATGTTATTTATTTAGACCCGGTTGCATAAAGCATTGTTAACTTTGACGATGTAGTTAACTACGTAACCATGTCGTTAAGTGTCGTCATTGTTTTGCTGACGGCATTCTCCAATCAATAGCTACGATTTAGTTAACAACGGCGTCAGCTAACTATGTAATTAACTATGTTTTACGCAACCGGGTTTTGTGTACCAAAATTTAAAAAAAATTCAGTAACGCACACGATAATTTCAACGTTTTTTATTTGTTTTGTTGTAAAATACGTATATGTCTTAATACATTTCATTAATAGTACTCACATATGTGTGTGATACAATATTTACTTACTTTAACAACTGTGAACAATGCTGTCACGTAAAATACGTGCATAAATTTCAAAATGTAATACCCTGTATATTCATTGCACTAAAATTAGATTTCTACTTTCGACGCCTTCTAACGAGTTTCGTCTTGTTTCATTTCCTGTCAAGACGTTAAACCGTCAACTACTTAAAATCATGCTTGTGATGTTTAAATTTTAATTTTGTAGCATCATCTGCGTATGTAGAAACTATGATATAAATCTAAAACGCATTTCTATTAGTTCATTCATCACAGGGTAAGCTTTTTCTATTAGTTTTTAGAAGTCTTTAGTAATTTCCTTGTTAATTTGTTAGCACGACCCGACACGTGTTAGTGCACATGTTTGCGTGTATTCTGGACCGATCAGGGGTTAATATCGACCAAATAACTTCATGAAAAGATTATGATTTTGTAAAACTTACGTTAAAGCTAAAAACAAAGTCTCGACAAGAAATTTTCACCGATATACTATTCCTTATGCATCAATCGACTGCGATATCAACCTATAATTTAATGTGTGCCGCAACATTCGATAGCCGGTTTTTTATGTCTAATTTCTTTTAACATTAATTAATAATTTTGTAGATTTTTGCTTTCGTGAGTCATTGTGCTGACACGATTTGTTCTGTTCATAAATATTCCAGATCGACTCAACGAGGAAAACGTTTTCTTCGGGCAACTACTGGATTGTGGGTAAGTCTTATTTAATTATATTTGCGTTGTCATAAAAGTCTATCACAAAATTGTACTTGTTAGTCTAATTTACGTAATTACAATAATTGTTTCAATACAATTTAGGTATTTTTATTAACTATTTTTGCATGTCGCATGCTGTGAATCATAGATACTTGTCATTATCAATGTAATTTTCTTCGCTATCAATATCCTATGTGTAAACCTATGTATTGTGTGTTGTCGATACTTCCGGCATTTATCAATCGAATAATTTAGGATAAAATTTCTTGTGCTCGTTAATAATCTACGATATTAAATTTATCTTTCTTTTTGTGGTTTTGGAAATAATAATGAATACTTGGATTAATAGTGCTTACTTTGTTAGTGAAGTGGCAACATTATCCTTTAGATAAGAAAATTCAACATTTTCTCTTTTTAACTTTGAGTAATTGCGGCATGCATCTAGTTACTTTGTTCTTAATCTTTACATATTGAACGTTTTAATTACATTAATTTCTTTTCTTTAAAGGTGAAAAGCTAATTGCCTTTTAAACTTGCATTTGTTTAACAATCTCAATTAATCCTTAATTTATAAATAACGTGTACAGATAAAATTTACTTACGAATGTCGATTCCAATGCAGCTTTAAAGTGACCAACTTACCTAGAACAAAAATAATAGACATTAATAAATTTAAACTTTATATAGCAAAAAACATACATAGGATTATACAAAAAATTCGACTAGCTTGTAGCAATCGGTCTAACAAACGTGAATCTGGTGCAATCTGCTAATATTCCATACACCGAAAAAACCTAGACAATTATCATTTAATGAGACAAACAAAATTTTAGATAGTTTGTTAAAGGAAAATATTACTCGCCCTAGCTGTACCCCGGACTCCAACCCTAAACTTGTGATCTAAAAAATGGATATATGGATATATAGATAAATGGCTATACGTAGGTTACCGACAAATTATTACCAACCAACACAAGATAATCAACCAAATGACACTTTTCTTCATTTAGTTTTAATTACAAAAAAAAGATTAATAATTACCGGATCTTCGAACTCGATCACACAACTACTGAACTTACGTAGTCGTGACAAATCGATAATTCTACTTAAATAACACCGCGTAAAAAAAATATTCAAAAACTTCTTGAAATCAAGCAGTAACAGTCGCTATTTAATTATAGTTGGAAAAATGCGTATGTAAGCTTACGTACGAACGATTCTGTGCCTAATTCTGTCTTGATTATACTTAACTTGATACAAAGTAACTCGACGGGTAATTCGTCAGCGTACACACAACAGCGAAATTACAGAAATGTTACAATGCTTTAAAAGTTACAACTGAAAGTAAAGTTTTACTGTGATCTACGATTTAAAATGTTGAAGGTTACAAATTAAAAAAAGGAGTTAATATAATAAACACACGCTGAATAGATCAAATTACAAGTAAGCACTCAAAACGTCTGAAGGTTAACGGATTTTTATCTCTATGAAGAGCAAAAAATAGAATTCCCTCTAACTAATAACTGGTTGAGAGAGAGAGAGAGAGCCGTTTTAACGCTAGCAGACTTGCTAAAAGAAATGTTATAGTATTGAAGCAACATGGCGGGCGTTAACTTAACAAATTTTACCTGCAACCGCTCATATAGACTATCAAATCGTTTTAAGATTAATTGTTTTCCTAACTCTAATTTTTTGGAATTTGCAATCGATACAAAATACATTGTTTTTCGATTCTCAAAACTCATACGTGGCATTTTATATCACTACCAAAACATTATTTAGTCAGTTTTATTAGAACTTAACATTAGATGAAAAAAATTCTTTAATTGTCGAAGGAGGAAAAGAAAAAATATTGCCCACTCAATACCATAATCCCCACAAAATTGAACATTGTCTTCGTCTGACTCTCATTCAACGATCATACATACCCGAACACAATCGGGTTTCATCACTAAAGACTTCTCTATGTCATTTCAGAATCTAGTGGAGTCGCAATATACACCACTCTAAACGGTGGTGTCGGTGTTGAGCCGTCAGTAGTAGCACAAGATGTGGCCGATAATAAAGTAGTAGAAACAAAAAAAACGTCCGATATGTGATAGCTAAACCTTCTTGCCAAGTTTGGTGACAGAATTTCCACTCTTTCTTAAAAAAGCTAAACCCCCTAACCGCCTCACTTGGTTACGCTATTGACAATATTGATTTAAAAAAAAATTGTTTTAAAATACAAAATATCAAAACACAAACGTTCATTGTTTCTTAAGCACAGCAAACTATTTCCGTAGAATTCTTTTTTTTTGGTCTGCTTTCAAAGTCATGCTGCTATTTAAAAGAACGCAAATGTTTTGTTTGGTAAGTAACAAGTAGAAGTATTCAAAACTATGATAAATAAATTGGCGGTAGCTCTTGTGTTGTCTAATTATAAACAGAGGTTCACTGTAATTGCATTGCCAAGAAATACAATGCTATTTTGTTACAGAAACAAATCGATAGTTTTTCCTGACCAATATTTGGTTTTAGTCGACGAACTATAGAATCAGACTTAAAACTCTCTAACTCTTAACTCTTTATCTCTTAATTAATTACCTTGGAAGCCATTAACAATACTTGATGCATTAAGTACTGTCTTTAAACAAGAAAAACATTAACCCCAAAAATTACTGGTGTTCGTTCTTTGAAATTATGATTATGAAGTCGTGCATCGCAATGAACTGTGAATGCTTTAATTAGACAATACAAAGCGCTCATATAAAAAGGATATACTCAAGCATTTACAAATGTATTTTATTTAACTTGTTAATCCCATCCACATGTTATTCTGCTGCAGCTTCTAAGAAAAACGTTCACATATCAATTTATTTATTTGTCGAAAACACTTGAAGACATTGTTAACGATTGAGGCTTCGGCATGAATAGATTTCTTTTATTTATGGGCTGCCAAAGCAAAAACTTGTAAATAATTGATATTTTTAAAATTGTTCCAGCTCATTTACATTAAGTTTTACTTGAAATTAATATTAAAAAAACTAAGTGGTAAGGTATTTGAATTAACTAAAATTGCATGTATTTAAAGCAAATAGATTATAATCACCGTTTTTCTAAATAGAGATGAACAGCCAAGAATTGAATAATAGTAATACTTGTAACTTGTATTATAAACGCAGAAAAATTGACATGAAATAAATACAAAGCTTTGACGTATAATTCTTTAACTGTTTTTTTAGGTATTAACAACACAAATTTTTAAATTAAGGTTATTTATTTTCCGCGTCATGTGTTCTTCTTGTCAAAAAATTATTTCTGTTTGACTTTGATAAATAATTAAATATATAGTCATAGAAAAAGTATAGTGTATACTTCGTAAGGAAGGTGCATTGTCAACTCGTATGAATTGTAACTCGCCTTCGGCTCGGTACAAACTTTTATAGACGCTGGCAACCGTCACCATTCCTTACTCGTTATACAATAAACTATTTATTTTATTTTATGTTATGATCAGTTAGGCCATATCGGTGTTGATAAGACCTCACACGTACTTATAGTTTCTTACATCAAAACAAAAAAATTAAATTACATTTCCAATTGCATTAAATACCTTACATTTTTTTCAAAACTTAAGAATATCAAAAAATATGTTACATAACATATCCAAGAAAGATAAGTCATTTGCGACAATCCACGTCGACCATTACGAGCTTCTCATAAAATCTACTTCAGACAAAAAGTATATCTTCTCATCTCATTGTAAAATTGCTATGTATAGAACGTAACTGTAAACATTTAAGTTATATCTTTAATGTTATTAATTGTTTCACAAAACTTATAAGACTTCATGCGGTCAATATTCGTGAACGATTATGAAGTCAGGATGGTCAAACTATAGATGTAAAATTTATATAACTCGTGGTGTATATTAATCAAATCTGTACGGTACAAACCAAATGTGTATAAACAAAAGGTTTCTAGAAGAGACATTTATTTTTGTATATGTTAGTTGCATAGAAAAATAAGATTATGTCTCGATTATGTTTATATGAGCACCACTTATGTTGTATTATTTATTTGAGTAAATGCTACCTTCCATAATAGTAATTTATGTCACTAGCATCAAAAGTAAAGCAGAGCATAACGAACGCCGCATGCAATTTAATTATGATATGAGACTTTCAATGAGAGTTACATACATTACTTTTTGTATTTATTTTTTTGAATAAAAATTAAAAACGATGGTATTGAAAACTTAACAAATTTAATGTTGGCATTCTATTTATCATTAACAAAATCCACTTCAAAAATTAAATTAAAATCTTAGGTTAGTTTATAATACTATACGTACCATACGCAGTAACAAATACTACCAACTTGGAAATATATATTTGAATATATAAAACGTTTTTTTTTCAAATTTAACAAAAATTCAGATGCTTAAAAATATATTTTCACTAGACACACACTCCTACTTAAGTAATAATCGACTTTGAAAACATAGTTTTACGTAATTTTCGATTTTTCACTTTTTTCGTTATTACGTAACAACACTAACGAACAAATATTAATGTTTGCAATAAGAGCAGTATAAAATAGTTATTTATTTACCAGGGTGAAACGAGGGTTTTAAAAGTCCACGAGATAACAAAACGTGCAATTTAGATAGGAACGAGTTTAATACTTTTTATTGCTCAAACAGAGACTACGAGACCCCCAAGATCTCAAAATCTCTCAAAAACGTTTTGACGTTTATGTTGATAAGTGCGCAAAAATTCTTAAAAACGGTTTACAAAAGAATACATATATATATATAAGAATAACTACATAAATATAAGAAATAAAGTGAATAATAGAATAAGAGAAATAAAAAGAGAATATTGCAAGAACTTTAGTAAGGTAATGGAAAGTGACCTATACGGAACCCAAAAGCGCATTTGGATCGTTAAAGAATATTACAAAGAGAGGTTGCCAGGGACATAGAAAGCCTGGAAAAAATATCCGAAGAAAAAGTAATACTAACACAGAATAAAAATGGAAAATCTTCAGGCCCAGATAATTCTGTTACGTGCAAAATTTTTCTAACGGAATACCCTGTATATGAATTAAAATTAGATTCCGGTTTTGACGCCCTCTGCCGATCTTTTCTTGTGACTGTCATTTTACGACGAAATCGTTAAGCTGTCAACTGCATAAAATGGCCTGTGAGGCTTAAAAATAATTCGAATGACATCCTTATTAATGGAAATCAAATTATAATTTCATTACGTTCGTAAAATAATTGAGTCGTCACAGGGTAAGATAGTTACTTCCGTTTTATTAGAATTCTGTTGTAATTTCTCGTTAATTTGATAGCCGTTCCACCACGTTCTGGCCCACATGTTCCTATTCAATAAAGAATAATGAGGGATTAATATCGACAAATACTTTCATGGGACGAGTATAACGCTATATATAAGGCCTACGGTTAAAACTAAATAAACCGAACAATCACTTTTCTTCGAGATCCTACTCATGCGACAAACACCTGCGAAACCAACTTTCATTGAATGTGTACAACAGCATTCGACAATCGGGTTATGTTATGTGTGCTTTCTTTTAGCAATAATTAACAATTTTTGTAGATCTTGATTTCGTGAGTCATTGTGTTGACACGATTTGCTACTCAAAATTATTTCAGGCTAACTTGCCGGGGAAAACGTTTTCTTCGACCAAGTAGGTTCTGGATTGTGAGTAAGTTTATTTACTTATTTTATCGCTGTCAGAAAGGTCGCTCACGAAACTTTGGCTAGTGTTAATTCCGTAATTATTATCATTGTTTTAATACCATTAAGGTAGTTTCATTAATTATTTTATGTGTATCGCATGCTGTGTACAACCAATATTTACTACGAAATGTTAATGTTAATTCCGTTATTACTATCATTGTTTTAATACTGTTAAGGTAGTCTAATTAATTATTTTGCGTGTATCGCATGCTGTGTACAATCAATATTTACTACGAGATTTTCTTCATTGTTCGCAACGACTTAACTTCCAGATGTAGCGTGTGTTGCCGATACTGCTGGCATTTATGCACTGAGAATTAGATATACTTGTGTTAATCATCGACGTTGCTAAATTAAAGTTTCTATATTTGTTAATTATACTTATTAGTTTTTCGAACATTGATGAGTGGAGAAATTATATATATTCTTGTTAATCTTCTACGTTAATACATTAAAGTTGTTATACTTGTTAATCTTTCTTTTATGGCAACGTGCCTTTCTCTTTTAATTGTCGTTACCTATTAACAAATTTTGACTACTCGAACATTAGAGTGACAAGGATTACGAACCTCAAATTTAGTTACAAGTTTGGACCGTCTGTCGTGATCGAGGCAGAAGTGTTAATTTGGATTAGATCTGGCGCCCTTAAGCATAATTCACTTGAACCTGCCCTATCTTCGACTGTGCGAGTTGGCCGTGCAAGGTTCGTAAGACCTAAAGCTTGTAACAATATCCCGAATGAATTGCTGAAATGCGGAGGACTAGAGTTAGCCAAACAGCTCACTAATCTGTATAACAAAAGTTTAGAAGATAACACCAGAAAGATAGAAAGACAGCATAACTATATCATTGCTTAAAAAAGGAAAATCCTCAGGACCATCTAACTACAAAGCAATATCTTTACTGGATACATTCATGAAATTATTTACTCGTCTTTTGCAACAACGCATTCTCAACCATATCTCAATAACTGAAGAGCAACAAGGTTTTCGGAAAAATCGTTCGCCTGTTGACACAATATTCATTGTTCGGCAGGTCGCAGAAAAAGCAATAGAATTCGACAAGCCAGCATGCATGTGCTTTTTAGATCTAACGAAAGCTTTCGATAGGGTACGCTTGACGGATATTGTGAACAAATATAAGAGTACAGGAATACACCTAAACGTTATCGAGACGATAAGGCAGCTCAATACGAATAACACAGCTTTAACTAAAACAAAATCTCTGACAACTTAAAAAATGGAGCTAAACATGGGTGTTCGGCAAAGAGACAGTCTCAGCCCTCACCATATCAAGATCGTATGCTATGCTGACGACCCGACACTATTCGCAGACACTAAAGACGGACTACAGTGGTTATTACAAGCGTTCAAGATTGAAGCTGAAAAATTAAACCTGAAAATTTCTACTACAAAAACAAAATGCATGGTGATTGCGAGAGATCGGCGCAGATGTAAACTGGAACTGAATGGCAAAGTAGTTGAACAAGTCTCTGAGTTCAACTATCTAGGATCCACCATAGCACCGTACGGAGACCTCAAGATTAGTGTGAGGCACCAAATTAACAAATCAGCGAGAATTTGCAAAACATGTGTTAGGGCAGTTATGACTTACGCAACAGAAACAAGACCCGATACTGTTGAAACTAAAAGAATGGCTTGCACCTCTGAAATGAAGGTACTCCGCATGATCTCGGGAAAAACAATTAGAGATCTAACAAGAAGCGAGGACATCCGTGAAGAATGCAACGTGGAGGATGTCGTAAGATGGACACGTGCTCGCAGAAGGTTCTGGAACGAACACGTATCCAGAAAAGATAATAACCGACTTGCAAAAATTGCCAGAAACTATAGACCAGCGTCCAAACGACCACCAGGAAGACCTCCAAAACGATGTATACCACTCGGTATACCAAGCCTCTAGGCTTTCGAAAAGAAGAAGAAGAAGAAGAAGGTTTACAAAAGCAAAAAATTAGAATTTATGACACTGAAATGAAATGATACAATGAAAATATTTTGTTTTAGTCGTAGTGTATCTATAATTTATTTTACCCCCCCCCTCAAATAAGAAAGTCTGAACACGTGTATGAATATAACAATTAAACTCTGATGTAGCAGTACTAGTACAGACAAGTAACCTAACATTTATCGTTATTTTAACATATATATTCAGACCAAGCAAATATGTAAAATTTACAGATCAAAATGTTAATAAAATAATTTTTTTTAAACGATTGAAATACAAAATTCTTGAGAGGATTCATAGTTATTAGTTATTTAATTTATTAAAATTATTATTGTGTCAACCAACCTAAACCAATCAATTATTTTTTATATATGTATATATTAAAATGTTTCGAAACTTATTAACTATTTAAGCTCATCTTCAGAATCTTCTACAAATAATATATATATACACTACTAAAAATATAAGATAAAAAAATTAATTAACATTTTTTTTTAAAATGTCAAAATTCTATTTTATTATAAATATTATTTAAAAAATCTAAGAAATTTTTAATTTCATCATTAGAATCATTCAAAATACAAAAAATGTCAGCATATATTTTCCAAAATAATATTTTTGTAAGAAAATTGAGTATTTAGAAATATATATTTTATTTGAACATTTGGTTTTTCAAGAATTGCTTGAATTTAAATAAATAACCAAATGTTACTATTAAGATTAATATTAAAACAAAAACCCAACAATTGGTTTATTACAACTGCATCACTACATACATCAAATCAGAAATAAAGAAGTGGTACTGCAAGATAAGCGAAACTCGATTTAAATTATGGTATCAACATTCGAATATTTCTTCAACAGCACATGGTACAGTTTGGGACCCACTTGATTATAATATTAGAAGTAAGGTAGCACAATTTGGTAATAATTTATATATAAAACTTTATAAAAACTACAAAATTTAAATGATTTTTATAAACCACAATTCAAATCTAAATTTAATTCTTTTCTTTTTCAACAAAATAAATTTTGTTATAATTTTAAAAGAAACATAAATCCAACTTTTGAATTTCATAAAAATACTTAAAACCTAACCAATGTCAATTTTAAACAAAATGAACTAGAAGTAATAAACAAAGGTTTTAAATTTTCACCTTCACTACCATTAAATATTTTTTTAACAATTTTAAAGCTTGTGTTGAGTTTATTTTACAATCATTTCCTAATTTTGATTTTTGCAATCTTGATATTTCTAAAATTCCAAGCAGTTTTAATTCTTTTAAACAAAATTATATTTATTTCAATAATAGACATTTAATTAAATCTATTAAACAAAAAATTATTGATAACAACATAATTATTACTAAAGCAGATAAAGGAAATTGTACAGTAATTTTAAATAGATTAGAATACATTAATGAAATTTAAATTTTTTAGATTGTACTGATTTTGAAAAATTATAAAAAATTCTCCTTAACAAAATTTGTTACTAGTACTATTCATATTTTACATTCTACTGAAAACACTTTCAATTATTTTAATTTTCATATTTCTAGTTTAAAAGTATCTAATCCCTCTATCCCTTTACTTTATTATTTACCAAAAATTCATAAACCCAATTTCCCAATTAGACGACTTGTGAATTTTATTAATGCACCTACCTATAAAATTAACAAATTTTTAAGTAAAAGATTTTATTTTAAAATTAATTTGATTTATGCATTCTCAATAAAAAACACTAATGAACTAATAAATTCTTTAAATAATTTAATTTTTCCATCTAATACAAGCTTAAATCTTAATATTGTTTCTTTTGATGTTAAAAATCGTTATCCTTTAGTTCCTGCGACAGATGTCTTACTTATAATTTCTAATCTTCTTTCACTTTCTGGTTTTCCTGATTTTGTAACAATGGTTTATTAAATATTACTAAATTTTGTTTAAATAACGTTTTCTTCCAATTCAATAATCAATTTTTTTAACAAATTTTAGGTCTTGAAATGGGTTCTCCTTTATCACCTAGTTTAGCTGAAATCTTCTTAACCCATTTAGAAAACACATATATTTCTAAACACCCAATTTTCTTACAAAAAATATTGTTTTATAAAAGATTTGTGACATTTTTTGTATTTTTAATGGTTCTAATGTTAAAATTAATTTTTTTTTAGATTTTTTAAATAATATGCGTAATAGAATAGAATTTACCGTTGAATATTCGCTAAATAATAAGTTACCGTTTGTTGACACAATAATTTTAATAATAATAATTTAAATAAAAGTGAAGTTTACAAATTAAATTGTTTTTATAATAAATGTTATATTGGTATGACACAAAGATCTTTCCAAACTAGACTTAATGAACATCTTAGATATTTAAAAAATCGATCAAAATATATTAATAAAACAAATTATGTTAAATCTACATTCGCACAACATGTTTTAGATAATAATCATTCTCTTATTTCTTCTAAATTGTTTAATCCTTTTAATAACATTAAGAACAAACAAATTAAAATGAAAGAAGTTTTCGCTAAAAAACAATATCAAAAACGCAAAATATTATTGTAAACATGAGAGTGGATGTTAGAATGTTATTTTCTCTAATTAGAAAAAATATTTGGGAATACTAAAACAATAATTAATTTCGCAGTTTTTTAATAGTAAACACGGCAATAAAGCCAAATGAAATTATGTCAGACGTAACGTTCAAACTTGATTCGGTTAATTTGTTTGCGAATATTAATGGTAGACGGTAACCAAAAATGAATCATTAAACTCGTTATCCCAAATGAACTTTTTAACGATTGCAGTAACACACACACACACACATCTTTTTTTTCCTTGGAATAATTCGAATCTCTCCTTCTTGCTCGCATTTTTCAAATCCCCGAACGATTAGCTTAAAAATTTTAAACTGAAATACGAATCGGCCAAAGCATAATGTCACAGTTTAATTGTTATTAGGTAGGGCACCGTGCAAAACAGGTTACGGTGGCAAACACATGGAAAATTATGAAAATTAAAACTGATTTTTATGATATTTAGTCTATGAATTCGGATACAGCAGCCAAAAACCTGTAGGTCAACACACTTTTGTTCAACACATTTGAATAACATTAAAGTTTGTTACTTTTTCAACCCTATCTTAATCTCAATACCATCTTTATAACATTTTAATGAAACATTAACTGTGCTTAGTAGTAATGAACATGTGTACCTTAAATGCAATAAAGCACTTATTTCTTTCTTTTTATTGAAGTTTCATGTTACTTGCTTATTTACAGCCATTAAAAAAATGGATTAAAATACAACCACTTCTTAAAATTGTGAATTTAATTTCTGTCGTCGTTAAAGTACCATTTTGGCAACGATACACCTTTTGCACATTTTTATATATATATTTTTTTATTTATTTGCCGTAAAACGTTTCTTTCTGAGATTGGTACTAAAATTAATTTTATTCTCTTTAAACGTAATTAATGTTTCGACACTTTAAACCGTATTTTGATTAAATTTGTGGCATAGTAAAATCTGAATGTTGTCAGTAAATTTGGTAATAATTTGTAAAAGCCCTCAATTAAAATATAAAAAAAGTTGCAAATTTACAGTAAACTCAAATTAACAGAAATTTAGAAAATTTACTTGGACGTTCTTCGTTCATCTGCAAGTCTTCTGTTGTTCACAACATTGGTTTCAGATTTCACCCATTATTTGAATATGTCCATACTACTTCAAACTTTTAGTTTTAATTACTCCTATTTTTCGTTTAGCTTCAACTCGTCTTTCACTTATTTTCCACAACTTCACTCCGCACGTACTCATGCTTTCCATAATTGTTTTTACTTTCCTATAGTATAACGATCGCGTTTTTTTTTTTTTAAAAATTGTTTACATAATTTTAAGTTTTAAGGTCTCCTGAATCAGAAATATGTATTTTTGACAAAAAAAATTTGGGTGTCGGCGGGTATGTGTGTAACGATGTACCCACGATAACTCTTAAACCAAAAGTTCCTAGTGAATTGAAATTTGGCATAGAGCTGACTTTTCATAGTCTGATAAAGAATCCGGAATCGAATGTATCAGCCATTTTTAACAGTTTTTCTTATATAATTGTGTACGTATGTAAATTAGTCGAATTATTTTTACAGTTTCTTATAGAGATAATTCTTTCTAACAATTTATTTAAATAAAAAATTTTCTAACATTAAAAGTTTATTAGATATTTTATTTATAATTTAAAATAAATACACAAGTATAACCTAAGTTTTAATCCTGCCTGTGATGATTTTTTTAGAAACAAATTCTATATCTTGAAGGGAAAGCAATATACGTTAAAATAATCATTTTTACCGGTTTAATAAAAGGGAAAGCAATATCGAGGCGCATAAACATTAGGGTTAGTCGATATGACAACGTAAGCATAATTTCGGTTATATATTTAATAAAATCAAGGAGAAAAATTTCAAAAAAATTATAGCATGCTAGGAAATCAATACAAACGTGTACATATCACTTCAACGTTTTATGACAACATAACTTAAAAAAAATATGTCAACATTCCTTCATCATTCCTTGTAGGAAAGTCGTGTGGTGACCACACCAGTTTTTTTAAGTTCCAATTCATTTTTTAAATTTTCTTGGTGTTTTACTTTATTTTATTTTAGTAATATGTTCATTATTTCAACTTCACTTTCTTATCTTTATCATTACAACTAATAATGCTTTGCTAACTCCTCGGCAAAATAGAAGTGATAGCGAACCTGTAAACAAAGATGACAAAGTTCGAACAAAGATAAAAACGTCGCTTTTGGTAGAACGTGAGGTAAAATACGTAATGTAAAAACACAAATGGATAGAGAAAACCATAAATGTACAGTCAATACCAAAATGCATTATCTATCTCTGCAGAGTTAGATACTTTTATCCGACGCTTATCATACTACAAGAAGTAAAGCACATGGCGTGTAACTTTATACTTTCTTTTTGCATTGTTACCTAGCGGATTGATTACGTGTATTGTTTTTTAGCTTGTTTCAGTCTAAACTTTCTTAAAATTAGTTTTATGCCACAATTAAAGACAAGTATCAATGAAACTTAGTAATGGACACTATAAAATTAAATTGTTAGTAAAATAAGAAATAAAAACGAGTTTAGTTTCTTTTGAATTAGCAAAAGACGAATTTGAAAATAGAAAAACATTTGTTTTACATAAGTTGTAAAAAAGAGATAAAAACTAGAGAGCAAAGCAGTAATACGTACAATCGACTCGCAACGTAAATACAAAGAATTAAAATAGGAATTATAATACTTACAGTTTAGTTGTATTTTGAAGAATGCGACTAGCTAGTGGCATCTTTTTGGAGACTCCTAAAATTTGCTGAAATGCACAAAGCCGTACATACGGTGTTATCAAGTAAACTTCCCGAGTTTTCCTCAAATTAATTGCATTAAGTGACCCTCCAATACGGTTAGAATTTTATTCAATACTCGAAGCTTTCAATATCTTCAACGCAAGTGACGTGACGTTATCATGGAAATTTGCCTAATAAATGAACTACTTTTACTATCTCCACATCGATGGAACACGTGTGGGTATCCAAAAACTCGCTAATGACAATTATGGAAGAATTAAATTAAATCACAAAAACAGAAAATAACGCTTACCCTAATAAAGACTTTTACAAAAATAGTAAATATACTACGCCCAATACTTGTATGGATGCGTGTGAATAATCAGAAATAAAACCGGATAGATGATTTTTCTTTCATCAAACTACGATGTCAAAACTTTTCGACGTCACAACAATCCCCTCCCCCCCTCAATGTAGCGAGAAGTGGGCGTTGCGAGAATAAATCTTATACGGTGCAATCATACGAAAACAATTTTAACATAATCTGTAGTTACACGTTACGGAAATCATAACGAAGCAAGAACAGTTGGCCAATGTGAAGCAATAACTTAAATAACCGTCAAACAAGTGTGCACTTTTTGTGGGAGAAGAAGAAAAGATAGTGTTATGTGCTAGCTGGCGCTAGGCCTGATGTTGTTATTAATAATTCAAACGCGACAATCAAAGTAAAGTGTTCATATAAAACTTCGGAATCAACAATAAAAAAAGCAGATACCACAAAACACCATTGACTCCTTGAAAATAAACGCAAAAACCTAAAAACTTCACAAAAAAGAGCAGTAAATTTACCGATATAAAATCTCAAGGCAATTGTACTTTACTAAAACTGAAATTTGTTATTTAATTATAAGAAAATCTGGAGAAATTTTTATTCAAAACATTGTTTCTATAAAAAATTCATTAAAAAGCAATTACTTAATTTTTACTATAATTTTATCTAAATTATCTTCCCAATAATTTCTTCATAATTGCTTCAACTTGTAGACTAAAAATATTTTGCTCACCGAAACGGGAAACAAATTCAGGTGTAAAGAAGAAATCAGTTTGCACTGTTTGTGCGATAGAAATGTAAAATTTTATTTATAAACTTTATTATTGTATGTCATTTGTTTATCAAATTACAAATCATCATGTACTCCTTTAGATAAAGTTTATTGTTACTTTTGCATTATACTCTAGTCCTTTGCTCTAGTCGTTACAATCACGTTTCTATATATTCTTTTAATTAAAATACCAAATATATTATAATTTAAATATAAAAAAATGTACCAATGTATAACATATTAAATTGCTTTTCATAACCGACATTAAACAATAAATAAGTACGTATCAGTTACAAAACGTGATAGAAGCGTTTACAAACAAGAAAAGGTAGAGCCGCGCCCACGGTCTTCATCAGTCTAAAGCAATGGTTCCCAAAGTGGTCACTACGGACCTCCAGAAGTCCCCAAAACCGTTCAAGGAGGCCATGAAAAATTAAAATTGATTTAAAGGTCCCTGAACAACGTCAAAGGGTCCGCGCAAGGTTTAATATAAATAAAAAAAAATTGTGACACATTTTTATTAATATGGAAGTGAAAATAAATAACAATAAATATATTATTAGCTTTTTATAAGGTTGTTACCAATATAGAATTTTACGTCCAAGTATATATATCTATCTATACAAGTTTATACAAGAACGCAATAGAGTCGATAACTACACCAACTAGTCTATAATATGAACTATAAAAGAATCGTGCATCTAATCAACAATTTAGTTCTGTGTTATGCGCGATGTGAAGTGCATACAATAAATTTTCCTAGTCTTGGACAACAATAAGTATAATTTTTTGTATTGTTACGCAGATAGCGTACTTTCGTTACGTAAGAGTATTTAAATGAAATTAATATCTCGTTCTAATTTAAATTTATTTAAGCAAAGCTATACTCTTGTTTAATGTGATTATAAAAAATATATATCACACTTATCACTACAGTAATCCCTTAACATTAAGTTTTTCTAACACAGATGCATTTCTAAAGAATATAATGATTCTATAAAAGAAGTTAAAAAAATTAAATTTTATAATTTAATATAATGCAACCTTAAAGTTATAGCTTACTATTCTCTATTTTTGTTTATTTTGTTTACTTTACTTTAATTAAATCAAGAGAGCATTTCATTGCAGCATTTCATTTAAAAAAATTATTGTAATTAATTTAATATTATTCCTACATTTTTTTGAGCCCCTTTTTTTCAGATAACAGTATGAACCAGCCGAAGAAAAAATGCAGACAATACATCGTTGAACATATAAAATATGGCTTCATTCTGTCACTAAGAAATAGTACTTTACCCATGTGTCTTCAATGTAATAAAACAGTGTCGAACAATCCAATAAAACCTAATAAGCTTATTGACATAAAAGATAAGTATTTAACTTTTTTCAAACAATCAAAGAGAAATATTTGAAAACACCGATATTGCGAGAACACATAAGGACAACATCTAAGAGAGATAACGAATTATTTCTTTAATCATTGCGAAGTCCGGAAAGCCGCACACTATTGGTGAAGAACTTATTCTACCAGCTGTGAGTTAATACGCACCGTGTTGCACAAAACAGTTTTCGATATTATATAAAGAATTTGACTGAGTAATCATACTGTACGAAGAAGGATCCACGAAATGGCTCAGAGCGTGCAAAACTCTTTATGTGACTACTTAAAAACATTTGAATTTTCTATACAACTTGAGGAGTCAACATTGCCAAGAAACGAAGCTTTACTTTTAGCTTACGTAAGAATTGTAAAAGAAGAAAAATATTCTCAAGAATTGTTATTTGCTAAATATTTGGAAACTAATACCAACGATAAATTGTTAATTACTAAATGAAAAATATTTTTCGATGTAAAAGCTATATCCTTTACTAACATCATCTCCGTTGCTACTGACGACGCCCTGGCAATCGTAGGACGACACCGAGGTTTTCTGGTATACTTAAAACCAGCTATACTGAAAGTATTATCGGTTAATTGTGTTATTCATCGCATCATTTGGTCGCGAAAACGTTTGCATGAATTATATTACATTTTGTCATTATAGCAGTTAATAAAATCAAAAGAAATGCTTTAATCTTACAAAACTTTTGCTGTACAAACAAAACTTGAAAAGAGGTCCGTGGGTCAAAACAGTTTGGGAACCACCTGTCTAAAGAAAGGGTTTTTACACAAAATGTGCACAAAAAAATACAAAGAAAAATATGCAGATGGCAGTACGATGCAAAAAAAAATAATTAAATAATTCCCTTGCATTTTGGTTTTATTTTATTTTTTTTAAACTTTTACAGTAGCTTGAAGGCCTGGGTTCCTTTTTTTTAAATAAACTAAAAAATAAAGGTTTGCAAGAATTACTGTTTTCATTAATTAATATCTAATTTTGTGTATACTTTTTTGAAATAAAAAGAAACCCCGGCACTAGAGCTTTATCCATAAACAAAAAAAGAATTGTATTACAATTCCAGATAGTTTAAAAACAACAGTCTTTTTGCTAAACGCCTAAAATTAAGTCTTGTAAAAGGTCTCTTAAGACATGTATATAACGTTTGAGATTTTTTTACCTGCTAATACACACATCAGTTTTACAAATTATAGAATTTAATTTTTATGGTTCGTTCAGCTACCCGGTAAAAAATTGCAATTATGTTGGTATTTTAAGATTGTTACTGATATGTTTTAGACAATTATTAATTTAAATTAAATTAAATAAAAATAAGTACTTTCCTTAGATTGCATATAAAACTTACAAACTATTTCAATAAATTATATTATATAATGTAACATAACATTTAAGTAAACAGTATTTAAATTAATTCACAACAAACGGCAATTTAGAAAAAACCACAAAAACAAAATTATTCATTATACGTTCTAGGATTAACTGGTTCTTGATATTCTACATAGAATACTAAAGTACGTATTGTGTACAAAAAGATGGTATTATGTAAGTGAATAGTTAAAGTAGTAAAACCAACAACGATAAATATAATAAATAAAAATTTAATGTAACTGGATGTTTTTCAAATTAATCAATTTTAAAATTCAAGCGTTTAAGGAAGTTTAAGTAACGTTTAAAAATTTATTGATGTTAGTAACATAGTATACATTTACTACGCATAAATAATAGTATCTAAATTTATTGAGTAATTAAAGTAATTAGACATAATAATTAGCAAAACGAATAACATAATGAGAACCTACATTCACGTCATTAATGGCGTTTTGTAGTTGTAGGTACTTGCTGATACCACCCCTGCAAAAGTAAAAAAAAAACAAACGAAATATGATGGAAGAGCCAACTCATAGTGTAAATTTACTATGCAAAGATAGTAATTTATAAATTGCTATAGAGGTGGAAACGTTGACCAGCTGATTTTATACACGAGTAATTCAAATAAGTTTTGAGTGTACCGCGAGCTAAAACCAAATCGTATCATAAGCAACTAATCGCGGTAAAAATGCATTGCTCCAACAGTTCTCGCAGTAATAAAAGCGATGTAAAATAACTGTGGCCAAATAATTTGTGACCAAGATGATCTGAAATTCTGTTTGATCAATACATCACCATTAGTCGCAAAATATGTTTCTAGAGACTGTGCATGAAGAGTATATAGAGGGTGTCATAAGTGGTGGAATAAGTGCGCATATTTTCTGGGCTGTTGATCCGCATGTGAAAAGGATCATTTTTTAACAATACACTTGGTACCGCAAACTTCAGATGGCGCACAAATCTAAGATTTAGTACGTGGCATTAGAATCCGAGTCGGTAGCGTATGCGCCGCTTGAATTGCTGCGTATGTGCACTTATTTTGCTCGTCTCTTCTTGCTGCTGTGTTGCTGTAGTGTGATGTTGTGTTGTTGACGTGAAAAATGCAGATTCACTTGGGCCGAACTCTCCGATAGGCACTTTGTGTTACGGGTAGCCCGTATATAACGCGCTGCTCGCCAATTGTACCATGAGAAATACCCAAATAGGCAACTTCCAAACGCTTGTAAGTTTGAGGCTGCTGATCAACGCCTACGTGATAAGAGGTCTTTCGGCAATCATGGGTTCGACATTCTGCATTAGAGGAGGCTGTTTTAAGACGATTTGAGAAAAATCCGTCAACATGAATGTCAACATGCTTAGAATAGCCTTATATACAATCCAAATGGCCGTAAACTTCTTAACTATATAGAAAGCCATCCTCAATTATCAAATTCTCTACCTATTGATATCAAAGAATTAATTCGTCGTAAAAACCACGTAAACATAAATATCAAAAAACCCTTAACCGACAATACAAAAAAGATTTAAACAAAGTACAAGCTGAAGTATGTCTAGCTCTACTAAATTACAAAAACCGGTCCTGAACATCCAAATTAGATTCTCTAAATCACAACTCTAACTAATTTTGGCGCATGTCAACGTTTCTTCTAGACCAATTCATTCCGCAAACGGTCTATTTTATTCTCCTGCTGAAAAAGCAGAATCACATTCCGATAATCTTGAGCTAAAATGCTCCTCTAACTACCAAATCGCTGATCTTGACCGTATGGATAGAATTAAGTCAAATGTTGTCACATTTTTATCGAAAAATCACTGAGATCCACCACTTTCTCCAGGCTTTCCGTTCAAAAGCTCGCAAATTATACGATTTCTCAAACATCGCAAAGCTGCAGGTCATGATAAATTTTCAAATAAAATTATTAAAAAGTTTTCTCAGAAAGCAATAATGTTTCTCACCGCCATCGTTAATGGCATACTAAAACTGGGCTACTTTCCACGTAACTGGAAGACAACTGATGTAACAGTACTTCCAAAACCTTTAAAAGATCATAAATTTCCACAAAATTACGGTCCGATAAATCTTCTTCCTGCCATCTGCAAAATTGCCGAAAGAATCACTTTCTCTCTCGTTTGAACTTAGAAATTTTCCGTTTAAAAATTCTTTCTGATGAGCAATCTGGGTTTCGCTCTAAGCATTCTACAACTGAAGAACTTCTTAGAGTGACCGAATTCTGTTACCATTCTATGTCCAACAATCAAGCCACCGGAGCAGTTTTCTTAACGTTTCAAAAGCATTTGATCGAGCTTGGCATGATGGCATTGTTTACAAAATAATTTCGGTTAAAATTCGTCCCCAACTAATAAATTAAAATGAATAAAATTACATAATGTCTCGTCCTCAATCAGACTCTTAGCAGCAAAAGTTCCGCAAGACTCTGCTCTTTACCCAACCCCTTACACGTATGACACTCCCAAGCACCCCAATATAGAACTAGCACTGTATACTGACGACATGGCCATCTTAGCCTACTCCTGGCAAACTAAACACAAAACAAAACGCCGTTCAACATTTTAGATACATGGTTTACCGATTGGCTTGTGAACGTCAACGCCGAGAAAAGTGCGGCAGTATTCTTTTCTAGAAGATTAAAACGCCATCCTTATGGTCAACTTAGCATTTCAATTAATCAAATTCCCTGGTTCAACTCCGCCAAATTTCTTGGTGTTATATTAGATAAATGTTTACCCTTCTCCACTTACGTCAAATCTGTCGCCAATAAAAGTCGTGGTTCTCTCAAATCTTTGATTCTTTTGTACAAAACTATCATCAATCCCATCATGCTATAAGCTTCACCTGCCTAGAATTAGGCTGCAAAATTCCTACTCAACAAAATCCAAGCCGTTCAAAATAAATACCTTAGACTATCCTTCAGCGCACCCTGGTTCGTCAGAAACAAAAACCTTCAACGTGATGCCAATCTTCTTCTCATTGAAGAACAACTCCTAACAAGACTAAAATCACAATTTTCTAAAAATTCAAACCATCCAAACCCTTGTCAGGATATCTACAAACTACAACTTCTCATAGTAAAATCAAACGCCCAAGAACAAATCTACTCAAAAATTAAACACTATAAGTATCCTATCCATGTCTTTAACCACTCTATTTAAACTTCACTATATGAAAATCTCTTACAAGACGAAGGAAAAATTCCTGGCCCATCAGAAAGAAGATGATTAATTATATTAGATGCAATTGTAGGCAAAACGGCCGTCCAGTAGTTTACTCGAGTAGCATTTGCAAAATTGCATTGACATGCTTTACCCTCCATGTCTTTTACGTTGTAGTTTTACTAGTTTTATTCACAACTATTTTGAATTGCGCGAGTGTAAAACATTTTCCGCAGTTATAGCTAATTTACGTATGACTTTATGTTAGCCTTCTATGTTTTGCTGTAGACCAAACTGCAACTAAAATACTAGATAAATGAACAAAAAACTGTATTGAACTATAGTTCACTTAGTTAGTTGAAGTCAACAATTATTTGTAACCAGCTTATTTTTTCGATTCCATACTTCTGTTTTAATTTAACATTTTTTGATTCACTGCGTGCGCAATTGATCCACAGTACTCATGCGCAATCTGTAGTCATCTTTGCGTGCAATCGGACGTTTATTGTCCTGCAATTGCAGAAAACATGTTCGCGTGTTAAATTTAAACTGTGGTTCACCTATCTGCTTTTGTTGTTATGTCGACACTGTAACTTAAAGAAAAGCCGATAATTGGTAGGGGTAAGTGTTTCTTTACGGAATGGTGTAACCTTTAAAATTTGCATTTCAGTTTTTTCGTTGCGACGATTTCCTACGACTCTTAATGTTTTTACATACATTTTTCTTTACAACGTTTTCTTGCAACTACAAGTTTTTTGTTTCTACGTACATTTTTTCATATGACTACGTTTTTGACGTTTCTTCATTCATAGGATTTTGTTTTTATTGATACGAAAATTTATTTTTGATACGTGCGTACGATTACGTTTTTTCGATTTTGATTTGTGCAATGCGTTATACAGTTACGTTTTCAAAAGATTTCCGTTATATGAGTACAAATTAGAAAATTATCCAATGTGTTACGTTCCGAAGTTACTTTGGGTTGGTGTGTTGCAAATTTAGAAATTATGATAAGTTACGTTTATGTTTTACGATATCCTGGTTACTGATCATCAATCAGATTAAAAATATAGAAATTTGAAAGTTAAAATACGCACACAAATGAATTGCACAATATTCTGTCATCGTATGAATCAAATGCACCGCACCCACAATCCAAATGCGCAACACAAGCTAACAGGTAACCTGCAAACCTTTAACAATACACGTTAATCATGTAAATAAGTTGTTTTGGTTAAATTTTATTATAATTATTACGTTATGTATTTTTGGGTTTACTCCTAATTTTATTATAAAAATATTTTGGAGCTCTAGTTAAATTTAAGTTGTTCGTTTTTAAAGTGCGATAGTATTCCTACGACCCTATTATAAATTTGTATATAAATTGTCTCATTGATCATGTTTTACTTGTTATATTTTGTGTTTCAGTATTGAAAATTATGTGAGCTCGCCTGATGCATTTATTTATTTTTATTCTGTATCTAACTTTTGTTTTATACGTTATATATTTGCTAATAGTTGAAAAAATTAAACAAGATGTAAACAAAGACAAATAATATTCCTAAGGTCATAACTTAACACAAACAAATGATTGTTTTAAATCAATTTACTGATTGCATAACATCACCAAGCATATTGATTATGGAAAACCTTGCAAGATATCAACTTATAAATTCAAAATTTTGATTCCAACCTTGTCTTTAGAACGCCAAAAAAATGTGTTCGTAAACATCATGATGATTTGTACAAAATACAAAAACGTAAGCACATTGATTGAATTATGCCATAATAATAATTATTATTGTTATCCGATAGATTGAAATTTGAACAACACTTTTTGTTAGACATACGATTAGATCAAAATACGTTAACACCTTAAAACGTAAAAAAAGCTGAAATTCAAAAGACAAAAAAATAAAATAAAAATTGCCACAAAAATGAAATATGAAAGAAAGAAAACACATCGATTTCAGAAAATGTGGCATGAAATCATTTGATCGATTTATTTTTAACAAAGGTGACTTCATAGTCGCTGAGACATCAGACGAAGCACCGTTTATTGAAAGACCCAATGCTGAAGATGAATCTG
The DNA here is from genome assembly GCA_035610365.1 of Aquatica leii. NCBI lineage: Eukaryota > Metazoa > Arthropoda > Insecta > Coleoptera > Lampyridae > Aquatica > Aquatica leii. The sequence continues at coordinate 20,623,405 of CM069435.1, forward strand.
ATAATATTCCGCTACAAAATTGTAAATTCCAAAATAATTTCTATGAAGACCTTAGGCAAAAATATTCGGTTCTCACGTTTAGCAACCGCATTTATACAATGAAATGACAATGAGAGTTAGAAAATCATCATTTGAGACATCAGTAGCGATGGTCAAAATCGGTCTTGGTCTCGCAAGATTTGCAAGACCAAGAGCAAAATAAAAACGCCATTAGCAAAACCAAGACTCAAGGTTGCAAGACCAAGACTGGATGCAAAAATAGCTTCTTATTACGAACGATTTTTTGACTTTTTTTATTTATCCCAGATAGAAAAAAGCATTTGTTTTTCTATGTATACGTGAAAGTAAAAAGTTTTTAAAAAAAGGGTTGTTTCGACTTTAGTAAAATGATATTTGTTTGAAAAATAAAATTATAACTAATAAGTAACCACTATAATCATCTTAAATAAAATATTTACTTAAACCAAATAAAACAATTTAAAATTTAGCTAAAATGTAATTTAATTGAAATAAATTATATCAAGAAAGCATTTTATAATTAAGACGCTGTTACGAATTTCGGCAACATCAGCTTATTTGAATTAAATTAATATTTTTTTGAGTTCAGCGAATATAAACTCTTCACATTTCTATGATCTAATAAAGGTATACCAGTAATAAAATAACTGGTAAAATAACAACTTGTGGGAAAGTCCCAAATTCTTAATTCTAAATTTGCACCAAATAGCACATTTTACTAAGTTTACAATAAAGGCACCTACAAAGGATGTTAAACTGGCAGTGCGCCTGTAATACTCATGCAAATCCCTCAAACATGCCTAGGCGTTGTTCCTTTTTCAAAACAACTGAATTCTCAAAACTTAAAAAATTCATCTATTATAAAATACAACGGACGCATTGCAAATGAAATAGTGCTTATTATTTAATACTTGTGGAAAAAAAATTGTCGATCCTTCAGCACATTTGAACAATTTTGTACCTTCAATAAAAGATGTAGGTATATACGGTCCTTCAAAATAAGAATTGAAATTAATTAACATTTGCTTATGCATTTGCAAGAAATGAAAGAGGCCATATGCTAATAAACTTTTTAGAAAAAGAACAACTATACGCAATGAACACTTTCTACAAAGAAAGACCAAATAAAAATGGATATGGACAAGTCCAAATGGAACCACGAAAAATAAAATAGACTTCGTGCTGGCACAACAAAAGCACATAATTAAAAACATAAATGTTCTAAACTCGTTTACGACAGATAGCGACCATAAAATGGTTAGGTGTAAAATATTTATGAACGGAGAACTAGAAAGAGCAAAGAAATTTAATACTTCCAAAAAGAATCTAGATGCAAGTACCCTAAAGACACAAAAACCAAAATTCATAAACAAACTAACCCATCAAATAAAAAAGATGCCGATAAATAAACAAACGGTTAACAAAAGCATTGAAAGAAACAAATAATATCTTAAACCAAGGGACAAGCCTGAAAAACTGAGCTTAGAAACAAAACAAATGCTTGTTAACAGGGGCGAAAGATATACAGAAGAATACAGAAATATTAATAAAACAGTCAGAAAGATGGCAAAACAGGATCAGGAAGGACAAATTAAAAACTTAATAGAACGACAGAGAGGCTTGAATATCTTTAAAAAAGAAAATACACATAAAAGAGTAATTACTAAGCTAACTGACAAGCAGCGAAACATCGTAGAAGACAGAGAAGATTTACTGCGCATAACGGGGAATTACTACAAAGGATATAATAATAATAATAATGTAGAAAATAAAAACAAAGACGGTAAAATTCTTAATGTCGTCTCAGAAGACCACCATGACATAAAAACCAAAATTTATAATGAATGTATTCTTCCGGTGGCAACCTACGGTTATGAAACTTGGAGTCTAACCAAAAGGATAGTAAATAAATTGCAAGCTCATCAGAGAACAATTGAAAGAAACATGCTAGGTGTTTTGCTAGCGGACCAAAATACCAACGAATGGATAAGGAACACCACAAAGATCCAAGATATAACACAAAGAATATGTACCCTCAAATGGAACTGGGCTGGTCACGTAGCAAGAAACAGCAGTAATAACTGGAGTGGAAAAGTGACTAGATAAAGACCTTGGGGACAAAAAAGAAGCATAGGAAGGCCCCAACAACGATGGTACGATATCAAACGTACAGCAGAACTAAACTGGTATCAAGTTGCACTGAATAGAGATGACTGAAAAGATTTGAGAGAGGCCTATATCTAGAGGATAGAGAACGGCTAGGGAAGAGAAGAAGGCATTTATGTATTTGTACTTTGATAGTTTATTGAGTATACAATTAAATTAAATCTTGTTAAATCGTTGACATGTAAAATTAAAAATAAAGTAACTTAATATTCGGTATCATCGTTCTTATTGCAGGTTTAGTAGATTAATGAAAAGTAAAAAATTCTGTCTAATCCACATTTATTTTTAATAATAAAAATTATAAGCAATACATTTTTTCTACTTTTTTAATGCTTAAAAACATTTACAGATGCAGTTATACTTGACTTTCATTGTAGAATTTCATTCATAGTACTGTGTACTGTGTAAAAATGAAAGACTGCAAGAGTCTTACGTGCAAGACCAAGAACAAAATAAAAACTCTATATTCAAGACAAAGGGCAAGACCGAGATTAAGGGTATCAATATAAGACCAAGAGCAATACCAACTGGAGCAAGACCAAGACCTATGTGGTCTTGTCTTGGTCTTGCATTTGACCATCACTAGAAATCAGCTAATGAAGATCAACCAAAACCATAAATCATAAAGAAAGTGTGCTGAAAAAATTAGACCATTCCAAAAACATTGTCAAAGTGGAGAAAAAAAACAGTTCAGTTATTCTAATTCTACTCAAATTTAAATTGGGACTTTACTTTCATCATCTTTAGATAGATAGATAGATAATCGTTTGATGGTGTAGTACCAGTATAACCATATAATTTGCAGTATAGAAAAAATAGCATCGCGTTACTCAATGCTTATTTAGTAATTATTGCCCTATAGTCTTCAAAAATTCATTATTGAACGGTTCGAAATTTAAAAGGTCGGACAAGAATTATTTACAGTCCCATTATTCAATGTTTTAATTCAAGCGGGTCTAAGAACGTGTTTGTTCAAGAAAGAAACAAAATTTTAAACATTTTAAAAAACATCTTGAAACGTCAATTTTGAATAAAAGTTAAATCCTGAAATCGAGCGTTGCACACCGCTTTCTGAATGGTCAGGGTCGGATAAACCACTCGAAATGGCTAGGACACTACGAACCACAGTAGGTGTCATAATCCTTCAAATTACCACAATCTTTAATATTTATTATATACTTAAACATTTTATATATAACAAAAGTAATAGCCGTAAATTACTAAGAGTCAGTAGTAGAATTTTCTAAAAAGAAAATGTTTATTGAAGCATATTATTTCAGGCAAAACAGTTTACGTAGTGATCGAATTGTCGAACGAGACACGTTCAATATTTGTAGTATTCAAAAATCAAAACGGTTCTATTTGTTTTAAATAAATAAAATATCTAACCGTAACTTATACATAAGAAGCCACGAACCGAAGATTTGTATTTCTACCACTAAACTAACAAGATTTTAGTTTTATCGTAAGAAACGATAGAAAAATGTTTGCAGTCGCTACAAAACTAACATTGACGATAAAATCCCAAAAGACGTTAGAAGCCGCAGACATTCTTATTCCGATTTTAATAACAATATTAGAAAAACTGGAATAACTAAATCCAAACGGTGTAAAAATCAAGTCCCGTAAGACGCTAACGAATTTAAGAATTAATAATTTCTCCATTGATTGTCCGCGTGTATTAGTTAAGTAGAGCAAACAATGTACGTGGCAGCGTTAAAAAAATAATAAATGAATACACAGATCCATTTTTTATCCTTTGTAAATCGAGCACCATCAATAACGGTCATTAATTTCAAGAGGAGAAATGACATCATACATTTATCATATCTTAATTTGGCCTACACCTATTCATTATTCATTACCGAATTCCTAATCGTGAAATTTACATATTCCATCGCACTTTAATTAAAGTGACTAATGTTTATTTAACATAACAAAACATATAATCATAAAAATCAATGTGAGGATGCAAGGCGTGTGGCCCACACCTGCGCTATCCTGGTGCGGACAGGAGGCGGGAATCCAACACTTCTCTCTCGTCGTCCTGCCCAGAAATCTGGACCTACTTTTAATATTTTGATATGGGTCCTAATAATCCGTCAGTTTCAATTTTAATCAAATTATCCTATTTTTTCTTCGAGCAATGTCAATAAAGGTACACTTCTAGTGAAGACGTGTTGGAATGTAAATGCGTAATCGAACACGTACATTATTAATAAACGTCAAAAATACGTTTAATAATTTTTTTTTGTTAAGGTGCGGAAATTAACTGGTTGTTTTAGTTATCAAAAAAACTTTTTCACTGTTACTTGTACAACAATAAATATTTTTCTCACGTGTTAATTTATTCAATATGATAATACGAGCTTTTTTACATTCGGTTTAAAATTAGACACAAATTTGTTGGGTTACAGTTGGTTCAGAATATTCCCATAAGGTTAAAATTATACATGCAATTTTATTTATTGAAAAACGTTTTCACAACGTGTACGAACGTGACTGCTATTTACCAATTACAATCAGAGAGCGGTGATATAAATACAAATTAATCTAAATACTTCTCTTTGTTAAAAATAAAACTATCGGTGTAATAATATCAAGAAACAAATAATCGGAAGAAACTACTAAATGAATAAAAATATAAAGCCACATTTAATTAGAAAACTCCACAATACAGAAACGGAAATAAACTACAGATCGTGGGTTAGTAAAAATTATACAAAATTGTAAAATAAAACACACAAATTGATGTGTAATTGTACAAATAACTTAACGTGGATATCCCAACGCTTGATACACCCTAGCATTCCGTTTTTTCATATTTTTCCAATTTTTTTTTGTTTATTTAATTGTGCTTGTTTTGTGCTTAATTGTGTCGTTATTATTTTTAATTGTACTCAATTTTAAATTGTTAATCAAATTAAAACAAATCCGAAAACTAATTTAACCATCAACCCCCTCGTTTTCTATTCAATTTTTTTACAATAAATTTTTGCTCGTCTAATTGTGCTCGTTTTGTGCTAAATATTGCTAACATTAAATTCAATTAAACTTAATTATTTACACTATTTGTTGCTTATCTAACTGCACTCGTTTTGAACTAAATTGTGCTAATATTATTTTTATTTGTGTTTAACTGTAAATTAATAAAAAAAATTAAAACAAAGTCAGGGGCTACCTTGATCGCTAGTACCTCGTTTTTTACGTTTAATTAAATTTTTTTTGCTTATTTATTTGTGCTTGTTTTGTACTGTAATTTTTTTTTACTGTGCTCAATTTCAAATTATCAATAAAACAAAAATATATCTGGGGGTTAATATAACTATCATTGATTTCTATTAATTTTTGTTACAATATTTCTTGCTAGTCTAATTAAGTTTGTTAAGCGATCGATTATTGTACTAATACTGAATACCTAATACTGAATACATTTGTGCTCATTTCTAAAATATTTAAAAAAAACAAGTTTTTCACAATATTTATAGCTCTATTAGTTATGTTTATTTTGTTATCTTTATTGTGTGAAGGCTAACTTAATAATTTTCAACGAAACCACAGAAAAAAAACCGACAAAAAACGAAAAGTTAAATAAATAAAACGGGTGGTCAAGTTAGCCCACACGTAAGTTTCAATTTTATTACCAAATTAGACTGACATACTTGTAAAGTCTTATTTATTTGTTTAATTATTACTATAAAGTAGTAACAAAAATAACCATCAACAGACTGCTAAACCAAAACAACAAATTTCTAAATTTAACCATAAAATAGCAAATTTATTAATACTTATTAGATTGTATGAGTTTACTTGAAAAATCTTTGTAAATAAAACTCGATTTCAAAAAGAGTTTATTTTATTTTAACATTAGCATAATTTTGCACAAAAAATGCTTACAGAAGCATTAATATGAATAATAAATTAAAATGAAAACGGGGAGTTGATAGTTAAGTTAGTTCTCAGATTTGTTTTAATATTTTTAGCAATTTTAAAATTAGTTCAGGAAAAAATAGTAATGGCGCAATTCAACAAAAAAACAAGCACAATTAAATAAACAAAATTTTAGCACAAAGCGAGCACAATTAGACGAGCAAAAAATATTGTAAAAAATTGAATCAAAACGGGGCTGATGCTTAAATTAACCCCCCGATATGTTTTAATTTTATTAACAATTTAAAATTGAAAAAAACGGGGGGCTAACGGTCAAGTTAGCCTCTGACTTGTTTCAATTTTTTTATTAATTTAGTGTTAAGCACAATAAAAAATAATGTTAGCACAATTTAGCGCAAAACGTGCACGATTCATTACACTAAATATTATTTAAAAAATAAAAACGGGGGACTAACTTGACCGTGGTAAATTCCTAAAAGATATGTGTTAAAAAAAAACTGTCTAAAGAATGACGCTTTGACATACATGTGTGCAATGCATGACTGTGGTATACTATAAATCGACTAAAGCAAACTCCACATAGCATTAAGAAAATGTATTTACCAAATATGTTTTTATTTTTTATTGTTCAAACTGCCGTTACCATCAACGTACTCTCCGTTTAATAGAGTAGGGTACTCAAACTGAAACGTATTTTTTACCGTAACCATTTGTAGACCCGTCCATTTTAAACTACTAACCATAACCAAAAGTTAAGTAAAAGATAAAAGGTCAGAACAGTAGTAGTAAAGCCTGAACTGTCAAATTTTATTAAAAAACATAAACCTAATGTCAACTTTTTTTTTTAAATGTAGGTATAATATTTATAGAGAAACAAAGAATATTTTATAATATAGTTAAAAAAACTGGTGTTCAATTTCATCGTACTCAATAAAACTCGCCTTTTAAAAATACCAACAAAACAGTAAAATGCACTCTAGTCATGTAAAGTAGTAAAAAAACTGGTGTGGTCACCACACGACTTTCCTATATAGAATGATGAAAGAATACATATTTTTTTTAAGGTTATGTTGTCATAAAACCACTTTGAACCATAACCAAAATATGGCAAATTGGGCTTATGTTGTCATATCGACTAACCCGTATATTTGTGCGCCTCGATATTGCTTTCCCCTTTAGTAAATCAGTGAAAATTATTATTTTTAACGTATCTTGTTTTCCCTTAAAAATATGGAACTTTTTTCTAAAAAAAAACGTCGCACGCAGGATTCAAACCGAGATTATATTTGTGAATTCATTTTGAATTATAAATAAAATATCTATTAAACTGTTAAAGTTAAAAAATGTTTTTTTTAAATAAACTGTTAGAAATAATTATTTCTATAAGAAACTGTAAAAATAATTCGAATAATTTACATACGTACAAAATTATATACCCACTTCCGATTTTTTTATGAGACCCATCTTTTAATAGAACCGAGAGAACTAAATCTAAGCTATTGATTTGACAATGTCATCAACAAAACAATTGATTTTGAACTTGACAACCAATGACAACACGTGATCGCGTAGTCAAGTACTTAACTACATTGTCAAAGTTAATAATGCTTTATAAAATCAGGCCTTAATTAGTCGTAATTACATAATGTATTATAAAAAGTAATACCAATACAGCCCTGGTCCTTCATTAACGCTGCACAAATCAATCAAAATTTGGGAATTGTAAGACTGAATTAAATAGTATAATGGCAATAACGTAATAACTATGATCGCTAAACCAAGGAGCAAATACATATATAACCTTAAAAATAATGAAATGCAACGGTAAATCTGCTTCTAGGACAATTCGAACACAGGACACAAAATTTGCAATGCCATACTTCAACGTGATTATTGGTACGATGCTGGTTCTGTATTGTGCGGTCAAACATATTACATAAAGGAGGAGGAGGAGGATGTGGACCCACCAAACTATCCGAACTTGCTTGGTACAAGTTCGCCATAAAAGAATAGGAAATTGAGGAAAACTCCCTTGTTGTCCAGGGCGACCAATATAATTGTCTTCAAAATAATCTACCAACTCCTGAGCTTCTGCCGGATAATTTTCGTTTTCGTCCAGGATATCAAAAATGTCTAGGACCTGCGCAGGCGGTACAAAGGCAAGAGAGAAGAAATAAATATTATAATACATAAAATGCAAATCCAAAAGAGATTGTAAATGCGAGGCGAATTGTTCGGGGGTTAATTATCCTCAGGCAAGAATTGTCCAGAGCCAAATCATCTGGGGCAAATTGTCCGACACCCATATGTATTATAAGTGCTAGATACTCGAGGGATTAATAATCTAGGCAACGACATTCTTTACCTTCCATCATTCCCATGTGCTAGAAAGAACAAAAAATCACGTTTCCCTTAATAAGACAGTAAGACTCAATAACCGTAAGCAAAAAAAAACCCGCTTAGTATATGTAGAGACAATGTCAGCTCAAATATCACAATCATATGGCTAAAACTATCCAGTTCCTCAGTTCACCAAGAAAACGAGAATGAAAGTTTCTTTAGCACAAAGTTTCTTTCTTAGTTACTTTTAAAAAGCTACTTTTGGTTTTTAACATTTATAAACTTCTTGAAACCTTCAAAATTCTTTTTTTTTAACATTTCGTCTAGGAGAATCTTCATAAATTGAAAACTGGTTACATAATAAAGAAAACTTAATAAAACCAAGAAAAGTTAGAAAATTCTCATGTCCTAAGTTTTAAAACCATTTTGACATTCATTTTAAATTTACACTAAATATACGAATTAAAACAGCACAGTTGTACGATTATCACCACTGAAAAATACCCGAACAAAGCGATATCGAGTTAATACGAAGTGAGAGGCACAATAGTCATTCCGATCTGAATTAAAACTTGCTACTAAGCAACAATTTGCAGCAATTTCATCCGCAAATACTGGTATCAGCTCTATGTTAACTTTGCAAAAATGGCCCAAATGGGTCAAATCGTCAATCAAAATTTCCGCGTTCTATTATAATCTGAACAGCTTTCTTTTATTGTTTGAGAGAAAAAATTTAGAAAACAATAACTTGGTGAATGAATAACTCAAAAATAAGTCTTACACGCAATACAAAAAATAAAAAAATAGCAAAGCCAAATGAACTACTACCTGCCAAGTTATAGATCACATCCATATGATAATAAACTTATACAACAAACTATATTCTTCCTCTTTGTATTATAGAATTATATCCTGTTAAATGCATGTTGTATCCTCTTGGTTAGGTATGAATTACTGTTCTTAGGATACTGATGTTCAGCAGTGCATCCATCGTTTGAGTAGTCGTCTTACTGTCCGTTTTGTATTAGATTCCTTACCCATTCTGTAAACGTGATCTCGCAATTGGCGTCGGCTTGTACTCACCCACCTAACGATGCCTTGAGTGCCGCATATTTCTCTGATGGTTTCATTTCTCACTCTATCCCAAAGAACAAGTCCAACAATAGTTCTTAACGTTCTCATTTCGGCCGATCTCATTATTTGCTTGGATTTTGCTGCATACAATTATTGATCTAACACACGTTTTGTATATCGCACTTTATTCTCAGTGGTGATATATTGATTCGGCCATATTATGTTGCGGAGACATCCAAACACTGCGGCAGCTTTATGTGACTGTTTTCTTTTCTCTTCATTGATCTTTCTGCTACTGGATGTTTCTACGCCTAGATATGTAAAGCTCGGAACCTGTGTTGTTGTGTTACCGTCTGGTATTGGTTCTTTTGAACATGAAGTGCGTAAGTTTGTATCAATATTTTCATGTTTAGTTATTCGGGAGTTGTTTTAAACTTAAAAAATTGTAAATCGTCTTCGTTTTCTACTTCAATAACTGCGTCGTCATCTTCATCATGTACCCTCCCATCACTTCTTTAACTGATTTTATAATTTGATCCATAATGACATTAAAAAGTATCGGGGTGAAGCTGTTTACTTGTCTTATGACTGTTAATATAAATAATTTTTTCTGTCAGTAAATAATTAGTTCTTATTCTTGCTTTATTGTTATTGTTAAGCTCCTATATTGCCTTTATGATCGATATTATTTTCTTGCAGCGTTCTTATCATGTCAACGAGCTGTCCTCTGTCAAACGCTTGAGTCAAATCCATAAACCAAAAAATTATATTCGATTGCTTTCTCTATTAACCCTCCGATGTGGAAAATTGCCTACACACGCCATTTCCATTTTCAAAAGTGTATATTATCTGTTTTTTATGACAAGGCAGAGACATCTGATTTTAAATATGAGCTCGAGGTTAAAAAAGAATTGCCTGAACACAAGAACATTGATGAAACAGAAAGTGATGAAGTGATTAAGCCAGATTCAAATGTCTCAGTTCCTGTCAGTGGTGTGCGTTGGTTATTACGCGAAAAAGAACATTATTACAAATGTAAAAACTAGAATATGTTCTGGAATAAAGAACCGCCAGCAGCAAGAGGACGTAATTAGAACCCCTTCACAGACAGCAACACCAGATCAATAGATCGATCGATTTTTGCCGAACTCAGTGACCATTTTTCGCGATATAATATCGTCGACATAGACATAGCTCGTGAGACAAACCGGAAAGCAATAGAAGCAACGCAGGCATAGAATAAGGCTAACCCAACATGTAAAGTCAATAAATAGAAACCGAGTAACGAAATTGAAATGTATGCATGGTAAGGCTTGCTATTATTTTTCGACGTGTTTCATTGTAACAACATGCGAGCAAAAGATTTATGGTATTCACAGCATTTTGATATTTGTAACGTAACAATGTCACTAGATCGTTTCAAAACGTTGCTACGGTTTGTTCGTTTTGATCGAGCTAACACTCGTGCTGCACGTATGTTATTAAGTAAATCAGCACTAATTGACGATATATAGATTATTCCTTTTCCGTAGACGGACTAGATTTACTCAATATATTAAGTCTAAACCAGCACAATATCTCATCAAAGTCTGGTGAGTCTGCAATTCCAATACAAACTACCCACTCAAGAGTCAGATTTACACCGTAAAACTGCTAACAGCCAAACGAGAAGTAAATCAAGGCATAATAGTAGTGTTGGATTTGGTAGACAAGTATCGTAATTCCTGTCGTACAGTGTCTTACGATAACTTTTTCACATCACTTAATTTAGCAAAAACCCTGATACAAAAAAGATTGGAAATCGTAAGCACTGTACAGGCAAACCGAAATTTTTTTGGTTTGTTTTCCGTTGAACAAAAAGACAAAACCGTATAAAAAATTTCGACTTTTGTACCAGACTTTGTTTTCTTTTGCTTTTGCTTTCTTGTATGAAAATGTGTGTATGTTATCCTACGTTACAAATATAAGCTGACCGCTACCTTGGACTACAATGAAAACAAATACGGGGTCAACACAATGGACAAAGAAGCAAGTAAATGTCAGAAACTTCGCTAATTATCAGACCTTTATAAAACCATACATAATATCAGATGTACAGAAAACTTGATCCAGATAAAAAGATCACCCTGCTAGTTACAGGGGTTGTGAAAAAGCAATTCAGCTACAAGAAAGACGAGATAGTGTCAAGACCAAGAAAGTTACACCTTAACCGAGACGAATTGTTTCTAATACATCAGTGAAACCTGGGATATCTTATGTCCAAAACATGCAATAAAAATCGGCAGAAGTAGTAGCTGCTACATCGACATTAGACCCATCAATAATGCAATTTATGCAGAATATAATGAAAACATTAGATCGGCTCAATGTAAGACTCGACAAACTAGAAACCAGTGGCATATTGATTGATGTCTATCTCATTTCTCAGACACATATGACAAAACAATCCTACAAATAAAAGAATACACATTTTATCATACCATTCACCCAGATCTCCAAACCAGGGACGGTAGTCCAATCATAATAACAGATAAGATCAAAAGATTTATTGTTGAAGGAGACATCAACTGGAACGTGTAGACTGGGGATCCAGGTTAACTACGACTAAAGGTAGGAAACTTAGAAAATCAGTACAGGAACTAAACTGCAACTATCATTCGACAGGCAAGCCAATGTACTGACCCACTGATCCTGATAAAATTCCAGATTTACTCGACTCGACTTCATCTCTAGAAAAGTGTCGCCTAACTTTATAGAAGTATAAGAAAACTTTGATCACTGAGCAGTCATCTTGACACTAAGTGAAAGTATAACGAAAAAGAGAACAAGACCACTCTTACTAACAAAACTACTCATGAGAAAACTTTCAACATCAACCTAAATATTAGTTTAAGAACAAGTGAGCAACTAGAAAAAAGCTAAAAACTTCACCAGTCTTATCCAAACTGCGGCATATAACAACACTTAAGAGATAACACACGTAACCAAAGGTGTAAATTATCCAGCCGAGATCAGAGAACTTATGATTATAAGCAAATTTCGGTTTAGACCGCGTCGTAGTTAAATACCCAGACTTTTTAAGCTTGGTTCTAGTCACTCCTTGAGAGCCAAAACAAGAAGTAGAATTTGGCCTTTGCCGTATTATCGTTCGTGAACCCAAACAAACTGACGTTTCGCAAGATATTGCAGCTTGCATCTTTAGAGTGACAAATATCACTAAAGGAAAAAGTGTAAGTGACGATATTTATATCTATATTAATTTATTATTATCCTCCTTGTGTTTTTTTCTAAATAATAATTGTTTTTTTCCCAATAGAAGGTCGGTGGTAGGCAAAAATTAATTTGCTATGGATACAGTTCTTGGCGTCGTTTCGCAGACTAAAATGTGTCTGCTTCTTCGAGCCAAATTATCTTGCGCAATAATTATAATTAATTGACAATTGTCAATTCAATCTTTGTTAACAGTTACAGGTCAAAATTTAATTGTAATTATTGCGCAGGATAATTTGACCCAAAGAAGCAGACACATTTTAGTCTGCGAAACGTCGCCAAGAACTGTATCCATAGCAAATTAATTTTTTCCTACCACCGACCTACTATTGGGAAAAAACAATTATTATTTAGATATTTATATCATTAGCGGTTAGCGTAATTAACAGACCTTATCTTTCCGTTACCGCTTGACTGACTTAATTATTACTCGGAGTAAGTTTTTGTGTCCTTTCGAAGAAAGTTGATCTTTGTCTTAGAGGATGTAATACTGGTAGCCAAGATTTGCTGAGTCCCAAACCGTCTTCTCTGTTCATATTACATAAATGTTTTTCTATTTCCACAGCTTCGCGGATTAGTCTGGGAAAGTAGAAAGGAGTTCTAGCCAACACTTTACTTTGATCAAAGGTTAGCGTGTGTCATTGGTTCCACACGTCTGCCACTGCTGAGTTTGTAACTCTATCCTATATAACTTGATTCACAGGAACAAGGAATTTTATAAACTCCGGCATGTTTTAAAGCCGCTTGTTTGTCTTTAGCAGATGTAAACCAAGTGTTCAGGATATCCTTAGTTGTAAAGACAGTTGTGATATTATGTTTCTTAAGGGTTGTATTTAGTCAAATAAAATCTTAGTTTTGAAATTTAGTAAACGCCTGTAGTATCTGCAAACCTCATGACACCAACTACCTGGCTCACTGCAGGGGTGCATGTAAACCATAAACCAGCAATTACCATTTGTAATATGATAGACATCTAAATCCCTTTCTTAAACAAACCAAACTTAAGTTTATTTACTTAGTCTTATTCAAAATGCTACAATTTTTTTTTTAACATAAGTCATTGATTAATAATTCTATTAATATTAAATTGCTGTGATTGTTTACACGGAAAAAATGTTTTTGGAAGAAACAAACAATATATTTTTAAATTAGTTACCAATAATGTTTAAGTATTAAAGATATTTTTAGAGTAATAAGTTGAATTTATTTAGAACCATTTAAATGCAAGCTTTCGAACTTGGTCAAGTTCTTCGTCAGGCAAAATTAAATTTAAAAAAATTTAAAAAAAAATGTTTATGTATTTTATCATTAATTGTTTTGTTTTATACGAAATATAGATTATAATAACAAATTATAATTAATCATTTAATGGATATTTTACAAAGTTAGAGCTAATACTAATAGGATGTTGAACAACAATAAAAGTTATTCTTATTCTTTTAATTTCTTTATTGTGGTTTTGAGATATTGATGATTAAATAAATTTCTGGTAATTATCATAGAGCTACAGAGGTGCAGGTAACTTAGCTACTTGATAAACATCTAACATTTGTAATATTGTCAATCCTTTGAAACAATGAACCAATGTAAGTTTATTTATAAATTGTTATTAAAAACGTCCTGCAATTATTGTAAACGTAAAATGTGATTATTTTTTTAAGATTAATTTTTGATTATTTAAATCCTATTTATTGGTTTAATCTAATTGTAGATACATTCCAGTCTAATATAAATAACAACTTTGTTCTACAAATTATCTTATACATCTCATTTAAACAGTAATTACCAAACATAATACGAAGTGATATTATCTGTGTTTAGTTGTTCATTCTTGGTTTTCGAGAATGTGTCGTACAGAGTTTGCAAATTCGAAATACTTGCGGTTGACTAAAACAAGACGTAGTATGAAAGAACAAATGCGTGCAGCAAAAGAAAGGGTGCGCACAGTTAGTGCACCATGTGTATCGCGTGTACACGATGAAGAAAGTGAAGTGAAATCGGCCATTTTCTTCTACTGAAGAAAATTTAATGGATAACGACATAAACTTTTACGTTGAGGAAGAAATATTTTCATCTGAAAATGAATATTATTTTGAAAATTTCAATGGTTCCAAAAATTTTAATGAAAACCCAACTAACTTTTCTGCGGTTTTAGATATTCCTAGTCCATCAAGTGCTACTTACGCCGTTTACCAAGATGAAGTTTGTCAAATTTATAATCGAGCAGCAATTGACGCGATGAATAAAGCCGCCAAAGAAGAAACGAAACTAGCTATAGAACTAATAGAATTAGACGACCAAGGGTGTCCAAACATTGCAGTTGTAACAGACGGAGCGTGGAGCAAACAGTCGTATCGCACTAATTATAACGCCTTGTGAGGTGTTGCGTGTATAGTTGGACTACGGACAAAGAAGGTGCTCTATATGGCCGTTAAAAATAAGTTTTGTTTGGTGTGTGCACGAAAGGATTTGTACAAAAATAATCAATGTCCAGAGCACACCTGTTATGGAAATTAGACCGGTCCATCAACTAGTATGGAGGCAGTCATTTTAGTAAAGGATATGTAAAATTAGTGGGTGACGGCGATAGCAGCGTGCATCGAAAACTTGTGGAGTCGATGCCCTATGGTACTTCTACTGTAATACAAAAAAATGAATGCAAAAACCGTATTTTGCGTAATTACATAAATAAACTACGAGAAGTCAAAAAACCAAAAACGAATTAAAAGACATTATCTCAGAAAATATTCTCAGGCTTCGTAGTAAAGTTACTAAAGTCATTCAATTTAGAAAAATCCAAAATGTGACTACAGATATAAAAATTAAAGAACTAGAACTTGATGTTTTAAATGCACCGAAACATATTTTTTGTGATCATACGGGGTTATTTTTGTACCGTTGCTAAAACCAAAACCAATATTATTCCAGATTTTGAAGAAAGCGGTTTATTTAAGGAAATAATGACTGCAGTATGTCGTGTATCTTACAATTCCAAGAGTTTGATACATGATGTTACCAACAGTTCCGCAGCACTTTAAAATTCCCACGTTGCGAAATTTGTTGGTGGTAAACGTGTGAATTTTGCTTTTCACCGTAGCTATTAAATTAGGAGTAAAACTGCTGTAGCGCATAATGAATTAGGTACACTCCACGAAATCGTGAAAACTACAGCCAATAGTACGTACGTAAGTAGTAGTTATTTTGCGAAAAACAAAAGCGTAAAATTGATTTGTAATCAAAAAGCAATACGTTACCGTACTAAGTACTCTGGAATCGCAGATGCTGATTATAAACCGGATGCAGCTGAACCAACGCCGGATATGCTAAAGAAATAATTAAACGAAGCAGCGCAGAAATTTGTACAGAAATTGTTTTTGAAGCGAGAAGACATTTTGAATAAAACTATTGGTCAACACCGAAGCAGTCGGTGGTACGAAGAGCGGTGGAAAATATTGACAGCGTCAAATTTTGACCGCATTTGTAAATTGTGCAGAGCAACTTCGTATGCAAATGTAATAAAAAATGTATTATACCAACAGTTTACAGAAAGTGCTGCTAAAAGATATGGGAAAAAAATGAGCATTGAGCCATAGACGATTTTCAAGAGATCACGAATATAAAGGTTAATCCTTGGGGTTTATTTGTGGATGAAATTCACCCATGTTAGGCAGCATCTCCAGACAAAGGAGTAGATGAAAATGCGATTGTAGAAATCAAATGCACACTCCGATGGAAGCCGTTATAAAGAATAAAATCAAATTTTGTCGAGTGGAGGAAATCGAATTAAAATTAAAACAAAATGATAGCTACATGTACCAAATCCAAGGGCAATTAAATATCGTAAGAAAAGACATTTGCTATTTTGTTGTTTGGATTCCTACTGGTATTTCTGTAGAAAAGATTAAAATCGATACTTTGTTTTGGGAGAAAAAAATGCTTTCGAAGCTTGAACAATTTTATTATATAGTATTGTTACTCGAAATTTTGGTTTCAAGACAATCACGACAGCTACCTATTCGAGAGACATTTTTAAATTAATGTATGTGGAAAAAACTGTATCTTCTGAAATTCAATGTCAAGGATGTACATCTGTAAAGTTGTTACTTTTTCCCCTTTTTTAAATTAATTTATATGCATACAAAATAATATACAGGCTGACTTATTATTATTTATGCATAGTTGATTATTATTAGTTATGTTTACTTGTAAGATTGTTTATTTATGCGTTGACAACAGTATGTTGGTACCTATTTTGGACTGATGTATTTATTGTTTTAAATTTTTCTCGTCACTATTAACACTGTTAGCTAATATGTCGTAAATAAATATCTTTAGGCAATTTAATTTTTATTCGTTATGAATGAATTTCAATATTCTAATCAAATTGATTACGTACTTGGTGTATTATTAGATTGATTTTAATAAATAAATGCGTTAGCAAATTAAGTAGGTTTCTACCTGCAGTTTATAAACAGTTATAATCCTTTTGTTAGTAATCCGATTGTTTAACAACGGGTGGTCGCCGGCAAAAGTCCCTGGTTAATGGGTTGCCTATATTTGTACGAAATTTTAACAAACTTAATAGAACATTTTTTAATCGCTAACTCAATTAATTCGTCACCATGTAGAATGTAAAGATACATCGATGCATGTAGGTCAGTAAAATACATGTATGTAACGGGGTAAAAGAATAAAAACTTATAAAAATAAATTCCGTTGGCAGTATCAATTAAAACTTATGTTTTATTTGTAACGTGATACTATTCATATTTATTAAAAAAAAAACTTTTCGCGATTTAGCCCGTTGGAGAAAAGATTGTTTTAAATAATACTTAAATTACTTTTTTTATCATACTGCTACAAAGTGAGATATCTTGATTAGCGTTTCACTATTCTACGGTGCAAGACGTCCTAACTAAATACAACCCTTAAGCACCCTGCTTATTTTGTCTGTCGAACCCATACAGTATTGTAAATAAGCGGTGCTAGTAGAAGGTGATAAGACTTTTGGATTTATTGCTCTTTCCCATACGTTTTGGATCTCTTTGAACCCGTATCCATTTTGTTGTAAGAACTCCCGCAGTGTTTCCTTTTCCTTTTGTAGATTTTCATTGTTTGACACACGTATACCTCTTATAGCTAAAATATGCAAAACAGTAATCTTCTGTACTGGATGGTGGTAAGATTTGACGTTTAAGTGTCCATTAGTGTGCGTTTTCTTTCTATAAACGGAATGCCCCAATTTTCCGTTATTTTTCCTTATGACCAGGACATCAAAAAAGGTTAGACCGCTGTTATGTTCTACCTCCATAGTAAATTTAATGCTATTAATTAAACAAACAAAAGATTATTTAGATTTAAGAGATAAGAGCGGGAGTGCCTCAAAATAGTGTACTGGGCACTATCCTCTATTTGTTATATACTAACGACATATCACACCTAGAGGAGAACGACACTGGCTACGTTTGCAGATAACACCGCAATATTAAGAATAGAGAAAAACCAAGAATTATGCACTAACAAACTACAAACAGCCAGCAATGCAGTACTTGATTGGACTAATCAATAAGAGATCAAGCTAAACGAGTTGAAACCCACCCATATCAACTTAACAAATAAACCAATAAAAGACTCGCCGTCTCTAAATATAAGTGGCACTCCTGAGAATAATGCCAAGTACCTAGGCATGACTTTAGACGCCAAATTTAGATGGAAAAAGCATTAGGATCAAAATAAAGGCAGTATCATTAGCTAATTGGAAAAAACTCCAAACTTTCAACATCAAGTGTATTCAAACATTCCAGAATAAAGTGTTACAAAACATAGTGAATGCTCCCTGGTATGTTCAAATTTCCGATCTTCATAGAGACCTTCGCATCCCAACCGTCAAGGAAGCAGTTTGCTGAAAAGCATGAAGCTAGACTTCACCTCCACGCCAATACAGAGACTTTTCAACTGCTGAACAAAGAACACCATATCCGAAGATTGAAGAGAAGAAAACCATGTGATCTCGTGTAGTATCTTATGAATAAAAGCAGAGCACAGTGCGCGAGTGAAGTGCAAACAGTTCTAAAAAATCTAGAAAACATCAATGGATCTAGCCGAAAAGTACATAATATTAAGAATTAAGATGAAAATTAATAGTAAGTCTTCACAGACTGGTTTTAAGGTTTTAATTGTAGGCACAACAGTGCTACTTGAAAATTAAAAAATTGAGATTCAGGAACGGATTAAACACAAGGATATCACACATAACATGGTTTATTATATAAAAAAAACGCTCAGAGATTAGTAGAGCTGCTACAATAACCAACTTTTCAAATCGACGACGTCAAATATTCGGAATGCCTTGATGAACGATAACCTACAAAATGAACTATTCGCCTAAATCGGTCTTCAAGTAATAAGCACTCTTAAAAAATCTTCAAAAGAAAATTAAAAGCGCTATGCTCATAATGATCGAATAAATCGCTAGTGAGACAAAACAGCAAAGTTTAAAGTCATGTTTGGTAATTAACATAATTATGAAAAAACAATATTAACAACAACAAAAAACCTACGATTTTAATATAATATAACCAAATAGAAGTATAAATTTATTTCAAAAACAGTAATTAACAAACAAAGCTCAAAAAATAATAGCAATTAAGAAGGAAAATAACAAGAAAAGTAAACTGAATACTTATTTAATATGTATTTGTACAAACCAATTTATATTATAACCGCTGTTTATAAAGTATTAAAATCAAATTACATGTTGTTACTTTAAACAACATGTAATTCGGTAAATTTTAATGCCAAGTTTACTCAAGAAAAATCGTTATGTCGTTTTAACGATTTTCTTCATAATTTCCTTGCTTTATTTAGAATTGTTTCGAACGAAAAAAGTTCTCAGTTGGTTAAAACGTTTCTATGCAAAATTGTGTCATTGAATGCTTTAAGAATTTTTCAATTTTCTTTCTACACTGAAAGATCTTGTCTATACATAAGTAAAATAAATGTATAAGTAAGCTAAAGTTAATTTTTAAAATGCGCCCCCTTTGATTTTATGAAATTAGAAACAACAAGACTAAGTAAATTTTTTAATTTACTCAGTTATATTGCTCTATTATAAATGAATATTAAAATAAAAGCATACTGTAATTGAAAAAGAATTTAATATTTTTTCAGTTTTTGATAAAATATGTATGTAACTCATAATGCCACATAATGATTCTTTTAAATTCAACTCAAGTTATTTATCTACTAATTCTAATTTAAGAATAAAAAAAAATATTATCACTACAAACGTAAGAGTTTAAAAATAATAACAAAAAGAAAGTTTCTACAAAACTAAGATATTGTTTCTAATTTCGAACTTTAAAGCAGCTGGAATGTGTTTTTTATTTGTTATTACAAATCATACTCTTAACTCTTGTTCAAATATGCGACGTTTTTCGTTTAGAAGTCGGCTTTATGCCAGGTAGAGGATTTTATTTGCGCTGCTATACAACATTATAAAAGTATTAAGGGCTTTAAAGAAACTTCACATTAAGTTTATTGAGTAGCCAACCTAAAAATTTGTGTTTACGTTTGTACTTACTTAAAAACAGATTTGATTTCATATAAAGTGCAACCAGTTTGAGATTCTACATTTATCATTAGAAACTCAGGTAGGTGGCACAAAACTAAAAATTTATTTAGAAATAGCGAAAGCTAATGTAGAGCAAGACATACATGTTTTACACAAAAGATTTAATATAGTTTTACTTTGTTTACTAAGATCTTAACAAAACCAAAAAGAATTATTACATTTTTAAGATAAAATCTTACTTAAACACTACAACCAACAATCCAATACTTTTTAACCCATTCTTTACCATGTTCCATTGTTAGAACGCTGTCTAATTTTACTATTACAAAACAGATGATCATGGATTCGAAAGTATTGAAACATTCGCAAAGTTCTTGTAAATTTCGAGAATGTTTACGTACTTTTAATCCACGTCTAGAACGTTCACGAAATCGGCTCCTTCCTCAATCGACGCTCGTTTGCGATCAAACTTCGTACCGCCAAACCCACTCTACGTCACATAGAAGCCTGCGTTCCTCAAGGATCCACGCTCTACTTCTCACCGCAGACGTTCCAAAAATTGACGGACTCACGTACACTTTCTACGCCGACGACACCGGCGTTTTGACAACATCCCGCTCGCCCGCTCAAACCGAAAGAAATCTTCAAATGGCTCTCACCTCGCTCGACAAGTGGTACGACGACTGGCGAATAAAAGTCAATCCCACGAAAAGCGCCGCCGTCCTCTTCAACCGAAGAAACATCGAAACCGCAAGCCGCCTCCACATCAAAGACAACGACGTCCCCTGGGTAAACGAGACCAAATATCTCGGCGTCACTCTAGACAAGAAATTGTTATGGAAATCCCGCATCACCCAGAAGCCCGCCTCTTCGAACGGCCTACTGGTTAAGTTATATCCGATGCTGTGCAGCAACAGCCGCCTCAGCATCGACAACAAATTAATCATCTATAAGACGATCATCCGCCCAGCCACGACTTACGCAGCACAAGTATGGTTCTCAACTGGCAAAACTCACACCACCAGGATTCAAATCTTCCAAAATAAGATCTTCAGAATGATTGCTGACGCCCCTTGGTTCGACCGAACAGACCGGCTCCATCAGGAACTCGCCATCCCGAAGATCGCAGATTTTGTCCGCCAATCCGCAGCTGCGCTCCATGCAGATCTCGCGGCCCATCCCAATGACATGCCTAGGCAAAAGCGGCCTAAGTATGTCATCCTAGATTAAGTTTAGAATGAAATGTACAACCCAGCGAAAAAGTTTGAAACCAAAGAGGCAACTCGGAGGTGGAAAACCGATCCAACGAAGCTATTTAAGCAGACTATGTTATCATTTAAGATTCAACTTTAAAAATGTATTAATTGAAAAAGCAATAAACACATATGAAATCTGAATCTGAATAGGTCAGTTATTCAAAGTCCGCAGTGTTAAGAAGACGTTTAAATAAATCAGTGATTAACGGGTGTTCAAGATAAATACAACGTAGTTAAAACGTATGTGACTTTAATGTAAACAACTGTTTTCTAGTTCTAGTTCTAGTTTTCTAGATAAGCAGAGGTTATACGCGGACATTATTCCTCGAGTGATTGTAATACATAAATTAGTTTTAAAATTCTTTACAGTATTTTATGGCAAGAAACATTGCACTGCTAGTAATCTAAATCAACTTCTCAATAAAATTGCTGACCAACTATTCGAATCAGCCGAGATATACATCTCCGGATGATTCAGACGGCGATTCAGAAAATTAAAACACCGAAGATACAAATAATTTTGCAAACAAGTTTACCCGATAACAGTAATTATTCCGATAGTATAGAACGGGAACGACAATATAGAACGGGAAGAAGTCGTTAGACCGAAGAGGTAAGAACAGCTAACACTCGTTATTTTAGTAGCAGCGATGAGAAAGATGTAACTGTGAAAATAGAAAAAACTCCACAACACGAGATTAGAGGAAAGAAAATGGACTCAATAAAAAGAAAGGAAAATTGGAATAGAAGCGATAGGTCACGCCTCGACAAACTACTTGCACTCCTAAAAATGAAAATAGTATGCTGCAAATAAAAACTCTTGAACAGACTGTATCTTATACATTGCAAAATATTCCAAATAGTTATTTTCAGATTTCTATAAATTAAATAAGATTATTTTTAGCGATTTTACTAATTTCGGGTTCTAGTCCAAAACCACGACGTGATTTGTATTGGAGTACCGACCCCAATCTTCAAAACACGACCATATCAGCGGCAATGTCTAGAAATCGGTAGGTAATTCAAAATTAGAAAAAAACGGATAAATTTGCAAAAATAAGACTTCTGATTGACCACTTAAACAGAGAGTTTCTAAACCGCGTACCACCTCATGAAAACGTTGCTGTATACAAATCTATGGTGCCATACTACACCCACCATAGCTGTGAACAAATAATACAAAGAAAGACTATACGATACGGTTTCAAATTTTGGTCAATGAACTTGTCAAACTCATATTTGGTAACTACAGAGCCTTACCAATAGAAAGGAACTTTATTAGACCACTAAGAACTAGGTTTGGGTGGATCCGTAGATGCAACCTTTGCTGACAAACTGAAAACTATGTATCAAAACTGTAACTATATTTTCATCGACAATTTCTTCACAGGACTACCACTCAGAAGGCAGATGACAGAGTACGGATTTGGATGTACTAGCACCATACGACAAAATAGAATTGAAAATTGCCCATTTAATAAAAATTGTATGCCAGGGGCACTTCAGATTCCTTTATAAATGCTAGGAATGATATAATTGTTATACAATGAAAAGATAACGCGACAGTTCAGGTAGCATCTAATTGTAATGTAATACATCTGACAAAACCTGCTCGAAGATATTCTGGCGCCAAAAAAAGATACGAGGTGTGTCTAAAACGTTCGGTGAATGATCTAATATTTGGTTATTCAAAGTTTGCAACAACGGCGCGTGCATGCGTAGACACGCACGGACATGTCTGGACCTGCCCCCAATCGGTACTAGCACGAAGCTTCTACAGCAGTGCTATTGCATTCAGTCTAATTGAGTATTCCGAGTAATACGCGTCGAGACGTCATGGAACAACGACACAACATTAAGTTTTGCTTCAAATTGGGTAAAACAGCAACAGAAACCCATGAGATGCTAACAAAATTCGATGTTACTACACGACAATGCACCAGCGTACGACAATGTTTGACTCGGCGTAGTGTGGCAGTTTTGCGACATCCACCTTACTCTCCAGATCTGGCGCCTGCTGATTTTTGTTTCCACGTCTTAAGCAATCCTTAAAGAGATCACGTTTTGCGAACGTCGAAGAGGTTCAGAAGCATGTGACGGCTATTCTGAGAACGATTCCACATCATGTCTTCTCCAACAGTTTTCAGGCGTTATATGAACGATCTCAAAAGAATGTTGTGGCTGGTGGAGAGTATTTTAAAAGCCAATAAATATTCTGTTTTTATCATACCATTCACCGAACGTTTTAGACACACATCTTATGTACAATACTCGTATGAGGGGAACGGACCTCATGGATAGAAACATATCTAATTATCGAATCAAGATTCGTAATAATAAATGGTACTGGCAGGTGTTCTCACATCTTCTTTCGCGTCCGTATCCAATTTTATATAGAATTCAAAAGGAACAACAGAAACCAAGAATGCAACATACGAAGTTGTACCAAAAGATTTATCAGAAGTATAGTGACTACATACCTACTTCTTGGTAACAAAGAAACCCAACCACATTATCATTCCTTTAGAAATATTCCAGAATCCGTATCAAAAAAGAGTTCAGTTTTTCACTATCCAGAAAGGTCTCATGCAGAATAGATGCCAGGTTTGCAAGATGAACACAACATTTGGATGCCGAATATTGTTACGATAATTGTTAAATTCGACATAGGTTGTATATACTTTTACCCTGTATAGCACATGCTGTGGATCCGCCTTTCTAGTTGATTAGCGCAAGCTCGTGAGAAGCAGCGCGGACTCCATTTTGCGTTTGGCTGTTGTAGGTTGTCGTATGAAATGCTCGGTGACTGGGTGATCAGTTTAATTAGAATATTGAATACCTGTTTAGAAGGTTGTTAGCATACCACGTCAGCCTCCGAGGTGAGTGTATTTTCTTTCTTTGATCGTGAATGCAAGATAATTTACCGCTTTGGTTTTTATAGAATTTCATGGCACGCTGTGAATAAGCGATAACGAACTTAACATAAATTTTCCATCAACGTCAGTGGTGACCTTAAACACCTTTAATAAATTTCCGCAAAATACAAAATATACGACGTGGGAAACCGTGAGGCGGGATTCCTTATCGTTACCTCGAATGAATTGGAGGCAACGAGGGGGAGACCGGCATTGCTGGATATTTATGTCTACGCAGAAAATCTTGTGTGATGGTCAATTTGGTCGCATAATAATCATTCAAGAACTGACTTCATTACCTACGGGGTTTATACATTGAATTACGGCGTAACGATTAGAAATTGTAGTAAAGTCAAAACTTTTAATTACGCTGGGGACCCAACAATTTGTGTGTCAACACTGAATGTACGTTTTCCTTTTCAGCTTTCTTATTTTAGGGTTTGTGACCTCGCCAGAGTAGATAACTAGTTGTCATTACTGGGAGGATCTTACTCACATGTAAGTACGTTTTAAATTCTATTGACTTGCTTGCGGTTGTGTGCGAGTACGTATGTATATCTGTGTTGTTCGACACAAATAATGGCGTTAGGTTATGTTAATTTGCTATTAATTAATTAATTGAATGTTAAATACTACGTTATCAATTCGTACTTCGTAAACGTCTTTGTGAACCCTCTTGGTGGTTCTACTATTGTGGGTACTGTTAATTTGTTTAATCGAATTTAAAATATCTATTAGTTGGAATATAAATAAATAGAATGTATGGTTGGTGGCCTAGTCTACAGGGGCCCTATTCAGATTTTTGACTTGTGATATTTTATATTATTGTTATATTACTTATCGCTTTGATTATAGTAATAATAAACTCAATAGTTGATGTTTTTATGTGACTTTCATTCTTGGTTATGTGTGATAGATTGGGAACAAAGTCTATCTGATTCTTTTTTCCTCCTTCGTTCGTTCCTGGCGCTTTTTTACCTCGTGACACACGAAATTCACGACTCTCTCACCGACATACGAGCTTCCGGCAGCTTTCTTCGTTTGGCACAAGTACGCTTGTAACAATATGTACAATAAATCTACATCCCATAGAGTGTTTCAAGTATTTCCATATAAAAACATAAATTATTATAACAAATCTCATGTAAAATGCGCTGCTTCTGACTAATAAATATTTGTTAAATTATTGAGGTTGTTTACGCATCAGTAGCTAAGTTCGAATATTAGAACAATTTTAATTTTAGTCATTTTTCGC
This sequence comes from Aquatica leii, assembly GCA_035610365.1. Lineage (NCBI taxonomy): Eukaryota > Metazoa > Arthropoda > Insecta > Coleoptera > Lampyridae > Aquatica > Aquatica leii. The sequence goes on from CM069435.1 coordinate 20,649,163, forward strand.
CCACAATTTTTTCCATAGTAATCAAACAAATAAGAGTTGGAATAAACCATTAAAATATACATTAAAAATGTGGCGTTAAATGGGTTAAGCAAAATTAGTGAAACTAAAAAAGTCCCAGTACAAAGTTTTTTTATAACAATAATTCCAGTTTTTGAAAGTGAAAGTGCTTTTTATTATAGCTCAAATTTTAACAAACGATAGATAAATTAATTGACACGATTAAAATCAAATCTACCAAAGAATGTACATATATCATTTTTTGGGTTAAATAAAAAAAAACATTTTTGTTCAATAGTACTGTGTTTATAAAAGTTCTAGGATAAATAAATTTTTTCAATAATGTAAACTAATTTTAAACTAAAACAACTCTACTGGCTACATCAAATTGTCTCCTATACGGAATTAATTAATAAGTTATTTATAATCACACAAGTTTTATTACCAATTTACGTCAATAGTGTCAAAAGTAAAGCATAGCATAACGAACGTTAATGCGATGCGAGGTTTAAGAACGCTGCATGAGAGTGATTTATGTTATGAGACTTTCGACGAAAGTTACATGTATTATTTGTTTTGCTGTTTTTTGAGAAATGAAATCTTATTTTAAAAAGATTTAAAAATAATGACATTGAAAACATGACAGATTTAATGTTGGTAGAAGAACTTGGGGCAAAGTGGACCCCGGGGGCAAAGTGGTTTTTTTATGTCATTTCCTGAATATTAATGACATATATGAACGGCTATATTCCTCGCCTTCCGTAACCAAAGACAAACAGTGTGCATTAAGTCGTTGTCGCGTGGGGACGCTTCTTTTCGTCGCCATTATAAAATCCGCGTCCACGTGGATAATATTTACCGGTAAGTAAATTTGCATTCTAGCTAAAGCAGTCATTAGTTTAGTTAAGAATTTTTTTTGATGAAGCACAAATAATTGAAATTCCTGTAAAAGCAAACTGCAAAAAATCGGTTATTTTCTTGTTTACCTACTAATTTTTGTATATACTTCAGGGCAAAGTGGGCTTTTTACGATGGGGTAAAGCAGTCATTGTGGTCACTTTTTTTGAATGTCCTCAATTATAGATATATTTTAATGACAACTTTTTTCAGATTCAATGATAGTACGAAATTATAAACGCAAAACCCAGCAGCAGTCTTGATCAAAAGATAGTATGCAAGCAGCAATAGAAGATGCCAGAAACAATTTGGTTAATGTTAAAAGAGCAGCTGCGCGTATCATGTACCGTTGAGAACACTAAGTCGACGAGTAAAATCTTATAAAGAACCTAAAGTAGCATCACAATAGATTTTGGGACGATTTTTGACTTTTGAATCCAACAAGAAAAGGAACTAGCTGATTTCATTTTACAAATAGAAAGTAGACCTTTTGGCGTTAATTAAGGCACCTCGCTTTCCAACTCGCCGAAAAGAATCACATTTCCGACAATTTGAATGCTGAAAATAATTTACCAAGACGTGACTGGATTTATAATTTTATAAAGAGAAATAACCGACACTTCCAGAATACGCATCGTTGGCAAGACCTTCGTCGTTTTATCAAAATAGTGTGTATCGGTTTTTAAACTAGTGGGTGATTTCCGCCTATTAGAATTTACAATTGCAACAAAACGGATACTTCAACTGTACCGAATAACGTTTCAAATTATTTTCCTAAAAAGGAAAAAACCAGGTTAGAAGTATTTCTTCGGCTAGACGAGGAACATTAACTACTGCAAAAATTTGCTTTAATCGAGTTACCTCCCTTGCTGATTTTCCAAAAGTATAAAAATGTCCAGTGCTCGAGCCAGGCTTGCCAGAATCAATTGCAACATATCATCAAACCGGATAGATGCAAAGTGATACATTTGCTGGAGTTTGCTTTGACCATTTTCTTAAATATTCTAAACCAACTCTTCGTGATCCGGTGTTACTAATTCTAGACGAGCACGCTACGTACGCAAAGAACTTTATTTTAATTGAAAAGGCTAGATCCAATAATGTGCATATATTTATTATACAGCCACATACGTCCTAACGCATACAGCCTTTAGACGTTTCCTTTATGCAACATTTAAACGCCTATTATGAACAAGAAGTAAGAAAGTGGCTAGCTAATTACCCTGAAAACGTGATAACTATGTGTCAAATATCAGAGCTATTTGAAAACGCCTTTCAGCGTGTGGCATCTACTCAAACGCATATTTCACAAAAAGAAAAGGTTCTACTAACATCCTTTATCTTTAGTAGAACACACTGGCGGCGGGTGCGGGGAGCAGACACCACAGTCGCTTGGGAGCGCCAAGTTATAAGGGCGCCCTAATATTTTTAATAGCGTAATTACTGCAATAGCGAAGGCTTCCACGGCCAGAGTCTATACTGAATTCAGAATCTGGCTTGGTTCACAAGTTGATTACCTAACTTTTGAGAAGTTTTTAGTTAGATTTCGGTTACTTGTTTGAGTTCTTCGATTTCTCTCACGCCCTTACGAAAGTGGGCGAAACGTTGGCAACATCGGTTACAACATTGATACGGTCCAAACCCGGAAGACGTTCTTATCTCAGCGTAATTACTGTGGCTGAGGTATAAATATTCACTGACAAAACGAAATTACTATGGAACAATACTAGATAACGACAATTAAATTACTGACAAAAACAGCACAGGTAAAAGCAGTAAAACTAAATGAAGCCGAAAACAGAAAAAGAAAAAGAGAACAGGACGAACGCCTTGATAAACTCAAAAAAATAAGTTATTTTTGTCTCAAATACAGATGCACACAAAACTCTTGCTTTTTCATCTTCTCCAATCTCAGAACAACAACAAAAGCGAAAAACAGAAGAACAACATAATTTAAATAATTTCTCATCGTCATAAGATTTAGACAAATATCAAGATTCAAGTGCATTCTCACCTTCCACAGATCCAAAAGCACATTATTATCTATATTAAAACAATAACAGCAACATTAATGTAATAATAATGCAGGCGAATTAATTTCTAGTCCTTTAAAAAATGAGAGGCACCGTTCTGATAGATGTTATTTTGAAAAACATTTAACTTTCGATAAACTCAAAAATTTTATATTAGAATGTGGACCATGTCGTCCTAAAGGACCATTCCTTGTTGACCATAAAAACGAAAACCGTTCGCTTAGTGATTATTATTACACCATGAAAACTAAAGCTGGCGTTGAAATACAAAGGATAAGGATAAGTGCTATTGTGAACCATGTTGACTGTTTGCCGATAGAAGCAAATATTTTCTAATTTTAACTGGATTGGTGAAATTAATGATTGAAAGAGGTTAAACAAGAAAATAAGTGTCCATGAAATATCGGAATTTTATTTAGAGGCATGCGCCGTTTATCATGCATGGAAAGAAGAAAACAAAATTGATACTACTTTAGAATCCAGAGTAAAGAAAGAAGCAAACTTCTGGAGACAAGTTTTATATCATCTCCTGAAGGTGACGTTATTTTTATGTCAACAAAATTTAGCTTTTGGGGTCACAGGGAGGTTGTTGGCGATGGTGTGGCATCAAGGGGAAATTTTTTATCGACTATGACCTTGTGTTAAAAGAACTATTAGAAAAACCAAAGGGCGATGTAAAATTTTTAAGTAAGAACATTCAAAATGAACTCATCACAATTACATCTAAGGCTGTTGAGCGAAACTTAGGAAATGAAATAAAGACTGTCCCTTTTTATTCTATTATACTTGACAATTTCTAAAACAGACCAAATGAGTGTAATATTTAGGTACGTCATTGTAATTTATATCTCCTCTTAGTTCGTATCTACAATCACCAACTTTAAATGTGAAAGATGCAGAATTTATTTTAACAGATCCTACGAGAAATTGCAAAAGTTCAGCTAATCTTTTGAAGATATAAAAGGCACTGCTTTTGCATGGGGAATAGAACCAAAATTCACAAAAAAAAGACTACATAAAGTGAAGATTTATTTTGATGAATTGTCTCAGGACGAGAGAATAGAGGATGTGACAAAAAAGGTTTGAGGTAGAAATATTTCTAAAATTTTCAGATATTTTAATATTTCACATTTAAGAAGAGTTTTCCGCTTACAAAACTATTTTGAGAAAATTTGATGTATTAGATCCAAACATTTTAGAAAATGCAAGTGACGAAAGTTGCTGAAAGATCAGTACAACAATGATCTCATGGATTTATTTCTTCAACAAATGGTAAGCTTTTGGGCCATGTTGAAGGATGAGATAATCAAAGTTCCAAATATTAAAGATCTTGCAACATTGGCGATTTGTAAAAATGCGACATCCAGTTTACCGGACGTCTGTACATTTTATTTATTTCTTACTTTGTTAGTTACTACAGCAACATCTGAAAGATCTTTTTCAAAACTAAGGTTAATAAAGAATTATTTGAGGAGTACTATGTCTGAGGAGAGATTAAGTGAATTAGTCATATTAAGTATTGAAAATGAGACTGCAATAAATTTAGATCTGAATTATCTTATTAATGAAATTGCTACAGCAAAATCTAGAAAAAAACTTTAAGTACTGTTCCTTTTAGATTAATTTTTAGTTTTTGTATCTATTTACCTAAATATAAGTGTACAAATAGATCTGATTATGTTCTCGATATAAATGGTAAATAAATAATAACAAAATTCAGTCGGTATACACTTTATTCTGTTTTTCTTTGAGAGCAAAAAATTATTGAAGTTCTGATAAAAGATAAAATTTTCTAAACAAAGTAATTTTAAAAATACTCTAATTTTCGTTGTTATATTTAGAAACATCAGTAAATCAATTTCCATTGATTTATGTATTTGCTAGAATTATATAGAAAACTATGAAGAAGTTATTATTTTGAATTTTAACCACGCAATCACAAACTATTGTTTGAAATTTCGAAAATTCATTCGCTAACGAAAATTGCAAAAACTCTGTTTGTGTAACTGTCGAAACCATCATCAAAGACAACTGAGCAGCTGTTTCGTCCTATTATAACTCTTCATGACTACAATACTTTGATACAGTTTCCACAAATACAACAAACAAATTCGACATAGTTTGGTGTAAGATTGAATTGCAAAAATTCAAAATACTAACATCTATATGACAATAAAGCAATTGTGGTTCTTTTATTCACGTGGTGGCCTTGAGCACCGATTTGATTTGAACACAAAAATTAAAAATGAAATACCGTAAAAGTTGTGACTTACCCTGGCTAATTAAACGTAGGTTAACGTTTCTAACAATTCGTTACTTCGTTTTTCTTCTAAAAACTTTAACGGCGTACACCACTTTTGTAATTAAATAACTCTGACAATCGTTTAGTTAGTCACAAAACACCTTAACTAAAATTCCTTATCGTTGACTTTTGCGATAACGCAACCAGTTTACCTAACAAGTATAAATACGTCAGAAACAAAAGTAAGCCTGTTTAAAGAAGAGATTCGATAGTATAGTAGATTAAACCTCCAAAATAAGAAAAATTTTGCAACAAAAATAACGTTGGTACCAATCCAATAAAAACTAACTTAAAAACGTTGCAAAAATAATAGCCAAATGAATCCGTAAAAAATAACATCAACATTAATAATTTCAAAATAACATTTTAATAAATTTCAAAGCTCCTTTATTAAAATCTTCTCATTTACACACGAATATTTTTTTTTCTACAGAACAATACTATTACTATTATAACGTTTATACTTTTATAATTTTATAGTTATAAAGACAATAATGTTTGTTTAATGTTTTTAAATTCGTATATAATGGGAATAACTTCAAAAACCATTGCATAGTATCCGCATATTTGGTAACTGAAGAATGTAATGAAGATTCGAATCTCGATGAAATAAATATAATTCCACCTACTCTCAATGACTTGATCGATAAAGAAGATATCGATGCTTGTAATTTCAATGATAAGTACGTACACAGCTTACTTGAGAATAAAGTGTGTAGTTTAAATGAGTAAAACTAGTATGACAAATTTCAAAAATTACCCACATAAGCTTTCAAAAACCGCTTAGAAGAAAATGCTACCGATTTATTACAACAATAACTGACGATACAACATTCACTAAATATTTTATAAAGATACTGGTATTACTTGATTTTTTTTTCTTAAATTTATCTACATTTCTATTATTTTTGTAGATGAGAGATAAAGCGTTAAGGAATCTAACAATGATTATAAAACAGTTTACTATTTACGTACATTAAAAGATAATGATAATTATCAATTCACTAAAAATAACGTAACAGTATTTATTACAATGTTTTCATTGGCAGAATACCGGGAGTACTGGTAATGACCATTTAGGTAGTAAAATATCCACTTACTACCTTACCGTAATGAATATTTAATTAGAAAAAATGAGATAGTATTTAGCAAAGTTTATTATTTAAATGTTGAAAAACAGTAATGCACGTCAATTTAAATTTAACGGTTCATATCAGTGCGCAATTGATCAACTTATTCCACACATTAGCGACAAAAAAATTATTAAAGAAAAAATACCATTTGATGTTAAAACTAATTTAAAATATGCTTTTTATTTTCGTTGCAAGATTTTTAAACATAGCAACAACAAAAATAATCATACAATAAAATGACTAGCAAATTATCATGACGTCAAGACATTTTAATGTATATAAAATGCATTAGAGAAACAAAAAAAATTTTTTAAACTTTGGTCGGATTATAGAAAAAGATTTAAAAGATGTCGAATGAAAACGAAACCTTCACAATAAACGGAGAAAACAATCTTATCTAAAAAAAAATTGTTTAAAGATACATAATTTAAAGCTTCTGTTATATTATAAACAGTTTCTTGAAAATAAATTAGGAAGTCATAAAGCAAATCTTAGCTCCTGGTCCTCGCACCCCGGGTTTTCGTACACGTGCACCCCGTCGCGAATGTTACGACACAGTTTTTTGGTAAATAAAAAGTTAAGTGCTTAACTCGGAAAGGCTCCTTCTTTTTAACTCTTTATTTCTGGACGATCAGTTCGCTGGTTAGTTCATGAGAATCTCTATCTACCTCAGATACTCGCGTTGTTGCCGGGCCATGTTTGACGAATCACCTCCATCTTACAAAATGGATTCGTCTGCTACCTCGCAATGTTCGTACAGCCCTCGCCATTTTAAAATAAATTCACCAATATCCTAATGATAATGGAATTGAGTGGATTGCTATCTGGGTCTAAAGCGCAAAACAACTCACATAGATCCTTGGCGTATTAGACCGCGTACTGCTACTGGAAGAACCTTCTACTACTGGAAGAACGAATCTTCACTACCATGTCTTACGAAAATTTTCTCGAAACTTTATTACTGGCGACTAACTCAGTTGTATCGGCAAGCGGGTCGCAAGTTTCGGTGTGCGAATCCTGCACTAAATTAAAAAGGTGCCATAACAACTAAATATTTCTTAATAGAGACCTTGTTTAAATCTGTCGATCATTAAATGAAACAAAGTGACAAAACACAACTTCTAACAATAATATTTTTATTTCAAGAAGAGAGAATATTCGTTAAAACCAACAAAAAGAAATAGACCAATAACAATGTAGGCCCTTTCGTTCAGGCAACCGACCATACAACCAATTATATTAAATTTGTAACAAACGTTATAAATGAATGCTTTTAATTTAAATATAAATATTATTCGATGAAACTATCTCGTCTACTATGCAGTCGCAAAACAAGTTGACAATCGATAATAATAAAATGAACCAAAAAAAGCAAAATATGAGTACTAACATACCAAACTGACACTTCTTCGTCAATTGTAGTGACTTCCCACTACTCCTATTTATCTGATTTAAAACGAAAACTATGCGTGGTATATAAGCTTACTTTTAAATGTTATTTTGCCTTTGGTTATGACTGCGTTCAAATCAGCGAAGAAATTTGACGGATATTACATCAACGTACTCAACAACAATACATAATGTTATAGATGATATAAAGTTTTCGACTGAAAGTAGATTTACGTCAGTATGATTTAACGTTATTATATAAAACAGATTAAGTGTGCTAAAGATTGACGGTTAATGAATACAATTAAAGTAAATTACATAAAGCAAAATTCCACGTTACTAAAACAAAGTAGTACGTATAAAGCTGACACAAGTAAAGTATTAAATGTAACTATTATAAGATCTAAGCTATACCAAATATATACAGTATTCAGTGAAGTAATAGGATACTGGTATAGATGTGAGTCGTCTCTCGTCCCTTCCAATTATGTTAAACGAAATCGCCTTCACAGGTTACATGCATATCCTCGAAGACAGTCGGATACAATATTATATTGTAATATCCCAAAACTTGCTAAAAAAAGTAAAATGTTAACGTGATGACGCCATCTTTGAGAATTGCTTTACTATCTAGGAACGTCGCGTAATTAACAAAAAACGCTAAATTCGACCCGGAATAAGTTATAGTTTTCCCTAGCACATCCGCTGAAAGCGTAATAGACATGACTGCCGAGAAAAGTTGAACAGAAAGAAAACTACTTACATGTCTTAAAATAACACCAGGTAAACGAACGTTCACCAGCAAGGTACAAAATGAAAGTTTGACAGCGATATACCATTTATTCCCACTCATAAGGAGAATCAGTAGCGTACTTGGACAGAGCAGTCGTTAATTTTAATTTAAAATAAATATTTTTGATGAATACACAATAACGACATGTAACACATACTTTTGTGTAATAGAACTCACTTCAGAACTAGGTCCCGATTTACTGGCGTTGGTAAAACCCTCGGACCCAGGCCGTGCCTCAGGTTCTTGTCTGAAGATTGAATCGATATTCGAAATTGGAACTAGGTTTGGATTTACCAGCATGGGATCCAAAACCGACTCTCGAAATTGAATGAAGTGACTATTACTCTAAGGGCAGCAGCCACATAGCAAACCACTCCCTCCCGTATAGATCGTACACAATTAAATCCACAAACCGCGAACGTTTCACCGCCGTAGGAGAGAGCCTATCAAAAAATTAGCGTCAATACAACTAATACCACGTTAGGTTAGGGTACGTCTCGGCCGTTTCCGTTTTAAAGCCAACAACACTATATGGTGTAGTGTATGCCCATCCCAGTCATTTAGTTCATGTCTATTTTAGAATCTAACAGTCCAGAGTGCACCACGAAGAGGCGACTTTAAAAATAAACTGTTTATTCAATTCATATTAATAAAAAATCAATTTTTGAAATTGTCACAATTAAAAATCTATTAAAGTGTCAAAACACATCTTCAAATCATAAATTACAGAACATAACGTCATTATAAGAGTATCGTACATAGACGCAACTTGGAGTTTAGATAGTAAATATTAGTAATGATAAAATGTTTGGAATTTGCCAAAAATCAAAAACTTGAAGCAGCAGCTTCTAAAAACTAAATCAAACAATATTTTTCAAACGTTTTTTAAGTCTACATTCTATTTTTCTACTCCTACTATTAATCTTGATTTTTATTTTCCACTCTCTACACTCCTTAAGCTTTTACCCCCCAAGAATGAGTTTAAGTTTCAATTCTTTTTATAAAACTTATATAGTCAGCTCGTAAAGTATGGAATAAACTCATTATTTCCTAAATGATAAAGTTTGAGGAAATTTTCTCCATTATATCGATTTTGTTTGTTGAAACGTCACTTTCCGCCATTGAAATTTTTGCTCGTGTTTTGTTTCCGAGCTATGACGTCATCGACATTTTTTTAAATGGCAACCAATATTTTTTTCAACCTATTTCGATTTCGAAGAGACAAGTTTCGAGATATTCGGTTACAAAGTTTTAAAAATGTAAGCAAAGGTATGCAATAAGACCAATTACCAAGGAAGCACTGGAAAAACAATTTTGGTAATTGTTAGAATTTCCTGGAAAGTTTATGTTGTATTTCGCTGATTAATCACTGCTTAAGAGTATTTGAAATTCATTTTTCTTTGCTCAACTATTTCAAAATGGCCGTTTAGTGAAAGAAAAAGAATAGAAATTTTGATGATGATCAGTTACGAAGACAGAGCTTGCGCACAAGTTGAAGTTGGCCGTTAATAACAAATATTCTAAGAGAGAACCAATTACACAGTCCATCGTTAGCAAGATCGAGCAAACATTTTTGGAAGTAGGCAATGTGCGAAATGGGTCGTCTAACAGTCCAAGAAGATGTTAAATTAAACGTTCTACTTGAGTTTCAGAAAAATCTCCATTTATCCACCCGCCAAGTGGCAACAGACAACACAAAACTTAAAGTAACGTCTTAAAATATTTGAAGTTTGAAAATAGCACCCGTATAAAGAGGTTTTGGTCCAAGAACTAAACGAAGATGATCTTGACCACAGGTTAAAGTATTTCAAAATGTTTCAACGCCTGAATGATGACGGTGAATTCTTAAGAAATATTATATTTTCCGATATTGCTACCTTTTATCTCAACGACATAGTAAATCGGGACAATTGTAGACATTGGTCTGGAAATCCACACTAGAAAATCAAAACTTATAGTCAGTTTCTAAAAAAAATTAATGTTTGGGATGGTATTGTAGGTAACCGTATCTTGGATTCATTTGTCTTTGGGGGCGCGTTGACAGGTAAAAGATACCTTAAATTTTTAAGATACGAATTTACGAATTGACCAATGGTTTAGAGAAGAAGATAGATCTGTTACTATGTGTACACTAAATAGCCGCATTCGAACCTTTGAACTTTTTTTATACCGACCACAATTAGCGCTGCCAGTGACTGGAACCCACTGTTATTATTTTGTACCTAAATCAGGTAATTGTATTCAGCCTTAAACATTGTTAATTGAGTTATACTGTACTACTAATATTAGACTTTAGATATCAGAAATTTAATTGTAGATCATACTAAATTACTTAATTTCAGTCGCAGTTATAAAATGCCTTCAGCTTTATGTTATGTAGTTATTTTCAGTACGCTGACTGTATTGCATTCAAGTTTCTTTAATTGTTTTAAATATAGTCAAGACCAGACTCACGTCGCTGCAAGTAAGTTTACATACTTCGCAAGTCTCAGGAATAACTTCGAATGCAACTGACAGTAACTACTTGCTTTAAGAAACTCCAGTGGAGTAAGTTTTTCAATTTGTACTCATTTAAACGTTGCTATTAATTATTTTTTTGTAATTACACTAATTTGACTGCATGTAAACATTAATAGTTGATCGATTTGCGTTATAAGTTTACGGTGATTGAAATTTAGTATTGCAGTATTGAAATTTGGTGACTGTGTTACCTTATGTAACCTTTGGTGTCTCCGAGCCGATTATCTTGTCAGTACACGAGTGGTGCCCACTCACTGATATCGTAGATAGTCATGGTGACGTGGTTGTTACCAACAGGACCCACTATAGCAAAATGTTAGTAACAAGTGGCGACAAGTACAATAAAGGATACGACGTAACGCATTCCGGAGATACTAGCGAATTCTTATAAATTAGTCGTAATATACTAAAATGAAAACTTTTAGAATCGGCGGTTCAATTATTGTATATGTGTTGACGCGGCCTGACAAGAGAAAAACGAAATGTTACTGAACTGTCACTTAGTTGAGAAAATTTTAATCAGTGTACTACAAATTGTTATGAATAATTTTCAACGAAAATCTTGCAAGAAGCTGTAAAAATTCTCCAGACAGTCTATGTTGTTATTTTGAGTTCAAAATTAAAAATCACGACAAAACATCGGTACCAGATATATGCTGTATTTCGTGTTACGTCAAATTAACTGAGTAAAACAAAAACAAGAAGTCGGGTCACAAAACCGATGATTTAGCTTAAACCAACAAACTCCGTCACGGACTGTTACTTCCGTCATGCAATATTTGAAGTATTCAAAAAGAAACAAACACAAAGTAACGAATCTAGACATTCCATATGTAAGCACACTGTTGAAACAAACTTATTGGAGCTTCCGACTCCAATGCATTCAAATTCTTTTGCAAATTCTACGGACGAGAAAAATGTAAACAATGTTTTAAATGTGCCATTTTCAAGCAATCTGATGTATGTTAAGGCTAAGTCCTCATGAACGCAATCAGCGCGGATATGCGGAAACTTTAAACGATTTGATTGGTTAAGCAGCAGCCATATTTATTAAAAGACAGCTTCCTTGTCGTTACGCAAAAAGTTCGTTGATGTTGAACTTTTCGCGGATTCCGTTGCTTATGTACAGAAACAAACATAACAGGGATCACATTGGTACGTTCCGCCCATAATAGCGGAAAATGACCGCAATAAGGTCGTTACGCTTTTCCGGATTGTTTACGCTCATGACGACTTAGCCTAATTCTAACACCACATTTCATTACTGAATCAGATTTCAATAACTCTATACGAGATTTGGGTCAACAAAAAAATCTCCAACTTGTGGTATCTCGATTAAAAGAATGTATTCTTTGACATTCCATCACAAAAATATCTGTATTGAAAAAACGTCACAAAAAATCCAGTTCTTTTACAAAGTCGAAAGAAAGTTCTGTTACTGCACTGAGGTAAATGAACTTTTGTATGAAATGAGTATTAAATACAACCCTGCAAAAAGGCGATTGTTTATCGACTCGTCGAAACCAAGTCTCTAAGCCACTTCATTTTATAAAGGTAGCCCGAGACCATGAATTCCATTGGCTTAATTTACAAACATAAAAGAAACGTATGACAGTATGTCAACTATATTAAATTTCATTCAATATTCAAATCATTTTTGGCAAATAGGTTGCGACACTAACACGTTAAGTCCATGTGCTAGATTCCACAAATTAAAAAAAAATTGTTTCCTATTTTATGTAGCCTACGAAAAAGTTTTTTGAGGTAATTTCTTTCACAGGTCGCGTGTATCATAAATGATACGCGTATACATAATATTTTAAAACGTTACTTTTTTCCTTTTTTTACAGATAACAATATGATAACAAGACTAGAGCGGGACAGTACCTCCTTGTTGCAGATTGCCTAGTGCATTGCTTATAGAGATTAGTGTTATTGAAAAGAGTAAGTAATTCTATTGAAAATGTCTTACTATAGTACTGATGAATCTGTTGAAGACCCAAACTTCCAAAGTGACAGTGAAACTTACGAACATTCCCTGATAGCAACGTTCCAAGTACCTGTGATTCTACCTCTAATGAAACCGGGTTCCAGTGGTTGAAGCAAAAATCGAAAGAAAATGAAGACCCATTGAACCATAAAACCATTGAATGGTCTTTGACCAATAATATTCTAGATATCGTAGTGGATCAAACAAATGTATTCGCCACTCAACTACCGGCAATAAAAGGTTATTGGAGAGTTCACACAAACTTTACAACATTCCATTATGATTATAAGCGACTTTCGGCTTAGACCGCGTCGTAGTTAAAGACCCAGACTTAGGCTTGGTCCTAGTCTCTCCTTGAGAGCCAAAACAAGAAGTAGAACTTGGCTTTTGCCGTATTGTCGTTCGTGAACCCAAACAAACTGACGTTTCGCAAGACATTGCATCTTCAGAGTAGTAAATGTCGCTTATAATCATAAACATAAAAACGGCGAAAGCTTAAGATTTTATAACATTCCATTAGCTCGTAACGTGATGCCCAGGAATTGTTTTGAGTTAATTTTAAAATTTATACATTTTGCTGATAACGCAACCGCTTACACCAATGGGAGACTATACAAAATCAACGAAGTGCTTCACAAATTCATAGATAATTACTAAAAAGCATATACACCAGGTGAGAAGACTTATATTCCACCAATACGTCCCTAACAAATCCGCAAAGTATGATATAGTTGTACAAGATTTGCACTGAGAAAAGTTACACTTGGAATTTGTTGGTGTATAGTAGAAAATAAATAAATAAAAAAAAACATCATCATGTCACTAGGTAGACGAAGGTAGAACCATATATACTGACAACTACTATTCAAGTATCTCCCGTTTGTTTATCGTTTGAGAAGTAGAAAGACGCATCTAGTAGAAACGTTCAGAACCAATAGAAAGTAGTTACCAAAGGATGTTATAGCATCTAAAATACAAAGAAGCCAGATGTCGGCCATGCAAACAAAAGATGGAATAGTTGTGTTAAAATGACGTGACCAACGCTGTCAATAAAAACGTCAGGTCTAAAAGTAACTACCATCAAAAGTATAAAACAAACGCATATCATAAAACCCGAGTGTATTTCAAAATACAATAACGGCAAGTCACGGATTGGCATTACGTCGATGTACCAAGTGGTACCTCAAAATTTTATTCGAAATCACAAGGGGAAGAAGTTTGGTAAACGATCATTTACCAAATAAACTAATAGGAAAATGACTAAAATTTAGAGAAAAAGTTATAATTGGAATGCTGGTATGGATATTCCCACAAGACCAATAAATGCACAGCAGCATTCTCTGATCATTTTTGATGCACAATTCTTTAGCACAGTGTATCAAAAATTATACACATGACACTAAACGTGCTAAGGTCATTTCCTTATTACTTGAACTAGAAAAGAAAGGTGTACCAAATATTGTTTTTTGTGTATGTTGGATAGCCGAGCAGTTCAGCAACATTACCAAATAAAAGATGGCACCCACGGACCAACAATGTTCCTAGAAAATCTAATACAAAATTTAAGCCTTTTTGGTTTCTAAATTAATGGTTCTGTTCCCTCTTCCATTAAATTAGATTTAACAGTTTATGACGTAAGTTTCCAAGGAAGTAGGATGCAAAAGTTTGCGAAGGAATATTTGATGGTCCACAAATCAGAAAGCTTTTCAAAGATACGAATTTTGAACGTACTACCATGAATGATTTAGAGCTGGCAGCATGGACTTCTTTAACTTCTTCACATATTAAGTCAAAATTTTAATTTGTCACACCGTTTTCTAATTTCATTTAAAAATTTAATCGTGTTGGTAAGCGCTTTCTTATTTTGTTTATATTGTCCTGTATATAAACTTTGTAAATCTGAAAAAATTCCATTACACTAAGATAAGAATGAGTCCATTAATTTATAAATAATACTTAAAGCATAATACCGTAGAAATGACTTTCATTTTGTAATTTATGATTATGATAGAACAAAAATATTTTTTCTCGAAAACAGTGTATCTGAAATGTACAACGCCTAATAACCAAGAATCAAAAACTATTGTTTCAGTTTCACAAATTAATAGAAAAGCGCCATTTTTTAAAAGCTGTAAATCATAATAAATGATTCTAGATAAAGCGATTTATACAAAATAAACAACAAAATATCTGTAGAATTTGAAATATCCGTTTGACAAGGGACACCCCAATGAAACCGTATGCATCCGTCTATCCGAATGTTATCAAGTATCATCGAAATACAAATAAATAAAATTTAAGTACCAATAGAATTTGTTTCAATTGGATTCTTCTCGTTAGAATAACAAAAAAAATTTACACAACTATAATTAACTAAAATATATTTAAAAAAATAATATTAAAACCAAAAGAAAGTACGTAAGTTATACAAATCACGTGGATTTTGTACATAAATATAAAATATACATTTTTTATTTTAAATGCAAATAATGCGATAAATATCGCGCAACAACAACGTAAAATTATACTGTAAATTAACATTCATACAGTGATAGATTTCTTGGACAACAAATGACATTAGAATAATAGCTTGTTTATGAGTTCATCTTCAAGCAATACAATGCATCCATAAAAATGCATTTACATTATTGTTTATGGTCAACAGTTATTGGAAGGTAACAGATAAATACGTTATTATTCAATTTACAATAAAACTTTATTTTAATTGCTCGTGTGAAAGGAAAGTTTTCAAAACAATAAATTTTATAGCTTTTAATTCGGATTTTAATATTTAAGCGGGATGTCAAGGTTCCAATTTCAAAGCAAAAATCCGCTTTTTGTATTAATATACATAGAACATAAGATTTTACGCCTTCCTTATAACATTTAAAAGTAAATACGTTTAAGGAATATGAGTATAGTTAATTATCTATCTATTTATTCCGAACCGCTCACGTTTACATTCTGCAGCAGTAGCAAGACAAGGTAACAACCTCTGGATTATATATAAGGTATTTAATTATTCTTTGCCGAACCTGCTAACAAATTGTTTTTTGTGGACGTTCATTACTCATTCTTTTAACAATTCGTCTAACAGTGAAAATAATTTTATACAACTAACACGAATTTTAAATTTGTTTAAGTACAAAAAATTCAATTATTTGTTAAAGCAAAAAGCTTCTGCCATGCGTGAATGAATTCAAAAATTAACACTGCAATATTCGAATACATTCCAATGCATTTCGAATGAAAAACAGTCGGGTTTAATACAAAGGACGATGTAAGAAAAATAAATAATGACAGCAATATATCAAACCAATTAATACGCGATTATTATTATGAAAACGGACATGCCGCAATAGCTAAATTCGCAAAATGTCCTTGTGGTCAACTTTACTTTTTATTAAATTAAACGCAATTAATGATTCGATACGATGTACGAAATGTATAAAAAATAATTGCAAAAACTCGATAAACAATTACTTAAGATAAAAATGCATAATTCTGTCAATTACTTTATTATTGTTTATAAATATAAGTAGTCAAAGATGTAACTAAAAATGGTTTTAAAGCACAACTTGGTGTTGTTGCACACTTCATAAAACTGTTCCAGGTCTGATCTGCGGGTTGGGTATGCATCTTTAAGCCCCAGCTTTCCTCTCCCTGATCTAAATATTCAGTTATGATTTCCACAAAATATTTATACCTAAGATTATACTTGTTAAATCAGTCGCTGTATGTTTAGTAGTAACAATAGTCATCAACCAATATTTAGAAAGTTATACGTCCTCCTTGAATTGTCAGTATTCTGCAATTTTCATATTCGTACTATGTAACATTTTGGACTAGTTGGCAATTTGATTTCAAACGGAGTTTAGGTTCAACAGAATTTAATAAAGTAATAATTGTGTGAAAAATGGAAAGTTCAAATGGTGATTTTCAAGTGGTTTAATTGTTCGTAAAATCCAAGCGTGGAAGACCAACCTTTTATGAAGATTTTCGCGAAGGGCGTCCATACATCTTTGTTGTTGCAAAAAATATCGATGTTCGTAAAATGATTTTATTAGATCGACATGTGACATACACGTCCTTGGGCATTGTGACGAAGCAACTACATACAATTTTGCAGGATCATTTGCATGTCAGGAAGCTTTCCAGACGTTGCACGCTTCACAATTTGACAGAAGAGTAACACCAAGCACGCGTTAAGTAGTATAAGAAAAAAAATTGAATGGAGTCGTTCACATTCTGTATATAATAACAAAAGATGTGCAGTCACGAAACGTTTTGAAAATGATGATAGCTTGTCTCTGCTGCACTCACACAACACGACTAACTGTGGAGTTTTTGACCAATTGAAACATCTAATTAACGACTCATTTTCCATGTTTGCCCGATTTATTCACGTCAACGAGAATGAAAAAGTAACATTTATACAATGGACCTGCGTAGTATACGTGAACACTCTTTATTTTGTTGTTCTATGTCTTTGTCAATATTATGCCACCTGCAATAACTTCTCGCCAATGCTTTCGACTTAAATTGTCAAAATGAGTAGTAATGTAGTTCTTCCAAAAAAACTCTTGGTTGTAAAGATTTTGTAATTACTACTCTAATTCCACGAAGAATACAGCCTTTTTGTAAAGGAACTTTTGTATGGTCAATGTGAAAACGTAAATGTCCTGGAACAATTTTACCACTTAGACCCTCCAGTAATGGTTGTAAATGTGAATCACTGGCAAAGTTTCAATTTGATTAATTTCAAATATATCCGGTTTGTCACAATGAACAAAGTTTTTGGACTTTATCGGTAACCGTGAAAAAGAGTCTACTTACAAGAATCTCTAAAGCCTTATCTAAACTTAAATCTTTAGTTTCCAGTAATCGGTGAAGTATTTTCTCATTGCACAACCCAAACACAAATTGTCAGATATTCTTGAACATTTTCCCCTTGGGATTGGGTACGTTTGTTAAATCTACAGTTTTCTGCGATTTCAAGTGGTGCTGTATCGTAGAAACTTGCATCAAGTCCACTGAGAACTAATACGTTTTATTCCAAAGACCTTCTGGGGCTAATTTGTTGCATGGGTATTAAATACTTCTGCTCCCATGTAACGCTAAAAATATTACTTTGAAACGTTGAAAATAGCGAACGCTCCTTACAATCTCTTAACCTATGTTGGCCACTTATATTTAGTAGTTTCAAACTGTCAATTGTAAAAACAATTTGTACTATAGTTGAGTAGTTGTACTTGTAAAAGAGACTACAGCACCTTCTGTACCCTTGATCCTCGTTGCCAATTGTTATTTTGTAAGCAAATCTAGTAACGGTTATTTTGTAAGTCTTTATCAATTAATATTTCACAGTATACGTGCTCAAACATTACACAACACCATCTTCTGTAATCACTTAGTAGTATGCGTAAAAATCTAAATGTGCAACGTTGCCAAATAACTAGACAAGGTAACCGCCGACAGAACAAATCGAGATGCGTGGTAACGGCACATCTCCTCTTCTAAAATTTCTTGTTCAAATTGTAGCTTTGATAATATTGTTCATTTAGTTGAAAGTCTAGTACTGTTGCAAGATCGTGATGGATTGAAGTTTCAGAGAAGAACACGTCAAATTTTAATACTAACACGTGCGGTGCCGGCGGTATGTCTGGAAAATCAAGTAAATTTAAGAATTCATTTGGATAATTTAAAACATTGTCTTGATTCCTCACAGTATCGATAAATTTATAAGTTGTCGTCTCACATGAGATTTTGTTTTGATTGTTAACATTGATGTAGATTGCTTTAATTGCTAATATATCTCGTTCACTGAGCCACTGATGGTTTTTGTGATTCTGTGTAATATTTTGGAAAACTCTATGAATCAATTCGTATTTATTTGATATAATTTTACAGAGATTTGTGTGAATTCATCTAATGCCATTTTCCCCATTTCCAACAATTGTTTTGAAAAACATTCAGCGGATGATATGTATATGTTTAGATGCATTAAGTCATCAGCGGGTATTGAGCGTGGTATAACAGGTAAAGTTACAAAAATCACTAAACAATAGAATAAGTGAGCCACCAAACAGTTGTTCATTTCTGGAATCAAGTTTAGAAGATTAGTTTGACCAAATGTAACCAATTCATCGGCATCAAATTGTATTCTTGCAAATCATGATCAAAACGGCGCTTCCAGTCTTTTTCTCGCTGAAAGCTTAAGCAATATGTACTCGAAGACTTTCTAGTCTTACTTCTTGGTACTCGTCGGTTTCTAAAGCTCGTTATGTCTTTTTCTTTTTGTTCGAGCGGTAAATCGGTCAATCGCTTTTCTTTTCGGTGACATAATTGATTAGACAGTAGAAAAAATGCTGTTCTCACAATCAACTTCACTAAAGGCGGGTTGCACAAAGCAAATCAAAAATGTAACAACTGATTATTTCTTAAAAGAATTGCTACATAGCCAATGAAACTAAGTTTATTCGTGATGTAACAATCGATTTCAGAACTTGCTATATTTTTGATTTGCTTTATGCAACCCGCCTTACTAGGTTACACTTTTAACAGCAAAAGTTATTTATAAAAAAAATATTTGTATTTTTTTTGGTAGTCAAGAACCTTCATTGGCGTATGCAGAACAACCTCTTAAAATCACATCGCGATCGTATGAATGGTATAGGAACGCATAGAGGACAAACATACAACCATTCATCTTTATATATGTACACTGCCCCAAAAAAGTTATTGGACACTTTCAAGCGCGACCTACAGGGTAGACAACCAAACTTACGTTATAACACAACCGCTAGTTAAACTTGATAACATTGGCATTGTAGACGTTATTTGCACCGATATTAGGAGGGTTACTAACTACTAACCGGCTCAAGCTTTCAAAGAACATGCTTTTTTTGCTGCAAATATATATCTAAATTGTATCATAAAAAATTAAATTTTTTTTCGCTGAATTTTCTATTTATGTATTTATATTTTCCGATCAAGTTTTAAATGAAGCATAGACCTTAATTAAAAAAGTTCTAACGGCCGGTTCCACAAACACGACTTAAACTAAAGCAATGCTTAAAAAAATCGTTGCTATGGTTTTAACAATTATATCTCAGTTTTTAAACATTACTTAAGTTTTTGTTGTGTTGATGGAACCGGCCGTAAGTGATTTATAATTTGATTTATAATTAAAATAAGTTTAAAAAAGTTCCAATAATAGCTCGAATAAATTTAAACTGCATGCCCAAATATGAAATTGCTGTTTTAATTAGCCTAAATCTTTAATATTTCCGGATTAAATTTTGTAAAAGAAGTTTTATCATTATTTGAACGTTATTAGTGATTAAACAATTGTAATCTTAATTCCCATTACACATTTATTCGTAGTTTGCTTTTTTCATAGAAAATGTATTTTTATAAACGTAGGTAAAATCCGCTGTTCAATTGTTTTTTTGATTACACTGTCGTAATCCACGGAAAAAAATGCTTTGCTGATTTCCCCATTCTTTAGATGATATCGAACCTACTAGTTAAGTATTAGACAAATTTAATTATCTGTGCCTGTAGAGTTTTGTTTTCAGGCGAATTTCGTAAAATCTTATTTATATTAAACAAAAAAAAAACAAGTGGCAAGAACATTAATTTTCTTTTAAAAATATATTATCTTTAGTTAGATGTAACTGACCTGGAAATCAAAACTAATATGAGTTTCGTTGCCTATAAATCAAAACAGAATTCTTGCAGGTTTTTGATAAAACTAAGTAATGGAAATATATCATCAAACATTGGAAAAATCAGTCTCTTTTTTTGTACAAAATGATCAGCAACGTTTGTTTCTAAATTAATAATATAAACACTAAGTCTCAAATGTTCAATAAAAATTTAAAAACAAACTAAAAAATGCCAAAATTTGTAGCGTTGTTCCATACTATTACAAACAAATTTATGTGTCGTAATAGTTGCCCTACCAAATTTCGACGTAATGCAGAAATTCTAAGTAGACAGGGCGCTTGCAAGCACGGGCGGGGCTCCCACTTTAAAGAAATAATGTTTCATCTGGCTTTAAGTAATAAATAATAATAAAACAAGTACAATAACAACAAAATATAATAACACAAAAAAGTAAAACTTTTTAACGAAACAATTACAAAACAATAATTTATAGTTTTTAAATTTATATTATATACTTTTTTCCTTTACTTTTAGTTATTATTTTGCCTTTTTTGACAATGTTAATAGATCCATATACAGCGCAAAACATTACAAATTTGGCAAACGTAATGAATTTTGCAATCATTTGGATTTGGTTCATTAGAACTAGTATAAGTACCTACTAAACTACTAAACAAAAATTTACAAATATTTTTCTACTTTTATTACTAGTACTTAGCGTATTGAAACCAAAATCAAAGATTGAATTAAAATTTGACAAGAAAGAATACAGAAATTCTCATTAAAATTACGCTTAAAGCAGTGTTTCCAGAGACTCGAAACCCCGTTCTTCTGGGAGGTATTCCATACCGCCAGTAATGCACGCTTCTACCCAAGGCTCCGCCATTACTAAGTAGGGTATATGAAGAGGTTACTTAAAATTCATTTTGTAATGTATAATATTTAGTGTTGTTTTGTGTGTCAATTTTGTGCAAAATGCCACGTCTTCCTGGACAAGCAGAGTTATCACTAGAAACTAGAGGAAAGATTATTGCTTTACAATAATGTGGATTTTCTATCCGAGCAATTGCTGCACGTATGGGTTTATCGGTAAGATAGTTTGTTATTTTGCTTTTGATAATATTCTTTAATATTAGCAGTCTTTTCAATTTTAAACATGGGCATATATATCTATTTTATAGGTATTATATAACGTATAATTCAGATTGCACAATTATTCACCTACATCACAGAAAATTGTTTATAATGAAATTATAAAAGTTTCAGTCACATAGTAATCAAGTTTTTCACGTTACTCGAGTTAGCAATACAAAGTTAGCAAAATCAAATAAAACATAATTAGGAATTTGTTACTAATTTCATGCGAAAGAAAAAACTTGTAGCTTTCTTACATTTTTAATTATGCATGAAACTTGAGGCAAGTTAGTAGTACACCATTCTAAACAGTGTTTTAACGAATCGGTATTCGATTTAAAAATGTGTATAGAATTTGTTGCTAATTGTAGTCAATTAATTGTAAAAGAAAAAATCTGATAGCTTTATTATTATTCTACGCACATTTTGAACAGGAAATAAATTCATTAAAGTACTTTTTAGAATGGTGTACTGCTAACTTGTCTCAAGTTAGCCGAAAAACGCATCACTAAAAAAGTAAGAATGTTACATTTTTTTTTCTTTGGCAACAAATTCCTAATTATAATTTATTTGATTCTGATAACCATGTACTGCTAACTTGAAAGACGTAACTTTTTCACTTAAATTAATAATATTATTTTACAGGTGGCTTTCAGTAAACATAAACCTTTTTGCGCAGTTTTAATTAACTATTATTTATTTTAGGATTTAGGATCGTACTTTGCAGACCGCCCATAGAAGTGAAAGGCCATCTCTCTTATCCAGAGTTGAAAAAGACAACATTATCCAAGATGCTCGTGTGACTCCATTCACAACTTCCGCCACCATTTGCAAAAAACTACAGCTACAATGCAGTTTGCAAACAATAAGAAATACTGTGAAAGCTAAAGGAATAAGCTGCTATCAACCTGTAAAGAAACCTGTAATAACTGAAGAAAATGCCAACCGGAGATTGCAGTTTTCAAAAGAACATTTAAATTTTGATTGGAAAGGTTTTGTTTTTTCAGATGAAAAAACCTTCTGCACTTCCCAAGATAGTAAAAAAGTTCTTTCGAGGCCACGTAATTTTAGATATGAATCAAAACATGTGCAACCCAACAAAAGAAGTGGGAGAATTAGTGCTGCCTACTGGGAATGGATGAGTAATGATGACCTAAGGGAATTAAACGTGTCAATGGACGCTTAAATTGCTCAAACTTATCTGACGATTTTGGAAGACGTTATGTTGTCCTCTGTACGAGCAGTTTATCTTGAAGGACCGATTCGGTTTGTTCAGGACAATTTTACATACATACGGCAGCGGTACGTTGGTCACCTAAACCACCGGATTTGAACCGTATAGAGAATTTGTAGGCGGCTGCCGTGCGTGGGTGAAACGACGAACCGAACAATAATATAAAAATACGAAATATAAACAACTTGCCTCGCCATATTAATACCGTGTGGGAAAGATTTCGAGAAGTTAATGTAAGTGCCATTTTAGTTATTTCGATGCCAAACCGTCTACGGGAATGTATAACCAATAATGGATATTACACCCATTACGAGCATGTAAAATACAAATATTTAAATAAAATAATAAATACTTTTTTAATCATGTTTTTTATTAGGATTTTCTGTATCTAGTTTTGTTCTTGTAATATAAATAGTGTTTGTGTATAAATTATAATAAAATGAAAGGTATTATTTCTATTAAAATGTAGTAGGTACTATAATAATCTAAAACATAAAAAAATGCAAACTACAAAATTGCAAATTTTAGTTCATTACTATTAAATTTATATTCCCTCGAAATAGTTAATACTTAAATTAAATGTTACGAAGAGAAAGCGGAAAAATGCATTTCGCACTTTTCTAATTTTGTGATTTTTAGATTTACAGCACAGGTATCTATTTTCAAATTTTGTTTGGAATTTTTTTAGCGTGCTGCATGATAATTGAGACTTGATTTTATAAAAAGAGATATGTATCCATTAATTTTTCATACGAATAATTTGAAAGGAGTAATGGAATTTATACTGCAATTGTTCGACCACTAATTATTAATTTTAATGGTGATAATACTTCCTTTACAAAGAAAATCGGAATGTTGACTTTAATTTAATCCAGATATATTAAGACTTTTGGGCGAATTAGTACAGTAGTTTCATATTTGAGCATACTTCGCGCAATATTCGAGGTATAGATGGAACTTATTTAATCATAAATAACAATTAAATTTTTTTAATTACTTAAGCAGAGAACATAAATAAATAGAAAACTCGGCGAAAAAGAATTTAACACTTTAGGGTACAATTTAGATAAATATTTTCAGGTAAGAAACATGTTCTTTGAACGCTTGAGGCAGTGCTTATGAAGAATGGCTAGTAACCTCGTAATATCGCTACAAGTAATGTCTACAATGACAATGTTATCAAATTTAACTAGGCGTTTTGTTATAACGTAAGTTTGGTTGCCTACCTTGCAGGTTGCGCTTAAAAATGTCCAATTACTTTTTTGAGTCAGTGTACATACATAAGTATATAGATTTTCCGCAAACTTGAGCAGTATTTGCTAAAATATTGAAATCAAAAAATATTTTGATTTGGCTTATACAGTACATCCTCGTATCTCTGATCTTCGATCAACCGAGTCTCCGTTTTGTCCTAGCTAACGAATGTATACCTCAAAGATTAATTTACGTTCATTATATACTTTTGTGATTAAACTTTTTTCCGCCATTTCAAATATATAAAGAATTATTAAAATGTTCGAATTTTTTATTTCTTCCGTCTTATCCGAGTTTTCACTTATCCGATGTATCTCCTCCACACATCTCGGATAAACAAGGTTTTACTGTAATTTATTGTAGTAATTTTGAATTGTTTTTGTTATAATTTGTAACAACTTTTATTACTGTTAATAATTAATTTATAGTTAAAATATCATCATCTACTGTTACTCGTTTTTTGTATTCAGTCTGATAGGTGTATAAATTAATTTTAGAACTTAACATTAAATCAATCAAAGCTTAATTAGAAACAAAATCATTTTAGTAATAAATCTGCAATTACGATAGAATACATAATGCAATAATATTGAGCACAATGATATTGAATCGAATAATCAGTTATACGTCTAACTCTTATTATAAATTTTTCAATTCGTTTAATGAAAAAGTTAAATCACGATTTCCTTACTTCAAAAACAATAACAATTAGGTTACGTTACATTAACAATAATCTAATGTGAATCAAATGTAAAACTGAAATCGCTTTCGTGATCGAACCCAAAAATAACATAAAACCGCTAACGGAATATTTAAATAAATTAATTTTTTTTCTGGGTCCGAAGTTAATAACCACAATTTAAATGATAGAACCACAAAAATTCGACTATAGTCTTTCGAAAGATGAGATTTAATATCGGGGAGACTCTTCGGCTTTTTATTATGCGCTACAGCTACTGTCTTACGCAAGGAATTATGATATTGATGATATCACGGACTGGTGTAGTCACTACGCGAACTAAAACACCATTTGAATAACAAGAAGCTGCATGAAAATGAGATGATTTTGCATGATTATTTAACGTACCCTGCGCGGTATACGCACGCCATATTTTTTTATTTTCAAGAGAAACCATTTCCTAATAAGTAGAATTGCAGCAACGATAATGATGTGATATATAAATCCTTCAGACAATGCACAAGAACACATTTTTTACTATTTAAATAAGTCTCCAAATTCCACATACATACCTATACGCTCACGTACGGTACTTCAGTTTTATCATAATTCTTTTACGGCAGATTAATTTTATATCTATAAAGGTACATCCATTTCAATCCTGACTTGGACCTACTTTCTTTATTCGCATATCGCTAAAATTCTAACACGAATAATAAGTAATTGTTTTATTATATTAGATTAATATATATATTTAGTAACAAAATAATAAATAAATTAGATTTAATCTTATTAAACGCACCTTGATTAAATCGCAAATATTTAATGCGCATTAGTTTTGAATAATTAATCAAACAGAGCGAAATAACGGCGTGCAAAATATATACGTGGGTAGTTCAAGAAACGTTGAAGATGTTCAATTAAAATCCTATTGTTTTGGAAAGCAAGCTGTCAATACAGGCCTGAAATGCCTATTTATTATTTTTAGATTAATAAAAGATGATGAATAAAATTTTCTACTTCATCTAAATATCTTGTTCGTGTCATTTTAAAGATGCTATAATTATATAAATCTCTAATCGTAAATAATTATTTATAAACATTTTCATCGCGTACCGATCACAATTGGAATTAGTAAACAATTAAACAGACAATGACCAAAATAGATTTTTGTAGATTGATGTTTACTATATGAATGGTTTAAAGAGACCTTAAGATTGCTTTGTCTTAATCATACATGCAAAACAAATCAATATAAAAAAACTAGTTTAGAATTTAAATTTCTATTATAAACCAGAATAATCAAACTAGGATCCGTGAAACTTAAATGATTAGATTAACTTGCAATATTTTCTTCAATTATTCCTGTTGTCACACCTAAGGATAACGACAACCTCAAGCGGATATCGGCAGCTCTGATGCGACATGGTCATTTTTTATAACATTCAATAATTCTTGAGCGCCAGCTTAATTAATAGCAAAATTAAGTCTAACTTGACAATACAATTAATTCGGTAATGTAATTTACTCTACCACCACAACAAGAACATAAAACAAATAAAAAAATAAGTTAACTTAACCACTGGTAAAATAAGCCCCTTCTACGTAGCATTCGCTCAACATTAATTCAAATAATTGAAATAATTATGAACAAAATGGTGACACGCTACGAACTTTTGCTGGTATTAGTCTTTCTATTTATTAATTTTTTATGTAGATGTTAACCTTTCGATTACCATTGGGGTCTTTTTTGACCTCAGACGTGTTGTTTTTGTTCTTTTCTTAAGTTTTTTTTACAACTACCCCAATATTTTTTTAGCTGAGTTTCTTTCAACAATGTTTAATAATATATAACAAATTTTTTAATTGTTATTTGTTTTGCGACGTAAAAAAAATATTGTCGTTGGAGTCATATTTGACCCCACTTGGTAACCAACGTTCTAAAAAGTAATTCTAATATTTTGTCTGCATTTGTCATCTAATCTGCTTGTTTCAACGTGTTATTCGTCTGAATTATGATTACTCCCATTCCGTCTTTAGTCATTACATTCGGTGAGTTTGTTTGAATCAGTTGAAAAGTGTGTCTGTTGTGTTATTACATTTGATTGGAAATAGTTGTTGTTGAATTATGGCTAGGAAATATTTGTCTCAGCGTGAAGTGAAAGAAATAGCTAGCAATATTAATTTACTGAATGAAATTGAAGATTAAATTTTATCTGACGATAGTGATGCCGAATTTGAAGAAGTAAGTGTACCTGATGTAAACCCGATTGAAAGCTCGGAAGACGATGACAGTGATGATAATTCGCCCAATGATAAAGATATACTGGTGGGTAAAGATGGTTCCATATGGAAAAAAGATAAGCCTCATGTTAGAAGACGAAATCAGCGAAATATTCTAAAAACACCGCCAGGATTAACAACATTCAGTGAACATTTTTGTTGTTTTGGAAGAATATAATACAGCAAATTTCGAATTAAAAATATATTTTTAATTACATTTTCTAACCATTATAATTTGTAACGTTTCACACATACAAGTGCTTTTTCAAACATCTGGAAAAAATGTAAACTATTTTAATAAAAAGGTACATATAATTTTTTTTTTTTTTTTGTATTAAGTTTATATTAAGATAACATTTGTTAAATATTAATTAAATTTAAATTTAATGAACACTAAAATGGACTCCTGATAAATTTTTGTAAAATTGTAAAAATGACTTACCGAATTTTGTTAAATTAGTTGTTTTAATAATTATTGTCAAGTAAATTAAAAAATTACGGAGGGAATTTCACCTCCAATCAATTGATATAACATCTTGTTTAATTAATTTTGATTTAATTATAATGAAATTAATGTTGGGAAGAACAGTTGTAGTTATAAATTTTTATGGAAAATAACGTTGCACGTTGAAGGTGATATTAAGAATGTGAGTGGTGATAAGAAAAATGTTAAAAGTATTTGGAACAAAGTTTTGATTTTATAAGGAAGAAAGTAATAGTGCTTATTAAAATGTTAATTAAAATGTTTTATAATTTAATACTATAAATGAATTATGTATTTATGATTTTGCAGTAAATATTACTTAAATTTATA
The DNA here is from genome assembly GCA_035610365.1 of Aquatica leii. Taxonomy (NCBI): domain Eukaryota; kingdom Metazoa; phylum Arthropoda; class Insecta; order Coleoptera; family Lampyridae; genus Aquatica; species Aquatica leii. The sequence continues at coordinate 20,677,286 of CM069435.1, forward strand.
ATGTCATTACGGTAATTGATCGAATTATTGTTTTTTTTAATTTCAAACATTTCTAGAAAAAGTCTATTGTTTAAATTAGATTCAACGTATAAAATTTTTGGGTTATTGAAATCAAAAAAAATGGTTGTTATTGAATGAATGTTCCACTAATGCTGTTTTGTTATTGGTTTGAGTTGTGTAATAATTTTTTACAGAGTTTTTGTGTTGTTGCATACGTTTTTTTAGTAACTGTTTAGTTTGTCCAATATATACGTTTTGACAAGATAAGCATGATACACTATAAATTACATTAGATTGAAGGAGTAAAGGTGTAGGATCTTTTAATTTTGTAAAAATGTTGTTTTTAAAGTGTTAGTGTTTTTAAATGAAATTGTAAAGTTATAATTGTTAAGTAGTTTTTATTTTTTCTGAAAATCTTTGACATATGGTAAACTGAGATAGAAGTTTTTGGTAACTAGATTGTTATTGAATTCATTTCCTAGACAATTTGGTTGTAAGTTAACTGTTGTTTCTATGGATTGTTTTCTGATATAATTAATTTTTTTTAAACGTGATTTTATGTTTTTATTTATAAAGTTAGTTGGGTAATTGTTGTTAATTAGTATGTTTTTAATAATATTAATGTTACTTTGATGAAATTGTTTTGAGGATAAATTTATTGCACGATCTACTAAATTATTTATTACTGATTTTTTATACGCAATCGGTGTGCTAGAATTATAATTAATGTACCTATCTGTTTTGATGTCTTTTTTATACCAGTTAGTGTCAATAGTTCCATTGTTGTTATGGGTAATAGTTAAATCTAAAAAATTTATTTTATTATTTTTTTCAATTTCATAAGTGAATTTTAAAAGTGGATGAATATTGTTGAATCTTTTAAGAACATTTGAAATTTCATTTTTATGTAAAATGATGAAGATATCATCGACGTATCTTTGATAAAAAGTAATATTACTTGAGTTGTTAAGTATTTTACTTTCTTGATCACCGATTACTAAATCCGCTATAGTTGAAGAAATAGGTTGACCCATTGCTAGACCTTGAATTTGTTTGTAAATTGAATTTTTATAAGTAAAAATGGTTGAGTTTAATATTAAGTTTATAGCTTTAATGAAATCATTTTTTGGTATTAATGTATGTTTTTCTATTTTTGTCCAGTTATGATTGATGGAATTAATGACTAGGTTATGAGGTATATTGGTATACATTGATACTATGTCAAAAGAACAAATAATGTGTTGATCTGGAATCTTTAAGTTGCTAATGTTATCTTTAAATAACCATGAATTTTTAATGTTATATTTATTTTGAATAGTTGTGTTTGAGATGATTTTTGAAAGAAATTTTGACAATTGGTATAAAGGACTGGTACATGTTGAAACTATAGGACGTAGTGGGTTATTGTCTTTATGGAGCTTTGGTAGACCGTAAATTCTTGAGGGTAAACCATTATTGCAAATTAGTTTTTTGTAAGTAATTATATCTATCCATTGATTGTTAAGCCAAGATTTTAACATTGTGTTGCATTTATTTTGTATTGAATCAGTAGGGTCTTTATCAATTTTTTCGTAAGTGTTTGTATCATTGAGAATGTTTGTCATTTTATCGTTATATTCTTTTTTATTGATGATTACAGTCTTTTGTGTTTTGTCTGCAGTGGTGATAATGATTTCAGGGTGTTGTTTAAGAAATGTTTTTGTTTTTTTTATTTGTGTAATGGATAGAGGATTAATTGAATTTGAATGGTTGTCATTAGTATTGTTTGAAAAGAAAATATTTTTTTTTTTTAATTTATTTTTATGTTGTAAAATTGTAGTGCAAATGTCTGTACGAACTCTCCGTAATTTTTTAATTTACTTGACAATAATTATTAAAACAACTAATTTAACAAAATTAGGTAAGTCATTTTTACAATTTTACAAAAATTTATCAGGAGTCCATTTTAGTGTTCATTAAATTTAAATTTAATTAATATTTAACAAATGTTATCTTAATATAAACTTAATACAAAAAAAAAAAAAAAAAAAATTATATGTACCTTTTTATTAAAATAGTTTACATTTTTTCCAGATGTTTGAAAAAGCACTTGTATGTATGAAACGTTACAAATTATAATGGTTAGAAAATGTAATTAAAAATATATTTTTAATTCGAAATTTGCTGTATTATATTCTTCCAAAACAACAAAACTAAAAGTATAAAATACCAACAGCATTCTTTCACTTTAATCAAATTCAGTGAACATATTTCAACATGGCATTTTATGGATTACTGCTTCTTGCTGGTGGTTTGAAAGCACGCCAAGAACCAATATTGGAGCTGTGGAGTACGAAATACATGTCTCTCCATAGACCAATTTTTTGTGTTGCAATGTCTCGTAATCGAATGAGAGACCTTTTGAAATACATTCGATTTGACGATATAGACGCCCTAGAAGAACGACGGGTAACAGATAAATTAGCAGCTATTCGTAACATTCAAGATATTCTCGCTGCAAATTGCAAAAAATCGAATAACCCTAATGGTGACGTATGTATTGATGAACAACTTGTTCATTTCCGTGGAAAATGTCCCTTTCAAGTGTATATGAAGTCGAAGCCATATAAATACGAAATTAAAATCTGGGCTTTATGCGATGTTAGTAACAAGTATTGTTGGAATTTCCAAATATATACTGGACTGGTAGACAACGCTCCAGGACGGGAACAAGGTAAAACACAATTTTATCGTTTTATGCACGAGTATAAAATTTCATTTCTAGGAAAGCAGGTAGTTTTGGATTTGGTTGAGAGCTTGAGAGAGGGTTATGTTATTACCACAGATAATTTTTTTACGTCTATGTCTTTGGTGAAGGAACTACTACAGCAATCAAAAACCTTGACCAGAACAATTCGTAAAACACGTAGAGAAATACCAAAAGAATTTTTGCCAAAAAGAAATCGAGCAGAATACTCAAGCGAAATTCTATATAGAGAAGACACAATTTTAGTATCTTACGTACCTAAAAATATAGAAGCGTTATGCTACTTTCAACGCAACACCAAGATTTGGAATAGTCCGGAGAAGACCTCAGTTACAAACCGCAAGTTATCTTAGACTATAATAGCTGCAAAGGAGCTGTGGACAACGTCGATAAAATGGTGAAGGAATACTCATGCAGAAGAAATACAAATCGCTGGCCTCTTGTTCTATTTTTTAATTTCTTTGATATTGCTACCATAAATGCATTTATTCTATACAAAATTTGGAAATTTTTAAAAAAGGAAAACATCCCGAAGGAGATTATTTTTGCAAAAACTTGGATTTGCATTAGTAATCCCACATATCAAAAAACATACACTTCAAGGAGTACCAAGACTGGTGCAGAATGCAATAGCGATGGTTTTGGCAGACACAGAACCAGAGGACGTGAGACCGCAAGACGAAACTATCGCTCGCCCAAAAAGATGTCGTTGTAAGATATGTCCAAGAGCAAATGACAAAAAATGTTCGGAAACATGTGAAAAGTGCAAACTCTTTGTATGTAAACAACATTGCCAGAAAAAAACTACAATAATAAGTAATAGTTGTTGCCCTCACTAATTTATATTTACATTTTATTTTTATATTTTTATTAGTTTATATAAAATCTAATGTAAATTTAAAATATTAATAATGGTTACCTATACAAATTAATTGGTTTTTCTTTACAAAATAAGAAAAAAAGACTTGGGGTCAAATCTGACCCCACTTGGTAATCGGCGCCTCAAAAATTGCTTGGTAATCCGAAGGTTAACACAGAGAAATATCGCTCTCTTTCTACTGTAGTCATATGTAAAGTCAATCAATTGTTTTATTTAATATTTTCTTTTAAATGCTATAAATCCGTAACATTATTTTTACAACATAATGATTAATGCATCATCTGAAAACAGTAAACATAAAACACTAAAATCTATTATTTATTTCAAATCCACAAATCCAATCTAACGAGTCATACACAGATTCTTTAAAATTACTGTAAACTTTTTTATTTTTATGATTACTGGTTGATCGAATTTGAAGTAAAAGCTGAGGACGAGCATCAAATTTAAATTCTAGATGTGTAAACTATTAGTAGCTATTCATTTTTTAACGTCTTGTATCATAGTTATTATGAAACAAAAACGATAAGTCGTCCGTTACAAATAAATATTATCGATCAACTAAGAAAATCGACTGTAGTTTGTCATATGTGATAAGAAATCTGTATTTAACACACACGTGGTGCGAAGATAACGATAGATGACGTAAGATATGTAAGCATTACACTCGAAGATAATTGCACTAAGTATTATCTTTGGTGTAGCCGCCCGGCTGAAGACCCTGCGAAAGCATTTAAACATTTACTTATCTTATTTTCTAACTCGCATAAAATTGTATTAGGTATGTGTGTCTCACTCTTGATTACAATAACTATTATCGTAATATAATGTAAATGCGGACACAAGTACGTGTCAGCCTCGGGTAAATTCGCAAGCTTTCGTATCTGTTTAAATTAACAATTATTTTGATTTAAACGTAAATTTTCTGTAATTTTAAAGCAAATAAAATACCTTTCTTATTCATTTTTGGAGGGTCATTGACCAAATGACCTAATAGAGTAGCCGCCACTGGAGTTCATGATGGCACAAGACGCATCTGGTAGGGTATACATCGGCACCTAATAGCAAATCGATAGGAGACAAAATATGAAAGGTTTCGTCAGCTAAGTTCAAGTGGCGAAACTGTTCTATAACACTTTCTGAGAACAAGGTATTCGACTAGCAAATTTAGATAACACTAACACGGGAAGACACATTGTATGAGCTAAAAATTTTGAACGAAGACAGCAATTTACGATACTCTGAAACTGTTGACTTACCGATTCCTGATAGTTCTGTACAAGCTAATTTTGGTTTTAATCTAATTAACTTGGCTAGATGACAAACGTGAAGAGAGTACACCGAACTAATATTGCACTGCCGCGGAAACTCGTTAACACAGTAAAAGTCCCTTTTAAAAATTACGGTGCGTTCTTGACGGAAACTAGGAAATGAATAGAATAGAAATGTGGTGATAAGAATAATTTACAACAAAAGGAGGATAACGTACAAGTTGACGTACTTGGCGTTAACAAATAAATAAATGAAGTTGGAACCGTATTTATTTGTTATAAGTTATAAACGCCATAAATTTTAAAACCTTACATTTATTGAAAAATTATACGTTTTCCTATGTACTCTAATCTTTAATGCCCCTGAGATTATACATTTCCGAATTTTGGAATTTTCGCGCCTTTACTAATTTGAGACGTGTAAACTTGTCTCTCCATACATTGGTTAAAATTATCATACAAAATTAAAGGAAGGGGTTAACTCTATCTATTGGCTGAACACACAATAGTAATAAAATTACCTTTTTGAATAGAAAAGTTCAAAGTAATGTAGTAAACAAACTTAATAAAAAGAAATAATCCACGATTTTACATTGTAAAAATTTATTACAATTAATAACAATAATAGTTGAAAAAATAGCTGGATGTGATTTTAAAATTCTTTGATTTATGTTAAGACAAATAAAGAAATTCAGACTAGTACAAGTTCATTTAACTGATGAATAGTATTTGATTATACACGGCCTACATTCGTTTCATTCGTTAGGATGTTTTCAGTTAAAAACTATTAAATCTAAATTTGCACAGTTATAGAATCATGTAAAATCTACCAAAGTTAATATAGTCATAAATTTACACCATTATACTTTTCTATAATTTCTATGTTTATTATTACTACTCGTTTCTTAAAATTATAGGTAATGTAAATACAAATTTGCGAGTGAGCGTCGTAAAATAAGCAAGGATTTGTATCATAAACTTTTTACTTTATCTATTTCTGTTCATTTCCTTAAATTGTTTATTGAACGTTTTAATATGTTGTTGTTTATATCATTACATTGTTTGATATTTTTATGCTAGAAAAATAATGCAGAGATTGAACGTAACTTATAACGTTTTTCAGTAGTGTCTTGTATTAGGTAATTAATAATATCTGTCGTTATTGTTTTACGTTAGTATATAAATGGTATCGTTTATCTAAAACTGTAATAAGTATAATAACATATGACGTAACTGAGTAAAAAATAACTAATTTCATTTTACATTTACATAAAGTTAAAGATAGTGCATAAAAAATAAGTTCGTTATCTCAGTAAAATCTTTATTTAGGTACCAAACTCAAAGAACATAAAGCAGTTTAATAACAAATGTTTATCCAAAAATAGTATCCTTCAATCTAGCTAAAATCAAAAGAATTAATTTTTTTTAATTTAATAGAAAAAAATTAATTTGGTATCTTACTGAACATAATTAGAAATAAAACAAAACATTAACAATAATCGAAAAAAATTACAAACAAACTGTAAGAAATTTATGTAAAATATACCAAAACAGAATTAGTTAGATTCAGTTTTCAGATTCATCGTTTTACAATTAAACAGTGATAAACGACTTAAATTCAATGCCTGAAAATTGGAAACATTTTTAAAATTGAAACTACGATCAGAAATGATTAATAAAAATTTGGCAAAAGCTCTGTTACTAAAGTAAAATTCGTATTAACCTAATTTCTCATGTAATAATAACCAAATTTACTTTTGTATGTGTTGTCTTTAACATTTTAAAACGAAATGAAAAATGATTGTCCTCGATGCATTATTTTTCAGTATAAGAATTTTAAGTTAATCAATATAATCAGGTAAGGCAAGTGTGATACAATTTATATAAGTCAGTGGAATTTTAACTATATGTTTGATTATTAGATATGAAGAAATAAAGCGTGTAGAATAAACTTTTTACACGATCTTAATGAGGGTGGCCGGCTGGTACATTCCTTTAATTATAGAATAGTTCTATCCAATTAATGCATGTATTTATTATATCAACAACATAGCTTAAGTATATGAATGTGGGGCAACAAAAAGAAACATTTAATCTTTGTAAAACATATATTATTACGTGTATGACATTAATTACGGATATTAAAATATGAGATGCTGTTTCCATTTCCCTTTGTACTTGCCGTAAAAGTTTTATGTTAACAATCGGTAATTATTACAAATACATCGCCACAAAGGCGTCAAGGAACATGCGATTAAACCCTGATTTAGACCACCGCACTTTAGAAAATGACAAGATGTAAACTTGTTTGACATCTTGGATTAAATGGTAAGCAAAACACGGAATTTACACTGTCACACCTGTTAGCATAAGATACTTTTACGCAACATAGTTGTAAGACATATTTTGTCAATTAAGAAAAAGTCCATCATGCCATAAGTCTATGAGAAACTGTTATTACTTCATTTCAAGCAAAAATCAATGCTTATACTTCCGGTGCCACGTAGTAGATATATTGATAGTTTCGTTGCAAAAGATGACAATCCCAAATTACTATTTAATACTAAACAAAAAACGCATTAGCATAAACACTGATAGTTACAGCTTCCTTAATATATCCACAATTACAATTCAATACACCAAAAGATAAAATCATCAATCATCGCCATGACAAACCGTCTGCACAACCCGAGTAACAAGCTTACAGTTTCAGGTAAGCACATGCAATTAACACAAAGAAGTTCAGACATCCTTTTGGTTAGCATTTTTCCATTCATCTACTATCGACAAAATCAGTTCTATCTAAGTTCTCCTATAATTCCAATTTGCGATTCCACAGATAAATTTGGAGCCGTTTTCTGCTATATAAATATGCCAGTATGTTCAACTGAGCGTAATACCATTACTTCATATTTGCTTTATCTTTTGCAATAGCAACCGATCACAAATCCGTTTCTCGGTTTATCTAATTTGTACCGCCAGATGACATAGATGAAGCATCTTCCGTTGACAAATATCGTCTTATCTATCCCCAAATCAAACAAACTCCCCACGCTGACTTCCTTTACTAATCCCTGAAAGTTACGTTACCCTTTGACGCCCAGAAACCATAATTGGTTTCTAACGTTCTACTTTCAAAACGAAATACCCTGTATATTCATTACACTGAACTTAGATTCTTACTTTCGACGCCCTCTAACGAGTTTCGTTTTACTTCACTTTCTGCCAAGACGTTAAACCGTCCATTATTTAAAATCGTGCTTGCGATGTTTAAATTAATTTTCTAACATCATCGGCGTGTGTTAAAGCCATGATATAAAACGACAACGCATTTCTATTAGTTTATTCATCACAGGGCAAACTTTTACTATTAGTTTTTAGAATTAATTTGTAATTTATATGTTAATTTGTTAGCACGACCCGACACGTGTTAGTACACATGTATTCGGTGTTTTCTCCACCAATCAACGGTTAATATCGATCAAATACCTTAATGAAAATAGAATTTGAAAGGTCCACTTTATATCTAAAAAGGAAGCTTCGATGTACTGTTACTTATCAATCAATAGACTGCGATATCACATTTAATTTAATGTGTGCAACAGCATTCGATAAACGGGTTTTTATTTCTAATTTCTTTTAGCATTAATTAATAGTGTTATAGATTTTTGCTTGCGTGAGTTATTGTGCTGACACGATTCCCTCTGTTCCTTAATATTCCAGTTCGGCTCAACGAGGAAAAATCAAATACTGGATTGTCTTATTTAATTACATTTGTGTCATCATTAAGGTCTCTCACTCAAATTTTTCTTTTTATTCTAAATTACGTAATTAAATCAATTGTTTTAATACCATGTACTTAAGTATTTTCATTAATTATTTTGTGTATCGCATGCTGTTAATACTTGTCATTATCAACTTAATTTTCTTCGTTATAAACACCCTATGTGTAATTTAAGCCTATGTATTGTGTGTTGCTGTTACTTTTGGCGTTTAGATAACCATCGTTGAATAATCTACGACAAATTGTTGTGCTCGTTGTTAATAATCGACAATATTAAATTAAAGTTGTTATACATATCTATCTTTCTTTTTTTTTGTCCGTTGAGGATTACGAACCTGGTTTTGTTGCAAGCTTGGACCTTCTGTCTACCTCGAAACAAAACTTTTTACTTAGTAAGATTTGGGGACCATTAAATTCTATTTACTTGACACCCCCCCATTCTCCGACTAGCGCGAGTTGGCCGAGCAGGGTTCGTAACACCTATAAGCTTGTAGCAATGTGTTGACCGCAGTCTGTTAAAGTGAGAAAAAATAAAAACTCTGAAACACTCTGTACAGCGTAGCTAACTTCAAATATACGCTTCTTGCTGGAATAAGAAGCCAGTTGTTGTTTTTCCTCTAAAAGACAAAATTTTATGTGTGTATTTTTTGTTCATTTTATAATCAACAAAAAACAACGACTAATACTCAAATTCACTATCTTCAAAATAGTAACAAACCCATCAGGTTATGGGTTCAGGCTGCGATATGTAATTGTGTTATTGAGATCATTCGATGAGATTCGAAGTAAGGTGTATTTGCAAATTTGTCCCGGTTTGCAACATACTCGTGTTTGAAAAAGGAACAATGATTTACAAAACGAATAAGCTAAGTGGTCTACTAAAACCTCATTTTAAATTGGAGCTGTATTTTTTTAATGTTCAATTTCGTCCTAACGGTATTTTTATGTATATAATACTGTGTGACTCTAAAAGGTGATAATATAACATTGAAAAGCTAAGCAAAGCGGAAAATTAAGCGACTTGGCAATAACATATTGAGATGGTTCTTTAATCTAAGTGCGTACTTGGTAAATGGTTCTAACTCTAGCACAAAATCCCAATAAACCTACGAACGACAAAAGAAAAACTGAACAAAAGTCGCCGCGTTCTTCAGTTGGCATGTGGCGAACGTTAACAAACACTTTTGAACATGGTAACACACGGCGGGTTCATACGATACTAACTAGATTTATGACAGCAGTCATAAAAACTGAGTAACCAATGACGACATACATATATCACATCGACAAAGAAAGATTTCTTTGGTCTAAATTTAGAGTTTGATTGTCAGGCGAAAGAAGACGCAAAATTTGCTGGAGAGAACGCCAGTCAGACATTTAAACATCAGATTCTTGAATCGATACTGCAGGATCGTATCCTATGTTCAATCAGCGATGATTGCTCAGTGCTTAAAGATATCTGAAAAACCAGCCGCGAAAAGAGCAAACGCTTGCAGCGCTTTTAGAGTTGTTGTGTGAACAAGAATTATAAGCTGGTGGTTCATGAGTCTTCGGCGGCATTCTATGCTCACAGGCATGCTCATGAGAAAAGCAAGTCTGTCGACATCTCAGGCAAAAGCAGCAACAAAGCAAATAAAAATTAGGAAAGCGGAAAAAGAATCAATATTCTAACTATAACTGCAACAAGAAAGGTTATCTGGCAAAAATGATCAAAATTAAAAATCGCATGACAAGCAGATCAAGAATGAACAAGAATGTAGTGGCGCATTCGTTACACAAACGAATGTCAAAGTTAACGATGACGGCTGGGTGTGTGATTCGACGCGAGCAATCATGTGACGGGCATCAAACACTACTTTGCGGCACACGAAGCGTTCAAAACGCCTCGTATCATAGGCACGGCTTTTACAGTCGGTTCGTTGTATACAGTCGGAATGGGTGACATCAACGTGTTGATAGCAGTGAGTGGTCAGAAGTGGACAGCTACGTTACACAACGTTCTATACGTTTCAGGTGTGGCCAATCACCTGTTCAGTTCCCGAATGACATCGAAGCACGGCGTTATAAGTATTATTGGCCGTGAGCGCGTTGTGCTTAAGCGTAATGGCAAGTTCGTAGCAACGGTCACGTATAACAACAACGCCTACAATATGGATATGACTGTTGTTGTCATCAAGACAAACGCATGTGAAGAATGTTCTCTCACGTCTGGGCATTGACGTCAATTACGCAGCGACAATTGAGTTTTGCGACGGATGTGCGCTAGGTAATGCGCATCGCGAAAAAACCGTTCAGCTAGTGTCGGTGAGTGCATCAATGCGGACGTGAATGGACCTATGTGATTAGAAGGTTTTGGTAGTAAGCAGCGCTATATGTCTGTTTCAAAGACGATTTTAGTAAATATCGAGGTGTGTTCTTCATCCCGAAGAAAAACAAAGTGGCAGAGTGCTTGAAAATGTTTCACAAAAGTGTTTCGATGCGATGGTAGTGAATTTGATTGTGCCGAAGTGCAAAAGGTGCTCAGTGAAAATCGGATTTCCTTGGAATTATCAGTGTCACATACACCAGAGCAGAACGGCGTCGCTGACCGTGAAAATTGGACAAAAGTCCCGAGTATAACTCCTCGTGAAATGTGCGTGGCAAGAAATTCGAAAATCTTGACCATTTGCGTGTTTTCGGTACAGGGTGCTATGTGCACGTTCCGAAACAGTTTCGTAAGAAATCCGATGACAAGAGTGTGTTCGGTCATTGTGTCGGTTACGTAAATGACAAAGATAGGTACAAAGTGCACATACCATCACGCAAAATTATTCGTTAACGCCATATGTTCTTCAAAAGTGAGAAAATATGTACAAAGCTTGGTGATTCGGTGTTGTCCGAATATCGACTAGTGTCGCTTAATAAATCGAAATCAACAACTGAATACACCAAAAGTGTTTGTGATTTGAATTTGGAGAAAGAACAACAAAGTCAGTTTTCTAGTGTTGAGAAAGACGGCGTTGACGATGCTTGGGAGAAGAATCCAGATTAAAACGATGTTAATGTGTATAAAGGAATACATATTGCAAATGCGCTTGATGCGCGTGACATCGGAAAAGCAGCGTCAACGTCCGGCAATGTACAAGACAGGTAAGTTCGAAATAGACAAAACAAATAATCCGTCTTATCAAGCTAGTGTTGCAAACACGATCGCCAAAGTCGGTGATGGTATTGCACCCTGGTCGTACGGTGAAACGATGAAATGCCAAATGAAAAGCAGCGAAAGCACGAAGAAGTGCTGTGATAGTGTAAGTGCTATGTTCGGGAGTGCGGGCGATAAAAAAATGATAAATTTCAGTGTGGATAAGATAAGTTTCCGTTTCGAGTGTGCAGGCTCTTTCATATTAGCTATTAGTTTGGCAAGTGCAGCTTCTCGTTTGTTTGCAGTGTCGACAGTTGTTTCAATATGTGCCCCAAAACATATGTTTTTGTCGAAGGTAATCCCTAAGCATTTCATTCTGTCCTTAGTTTTAATTCTGAATCATCTGTGCTCAAATTCGATTGTGGGTAGCTGTCTCTTACCCGAGAAGACAATTGACTCGCTTTTCTCTGGAATTTTATTCGCTTGCATCCACTGGTTAACCATCACTAATGCCTGATTCATCGTTGTCTGGAGAGTCTGCGCGCTATTTTCTTGACCAAAAATGGCCTGATCGTCATCCAACGCGGTTAGAGAGACTTGGATCGGAAGATCGATGGAAAGAAGGTCGTCATAAAATAGGTTCCACAACGTTGGATCAAGGATTGAGCCATGTGGAACCCCACATGTAACTTGGTGGTGTAGACAGTGCTGTTCGTCGTCATAGTAGGTTATTTTTCTTTCTGTCAGATAGCTCGTACTGATTTTGATGATATGGGCGTCAATGCCCTTAACCCTCATTTTTTAATATCTAAGGAAATCAGCGCTCCAATTTTTCTAGCGCTCTATGTACCTTGTTTCACCCGCTTTGCCATGTTGTATATTCTCTGCAGTGCGTCCATTGTTGATTTTCCTTTTCGGAAGCCAAACTAAGCTGAAGATAAGTTTCCATTTTTTATAATGTCATCTTGTAGGCGGATTAAAATAAGGCGCTCGTATGTCTTGGTTAGGCTACTTAGTAGACAGATTAGACGATATGCAGTATTTCCAACTCTTCCTTTATTAGATTTAGGAATGAGCACTACTATCTTCTTTCCACTTTGATGGCAAGTTACCTTCCATTAGTTCTTTATTAAATATGTCCAGCATAAGTTCCAAAAATTTGTTGCAAAGCAGTTTGACAGCTTCCATTGGAATTCCATCCGGCCCCGAGACCTTCTTGTTAGCTGCCGTGTTCTTCACAGAGACGAACTCGTTTTTAGAGAATACCCCTCATAGATCGCCGTCCAGCTCCAAACACATATTGTCCCAGGCTTTGTTTTTTTCTATAGTAATTAGTTCTCTGTATTGTTTCTTTTGACCAATCAGCACTAATCTCAATGCTTTCAAGACATCCTTATTTCTGCTTTTCTTGAAGGCTCTGCTAAGTTTCCTGCGTGACATAAAGCAAGCTTCGACCACCAGTATAGAGAACTCCTAGTCTTGCCTATTCCGTATTTCGGCATACTCTTGTAACATGCTAATTTTAAGGCCTTCGTTATTTTATTTAACTGTTGCGCTTCTGATAGGTTAACCTCTCCCCTAAGTGTTTCACTAAAGATCGTCGGGTTTAGCTTGTAAGTATTCCATCTGGACCGTCTCTTACCTAGTGGAGTCTGTCCTCGTTCTTTTTCTGAAACTAGGCTCCGCTAGAACCTCCCATGACCTGACGCTTTCTGCCACTTCCTTACAGCAAAACGTTATGTCTATTATAGAAGTTTTTCCTGCAGATTCTAAAGTGTCTCTCGAATTTAGAATGATGAAGTCTTCCGACGCAATTCATTCTGACAGCACTTCGCCTATTTTGTCGTTAAATTTCGAAGGGCTATTAGTTCTGACTACATACTAACGCAGTTTTACTACACTTGCGTTGTAACTAACAATAATAAAACGTTATTACACAAAAATTGTTTTTTGGTTTGCTCTGCAGAACTCGAAGTATCGTTACACCATCGAGCAAGAAAAATATACTTAATTCGGATATGTTTGAATGAAAGCGGGTGTAAAACATATCACAATGCAACTCCATTAGTAATATCTGTTTCAAAGTCAAAATTACTTGCACCTTGGTATCAAATACGCCTATTAAAAACAATCACTCTTTAGTATTCCGAAAATTGTGACAAATAAAATTTCTATACACTTAAGGTACCTGTAAATGGTCTCAAATGCATAAAAATCTCAATTGTCATCGTTTTCGCCTATATTTCCTTTGTTGACAAATTCTTTAAAAGTGGCTATAGTTTCCACTAAAGTCTAAATATTTCAATCCATGCAAAATATAGACTACATTTTTTATTAAGTTCCTCTACGAAACAAATTATTTAAATAAACTAGGCACGTATAAAAAGCGGAATCACACAACACAAGAATAAATTTGTACAAACAAATGTGCCGCACTTAATCATCACATATTAGTATCGCATTTAATTTAAAAAAGTTAATTATCAACATAAATACCATCAAGATGACAAATTCATTCATTCATGTAATCCATGCAAACATTCTAACGTTAACATATCACAGATTTGTTCTTATATCCATTTCCGGTTTCATAATTACAATACTAATGAACTATTATTAACGATGTGATTCATCATGCCTTCCGGCTCTACTTTCACTACGATAATTTCAGAAATTAAGTAAGTGGCATGCTATTTATTTACATTAGAAACCAAAATACTGCTCTTTATTTTAACGGTTGGTAAAATTCATTGAGTGGTAATAACTAATAATTATCCGACTACACTTATGTATTCCTTACTTAAAAATAATTCATATTTTAAATCTTAAAAAAGCGTTTCGTTTTTCACATACACTTAAAAATAAGCTTTATATAATAGATTTAACATACGTACACCTTATTTCAAAATTAGAATTAAAAGACTTACCTAATCTATTTAATGCACTTCGCACTAAATAAATCAATGAACTATTGCAATGGGCGAAATATATTTAAAAGATAGAAACCAAATTGTGGTAACCTAATAGTAACATTAAAAGACAATTTTGTAGAAGTATTCTATATTCAGATGTCGATTACCAAGGTAAAGTGCTTAACAAAAGCCAGCTATTTCTAAACAATTAGAGAGTATGAAAAAGAAAATTCCACTCAACTGAATAAAACGACAATTCTAAAAACATGTGAGACACAATATAGAAAAATAATGATATGTCAATTTAGAGTAATTTCAGAACTTACAAAATATCAAAGCCGTTTTTGTTATACTCGGGTAACCAGAATTGAACCGTGTCATTGTTGTAAGCGAAGTTGTTAACGTTTCCTCAACTTTCGTACACGGTTACATCAGGGCATGAGAGAAATCAAGAAACCGTTAGAAGCAACCAAAACCTAACTAAGAACCTCTAAAAAATCCTGACAAAACTTCTGTCAAAACGTTTACAACAATGACTAAACCCGGAAGGCGTTCTGTCTTCGACTGTGGAACCCTACGCTGATACCAAATCATTGTTGAACCGCGATTTCTTAAAAAGTACACCAAATATTTGTTTCAATTTTTTTACGTCAAGTGACATTAACAAAAATAACATGTTTTTACATAGTAAAGAGTAAAATTCCCGTGGTAATCGTGAATGGTACCTTTTGAGTATACTTTCAATGATATTTTCCGACGAGATTAGTATAAAGTAAATACTTTCTGTTTCAAAAAAACTTCTTTAAATAGTAAACATGCTTCTTTACAAGCTTGATCTTGATGGTAATCGCAAAACTTTAAATGGAGATGACATCAGAAGATTGATAGAGGCAATCCATCATCCCTTCCCTCTATTCAAGTTTAAAAAAAAAGAACGAAGATGGATTTCAGAAATAAAACAAAAAGGTTGAGAAAACAATGTAATTTATGTTTACTTTAATTTTTTTCAAGAAGCCACCTAATCACAAAGTTTGGGTACCGCTTAAGAATGTTTAACGTAAAACCTTTCTTCTCGATACGCCGATCCCTTTCTTCGGGATACGCCGAATCGAAACATCATCTTTGTACTTTCCCTTGATGATTGTTGCCTCGATGACGTTCATTAGCTCAATTAGCCAATCTCGTTAATTACTGTTACGCAACATAATGATGACTGAGCCTACTTTCAATTGTAAATTGTAAAATGGTAAACCAGGTAATTCCAGCTAAATCAAAAATTCTGTAGGATAGTTAAGTACCTTATCCTGGTTGATAACTGTGTCGACTGATTTGAAAGAAACAACTGTCCCATAAAAAAATTTTGGATGGTCGCATTAAGATCACTGACATCTTTGTTTTTCACCGTCAAAATTGTGTACCTGCAACACTAAGTCATTTGGAAAATCGCCTCATAGAGATAATAAAAAATTTGGATTGAACAACGTATGAAAATTATAAAACATAAATAATTTAAAGCGAAAACTGAAAAATATTTATGGTATCCGTCTCACATTTTTAAGTAGTCCTGGACAGCCAACCATTGTATTTTCAACAAAGTTTGGTTACGATATGATTTTTCCTCAAGTTGATAACAATCATATCTCTAGCTCTGATGATGAATCAAGTCCATGAAACATAAAGATCAGTACGAAATCCGAAAAGGTTACGTTACATAAAGCTGCGGGTATTTTACGTCAAAGAATTAATGACGTATGCACGATATAATCGATCGTTGTTACATAATAGCTCAAAGAATGAACGAAGAAAAGTGCAGAAAAGAGATTCCTGATATATCAGTTTGTTACTTGGCTGTTGCATAGAGAAGAGTTTATCAAATCCTCATCAAAGTCTCCTTTCGATTAACACTTTAGAAGTTTGTTCGAGCATTGTAAGCAACATGGACAAAAAAAGTCCCTTTACGACATTCGGTTTATCTTTGTCAATTTTTATTTACCAAATCATAAGGAACAAGAGATTAATAAATATTTTATACCACCTTGGTTATGGCTCATCGTATGAAGAGGTACAAAAATCACAACGTTATGCATTGAAGAAATTAAGCATTCCAACAAAGTCTTTATCACTCATAGATTGAACCCAGTCACTGACGAATAAAAACACGTTGTTCATACCAGTATTGACCAAAATGAAAAAACCCATTATGGAAAAGGGACGACCCATGTAATGGCAATTGTATTATTTCAACTTAAAAATTCTATTGTTTTTTAAAGTGCACTGATGAAACGGCAATCGAAAAGGACTTTTATAACTCCTTTCAATCAAAATGTATCTTAATGCAAAAAGCCATTTAACCAAACAGAACCCACCAAATATGACGAAAGAACAACCAGATATCTTAACGAGATCAGTACTGATAATATGAAGTTCTCAACTGAAATACGTTATGTCAAAAACAGTAACAGTTTTCTGAGATGAACTGAGCACAAT
This sequence comes from Aquatica leii, assembly GCA_035610365.1. Taxonomy (NCBI): domain Eukaryota; kingdom Metazoa; phylum Arthropoda; class Insecta; order Coleoptera; family Lampyridae; genus Aquatica; species Aquatica leii. The sequence continues at coordinate 20,694,487 of CM069435.1, forward strand.
CATGTAATTAAATGCGATAATGCAGTGTGAAACGTGTCTTACTATCCTTTCATGAATGCACCACCTACATCCTTTGACACGATCTATACAGCACTTCTTCGATTAAAAACTATAGTGCAAGAATTAGGGCAAAAACATCTGATCGAGACCGCCGATTTGGCACTTTACAGCAAATCACAGGAAATAAACCACCAAAACTGGAAAATTTCATAACCGGCTATTAAGCGGAATGCGTTTAACAATGGCATCCATTTGCAGTATAGAACAAACATTCAGCGATGGTGGTCTTTTACATATTTTGGTCGACTCTGGAGTGTATTCTAAAACGTTATGTAGGCAAAAATGTGGAAGGAAAAGCAATTATACAGAGCTGTGACTGTATTAACACTTGTTTCAGATGCTCTCAGTCGTTTGTTGTTTAAGTCACTGCAAGTATAGACCATTGAAACATGATTTGAAGATCCAGTCAGTGAATCTAGTTTGATAAAATTGAATCACATTGAAACGTTGTTAAGTCTCAGATGTGATTCAACAGTTTAATCAAACAATTGATCGTTTATAATAGTAAGCATCCATTAAAATGGCTTTTATTTTTGGGTGCTACCAATATTCTCCTGAAGTTGCAAAGAGCTGAAAGAAGCATAGAAGCAGAGACTCTCTTTTACATTTGGAAGTGACATCTGAAACCATACCATATTTAGAAGCTGGAGGACGAAAACAACTATGCAAAGATTGTTCCAGTATATTTGCTGGAAATGAAAAACTTAGAATTTACTGATCCTGCAACCTTTAAAATTTGTTGAACGGCAATTTTATAGTAAGGAGGATAAATTGCAGCAAATTTAATTGCGTCGCTTCTGATATGGTTTTGAAGCAAAGACTGTAAAAGTGCTGGTGGAGTGCTTGGTTTCACGAAAAAAGAAAATACTTTGCAGAGGTGGTTCATTACACGGCATTTAATTCGGGAATATGGTAATAAGTTTCAACAAATGCTAAATAATTCTTCACGTCATTCAAAGTACATAGATTCAAAAATATTTCGAGAAGAAGTTGACGTCATGAAGATAATGACACAAATTAAAGACTGTTCGATAAAACCGTTCAACTCTACTAATAGCGATCAATTAATCCGTATTGCTCAGAAAAAACATACATTTTATCGAACTGTATTTGAAAAAAAGTCATAGGACAGCAACAACAAACAAATATCGATTTGTACGAGTGTATAAAAACTTCCAACAGCTTGACAAGATCGTGATAGAATCATTACCAGCCTTTCATACACTAACAGGGTGTGATAGCAGTAGTTCATTTTTCAAAATTGGAAAAAAGACATCATAGGATTATTCTTAATAAAAAATAAAGCTTCACCTGTTTGGAAGAACCACTTTTGAGGAAAGCATTACTGTAGCCAGGAAATTTGTTCTTCGCCTTTTTCGTTTGGATTTAAACGAAGTAAACAATTTAAATCAATCAAGACGCTATTTTACACGACAGACAAAAAAGCAACCAATCAATTACCTCCTACTGATGATAGTTTTATGTTACATGCTCAAGTAATTATGGTTTTTGAATTATTGCGCTACGCCCGGAAACACACGCTGAATGAACTTCTCCTTCAATTCTGTCAACTGACACAAATCTGTGGGTAACGTGATGAATCCAGACGAAGTGTCAACTGCAACTTTCCCATTACCAATGTCCAACAAATGCTTCGATAATACATCTACACTTTCATCTTGTTGCAAAAACGCTCGCATGTTAGTTGTCAATCGAAGTGTTTTCACATATCGCCATAAATTTGATGATTTTAAGCACCCGTTTAGTTCATCACCTACAGTTAATCGAAGAATAACTGAAAGATTTTGACAAAAATCACTGGACAACAAAATCAGGGCTCCACCAATGAAGATTTTTCTATTCTGCTCAGCGCCTACAGTGACCTCAATTTGCATGCCTGAAAAATCTTTGCCATTACGATGTTTTTGACAATGTTGCAAGCTGGTGTCTCGTTGATTTGTATGTTCAGTGGCAATTTCAAGGCAGAACGTGTAGTTCGTCCGCCTTTTAACAAAGTCGCTGCTATTCCAGATAAAACCAATACTAGGCAACTTCATTCTGCGATCGAATACTCGCCCAAAGCAATGAAATTAAGAACGTTCTTCCACGCAATCTTTTGTTGTTAATTCAGTTAATGTTTTTTTTTACAAAAAAAAACGAAAAACAAATTTTTACACAATCGCACGGATGAAATGACGGTTTTGTTTGACAATTAACAGTTAAACTATAAGTCCGCCACAAACGCTATCTATTAAAAGTAATTGGAAGCTGCGATTACCATATAAAATTATTAATTTTGAATTTTTCGATTTTTCAGCTGTTCTTTTGAACTTTTCCCTATTTGTTTAACCACCCCTGCATTCCAAAAAATTATGTTTTCAATAAATATTAAAAAAGTATATGATTTCTTTAAATTATGTTAGGAACAGTATTTCTCTCAATAAAAGTTATTATTAATACAACAATTTTGAAATGTACTATAACTTATAACTTAGTTCAAACTGAAATATCACAGTTCAAACTTTTATTGTAGCTTATTCTTACACAAATGGCATAAGATATAATAGTGTGAAAAAAACGGGTTTTGGTCCCCCACCAAAGTCTCAAAGTTTAAACAAAAACGAAAATTTCGACATAAAATTGATACATATTGAAGCGTTCTCGAAGTAATTGGACACTTCGTGACAATGTTTTTAAAACGTAATACATTCTGGATGTAGATAACGGAAGAATATAAAAAGTGTTAATAATAAAAATAAATAAAGTGCTCGTGCTAGTGAAAAATAAATACGGAGTGGAAGTGTACTTGGTTTTAATATAAACAAATCGGTTTAGATCAACAGAAGTTATCCGCGGACATTAATATCATTAATGTTAGTTAAAAGTAATTATATTAATCGCGTAAATATTTTCTTTATAAATAAATTAGATTTAAAATTCGTTACACTGGTGATACAGATGTGCGGTAATCGAAACCCGTTGATATTGTGTAAATAAACAACTGATTATTTCGCGGCTCGCGTATGTTGGTTTATATATTGTAATTATAACTGTTTCAGTTCAGTAAATCTGTGTATTTAATTTAAAAGATTTAAAAAAGAAACAGGAAAACGTGATTAGCACTAAAATTGTGTTACAACGGCTTTGGAAGAGAACAGAATAGATGCTTATTCGTTTTTGTTTGAAGTTTCCGAAGTAATAGATTTTAGTAGCCTAATTAGAAAAATTTATGATAATTCTCAGAAAATGGAAGAAAATTTGAGAAAAATAGAAAAAAAACTATCCAAAAATTCTCAAAGAATAGAAAAAAACTGTATCAAAAAATTGAAAAAAAAAAATTATTAGAAAATACTCAGAAAATAGAAGAAAAATTGTTAGAACATTCTAGAGGTTTAAAAGAAAAAATACGAACAGAAAACCAAATTAAAATGGTTTAAAAGGAAACTCAAGCTGATATGTTGAATTTAAGAAAAGAAATATGCGAAGTTCTAGAAAACGGAAAACAATCTATGAATGACAAAATAGAAGCAATATAAGATAAACTAGAAGACAGAATAAAACTGCTTTTAAAAAATGAAGCAAATGAATTTGTACACTGCAGGAAGCGTCACGAGCAAAGATTTAATACAGCATCGAGAAGAAGCCATACACAAGTTTAAAACTCTACTAGCAATTTGAAACTGCAGCTACAGCTAATGGTTAGAGCAATAAGCAGAAAGCGACGTCTTCAATAGTGGCCCTACGTGGAAAAGCGCTTGGAATATTGCAGACTATTTCTAATCACCTCCAAAGAAATTACAAAACTCTTAGTTTCACGTTTAGAAATGAGATATTGAGATGCTCATCTTCAACAGGTGTACCAAACCTAAATAAAAAATCGTTTTAAAAAAGCTGCGAAAAGTCTTCAAGAGTTCAAAGCTGACATCGTCAGATTGACACATCTTGCGTATCTTACAGCACTAGTTACCTTCCTAGAGCAATTGGCTATTCAAACCTTCGTGGAACTAAGACCTTGGACTTTAACCCATGCCTTGGAGTTTGAAGCAGCAAACGGGCGTCGCACCGAGGCAGCTATAAGCTCTACTGTGTTGCAGAAGAATCCGTGCAAACATAGAAAGTCATCAAAGAAATAGTGCGACGTGTATTCCGCGAACAATTAACTCGGGGAAGACAAGTGACGTGCTGGAACTGCGGAGAAGTGGACCGCGTACGAGGACGTTGTACTAAGCCCAAGAGAAGAGCAAAATACGTCCGGAAAACTAAAACAAGTCGATCTCAACGAATCATGCGCCTAAGATTACCATTCAAATGGCATCGCCGATGAAACAGTAATTATCTTAATGGCAACTTCAAATAGAAGAAGTTTTCAGTTACTAGTTGACACGGGAGCGACGTAAACGACTGTCATTCCTCCTGACATATAACGGGAAAATGAAAAGACATCACCAGTAACAGTACGATTTCAAACGACGACAAGCGAAGAAATACCTACACACAGACAAGTACAAGTGACCATTAGTTTAGAAACTAGAGCACTCAACGATCAAGTACTGGTAGCCGATATCACGAAAAAAGTTATCCTGGGAATGGACGTTATAAAAAAGTGTGAGTTCCATTTGGATATAAAGAACGATGTAATGAAAATCGACAATGAAGAAATTCCTTTTCATTCATTAGAGAAGACAGGCGTGGAAGTCTTAGTGAGTGAAGAGTGAAGAACAGTGATTGTCTGAAAACACTGAAAGTGTGATGATGGCACGCCTTGATTGAAATAGTAGAAGTTTGTAGCAGTTCACTGTGATGCCCTTATCTCATTTATTTCTTCACTTAATAATTCAATATAATTTTTTTAAATTTTTTGTAGATTCAAAACCCTATTAATAATCACTTATCATATACATTCGAGGCAAGTTGCCTACCCGGAAATAAAGTTTTTTTTTAAATCTCGAGCCCCTCATTTTTTTCTACTCATCCCTCGTGGTTGTTATTTTATCATTTCGTTTTCATGCGTACAACTGTGAAGGCGGTGAAGGATTTTACGTTTGAGTATTTATTAAGTAACCGTTACCAAAAAAGGCTTTCTATACCCGCCTTTGTTTCGCCACGCTTACCTTCTATTTTGAAAAGGATCAACATGGTTAATTAACTCCAGTTTCAAGTTAAATTTATCTTCACCTGATTAGTTATAAAGTATTGTTTCGTCTCAATTCTTCTTTGCCAAAGGCATCAGTAAGATGAAGATTTGCGCTTTACCCAATTGTTAAGTTTTCAAGAATTCAACTCATAATTAGACCTTAGTGGAGTAATAAAATAACTTATTATTCGATAGTTTTATTTAGTTATTTCTTGGTTTTTTTAATTTATTTGTTTATTCAAATCTATGTTTAAGTTGTAAGAATAATGTATTCAACACAACTATCAATCTGAATACCATCGCCCTGTAAAACTCATTGCCCCATTGAACAACGACATTGTCACCCTTCATTAAAAATAAAACAAAAACATTACACCCTGCGGCCTGTGTAACGTTCCTGCGACGTTCGGACGTTTGATGAATACCATCTTGCGCGAGCTGCCTTGGAAGAAGTGCTTATCTAGACGACGTGATCGTAGTTGGAAGGCCGTTTAAAGGAACAACTTGAAAGAAGTGTTCCAAGGACTACGTGGGACAAATCTAAAACTAAACCCAAAGAAGAGCCACGTATTTAAGAAGTGCAATACCTTGGCCACGTCGTATCTAGAGATAGAGTTAAAGCCGACCCAGACCGAGCAGTGCAAGCATGGCCAAGACCAATCGACATAAATCAAATCAGAGGTTTTCTTGATTTGTGCACCTATTATCAACGATTCGTATCCGGATTTGCCAATATTGTCAAACCTTTGCGCAAATTGACCATAGAAAGAGAAAATTCAGATGAAATAAAGAAAAACGCTTTACATCAATTAAAATAGGCCCTAGTCATTTCACCGATTTCAAGTTATCTGCCAGAAGATAGAGAATTTGTTCTGGATACCAATGCAAGTAATCTGGCCATAGGTGCAGAACTTTCACAGGTACAAGATGAAAAAGAAAATCGTGTGTTTTGGTAAAGTTTTCTCCAGGTGAGAAAAGAATTATTGCGTGACTAGGAGAGAACTGTTAGCAGGCATTAATTCGATAGAACATTTCCACAAATATTTGTGTGGACGAAAATTTTTACTAAGGACGGATCACGCCGCTTTGAAATAGTTATTGCAATTTTGTAATCCGGAAAGATAAATGCCAAGGTGGATCAAGAGACTGCAAAAGTATGACTATGATACCGTGCTGGTAGCAGTCATCAGAACGCTGATACCTTGTCCAGAAGACCATGTCCGGCAGACTGCAGCTATTTTTCGCGGCTTGAAAAAAATATTAAATGTCTCAAAAAAACTGATATGGTGGGAATCTAAGCAATTGCGTCGCGAACAAAAACGATAAGGGTAATCCTAAACTAGAAAGCAAATGGCCAACAACCAATCAGGGAAGAAATGAGTGGTTTGAGCAAAAACATTAAAGCATATTTTGAGAATAGAAAACGGTCTTCTTAAGCTACCCGCAGAGAGTGTCGAGGGCACAGAAAATGCACTTTATCTGGTCACAGGTGTTGCAGCATTTGCACGATGATACATCAAAAAGACACTTTGGCGTAAAGAAGGCATTAGGAAAAGTTCGAGAAAGATTCTACTGAATTAACTGCAAAGAGGACGTCACGGAATGGCGTCGCAAATGCACGATCTCCGCATTAAAAAATAGATCAGCAAAAAAATGCAAAGCACCAATAAAACAGTATAACGTGGAAAACCCTTCAGAAGAGGTGACTTGTCGCCAAAGTTGCAGATGCAATGGGAACGCCTTTATGAGGTTGTGTAGCGTATAAATGACGTCATATATCGCATCCAAAAACTAAAAAGTAGTTCACATAGATCGTCTAGCCCCGTTCCCTGGCAATAACATTACCCAAGACCAGAATAATAACTTGCAGAACAAGAATCAAGTCAAAGGAATAGATTTCAATAAGTTTCTGAGCATGTACAGAAGTTCTGGAAAAGCTAGTTTCGGAGTGTCAACAGAGAAACAAGATTTGTTCGAAAAGATTAAAACTACGTGATGACCGACGCTTTGTTTTCCATTTGGTCACCAAGAAGTATCCACCTCCAAACCGTTATATGAAAATCTGTGTTGAGCATTATGGAATCTCAAGAGAGAAATCGCGTTTCATAACATTAAGAAATTAATAATACCTAACCTTGGTTGTGGCTTAGATCAACTAGATGGAAGAAACATATTTGAAATATGTTGGAAACAGTTTTCCGAGGAACAGACGATCAATTATTGGTCTGCACTTACCATCCAAGTAGAATATCGGGTCAGAAGAAGTCCACTGATTGCTACTTTTATGATCAAGGAAGTTGCCGAAATGTAGAAAACTTCTGCTACAGCCACGATCCTTTCTACCGATGTCGCATCCCGTTTCCTGTTCTGGGACAGAACAGACTTAATGAGATAATAAAGCGTTCTCGAAGTAACTTCGAGATGATCGAAAAACGTGGAACATTCTAGATGCAGATACTAGAAAAATATAAAAAGTGTTTGGAAGAATTGAGTCTGAAGAAATGTTCAGAAGACTTTGTCGGTTTAAACAAATAGGTGATTAATGTGTGTGCTAAGATAAATAAATAAAATGCATGTGCTAGAGAAAAATAAAAAGTATACATGCTTTTAATATAAACAAATCGGTTTAGATAAACAGAAGCTGTCCGCGGACAATATTTTTCGAGTGATAGTAGATTTTACTAGGGTTAATTAAAAGTAATTAAATTAATCGTGTAAATATTTCGTTTACAAATAAATTAGATTTAAAATTCGTTACAATATTTAGGAAAATAAATATCAACATTGATAGTTTCTATATTTATATCAAGTATGCTTTCAGATGTAATTATCTAAAAAATCAACTTTGATACTACACCCCTTCTCTGAGAAATCGTACCAAAAAACTTGAATTAAATTGACCCCAAAGTTTGAGGGTATTTTACGTGTTAAATTTACCGCAAGACTCTGCAAACTTTCAAAAAAATTCCAAAAGCAAAAAAAAACACGGTAACATAATACCATGTGGAAAAACAATTTTATTGAATAAAAAACAGTATTTCCACCTCACGTACTAATTTATAAATAAGAATACGCTGTAATAGGTATGCTTCTTACTTAATAATTTTATTCTTTGTTTAACAGAAACTTTTCCCATATTTGTATAAACCGTTATTTTTTCATAGATCCTTAGATGATTCAGTTCCAAAGTTTAATAATTTTTGCATTTAGTAAATCTTACAAATTTTGAAATGAATAATTTCTTGTATTTGATCAAAAAGCTGTAAATAAGAATCCAAAACGCTTTCAATACATTGAGAAAGAATCGAAAAATAACTCGAAGATTTTTGTAATAAAATAATACGAAATGCAGATGTAATTGTCCCGTAAACTTTCGTCTTGTTAGAGAATGCTGTTAAAATAAGTTTTATTAGAAAAAAAAACGTAATACAAAATGTCCATTTCACTTCAGTTAGCAATACGACGTAAGTATATTATGTTCATATCGCCAATAAACTTTTCATCGTTACAAAAAGACGAGTAAAACACACCCACCTAAAAATAAATTTTACAAACTAATAATATTTTCTTCCGTAATACTTAAGTTTAAACAAAACAATTTTTACCAAATTTTGAGAACAAATAATGTCATTTCATATTTAACAAAAATTTTATATTTTTAAATTAAAAAATCACCATAGAGATTTGTGACAAAGCACGGGTGGTATTCTTCCTTAGCAAAAAACAAATGTAAACACGCATTCTATTTTTCCGTCTTAATGCACTCACCGCACCCCTAAGTTTTTATCTGATTCAATTTGATATGCACTTAGTAACAAAATTATAGTATTTAAACAAAAAGCTGTAAATCCAATATGAAATTTTACTTAACTGTACGAAGAAGTGAAGTAAGTCGTTCGATCTAACGACTATTAACGCAACGAATTAAAATTATAAAAAGCGTTGGAATTTCTCAAACCAATTTCCTCAACGAAAAACACGCTGATTCTCCTAATAGATTTTACATTATTCCAGCAATAATCGGACATCATTTATAAAATATTTTCTTATACATAGTGTTTTTATTGTTGAGCGTGTAATTATTGGATTTCTTGTGAACTAAATAATTTAACATACGCATGTAATGAATTGTGTAAGGTCACACACACGCTCGAGAACAGAAGTCATTATAAAATTATTAAAGAATGACAATTTAAAAACAGGAAGACGTATTTTTGTACGGTTTTTAACGTGCAATCATAAGCGCATTACCTGTGGCATGAGTTGTAATTATAACCATATGTCCGATGACCGAGAGCGGGCATTTCTGTCATTAGGTATGGGAAATCGGCAATTAGAAAAATTAACAACCACTGAGTTTATTGTACCCTAAAATTAATTTAAAAAAATAAGTTTCGTTAGCCACAACTTTTTATTTCTTTGAATACTATTAATGATACACCTCGCAAATTTCGATTGTAATTAATTGAATTTTATTTAATCAAAATCGTAAAACAAACCTTTGCTTAAAATTTAATTCGTAAGAATAATGATGGCGATTGTAAATTAATTCCTATCGAACAAAGATTAATCTCTATAAGACGATGGTTCGCGTGAAGGTGTACAAAGGCAATAATATCCAATGATGGCTACGGATAATCTTTTGCAATTATTTCATGTGGTTTATGATTTATGATCTTCAGATGAGAGCACTGTGATAAAGATCGTTCAAATTCAATTCTCGACCGGACGTACTTATAAGATATTTCATCGTCTTCATTTTCAGAGAGTTCGTTTTATTGAAGACATTATTTACGTTCGAATGAACTAATTTTTAGATATTCACGTTTTTCCGATGATAAAAAAGCATCGTGCATTTTAACCGTACTTGAATTCATAAGTGGAGTAATTAACATCAAATAAAGATGAGTTCAAAATCCCAAAATATATCTTACGTCAATTTAATTAGCCTTCCTTCTTGGTAAAAATTAAACATTAGTGTGACGTTTAAATTGTGATTCGTTTTTAATTGTATTATATTTATTGCTTAACAATGAAGAAAGCGTAAAATACACCTAGAAATACACAAACAGCAAAATTATATTTATACAAACTTTCCGTTCATGTTTTTATTTTCTTAGTTTTATTGCGATTAATTCCTTATTTGTCTACATCTCAATAATTGCAATTAACATTAAAACAATAACTTCCGTCTAATAGTATTTTTTTTCTTCAAAGTTTCACTTACTCGCATATGGCAAAATTTGCTTACATTAGTTGGTCTGTGACATTGGATGTACTTTCATTTATCTTAGCACAAGTCATCGTTAAGTTAATTGTTTTACTCAAATAAAATACGTAATTAGTCATACTGTCTGTATGTAATAATTTTACGTTATATTAAAAGTTGACTTTATATGTATTATATTAAATAAAAGATTAGCTTTCCCAATTCAGAATTTAGTCTTAGTTTTCTACAAATCCTAACAAAAAACATTAGTAAAATAGTTAAAACGTAGAAATAATAACAAAATTATAAAATTATTGCACGATAAAATAATTATAAATTCACTATACAATCGTTGGCATGAAATGCTAATACACCGTCAACTTCAATAATTCTTCAGTATGTTCAATTCATAAAAAAAATAAACAGCTCCCCAAAACCTCAAACGCAAAGAATATAACTACAAATCCTTAAAATGACCATTATACTTTTTTCTGCAAAGAAAGCACAGTGAACAATAGTAAAAAAAATCATATATTAACGTCAGTAAAGTCCCCGCTTTTTTTGATAAACTAAAAAAGATTATTGTGCTAAATTAAAGTAAATAACAAGTGTGCTAAATCGTGCTGAATAGTAACACACCTTATACCGCAAAAACAATTGATTTTTTCCTGATTTACAGTTTTTACAGAGACAATTTTTGATGATAACAGATAGCCCCGGCATTTTTGATAAAATAAAAAATAACTAGTGTGCTGAAAACGATTGCTTTTTTTATTTGAAAATTTTATGAAAACAAAACTGTTTTAAGATAATACATAGCCCCGCTTTTTTTGTTAAAATCAAAAATAACGAGTGTGTTGAATTGTGCTCAATAGTAATACATCTTGTGCTGCAAAAACAAATTAATATTTCCTCATTTACTGTTTCTACGGAGACAATTAATTTTTTTGATAACAGATAGCCCTGTTTTTTTTCGATAAAATAAAAAATCACTAGTGTGTTGAAAGTAATTGCTTTTTCTTTTTATTTGGAGATTTTATGAAAACAAAACTGTTTTTAGGATAATACATAGCCCCTCTTTTCTTGATAAAATCAAAAATAACGAGTGTGCTGAATTGTGCTCAATAGTAAAACAAATTAATATTTCCTCATTTACTGTTTTTACGGAGACAATTAATTTTTTCGATAAGAAATAGCCTCTTCTTTTTCGATAAAATAAAAAATCGCTAGTGTGCTGAAAGTAATTGCTTTTTCTTTTTATTTGGAGATTTTATGAAAACAAAACTGTTTTTACGATAACACATAGCTGTTTTTTGACAAAATCAAAAATAATGAGTGTGCCCAATTGTTCTCAAAAGAAACACACCTTGTGCTGCAAAAAACAAATTAATTTTTCCTCATTTACTGTTTTTACGGAGACAATTAATTTTTTTGATAACAGATATCCCTGTTTTTTTCGATAAAATAAAAAATCACTAGTGTGCTGAAAGTAATTGCTTTTTCTTTTTATTTGGAGATTTTATAAAAACAAAACTGTTTTTACGGTAATATATAGCCCCGCGTTTTTTTATGAAATCAAAAATAACAAGTGTGCTAAGTGGTGCTGAATAGTAAAACAAATTAATATTTCCTCATTTACTGTTTTTACGGAGACAATTAATTTTTTCGATAAGAAATAGCCTCTTCTTTTTCGATAAAATAAAAATCGCTAGTGTGCTGAAAGTAATTGCTTTTTCTTTTTATTTGGAGATTTTATGAAAACAAAACTGTTTTTACGATAACACAAAGACCCGCTGTTTTTGATAAAATCAAAAATAATGAGTGTGCTGAATTGTTCTCAAAAGAAACAATAATTTTTCCTCATTTACTGTTTCTACGGAGACAATTAATTTTTGATAACAGATAGCCCTGTTTTTCGATAAAATAAAAATCACTAGTGTGTTGGAAAGTAATTGCTTTTTCTTTTTATTTGGAGATTTTATGAAAACAAAACTGTTTTTAGGATAAGACATAGCCCTCCTTTTCTTGATAAAATCAAAAATAACGAGTGTGGTGAATTGAGCTCAATAGTAAAACAAATTAATATTTCCTCATTTACTGTTTTTACGGAGACAATTAATTTTTTCGATAAGAAATAGCCTCTTCTTTTCGATAAAATAAAAATCGCTAGTGTGCTGAAAGTAATTGCTTTTTCTTTTTATTTGGAGATTTTATGAAAACAAAACTGTTTTTACGATAACACAAAGCCCCGCTGTTTTTTGATAAAATCAAAAATAATGAGTGTGCTGAATTGTTCTCAAAAGAAACAATAATTTTTCCTCATTTACTGTTTCTACGGAGACAATTAATTTTTTTGATAACAGATAGCCCTGTTTTTTTTCGATAAAATAAAAAATCACTAGTGTGTTGAAAGTAATTGCTTTTTCTTTTTATTTGGAGATTTTATGAAAACAAAACTGTTTTTAGGATAATACATAGCCCCTCTTTTCTTGATAAAATCAAAAATAACGAGTGTGCTGAATTGTGCTCAATAGTAAAACAAATTAATATTTCCTCATTTACTGTTTTTACGGAGACAATTAATTTTTTCGATAAGAAATAGCCTCTTCTTTTTCGATCAAATCAAAAATAACTAGTGTGCTGAAAATAATTGTTTTTTCTTTTAAATTTGGAGATTTTATGAAAACAAAACTGTTTTTACGATAATACATAGCCCCGCTTTTTTTGATAAAATCAAAAATAACGGGCGTGCTGAATTGTGCTCAATAGTAAAACAAATTAATATTTCCTCATTTACTGTTTTTACGGAGACAATTAATTTTTTCGATAAGAAATAGCCTCTTCTTTTCGATAAAATAAAAATCGATAGTGTGCTGAAAGTAATTGCTTTTTCTTTTTATTTGGAGATTTTATGAAAACAAAACTGTTTTTAGGATAATACATAGCCCCTCTTTTCTTGATAAAATCAAAAATAACGAGTGTGCTGAATTGTGCTCAATAGTAAAACAAATTAATATTTCCTCATTTACTGTTTTTACGGAGACAATTAATTTTTTCGATAAGAAATAGCCTCTTCTTTTCGATAAAATAAAAATCGCTAGTGTGCTGAAAGTAATTGCTTTTTCTTTTTATTTGGAGATTTTATGAAAACAAAACTGTTTTTACGATAACACAAAGCCCCGCTGTTTTTTGATAAAATCAAAAATAATGAGTGTGCTGAATTGTTCTCAAAAGAAACAATAATTTTTCCTCATTTACAGTTTTTACGAAGACAATTAATTTTTTTTATAACAGTTAGCCCCGTCTTTTTCGAGAAAATAAAAATAACGAGTGTGCTGAAAATAATTGCTTTTTTTTATTTGGAGATTTTATGAAAACAAAACTGTTTTTACGATAACACATAGCTGTTTTTTGACAAAATCAAAAATAATGAGTGTGCCCAATTGTTCTCAAAAGTAAAACAAATTAATATTTCCTCATTTACTGTTTTTACGGAGACAATTAATTTTTCTGATAAGAAATAGCCTCTTCTTTTCGATAAAATAAAAAATCGCTAGTGTGCTGAAAGTAATTGCTTTTTCTTTTTATTTGGAGATTTTATGAAAACAAAACTGTTTTTAGGATAATACATAGCCCCTCTTTTCTTGATAAAATCAAAATAACGAGTGTGCTGAATTGTGCTCAATAGTAAAACAAATTAATTTTTCCTCATTTACTGTTTTTACGGAGACAATTAATTTTTTTGATAAGAAATAGCCTCTTCTTTTTCGATAAAATAAAAAATCGCTAGTGTGCTGAAAGTAATTGCTTTTTCTTTTTATTTGGAGATTTTATGAAAACAAAACTGTTTTTACGATAACACAAAGCCCCGCTGTTTTTTGATAAAATCAAAAATAATGAGTGTGCTGAATTGTTCTCAAAAGAAACAATAATTTTTCCTCATTTACTGTTTCTACGGAGACAATTAATTTTTTTGATAACAGATAGCCCTGTTTTTTTCGATAAAATAAAAAATCACTAGTGTGTTGAAAGTAATTGCTTTTTCTTTTAAATTTGGAGATTTTATGAAAACAAAACTGTTTTTAGGATAATACATAGCCCCTCTTTTCTTGATAAAATCAAAAATAACGAGTGTGCTGAATTGTGCTCAATAGTAAAACAAATTAATATTTCCTCATTTACTGTTTTTACGGAGACAATTAATTTTTTCGATAAGAAATAGCCTCTTCTTTTTCGATAAAATAAAAAATCGCTAGTGTGCTGAAAGTAATTGCTTTTTCTTTTTATTTGGAGATTTTATGAAAACAAAACTGTTTTTAGGATAATACATAGCCCCTCTTTTCTTGATAAAATCAAAAATAACGAGTGTGCTGAATTGTGCTCAATAGTAAAACAAATTAATATTTCCTCATTTACTGTTTTTACGGAGACAATTAATTTTTTCGATAAGAAATAGCCTCTTCTTTTTCGATAAAATAAAAAATCGCTAGTGTGCTGAAAGTAATTGCTTTTTCTTTTTATTTGGAGATTTTATGAAAACAAAACTGTTTTTAGGATAATACATAGCCCCTCTTTTCTTGATAAAATCAAAAATAATGAGTGTGCTGAATTGTTCTCAAAAGAAACAATAATTTTTCCTCATTTACTGTTTCTACGGAGACAATTAATTTTTTTGATAACAGATAGCCCTGTTTTTTTCGATAAAATAAAAAATCACTAGTGTGTTGAAAGTAATTGCTTTTTCTTTTTATTTGGAGATTTTATGAAAACAAAACTGTTTTTAGGATAATACATAGCCCCTCTTTTCTTGATAAAATCAAAAATAACGAGTGTGCTGAATTGTGCTCAATAGTAAAACAAATTAATATTTCCTCATTTACTGTTTTTACGGAGACAATTAATTTTTTCGATAAGAAATAGCCTCTTCTTTTTCGATAAAATAAAAAATCGCTAGTGTGCTGAAAGTAATTGCTTTTTCTTTTTATTTGGAGATTTTATGAAAACAAAACTGTTTTTAGGATAATACATAGCCCCTCTTTTCTTGATAAAATCAAAAATAACGAGTGTGCTGAATTGTGCTCAATAGTAAAACAAATTAATATTTCCTCATTTACTGTTTTTACGGAGACAATTAATTTTTTCTGATAAGAAATAGCCTCTTCTTTTTCGATAAAATAAAAATCGCTAGTGTGCTGAAAGTAATTGCTTTTTCTTTTTATTTGGAGATTTTATGAAAACAAAACTGTTTTTAGGATAATACATAGCCCCTCTTTTCTTGATAAAATCAAAAATAACGAGTGTGCTGAATTGTGCTCAATAGTAAAACAAATTAATATTTCCTCATTTACTGTTTTTACGGAGACAATTAATTTTTTCGATAAGAAATAGCCTCTTCTTTTTCGATAAAATAAAAAATCGCTAGTGTGCTGAAAGTAATTGCTTTTTCTTTTTATTTGGAGATTTTATGAAAACAAAACTGTTTTTACGATAACACAAAGCCCCGCTGTTTTTTGATAAAATTCAAAAATAATGAGTGTGCTGAATTGTTCTCAAAAGAAACAATAATTTTTCCTCATTTACTGTTTCTACGGAGACAATTAATTTTTTTGATAACAGATAGCCCTGTTTTTTTCGATAAAATAAAAAATCACTAGTGTGTTGAAAGTAATTGCTTTTTCTTTTTATTTGGAGATTTTATGAAAACAAAACTGTTTTTAGGATAATACATAGCCCCTCTTTTCTTGATAAAATCAAAAATAACGAGTGTGCTGAATTGTGCTCAATAGTAAAACAAATTAATATTTCCTCATTTACTGTTTTTACGGAGACAATTAATTTTTTCGATAAGAAATAGCCTCTTCTTTTTCGATAAAATAAAAAATCGCTAGTGTGCTGAAAGTAATTGCTTTTTCTTTTTATTTGGAGATTTTATGAAAACAAAACTGTTTTTACGATAACACAAAGCCCCGCTGTTTTTTGATAAAATCAAAAATAATGAGTGTGCTGAATTGTTCTCAAAAGAAACAATAATTTTTCCTCATTTACTGTTTCTACGGAGACAATTAATTTTTTTGATAACAGATAGCCCTGTTTTTTTTCGATAAAATAAAAAATCACTAGTGTGTTGAAAGTAATTGCTTTTTCTTTTTATTTGGAGATTTTATGAAAACAAAACTGTTTTTAGGATAATACATAGCCCCTCTTTTCTTGATAAAATCAAAAATAACGAGTGTGCTGAATTGTGCTCAGTAGTAAAACAAATTAATATTTCCTCATTTACTGTTTTTACGGAGACAATTAATTTTTTCGATAAGAAATAGCCTCTTCTTTTTCGATAAAATAAAAAATCGCTAGTGTGCTGAAAGTAATTGCTTTTTCTTTTTATTTGGAGATTTTATGAAAACAAAACTGTTTTTAGGATAATACATAGCCCCTCTTTTCTTGATAAAATCAAAATTAACGAGTGTGCTGAATTGTGCTCAATAGTAAAACAAATTAATATTTCCTCATTTACTGTTTTTACGGAGACAATTAATTTTTTCGATAAGAAATAGCCTCTTCTTTTTCGATAAAATAAAAAATCGCTAGTGTGCTGAAAGTAATTGCTTTTTCTTTTTATTTGGAGATTTTATGAAAACAAAACTGTTTTTAGGATAATACATAGCCCTCTTTTCTTGATAAAATCAAAAATAACGAGTGTGCTGAATTGTGCTCAATAGTAAAACAAATTAATATTTCCTCATTTACTGTTTTTACGGAGACAATTAATTTTTCGATAAGAAATAGCCTCTTCTTTTTCGAGAAAATAAAAATAACTAGTGTGCTGAAAATAATTGCTTTTTCTTTTTATTTGTAGATTTCATAAAAACAAAACTGTTTTTACGATAATACATAGCCCTCTCTTTTTTTGATAAAATCAAAAATAACAAGTGTGCTGAATTGTGCTCAATAGTAAAACAAATTAATATTTCCTCATTTACTGTTTTTACGGAGACAATTAATTTTTTCGATAAGAAATAGCCTCTTCTTTTTCGATAAAATAAAAAATCGCTAGTGTGCTGAAAGTAATTGCTTTTTCTTTTTATTTGGAGATTTTATGAAAACAAAACTGTTTTTAGGATAATACATAGCCCCTCTTTTCTTGATAAAATCAAAAATAACGAGTGTGCTGAATTGTGCTCAATAGTAAAACAAATTAATATTTCCTCATTTACTGTTTTTACGGAGACAATTAATTTTTTCGATAAGAAATAGCCTCTTCTTTTTCGATAAAATAAAAATCGCTAGTGTGCTGAAAGTAATTGCTTTTTCTTTTTATTTGGAGATTTTATGAAAACAAAACTGTTTTTAGGATAATACATAGCCCCTCTTTTCTTGATAAAATCAAAAATAACGAGAGTGCTGAATTGTGCTTAATAGTAAAACAAATTAATATTTCCTCATTTACTGTTTTTACGGAGACAATTAATTTTTTCGATAAGAAATAGCCTCTTCTTTTTCGATAAAATAAAAAATCGCTAGTGTGCTGAAAGTAATTGCTTTTTCTTTTTATTTGGAGATTTTATGAAAACAAAACTGTTTTTAGGATAATACATAGCCCCTCTTTTCTTGATAAAATCAAAAATAACGAGTGTGCTGAATTGTGCTCAATAGTAAAACAAATTAATATTTCCTCATTTACTGTTTTTACGGAGACAATTAATTTTTTCGATAAGAAATAGCCTCTTCTTTTTCGATAAAATAAAAAATCGCTAGTGTGCTGAAAGTAATTGCTTTTTCTTTTTATTTGGAGATTTTATGAAAACAAAACTGTTTTTACGATAACACATAGCCCCGCTGTTTTTTGATAAAATCAAAAATAATGAGTGTGCTGAATTGTTCTCAAAAGAAACAATAATTTTTCCTCATTTACTGTTTCTACGGAGACAATTAATTTTTTTGATAACAGATAGCCCTGTTTTTTTCGATAAAATAAAAAATCAGTAGTGTGTTGGAAAGTAATTGCTTTTTCTTTTTATTTGGAGATTTTATGAAAACAAAACTGTTTTTAGGATAATACATAGCCCCTCTTTTCTTGATAAAATCAAAAATAACGAGTGTGCTGAATTGTGCTCAATAGTAAAACAAATTAATATTTCCTCATTTACTGTTTTTACGGAGACAATTAATTTTTTCGATAAGAAATAGCCTCTTCTTTTTCGATAAAATAAAAAATCGCTAGTGTGCTGAAAGTAATTGCTTTTTCTTTTTATTTGGAGATTTTATGAAAACAAAACTGTTTTTAGGATAATACATAGCCCCTCTTTTCTTGATAAAATCAAAAATAACGAGTGTGCTGAATTGTGCTCAATAGTAAAACAAATTAATATTTCCTCATTTACTGTTTTTACGGAGACAATTAATTTTTTCGATAAGAAATAGCCTCTTCTTTTTCGATAAAATAAAAAATCGCTAGTGTGCTGAAAGTAATTGCTTTTTCTTTTTATTTGGAGATTTTATGAAAACAAAACTGTTTTTACGATAACACAAAGCCCCGCTGTTTTTTGATAAAATCAAAAATAATGAGTGTGCTGAATTGTTCTCAAAAGAAACAATAATTTTTCCTCATTTACTGTTTCTACGGAGACAATTAATTTTTTTGATAACAGATAGCCCTGTTTTTTTCGATAAAATAAAAAATCACTAGTGTGTTGAAAGTAATTGCTTTTTCTTTTTATTTGGAGATTTTATGAAAACAAAACTGTTTTTAGGATAATACATAGCCCCTCTTTTCTTGATAAAATCAAAAATAACGAGTGTGCTGAATTGTGCTCAATAGTAAAACAAATTAATATTTCCTCATTTACTGTTTTTACGGAGACAATTAATTTTTTCGATAAGAAATAGCCTCTTCTTTTTCGATAAAATAAAAAATCGCTAGTGTGCTGAAAGTAATTGCTTTTTCTTTTTATTTGGAGATTTTATGAAAACAAAACTGTTTTTAGGATAATACATAGCCCCTCTTTTCTTGATAAAATCAAAAATAACGAGTGTGCTGAATTGTGCTCAATAGTAAAACAAATTAATATTTCCTCATTTACTGTTTTTACGGAGACAATTAATTTTTCGATAAGAAATAGCCTCTTCTTTTTCGATAAAATAAAAATCGCTAGTGTGCTGAAAGTAATTGCTTTTTCTTTTTATTTGGAGATTTTATGAAAACAAAACTGTTTTTAGGATAATACATAGCCCCTCTTTTCTTGATAAAATCAAAAATAACGAGTGTGCTGAATTGTGCTCAATAGTAACACACCTTGTGCTGCAAAAACAAATTAATATTTCCTCATTTACTGTTTTTACGGAAGCAATTAATTTTTTCGATAAGAAATAGCCTCTTCTTTTTCGATAAAATAAAAAATCGCTAGTGTGCTGAAAGTAATTGCTTTTTCTTTTTATTTGGAGATTTTATGAAAACAAAACTGTTTTTACGATAACACATAGCCCCGCTGTTTTTTGATAAAATCAAAAATAATGAGTGTGCTGAATTGTTCTCAAAAGAAACAATAATTTTTCCTCATTTACTGTTTCTACGGAGACAATTAATTTTTTTGATAACAGATAACCCTGTTCTTTTCGATAAAATAAAAAATCGCTAGGGTGCTGAAAGTAATTGCTTTTTCTTTTTATTTGGAGATTTTATAAAAACAAAACTGTTTTTACGGTAATATATAGCCCCGCGTTTTTTATGAAATCAAAAATAACAAGTGTGCTAAGTGGTGCTGAATAGTAACACACCTTGTGCTGCAAAAAGAAATTCATTTTTCCCCATTTACAGTTTTTACGGAAAAAATGACTTTTGTGCTAAATTATGCTCAGTATGTGCTATTTTGGAACGCAGAAACAATTTTTGTATTTTTACCATTTCCAGATTTCATGAAGAAAAAATCATTATTACGTTGTCTTTTTGTGTTATACAAAACGTAAAATGAGATCTTGCTGTTTATTAGACTACTTGGTGTCGTACAACTATTAGTTTTTTTCTTAATTTAAGAATGTATTAGTGTGCGTTTTCTTTCAATAAACGAAATACCCACATTTATCCGTTATTTTTCTTTATCACCAGTACATCAAAAAAGACTAGACTGCTGTTATGTTATAACCCATAGTAAATTTAATGCTATTATGTGCAGAGTTCAGACGTTAAAAGAACTGATTTAGTTTATCTTAGCCATGAGATCATAGAACAAACGTTTCATCAACATATTTAAACCAAGTATTTGGTTTTCACTCACTCACTCAACATAATTTTAGTTTCAAATACTCCATATAAATATTGGCTATAACTGGAGAGAGCGGTGAATCCATAGCCGCTCGTTCTACTTATTTAAATAAATTGTTAACTGAAATAAGTATTTTTAAGACAGAGTTCGATGAGCAGAACTTCTTCTTCAGTAATTCTATGCTGAAGCAAAAATAACACTTCGTCGACCGGGATAACGATTGGATTGGTGAATTGATGGTGCGCAATATCGGTCGAAAGGAGACTTTGTGTATCTTAGGAACACCGTAGATTCGTGGCATAACTGGATTTTTTACAATCATAGCTTGCTTGTTGTTAATATCTATAGTAATGTATAGAGTTTTTGATGGTGGAGTTTACTTTAGTGCATAAAGAACCTGTAGAGGTTCGTAGCAATCTTCCGAGAGTAAGTTCGTCATGTTGTAGTTGTAATCTTGAAAGTTCTCAGTACTAAAATGTCCTCATTCTCACGTAACCGCTTAGGTGCTTCTCTCTCATGTCTGTTAATATTAGAACGTAGCGGTTTTGCTTTTCTTCAATGTTGAAAATGTCCTGTCGAATTGTTTCAGTCATCTACTTAGGCAGAGTGCGTATTGCTGCTTCTACTCTACAAACTATGTCTTCTATCAGTGTTGTCCTCAGCGTAACAACGTAGTTAAAACCCTTCTTTAATAAGAATGTAGTAGGTTCATCCAAAATTGTATCTGCTAGATTGACAATTACTAACGTTTTATAGGCTGTGAAGAATGTAATCGCTTCATTTTTGATTGTTCGTAAATCTTGTTTGCTTGTATCGTAATGATAACATCTATTTTTACTCATATCGAGTGTTCTAATTTGTTAGACAAAGTCAAATGTAGTTTGTATAACTTTTTGCTGACAGCTTCCAGTACTTTGCGTTTATTGTGAATTTCCAAACGTAACAGTTCGAATCCAGCTCTGCGAAAAGTTTGCTCAATATAAAATTTTAGAAGATTATGTTTAATTCTCATACACCATGGCAATGCGTTGTGGTCTAGGCAACGTTTTAGAAATGTCTTTAAGTAACTATTCTTTCTTTTGGCGCAAACGATCTAAGATCTAGTCTGTAAATACACCTCCTTGCCGTAGAGGTTTATAATATAGAATCTTAAACTTTTGCGGTCACTTTGGTTACAATGATCAACGACTGTCGGCGTGACCAAGACCTAGTTGGGCATCCAAACTTTTTAGGCTTGGTCCTAGTCTCTCCTTGGGAACCAAAACAAAAAGTAGAACTTGGCCTTTGCTTTTCATACTTTCGCGTACTACTACTAGTGGTATGCGTACCACAGTTTGACAAATGCTGTTCTAGATGACTCTCGCTACGTTAGATACACAAGTTATTCCTCTTGGCGATTCTGTTCGCAAAATCGTCCGTTCCTTCGTAGCTTTCTTTATGTTGGTGCCTGTGTAATGGTTTTTTCTAAGTGATTTTTCAAGGTGCATCTTGTTACTGGCTAGATGTTGGTCGTCGCTGATGGTATTCGCTCTAGGTAATAGTGTGTTTATAAAAGTCATTATCTGCATTTTTTTTCTGTATACTGCCAGTTGTAGCTTTCCCTCTTGGGTTCTCTTCACCATTACGTCTAGAAAAGATAGATTTTCCTTTTGCTCTTTCTCCATAGTAAACTTGATCGCTTTGTGCAGTGCGTTCATGTGGTACAAAAAAGTTGTATTCTAGTAGATACTATCATTAGGTAAAAAGAACCATGTAGCATTTCTTACAATAAGTACAAATGAAATCACGGATAATGTTATCAGTCAGGTAATGTTATCACGTTATTATGAACGGACCAGAAGTATGTTGTTACAGAAAAAACATCGTTTATAGTAATCATAATTTCGGTTTGTTATCAATTTTTGTTCTCAGCTAGGTTTCTTAACATGAGCAACGCACGATTTTTACAAACAATTTACAAACTATTAAATCGTCAATTGAAGCAAAACATACAACATCCAATGCAAATTAAATACATTACCTTAAAGTACAAGTGCAAAATGAGCAATATTTCTGTCACGCTGAAATCAGCTGTTTAACAGGAACTATTTTCATTAATCTAAGTTGTATGCAACGGAAAGGATTTTGTTATTGTTGTGCTGGTGTTTAGGTACTTAATTAACATATTAATTGTGGAAATGGAGGTTCAAGTAACACACATAAGTGGAAAGAAAGCTCGAAAAAATAGCAAAAACCATACAAACTGAAAAAAAAATAAGGTAAAACAGATTCGGCAATTCTGATTAAAGAATTTAGGTCTATTTAAGCTCCTAAAAGACGTTTATGTATAGGTATAGTATGGTAGACACAAAACTTCGGCATTTCAGTGCATTTCGTTTACAATGGCTGGAATTAAGAATTTTCACAGCAATTCAATCAAAAATTAATTCCCGTTTGTAAAAATACTTTTATGGCCATTTTGAGTAGGATAATTGATACAGTCACAAAAAATTACTTTATAACTTCGCTACCGGCACAGGAAAATCGTGGTGGAGATACGAAGTTTAAAAAATATCAGTGCAAAAAGCAATCGGTTATGAATTTTATTAACAAGTTTAAAGCGATTAAGGCTCTTGCAGCAAGCAAAGTAAAAGGTTGTATCTTAATTCTTCTTTAAATATGGTATATACCAAAAGTCACTACAAATTTGTTTTCGATAGACTAAATGACTAACAAAACCTTTACCTTTAAATCAACTAGGAATGGTTGTGTATTTTTAAAGGATGGTACTCATTAGCTTGCTGCCCTGTAGTCCTTATGCACTAGAAATGCGGATTGAAATACCAAGTGTATCTGGTATCTGAAGTCGAGGATCTCCAAGTACGGCATGAGCGTTTGTATCATCAAAATAAGCAGCACGTAAAAAAATGCTCAAGCTGCACGACATGGATGTAGAAGTCGACGTAGACTTCTGCATGTTCGAGAAGCAACATCGGAGAAGCTTTGGAAAACGAACGGATCGACCAACTACACCTGGTGAACTTATTCATGCAGACATATGTAGGCCCATGCAAGAACAATCAATTTGAGGTGCTAAGTACTTCGTGTGTTTTAAAAATGATACCTCGACATTTAAGCGTGTTTTCATTATTAAACCAAAAACGGAGGTTGCCAATTTGTTGTAGAAAATTAAAAACGATTCTTAAAGCAAGTGGTATTAGCTTCAGAATGTCGATGCCGTATACCCCTTAACAAAATGGTGCCGTGAAGCGTGAGAACAGAAAATTAGTGGAATGTGTGCGATCGACAATACACACGAGGGATTTTCCAGTAAAATTATTGCCGAAGCAGTCAATACCTCAGCATATGTACTTAATCGAACTGGTCCCACGTCTACAGATAAAACACCCCTTAAGCTATGGTATCATAAAGACCGTAAGAATATTGAACATTTAAAGGTTTTTGATACTAAGTGTTTCTTTCATGTGCCAAGACAACAAAAACAAAAATGGGATAAAAAGAGTGCTGTAGGGCGATTGGATAGATATTGGGGAAAACAGGATCGCTTCCGTATATGGCTCAAAAATAAAAAGAAAGCTGTTATGAGTTTTTGAACGTGAAGATACATCACGTGGAAAGTTTCAAGTGACTATTTACAAAAAGGTGTCAATCACGTAATGCACTGGTATTGATGAAGCGCTACCGGCTGATCAGGATGAAACAAAGCAATCAGTTTCAGAGGAAGTAACGAAAGAAAATAAAATACAAAGTGTTGGGACACTAACCAAAAGAAGTATTCGTAAACCTCCATATTTAAATGATTATGTTCTTCTTGCAGAGCAGGTACCTGAGATTAACAGTTCAGCAATAGCATCAAACAAAGCGATAGAGTGGAAATATGCCATGGACGATGAAATAAGTTTATTGAAAGTAAACAACACATGGTAGTTAGTGAAGCCACTATCTAACAAAAACGTGATTGGTAGTCGATGGGTACTTCGTGTCAAAACCAACCCAGATGAAAGTATAAACCGTTTTAGAGCCAGATTCGTCACAAGAAGCACGTATAGACTATGAAGGAACCTCCAGTCCTGTTGCTCATTTTGATACAGTTAGGAAGATTTTTGCAGTAGTGGTATCTGAAAACCTTCATGGCACTCTAGAAAAGGAAATTTGTATAAAGCAACCAGAAGGATACGATTATGACACAGACAGGGTGTTAATGCGTCGTAATTTGCTTTTACGGCGCTTTACCCGATACTGTTGGTATTAGGTAAATAGTTCAATAAAAAGAAGTGCAATCTTTAACTACATATTATATATTATTTATACATAGTAACGTATACTATGAGATGGCTACGCCATCCAACTTTACTAATAGTTACCCCTGCAATACTTGAATATAAAGCTATAAGGTTGTCGATGCAATTGTGGGAATTACATTAAAGTGCATCTTCTACTGCTGATGAGCCCCAAAAAAGCGAAACAACCGCCCAGTAGTTCACTCTGGTGGCATTTGCACAATTGCATTGGCATTGCTTTACCCTTAATGTCTTTACGTTGTGGTTTTATCCCGCAGTTTTATTCAAAACTATTTAACAACGTTTTCCGCCGTCATAGCTATATTTACAGTACTACAAGATCTTCCTTACAGACAAACCGTAGGATTGTTAATGTATCTGGCCACAATTACCCCCCTGATATAGCTTATGCCGCAAGTGTAGTATCGGAAGAGTTTTTAGTGATGCAGATTTTGCTGAAAACCTAACGACACAACGCTCATGAACAGGTGTGGTAAGTCTATATGCTAACGCAGCTGTTACATGGTTTAACCAAAAATAATAGTGCATCGTATTGTCAGGCACCGAAGCAGCAGCCAAACTGTGAGTTTATCTGTGCCGTTACTGGTGCATGAGACACAGTTAAAAGTTCATAAATGTAATGTTTTTTGATGACCACCACGCTTTATGTTTAGTTACAATTAAATCTTTTGTTGTTACATTTGCGTTATTATTAAACGTGCTAATAACCGAAAACTATTTTTTCACCTAAAAAGATAAAAGTGAGATTGGAAAACTAACAAAGAAAAACTACAAATCTCAATAAGAACAAGTAAAACAAAATTTATCCATTTCAATGGAAACGCCTGAAAAAATGAATACAGAATCGTAAGCTAAGCGCTAGAAAACTGCAAAATATAACAAAAAAAGATAAGAAGGGCACGTAAAAACTTTACCAAAAAATCTAAAAGCTTAGAAAGTAAACTAAAGAAAAGCACGATAACAGTAAAAATTGATCATAAAACATAAGCATTAGCAAGCATAAACAAAAAATTGTTTCCTAAGCAGAAGTAAAATTGAGTAAATAAATACTTAAGAAGTTATAATAGATAGGCATTTAAGATTTATTCAACATATTAACAAGGTGGTACAAAACACAAAAAGGCTGCAACATTGCAAATTATTCAGCCAAATTGTGAAAATTCAAAAGCTACAAAAAAAGTTTTTGACATTTTGTACAGTGTAGAGATCTGGCATTAGACTTTTGATGGCAAAAGGTTTCAAAATATTGGGTTGTCAAAAAACTGTATATTACAACAATATCCGTGAGATATTTCATACTAATTTCACTGTTCTATATGACGGTGCTGTGCTAATCCCATGTAAGTCTTCTTTTGCAGAAACCACTTCGTCGTATCAGTTTGTGTCTTAGTAACTGTATGTAAGCTTCTGTCTGTTTTCAATTTCTATCATGATGCAAAATTAACTAAATTTTGTGATCTGGCGATGAAATGTAATAAGTACTACACCAAAAAAAGTGCGTGATATTGAAACGCATAAAAGCTTCGAGATTATTTAAGATCATTCGAGGCGATTACCAGAAGGAACAGAATGTTCTCGAAGTAGATAAAGTAAAAATATAAAAGGTGTTCGAGTTCGAGTGTCGGTTTAAATTTATAAAGTGTGATAAAGCTTGCTAGTGGAAATAAATAACAGTGTAGATAAACAAAAATGCAACTTATCTGCGAACAGTGTTTATAAATATCGAGTGATAGTCATATATAAATTAATTGTCAGTTGTTTTTCTTAAATATCGTTACATTTGCTAGTGTAAAAATTAATGACGTTTATAATAATCCTATTTAAATTACGCGTAAACAGTTAGTTTAAATAAATTGGTTTTAAAATTCGTTACATTATGTTTCTTCTGTAAGATGTGGCAGTCCTAAAGTAGAAAAAAAAATGTATTGCCGAATACGATTAATGGTCTGAACCAAATTACAAGATTTTTTGGTAGATGTAGTTGTTTTTTAATCAACAAAATTAAATGAAACAGACGATAAAACATATTTAAAACCGTATTGTTAAATGTAGAAAAAACTTATATTAAAAGATTTACACGGTTCTTCATTAAAAATTATTAAAAATCTTAATTTTCTCTTACCATTCTAATATAAGCATAATTTTTTTTTAAATTTTCAAACAAAGCTTAAACAAGGAATAATTTCTCTGCAAAAATTGAGATGATAATGTTTGACATTCATTTTCTCAACTCCAAATGTACTTTACTATAAAAACTTGTACTCAAATCCTATAAATCGATGAAAACTCTTAATCTGTTGGATTAAAACACTTTAAAAAATTCAAAAACCGAAACAAGAATGTATTAGGTCATTTTATAAAACAAAATGATTAAAACGAGAAATTGATAAAGATAAGGTCAAGGTAAAATTGTAGAAATAAAGCTTCGAATTGTACTATAAATATCTATTTCTGTTAAATTAAAAAAAAATTACTTTGAGAAAGTACATAGAGATTTTAAATCCTAAATTTATAAGAAATATGTGTAATTTAGTATTATCTATTTGCTCAAATTCTTAGCAATCTGCAACTGTGCTACGAAACCATAATATCAAATTAAAGAAAAGTTGGCTTAATTGATGAAGAACATTGTAAAGATTTTTTCAGGTAATAAAACAAATAAACTGTAAACTATAATTCATATATAATCCTCCGTAGATATCATTGTATAAATGTGCTGAAAAATGAGTAAATGATTAGTCTTTAGACATATTTACCTTCTTGCTAATACCTAAAAGCATGTTTTGCAAACATAATTAGGCAACAGTAAAAATTCATTCATAAAAATGACTACTACAACAAACATTCACAACTACAGATACCTTACTATAAAACAGAAAAATTACAGTACAAGATGTAAATTAAAACAAACAGGTTTTAAGATATTAATTCTCATAAAAATTCTAAATTACTATAGCTTTTTAAAAAATCTTTTATAATGTTCCATGACAATCTCGTATTAACCTTTGTGGAAGAATTTTTGGTTGTCTGTAATTTGAATTATACCTCTTAATAATAACGTAAATTGTGTCGTGAATTATTTAATGGTTAAAATTCTCTTAGATTCCTTCGTCTCTAATTACATACGATTTCTAAATAATTTACTTTTACCTGGAAAGGGGCAGTAAGAATACAACACGTCGACACTGTGTTACCCTAATTATACAATTACAGTTTTTTCTTGTGTTATAAATTACTAAACCTTAATAATTCCACACGAAAACATCAAAAATGACCAAAAAAGCGTAATCACGTGATTGGCTATACCGAAATGACAGCCAAACAAAAATGTATCAATCGAACGTTTTTTAACGAACTAATCAAAGAAAAAAAATTGACTTCGTTTTCAATTATTCGCATCGCTAGGCACAGTTATACTGTTATTAAGCGTTAATAAGATTTACATTCTACTAATTTAAACAGTAAAAAAATACTTAAAACTTGTTGGAATTCTAATTTGGCTACTGTGTTTTTATAAAAAGTAAATTAAGCATTAATCTCCATTATAATTAACATTACAAAAAAAACTACTAGTTAATAATTTGATCTTAATTACTGATCTTGCAGAAAGAAAACCATTAAGTAACGTACAAATTGAAGCTCGCATTTTTGTTGAAGATTTTTAATCATACTCCACGAAATTAATTTAACACACACAAGTAAACAAGCAAAATTTCGAAATTAAATCCGTGAAGTTATCGCACCTATTTTCAATTAAAAAAGTAATTTTAAGTCTTCGCGGTTAAGTAAATGTGAATATGTTGATTTTAATCGTTGAGTAGACACAATTGGTCGTTGCCACTATAAAAATGATTAACATTCATCAATGGATAACAGACTTGAAAGCGTGTTGACTTAGCGTTCTCAAATATAATTAAATAAGCAGTTACAAAGAAAAGTATTTACAAACATTTTGTTTAAAAATTCAAAATTTTGAAAATCCAGTTTCTCTTGTAAGTGATTATATATTTCATGTACAGGTTTGTAGGTGTATTTGATCAAGAAACTTTTTGAGAAAAAAAAATTAATGAAACGAAGAGTTATAAATAATGCAAAAGTATTACAATTCTTTATAATAAAAAGCTTCAAAAAACAATTATAAAAAAATTATTTATGTTTATTTATTCCATAAAATATATATCCATAAAGTTTCAAAAACAGAAACTGCCTCAAAACCACATATATGTCCTTGAGCAAGATAATTTTTCGAAATGATAGAATAAGCCCTTTTAAGAAAAAACCAGTGCCCAAGTATCTTTTCTCAAAATTTCTGAGAAATTGGAAATAATTTTAAAAAGAAACCATGAAATTTAGCTGGTATATCAATTTGTACCTTCTTCTTTCTTCTTAGTAGACTCAAAGCGCGATTTTCATCGATTTATCCTTCCTTTCTTATTAGTCACTCCATCTCTTTCTTGAGTGACCTAAGTTTCTTTTCCCTAATGGCGATTTATCTTTTGCGTTCTCACAATTCTGACCATTTTCCGATATTTTCTCCTTCACATAGTTATGTTTCCACTCCATTTTCTGTCATACAGGGTCATTCCGATGATTTTTCTGACTATTTTCTTCTCGCCGTATCCAATGTTCGTTTTGTTTTCGCTATGTCACGCCTGGTCTCAGCCGTATATATCATGATAGCTCTTATTCTCGATTTGATTTTAATGTTTGAGTATTTATTTCGCCATATGGTATCGTTTAGACATCATGCAAATTGTTAGATTTCATGCTTTTCTATATCTCCGAAGCTTAATAATTCAATTCCTAGATACCCAAATGACAGTACTTCGATTATGCTTCCAATTTATATCGGATAGGTTCCTTCAATGTTGTCGTGCATTTAGTTTTGTGGGCACCTATATTCACGTTAAATTGTTTTGTTGCTATGTTCAACGGGTGTAGGTTTTCCTCATATTCTGCAAAAATTACGGCGTCATCATATTATAAATTCTAGATCGCCCATTCTATAATCGTTACCGGTCTTAACTTTTGTAATGATCTCGTCCATTACAACATTAAATAGAGGTGGGCTCAGTAAATCTCCTTCTCGAATTCCGCTATTTACAGGTATTTTACTTGTAAGTCTTCCATTTATTCGTGCTTGTATGCTGTTTTCGGGGTAGATATTTTTAATGGTTTTGACATGGTTCGTCGGTATTCCTTTATTATGCAGAAGATTTATAAAGTCCTTCAGTTGGACCTTGTCCAGTCGATAAAACATCGCTTTGTACAAACGATGACAAATTTGTCTCACATTTTATAGCCATAATCTTTAATACATTTTTCAAAAATAAGGAAATATTCCCAAAACTTTTTACGTTCTTCTAGAACCATTCAATAATGATAACAAAAATTTATGACCTGCCTTTACTGATAGTGTAAGAATTTTGCCCATACACAAATCTGCATTAAGTATGTACTACTGCAGGCATATCCAAAAAACTCTATTTTAGCTACATTCCAAATTAAAAAAAATATATTCGGCATCGATTATATACCATCACAATTTTCAGTTAAATAAAACTGTTTATCAGTCAACTACAAATGTTCCAAATAGTTCAAATTCAAAGAAAATGTCTAAAAAATAAATGGAATTGAACCAATATTTTACATAGCTTTGAAATTATAGAAAAATCGGTATTTATAACTCAAGAAGATATAACGGAGTCCATACAGAGGCTTGTCATCAACATGAAGAAAGATTCACTAAGCAGAAAGATGGAAAAGTATATTGTGAGTAAAAGAACAACGCTACAGCAACTATGGGAAGAGTTTGAAGTGACACACAACATTTTGATGAAAGAAATAGACAACGAGCATCCATACTACAAAAATAATTTTTACCTACAAACGAAGAAACTCAAAGACGAAAAAGTAGCATTGCTACTGAAGCCTATTCAAGATGATACACCAACCACATTACAAACACGGTCAAATCGATCAAATGCGGAACACGAATCTCGGTTAAAAGAATTAGAATTACTACAAAAAGACGTGTGAAGTACACGAACAACTGCAGGCAACAACCAGCAAAGCTTTTTGTGAATACGACGGTGAAGAGTTCAAGAAAGTAAAAACCAAAGTCCAGCAATTACTAATACGATTACAGGATCAAAAAAGAGAAAAAATACACAAAAAAGTCAAGAAAGTGATCATGTTGTACTACCCAGAATAAAGCTACCCGTTTTTGAAGGGACATATGATATATTGTAACGGTTACATTTTTTTGATTGAATACTTCTGGTTTAATTTAACATTTTTGGAGTCCCTGCGTGCGCAAATCGCTGATGCACATTACTCATGCGTGATTCGTAGCCATATTGTTTCAAGTCATCTTCCGTTGAACTTCTAAAAGAAGCGGACGTTCCTGCATAACGTGCAGAAAATTTCCTCATGTTAAATTTGAACTATTGAAAATATGCTTTAGTAGTAATGCAATGAAAATATCCGCTTGAGACGCTTTATTTTCGCTTTCGTCTGTTTCAATTTCGCCTTCGTTTGTTTAAAGAAACCCGTAATCTAAAAGGGTAAGTGATTTCTTTGTTCTGTACACATGGTGTGTAACTTTTGAATTTTGCGTTTTAGTTTTTTTTTAACTATGGGTTACGATATACTCTGGTTGATACGTTCGATTTGATTTGTTTGGATACGTACAATTTCGATGGTTTTACGTTACGTTTTTTGAATACGAATATTACGATTTATGTACGATACGGTTATGGAAAATTTCTGATACGTACGTTCCCCCTATACGTTTATGAAGTTATGGTTAATGATCATCGATAGGATAAATCAAATTATACGAAAACAATAGAAAGTAAATCCGAAAGATTTCTAAGTATTACGTAATTCAATTAAGTCACATGATGACCACGCCCCATGCGCTGAAGTTACGAACAGCAACAAGTGGTAACTAACCTTCAATAACACTGAATAACACGTATGTACCTAAATAACCTAATTAAGTATTACTTTTAAGATTTGTTATTTGCGTTGTCTTTTGGTTTCAATATTTAACCGTTATAAATTTAATATAAAAAATATTGTGGCGTCCAAATTATATTTCAAATTAGAATTGTAAATATTAGTGTACGAGTAGAATACCCCGTCCCTGATTATAATTAGTAATATTTCTCATCGCTCTAATGTTTGTGTGTTGTTTATATTTAATAAAATCATAACAGCTAGCACGGTGCATTATTTAAATTTTAAATTATGTTAGTAGTTACATATTTGGCACGATTAAAGTTTATTCGTTTTTTATTCGTTACAATATGGACTACCTTCCAAGACATATTTAGGAGTGATACACGACAACTCTGGAATAAGTAACGCAGAGAAAATGCAATACTTAAAAACACATTTACAAGAAGAAGCTACAACACTTTGAGTCGAATGAAGCAAATTACATGATACGACAGTTGAGTGTGTACGAGCCATAATGAACATGGGGATTAATACTGACAATTAGAGAAACATTATAACCCATGTACTTACAAGGAAACTGAACAGAGAAACGCATCAACTTTTGGACTAGGACACTAACAGCACCATAAGAAATACAGACGTTAAATGTATAAAAACAAGATTCTAGTGTTTACAATCACGAGAAAAATTGATGAAAAGTGAAAGTACAAAAAAATATAGAAAAAACAACAAAATTTCAAGATCGTTATCATATAGAAGTGTCGGGAATTGGAAAACAAGAAAAAATTTAGTTCGAAAACGAATGTAAGGATTTCTCCCCGATTCTTAAGTCAATATTCAGCAGATTGTAAATTATTAGTACTTCCCAAATAACGAAAGTGTTTCCAGAGAAAAAAATTAAAGATTATAAAGGGTATAAATATCAAAATCTAGTATTGGCTGATTCCACCTTTAACATAGCTGGTCCGATAGATATGATACTGAGAGTAAATGTACTTAAGGATATATTCTTAAAAAGAGTTCAGCGATTGGACAAAGGGCTTATGGAACAACAAACAAAAGCGGGGTAGAGATTGTTAGAAAAAATTAATGCATTATCAACAAAGACAAAGATTATAAGCATGATAGCATACGCGGAAGATCAGCTACTTACAAAATTTTGGTAACTAGAGGAAGTAGAAGTAACCACAAATAAAAATGATGCAAATGAAGACTGTAAAATTCATTTTCAGAATACTCATTTAAGGAACACCGACGGCACTTATACTGTTAAAATACCCTTTAGCGATAATGTTGACAAATTCGGAGAATCAAAAAAGGAGACAATGGCACGATTCTTACGACTGGAAACGAGGTTTAACGTAAACAATGCCTAAATATAAGTAATTTAATATTGTTCTCTTAATAGAAACGTTCTGTGATTAGTACGTGCTCGCGTGTGTTTGTTTGCTGCCGTTCATTAAACTTTTTTTATCAGTGCATATAGTCATTTATTAATACAAAATTCGGTCGTTGTTAAAATTTAGTGTCCGAAAATTCTCAGAAAATAGAAGACAATTCTAAGAAAATGGAAAAAAACGTTATGGACGTTTTCTAAAAATGAACGAAAAATTATGAACCAGCATTAATATTCGTATAAAGACTATAGAGAAACAAATGCAAGTCAGTGTAGAGAACCAGATTAAAACTGTTCAAGAAGAAATACAAAGCGTTATCTTAAATCTAAGAGAAACAGTAGAAGACGAAATAGAAGAAGTAGAAGACAAATTAGAACACAAATTAAAAGAAGAAAACTAGAGTAAAAATTAAGAAAAAGAATGCAACTGCTTAAAGAAAGAATAAAACAAATGAATTGCCATGGTAGAGGAAATTTTCCACCCCAAATTTATTAGGTCATCGAAAAGAAGCCACTCACAACTTTAAGATGATATCTTCAAATTTTGATGCTAAGATTCCATGGTCAACCAACCATAAACAGTTTGAAACCGCAGCTGTAGCTAATGGTTAAAGCAGGAAACAGAAAGAGAGGTTTTCAATAGTGGCCTTGCGTGAAGAATCGCTTGGAACTTTGCAGACTGATCACCTCCAAAAAAATTACGAACTCTTAATTTCACGTTTAGAAATCAGCTATAGAGATGCTCACCTTCAACCGTTGTACAACCCCAAATAAAAAGTAGTGTTCAAAAAGCTACGAAAAGTTTTTAAGAGTTTGAAGCTGACATTGCCAAATTGACAAGGTTTGCGTATCCTACTGCCCTAGATATCTTTTTGAAGCAATTAACTATTCAAACTTTTTTGAACGGTCTCCGAGAAAACTACACGCAGCAGACTCTGCGGTTAGCTTGACTTAAGACGTTATATGACGTTTTAGTGCATGCCTTAGAGATTGAAGCAGTAAAACAAGCATCGCACCAAGACAGTAATAAACTCCGCTGTGCTGCAGCAATACTCGCGCAAACACTAAAAAGCATCGAAGAAATATCGCAACGAATGCTTCGGGAAAAAGGACTGACGATTTTAAACTGCGGTAAAATAGAGCACGTACGACACCGTACTAAGCTTAAGAAAAAAACAAGAAGAGCGCTTAAAAATTCACCAATAAAACAAAAACTAATCTCACTTAGTCAAGTACCGAAGCATAGCATTTATCTCAATAATAAAATCAATAGACTAAGTGTTCAGATACTGATTGACACGGGAACTACAAAAGTCATTATTCTGTATGACATCTTATTGAAAAATGAGAAGACATCAGCAGTAACAGTACGACTTCGAACGGCAAAATCCCTACTCAGTACCTACCTATTAAAGGTTATATAACGTTATAGACAAGTATGGGTTTCATTTAGATATGAAAAACAGTGTTCTGAAGTTTGGTGGTGAAAAAATGTCTTTTTTTATTAAATGAAGACGCGACTCTGCCTAGAAGGAGTAGAAGAGTAGTGACGATACCCTTTAATGGAAATCTAATACGGTTTTAGTAAGGATTCTGAATGTCAGCTCGGATCTGGTAACAGTGAAAAAGAAGACCACGGTAGACCAATGTACGCCAGTGTCTCAAATTGCAAGATACGTAGATTCTAGTAAAGCTACGTCGCCGAAAAAATACCCCCAACATCTTTTAGACATTCTTACCTCAAAATGCCAAAACCTCAGCCAAGAGCTGCTGAGTCCAGCTGTATCAAGATGTGTTTGTGCTAGAGAGTAGTTCCAAAGAAAGAACTGACGTAGTGAAGCACAAAATTAATACAGGAGACAACATCCAAGCTGACTTTTTTTGGCAAAACGAGCAGAAGCCAAACAAATAATTACGAAAATGGAAAAAAAGGTGTGATTGAACTTTCAAATGTTTCATGGGCGTTTTTAGTAGAGCTTGTAAAAAAGAAAATAGATCAACTAAGTTTTGCGTAGACTACAGACAGCTAAACGATGTGACCAAAAAGTACAGCAAACCTTTACCAATAATTGACAATACTTCAAACACCTTGTTAAAATCCTAGTGATTTTCCACATTAAATTTGAACAATACTGGTAGGTAGAATTGAAACACAAGGGTCGCTCTTGCAGCGTTCGAGTGTTTGATGGAAACCATTTTGCAAGGACTGTCTTGGAAGAAATGTTTGCGAGTACGCGGAGCAAATCTAAAACTGGAGCATAGAAAAGTGTTACGTATTTAAGAAAAAAGTGCAATACCGTGGCAACGTCGTATCGAGAGATGTATTAAAAATTGATCCAGACAAAGTTTGAGCAGTGCAAGTATAGCCAAGACCAATCCACAAACATCAGGTTCAAAGTTTCTTTGGATTGTGCGTCGATTGTAAATGATTTGTACCTGGATTTGTCAATATTGACAAATCTTTGACAAAACTGAAAAAACAGCAGAATTTAGATAGAATTAAGACGTTTTCCAACTAAAACAAGCGCTAGTCACTTCGTAGACCTTAAATTGTCTAAAAAAATATAGAAAACTTGTTTTGGATACCAATGCAAGTAATTTGGCTATAGCAACAGTCTTTTCGCAGTTGCAAGATGGACAAGAAAATGTCATCGCGTATTTTAGCAAAGTTTTGTACAGGCTAAAAAAAATTATTGTGTGACTAGAAGTGAACTGTTAGCAGTAGTCATCTCCATATAAAACTTTTATAAATACTTCTATGAACGCAAATTTTTACTAAGAACGAACCACGCTTCCTTGAAATAGCTATTGCAGGACAAGTGGCAAGATGGATTGAAAGACTGCAACAGTATGTCTATAACACAGAACACCGCTACTATATCCCTGGGTCATATAAAACCAGTGATGGAGCAGAAACCAACTAAAGGCGAAAAACATTACAGCAAAATCACAAAGTTAAGATATGTCTTTGATGCATCAGCTAAAATCAGGAATCAGTTTGAACCAATTAATGCATTCTGGGCCAAGATTGCAACAGGATTTAAAGAGCATTTTACTCAGATGGAAGAAACACAAAATAGCATTTTCAGCAGATATAGAAAAAATGTACCGACAAATAACGATGATCAGGATTTTCACAGGGTAGTTTGAAGAATATCCCAAGATGAGCTCATAAGACATTATAAACTAATAACCGTTACATATGGTATCTGGTCGGCACCCTATCCATCTGTTCGCAGCCTTTTAGAATTATCAACGGACAAAATAGACAAATATCCAAGAACAGCACACGCCGTAAGCAATGATTTCTATGTAATGATTTGATGTCAGGAACAGATACATTGAAAAAGGCGACACAATTACAACAAATAATCAAACTCTGCAAATCTGAAGGAT
Source organism: Aquatica leii (assembly GCA_035610365.1). Lineage (NCBI taxonomy): Eukaryota > Metazoa > Arthropoda > Insecta > Coleoptera > Lampyridae > Aquatica > Aquatica leii. The sequence goes on from CM069435.1 coordinate 20,731,208, forward strand.
TTACGTTAAAAAAATTGCCAAGGCTAACAGAAGTGGACCCAGGAACAGATGGAAATGTGAGAGTTGTAACAATAAAAACAAAAAGAGGGGCAATTTTAAAATTTATCTTGTTCTGTTGGTACTTCAATTAATTTTGTAAACTTATTACAAAATTAATTCAAGTACTAACAGAACAAGATAAATGACGTACAAAAAGAATAAAGGTCATACGAGAGAATTATCAGAAGCTTCCAGTATTAACGACGATTCATATTCGACGGAAATCGATCGATTGCTTCAGCGAATTTCGGAAATGACCGACATTCTCGAGTTAAGAAAAGCAAAGTTGATTGATTTTAGCTGGTACGCAATATTCTGCTTCTTCTAACTTTCAAACCAATTTTTTTTTCAGACAAAACGCAGAATTACACGAAATCAATATCGATTTGGAGCACCAACTTGATATCGTTTTAACGAAACAAGTAGAAACTGCCGATTTATCACAAGTGACCTAGGAGTACACGCAACGATTGTCAGTGGTCGAAAAGAAGTTTCAACAAGCATTTCGAGATAAAGACATATTGAGAAAGCAGATAGAGCAAAGTAAGCAAAAAGCGGCTACTCGCATGAGTAAAAGCGAATTAGACACTCTACTAGCGGAAAAAGACGAACTTATTAACGAATTGCGCGTGGAAAGTGGGAAATTATCAAAACAACAACTACAAAAATCCAATATTATTAAAACACTGAGAACAGAAGAAAAGGAGCACAAGACTACAATCATACATTTAAAGTAAGTTAGTTTTTTGGTGAGTAATTAATTATGATGTGAATTTGTTGAGGTCCAAGAACAAGAAACTGGAGTACGACGTTAGTCAGTTGCAAAGTCAGCTCGATGATGTATCACAAAAGCACGAATCGGTGAAAAAATCGTTGAACGCTGCTAAAAAAACTGACCGATAAGAGTAAGGCGAGTTCGAAACTGTACGCGCGCGAGCAAATTCTTCAATCTAACGTTTTTTTAAATTATTTTGTGCAGATTATAAATCAATTAGAAGATATGACGTGTAAGTTGCAGCAAGCTGCTGAGGATTACGTTCGAGAGGAACAGAATTTAAGACTGGAAAATAACGAGAATAAGGCGATTGGAGGACGCTGAGAGGCGTAACAAAGAATTAGCCCAATCGGTGTCTGATGTGAGCAAGCCCATTGTTAGACAGTTAGAAGCCTTGCAAGCTACTCATAATTCGAAGTTAGTCACGTTTGAGAAAATTGAACAGAAGTTGATGTTTAGAATTATTAAGTATATTTTATATTATTTTAATCGAATTTTGCATTCATTTATTAACTTGGTGGATATAAGACCGGATTTGAGCATCGAATTCTAGGTGTAACCCGGTCGCGTTATTGAATGTCCATAAAATTAAATACTTTTCAGAATCTTAGACTATAACGATATAATTGAATGTAGACTTTCGCGGCCGTTGTCCATTGAAATAATGTCTTTCGGGTATTGCCGAGCAGCGAAACGTCAAGTTTTACCGTGACAACACATAAATACGCGCAATACATTACTTCAAAAAGTATATAATCTACTTGTAGCTTCAGATTCTATTATGACGTTGTGTAAAACTCGTTCCTATTAACTTTTGTTTAACAGATGAAATACAAAATAAGTACCAAACCGCATCAGACGCCGAACGTCTAACAAGAGAAGAATGCCTGAACATGCGATCAAAACTTTCAAGTCTCAAAACGCAATTTAACACCACAATGCATCAAAATGAAATGTTAAGAATTGATGTAGAATAAGAAAAGACAGTTATAACACTCCTCGAGCAAGAACTTAAAGGGTACGCATCGAAACAACTACGGTCGATGTTCTAATTTTATTTTTACAGACAAATAAGTACGCTAGAGCAGCAAGTGATTATCGAGCGTGAGAAAACGAATTCTCTGCAATGAGAAATTTCTGCGTTGGAACAGCAATTGTCGATTGAAAAGACCGCGACCGAAGCCGAGAAGCTTCAGGTTTGTATGATACGTTGGAAATTAACGTTTGAAATTCAATCAAAAACTGCAACACTTAACCAATTAACAATTGTAGTAGGCATTATTCTAGTATTAAGTAGAACAGTGGTACCAGGGAACGACTCACATAGTATAGCATACCCTAAGCCAGTATTACTTATAGAAGAATTCGGAAGAACTAAGGTAATGATGAACATGGCTATTGACATATCAAATTTTGTCTATGACAATATATTCCTAATGAAACAATCGCAATGAATTAAAACCATTACTAACTCTGAATAATATTTGCAAAGTTACAGTTTCAAAAATGTCTCTTATGCGTCTTTTCATATCGTGTGGTATTGCCGGTGACGTATTGCAGACAATTCTTTTTTATGTATCTCCATGAAAAAAAATGATTTGGAGGAGGAGACCAATTGTGAAATCCATTTCTTCCAATCTACTTGTTTTATTTATTATTTATGGTTAGTGTTATTACCATTATTACTCTTATAGCCTGTTGGATTATAAATTATTATTTTTATAATTGTTAATTATCTGATATTTCTAAACACAATAATCAACTAGATTCATTAGAACTTTTACTGAGAAAAAAATTGTACAAAAAAACGATTGTTTAGCGTATTATGTAAAAACGAGAAGACTTAGCTATATCACATTTTGGTAAATTAGAAAAAAAAATTAAATTTCTCAATTGATAGGTTTTAATTTTTGGACACTTTGTATAAGATGTAAAGTTTATTATAATTGGGATATAAAATATAATTTATTGTTACACTTCACTGTAAATTTTGCTTCCATAACTTAGATACTTCTTAAGTATCTCAAACGTGAAAATTAGGTTATATTTTGACAAAATTTTAATTATTTAAAAAACCTTAAGGTTTAAATCTCATAAATGTTATTAAAACTCAGCCTTATTATGATCGGAGAATGCAAAAATGTAATAATACACAAGAAGTTTCATTTAAAAAAAACAAAACTTTGATAATTTTACGGCCTTTGCAACACAGTGTATGCGTATAAAAATAATTATAATGAACCCCAATATATCTCAAAAATAAACTTTTTGAAAGTCACGTATTTTGGTCACAATATTCCTAACCGTATAGCGTAAATAATCCTGTATATCCGATTGATTTAACATAATACGAAAATTTAAGTTAACCTAACATTTTACGTAGAATCAAAAAATGTAAAAAAGCTCTATTTAAAATAAGAAAGTTAGTTGCTATTTCTGGTTTAACCAGAAATTATAGTAAGTTGCCATTACATTATTGAATAGATTAAATTCGAAAACTCTTCATGTGGGTGCTAGAAGTGCAACATTGTGATACGTTATAGCAACCAATTTAATCTTGACCATACTATGTTAACGTAAATAATTTTGAATAAAAGACTTACCCATTAATTGAAGTTTGTGTCATAAACCAGCCAAGAAGAGCCTTCGCCAAAGAATGCCAAATCTGAGTTAGAATCCAATCAGACTTGTCTTCAGCTCGATGCAAAAAATTAAAGGTGTCTTTATCGGGATCCATTCGAACAAAACATTCAGCCACGTCTTTAGGTAGCTGACGAAGGTCACAGTGATACCACTGAAAAAAAAAACGTATCTTATTATCCTCGAGATGAATATTAACGCACGAAGGGCGTAATTACCGACACTTGTGACTTATAAATATTCATGAGAATTGCATTTTATTTTAAGGTAAAAAGTAATTACTGTACAATGTCAGGTATAAAAAGACATTAATTACAAAATATTAATGAAACAAAGTCTATCTACGTAATCCAGTAATCAAAATCATTTTTTAAAAGATCACGATTTAATATGCTTAACAAAAATGAACAAACGAGTTTAATTAGTCGCAAGATGACGAGACGATTCTTAATTCAAATTATGCATGGTTCCACAAATTACTTTTAATTTAATTTTTTTCAGTCAGATTGTTCTTTATTAACGCTTACTTCATTTTGACAAGTCAAGATCTTTTCTTATAAGTATTTATTGTTATTATTATTCCTGTCAAGGAACTTATTCTATTCTAAACGCTGCCAATATATAAAAGCAATATAATTTGGCACATACTTCACAATATTTATTTATTAGAAAATCCATCATCAGTTGAGCTATTACATTTTAATTATGTACAAATGATTAATATTCACTTTGCATTCTGACGTACAAATACAATTATTCAACTTTCGTGATGCTAAAAATAACAATAATAATAATACGTTCGCATATCTGCATCTTTTACTAATTAATAACAGTTTTTTAGTTCAATGTTAGAATCTAAATTAATCGAAACGGATATGTGCTTAACTAAATGCATTTGAATTACCTTATCTTGAATTGATATTTGATTTATTTAACTTTTGATGAGAAAGCATCATAAATCCTATTGAATTCTTAAAGCTTATTTAACATAAATTATTTTGTATAATATATAATTTTAAAATAATTTCAGTGAAGTGGAATCGTTAGCTTTTCTAAGGTTATATCTTCAGAATGTCAAAAAATAGACCAAGACAAAAAAAGAATAAAATAGTATAGATATATTATTATTTGATATTTTCCACCAAAACACAAGTATTGAATCAGAATTAACTTGAATATTCTTACCGTTACAATTTCATTTAAAAACGCAGATGGCATAACACAAACCAAAAAATACGTTTTCACAAGTAACCAAATAATAATTATTTCGAATATTACTTTTGATTGATGAGACATTTTAACGGCATGAGCGAGTGTAGCGAGCGAACGCGTTAATATTATGGAGATAATTTGTCGCCGATTAACAAACGAGTTAGTTTTAAAGTTTTTCTGTTGATCGTACGTTAGTAAAACGTATGAAGTTATAAGAGAAAAGTATACGTAACCCGTTGTTATATCTAGTAGTCGCGTTAAATATCGTTAAATCGTTGGTTGCTATATAAAATCGTTCATTAATAGAAATTTATTCATTGGTTCAAACTCGTTCATAAATAGGGGTCATTAACGATCTATTTCTGATTATTATTAACAAACGATCAACGGAAAAAATTGTTATTGATAATTGCTTTACGTCGAATTTAAATTCAAATAAAACATGCATATGCTCTGGAAGATGACACGTTTTAACATTTGCATGCAATTTTAATAAGTGAATTTTAAAGGTGCGATAGAGTATATTTTACTTTTTTACATTTAAATTTAAATTGAAATTTGGTTTTTTACAACAAAATCAATTTCGTTCGGCAGAAATGTCGTGGTAAAATTCAACGTAAACATTATTTGACAATAACTATTTTGTTTTATATAGTTGATAATTTTATAACAATTAAGAACAAAGAAGAAAGTTTAAAAAACGATATAATTTTTCTCATAGATTTTTAGTTACTATGAACAACAAAAAGACGCAAAAACAGAAAAAGCTATAACAATAAACAAGAAGCATTTAGTTCATATCTTAACATGCGACGCGTTGTGATGCAAGAATTTTATAATTTTAGTTATTAAAACGAATCAAATATGTCACTACATCAAAGAAAATTATATGTAAATGTACCATACAGACTAAAATCGTTAAACTAACCAATAGACGATAGAATGTTAATGTCAAAAGTAATCAGAACGATCTCGAACCGAGTGCACTATAAGACTCGTAGCAGATCAAATAAATAAGTACAGAAGCAAAAATAAAGAAATTGCGTTTGGAACCACTATAAATAACGTAGATCGAGTTAATGGGTTTATTGTTGACATATACTCAACAATAAAAAGATATTTCAGAAATCATTAAATAAAAATACAAATATATCTGTTGTCAAGAAAGATCACATTATAAAGGCAAAAAGAATGCGAACAAAAAAACTAACAACTTAATGACTCAAAATAAAAAATCTTCTGAGATATGGCATCAAAATTTAGAACCCCTGAGTATTAATACGATGATTATTCGATGAAAACACTTTTGATCAGAATAGCGATGACTTCGTCGCCATGGCAACGGAATTCATCTGCGTTAGTTGCTTGTACCAATGACGCATTTGACATAAATATTTGCAGTTAGGCATTGTTATCGAGTTATAAAAAGATGGATATAAAAAAAAGAAAATTGCTGTTCGAAAAATTAATAAAGGGGGTGGTAATGTATGAAGCGGAAATATGGGGCTGGAAAAAGTGGGGTTACAGGAAAAATACTGGAGATGGGTGTTAGGATTGGACAGGGATACACCGGGGTATATTGTGAGAGAGGAGATTCAGATAGAAAAAATAAGGGTTGAGACAGGAAAAAGAGCAATAAAATACGAGGAAGAAATGAGGGAAAGAACAGATTGCAAAATTCTGCAAGAATGTTGGAAAGAGATAAAGGGAGGGAAAGTGAAGTACGGGCAGGAGGGCAGAGAAGAGTATTACAAAAGAAACGGGTACGCGAGTGAAGAAGTGGAGAGATTAAGAGAAGAAATAATAAGGAGAGATAGAGACATCGAAAAACAAGAAAGATGGACAAAGATAAAAGAGAGCAGATATAATAGGAATTATAAAGATATCAAGGGTGAAGGGGTGCCGGAATATTTAAAAGATAGTGAGATTAAAAGCAACAAAAGGAAAAAAATGGTGGCAAGGTTCAGATGTGGCAACGAGGAGTTAGGGAACAAATATTGGAAAGAAGAACCAGAAAAGTTGTGCAGGCTATGTGGAGAAGAAACGGAAGACCTTAACCACATGAGAAAGAAATGCAGGGAACTAAGAGAAGAGGTGATGAAAATAGTGGAAATCTTAGATGAAAACGGAAAAGGAGCGGAATGGATAGAGGAAGTATGGAGCAGGAGAAAAAAGTTAAGGGGGGAGAAGGGATAAGAAAATGTAGTATATATGTATAGACAACACGACCAAATTTGTAAGCCAAATGGCAACGAATAAAGTTAAACTTATATATGTAAAATGACTTCCATAAATAAAATTTGTTCAAAAAAAATCTGTGTGTTATTCAGCTGTCTAAACGGCGACTAGTTGTTGACATACGACTTTGGTTAAATGGTGCAGAGAACCCACTCAAGATTTGGTCTGTCCTGAACCTACACGTGTTAAGGTAAAGCCACCAGTTTTCGACACTTGGTCAGTAATCAACAACTTAATTATTAATATTAAAAGGGAACGTCTTTCAGGTTTAGACCGTGTCATTGTTGTAACCAAAGTAGCCAATGTTTCGCCCCTGTAAAGCGCTTCATCAGGGCGTAGAAGAAAAAATCTAAAAAGGTAAGGAAGAAACCGCTACAGAGTTAGGTAATAAACTTGTAAAACAAGCCAGATTCCAAAACCCATAGAAGTGGCTTAAAAAGTAGTCTCCGTATATAAAAAAAGTAACGAAAAGGGGCGTGTCGATAAAAGAGTAATGGCCGAGTACCAAAGAGCATCACGATAAAAGTTATTGGGGTGTTTCATGATTTCTATGCTCTTTCGAATTTTCGTATGGACGAAGTATGGAGATTTCGCCATGACCGTGTAACAACTAAAAATCAGTTTTGCGATGTCTGCAACTGTCGTTTAGGCAACTTTGCCAACGTCGGCGCGTGGGGACAAGTTTCTCTTAAATCGATCGAATTTTAGCCGCCAGACCGCCCAGCGTGGAGTCGACTTTCAGCTAAATACAAAGCATTTCATTTGTTACAACAGTATGGTATGCTTCACTAGCGATAGAACCTAAAGGTTTAATAGGAGTTACAATTTTGTCATTCATCAACCTTATGGATACGTTTTTTTAAGGAAATTCCACTATATGATTCGCACTTAAGCGATAAAAAAAGCGCCGGACATATCTTTTTAAGAGACCGTGACCACGTTTTGCAAATTTCGCTTATTTCTTTTAGCTCTTCTTTATAACCCCAAATGTTCACCGAATTAAAAGGTTTTGTTTGCCATTGGATTAATCAACATCCTAATCGTGGCTACTCAAAGACAAATGCGGTGTGATCCTTAAGAACAAAAGATACTAACACCGAAGGATACTTTACGACACAATGGTCCAGCAAGGTATTTATTAATTATTCTTAATACGATGATGACCCAGGTACGAACACGCATAATAATGAACCAATACGACCGTGTGCTGTAAGAAAGTACGTATCGAACTTCGTCTTCGACGAAGTGAGAATTTGCTTCGGTGTAAAAAGCACTCTTTGTGCGCGTTACTAATTTAAATATTCTAATCTAATCATCATACTTTTCTCATTTATAGCTAACAATAAATTATTAAGTCGGTTGTTATCATACTGTAATAATCTTTATGTAAAGGAATTGGAAACTGCGCGACACTCACTTAATAATTAAAACCCAAAATTATTCTATCTTTCTCCTACACTTGACGTCAAGCGTTTTGGGGAGATTTTGATCTCTAATCATATCGTATCGCAAACGCGTTTAGCTTTTATTATCACCGTCTTTAATTGATTGATATTAAGGTAAGAACTAATGCTTCCAGATCTACGATATCTTTCTTTGTTTTTACTGGATAGGATATGATTACGATTTAGCCGCCATTTACACGGTGTACCTAATAGCTATATTTCTGTGCAAGAATTCTGGTTAGTAGCAGTGGAGTAGCCACAAGCTCATGTCGATTGTATTTATTATTTATGTTAGGAGTGTACCAACAATTACATTGTAATCGAAACTGTTACGGTGATACTCGTTTCACTCTTCTTTTTCTTCTCTAAGATCAATTGTACAGTTACTAGTGGAAATAAACAAAACTTTCTCTGTGATAGATAGATTGTTTCACGCACATTTGAAGATTGTGGGTCTGGGGTATTTCTTATTCACCGGACGTTCGTTTCCTTACTTTCTACACGAAAGGACGGCTTACCCGAGGAATTTAGGTACTGACAATCCGAATCTGGACCATCTACGATAAAAGCTAGTCCAAAAGATGAGCCAAATAAGAGTGTAGGAAACTTGTGTTTGGAGGGATAAACGATTCTGAGAAATTTTGCCTGTCAAGTTGAATATTTTTTACGAAAAAGTTTTCCTATTGTAACCTTATGAACGTAGGGTAAAAAAACCACCAGTTTCGGATTAAGTTCGGAAGTAGAAATGTCCTTAAGTACTCGAGCACATAGATGTAAACGAAGATTAATAACTGCTTAAATATCTCGTTTCATATAACTATTGTTCACCAAGGTTCTAGAAGATGACGGGGTACCAAGTCTACATTCTCAGGTTGACAAATAGAAAAGGCGCGATAAATCAAACATTCCATGACACAACGTTTCTGTACAAGATGATGATAAGACAAAGCATGAAGGGCGAGTTTGCGATAAATAAAATGACCCAGTTTCTCAAGAACGTCGAGAAATGAGAGAGAACCAATAATTTCGCTCTACATAGCAAATTTGATATCTAGGTGTTGATTGTTTAGATAATTAGACAATTCGGGATAACCATGGAACCAAACAATGACTTGTTGTCAACATCCCTAAACCAAACCCATAACTTTTTTTTGAAGTTGCCGCGAATGTACATACATATGTTACTAAATATATTAGAATACGCTACCTAAACACAGGTGTAGATATACACTTTAATTTTTATGCAACTTGACGGTTTTCGTAGAGGCAACGTAAACAACAAGCAGTATTGCTGTGCAATATTGAGAAGCACAAACTGTAAATATAATTCATTTTTTTACTGCGTCTTTACCTTTTTGAATGTAGGTATGATTGTATTGCAACTTAAAGTATATGAAAGAAAATCGTGTCAATCAGTTAAAACCTAACCTTGAATCATCTCAAGGTAATGGAAAACTTTAAATTTTTTTGTGACAACTCGTTCCAGTGTTCGACATGATGTACCAGCAGCGGTAGTTGCAAAGAAGACATGCATTCCAAGAAAGACTTTAATGTATAAATCAAAAAAACTGGTGTAGTCACCACACGACTTTCCTAATTAGTTTTTATTTTCAAATTGGAGAAAAACATTCAAATCAAAAGAATATGGAGAATTCAGAAAACTTAGGTTTATAATTATATTTGCTTAAAAGAAATAATAGTAAACTTACTAAGTATTACACATTAATAGTATATATACAAGTCTTCGATTTCATATATAAGATATAACCGAAATATGGTAAATTGAGGTTATGTTGTCATATAGAGTAACCCCTATATTTATTCGTCTCGATATTGGTTACCCCTCTAGTAGATCAAATTTTTTTTCTAAAAAAAAATTGCCGCATGTAGGATTTGAACCTAGATAATATTTCAATTTCGTTTAAAATTATAAATCAAATATAAATCAGCTCCATACCAAATTTCAAGTTACTAGAACTTTTGATTCGAGAGTTATCGTGGGTACAGTGTTACACACACAGACACGCACGTACGCACGCACGCACACACAAAAATTACATATATAGAAAATCTCATATATGAATTATCCGCTTAGTACTAACAAAAAAGAAAATACGAAAAAAAAGTCAAAGAAAAGGAAATAATAACAAAGAAGACTGCACCATTTCAACAACATCAAACTCACTCCCCGTCCAAAACAAAAACGAAGAAACACATCTTAAAAACCCGCTACAACAGCAAAGTAGTAATGTTCAATCGAACGACATGAGCAAGAACGTGCCCTCTCCTTTCCTTAGAAGAATATACGTACTCCAAGACAGCAAAAAGAAAAAAGGAAATTAGAAACGTTATCTAAGGGTGAGTAAGAAGAAAGTGAAAGTAGTTATGTTGATTTTTGAAGAGAACAAAGATGTTATGGAATTTGTGGAGAGCTTATCTATCGGAGATTATGTATTAGTTAAATTTGTTGGGGGTTAGCGTAAATCGACATTCTACAGATAAGCGTGTGTGACGCAAACATTATTGGATGATAATGCGGTTGAAGTAATGTCCTTGAAACTATTAAACATCGAAGATAAGACTCTCTTCAGAATTGACAAAAATGACATTTCTACAGTAAATAAAAATGCCGTTTTGGAAAAACTACCTACTCCAACTATACTTACTACCTCAAGAGACTACATTAAATATAAATTTCAAATAGTGAATACCTGAGTGTCAATAATTAGATTTTGACTAATTAACTAGACCTTTGATTTTTGGTTGCTAATACCACATTCGTTTAGTCATATACAACCTAATACATCTTTTAATGTACATCAAAAAAACTTAAGTTTATATATTACTTAATATTTCCTACTAATAAAAAATTACGCCATAATCGTGACTGACATGTTTAACTTATTCCATCAGATGTAAATGTGAGACAACTGTAGAAACTGTCAATTCCATAATTCATATTCTTGGTTATCACTAAATTGCTGTTTAGTCGATTCTACGACTTCTTACAGAAAAGTCCAGAAAAAGTCACCAGTGGTGTCACTCTTCTCCACGATAATGTTTGAACCCATACAGTTCAAAACTTGAGCGTATGAAATCTTAAGTCTTAGAACATCCGACTTACAGTCCCGATTTATCACGGTGTGATTTTCATGTGTTTGTTCCAGTAAAACTGTTATTAAAGACGATAGTAAAGATAAAGTTTGCTGACGGGAAATGACGTAAACCCAAAAATGTTTGTCAGCAGGGTATTTATAGACTGGTTAACCAATATTACTTATGCCTTACTGGTAATGAACATTTAATTAGAATTAGTTGAACAAAAAATGCTTTACAGCTTCGAAACGTGTTTCCATTGAACAATCGTCGTAACTAAGATGTGAACGTTTTCCTGGTTTCGACCGTGTCATTTTTGTAACCGAAGTTGCCAACGTTTCGCCCACTTTCGTAAGCGTTTTCATCAAGGCGTGAGAGAACTCAAACAAGCAACCGAAATCTAACTAAGAATCTCTCAAGTTAATGCGTTGAGAGCGTCTTAGTTAAATCTTTACTTCCTACAAAGGAGTTTCCCTATTTGATCTGTAACCTTGTGAATGTAGGGTAAAGATGCCAATGTCAGATTAGATTCGGAAACAAAAGTGTCCTTAGGTAATCGCGCACTTAGATCTAGACGACGATTAATAACTGTTTGAATATCTCGTTTCATATAACCATTGTTCACCAAGGTTCTAGTAAGATGACGAAGAACCAAACATTCAATAACAAAACTGTTAACAATTGTGTAAAAGGAATGTGTGTTGCCTAGTAAAAGGCGCGTATTTTATATGCAACTTAATATAGCAAAGTGTGCGTACTTGAAATCACGTTAGTGATAGAGTTTTTTTTTGTTATTATTAATTAACGACAGAACAATGTTTATATAAATATATAAAAATAAATAAAAAGTATTTTATTTTACATAAAACTGTGTTTTAAATCCAAAACTTACTTACAAAAACGTTTCTGTGCAAGATGATGTGACGAAGCATGAAGGTATCTGTCCGTATGGGTGAATTTGCGATAAACAGAATGGCCCAGAAGTCCGTCGGGCTTAGGAGTAACAAGAACGTCCAGAAATAGAAAATAACTATTTGATAGCTAGATGTTGATTGTTTAGATGATCAAAAAACTTAGACAATTCGAAATGACCATGGGATCAAATAATAAACGTGTCGTCAACATACCTAAATCAAAGTTTAAGTTTAATTACTGATGATTCCGAAGCAACTGTTTCAAAAGATTCCTGAAAAATGTTAGCTACAGCTGATAAGAGGAGAACTCATAGCAGCACCAAAAACCTGTTCGTAAAACTTCTTATCAAATTGAAAGTAAGTGAAGGATAAACACTTAGCAATAAAAGGAACCAAAACCAAGTCAAGCAAATCATTAATAAGAACTTTAGTAAAAACTGAAGTGACATCAAAACTTACAAAAGATCTTGAGGTTCAAGTTTTATAGTTTCTAAACGTTGACTAAAATGCCGAGAGTTGAGAATAACGAAAGGGAATACCTTGTTTGTGAATTTTGTAAAGTCCGTATAAACGAGGTGGTTTTGAAGCTGAAGAGGTAATAAGTCGACGTTTAGTTTCTGGGGGTAGATTGGACGATAGAATTATTTGGCTGACATCACGTTGAATCCTAGAAGTGGGATAACGAGTTAGAAGAGCCTACGTTTCCTCAGACAAAATAGAATAGATTTTCGCAGCATAATCAATTTGGTTCAAAACGACAGTAGCGTTGCCTTTGTTGGCTAGAAGAACAATAATATCGGGGTTTCTACGAAGACTTTTTAGAGCTAACTCTTCCGACTTAGAAATGTTAGATTTAGACTTCAACTTCAAGAATTTTGCTATTGTGAATACGAATGGGATCTGAGATGTGACGAGAAAGCACATAGATCTTCTTTAGGAATACGTTTAGGAAAAACAGCAAAATTCAAACCATTAAATAGTACCAATCTCTTACCTAATGTGAGAGTACTAGAATAACTGACGACCTCAAAGAGCTAGTAGTGGATGAAGCTTTATGATTATTGGATTCCACTAACTGAAACTTTTTGAGATGGCCTTCAGTGGTTAGTCGTAGAGTGGTATCAGAGTGCTGGTAAGTAATGTTGTCAAAGAGATTCCAATCATCCGGGGATAGTGTTGGCCAACTCAAGATAAAGATAAAATAGTTGTTTCGAAATGGTGTCTAACTCTCGTCTGGTTTGCTTAATCTGTTCGCGTATCAATGCTAGACTAGCAAAATACGTATATATAGGACGTAGTATGTAAAAAGTTAAATTTATACTTAGAGAAAGAGGAAGAAAATCCAAAAGAACGCAGAGATTCAATAACTATATAATGTTAACGTATGAAAAACAGTAAAGTAAACGTAAGTAGATAGATTTTCAAAATGAAGAAAGATGGAAATGCAAAAGCTCGATGAGTTATAAGAGGTTGTCAGCAAAAACACGGTACTTTTTGGTACTCCTAATAATTTACTTCTGTAAAAACTGTAGCTTATTTCATAATTTTACTTGTTTTATTCGACAAAAATAATTACATAATTAAGGAATCTGCTCTGCACTGTGTTCAAGATAAGGACGAACGGCATAGGGATCTTGAAATCGGTACGAATTAAAAAAAAATGTTGTATTAGAAAAAAGTTGAGGAATGTAATTTTGCAAAAACTCATTATAATTTTTAGTTTTTGAGACATGATGGTGTCCTTAAAGTTTTGATTCGACGTTTTGTCTACGAGAAACCATCATCGTTTTATTTTATATGACCGCAAAAAAGAGACGATAATTTTTTATTATAAAATTAACAATATAATCTTTGTAAATCAACAAACCTAAAAAAATAGTACAGTACAGTTTCGATATTCATAACCACTCGTTGAAGACAACTCAGAAAATTGTGTTAAACAGAAAAATAAAATCTAAAATAACTCCAACACTAAAAAAAACAAGCAAACATAACAAAAATCTTAACTAGAGCAAAACCTCTTATTAAAATAATTATGACTAAAAATTTCAACGCTCAGCAAGCTGGAAGACAACTTCCTAAAAGTTGGAAAGACCCGTAATGTAAATCTCAAAAATCAATAACTGACTGACTAACAATAGAAGAAATAAAACACCCAAACATATTTTTTCAGAAGACACGTCATTAACTTCGATTTTTCATAGAACAACCAATTAACTAATACTAAACTAAAAGCGTTACGCTTCTGCCCTTATTAAGTAAATCTATGCGATTCAGAACAAAAAGATGACGCAAGCAGGCAACACGTTGTACTAAAATATATTTAAAAAGCAATATTTAAACGAAATATTGTTGATATACGTGCATAAAAAATTAATGAAAACATCAAAACGAGTCATCAGGAACAATAAGAAGCTATTTTAAAAGTAGAACAAATATCCCCATTATCGTCGATAGTGCTCCTGATGACTTAACAAAGAGATAAAAAGTCCACATTAAACCAAACGTGAGATGTCAGTGCGTAGTACTAAAGTAGAGAAGACAAAACAATCAAATCAATATAAGGTCAGTAAAGCGGCAGTTTTTTGGATGTAGCGAAGCATTTACAAGCATGCAGAGAATGGTCCTAGCCGCCTTGATTCTAGTGAGCAGAACACCATAAAAATACCATCGGGGGTTCGGTTTTTGTCTGGCTGGTGATGTACACTGTCAGTTCCGGTTTAATTTATTCAGACAGCATATTTAATTTCGTTTCTTTTAGTACGAACTTTTAATTACAAAAATTAACGGCGAAATTTTTGTCGAGACGTATGAGTTATCGAATGTTGAATTAACCATTTTCGACAACACGAATTCCAACTGGGCACGCACAGCACGCGTACATTTAATCGTATTAGTGGTGTAGTACAAGAGACCATCTCATTTAAGGTAATTTAACATTCAGATGATAGAAATTTAAGTTGAAATCGTTTCGAGATGTTAAATACATAAATTTTTGAGCAACGAATAAAGCAAACATTGTATATCTGATCCCGAAAACACCGACACAGAACAGGATTCCGACTGTTTTAATTACTAAAGGTGATTAGTGCATTCTTCTTGTACACTGTCGGTTGAAACTGCCTTCGTTAATAGCATTCTTCACCGTTTATTGTGCTACTTGACTACTGTTCACAACAATGTAAGTTATGCACCGCTTTAGCACCGCAATTATCTTTAGATGTAATCAACATAAATAATGAGATTTTAATTAAATTCATATTTCACCTTAGCCTACAAATAAAGCATTAATTGCGCGCACTTTTAGAAGGAAACACCTGCGTTTAACACTTTTTCTCTGTAAATCTTTTTGTTAATTATAATCATCCGAAGAATTATGAGTCAAGCGTTAATTGAAACGCTTTTTACTTACATATAATAATAATAATGAACACGTAAGTTTTCACAGAATTTTCGACGTTTTACAATTTGCAATTTAACAGCTGCACAGACCATGCGTCATATTTCGGAAGTGAAAATTCGTTTAAACGATTGTCGCGATTCAATGAATGTCAACATTTTTTTCACCTTTTATTCAAACCAAATACTTGTCAACTAAACAAATTTCTAAGCTAAAAAATTATTTTTTATACGAAATTGAAGTTCTGAGTTTACATGAAACGTAAAATTTTATTTTAGCGCTTGATGTTGTTTGTAAAAAGCATAAGCTTTTTTCCAATCAAAATTTAAAAAATTAGCTTCGTTATCAAAAAAATCTATATTTCATAAACTACACTAATTTTGCCAGTTTTTAGTATCAAGATTTTTATTTATTTTATTTGTACTTTTTTATCCTTATCGTATGCACATGTAAATCAATTTAAATATCCTTCGAGGACCAAGCTACAATTATTGAGAATAGAAAGATTGATACATGTTATACATGATATGTTCAAAGTAATCGCCGTTCACAATAATACACTAAACCATTCTCTCCTTCCATAGTTTAAGATAATAGTGACCTCAATCTCTTCTTCTGACTGGAATCTTTTTCCTCGCTAATGTTTTTTGGCGTCAAAAAATAGCCAGAAGTCTCAAATTGCCAAATCTGGTGAGCAAGAAGGATGTTCTATAACTTTGTAAGGGACGATATGTTATCATGGTGTGACATGATTCCCTTGCTTGACAATTTACTGAACACAGTAGACAAACAGTTTTCAACATGCCATTTAGCAACAACTGTTTTCTGTCTTTCTAATTTAAATGTGGCCACCAGATCCGTATTTCCAAAAAATACTGTGCACATAAGTTTCTTCGTTGTTCTCTGTTTTTTCATCATCCAGATGATGGTCTACAGGATCTAATCTTCAGTTCGGACTATCATGGCATAAGTAATTTAGTGGTCCTCTTCCTTCATCTTCTTATTGTCAAGGTTAACAGCAGTTAAAAGAGACCCAAAGGTTTTTCTGTGTGCAACCGAGTTGCAGCCTTGTTCAAATTCTTTATACCATAAACCGTCTCCAAACGCTTATTTCAAACTTTCCTCGTGCTCATAAACGTTCAAGTAGAATCAGAATAAATCATTATCCGAAAGTACTTTCGTTACATTTTTCCGATAACAGAAGCGTATTCAATTTGTTATTTCTCAAACACTATTCAACCAAATTTCACAAACTAAAGTGACATTGACAGAATCTACTATTTAATAACCAACAATTTGTTTTGCATAACTAGATTTTTCTATTCTCAATAATTGTCGTACAAGCAAATCAAATACTACAAAGATTTTTTGTCAGTTGTCCTCTTTCAATAATTTTTTCCTATTAATTCGATATTAGTTTTCTTTCAGTTGCAAATATGCACATTAACATGTTCTTTATTTAAAAATTACAAATATTTTTACCTTCGATATTTGTTCATAAGTAACTTGAATTTTAGTCACCTCTAAAGGTTTGAAGCGCAATCACCACACTATACGATTTAATATTTGTCAATTAAACTCTTCTTTTAACAATTCCTTAAGTTAGAATGAGATGTTCTTCATATGATTCATTAGCTTATTCTAGTTCCTATCGCGTTTTTTGGTGTTTCAACGTTCATTGTTTTCAGATAAATCCTTCCTTTGTTATTTTTAACACGTTCGCTGCCACGCAATATTTAAAAATAACTCACCATCGCCACGAAGATAAAGGTAGAAGAAGAAATGTTCCCCAGAAGCAATTTTGACCAGCAAAAATACTTTTATTACTATTGATCCTTTTGCAATTATTTTTTTCCTAGCTGTTACCTTCAAAATTTCAAAAATGATCCCTTCGTTTCATACACCTCGACGGCATGGCAGTATTTTTATTTTCCTTGTTTGCCAACTCGGTCTATTCCTCGATCCGCAGATACATTGGTTTACGTAACATTTGGGACGCTATAGAAGATATATAGTATTTTGATGTTTACGCGCTTGCCGTCGACATTTGAGTTTAACGTTTGTAGAACGACCACGTGCTATTGTTGTTTTTTCAATTTTTGTGAAAAAATAATATCTGGGAATAGAATTAGACTACGTTCTTTGACCAAAAACGAATTAGAACTTAAACTTCAACACGATATGTCGAATAAATTTTCCGAAAATGATGGTGATAAATAAATTTTCTTTAAATAGATTGCGTAGGTTTACGAACTTGTATTTTTTAGATTATAGTGTATTAGACGCTAACTATAAATCCTCTAAAATTGACGATGTGAATGAATTAACTGATAATTCCAATCAAAATTCACTATCGCCTTTGCCAGGAACTGGTGCGCAAAATATAATAGATTTGCCAGTGTCCGATGATGAATACGCAATGAAGTATTCCGAATGGTAAGCAATCGGTTATAACCCCGTTTACCAAAAGAGCTGACATTGAGCCACAGTTAGCTAAATTATTCTCCGAAGAATCTCCTGAAAATTTTTATTTTACTTTGGTCGATGATTCTATATTTGAGTATATTGCTGACCAAACAAATCTATATGCCACCCAAATTGTTACTAGTCGCATTAATAAAAAAGTCTTTGGTTTGCTTTCGTATATGAGCATCGTAAAAATGTCCAATATTCAAGCCTATTAGAGTCAAGAAAACATCTATAAAAACTCTATGACCCCTAAAATTATGTCACGCAATAGATTTGAGCTAACGCTGCGCATGTTACATTTTGCTGAAAATAACGATAATCCGGATAACGATAAACTTCATAAAATTCAGCCCTTGATTGACAAGCTGATATGTAATTTTCAAGTACCATATGGAATATTCCATTCCATTCTACCATTCTAAAACATGTTGCATTGATGAGTCGCTTATTCCATTTATTGGTAGAGATGCGACGATACATTAAAAACAAGCGACACAAATATGAAATCAAAAATTTAAAATTGTGTAGCAAGTGTGTACCTACAAGTTTCAGATTTACGCTCTTATGTATGCAGTTATAAAACCTTTTAAACCCATATTAGATTCTGGACGAAATCTGATGACAGGTAATTGGTACACGAGAGTTGAGTTGGCAATTGATAGATAAGAAAACACATTTGATAGAGACATTGCGAAAGAACTGACGGGGCTTTCCAAAAGAACTTGTTAACAAAAAAAAATCGAGAGAAATATCTCCTATAAAAAACGGAAATAGAGTC
Source organism: Aquatica leii (assembly GCA_035610365.1). Taxonomy (NCBI): domain Eukaryota; kingdom Metazoa; phylum Arthropoda; class Insecta; order Coleoptera; family Lampyridae; genus Aquatica; species Aquatica leii. Next base: position 20,750,214 of record CM069435.1, read on the forward strand.
ACGGTAATTTCCTGGAAAGATAAACGCAATGTTCTAATGCTTTCTACAAAACACACAAATACAACAGCTACAACAAATCGCAGACAAAACATTATAATAAAACCGGAGGCATATAACTCAAGTCGTCTGTTGATCTCTCGGATCAGATGACCTCTTATCAGACTTCGTTGCATAGAACCTTTAAGTGAAACCGTAAGTTGGCCGTGGAAATACTACGATGGTCAACGCATGGATTATATATAAAGAAACTAAAGATCCTTCAGTTTTCTTACTGTATGGTGGAAAAGCTCTGAAGCAAACAACCTTTAGTCGAATCAGAAACAGACGTAAGTCTAAGAAGAAAGCGATCCAAGCACGAAATGAGCAAAAATGACTACAAAAAACAAAGAGTAGATGTTACGAAACACTAAAATTCAAAATTGTGACCACAAAACTGGTGTGGTCCAACTACCGCCATACCCCAACTCGGTCTATTACTACCGCAAAACCAGTGTAAATTAACATGCATGGCGTAGCAAAATCAAAAAATTGACCGCGTTGGCGATACAAGAAATTCCTAGTCTCGGTTTTCGAAACATTGTGACGAGTTGTCAGCAAACGTCTTAAATTAACCTGTTCCTTCTTATTTCGTTAGATTGCTATTATGTTATCATTCACAGCATAGTATTATCCAAACGCCTCCATATATGTGCAAAGGATATCATTATTTGCGCTTCTATAATTTTCCACCATCTTTTCTCTATCTTCAAATTTGGTTTTCTTCTACTTTTCCTTCGTTTTTGTTTGCCTTCTAGTATTTTTGGTCAATTCTTAAATTCAAAAATCCGTAGAAAATACATATTTCTGTTTGATACAAAATTTTACGAATTTCTTACTCTAGTGGTCATCACTGTATCAGATCATTGTGTTCTATGCTAGTCTTCTAACTTTTCGTAGCATTGCCATGTTTTTCATATCTTGTCGTAATAGTTGATTTTTTATTTATGTTTTTTAGTCCAATTTATTTCTGTATTATACTATTCGCTTTTTTGTATTTGTTTTGTTGTGCGTATTACATATGTTATTACCCTCAAAAAGTTCATTCATTTTTTCAGATTCACGTTATAATCACACATAAGAAAACTTGCGATCCCTCTCCGAAGAAGCTGTACTAGCTAGTTGGGTTATGAGAAGACCGGTGTGACACTTTATTTTTGACAGATCAACTCCAGAAACCTGAGTTTCTCGTAAAAACCAAACAACCAAATTTTAAATAAAAATTATTTATAATATTAATGTATTACAAAATTCTAAATTCAGAGTTAGAATTCAATAAACGTACGTTAAAATTTAGAAACATTTCTTTGTCAGTTAACAAAATGAGGCAATAGTTATTGCTGAATATAATTTTAAACTTTGTACCATAACGCAGCAATAACTTAAAGCGAGCCAAAAAAATAAGTTTTAATTGACATTAATAACTCAAAAAGATCTGATTGAATTCGGTAAATGAACACTAAAAGTCCGCACCAAACATTCAGTAGAAAACCTAGAACTAAACGTTCGCGTCGAAATCGCGTTTAACTAAAATTATTAAGTTCACAGTAGTAGCGAGAAATACCGCAATACCAATATATTTTTCTCATATTCAGAAAAACCTTATAAGTTTATCGAATTTAAATATTGTAATTCACTAACGGAAGAATAAAAACACACCAACTTTACTAAAACAATCAATCTCAATTACACAAGATGTCCAAATGACCTCCCAAGACATTTATGCAGGCCTGAAAACGATCATTCAAAGAGTTACTTACATTGCAAAGCATTTTTTCACTAAAATTTCAAAATGAATCTTGTATTCCCTTCTTCATGTCATCCTTTGTTGTTGAAGGTGCTTTATAAACTTCATTCGTAATGTAACCACAGAAAAATGAATCTATTTTATCAAATTCTGGTGACCTAGGTGGTCACTGTACTGGTCCACATCTTCCAGCAAATTCATTATCAAGTTCACCTAGAACTAGTGTTGTCAATTTTTGACAAATGAATCATAGCCAATTCATCATTGGTGAACATTTAGATGCCTAATTCATACTTTTCATATAAAAATAAATCTCAAAAACTAATTATTTGGATATAGAGAATGCTTCATAAAAATAAAATTGTAATAGTACTTTCTGATGGTGATGTAAAATACAGGGTAAGCCATTTAAAAACATTGAGGAAATAATATATTTGCATTTTGACTCAATCTGTAATCGATATAATAAATATAAGCAAAATCAATCATTTTCTAAATTTTAACAATTAAAAAGCTTTAACTGCGTGTACTCCCTTTTAATTATACAAGGCGTTAAACTTTTTTCTAGAAAATTGAGTATAACTTTTTTAATGTCCCGTATAACACATCACGATGTTATATTGTGGCAATGGCGAAGTAAAATAGATTTCAAATTTAAAGTAAAATACAAGGTATTTGGTTTAAAAAATTTAACTTTGACTTGGCATGGCGTTATGAAACACTTTGTAACATTGTAACCAGTTTTAAAATATGATGCTTAAGATTGACTACAATATCTCAAAAGACAAAAGACAGAAGATATTAGACTTTGTCGTATTAATGAATCATCTTGTATAGTGTAGCCGCAGTACTAGATCCCATAAGAACTCAAAAAAATCTATGCATAATGCAATTGATAGAAGTAAGAAAAGAACAATATTTTGTTTGTGTTGCAAAATCTTCAAATAAATACACTGACAATTACCTTTAGAACGTTATGTAATAAAATGCGAAAACATGTTAATGGTCAAAATGCCACATTATTTACTGAATTAAAATTGAGCTTACAGAATTGTTATCTTCTAAGTGAGAAAAAGTTGTATTTTTTTCAGATATGCAAATAGAACATTTATGCCATACTGAAAAAATATTTATTTTTTTCAAATATGCGAATAGAACATTTACGCCAATTTTTACAACAGCCAGTGAATTTAGTCTTAAAAAACACAAACATTTCAAACTAAACAATAAACAATACTCTGTGACATTGAAGTTGCAAAAACAAGAAGGGGTGAGAATTTTGTGACCAAATTTCACAGAAAGGTTAGCTACTCAGAGTTAGTAAATGTAAATTTTATTGAAATGAATAATGGCATATCTGACGTTTTTCTTTGTTGCTACTATTTCATTATGGTATGTATCTCGAGAGAGTCTTGGTTAATTTTAATATTGTTATCTCTTGTGGTTCTTCTGTTTAAGGTGTTTTAAAGTGATTATGTGTAGAGTGTGACAGCGTCAAAATTACCGCCAATTAAGCGAATTTGACAGAGATCGAATTGATGGGTCACGTAAGGGTGGTTTTTCGTACAGAGAAAATGCAAATCGTCTCAACCGTAACCTATCCATTATCCAGCGCTGTTATCAAGCAGAGACCAGGAAAGGTCAGAATCGTCATAGACAAAGAACTGAGAAGACGGAGTCAAACAAATGAGATGCAGGACTTAATGGCAATAAAAATCAATCGCCGATTGTTAGGTAATGAAATTCAGCCTGTAACCCTTCGAACAGTTTACCGTCAAATCAGAAGTTTCGAATTGCAATCGTATCGGCTACATCTTGTGCTACCACTGACGACTCAACACCGCTATCAACGTTTAGAGTGGTATAGGTTGCGACTCCACTAGAATCTGGAATTCAGTGATGAATCCCGATTCTGTTTGGGGATGAATGTTGGTCGTATGAGAGTCAGATAAAGACATGGGGAACAGCGCAATGTTCAATTTTCTGTTAAATGGCATGTGCGTCACACTGTGAGGATTACAGTATAGAGTGCTATAGCCTATGGGAGTAAGTCTCGTTTGGTATTCATCCGAGGCAATATGAACGCCCGGCGGTATGTTAACGAGATGGTAGAATCCCATATTATTCCATTTCTTCGGCAGTTAGAAGACCCACTATTCGATTAGGATAATGCCATTCCCCACGTAGCAAAATACTTTACGGACCGATTCGAAAAGACCAATGTTAATTTCTTACCATGGCTATCCAGATCTCCCGACCTTTCGCCTATTGAACACGTGTGGGATTTTATGGGTAGAAGACTTAGGAAATCCTCTACAGACACAAGAAGCAGACCGGCATAAATTGCAAGTTGCTTGGAATACAATAACTCAAGAGGAAATCGGTCACTTGCTGAAATTGATGCTACGAAGAGTGAGAGAGTGTAAAGGGACATTATTGAATAAAAATTGTGTTCATCTTTGTTCCTTTTCTTTAAAATTTTAATCATTTACTACCTCTAGGTAGCTAAACCTTCCTGCCAAGTTTGGTCACAAAATTCCCACCTTTTCTTGGTGTTACAATTTCAATGTCACAGAATGTTATTATTGCTATAATTTTCTATTTATATAAAAAAGAAGAATTTTGTCAACTGCCGATAAACCAGTTGTAGGTTCAAAATAAAAATTTAAATTACATTTTTTAAATAAATTAATTGAAGAAACGTTGATGTTCGTTGAAAAAAAATTATTGTCGACGATATTTTTGAATGATATTTTTAAATGTTCAAGAAAAGAATCTGACAGTGATGGTAAAGATTATTAAATAAAATAACAGTACATAAACTTATTTCTCTCAAATAAATTTAATAAACCCTCCAATTGATTGGAACCTATCTTTTTGTTGTTGTCTATGTTCGCAACTTGTATGCATAGAACTTTTGATACTATGAATATAGACCTAATGTCATGTAAACATTTGTTATACGTAATACTTTTTATTATAATTATGTTTTAATAAAAAAATCTTCGGAAACAACTTATTTTGTTTAATTTATTATAGACAATTCGAGATATGTTGCAAACGTTTTTCGTCGTGTGTGTTGCCAGTCTAATAATAACAGCTCTTAAATTATGAAATCATTTGTAATTATCAGAAAAAACAACTGCAACCTGCGTAGAACATACTATCTAACAGGACTTTAAAATACGATGCTTTTAGAAAAATAATTAATTAACAAGCGATTAAATAATGGTTTTAAAATTATTGACTACAATCTTGGGTGTATTAATATAGTCACACACTAAATGATTAATTTTATTCTGTATACTGTCGTAAATACCATAGGTGTGTTTCAACTAACCATAAAACAGTAAACAAACAATAAAAATTGTTTCATTTACAATAAGGATCAAACGTTTCATTTTAATTTAGATAGTCTATAACAAGATATTAAAAAATATAGTAGCTGTCATAAAAATGAGTAAATAGTAGGGTCCAATAACGGTTAAAGAAAGTCATAAGGACCACTAATAACAACAACAACTTGTGATTTAAAAAAATAAATGTCTCGATTTTAGTACGTACAAATTTATATTAGCTTTCATAGTATCTTTTTTTTTACTAAAGAGGAAACAGCTCTAATCTTGAAACTAAAATTTACGTTACGAATTTATTGTTTTTTTAATGGAAACGTGTGTTCCAATTCGTCACCAGATGAAAGAGTTCAAAAAAACAGGTCAGAATACGAAAGACGGCCAATTGGCATTAAGCTTACCGTTTCAGACAATCTATACTATTGAGAGAATCAAAAGACATGGTAGTCAAAAGTCATGAAAGTTTTGTTTGCGATTCGCGCATAATACCCATAAGGCAAGCGAGTCAAACAATGCCAGAAAACAAAACATATTTTCAATACATAAAATAAATTCATCATTAAACATTTTAATAAAACAATGTCAATTAGAAATGTTTTCTAGGGAATTGATTTTTATGCGTAAAACAAATTTATAAAAATCAAATTTTTAGACACTAATGCTCTACTAACAGTCGGGAAACTATTATAAAATTCAAATCTTGTTAATAAAAACAACTTTACACGTTTCGTTGTACAACACAAGCACATCAAATTCTGTCATGCCGCCCCTCAATTAGCAATTCTTGAACGATTGTAGTCAACGATAGAGAAAAAAAAATGCGTTAAAATACAAAAATTGTATGTAGTACAATCGCCTTCAACCAAAATGACCGCTTAAGATCGGACCTATTCACATTCTAATGGTATGGGGTGTTTTCCATTAGAGGCTTAAAACAAATAAACCATTGTAATTTTATTACCTGTCTAACTAAAGAAATAATAGAAATTCCAGATTGGTATTTATTATAAAATTTTAAATGTATTTAATATTTAAAAAGTGTATTTTAGAGAATTTATACCTTATGCAAGCTATTAATTCTAGAATTTTTGTTTATATTAGATATTTATATAGAATATTGCTTCTACTAATACTACCATCATTACTAGTGTATTCATAACATATTTACAATTACTATGCATAATTAATTAAATCATTTTTATAGTGGACTGATTAAAAATGCGTCAAATGATCAATTAAATAAAAAACCATATTGTTCTGTTCTTTAGCACAAAACGACCTTCAGATTCTAAAATGAATACTATTTACATTTTTTGTGATATAACGATTTACTTTATCATTATATAAACTGAAAAAATCGTTTTTTGTAGTAATGTCGACTAATTTAAATCATCGTTTTACACTAAACTAAATTTAAACAAGTTTTAAGTAGATTAATACCTAATCGCTTCTTCTATTAGTTAGTAGTTTTATTATAGAAATATGTTTATTTAATACATAAAACGTTACAATTACTATTTCGTATATATGTCGTTAACTTGTTCAGCATCAAGTTAATTAATTTTTTGCAGTAGTCGGATCCTCGGAAACGCTCCCAAAGTTCATTTGCAACTTGTGCTACATTATTTAAATTCAGATGCGTAGCTACATATACAGCGCCCTGGAGAAAATAAGATCTGTGCTCCTCCTTTTTTTTCTCACAAATGTTCCAATAAAATTCTAAATTTTCTAGTCTTCATTTTTTAATTTCAATTTTAAACATTATTTAATGACAATTAATAGCAATATAATAGCAATTTAATGATGTATAAATTTTATATAGAAATTTAATGATGTATAATTTTTTTTTAAGCAAATATTTTCAAAATAATCTATTTGTCTGGAGATTACGATTATTGGTTGGTTAAAAAAGTTTGCTTTCTAAAATATTTGGTAATCACTCGCCACCCTTAATGACAGATGGCTAATGTTGTTATTCCCATTCAAAGTAACTTATCCTAATGACTGGAAGGGTATAAATACATAACTACTTTATGGCAAGTTTTATTGCGAAAGTAGTTGTGCTGAAGTAAACGTTGAAATGGCTGCTCAGTTTATTCTTAGTGAAAAGGGAAAACGCAAAATGGTGGTTGATGGTCATTTACACTTTAAAGATAAACAAGTTGAAACACGAACATATTGAGGCTGCGAATACTATCAAAAACTTAAATGTCGTGCGCGTGTAATAACAGGGGATGATAATATCGTGAAGAGAAGTGATTTGCATAATCATTTGGCTGATGCATTGCAAGTAGAAGCTACTACAGTTATGAACACTATTCGTGATAATGCTAGACATACTCAAGACGCACCTCATTACATAATATCAAACGCATCGGTTGGAGTTTCGCAAGTTGCAGCAGCAAAGCTATCCAAAGTGAGTAGCATCAAACGAACCATTAGAAACATACGAACTAGACACGAAGATATTCCGGCATTACCTATTCACCACCGGGACATTGTTTTACCCAAAAAGTATAAAACAACAAGCAATGGTGAGGAATTTTTAATGTACGATTCTGGACCTGCTGATGATAGAATGTTAATTTTTTGCACCAGAAGAACCCTTCAAGTTTTGGCCAGATCCGCTAATTGGTACGCAGACGGTACGTTTAAAACTGTACCACATCTTTTTCGCTAACTATATACACTACATGGTTTAAATAACAACAACGCTATTCCATTGGTATTTGCATTGCTGCCAGATAAAAGAAAAGCTACGTACGTTCGATTCTTTCAAAAACGGAAAGAACTTCAGCCAGGAGCTATGCCAGTTACAATATTAACCGATTTTGAATCTGCAATGGTGAGTGCGATTGCAAAAGAATTCCCGCAAACTATACATCGTGGCTGTTTTTTCATTTTTCCCAATGCATCTTTCGAAAAATCCAGTCAGAGGGTCTTAAACAGATATACGAAACAGATGCCGATTTTGCTCTGAACCTTCGTTTATTATCGGCAATAGCATTTGTTCCTGTGGAAAGCATAGTAGATGCTTTTGATGCTTTTGGAAGACTGTGTGAAAATATATTGCCTCCAGAAGCACAACCAGTTGTGAATTATTTTGAAGGTACTTGGATTGGGCGCCCCCATCGACGTCAGCATCGGCGTGCACCGCAGTTTTCTTACCAAATGTGGAACTGTTTTGATGGGGTGCAACAAGGCCTACCAAAAACGAATCGAAGGATGGCATCGAGGATTTGAAACACAAATTGGTGCGGATCGCCCTAACATATGGAGATTTATCGAAGTCATACAGAGAGAACAAAGCTTAAATGCACTTCAAATAGAGCAGTACATAAGCGGTCAGGAAGGACCACCAATGCGTAGAAAATACAGAGATTGCGCGATGAGAATAGCACACCTAGTTGATAATTACAACATCATGAACAATATATATGATTATTTACGAGGCATAGCACATAATTTAAGTTATTAAACAGACAGAATAGTATATTAAAACACAAGTTACAGAATGAACACGCTTCAAGCACGAGACCGGGTTTCTACGTATTCTATGACGTGTGTTTTATACTATTTTCTCTATTTCGATACAATATTTAATATTTTTCGTATAATTTTAATTTTAAAACAATATTGGGAAACTTTTATATTTTATTGAATTGGCAACACTTACACTTTGACATATCGAAATTTATGTGTTAACCTAAAATCTCATACGAAATTATCTCTTTATACCTTTATAAGTAAATAACTTTGAATTAATAAAACGTCTCAATTTTATCTTGGCATCAAAATGTGAATTTCAATTGTTAAATTCCAATAATTTTGATTTCTTTTTCATGTAACGTCATTTTCCGATGCAGAGATACCAACTTTGAAAAAACTAACTTTACTAAAATTCGTGTAAGAATCTGCTTATTCTTACACGGATTTTAGTGTAAGAATCGCTAATTCTGAAGTCGAAATAGAGAAATAATATGAACATTTCAAAACATGACAAGGGAACATTTTCTACATCTAATTGTAAGTTTAAGTAAAATTTAAAAAAAACCAATAAAATCAAAGTAATAAAACGACAAAAAAAAACATAAAGAATAAAGTAATAAAACAACACAACGACAAAGGAATAAATTTCCAACTTTTAAACACGCCATAATTTTTCTGCCAGTCCTAAACCTGGATAAAGTGTGAAGGAAAGTTGAAAATAGCACAATTTGTCAAATTATAATTAACAATCAATCGTACTTCGGTGAATTGCTATTTCGGTGAACTTTTCTAGACTCAATATTAATATGTTCCAGTACTTTCTTTAGTACAATTATCAAGATAATGGTTGAAAATTGTTATAATAAGTTATCAAACTTTTAGGTTTGCGTTGTTCGTCTTGGCTTCTTCAGTTTAATTCTAATTAGGCTAATATTTTAATAACGTCAAAATAGCGAGAACGTAACGCGTCAAGAGCCTAAACATGGGAAGACCACCGTGTTAGACACACCCTTTTTTTTAATTAAAAGTGAATAACAAGTTTATGTAAAACCCATGCCGCCTAGTATTTGTTATTGTAAAAATTAACCAGAATTAAGGGCTTATTACAAAGGCAAAAGTTCAAAAACACCTTTTTTGTGAGAACCAAGGACAACAAATTGCAACTTTGCATAGATGTTTTTTAAAACCGCTTAACGCCGCATTTATATTTTTTTCAAACCATAATGCATTTTTAAAATTGAAAGTGGCTACAAATCACGATTACGTCATAGAGCGCCCTCGAAAAACTAATCTAGAAGTACAATTACAATGCATTTCAGCTTTTAAAGCACTCGCACAGCGCACACAACATTCATTAAGTATTGTCAAATTGTGTTCATATATTGATTAAACCTCTTTTACTGCCTGATAAAACTATTTAGTAAAATAGCACTATGATAAGCTGGTTTAAAATTTGCACTCCCCGGCTCGTGCGCCCTTAAAATTCGTGCGCTCGGAGAAGTTTGCTCCAACTGCTCCAGGATAGCTACGCCGCTGTTTAAATTGCTTGCCAGAATGTCAAAGCGATTGTTTGTCTATGTCCTGCTCATAACTACCCGCATATTCTCAATGGGGTTTAAGCCAAAAGATTTTGTTGGTCATTCTAAAATCTAAAGCCATTTCTGTTCTCAAACTACTATCTTATTATTCTACTCTTATTATCAATTGGCGAACAGAACCTGTACGTAAAGTAACGAACACCCAAACAACACATTGGTACAAAAAACGTCTAAATGTCCGGCTAATAGACATTTATTAGACATAAAAACGTTTTTAAACGCGTTATTAACGTTTATTAGACGGACATTAGACGTTTTTTGTACCAATGTGTTGTTTGGGCAAATTTATTTTTCTTCTCAGTGAAAATAAAATAAGTGAGAACCATATATGTAGCTAAGTGTTAATTATAATCTATTAGGAAATGCTAAATCTCGAAATAAAGGTAACTATTATACAATCGGACTCAAAAACGCAAAACCAAACAAAATAAAATTTTTGCATTTGTGTCCTAAGTCTAATGCAATGAAAATCATTAAACTTAGAAACCCAAAGACAATCAATTTATTTTGCGATATCATCAAATATTGAAGTTATCTATCAACAACTGGAAACTAAAATCTTTTAAAAGTTCAACTTTGACCTTACTCATTCTTTAAGTTCTGAAAAATTTTCTAAAGGATAATTATTTTCTGTAATGACAAAGCAAGCGTAAATTCCGAAGTATTTAGTTAAAAATAGTGCAGTAATTTCAAGCATGTGTGAAAGCACCTCCACCAATAACAAGTTTGCAACAAAGATCATTAATTGTTCAATAAGTAATATTTGGAATTCAAATTACGAGACAATAGTCAATAATTTAGTATTTAGTAGAGCTCAGTATACTAGTTTATTTCAAGTAGAAATTAAACAGCAAATAACTTTAGTTGTTATTATAAAATACATATAGTTAAGATTAGTATAAGTAATTAATTGTTAAAAATAATCAAAGATGGGTAGAGGTTTTTGGGCAGAGAGATTCCAGTGTAGAAACAAGGATTGCAATTACTCGAACGGCTGCTAATGGAATTCCTCAACGTGAAATTACTTTACAAAATGGATTATCGGTAAGATTTTTAGTGTTTGCTTATAATAAACCTCTAAAATAATAATTGATTAATTACTTAAACATCCCTTATAAAAATATTTTACGTAATCTTAAACGAAAAGTTTTATTAGTTTTATTTTATCCCATTAAGTAAAATTAGAATATAATATTAATTAAAATTATCCACACGTTAATGTATTATTACAACCCAAAATCGACATCAATGTTTTCAAAAATTTCTCGTGTTTGAGTTTCTTTCTTAAAAATTCTGTTGGTAACAAAAAATCAGGGTTCAGGATAAATTAAAAAAAATATTTTAAGTGGAAAAGAAACACACTTTGATCTTTATTAAGGGTATTTTTGTTTAAAGAAAATAACTTATTTATTTTAAGAAAACGTAATTTACTAAAATAATTGAATCACTTGGTTAAACTAAATTACTTAACTAAATACATATACAGGTGCGCCAAGTTCGTTGGTGGCTTTGAAGGTTTGATGAAGAAGGAGAAGTTACTCTTATAACGAAACCAAAAGGAATAAATAGAGCAACTACCATAGAGCAAGATGGATATATTCTTAGGTGTGTTCAAAATTCTCCTTTTACAACTGCTCCGCGAATTCAAGAAGAAGTTCATTTAAACTGCAGCGCTTCAACGATACGACGCAGATTAAACGACGCGGAATTATTTGCAAGTAAGTCTGCGACAAAACCTGAATTAACAAAAAGGCATGCTCAAGCAAGAATTAGATTCTGTCAAAATAATTTGTACAGAGACTGGAGTACGGTAATTTTTACGGACGAAAAGGTATTTTGATCGACACAAGAGTCGTCTATGACACTTTGGCGACCACGAAATACAAGGTTTAGTACCGAACATGTTCGTAAAAAGTGGAAGAATTTCTGGTGGATTTCAAAAGCTGGGCGGGGTAAATTGGTTCTAGTTTCTCCACCACGATTTACGTCTGAAAGTTACGTTCGAGTGCTAGACGAAATTTTGGTGCCAAGTGTGCAAACACTTTATCCAGAAGAAGAATTGGAAGTAATTGTTATTGTCCAAAACAATTCACCAATTCATAAAAGCAGAATCGTAAATGAGTGGTTTGAGGACAGAAACGACGTAATTTCTTTAGAATGGCCAGAAAAATTTCCCGATTTAAACCCCATCGAGAACATGTGGGCAGCTATGAGCAGAACTTGGACCAATAATCGCCTTGACATTTCGGCCAGAAACTTAAATAATATAGTGCAAACTGCAAATGAAGTTTGGGAACGTTTCCGAGGATCGAACTTCAGCGAAAAACTTATTAACTCGAAGCCGAACAGGTTAACAGAACGTTTGGAAAATAACGGTTTATATACAAAATATTAATTAGTTTGAGAATTTTATTTATAATATAAATGTATTTTTATAATATATGTGTATACCATATTTAAATAAATGTGGTTTAGTTGAAACAATGATTTAAATCAGTCGATATTACTACAAATTTGATGAAGTAATCGTTATTTTACGAAAAATGTAAATGATATTAATTTTAGAATCTGAAGGTCGTTTTGCACAAAAGAACAATACGATATGGTTTTTTATTTAATTGACTATTTAAAGTATTTTCACAGTATTCATATTGAAGTATTTTGCTATTAAATACATTAGCACAGCCAAAATTTTTTTTTAATAATCAGACCAATATTAAAATGATAATATTAATTAGGCATTATTATTCCGAATGTGCAATTAATAAAACATTAGTGATAGTAGCAATACTTTATATAAATATTTGATATAAGAAATAAAAATTTTAGAATTATTAGCTTGTGTAAGATATCAATTCTCTAAAAATCCATTTTAAGTATTAGATACATTTAAAAATTGAAATAAATGCCAATCTGACGTACCGTACTTATTCTTATTTTGGTTGAAGGCGAGTGTATATTAAAAGGTCCGATTCAAATAAGTAAACAATTTATTTTTGCTAAAAAATCTAGTAGAATTTCGTGACAAAGTAAACTTCATTTAAATATTTTTATTAAAAAGGCGACAAAGAATAGTGCAACCAAATAATCGATCAACTGTTGAATAAAAACCTAAACCCAAACCAATCTATTCTTACATATTAAAACGATTTATAAAAATGTATCTTTAGTCGTGTAGAAACCACATTATATTCGAATTCACATATGTAGTTAAATGTTATATATCACTAAAACGCCGAAACAACCGAATAAAACAGCAAAATACGAGTTAAACATTGACCAGCGTCCCTTAATACACTGCTAGTATTTTTTTACGCTTATTCTAATCTAAACAGTAAATTAATAAACTACAGCTTTCAATTTATTTAAAAAAAGATTTAGAAAAAACGGCTCTAAACTTTAAATTATTTTGGCCAAATGCAAAATAACCAGCTTTTACTAACGTTAGCAATTGTAATAAATACTATAAAAATAAAACATCATTTCAATTTTGTCTTTTGATTTACTGTTATGTAGCAGTACATACAGGGTCGCTGGTGGAAAGCACCTGGTTTCCATATTATAACGCTGAAAGAAAACGTATTTGGGAAAATAAATAAAATGTAACTATGGATAAAATAATGCTTCGGCGTTTAACCGTTTAAAATAAAATGCAACGTAATCCTTAATTTGTGTGATTAAAGCGCCAACTAAAGTCAACACGGGTAGCTTAATTTATTCATCGTTTTATTTCTTGTCATATATTGTCAGACACAGCAGACGATTCATTTACTTAAAAATTCAAGAAAAGTCACAGGTTAAACGACGTATGGAAATAGCAAATGGTGTGGTCGCTGCAGGACTCGCACATCTTTCCAGGTAAGTGATGGATGTCTCCCTCGGGATACAGTTTCCATCATGCTAAACCAATCAGCCAAATGCAAATTCCTATATCGAAATATGCAACAGCGGTTATGGCACGCCAAGTATTTGCTCGACATTGCCATTTACGAAGTGTTTTATTTTTTTTTGCGTATGAAGATTCAATCTTATTTAAATGCATATGAAATTAACTATATTAAAAAGGTAAAATAAAAAGCGCTTTATCGTAAATCGGATAAACCAGAAGAAACTTCAACCCCTGTGTGTGAACTAACAGTTGATGCCTTAGGATGCAAATGACACGAAATGCAGTAGCAGCACCGACGACGGCAACAAGAAAGCGAAACCACGCCATAAGTGCACTTTAAATATTAAAAACGTACAGTAACGTAAAACGAACATAATAATTGCCCCTTAAGATGTTTTTCGTAAAATGTGGGAGTGCACAGTACGGCGGTACGTCACTGCTCATGATTGAATATCTGAAATATTAGATCGTAAATTAATATAAATTATGATCTGTAACCGGTTGTGCACAGCATTCTTTATGCGACGCCTTTACATTTATCCTTACAATACATAAACTTAACTAGGTGGTCTTTACATACACAAAAATCTCGCCATTAATACCTGAATTAATTGCGCCAACCGCGATCAATTATAATTTCTTCCTTTTTCTGCAAACCGTCAAAATTATTATCCCTTGTTACTAATGCGAATTTAAAGTGTATCCTGAGTGCCAGAAGCATGGGATTTGATTCCAATACTCGATACATATATTTTTACTTAAGGGTAAAACCAGAGAAAAGTATTCAGAATATATAAAAATTTACGTATTTCGAAATACCTCGTGGCGTTATAGATCATATTTTTGATTGCAGTTACAGCAACAAAAAAACAAGCACGAATTGAAACGGCTTAAGATTCAAATTTAGTATGCAGTAAATGACAACGCGAGTACATTAATTAATTGAATTAACTGTACCATATATACAAGCAGATTTTTAAACACTAAAACGAGTTATTAATTTCTGTGAACATGTTTTTAAGTCAAACAAAATAAAAATTACAAATAAGTAGTTTAAAGTGTTAATCAAAAACTAACTTCGTATACTAAACTAGAATGAAGACAGAAAGTTAAAAAAAAAACGCTAACAACCTATTTTAAGTAACAAAACTTAATTTCTAAAAGAAATAAAAATAATGGGTCAAATTACTACGTTCAATTTAAAGATTAAACTTAGTTTACTTTAACTAAAGTTTAAACTATGATTAAAAAATATGTCAATGTAGAACAAAGGCTTGATCAAAGACACCATCTTCGACCAGAATAGATAACCAGCTACATCTGTAACAACTGCAAAGAAGAAAATCGAGCATTTATAACTAGATTAAGACCTGAATGTGACCCCTCACCACTAAATTCTAAAAAAAAGTAATCTGCAGTTAAAAATCAGCTCAGCAACATAAAAGATAAGCCCCAGTATGAATAAGTTTTGTGGTTTGAAGTTTTTTGGACTAGTTGCCAAGTGGCCTCGTCGGTTTATGACGCTTGACGTTTCGAGAGTCACTCTTCTTCAGAAGCTCTGAAACTGGAGGTTAAGTCATCGAGTCGGAGTTTATGTGGTCGTCACTCAATGCTCTTTGACGCTCCGATGGTTGACTTCTTGTCGTTTCGTTGGTTGTGTTCTTCTTGTTGGCTTCGTATCGTTCTAGTAGATGGTTTTCTTAAACTATGCGTTTCCATATTCTGGATAGATCCACGCGTGCGTCTCTGTTGAAGTTGTTGGAGTTTGCTAAATCTCTATTACTTCTTGATAAAGTCTTGGCCAGAATTTTCTTTTCTTTATTAAGATTTTTGTTTTATCTATTGCAATATGGTGTAAGGTGTCCACTCTGTGTTCTGCAACCTCTGATTTCTTCACATAATTATGTTTCAAACTGCTCTTGTGATCCTTTAGTCTTGGGCCAAAGTGTCATGCAAACTATTCCGCAGGTGTATAAGATGATATATACACCAGGCCATTAAACACCCTTAGTTGTCTTGTCTTCGGAAAGATCGATGTTAATTTTCTTGTAGTGTTGAACACGGTGTTGATGTTGAATTTCTTCTTGTGATTAGGGTTTGGTTTTGCTTGTATATACCATTCCATACAGCTGCGGAAAGGTTTACATAGGACAAACAAGAAGACACACCAACACAAGACTAAAGAAACACAAGAAAAAACGTAACCACGTGAAAAAATCAGCAGCTGCAAAACACAAAGCGAACCCTGAATACCCTATTGAACTAGAAAAAACAAAAATTTTAGTTGAAAAAGAAGATTCTGACCAAGACTTGACAGAACAGCAATAAAAATCGAGAAACAACCACACAACTTTAACAGAGACAGAAGCCTAGAACTATCCAGAATATGAAAACGCATAGAAAACCACACACTAGAACAATACGAAGCTAACCGCAGAAACCAACTGAACGACGCAAAACCAACCACCGGAACGTCAAGGACCGTTGACTGGCGACCATATAAACCACTACTTGACGACTTAAACTCCAGTTTCAGAACTTTTCAAGAAGAGAGCGACATGAATCTCGAAACGTCAAGCGTCATAAACCGACGACGTGACAACCAGCCCGAAAAACTTTAAACCAACGAGACTACGAAAGATTACAATCAAAAATAAGTAAATTTTTTAGATTTAGGAAATAGTAAGAAAACTCTCCATAAAGCCCTACAAAAAACCAATAGCTAAGACCCAAAAATATGAACGATTAACGACTGAAACAAATAAGAAATCAGCAGATGCCCCCAACCAAAAGTTTAAATTGCACAAACTGAAATTTTACCTCATATCATAATTTAATTTGATTAGAATCCAATCAGAGACTGAAACCATCATCTTACTGATCACGAAATAGAAAACAGCCATCCAATAAGTAACAAACAAAAATCCCGCCGGTAGAAACTGTTACGAGAAACTCAGGCTTCTTGAGTTGATTCGTCAAAAATAAATTGTTACGCTAGTCTTCTCATAACAAAACAAAGCAATGGCTAGCACAGCTTCTTCGGAGAGGGATCGCAGGCTTTGTTATGTGAGATTATAACGTGAACCTAAAAAAAAGACGCCAAGACGATGAAAAATGTATACCACTCACCCCGATTCAACCTTCCAAATGCAATTGCATATTAGGATAGCAGCGTGAAACAATCTAACGGTGAAGGTTAACCCGGGCGTAAAAGTACAAAACTCGTCGATGGTTTTGTAGGAAGTGAGGTAAAAATGCTGTCTAAAATTTGACAGTCTCGGCACAAGAGTAGGGAAATTCTCCTGACAAATTTCATACTCGACGAGAAATTTTTCATACTCGCGAATTGAACTACTAATTTCTTTTTTTAACATTACAAATTGGTACGATTTTAAATAATATACATATTTATGTATTTACAAAAAAAGAAAGCGTATCCTCTACCACCAGCAAATTCCCCACTTAAAATTGAAAACAATATAACATCATTATCGTTGCATAGTATAAATCTTGCAGTGTTATATGGTAGAGTCCCGTCCATATCTACTGCCATCTGTGTTAGGCTTCATAAAAATAATTGGTGAGCAGTGATTTAGCATTAAAAATCAGAAAAAACCTGCGTACTCGCATACCTATAAGGTGCTTAAAAAAGCCAAGTTCTACAATATAAAAAAAGACATTCTATACGCCAAACTACTAAAAATAGATGAAATTCAATGAAACCGATACAAGAACAAATCAGAAAAAGCAAAGCATTCTGTTATGATAAAAATCTTTCGACGTAGGTGCGTACTGTATGAATTTCGTCCCGGAACGCCCCCTTGCTACATTCAGAGTGTTGGCTGTCATTTTTTGTGTTTTCTTTATATATGGATATTAGTTAATAAAAAGAAGCATTTCAGCTCAATGTAAGAAAGATTGTACATGAAACCTAACGTTCGCGTCCAGTGAGAACTTCATTTTTAAATATTTGCCTCCATCCACGTTATTGATGGCTGCATTGGTTTTACTTCATATCTGAGAGTTTCTCTGGGGTAAGAATTAACTTCTATTTCTATTTTTGTGACATAACTTGATTTTCCCATAACTATCATACCGACTTCGGCTACCGCCACTTGTTTGCCCCTTTGGAATAGTGTATGTCAATTAAATACATCTCGCTGGGGTCGATAACTTAGAGCACGTACTAAGATGGACATTCGTTACTAACACACAGTTTCTTAAAGCCGTTGACCTATTTTGTGTGATGGTCTATTAAACTTGGAGGCACACCTGCAATAGGAATTGTAAAAATGTAAATAAATACGTAAACGTAGGTATAGATGTTATCACGACTAACAATAGCAAATATGTTCGAACCATTACAGTTTGAATTTATTCTATGAGCGATTTGTTTCTGATTGCAAATTCACTATATTCGCATCGAATCAAAGTTTAATTCTTCGATTAATTATTAATTTATAGTGTCATTCTGTACAACGATCATTTTATGTATGCAGTGCTGCTTACCCTCAAGAACTTGCATCAACGTTATTGATTGTTATATTTATCGACGAACTCTTGTTAGTATATATGTAATTCTATATCGCTTTTTATAACTCTTTCTTTCTTTGTTAAAAATAAATATATTTGTTGTTATAACCTGTGTTTTGTCACTTGTTCTCTTTCAGTGCCAAACAGATTTAAACGATATCTGTTTCCGACCTTTTTAGCATCTTTTTAATTACTTTGTGATTTGCACACCGAGAATCATCTTCGACCCTCTCGCCTAATTGTATTGAGCTAGTCGTCTGCCTTAAGTAACGGGTAAGCATTCACGTAACAATTCGACTTTTGATAATGCAACTGAGTCCTCTTACCCCAAATCAGCCTAGACAGTCACAGACAAAATAGTAAATGAGTTACAGCAAAAACAATTTTAGTAATGTTTTAATCATACATCATTACAAACAGCTAAATTACGTCTCGTTATTAATTGCTAAATAACCATCAAATACACACTCCATTATTTTCACTAGTTTTGATTTTCCGAATCATAAATTTAGTTTGTACGTGTTAGAAATGCAATAGATCGCTATTTCGTTTATGGAAATGTTGAACAGTTCTAGCCTTAGTAAGCCACTTTATCTTAATTCGTGTTTCGTTCCAAACGTATTTGCTTTACTCTTTTGACTAATAAACTAATATTCTTCTTTCATATGTGATCGCTGATATAAGTGGACTGTTAATTTTGCTTTTGATTATGTTGCACGTGCAGTAGAAATTCTACAATAACTTCCAAATATTTTTGATAAAATCTATCGATTCCTTCATTGGTTTCACTGTGTCCACACTATTTTTTAAACATCTTCTACTTACTTAGTTACTGTTAATATACACTAACGTTGTTTCGAACAAAAATTGTCGTTAAATAGATTCGGTTTTTTATACTGCAGCATATCTCTTTCGTGTGGTCTGCATAGGCAACGACAATCAAAGGTTTGCAATATGAAGAAGCACAGCTTTTAAACTAAGTTAAGAATAATCTGTAAACAACCGCCATTCCTAAAAATCAATCGTTAAAAGTCTTGTTTCCGTAGGCGATAAAGAAGAAACGATCGTTTGTTAAGTTAAAAGCATTTTGGTACAGTTGATGAATTTTGTCAGGGAACGTAACTGTAATTTTTACGTATGGAAAAGTATAAATTCTCACTTTCACTTCCGTTTTTGAGGTTGAAGAAGACAGCACGTAAAAGTAACAATCTCCATTGTTAAATATCGTATCCCATCCTCATTTTAAATGAATAAATCAACTTCGACTTGTATGTGTTACCTGTGAAAGTTTCCCTGGGGTAAAAATTCACTTCTATTTTACAACGTCTTTAATTTCCTCGTATTACCATAACGAGTTAGGTTTGTGTCTGTCCCTTTGAAGTTGTTAAATGTTTCTTAAGTACATCTCTTACATGTCGATAAATTGGAACACGTATCGATGCAAGCAGTAAACAAACACCAGTTTTAAGAACTAGTTTGAGGTCAGGTTGGTGGAATATATGTGTGATGGACGATTAATCTCGAAGACTAAGTAACGCACCTGCGATGTCAATGATGAAAGTCGTTTGGAAGCTTGACGCATTCTGTTTATAATTCATTGGATGACTTACAAGCAATTTACTTGTGATATCCTTATATAAGCATTTACATTACACTTTCAGCAGTTTTAAAAGATGGTTTAGATATGCCATTAGCTAATAGCATGTCTAAAAAATCGTAAGTAACGCTCTTTTTACAACCTATTAATTTGTGTTGGTGTTGAAAACAACCTAGATATATATGTTGTCACGATTAATTTCTGCAGATTTGTTTGTGTACTTACTTGATTTGTAGTGATTAATCTATTTTTCTTCGTTCTTGTATCAAATCATATTCTCACAGTTTAATATTAATAACCCATGTGCCTAAGTGTATGAGGTGTTGCCTACTTTAATGATCTGCTAATCCTAGATTATTTATTTTTTCTTATGGATAATTTGTTATCTTATACTTCGTAATTACTGCCTTGTTAATTTTATATTGCCATTTTAATTAAAATATATTCGCTGTTATACTTGTGTTTGTTCGACTTGTTCACTTACAGTAATTTTCAGATGAAAACGGGCATCTATAGCGCAGGTTTTGGCACTCTTTTAGTTACTTTATAATCTGCACATCGAGTATTACCTACGACTCACTCTTCGAAGCTCTAAGCTTACCGCTTACTGCAGTTTACGCTTTAATCTAAACGCCAAAAATTCTGTTTAATTCTTTGACAAGTTTAGATAACAAATGGAGTTCTGTCCAATCGATTCTGTAAGGTTTTTGTCGACGTCCTAATTCAATGTCATCTTTATCTGTAGTTTATAGCTAGAATTCTGAATGTATGTCCAATTTTCAGATACTGCTGGAGTTTGAAGCTCGTGACTGTGAGAAACAGGCCTAGTAGCTAAATAAGGTTGCGAAATAAGTCCGTGGGGTATACTTTGGTTCTCCCCGTACCATTGAAAGAAAGTAATATTACACAAGACGCACAGCATTTGACACCCGAAATAAAGTTCATATGTTTGTTTTATCAAAAAAGTAATATTCCATCCTTGGGGCTTTCAAAGCTAATTCACCACAAACAACAGAAATTGTTTCGATGGCTTTCGCAACTTCGCGGCTTTTCTAGTAATCTGTTCGTACAAAAATACACTTCAACGCACAGTAAAGAGAAACAGTTCGCTATAAATTAATATAAACATTTTAACTCGACACTTAAGTGTAAACTAAACTGAAGTGACTCAAGTAAACGATACAATTGTCAAGGTCGCTAGACTTATTCCGGTAAGTACGGCAGTCTAGGTAAACAACATTCGCAGAACTTGAATTAAGACAAACAAAACTAAATATGTTAATCTTTTGCTAATTTCGACATAGTGTGAACCTAAAAAATATAAATCTTCAACTAATTATTTAAAACTATTAGCACAGTGATCATGCGCAAAAATCGCCGAAATTTTGCACTTTTTCTACGTTTAGCGAATTTTGACCATGAAGCAGCACTTTTTCATAAAAAATAACTATAGTCATTTTAAAAATAAATTAAATTCACTACAATTTAAAACTAAAATGGTTATTAAAGGCTTAATAGTTTCCGAGATATGACTTCGCCAAAAAATGTTACAGTTGCAAAAGTTTAAACATTTTTTTGAACTATAAGAAGCGCTATTTTATAAAGGTTATAATAAGCCTAAGAATGTCTGAGATATGGCTTTTCAAACTTCGTCAAATCTTCCATCAATGCTAGTTTTAGCCTCAAACCATCAATAAACTTTCTGAAATAATTCAATAATGTTTAAATGTAGGTAATAAAACATTTCAAACATTTCGATTAACTAATGCTGCACTAAAAAATTCAGACAATGAACGACTATTGAAACATTTGAAGCAGACTTAAATCCACACAGCAAGCCAAAAGCGGTACAATAACTCCAAATTCATAAAAGCAGCTGTTCTACGTGGAGAAACAGATATGAAATAGAAAACTACAAGAATTTTCTCTAAACAGTTCAACTTTAAAGATCACTGTTTCCTGTGTAGGAAAGTCTCAACAGCAATATTCATTGAGACTTAGAAGAAATGTTCGCCAGATAAAAGGGAGCAGGAGAAAGACGAGGCGACGAGACAATTAAAATAAAATAACGAATTTCAGAGGTAACTGATTTGTTAGCGCTCCATGCAAGATACCATCTGTCATGCCAAATAAACTTTTACAAATCGCTATCAAAAGGCGTAAAGAGAGAAAATTGTGTTCACTGTAACATTAATAAAGCCATGATTTGCGTTTTCACGTATATAGAAGAGCATTCAGATGAGTGCCAGTTTTCTCTACGCCAACGTATTCAGCAGAGGTACAAAAACCTGATGTTCGAACCATCAAAAAACCGATATTTCTTGGTACGAAAAAAAAAGAAAAGATGTGTGCTGAGAAGGCAGCTGCTGATATCATAAGTGAAGATAATTGCACATACCACTACATCACACCATCAAATGCATTTTGAAAGGCGTCCATTCTGTCATCCCTGAGTCACTAAAACTCTTCCTGAATACACTGATCCTCACACTGTAAAGGAAGCTACTAAAGACATGCCTTTCCAAACAAGATATATCAAGCCTCTAGCTTTGTGACGTTCGTCTAGCTATTATACATAAAAGCAAAACAAATTCTCGCCACCTGTAAAAGAAATTTAAACCACAGGATCGTAAGAGGTAGAGGTTTTCACTTACTAATGTTGTTCATGAGAACCATTGGCAGTATAATAAGAGAAAGTGGGTTAAAATATAACGAATAAAAACTTTAATCGTGCCAAATATGTAACTACTAACATAATTTAAAATTTAAATAATAATAATTAATAATTAATAATGCACCGTACTAGCTCTTACGACTTTATTAACGTATAAACACACAAACAATAAATTATTAGAGCAATGAGTCTTATTCAAATTATAACCAGGGTCTGGGAATTCTTATCGTACACTCATATTTACAATTCTAATTTGACATATAATTTAAAATATAATTTGGAACATAATTTGAAACATAATTTGGGCGCCACAATATTTTTTATATTAAAATTTATAACGGTTAAAAGAAAACAAACAAACAAATCTTAAAACGAATACTTAAGTTATTTACATACGTGTTATTTGAAGGTTAGGTTCTATCTCTTGCTGTTTGTAACTTCGCGCATTGGGCGTGGTCATCACGTGACTTAATTGAATTACGCGTTTCTCATCTGATTAATGCAACATTACGAAATTTTTGAAATGCAAACTTAAACTTCCATATTTTCTGTATTTATTCTGATTTGATCTAATATCCGTACAGATCCAATAACCAGAACATCGTAAAACAAACGTAACGTATGATAATTTTCATTCGAAACATCCAAATCAAATTCCATCAGACGTAACCATGAATAATTATCGATTTTCACACATGAAAATCATAATTCATAACGTAAATTCTTCGTAAAAAGCGACGTTGTGACTAACATCAAACCTGCTACGTAAACCATATCGTAATTTCACATTTCAAACCTCAAAATCGTAAAAAGGCGTACGTATCCAAACCAAAGTTTCGTAACCATAAACGAATTCATACGTACACAAATCTAAAAGCATCGAATAAATCAGAAACGTAGTCGTATATCGTAACCAATAGGAAAAAAAAAACTAAAACGCAAAATCAAAGTTGTATCACCACGTGTACAGAACAAAGAAATCACTTACCCCTTTAGATTACGGGTTTCTTAAAACAGACGAAAGCGTAAATTAAAACGAACGAAAGTGGATATAATTACATACAACGAACGCAGAATTTCACCGTACAAATTTAACATGTGGACATTTTCTGCACGCTGTGCAGGACGAACACGTCCTCACGCGTTGACAAGCGCACCCAAGATGGCGTATGACTTAAGAAGAAGAACTCATAACGCATGTGCTGTGCGTCAAATGCATTGCGCAAAAGAATTTATATAAACAGTGAACACAAAAATGTTAATTAAAAGCAGACGTAATCAATCGAAAAAATGTGCACTTTACAAAAAGAACTGTTTAAAGCTATATATGCCAAAAACCGTATTGAGAAGATGATGTCAAGACATTCATATGCCCGAGCATTAAACGCTCGCACTTTGACTCATCTAACTTTAGTTTAGTTGTAAAAATAATCAGTTTGACAGAGAACGAAATGGGCGACCTCGAAGCTGTGGTATCAAATAATGAAAAATCTTAAAATTTTGAAAACACATGAACATGAAAAGTTTCAAGTTCTTCAAACTTAATTTTACGACGCCCTATAAAGTCTAGAAAACAGTAGACCAACTGCAAAGTTCTAGATTCTCATTGACACCATGTCGACATTTTGAGACAGGAGTATCTAAATTTGTAGTTGTAGATGGTGATAATCTATTTCACAAAAATGTGTGACCCAAACAAACTTGATATCTAAAAGATATTTTCAATATACACGTTATAGTCTGCACATGGCAGTAGTGTTTAACAGGTATCCAACAAAGGTTGAAAAACAGAGTACAAAAAGCGCTGAAAGTATTCAACGAGCTCGGTCACATTCTTCTCGTGAGATTATATTTGAGGACACAGCCGTGCCTCAGATTTCACAAGAAAAGTCTTTATCTAACGATAAAAACTAAGTGGAATTCATCCATCTACTGAAAAAAAAGATAGAAAGCAAAAATATTCAGGTTGTTCAGGATGAAGAAGATGCTGATAGGCGGACCGTCACTACAGCTATTCTAAAAGCCTCTAATTTTAAAGTAGTGGTCATTGTAGGTGAGAACATAGATTTACTGGTAAACCTCAATAGCCCCACACATATTCTCTACTCAATTATCACAATTCCTTCTGACCGGCATCTCCTTCTATTCTCACACGTCAACAGTGGATGTGATTCTACTTTATGCTTTTTTGGTTAGGGAAAAGGCAAACTCCTCGCAGTAAATCAAAAGAATGCAAAGCAGCAGTTTTTTTCTAACTTCGGGGCAATTGCTCAAATTTTCTATGTAAGTTCTTACGTTAAGTGTTGCTTGTTACATCTGTTATTGAATACTGTATACATTACTTGATAAGTTAGTAAAAACTAAAAACTATATATTGAATTAAATAAGTTTAAATAACAATAATTAAACTTATTTAAAATGTTTTTAGAATGCCATCTTGTGGTAAAAATACCACATCGGATAATATAGAAAACTATAAATTAGTACGGAGGGTAGAAAAGTTTTCATTGGATTTAATGACAGCGAAAGTCAATGATCTATTGACAAGTGACGCTGTCAAAATCCCAACTATAAAATAGGTTAGGAACAATGTCAGTATAATTGTGAAAAACAACATCAGAACTATTTTTCAATAATTAAACTTATTTAAAAATAACGAAAGAAAAATAAACAATTTTTTCTTTTTTTTTATTGGTCTTTTTTTTGTTTTGAATATTAATATCACACCTAATTTGCAATTTGTACCAAAAAATCCTAATAGGTTACATACTACAACATCAAAAAATAAATACTTCCTAAAAACAAGTTCCTTAGCTCAGATTACAAGGTTTTTTATCATCGATAGCCAACATACCATTAGAAAACTTATGTGCAAGCACGTCTAACCTTAAACCTCAGTTAACTAGTATATTGATTATATTCTAAAATTTAGAATAAGCTATTATTTAACTAATTTGTTCTACAAACACATGTAAGATAATAAAACCATTTAAAATTGATGTCTTGCGGCGTTACATACAATTTCAAAAACGAAATTTAATACCGCCATTAAATATTCATGTGATTGATTAATGGTGTTTATGCAATTCAGAAATTCTAGTATCATATATAACGCCACAGTTGAATAATAAAAACATATTTAATGAATCATGCATTTAATGTACTGTTTAAGTAATTTATATAAAACAACTCGATTTATATAAAACTTTTATTATCACACGGTAAAATAGGACTGTCCATTTTTGATATCCTTGTACAAAACAAAATTGATATCACTGTATTATGCAACAAAACATTAACAAAAACATTTGCGTATTCCTATGTTCCAACGATGAAACACAATTTTGAAAATAAGACTTAATTTTATAAAACCAAAAAAATTATAAATATAGTTAAATATACAGATATCATAAAACCCTTAGATAGTAATAAATATTTTAATTAATTATTTATTGTTATTATGCATTCACAGAAAAATATGTCTCTTAATTTACCCTTCAAAGACTTCTTCCCGTGAGACATTTCACAGACAAATCATGTGCAAAAAAATAATTAGAGACAAAGCTAAATTGTAATTTAAAAAAATAATTTTAGTAAAGAAGACAGTAAATGCCTTTAGATTAATATGAAAAGTTAATCCAAAATTGTCATCTAGTAGCAAACAAGAGATGGTGAATAATTTTGTGAATGCTATCAAAACCAAAAAGTCAAAAAAGGAAACATTAACCCCTGCAATCTAAATATTATCAAGTTTATGTAGTAGCAGTCAAGGTTTAAAATTTGCGCCCTAACCGCATTACACCATTTTTAAAATGAGAGTGTTAAATATTTATATACAGCAATATCAGATACCTATATATTTAAAACAAAAAAAATAAAGAAAACCCGATAATCAAACAGCAAAAACTCTTCATGAATATAGCCACCAACCAAAAACTTAGCATTGATGTAGATGAGCAATACAAAAAAACTTTTTATCTAATCAAATATAGAATAATAACTAAAAAAATTCACAGATATGGTAAATCTTGCAATTATCGGAAGGTGTTGAAAACAAACACAATATTACCTACGTAATATAATAAACAAGGTTTATTGCGATTTTTAAAAACAAGAATGTATACTATGTATTTTGAACTATTTTTTAATCCAAATTAAGTAAAATCTACATTTGCACAACATGTTTTGGATAATCGTCATACTCTTTTTTCTTACAATTTTTTCCATCATTTTAATCACATCAATAACAAACAAATTCTTGAATTACTCGAGTTGATTTATATTAAAATATCAAATAAAAATCAAACCAATTTCAATTATGATTTTAAATTTTCTTAGATTTGTTGAGATGAGCTTCATTATTTTAAAGCTCGAAACATATGTAAAAAATACATTTTGAAAGTTAACAAATTTATTATTGGTGTACTGGTAATTTGAATAATTTAAAAATTGACCAATAACAATGAATTTTTTCTCCTATTAATATTAAACAAATGCGCTACTGACTATAAAAAAACATTTAAAAAATGAACTTTAGTATAACATGAATCCTCTCACTAGTTTTAACTGATTTATAAAGCTAATAATATGTACAATTGCTTGACTGTTGATACAGTTTCAACATTCAAAATTTACTCAAATTTTATTTTACATACTTTCGTCCTATGTTGATAACTTCACAGTGAAATCGTTTATGACTTAAACCAGTAATTGCTGATAGTTTTTATTATGAAACTTTATAAATCAGCTGTAGATAGCTATAAACGATGGTAAATACGTTGAGTTAGTTTAACACCCGCGAAATTCAAAATAAGCTTTGAAAAATTCGTCGGGATAAAACCACAACGTAAAAGGACATTGGGGGTGAGCAATGTCAATGCAATTGTGTAAACACCACCAGAGTGAACTACTAGACAGCTGTTTCGGCCTTTGGGGCTCATCAGTAGTAGGAAATACACTGACATTGCTCACCCCCAATGTCCTTTTACGTTGTGGTTTTATCCCGACGAATTTTTCAAAGCTTATTTTGAATTTCGCGGGTGTTAAACTAACTCAACGTATTTACCATCGTTTATAGCTATCTACAGTTAATTTTAATCACATAGTAAATTTATACTATGAGATGGCTCTGCCATCAAACACTTTTGAATTTATAAATCAGGTTTATTAATTTTTTTCGTTTATCCATTTTAAAATTCGAGCATAAATGATCGGTTTAGTAGAAAATCAGTGTTTCGGTCGAGTTGCTTTTGGTGACCACCGCGGCCTTTTTTGCGACTAAGGGTAGCTTTGCCGGTGTCGTAAGAGTTGTTTTTCTTGTAAGTCATGCCTGCATCGAAATCGCCACAATTTTTGTATGGAAATGATTAGCTTAATAACTTAAAATAACCAATAAACTATTACCCTAAAACAGTGTAAGATAAAGAAAAGTTGCACATAAACATTTTTATAGAGAACAAAATTTAATATAAAAAAGTCGGCGGAAGAGTACAATTACTTTCAATAGTTTAGAAGATACACATGTGCAAAGTAAATTCTGAAACTCTTAAACTATTAGATATAATTATATACTCCCGTGGACTTTGTTGTGGTAAATTTTGTGCTAAATAAATTGTTTATGTGCAATTTTCATCTATATTGTACCGTTTTTGCAGCGTACAAGGCGAAAGCTCGCGCGGGTCTGATTCTGCAATTACTATAATCATTTTTCATTACTACTGAGTAAAACTAAGATTTATTATATTCTTAAAATATAAAACGAATCATAAGGAATATCTTGTTTATTAATAATAAACATTGCATCCGGAAAATATAAAAAATGAAGTGAAATTGGGCACCACCGCAAGTTCCAGATTTGTTTCATCTGAGCGTTTCATCGTTTCGTTACACGAGCCTTCGAATCAAGCTCCCTATAAGTGTTTTCAACACTAAAAATATTTAAAAAAACACAAACAAATGCTGAATGAGAATAATTAGTAAAATTAGCATATGAAATGTGATTATAAGCAACTTTCTGCTTAGACCGCATCGTAGTTAAACACCCAGACTTTTTAGACAAGACATTGTAGCTTGTATCTTCAGAGTGGTAAATGTCACTGAAGGAAAAACTGTAAGTGACCATATTTATACTCTGCTTATTTTGTCTGTCAAACCCATACAGTATGGTAAATAAACGGTGCTAGTAAGAGGTAATGATAGCTGAAATACGAAGAACAGGAACAGTACAAAGCTATATTAGAAAGGGTTATCTCAATAGTAATTGATATAAACAAAAGATATAAATGTAAAGTCATTCAAGTATACGCCCCAAGATTGACACACAAAGATGAAAAAATAGAAACAATCTATGAAGAAATTAATGAAGCGCTAAGATCAGACAAAACAAGATATACAATAATAATGGTCGATTTCAGCGCAAAAGTTGGAATACAAGAAGAACCAAACGAGCGAGGAATAGGTCCAATTGGATTAGGAAAGAGAAATTGCAAATTAGAAACACTGGTCGATTAAGTCCACCGTTCACTTGATAAACACTTACTTCAAAATACCGAAACAAAGAAGATGGACCTGGCCTGGTCCAAACGGAGAAGTAAAAAATGAGATTGATTACGTTATATCCAATGATAAACATATAATCGTAGATACGACAGTACTGAACACAATAAACGTAGGAAGCAATCACAGGATGCGAAGGGCAAAAGTGCGAATCAACAAATAAAAAGAAAGACAAAAACCAATAATAAAGACAGGGAAAAGTATAGACACAGAAGAAATAAGATAACAAAGCACCACATACAAACAACTTATAGAGAAGAACATGCAGCATGTCGAAGAGCTATTAGAACCCGAATTAGAAACCTTAAATACAAAAGTAACAAACGGCCTACTACTGGTAGATGAACAAATAAGAAGCAACAAAAAAGAAAAACGCCAAAAACTGAGTGACGAAGCAAAAAACCTAATTGAAACACGAAAACAACTAGTAAACGACAGAAATACCAACCAAATAGAAATAACAAAAATAAATAAGACAATCAGAAAAAAGATAAGAGAAGACATGAGAAAGTGTAAAAATACGAAAATCAAAAAAACTTTAAAAGAAAAGAAAAGTCTAAAAGAATTACGATCAAAAATGAATGCCCAACAACAAAACTAATAGATGAAGAAAATAAAAAAATCACAAGCATCGAAGAGTTGACAGTGGTTATAGAAACATTCCATCGTACACTATATAAAAGTAAAAATGCACCACCACCAGAAAAAGAAGAAAAAGATAAAAAGTCACAAACATAACATCAGAGGATAAATCTGACTCAAAACAATTTAAAAAAATCTACAATAAATGCCTAATCGAGTCCCGAATACCAAACTCCTGGTTAAATGCACAAGATCTTTAAGAAAGGAAATAAACATAAGATAGAAAATTACAGACCAATAGGTCTTCTGTCAGTACTGTACAAACTATTTACAAAGATAATAACAAGGACTAACCAATAAACTAGATAGTTACCAATAACAAGAACTATAGCACAATAGATCACTTAGAAACAATGCGAATATTAACAGAGAAAGCTAATGAATATAATATAAAACTATGGATAGCAATGATAGACTATGAATAGGCATTTGAGTCTTTAGAGATATGAGCAATCCTGAAGGCTCTAAGTAACAGAGTAGACAAAAGATACACAGGCCTTATTAAATACATAAATAAAAATGCAACAGTACAAGTAACGACAGCTGTACAAACCAGCAAATTCAGGGCACATCGTAGAGTACGACAAGGCGACTTAATCTCTTCTAAATTATTCACATTGGCTTTAGAAGACATGATTAAAAGATTCGACTGGGAATAAAAAGGAATAACATTGGATGGAAGGAAATTAATAGCAAGGAACAAAGAAAAAATACAAGAAATGTTGGAAGAACTGAACGAGGCATGAAAACAGATAGAAATGAAAATAAACACGCAGAAAACAAAATACTTAACAATGATATAGAAGAACCACAAGAAATTGATCTAGAAGGCAAATCAGTAGAAAAAGTAACTACATTCGTATATCTAGGGCTGACATTCCAAATCTCAAAAAATAACTTGACAGCAGACCTAGCTAGAAGAGTTTCATCGGCGTGGTCAGCGTTCCGAAAACTGAATAACATACTAATGGCAGACATACCAAATACGTTAAAAACAGAAACCTTTAATAAATACGTCTTAACTTATGGCACTAAAACGTGGGCTACAAACAAAGGCATCATACATAGGCTCCAAGTAACGCAAAGAGTAATAGAGAGAAGAATGCTGAACATCAAGTTACGCAACCATATACCTAACATTAAGATACGTAGAAGATCCAAAGTGATTGACGTAGTGGAACGATTGTGTTTCCTAAGATGGAACTGGGCAGGACACGTAGAAAGAATAGAAGGGGATAGATAAACGGGTAAAATTATAGAATAGATACCTCGATAAAACAAGAAATCTAGAGGAAGACTACGAACCAGGTGGACAGATGACATCAAGATGATGATAGGACACGATTGGATGAAGAAAACACATAACCGAGAAGAGTGGAAAAACCTAAGAGAAGATGGATGGAATAGGCCGTAGAAGAAGAAGAAGAAGAAGTAAGAGGTGATAAGTCTTCTTTGACTTTTGGATGTATTGCTCTTTCCCATGCGTTTTGGATCTTTTTGAACCCATATCAATTTTGTTGCAGGGACTCCAACAGTGTTTACGGAATGCCCCAATTTTCCGTTATTTTTCCTCATCATTACATCAAGAAAGGCTAGACTGCTGTTATGTTCTAACTCCATGGTAAATTCAATGCTATTATGTGCAGAGTTTAAATGTTGAAAGAACTGATTTAGTTTATCTTTGCAATAACATAACACATCATCAACATATCTGAACCAAGTTTTTCGTTTTAACTCAACATATTTCATAATTTCAGTTTCAAAATACTCCACATAAATATTGGCTATAACTGGAGAGAGCGGTGATCCCATAGCCGGAGCGGCTACTTTTTTAAATAAGTTGTCGTTATATAAATGAAATAAGTGTTTTAAGACAAAGTTCGATGAGCAGAACTTCTTCTTTAGTAATTCTCTCCTTGAGCAAAAACAATACTTCGTCGACCAGGACTTTAGTAAAAAGAGATACCACGTCAAAACTAACTAGGATATCTTCTTTTGTTATACGCAAGTTCTTTATGTTCTCTACAAAATCTGTAGAATCTTTAATGTGAGTTTCTGTATTACCTGTCAACGGCAAGAGTTTTGCAGCTACATAACGTGCTAACAATTAGGTTGGTGAATTGATGGTGCTCACTATCGGTCGAAGAGGGACTCTTTCTTTATGTATCTTAAGAATAACTAGATTTTTGACAATCAAAGTTTGTTTCTTGTTAATATCTATGGTAATAGAGTTTTTGATGGCGGAGTTTACTTTAATGCATAAGGAGTTTAAAGGGTTTCCGAGAGTAAGTTCGTCATTTTGTCGTTGTAATTTTGTATGTTCATAACGACTGTAGCGTTTCCTTTATCTGCTAATCGCTAATGATATCAATATCGTCACTGACACTTTTTCCTTCACTGACATTTACCACTCTGAAGATGCAAGCTGCAAAGACTATGGAGACGTCAGTTTGTTTGGGTTCACGAACGACAATACGGCAAAAGCCAAGTTCTACTTCTTGTTTTGGCTCTCAAGGAGAGACTAGTACCAAGCCTAAAAAGCCTGGGTGTTTAACTACGACGCGGTCTAAGGCGAAAGTCGCTTATAATCATAAACAAAATAATAATATATGAAATAGTATACATGGTTCCTTCTATTAAAAAAAAAACCATAGAAAATACCCAAATTGGATTAGATGTTTTTAAGTGTAACAAGCTCCCTAATTCCCCTATAAGAAAAACGAATTCAAAATAGATTAAGATGTAAAATAAGTACTTTTATTGGAAAAGATTAACGTAATCTACAACTTAAGGTGGTTTTACTAAAATCCTAACCATATCACTAAAAGTCTTAAACAAAAGTGTCTTTTCCCGTTTCTATTTAACACCTAAATACAAGTGACCCTACAAAAAAATAGATCAACAAAAGATGGGGCTACCCAATCAACGCTAACTAATTGTTTATCTTTAGTTTGGTTATTTTGAACATGGACAAGGTTAAAACGATTGTGCATAAAATACAAACAAAGAGGAATAAAAATTTATTAATTTGAGGTATTGATTGAGGAAGATTCACAAGTCTAGGAGCAATCGTTGATGGAAATAGGTAGACTACTACATAGCCTGTAAACTGCTGCTAACACTTGTTATTTTTGGCGTGTTATCTTTTGTAGTTGTCTCGTATGTATCTGTTCTTCAAAAATTTGTTTGCTGGTAGCGTTACTTATTTTCTAGGATCTGCGCATGGTCTTGATCAGAGAGTTCTTCTGATGAAGATGGTGGGATGATGTCGCATGCAAATATCAATCTGTGTTTGTCTTCTTGCGGTAAATCAAATATATTTGCATTTTATTAGTACATCTAAGAATAGCGGTTGTCCATCCTGTGCCGCTTCCATTGTAAAACCTGATGCTAACGTAGTTGTTAATGTAGCTCAGAAATCTCCGAAAGCAGATGGCAAATGTGTCATCCATATAGCCATACTAACATTTTGGGTTCTTGTCTTAGATTGCACCACTCGCTTCTTCCTCGAACGTTTCCATAAAGATGTTAACGAAGACCGGTAACAGTAGTGATCCCATGACGGCTTCGCTTATTGTTCGTACTATTCTCAGTTTCAGAGAAAGTAGGGGTTTGCTAGGCACCATTTCAAGTAAATATTCTCCTAGTCCTTGAGGAACGACGTGTTTGGTGTAATGTCTATAGCCTCTATCACGGTAATATTAGTCAACAATAACTCCACATCAAAATTTACGAGAATGTATTCGCTGGTTACTTCTTGTTGCTTGACTAGTTCCACTATATGTTCGGGGTCCTCCACAAAATTGATGGTCTAGCCGATGAGTTCCTCGCAACGTGTCTGGCTAGCTCGCAGATTGGTGATACACAGGTACCTATAATTAAACAAAGAGGATTGAAACGTTTATAGATTTTTGGTAGTCCATAGAGTCATGATGATCTTATCTCTAATGACAGCAATGGTCATTGTTCTAGCTGATATATTCATAATTTCTTAATAACTTCCCTTGTCCGTCGCTTGATCTTCGTCGTGGGGTCCGTGTTTAAATTCTGTAGTCTGCCTTGTCCATTACCACAGTTGCGTAACCTTTGCCTGCTTAAAACACGATAATATTTGACTTGTTTCTGATGTCCCGTAATGCTTTCTCCTCGTTGCTGGTAATATTGCTGGTAGGTGTTTTGGATTTCCTGAAAATCCTCAACAGGTAAGTTTCTGATAACATTCAACCTCCGCGATTGCTTTTTCTTCTGTTATTTTGATCGGAGACAAAGTTCTAAGACTACCGTACCTTCTTCTAGTATCGAACGCCTGCGAAATTTCATAATAGTCTTCTTGGTATCCAATTCGGATGTTGCTCTGTTCGTCTTCTTTTTTGCGTAGGGGATTTTCAAAGACAAAAACAACTAATACGGCTATTAATTATTTGGCAGCACTGGGAACAACAGATGTTTCTACGATCTATTTTCGAAAGAAGTTCGATCATTCTTCTGAAACTACCGCTTGTGCTAGACTTTGAGCATGATTCATTTTGTCCTCGACAAATAATTATTAAATAATTTTTTTAACATTTCTCTTCGATGTTTCGAGGTCTTTTTCCTTCTATAATTTATCAAAACTCTCTTTCTCTTCTTATAGGGTTTTGGTGAGTTTTTTTACATAAACATTCATCAAATAAAATGTACAAACGGCAGTCCAAAATAAAACTAAAAACTGGCGTTTTAAAACTTAATATTTTAGTTGAATAACTTTAGGCACATTTAATACGCGCAAAGATTGTACGAGGCATAATAAAGCGTATAGACGTGTTCAACATTAGAAACAACTACGTACATATTTCAGTTGCGTGAATGATATTATTCTTTTTTTAATGAAAAATATACTAATAAAGTAAAACACAACCAAAATATCTTCGGCATCCAAATGTGAACTAAATTACGTATCTGTAGGTTGAAAACGGAAGCGTACCTTTCTGATCAATTTTATTGCATTGTTCATTCAATTAACTCGCTTTTTAAATTAGAATTTCATAATAATGATATAAAAAATGCTACTGAGAAAACCAATTTTTTCGAAAGTTCAACGACCTTCCGAATCAACTTAACGCACTTATATTTTACATTAACATTGCTAAGATTTCATGACAACTTTTCTCTACTTTCCCAATTCATACAAGACAATTTTCAACATAAAGTTAATTTTCCTTGAATTTTAACTAAGATCAAATTTGAAATAAATATGTCTACCCTAACTTAAAAAAAACCTTTGTATTAATGTTTCTAAACGGTAAGTGACATTAAAGACTGTGTTAACTTAAAAATGTCCAAAACAATCTCAAAAATAAATATCAGAAATTTTCAGTTCGTTTATACACAGAAATAAAAAGTTATTGCTAGTGTTCAAATAGCTTAAAAGTAGCAGACAAATACATTGCCCGAGTGGGTAAGAATGTTAACGACTATGTGCATATGTCTCATGCTATCAACAAGCGTATCCTCTATAATTAAAATAAATCTCTAATCCTTGCATCAATAGTAGGGTGACAAAGGTAAACAAATTACCCTATGTCTACTGAAATATATTTCCGATTGCAGCACTTACATCGACGCTTTGATTTTCCAATATGTTACAATGGTGCGAGGGTTCGATTTATGTGATAAGATGCAAGTTTCGTCCCCATCTTTTAAGTAAGCAATTTGACCACGAGCGTGTAAGTTTTTCTCTGTACAAGTTTGTCTTTAATTTAGGTTCGAAAGTACTTTTCAAGCTTTAAATTTCGTCAAAATACAACACATTCAAACTTAACAATTAAGTAAATGCATTGATGTTTAATGATTTTTTATGAACTAACTAATTTTAGTATTAATAATATCACAATAATGATGACCTTAAAGTATTAAACAGGTCGAAACATGTCATTAGATTAAATACTTTTCTAATTGATTAGACAACGATTAGAGTGTTTCATTTCACTATTATCAATTAAAAGTTCAAATGGATTTTTTCGAAGATTTGAACAATTCATTTTGTTAACAATTATTGTGACCAAAACATATTTAAACATGTAATTGTAATAGTGCGATTTTTATAAAAATAGTCATAATTAATTTTTCTGCAAATTTGTTTATAGATGAATTAAACAATTATTAACATATTAAAAAAAACTGATGTGGTCACCACACGACTTTCCTACAAGGAATTTCTACATATTCAAGTCAAGAGAATATAGAGAATTCAGAAAACTTAGGTTTATAATTTTATTTGTTTAAAAGAGTACCAAGTATTACACATTAGACAATTTTTATATAAAATTTTTTCATCCTATCCACTTTGAAGTGATATGTACACGTTTGTATCGACTGCCTAGCATGATATAATTTTTTTGGAATTTGTCTCCTCAATTTCATTAAGATATAACTGAAACATGGTAAATTGAGGTTATGTTGTCGTATCCACTAACCCCTATATTTGTGCGCCTCGATATTGCTTTCCACTTTAGTAAATCAGTTTTTTTTTTCTAGAAAATCGTTGCATGCAGGATTCGAACCTAGATAATCTTTCGAAATCATTTTAATTTATAAATCAAATACCTAATAAACTGTTAATGTTATAAAATTTGTTTATTTGAAAAAATTGTTAGAAAGAATGATCTTTATAAGAAACAATAAATTCAAATAATTTACATATGTACAAAATTATATAAAAAAACTGTGAAAAACAACGGATGCACCCACTTCCGGTATCTTTATCAGAACCATCTTTTGAAAGAACCGAGAGAATATAAAAAGTCAGCTCTACACCAAATTTCAAGTTACTAGGACTTTTGGTTCGAGAGTTATCGTGGGTACATCGTTAGACACACACAGACACCCAAAAATTTTTTGTCAAAAATACATTTTTACTTTTCTATAAGAACAGTATAGCAATCGCAATAAAATTTGATTTATATTTATAAAAGTAATATGTGCCTAAGTGACGACGAAAAAACTACCGAGAAAGTCGGGTTGGTAGAACCACCTACGAAAATTCCGCGATAGAATTTTGTTTTCACTATTTACGACTTTGACAATGACAATTCTGGCTGTAAAGTGAAAAACTTATCTGCATACCCAAATAAGCTTGATGTTTTTTTAGGAAGGATATTAGGAGAAATAAAGCTGAAAAGACAAATAGATACTACTCATTTCTAAAAAAACATAAAATTGGAGATTAATCGCGTCTAAAAAGATGGAAATCTGTTAATTGAAAGAAAATATAGTGTTTCTTTGCCGTAACGATTCTAATGCCACAAATGAAAAATTTTAATTTTCAAGATTACTGGGTACCAGACGCATATTTAGCAACTCTAATTTTTGGACGTCTCCTGAAGCGTTATCGTTTCGTACTAATTTTACGGTTGCTACATTTCACAGATAATAATGTGAAATCCACTGGAAGAGATAGTTTGCGTAAAACACGAACAATTGTTGATCATCTGAAAACAACGTTTAAAAATAATTTTTCCAGAATTTATGTAAAGATGAAAGCCTTATACAAAAACAGAATATTCCATTAAAGAAACTTTGGTATCAATTTGGTATCAAATTTTTTACGCTTTGCGATTGTAAGACAAGCTATATTTTGGACTACAGTACATGCACAGGAGCGACTATAAATTTGACAAGAACTGGAAGAGACAATTTTGAAAAATCGGGAGATGTAGTTATGGCTCTTATGACTCCTTATTCGAACAGAGATCATACGTGATTTGTTGACAACTTGTATCCTAGTCCAACATTATTTTCCCGTCTCCATCATTCAAAAACAAATACTTGTGGAAGGGTCATGACGTTCAGGAAACATATGCCCAAACTTACGCAAAAGTTAAATTCGGGAAAAGTTATCATCAACCTACAAATGTCTTTTAGTACTAAAATGGAAAGATAAACGTGCATACTCACAAGTTGCTTTACAGCTGAAATAAAGGATACAGAAAAATCCATCATCGTATAAAAGACCAATTTCTAAAGCCTAGTTGCAGAATTATATATAATTTAAACATGAAATCCGTAGGTAAATGTGATATGATTATTCTTCCGTCAATGGAGTGTGCCAGAAAAAGTGTCAAATGGTACAAAAAAAGCTTATTTTCATCAATTAGTAAATTGTTGTTGAATCCCAATAGGAGGTCGTGTGGAAAGGTTACAAATTAATTTGCTTTAGAATGTTGGCGACGTTTCGCAGACTAGACCTGTGTCTGCTTCTTCGGGCCAAATTATTCTATGCAACTGTTTGCAATGAACAAGTTTACACACCTTATTTTCATCCTTCTCATGAATAAGTTTTGAATGCGTTCCAATTACATAAAATAAAGAGCCGAGGGACAAACCGTAGTGTGAATTCAGTGCACAAGGTGTGTGAAATCCTTGTGTAATCTGTGAAATGTTTGTAGTCTTATTGAAATCTGTGAATTTTTAGTGAAATCAGTGTATTCCGACGAGTAATCACTGTAAAATCCGTGTATTCACAGTGAAATCTGCAGAATAAATGTGCCGCAATTTTATGAGTTTTCAATCTTCGTGCGCTCCCGGACCAAATCGCGATTCATCCGAGAATACGGCGGAAACTGTTGTAAAATGCTGCTTGCATTTTAAGTAATTTTGCTACTTCAGCGTTTTTACAAGGGTTGATGCGTCACATTTAAGAACAGTTTTTAATGTGTGTATATTCGTTTTAAATTTATTAAACCAATAATTAAGGTAAGATAACACAAAGAATTTAAATCGACAAGTATGTGGGTATGAATTGAATGAAAATTTATGTAATATTGTTCTGAACAAAAATTATTCAAAAAAAAAGATTTAATTTAATAATAACATACCTACGTATCTACTTTTTAAGCCAAATGAAGATTAATTTTTTTCAGATGTCGAATACATCTGAGGATACGCCTAATGATTTTACACTAGGGCCCGAAAATACAGATGTTTTTGCTCCTGAAGAACTAAGTTTGGGTATTAAATTACCAGATTATGTAAAAAAATTGCTCATTATTCATAGATTTGAAGACTGCGTTAATTGCAAAAATGTATGCAAATACTATAGAAGAGACTGAAAGATTTGCACGAGAAGAGCTCAGCTCACTAATTGAAGATTTTCCAAAATATTTTGGGGCATTATTTTCTAAAAATTCAAAGCGATTTAAGTTTGTTTCTGGTCGCAGACAAATTCTTAATCTATTAAGAAAAGTAACACGAAAAAGCATCGAGCAACCCCGAGTAAGAATAATCAAATATTGAATCGAAGTGGTTTACAAGAGAATTGTGAGTGAGCGAATCCACCTCGGAATCTAGTGATTATCATTGTTCTAAGTATACAATGGCACCGAATTTAAGAGAAGAAAACTCCGCTATACTGCGACAATTGAAATCATGGGCCAAAACTAGAGTAGATCAAATAAGGTTGGAATCTTTTTCACTGAACATTGACAGGATACTAGTAAGTTCGCAATACACTGAAGCTAAGGATCAAATATGTTATAAAATAACTTGCTTCTGTAAAAATTCTTAGCACTTCAAATGCTAAACATTAGATTTTGTCAAATTTCTTTCGACATTTATTAACTAACTAAACAATTAAATGCATCAACTGAAACTAAAAAGTCAGATTTTCAAAAAAATTACGTCATTTTTCCGGCCGCCATTAGATTGTATATCAGATATTCCAAGCACGTCTACAAATGTGAATTCCAAAATAAAAATGTTGTCGAATATTGTCATTTCCGAACTTGCTAACAGTGACGATAATTATGAAATGACGTCTAAAATTCAGGACACACATTTAATACCAAACATTGAAACTGTAACTGGTAATGAACCTACAGAAAACCGGGATGAAAAGATTTCGAAATGGTCCTCTTTGAAGTATTCAAGATCAAAGAGATTACGGCGAGCCCGAGAAAAAATAGCAAAAATCAGACCGTTATACCTGACTTTTTAAAAAAAAATGTGTGAAATTGTGGAAACCGTTCCTACTGCTACTGATAAAATCATATCTAATCTGTCAAAGAATTGTATTTCAAATGATACAGTTGAAGATCTGATTTCAAAAAGTGCGGCGTAGACAAAGCAATTTTTAACAACTTTTTTGGGGAAAATTCTGTCCAATGCTTACGAAAATGCACGTTTATCCAATAACGTCAATATATTTGATGAGTATACTTAAAAAAATGTCTATCTACCTGTATTATACAGGAGGAAAATTGCTTTACGAAACATTTTACCAAAATTTAAAGAAAAGTATACCATCAATAACAAGTCTGAATAGATACTTAAAAACGAATAGAAGTACTTTGAAAGAAGTGAGTTTGATTTTAAAGGTCTTGAAAGGCATTTGAAAGATAGAAAATTACCGAAGCTTATTAGGGTGTTTGAAGATGCAACTCGAATTAAAGGAAAGATCGAATATGATCCTATTTCTAACAAACTATTAGGTTTTGTGTTGAGAACAAAAAACAGAATACCTGAAAATGATCAGTTTATTGAATCATCCGCTGAAGCAATAGACAATTATTTTAGAATTGGTATAAAAGCATCTTATGCTCACATTATTATGGCGCAGCCACTAACAGTTGGAGCTCCGTCATTCTGTTTGACAATATTGGGAACGGATAATAAATTCACTCATTGCAATGTACTTGATAGATGAACATATATTGAAAAAAATGCAAAAGAATTTTCAGCGATACCCGTCTACTGAAAGCGATGCAGATAAAATCATCATTTCTTTTAAGCGAATCGAGATATGAAATAGACTGGAATTGGTATTATATGGATTTAGCTCAAAACAACACGATTTGCTTTCAAGACTGTGCATATTTTGACAACGTTTCGAACACGATTTTTGAAGTCAAACATAATGATGCCAATAGGAAATAAAAAAGCATTTGTGGATCATTTGTTACTTTTGCTTTTCTAGATGATCGTCTCACATTATATGACAGAGTATATATAAAGTATAGTATTCGCGATTTATTATGCGAATTTCGATGCTCATAATAAGGCATAATAGAGAAACCACTCTCAAAGATAGCTTCTTAACCTTGAACTGTTACACATCTGTAGAACTAAATGCGCGTATGTTATTAAAGTTGATCTTACTTACATGTTCAATCTTCAACAATTTTCAAGTCAAACTTGTGACAAGCAATTTCGAATGGCGAGATTCATGACATCAACATATTTTACAGTTATCAATTTTACGATTAAAGACTTTTGGCAACGTATGACTAGAGTTCGAACAACAAATAATATTGTAAATGATGTCCATAGTGACTTTGCTTTTCCTAGAGAAGAAAAAAAGCAACTTTGTTTAAAAACAATGCCGGAAATCACAGATGCAGATATGAGTTATTTGAACATTAAAGATTTGAACATTTTAGTGTTGATCTACCAATAAAACAATTAGACGAAGAACTTGACATTAAAAACATTGTCAGAGAAGAAGACTTTAATATAATTTTCAATCAAGAAGTATATTTAGAATCTGTAGACCTTAAAGATTTTTTTAATGAAGTTACAAATGCTATCAAAGCATACTCTTAATATGTTAAGATTAAACTTGAAAATAAACATATTATTATAAAAAAATCAGATGAATCGTCTGGTAGATTGAGTACAGACAGGTTAAAAAAGATTTGTAACATATAACAAAGAACCGCATTCTGATAATGAAGATAAAACAACAGAGCAAGAGATCTTTTGTAGCAGTTTTAAACAACCAAAACAAAAGGCAAAAGAAGCAAATATAACCGAAATTAGTAGAAGACAAAGATGTTGTACCACAGAATATATATGACAATTTAAAAGATATCAACATATTTTCCAATACTAGTACACTCGAAATATTTCTTGAAAAATATTATGCGGTATGGTATGATCAACATTGGTACATAGGCAGGGTCTCAGAAGAAATAAATAAAAATTATTTCAAAATAAAGTTTTCAAAAGCTGAACTTGAAACTTTCATTTGGCCAAAAACTGAAGACGTTCAAATTGTGGAATTGAAATACCTATTTTATGGGCCAATAAATCTAGTTGGAAGCAATCCGTTTACATTGTGTCGAAGCGATTTAATCAATATTCAAAAGAAGTATAAATTGGCAAAGCAAAACGTATTACCATGATTGAAGAAAAATCAATTACCTACGTAAAATTCAAACATAATCTCGTTGCTGATTTTGAAATTTAGATTAAGTTGTATTTAAATGTATAAATAAATATGTTTATTTTGCTAAAATATACTGACTTCCTGAAAAATTGCAACAGTTAGAACTTCTTATTGAAATTTTTAGGAAACGTCTATTTTCATGAAACAAAATGATGATTAAAACTTGAATAAGATCTAGACTGTAGTTTTTTGTTTTTTTCCTGTTGTTTCCATAGTAACATAGTAACAATAAATTTAAAGTAGTAGACTATTTAGTAATTCTCAAGTTTGCAAATTGTTGTTGTTTGTTCACAATTTCATTCTGAACTTGATAAGAATGCCGAGAGTATGTCAACATCAACATTTTGTCCAATTAAGTGATTTTGAACGTATTATTCGTATGAGAGAGGTCAGATTTTCGATAAAAGAAATTGCTCGTCGTGTAAACCGAAATGTTTCATCGGTATTGAGATGTTGGTCTAAATGGTCCGAGGAAAGGGTTCAACATCGTCGCTGTGGATCTGGACGTCCTCGGAGGACTACAGATCGCGAAGAACGTCGCTTAAGAGTTTGGCCACAAGAGACAGAATGTCAATGTCATCTGTTTATAGCCGGATAAAATCTTATGGGTTGCGTTCACATCGTCCATTTTTATGTCTTTCCCTTACACCACTTCATCGTCTGCGCAGACTAGAGTCGACCAACCAAAGGGTTAATTAGGCGCAAGAATGGCATCAAATTATGTTTAGTGACGAGTCACGATTTTGCTTGTGGCCCACCATGATCGTAGGAGGGTCAGACGGATGCGTGGAAAACGTAAAAATCCAACATTTTGTGTGGAACACAACACAGCCCTCACTCAAGAAGTTATGATATGGGGTGCAATATGTTATGGTAGCATATCATCCTTGGTCGTTATTGGCGGCAACCTAAACGCAGCTGGTTACATTGCTAATATGCTACAACCAGTTGGGGTTCCATATCTTTAAGGGTTTCAAAATCCCATTTTCCAGCAGGATAATGCGTGCCCTCATACGGCAAGGGCTACAACACGATTTTTGGAAGAAGCTAAAATTGCCGTCCTCCCATGGCCCCCTCGGTCGCCTGATTTATCGCCCGTTGAACATGTATGGTATATGATTGATAGGCGACTGGGTAATTTACCACACCCTCCAGATAATTTACACGATCTCCAGCTACGGATTCAAGGAGCTTGGGACGATATACCACAAGCAGCTATAGATCACTTGATTGATAGCATGCCAAGACGTCTAAATGAGTGCATTATAAATCGTGGCGGAGCAACTAATTATTGAAAAAACTTTACTACTGTAAAATTTAAAAAAAATCGAAAAAAAATATTTACCGTTAAAAAATACTTTAAAACGTCTAGATTAATATATAAAAGGTTTGATATATACATTTGAAGTATTTTTTGAATTATAGCGTTCGTAGTGGAACAAGAATTTGACGCGCAAGTAGATAACCATACCGTCATATAGTTACGCAGAACTTCGGGCAGCACGTAAATATTAAAACGAGGATTTTCGTCGTTCCAAGGGGTCACAACTTTGATTGGCCATTACACGGGAAAAGTTGTTGATGTCATTATAAAAGGTTCCTTCTGTAAACAGTGCGAGTACTGGAAACATAAAATGAATACCGCGGAATATGAAGAATGGAAAGTATTCCATGCAGAAAAATGCAGGTGGACGGAGCAGTAGAGATGTTCAAAAGATCAGAACAATTGCACGGCGTTAAATATTTTTTATAGATAGGCGATGGTGACAGTGCAACTTTGTCGAATCACAACAACCTTATGACGAAAGTTGTATAACTACACACGGACACGTACAGAAAAGAATGGGAACGCGACTCCGTAAATTGAAGAAAGAGACGAAAAGAATCGGTGGAAGAAGCAAACTTACAGCAAAGTTGATTGATGAGCTAAGTGTTTTTTACGCATTAGCAATTCAAAGAAACAAAAATTCAGCTGAGGACATGAAGCGAGCAACCTGGGCAACACTGCTACATAAATCGTCGACTAAGGAGAATCTACAGCACGATAACTGCAGAAAGCAATAGTGTTAAACAAACTGCATGACATTGGCAATTACTCCAATATACGAAAATCTAACTAACAATTTAACAATTTGTTAGCGCGTTGCTTAGGAGGATTTACCCAAAATAACAACGAAAGCTTCAACTCTCT
The DNA here is from genome assembly GCA_035610365.1 of Aquatica leii. Taxonomy (NCBI): domain Eukaryota; kingdom Metazoa; phylum Arthropoda; class Insecta; order Coleoptera; family Lampyridae; genus Aquatica; species Aquatica leii. The sequence continues at coordinate 20,794,720 of CM069435.1, forward strand.
CATATGGTCGTTTGCTCCAAAGCGGGTATTTAGTGGGGCAAAGACAGTTGAAATCGCATCCTACATTGCAACAAGAATTTTTAATAAAGGTTACTTGAGCATACTTCAAATCATGCACATCGTGAATTTGGTAATTAGACCAAGTGCCGTTCCAATGTGGGAAGTCGTGGACTATAAGCGAATTTCAATCGGTGAGGATTGAACATTTGAGGTCTCAAAAGAAGGCCGGCTTCAGCGAAAAACAACGCGATTAGCACTTGAATAAGTTTTGCATGAGGAAGAAGGTCCATTGTACAAGACAGGAATGACGGATTAACCGTAAGACGTGAAAATTGATTAATTTCACATGAAAAACAAATACTCATACTTTAAACGCGGTTTTCTCAAAACAATGTTTTTCAAAACGGTGTACACGATATCTTCGTCTGTGATTGCTGAATCGACTCTAAACACATGGTACACATGTTAAGAGGAACACAAGAATAGGCGTGACGAACGATTTTGTTAGTGCGTTTTCTGGTACAATGTGTAATAATTATAATAATACCTATTTTTGCTCTGAAAATTCCGAAAAAATTTAGGATTTTTTTCCTCGTAGCCTAGAAAGAAAAATAAAAAAAAGTTCCGTCACGCTGTAGCTAATAATATATAGTTAATAAGGATATATTTTGGTCTTGTTTTAGGCGAACCATATTTCCGAAATCATGTTCACCGATCGGTCGCGCACAAAAAACATCAGCCGACGCGAAGAAGAATGATGTGTAAATGTTTTAATATTTTTTGATGATTTTTATACTCTTTCCTTAAGATATACATAAAAACTTTTTTTGTGCTGCCAACATTGTAAACGTCAATATTCGTTCGTTAGTGTAGTTACGTAATGAACGAAAAAAGCTCTAGGGTGACAAAATGAAAACTAGGAAACCACATAAAAGTAAGTGTTCAAAGTCAATTAATATATTAGAATGAGTATGCGACAGGTGGAAAAATCATTTTAAAAATCTTGAAATTCAGTTAAAATTGAAGAAAAACGATGTTAAAGTTAATGTCAAATCTGACAGATTTAGTAATAAATGTAGTACCAACATATTATATTTCTGTTGATTTTTTTTTATTTTTTCAAAAAAGAATGTAATTTTATGAAAGGCAACACCAAAAATAATGTACATTACTCTCGTCGAAAGAATCATAGCATAACTCACTCACATGCAACGCTCGGCCGTGCGGCCTCGCGTCGCATTAACGTTCGTTATGCTATTTCTTACTTTCGACTCTTGTTACGTAAACTACTATTAAAGAAATTAATAACATTGCATTTGTAGTTTTTCCAAAATAAATTTCTATAAACTAATTTCTTTAGACGCCGATTACAGTAGGATAACCCCTAAAGATTTTGTTCTTTTGTTTTTAAACTTTAATCATCACTTTATTTCCTAAAAATTTCAATATAATCGTTCAACAACTTCTAGGTGTTGCAATTTTTCTGGTCAGATTTACGCTATTCTATACCTGTATATACCATACTCAATATATTATACAAAAATCACTGGCATTATTATATTTATTTGTTAAAACCAATTGTGAATTTTGAGAAATCATTAATGCGAAACCTAAAATCTATATTCAGAGTGTAATCAATTGTACAGCTGGTCAATCTCTGGGAAGTCCGTGTAATTTTTTGAATCTTCGTGAAAGTCCGTGTAATTTTGTGAATCTCTTGTAATTTGGTGTACAAAATTTTGTTTGCGGTTTATCCCTCGATATCAGCTGAATGAAAAAACAACCATTAAAACAAATAATAGCAAAATATTACTCCCCTTTAAGTCGAGTGCGGAAAAAGATTTTCAGAGGCCGATTACAATTGGCGCCTAACGGAAAGACGTTTCCCGAATTTAGTGACAGCTACTGCAAATAAACCGCGTCCAACAAAAAGATGTGCAAGAACTAAAAGAAGCGATCAGAACCTAGATATATGTGTCTTGTGTGCACTTTGTATAGTACCGTGTTTCAAAGAATCAAAAAAGGATCTTACGTCTTCTTAGAATTAGAATTTATATTTATTTTTGATAGTCACCTTTACAACAATCACTTATTTACATTTTTCAAAATTTTATTTTAGTTTATTGCATTCATTGAAAAAAGATTGTTTTTCTTTTGTAAAATATATTTTTGCATGAGTTGTGTATTTCTACGTTTACTTTAAATTTAAGTACAGAAGTAAACTTATGCTAAAGCCTTTTTCTGTTCAATCTAATCTGTTTGTCTAATTTTTCTTATATGAATTTAAAAGAAAGCTTAGTTACGGTTAAAAATGTTTAAAAAAATTTAATTTGGAACTTCTAATGCTAGATCCGTGGCTAACTTCACACCGGTTACCCTTTGTTATAGCAAGTAATTGCGCCAAACATCAAAACAAGACGCAAAAATATTAGTATCATCTCCTTATAGTTCATATATTATCATAAAATTGATTTTGCATTACTTCTAGTTCTTATTTCGCGTACGTCTAATAATATGGATAACAATCTATTAAAACTTGATGTTTTTGGAGAATATACATTAATAACATCACAATCACATTTGAGAAACAAAAGGCATCAAGCAAATACATGTTAAAGCCTGTTTCGGTTCATTTTGAATCTAATTTGTTTGTCTAATACTTCTTATACGATTTAAAATTTACAGTTAAGAATGTTAAAAAAAAGCTTTCGCCGTAATACTGAATTTATGAGAAACGTACAGAAGAGTAAAACTTAATGTCACAGTTTTAGTATACAAAAATAATTAGGAAACAAGTTTAAAAGTTTTTTCATTCAATTGTTTTTTAGCAGTGGTAAAATCTAAATCCTAAATCCAAAATCATTTGACGAATGAATGCAAAACTAGTGAATAGCAACAGAAGGGCAATGTTCATGTACTTCATCCTGCTATCATTTCTATTTTTTATATAAATTAATTTTTTTCATATATTTTTCAAATACAATTTACCTACAATTTTAGATTAAAGCTATTTTTAGATAAATATGTTTTTTTTTAATAATTTAAGATACAAAATTAGTAAGGCCTCACTTTTAAACATTAATATTTTAATGTTTAATTTTGCAAAAATTTATAAAAACCAAAAAATGAGAAACAAAATCTAAAAATAACAAACATAACAAAACGTATACCGTTTAGTGCGTAATTGTGTGTTCCATACGAAACAAATAATAATTGTAATGAACATAAAAACTATGTTAATAAAAATGAAAAATTATAGATATTTGAAGTTTCGTATACCTAAGGAACATCAGTATTTTACTCTCACAATTTATAAAACGAGATCATTTCGCATGCAAAACACAGAATTCAATACCGATTTTCAAATATATCACCCTAACTTCAATGCATCTTAACGTGTGTGCGTTGAAATGCATTCGTGAACGAAAATAATTCATTTGATAACTTTTTGTTGAACTACGTGCACGAAAGATGTTAATTAATTCATAAAAACTAAACTGAAAGTCTACAACATTTAAACGTATAATTCGATGTTTTACAAACCATTTTTGTTCAAAATAAAACTAAAAAAGAGTAATTCTGTCACAATGTAACCGGCGGTTTTGGTGTCACAAAATACTATCAGAACTAAAAGAGAAAACGACAAGTTACACGTTCAAAATCGAGAAGAAAATTCCTTTAAAACTTAATCCAATTTAATAAGAAAATAAAAATTTTTGCAAACCTAAAGATGTTCAGAAGACGTAAGATAAATCAAGCAATCAGAAACAGTAACCGATGTAAAGAGTAGGTACTTTGCAACCTACCCGACTGGCCTACGTAGTTAACTCCATAGTTAAATCCCCAACTACGTAAAAGAGAGTAAACTAACACAAAACCTCCAGTGTCATTCTTCTTAAAAAACGTGTCACAACATTGTTTTTACGTAGAAGCTTCGCGACCTTATGCGATATATCATCTAAGAATTAGGTCAAATTTTTTGAATAAAGATTAACGGAACGCAAAATCCAAATTGGTTATTGTGCGTAGCTCCAAAGTAGTCCGTTTTCAACATTGATACAAGAAAACCCTAACAAAATAAGGTTGAACAAGACTTACTATTGGCCTACGCCGTCGGTAGAAGCGAAAGAGGTACACTGTTCTATTGCATGCCACGTAATTAAATTTTTCTATTACGCCTATGCTTTGAACAACGCGTAGTAATCATTTCAACTACTACGAACATCACCGATGTAATTTATAACCAAATTTACCGCCAAACCGATAATCATGACCGTCGCCATTAATTTTCTAATTTGTTCAAAGGATTTCAGTGTTAAGTAGAAGTGAACACAAAAGTTCGAGTATTTGCAATAAATGTCAATTTTTGTTATAATTTATGAAGAAAAAACACTTAATTGGAAAAATAATTCATAAGATGGATGCTAAATATTAAATATTTAAATTTACGAAAATAAAGAAAAGATACATTTTTAAAAACAAGTGCGTTATTACAAAAACTTTCTTCCCTTCGTAAAGTTGGAGAAACAGCAAGGAGAAAAGATCCTGATTCTCTTATTTAACTTTTATAATTTCTGTAGTTTTGTTTTCATATATTTTTTTATTTTAATAAAAGCAAATTTATAACTTTTTATCTTAAAAATATTTGCCAAAAAATTGAATCAAAGTGCACATGCAACAATGAATACTCTTAGAAGCATACATTGTTACAATGGCCAGAACTGTTGTTGTCCTATAATAAATTTTCTAAAGAATATTTTTCATAATTACAAAATGTTCAAGACCCCAATGAATGTCTGGGACCTAGTTGACATCCCAAAATAGCACTTATTAATAAATGTGCAAGAATAAACAAAAAAAAATGTAACACTGTTCTCTATCGTAAGTCACCTTTTCCGTTTTTCCCTGAATTTATGTGGCCATAATTCATTTAGTCGTTGTGATTCAATAGGTGTCTTCAGACTGCCACTTAAATGTACAGAAATGTTCGTAGCATCTTCTGCCTACCGGCATAATTACACAATTATACAATTCAAAATTGGTGTAACTGTGAGTTCATGTCAAAAACCGTCGCAAACCGTACGTTTTCAAATTCAAATTATTGCTACCATAAATAAGTTTTCTTAAACAATTCAGTGTACATTTTGTATCACGTTTTTAGTAATAACGGCTTCAGCTTGTTTCAGTTATACATTTTGTAATGTTAGTTATGTATGCACTATTTATTATTTTGTAGTATTGTCACATTACCAAGCAGGACCAAAACGCACCTGCACCAGTATAAAAATATTCAGAGCTCTCACCCGGATGCCACTCGTTTAAACTGATTGTTCAAGTACAACGGATAAAATTGTTACGGTACAACGTAAACTCTGCACTCGGCCGAAGTGCGATCGATTACCTGCAATTTCAACAACTACAAAAAAAGAAAGGGCAGCTCAGACTTTCGGAGAGTAAGAAGTGAATAAAGTAACTAATAGAATTGTCTTTAATGTGCTAAAACAAAAAAAAGTACTCCGGGTGTTGGTTTCCACCTGACAACACTAAAAAGCAACAAATAGGACACAACTAAATTAAAAAGAAGTGCAATTATTTCAACGACAACGTATAAAAAAAGGAATATAAACCCAACAATTTCAATTTCAGACACATTAAACTATCCAGGTATGCAACGCCCTGTAGGAGAAGGTAATTACAGTAGCACAGTTAAAACAAACTCATTAAATTAAGTTAAACAATAGAATGTTAACAAATATGATAAACAGCACAAACTGATTGTGACAGCATGCGTATACGTGGCCGTCGCACATACGATCGACACTAAAATTTTTACATACAGAAAAAAGTACTTGCATCTTTAATTGCTGCTAGCGCTAGTAGCGATAACCATCCACTAAAAACTGGAATGAAGTAATACGTATACCATCGTAGTATCACAAAAAGGTTACGTAAGTTACATTCGAATATTACAACACACTGTGCGCTAAACTTCTAATTGGATACGATATTTAAATTAAATCTGTAAGCCAGACAAGTATGTTGCTAAATCTTCATGATATTTCATCGACAAAATATATTAAGAATTCGTCTTCTCCATTTACTAGATGATAATAACTAACATGTTTGAATTTAATAAGCAACTATGATTACAAGAGCTCTTGTATTTAGTAGCTATCGACCATTAAAAAAGTAGTTCCTGAATGTATTAATTAGGTGACGGTAATAAAATGTGCATGAACAAAAAAAATTCAACGCAAAATAGAAATGCCCGGTTTACCTTAGCGATTCTTTCACATTCAACTATTAAAATTTTATTTGATTTACACCATATGCAAAATATGTTCACAGATTCTTAAAACAAGTTTTACTGAGTATTTCAGTAGCACGTGCAAAATTTTCAGTTTGACAGTCAAAATGCATATGCGTAGACGCTAACGGAGATAAAAGAGAGAAAAATCCAATATTGGCAACGAAGCAAAATTTATCGAAAGCGAGAAGCCATAACAAACTTTTTTAACAAAATAAAATACTGAGTTGTTCAAACCTCAAGGTAGCCCCACATATTTATACTTTTTCTGATATATTAAATAACCTAACAGAAAAACGTTTTCCAAAAATGAACCGTGTCAATGTTGAAATCAAAGTTGCCAACATTTTGCTATTGTCGGTTGCCTTTTATGTATCTTCCAGCCAAATCTTATTATAAAGAATAAGTAGAACCTCAAAAACCTTAATTTGAAAATCTTAAATACATCAGAAAAGTTTCAAAACTTCCTCAGTCATTTGTTCTCTACTTTAATTTCTATACGTAAAGGCTGAAGAATTCGTTACAGATACAACAAAATACAAAGTCATGGCTAAAACGAATGTTCCGAAAAGTGATCCTAGAATGCTATCAGACCCGTGTGTATGCGCGTGTTTTTGAAATCTTGTAACTTCGAACAGATCACCGACGTCGTCATTCTAACGCAATCCCGATTAGAGTTTCTTTAAAAGTAATAATCACAAGTAGTTTTTGTATGTGATCTTTAGAACCGCTTTTCCTGTCAAAGTTGCACCAAAAAACAGTTATGTTAAAAACTTTTTGATATAATTTTCGTAATGTATGAATTTTGTCCAGAGGTGTAAATGTCATTTTTACGAATGGAAGAGTTCTGATTTTTACTTCCGTTTCTGAAGTTGAGGAAGACAACACGTGAACTAATGCTATGCTCAGTGAGTTCTATATTTCAAGTGTCGTAGATAATCCTGGTTGTTAGTGGCTAAATCAACTTCGATTTGTATGTGCTATCTGTGAAACTTTCGCTGGCCGAGTTGGATTACCTCCACGTGTCTGCCCCTTTGGAATTGGCTAAGTGTTCCCCCAAGTTTCTCTCGTTCGAGTCGATAAATTATAAATTGGAACCTGTACTGATGCAAGCATTAAACACAAACACAAGTTTTAAGGGCTAATTTTGGGTCAAGTTGGTAGGATATTTGTGAGATAGATAATTAATCTCGAAGACTCAGTGGCACACCTGCAATGTCATTTGACGCATTTTGTTTATATTGTTGTTATACTTGTGTTGTTCAATTTGTTTACTTACAGTGTATGTCAGATATAAACGAGTCTCTGTATTTTATATTTCTCCCGTTTTGGAGCTCTTTTAATTACATTATAATCGGTACATCAAAGATCAAGCTGCCGCCTACTATAGGTTACAATTGTTTCTATTGTAAACGTCCAAAACGTCACGAGGAAATGTCCGCACGTTATATTAGCCAAGTCAAAGAGAAGATATGGTATACTTTTGTATGCTGGGGTACCTAAATGTTGACGTTCGATCATCAGATCAACGTCAAGTGCTCTTTACTATTTTCTTTGCATTGTCAAATCATGATAAATTCGCAGTTGGAGCCATACAATCAGACGAAAGTTCTACACAGTACCAACACATCACGTCCCGCTTCACTTTCGACATGATAACCAAAATCGAAATTACAAGAGAATATTCATGCGACAGACAAATAACCCCATTCGGACAAGGCAGTTCGTTTCTACAACTATGACTTGGGACGACCTTATAACCGAATCTCGCGAATTCAAAGTGATATTACACATAATTGACGTTTTACAAAAGAAAAATATCTTTCCACAGCTACAGCAATTTATCAGAAGATGCAAGAGCTGTAAACTGTTATATATTCAAACTCAATATGCATAAAAGCCAGATTTGCGAGCAAATATTTTAAAACAGTTTTTTATCTAATAGGGTCACGTCAGTTTTTTTAAATACTTTAAACATCTACCATATCTCGTGTTAAAATCCATAAACAATAAAAACCACAAACGAAATGTGATGGCGGTGCCATCTCGTAGCATAAAGTTACTATCATTTTACACCGTATAGCGGTGTTACACGTTGTTTTAGACTGCGGTTTATTCAAAACAAATTAGGATACCGCGTGTATAAAATCAACTTACGTTATACACTGCTATGCTATGATGAACTTTCAATGTACAGAGCGTTGCTCTCAATATTATAAATGATCCATTTCATCACTAGTGACGATACTATTTCTCAATATCACGTATCATTTCGTGCTATACATTTTGAATAAATCATCAACAGGTGAACTATCACTTGCCTTACAGATTGAGATCAAAAAGATTTTTTAACTTTCAAGCCATCACAAAATTTGACGTAGTGCTAACTAAAACCGATAAACAAATTCTGTAGAAGCAAGTAATTCTTAAGACGGAAAAATATACCCTCTTCTTAAGCACAATCGTAAAATAAAGTAAGCTTATAAAGAATAGTAAAATACCACTTTTGAATTATAAATACAAGCGTATATTTAGTAAAATCCATTAATTTAATCTCCATCTTTATCTAAAAATGAATCAATAATGCTTGAAAATTGCTTTTAACAAGTTCACTAAACCTATATAAAATAAGCATCTACATAACAGAATAATTAAGAAACGACAACGCAATATTGAAAAACAAAACGATAAACTACACAAAGCAATCAGTTGAAGAAATTCCCATTGTCCAAGGGGATTTCTAACTATACTATCATTTCATAGTTTTCATTTCCCATTCGAGAAGAAAAGTAGACATTCGTTATAGAAAAAAGGTTTTCACATCAGACATGTTTGAAGCAAAGCATTGGAAGTAATAAAATAGATCCCTAGTTTACCATTATACGTTGCCGCTGGGGTTTTGCATATCAATTAATTTCGCTTTCTCCCCCTAATGTTCTAAATTCTTTTAAAAAACTAGTTGTAGTAAATGAAGCAAATATTATCGATTTTGCGATTTGCCATTAATTGCGTATTAATAATTTTACATTTACGTAGCGCAATTTAGAGAACATACTCCAAGGATTTGGATTTTGAAATTCATATTTAAAATATAAAGCACTAAAGAAAGAAGGAGGAAAACTGTGTTTATACAATCCCCATCCCCAACATATACAACGACATTCCTTTATTCTTGTAAGATCTACCACGAGGTTGGGGTGACTAAAAGGGAAGGTAGGTAACCGTAGGTTAGCGTACCTCTGGGACCGCTCGTAAAACACATCCCGTGACAAACTGCCCGGTCTGTACGCGCAAGACGACAATGTCCTTGTTTCTTTTATCAAACCTTCCTTTTTTTACACAAAAAAAGAGTTGCATTTGTATTATGAAACCGAGCAAATGAAAATTGAAAAACAATTTTCATATACTATTATCGTACGGAAAGATTTGAATTGAATCCTTTGAATGATTCGCAAAATAAAAAACCCTGTGCGTAGATTTGTATATGCATGGATTACCCGGAAAACGTCATTAGGATGCTCGTTCCCTAAAAACTTCAAAAGAAAATAATACTAACAGGAACCCCATTTGCGAATAAGCGGAGTTCCTGAATTTCGCTTTAAATCCAGAGATTGTTAATTTGAAAATGCATGCCGCTTCTACTTTTTAAGGAATCCTTAATTTCTAAAAGGGGATTTTAACTGAATTTTTATACAATAGAATGTAGTTTGTATTCGAAAGTTTATTCTCTTTTAGATTATTCATAATTTAAATTTTCTTTAATCAACTTACTTTATTTGAAGTTGAAATACAAAGAACTTTTTTTATACGGCAAAAAGAATATCTTCCCCCCTCGACATAATTAATACCTAATCAATCTTCTTTTGTGTATGTACGGCATTTTCACGGCAATTACTACCACGTCAGATATTCCTTTAATTTTCTTTATGTAGAGTAATTTTTATTCGAGTTACGATAAATAATAAATGTTTCAAACAATTTACGTCTTCAGCGTTAATACTAAAAGCGTAAAATAATTTCCTTTTTCTTTTACTCTAATTGACAAGAAAACTCAAACATAATGCATTTTGTTTGTAACTAAATGATGCATTCAAATTGGGGGACCACTGCACTGGTAAGATCAAATAAGTAGGCAGTTAAATAGCAATAAATATAAGAATTTTGTTAAATAATTATTTGTTATGTCACTGCATCATTGTTTTACATATGTTTTTCGGAGTCCGAATATAATTTTTGTAACAAGCGTTAAAAGTGAAGCATAGCATAACGAACGTTAATGCGGGGTGAGGCCGCAGATCGAGCGCCGCCTGAAAGTAAGTAAAGCTATGAGACTTCCGACGAGAGTAACACACATTATTTTTAGTCCTGCCCTTTGTGACACTTTCTATAAAATTTAAAAAAGAACCACATTGAAAATATCATAAATAAAATGTTTGATAATACATTTATAACTAACTAAACCTGTTAAGTTCAAAATCGAATCTTTTATGTAGTGTCTCTTAAATATATACTACTCTAAAATTTGAATTTATAATTTTTTTTAAGTGTTTTTCTTTTAATTCAAATAAATCAGATCTTTTAAGCGGATATTCTACAAGCCACACACACTTCAACTTAAATAATAATTGAAGTCGATTTATTACTTTGCCACTCTAGATTTTTTCGCCATTACTTAGCTACACTAACAAACGAATATTGATGTTTGCGATAAGGGCAGCACAAAATAGTAATTTATGTAACAATCGTCGAAAGTGAAGCATAGCATAACAAACGGTAATGCGGCGAAAAATAGCAGGCCGAGCGCTGCATGAGATTGATTTATGTTATGAGACGAAAGTAACATTGAAAACAACATAAATATAATGTTGGTAGTACATTTACTAACTAACTACTTGACTTGAAAAAGATTTTATGTATATTTCAATGTATCACTTTGCCGCTCTAAAGCTTTTTTTTTCGTCATAACGTAACGACATTAACACAGCACAAAAAATGATTTTACACGAAACGGTTGGGAAAGTATGACTACCTGCTATAGGAAGTTCTCAATTGCATCGCTGAATAAAAACCAAGTAATTACACCACTGCTTGCAACAAATGAAATTATTGATATGCAGTTACCATAGATAATGTAGAAAAATGCGATTTAACTATTGTAAATATAAAATTTCAAACATACCGGGTAAAATAGTATACATGATTCGTAGTGAAACTTACTTCCTCTAGTTCAACGTTTTAAAATACTTATCCTACGGTCCCGTATTTCAAAGTTCCATCTCACCAAAAAAAACGACAACTTTCCCAATTCTATATGTAATAAACTATTACAAAAATTATCGAATGGATAATCAAAGATTGTTTCGTGCTACTGAAAAGCCTGTGATGTAGGCAATTATGCGTGCTCGTGTATTGGTGGTTAAGAACAGTTATGACGTGCGTGTTTGCCGCGGTAATAGAATATTAATAAATAAAAAGAAATGGTAATATAATAATTTTTGTGTACTAAATGTTTTTGCACTAATAAAATGCAACCGTATTTTAAAATACTTCGCAATCATTTAATTACTCAAGATATAAGTAGTATAATTATATAACTTAAATGCCGTTTACACAGACTTTAACAAAATTTTGCATTGAATAACATGGTTATGGTTAAAACATGGTCCTTCCACACCTTGATATACTTGTCACATGTCATCGGCAAGGTATAGTTTTCTTCATTTGACGTTGCTTACACTTTGTAAAATTGAATTTTTGGTTGCTTACATTATGTAAACTTGCATTTGTATTGCAAATTGTTGATAAAGCCTTGATAATTCAAATAATAGTTGCTTCCAGCACCACTTTCGTGCATTCGGTTTTTGTATTTGATTGGATTTTTGTACCGATTGCCATAGCTTTAGGAAATAAGAGTTTGTTACGTTTAAACAAAATATTAGCTTTGGCTAGAAGTGCTTAATAAGAACGTTTGTTAAAATTGAAATACATGCATTCGTTCGTGCATTCAAAAATGTTTTATAGTGATTTGCAACAGGTAGATGCAGACATATTGTTAGATAAATCGGCAAACGCTTAGAAAGATCTTTGTAATGTCATTGCGCAGTATTTAGCCATCGTTGAATACCAAAGTTGAAAGTCGTCCTTCGTCACCAGTTATCTCCGTTAGGTCAGGTGCACGTCTGAAGACGAATAGTCGTGCAAATGTACAGTTGCCTAGTATTGAACCTCAAAAATTTTATGGTGCTTTGAAAGATTGGCCTACTTGTCAAAACTTGTTCACACGACAATAATTCGTTTACAAACATACAAAAATTTCAATATCTAATTAGTAGATCGTTAGCAAAACAGTCGCTTCTTGCTTCATTAGATTGACGGAATATAGCTAACGCACCCAAAGTTAGTTTCCAATTACCCCAAGCACTACGAGTTCTGTTGAATAAATTTGTGGAAAATTTGGCAGCCCTCGATCAAATTGATGAAATTGATTGTTCAGAAATTGGATTTTGACGCTTGTCAACGATTCGAATTGAGCCATACTCAATCCCAGGTTCCAACGTTCCAAATGCTTAGACAGTTCCTTAGCGATCAATGTCTCGCTTTGGAAACAAAGTTGTTTAGTAGTAGTATTTTATCAGATTTAGTAAAACCTCGTGGTGGCATTCAGGGTCATTCAAAATTTAGTGACGACGTGGAAAGACGCAAACAATAATTGTCGTTTGCTGCCAGAACCGACCAATCGTTGCAGTCTCGCTGTTCGTACTGTAAGGAACAAACGCATTCTATTTATCGTTGTCGTAGTTTCGCTGGTCTAAAACCGTATGATCGTTATGTCGCTGTCAAATCCGCACAACTTTGTCTGAAATGTTTAAGTCCTACACATCAGGTTAAATCCTGCAATTCGAAAGCTACTTGTCAGCATTGCTCAGCTGCACACCATTCGTTATTGCATTTTCAGAAAAATTCTTCTGAATCTTGCCGCTTCCAAAAATCTTCGCATTCGGCGACAGATTCAACGGACACTTCTCAGTCTTGACCTCAAGTAGGAATTCCACCAATAGTAGTGCCAAAGTTACGCTACTAGCAACTATTCGTCTTGAAGTTCAGGATCGTTGGAGAACGTTTCAAACCTCTAAAGCACTTTCTGACCCAAGCAATCAAATTAGCTTCATTACAGAGAATTGTCGTAATCGCCTTGGTATCTCGTATAGATAACATTCGACCGGTAGGGTCTTCAGAACCTACTTTGCACATATCAATCACAATAATTCGTAGTATTTGTTCGAAGCTTCCAAGTAAAGCAATTCCCGAACAACCTTAGTTTAAGAACATGAACTTGACAGATCCCGACTGTAACGTCCCCGGGAATATTGATTTCCTTTTAAGTGCTGATGTATTTATACGTGACGCTTGTAGTGGTCCCTTGCGTTATGAAAACGGAGATGGCCAAATCGATGGTCAAGCCACCATAAATACAATATTTGGTTTTGCCCTCATAGGTCCTGTGGTTGGTAATGCTGTTACACAACCACATTTGTTTTTTAATTCATCAGAGCCCAGTCTTGATGACACGTTGAAATCGATTTGGCACGTCGAAGACGTCCCCAACAAATGCCTCCCTCCAACGGAGGAACAGCAGGCAGAAAATTCGTTTGTTAGCACACATACTAAAGACCATTCGGGTCGTTTCGTAGTTTTGCTGCCGTTTAAGGACATGAATCAATGCCTGTCTATAAAAGTCTGCGAGAAATCACACATTGTCGTCTTTTATCACTTGAACGTCGCTTATCGTTAAACCCTTTTATATGAAAAATATATAATGACTTCATGAAGGATTATCTTGAGTCAAAACACATGTTGATTTCCTCGATGTGGAATCAAATAGTTTGCAGGGTTATTACATCCTGCACCATTGTATCTTTAAAGAAGATGATAGATCATCTAAAGTTCGATTAGTATAGTATTCGATGCATCAGCCAAGGATCATAAAAGGGTTTCACTCGATGATACACTTCTTGATGGACCGAAGCTCCAAAATGATATTAGCTAGATTTTACTTTCACTTCGTTGGTACCATTTCGTCTTCACTTGCGATGTTCGTCAAATGGTAGTTTCGCCTTAGAAAGTTTCAGTGGATTGTTTGGCGTTTCTCACCTACAGAGTCCATACAAACATATAAATTAAACACAGTAACTTATGTTGTCGTATCTTATCATTTTCTAGCCATTCGCACGATGTGGCAAATGACCAGGATAAATTTCCTCTCGCTTCGCAAGCGATCATCGATAACTTGTACGTAGATGACTTCGCATTTGGAGTCGACACATTAGATTCGTTAATAGATTTGCAAACCCAATTGACTGAATTCCTTAAATCTTGTTATGAGGAGTTACGCAAATGGTTTGCTAATAACCCTAGATATCCGCTTTGTTACCAGCGGAACATTGCCAAACAAGCCCCTTCTTGTTTGACATAGAAGCTGATGTCATTTCAAAGATTTTAGGTCTACAATGGCACGTTTCTATCGATTTGCGTTTATTCCAAATTAAACCAATAGGTTCGCTATGCACCAAGAAAACTTTGTCAGAAGTTGCATAAGTTTATGAGCCTTTAAGGTTCCTTTGACCACTTACATTTTTCGCAAAACGATTAACACAGCATCTGTGTCTTATAGGTTTAAATTGGCACACAGAATCGCTGACTATGTTCGCAGTCAGTGAGAAAAGTATAAATCATCACTCGATGCTAACATTAGAATGTCTTCCGGATTTGGGCCGTGTCATAGTTGCAACCGAAGCTGCCAACGTTTCGGCCACTTTCGTAAGGGGCTTCATCAGGGCGTGAGATAAATCGCAAAACTCAAACAAGCAATCGAAATCTAACTAAGAACTTCTCAAAAGTTAGGTTATCCACTTGTAAAACAAGCCATAACCTAAACTATGAAAAGGTAAGAAAGAAAACGATAACCTGAAAAAGCAAACGAAAATCTAACAAAGAACCACTACCGAGTTAGGTAATCAACTTGTGAACCAAGCCAGATTCTAAACTCCGTAGAAGTGACTTAAGAAGTATTTAAAGGAAAAGGATCGTCACGGATGACCAAGCTCGACCCTGATTGGGTTAAGGTTGCTAGGGGGCGTGTTTTTGATAAATGACTAATAACCGGGAACCAAAGAGGGGATAGTTCGAAACCATGATCGCGATTGAAGTTATTGGGGTGTTTGATGATTTCTATGCTTTCTCGGAATTTCCTGTTGAAAAAGAATGGAGATTTGGCAATCAACGAAACATTATCAAAATCTATCTTGTGACCTGTAGTAAAATGATGTTCAGCGACCGCAGACTTGGAAGTATACCTTTTTCTTATACAACGATCATGTTCTGAAATGCGAGTAATGACGGAACGACCGGTTTCACCAATGTAGACTAAACCACAAGAACAGGGAATTTGGTAACACCTTGAGATGAAAGTGTAGGAAATTTGTCTTTGGGAGAAGGAAGAATCTGAGAGATTTTGCCTGTCGAGTTGAATATGGGTTTAATACCATTCTTACGAAGGAGTTTCCCTATTTGATCTGTAACCTTGTGAATGTAGGGTAAAAAGGCCAATTTCGGGTTGGATCTTCTCGTGAGCTTTGATGTTACTTCACTTTTCACTAAAGTTCCTATTAAGGATTCGCTTATTATCATCAAACAGATTCTGTCTCAACATGGCAAGGACTTGAGTTTGGTTCCTCTTATTGAAAAGTGTCTATCCTCTACTTACTTCCAATTTGATAATAAGTTTTACGAACAAGTTTCTGGTGCTGCTATGGGTTCTCCTTTATCACCTGTTGTAGCTAACATTTTTATGGAATCCTTTGAAACGGTTGCTTTGGAATCATCAATATTAAAACCTAAAGTATGGTTTAGATATGTTGACGACACGTTTATTGTTTGGTCTCATGGTCATCTTGAATTGTCTAAATTTCTTGATCATCTTAACAATCAACACTTAGATATCAAATTTACTATGGAAATCGAAAGTAATGGTTCTCTTCCATTTCTTGACGTTCTTGTGACTCGTAAGCCCGACGGACTTCTAGGCCATTCTGTTTATCGAAAACCCACCCATACGGACAGATACCTTCATGCTTCGTCTCATCATCATCCTGCACAGAAACGTTCTGTTATTGAATCTTTGGTCCATCGTGCCTTTTCTATTTGTCAACCTGAGAATCTAGACTCAGAACTCCGTCATCTTACTAGAACCTTAGTGAACAATGGTTATGTAAAGCGAGATATTCATAGAGTTATTAATCGTCGTTTACATCCACGTACTCGATTACCTAAGGACATTTCTACTCCCGAATCCAACCCGAAATTGGCCTTTTTACCCTACATTCACAAGGTTACAGATCAAATAGGGAAACTCCTTCGTAAGAATGGTATTAAACCCATATTCAACTCGACAGGCAAAATCTCTCAGATTCTTCCTTCTCCCAAAGACAAATTTCCTACACTTTCATCTCAAGGTGTATACCAAATTCCCTGTTCTTGTGGTTTAGTCTACATTGGTGAAACCGGTCGTTCCGTCATTACTCGCATTTCAGAACATGATCGTTGTATAAGAAAAAGGTATACTTCCAAGTCTGCGGTCGCTGAACATCATTTTACTACAGGTCACAAGATAGATTTTGATAATGTTTCGTTGATTGCCAAATCTCCATTCTTTTTCAACAGGAAATTCCGAGAAAGCATAGAAATCATCAAACACCCCAATAACTTCAATCGCGATCATGGTTTCGAACTATCCCCTCTTTGGTTCCCGGTTATTAGTCATTTATCAAAAACACGCCCCCTAGCAACCGTAACCCAATCAGGGTCGAGCTTGATCATCCGTGACGATCCTTTTCCTTTAAATACGGAGACCATTTCTTCTTAAGTCACTTCTACGGAGTTTAGAATCTGGCTTGGTTCACAAGTTGATTACCTAACTCGGTAGTGGTTCTTTGTTAGATTTTCGTTTGCTTTTTCAGGTTATCGTTTTCTTTCTTACCTTTTCATAGTTTAGGTTATGGCTTGTTTTACAAGTGGATAACCTAACTTTTGAGAAGTTCTTAGTTAGATTTCGATTGCTTGTTTGAGTTTTGCGATTTATCTCACGCCCTGATGAAGCCCCTTACGAAAGTGGGCGAAACGTTGGCAGCTTCGGTTGCAACTATGACACGGCCCAAACCCGGAAGACATTCTAATGTTAGTATAGATTCCGGCCGTGGAAGCCTTCGCTATTACATCACTCGATGCTTTGCCGATTCTCGAAATTCCTCGTTGTATAAAGCCTTCGTCTTCATTTCATGCATTCTGCAATGCGTCGGAGTTAAGCTACGCTTGTGTAATTTATCTTCGGTTTGTAGATCACGAGAATCAGATTTTCGTTTCGTTTGTAATGGCCAAATCGAAGTGCTATAAACATATAGCCATAAAAGAAACAATCGCTTGGAGTGATTCGCAGGTAGCATTGGCGTGAATACGCTCTTTGCCACATCGTTGGAAGACCTTTATAGCTAACCGCATCTCACACATGCAAGAAATCCTCGTAGTTAGTGGCGGCCGATCCCACTCTTTATGGTGAGCGGGACCAAATTGGCTTCTTAAGCAGAAAGAATTCTGAGCGAAAGATATAGTTGTTTCGTCGGCTAGAAACCATCTGTGAATTAAAGCACGAGATATTTGCGCTACAAATAGTTCGTAATGAGTCTTTCATTTTACTCGATAGTTATTCGTCATTGCACAAAATTCAAAGACCCAGATATGTCACAAAATGACTCGTCTTTCGCGTTGGCAATTGTTACAAAGAATACACCAAGACTTTTGGTGCAGATAGAAAAATGAATACCTGCACACACTATCAACACTTAAAGTAGTCAAAATCAAAGGATTTCAAAATTCAAGGACTGTTCAAGCGCCCTCTAGCATAGTTATGCACACTGCCTTTGCAGTAACATTCTATTATATTTGTTGATTAGTTACGTTTGTTCTGGTGATAAAATAATAAATAAATTTTAAAAAAATTGGAATATAATTTTTGTGTACTAAATATTTTTGCACTAATAAAATGCAACCGTATTTTAAAATACTTCGCAGTCATTTAATTACTCAAGATATAAGTAATCTAATTATAAAAATAAGATGCCGTTCTGATGTAAGTTTGAGAAGAGATTACTGGATTTACCAATGGTAGATGTACGGCATATATGGAAATTTGTATCGAACACACAGACGTTAACAAAATTTTACTCTTTTCAGCGCAGATGGTTGTTAACAGTCTAATTTTTTCCCCAAAATATGTACAATCTGTTCAAGCTGTGGACATTAAATAAATCTATTAACTACGTACCAAAAATAACATGTAGCCAATTGCCCAATTGCTCATGCTCATTTATGCTACCACCCTAAGTTGGGAGTTGTTTTCAATATAAATTATTTTCTTAGTTTATTTAATTGTCAGATGCATTGGTTTAATCTTGCTAAGCCTACGTGTGTGTCTGCAGTCTCTCTTAGTCTTAGACTGTATTTGACACTAGTTATTCTCTTCACACTTCGTAACTTGAGATCTGTTCTAATGGTTTTATTGGTAGAGGCATTTCATTATGTCGTGAACTGTGACCTTGAGTTGAAAATCGTAATTAATGAACTAAAAATTGAAAATTTGACAAGTCTAAGTGAATCTCAAAAACGTTAGTTCATATGAAAGATAACCACGTCAACAAAAAATTTTGATAATTTAAATATAATTAGATATTTATATATTAAACAAAAATAAGTAGTAATGAAGACTTGTTAATTACAAATACAACGACAGAAGCAATTATAGGTTAGTAAAAATCTTACGCCGAATATTTGTAAGACGGATGATAGCTACATTTTGACATAAACTGATTACAGCGCCACAGTTCACGAAATCCTGAAAGACTTCTAACACAAACACGGTGCGTCATATATCAAGCGTAAGTTATGTTAAAAAAACTTTTTATAGCTTCTCGCTTAGTATAGATTTTGCTCAGTTTAAACTCTGTTGGCAATACTAGATTACTCCCTCCTATATCAGAATAGGTATTTTGTGTTTGACTGTAAAACTGAAAACTTCGTAAACTTTGTAAATTAAACAAAATTTTAATGTTCGACTGTAAAAGCTTTTAGAAGATGTTTTGTAATGCATTAGCGCTAACAGCATGTTCAAAGCAATGTAAGTACCCTTTTCGTATGTAAAAATTTTAATGTCGATCGTACGTGCGACAACGAAGTATACGCATACTATCACAATTAGTGAAGTGTGCGTCTTGCTTTTCAATTTGCATAACTTTAACGTTTAATTGAATAGTTCAATGTAACTGTGCTACCGTAATTACCTTCTCGTTGCATACCTCTATAGGTTAAGAAACTTGAAATTGAATTTACTGTGATAATATTTATGTATCGTTGCTGGGTTTAAATTTCTTCTTTTTATGTGTTTTTCAAATAAATATACTCATTGCTTGATTTGTCCCCTTCGGTGTTATCAGGTGAAAACGAACACCTGAGGTACGTTTCTTTCCGTTTTAGCGCCTTTTTAATTTATCGGCACGTCAAAGACAAACTGAATTCTATTAATTCCCACTCAAAGCAAAATTCTGAGTTGCCGTTGCTTTCTTCGTGGTAGATTAAGTTACCGGTAATTGATCGCACTTCAGCCGAGTGCAGAACTTACGTTTTACTGTAACACACTTTAACTTAAAATATTTCAATTATTTTGTTATTTGAGTTTGATGGCGTGTCCTACAGTTAGATTACATATCGCCGCACAAGTTTCAACACCGTTTGATATAGTAATCGTAACTTATTTTCTAGACTAAACTAATATTAGTAACCAGTACAATTTACTGAGTTTGTAATTACACTGTTTTCTCTTATTCCACATGTATATTTCTAGCAAACACGTTTCCTGTATTATTGTAAATGTATCCTGTACGAATTTTACTTCATTTGCTTTTATCCCCCAATTGCATAAGTCAGATTTCGGTTTTGTTGAAATATTTTTGAATAATTGTGAACTCGATGAGATACCATTAGTGTTATGTCGCCTGCATAAGTGATAATAGTTACATTTTTCAATAGTGAAAAATCTGGAGTAAACAATATGTACAGTAACGGCCTCACTACGCTTCCTTGTGGGATTCCGGAATTTATTGTATATAAGTTGTTTAGCTAAAAAGTATCTTTTTTCATGTATGTTTATTCTTGACATACGGAAAATGTGCGGAAGTTTTGTTTGATCTTGTATAGCAACCCAAGATGCCACACTTTATCGAAGGCTTTTGTTGCTGTTGCATGTGGCACTCGGAACCCGACTTGATGTTTTGTAATTAAAAGTCTTACAACTAAGCAAGGAACTTAAAGGTTGGATGCGCCTTAGAATTTTCAACTATCAGAGGTGCAGTCTCATTTTGTATGCAGCATACGAAGTGATTTCTTCGATTGTACTTTGGGTACTTTGCTCAACACGCATGCTGTGTCGTTCTTGCACATAAATCTTTCCTTTGTTCTCGCTTGCGTATCTGAAGTACCATGATGTAATATGTTTTCATAACCGTATGTAGTACACTTATAGGACGATATGATTCTAATTGTTCTGATAGCTTTCCGGGATTTAGTTATCTGAGCAACTTCCCTTATCCTTTGAACTTCTTTTATTTGAAATTTTATGATAGGCAGTTCTAATTGTTCTGGTGTTTCCAGATGGTGATAAATTTTATGTTCTTCTTTGGTTATTTCTCAAGAAAAGGCCTGAAACACTGCTTGTAGATGATCTGTAAAGGTTTTTGCTTTTTCTTTGCTAGTTATAACCGAACTGCTATCTGATAATCTAGAATAAATTGTTATAGTTTCCTAGTTTTCTTTGTTGGTTTCCACACCGAATATTCGGTAACTTCGATTGCTGTTAAACCTTTTAAAGTATGTTACGCTAGTATTCTCGTAACAAAAACAGAAGACAACGGCTAACTCAGTTGTTCCCAGAGATTGAGTCGCAGGCTTCGTGATGCTAGATTATAAACTAAATCTAAAAAGGCGCCAAAACGACGAAAGACTAAATTAGAAAGACACCGTTTAAATCTACCCGCAGTTGAAAAAGAGCAAATAACATGACAGAACTGATAACACAAAATATATATTTATTTTATCACAGACAGTAGTTCAAAGAGGACGAAGAAGGTACATAAGTATAATTATATAAATTTTCCAAACACTAGTATATGGGTTAATTATATTTATATATTTATTTATATTTATATTCTTAAATTCAATTACAAAAGTACGAAAATCGTAAATCCAGAGAATCAAAGCGCACCAGATAGTAATATGACGCAACAAAAAATGTGATTACAATCTAGTATGTAAGTATTCTCGACTGACCACCGAACTATTAAGAATTAAAGTAAAAATGTAATATTTATGTATTATCCCAGTAGAAGATTAGCTAATTCCGTACCAGTACTACCTAAAACTCGATTGAAATCTAACACAAAAGAAAACGTACATACGGCGTTATCACAAGTAAATCCTGTTTTTCAATTCATACGATCACTGAAAATAAGCGAATGCGCACAGCTTCCCTCTAATTAACTTAGCAACTTGGGTAATTATTTCCTCCAATATGATTGTATTCAACAACTTGAACTTCAGCGACGTGACATCATGAATATTTTACAATTCCAACAGGTGCTTGTCAACTCAACAGATGACACAGATGGAGGTGTGGAAACCCAAATAATCAATTTAAATCCCAATATAAAAAAATATAACGACTTACCCCGAATAGGTTTTCGTTCAAATAGACACAAAATTCGACCGCATATTCACGTGGCATTGCATAAAATAACTTAATGATGAAAGCCTTGTTGGGCGTTTCTTTAGTTCCTTTTTGGCTTTGTCGTGCAGAGAGCTGGTAAGTAGCCATTCTTTTCTTAATTTTCTCTCTTTAGAAATCTTTCTTCTAACACTTGTAACTTCGATTTTTTGGTCAGATGACAGCACCAGACATGATGCAATCTTTAAGTAGGTTTCAGATATACCTTTTATCCCCCAAAAGTGTATTACCTCCGGTTTCTTATTTTGGTCAGTAGGTGAATACTCTCCTTTTAATAACGACGTGAAATTATTTTTCGGATTGATACGTACAGTTAACGACCTGTTAAGTTAGGAATATAAAATCTAGATTCCCATCTACAGCGATAAATCTATTACCAAAGGTTTTAAAAAATTCAGTACATTGCTGTTATTGTATGCTTTAGTGGGCAGTAAATAGCTGATACTGTAATTGATACAAACCAATCGCGGACGGTGACACCTCAGTTGCTTATAGATAGTCTTGTTTGTAACTTGGTTACCTTCGTGTTTTATATCGGTTTTTATCATTATTTCGATACCTTCATGAGTTGTCCCATCAGCGTGCTGCGTATTGTAAATAGTATATTTTAGGAATTTGAGATAACTCTACTTAGATATGTTTTCTACAGAACTCAGCCTATCAGAATACTGTTGGGATGTTAATTGAGGTACCTCCGGTTGTTTGTTGGCAATTCGTTAATTTGGGTGTTCTGTTGTGTTGTTTACGAATAGAACAGCAATACAGCAAAGTAGTCCTTTTCTTTTTTTCTTCCATGCACAATTTTCACGTCCGTATTTCTGGCACCTCGTACATTATAAGACATAATATTTTTTCTTTTGCAATTCTTTTGGTATATTTCTTCGATTCTTTCTTTGGTGTCGATTACTTTAAAGCTCTTTTGTTCTTAAATTTGACATTGCGTATTCTTCTTTTTTGACTCTTCTCTAAATGTCCCGTGAAACATGCAAGCTCACTTTTCACCTGATTATTGTTTAATGTTTTTTTTATGGAATATGTATCTGAAGTCATTTTCTTGAACGTTTCTCGCTAGAAAATAATATTCTCAACTTCGCCCACAAAGATCGGTGGCGATTTGGCAGTCTTAGGCTTGATTTTTGCTACTTCATAATGATGTTAGTCGTCTCCTTTATCTTTCAGCTGGGATGTTCGAAGGACCTGGTATATACTGTATATCGGTGTAAATTGTCCGATGTAGCCAAGATGACGTAATCATCTAGGACTTGCCCTATCCGGACGTTGTTCAATGCATAAACTAAGGGTTTGTGGTCAGTGTAAATGGTAAATGTACGACCTTCTGCGTTATGTGTTTCACCGCTTGATACGCAGCCAATAGTTCGCGATCATAAGTGCTATAAGACCTCTGTGATTGGCTGAGCTTTTCCGAAAAAAAATCCTAAAGGTTCAAGATTATTTTCTCGGAGTTGCTGGAGCCAACGGCCTACAGCAATGCCAGCAGCGTCGACGCTGAGAAATAAAGGCAATTCTGAAGATGGATGCACTAACAATGTAGCATTTGCCAAATCATATTTCAAGCGATCAAAGGCTTCTTGAGTTGAAGAAGTCCATTCAATTTTTCGTTTGTCTCTTTTTCTTGGACTCTGATACACCTCAAATAATACTTGCTGGGTTACAGCCGAATGAGGAAGTGAACGCCTATAGAAATTAATTAACCCTAAAAATCTACGAAAATTTTCGATTGTGTCTGGCAATGGAAACTGCTGAATAACGTTCACACGTTCAGAAAGAGGATAAATTCCAGATTTATTTACATGATAACCCAGGAATTAAATTTCTTTAGCACCAAATTCACATTTAGAAGAGTTGACACATATTCCTTCTTGTTGAAGTACTAAAAAGTTGAATTAAGTGTAAAGTGTGTTCTTCTTCAGTTGAAGAAGAAACTAAAATATCATCCAAATATGAATAAATGCAATAAAATGATCGCAATATTGAACGTAAGTACCTCTGAAATGTTTGAGCAGCGTTCTTTAAACCAAAGGGAAGTTTGAAAAATTCAAATAATCCAAAGTTTTTGCAGTTTTTGCGATGTCTTCTGGAGATACTGGTATATGGTGATATGCTTTGATTATGTCTATCTTAGAAAAAATTGTTTTGCCCGCCAGTTGTGCATTAAAGTCCTAGATATGGGGAATCGGGTACCTATCAGGAATAGTTACATTGTTTAACGCCCTATAATCGCCACATGGTCTACATGAACCGTCTTTTTTGAGTACTAGATGAAGAGAGCTCGACCAATTACTTTTAAAAGGTCTACAGATACCTATATTGAAATTCTAATTTAGCTTGTACTAATTTCTCAGGCGGCAACCTTCTAGCCTTGGCAGTAACTGGCGGACCTGTGGTTGTTATTGTGTGAAAGTATTTAACATCAGGATATTTGCCAGAAGTCTATTTGGAAATTTCTGTAATAAGCAAAAATATCTATGAGATGGGTCAACCAAATGACATATTTGTGAGATGGTGTTGAACTATGTCTAAATAAATGGGTTGACGTATCAATTAGAAGTTTATTTTTTATATCAATAAGGAGACCAAAATGGCTAATAAAATCAGCACCAATAATGGGATGTTGTACATTAGCAATTAAGAATGGCCAACACAGCTTTCGACGTAAACCTAAATCTAAATTAACCAGCTGTTCTCCATAAGTTGAATTGCAACATCCATTAGCGGCATACAAAATACGCTGAGCTGGAGTTTAAATTTTGCACTCATTTGCCAGTCACTAGACAAATCCAAAACTTACATATCTGCATAGGTTGTACTTTACATAAACATTCAAAAAGTTTGCCATATTAACTTCATCTGCAGCAAATTTTCCGGTTTATCTGACACATAAAGGATATCCTCATTAACCCCAAAATGAAAACTTTGTTTTCAATAGTGGCTATTATGATTTCTGTTAAAAAGAAAACCTAAATCAAAGATTGAGCAGAGATAAAAAAAAATAACCCATTATATTGATGTTAATGTTTAAAAAAGAAAACTTGGATATTATGCATAAAGGAAAAACGGCATTTTCAAGCAATTAGTTACTTATTTACGTATTTTTTTATTCGTTAAAATTAGTAAAAATAAATATTGTTTTTGTCAATTTTGATGTATCTGGATGAGGTAAGAAAAACATAAACATATTTGAAGTCAATGTGACCTATTTAAATTCAAACCAAATTTTAATCTGTTCATGCAACATTTTAAAGCACAAAAACAATGTTAAAAACCATACTACAAAAATAAAAAACTGTGTAATATTTCGTTACAAAAAATATTTACAGTAAAAATACCTTTAAAGAAACAGAAAAATTAATTTTGTAAAAACGTAACTAAATCACGAATATTTAAATTGAAATTAATCAACATTATAAAATACAAATTTTCCAACGCATAAAAATAATGAAGTTCTTATCTTTAATTTAAAGGCATATGAATGTGACAATATAACGTCATTTTATCAATATTTCCTATATAATAATAGAGTCAATTATCCTCACGAACCGCTGTTTACTTACATCCACCATAAATATGGATCCTCGTTATGTTAGAGGCTACGCATAATGTATTCTCGTAACCAATATCGTGTCTAGAGATGGGAAATTGAGCATTTATTTTTGTATAATTTAAATCATATTATCGATAATAAACGTCGAGTCTCATTATGCCATAAATACTGCTGTTAATGATCTACTATATTAAATTTACTAAATAAAAATTCAAAGAAAAAAGCGATAATAAATACATCATAAAAATACATAATAATAAACGCTTTTCCGACATAGATTGCGTTGTACGAGGAAAGTAAACGCCCTTCTTCTTTCTGTACAACCGCCGTCCGTAACGTTATGTGTGATAAAATATTAATACAGCAAACACTAATGCATTATTAAATAATTGTTAATGATAGAAATAAGTTGATGACCTGCACAGATCGGTAAAGTATAATTCAGTTTGACCAGACATTTTAGTGTACTCACGCTTTATTTATGTTAACTATTTACCTTAACAGAATTTTTTTAAACTTGTCTTAGCTACTCCATAATTTCTTATGTATTACGTATATTGTAAAATTAATTATTATATGTTATGAAAAAGGTAAGAAATTGCTAAAAGTTCGCAGATTTATGGAACAAAAGTTGAAAGACTATACCAAAACAGCTGCTGAAAATAATTATTTAAAAAATCGCAAAAGTGCAATTAAGACTAGTTTTACTACCAACCAAAAACAAAAAAATTAACTAACAGAAAAAACTTCTACAGCAAACTGTTTTTTCCAATTTCATACAAAAGTTCCATTTTCTAGTTGCCAATTTATTCCTCGGTATATTCTGACTTAAAGAATTAGTTCTAACAAATGCTATAGTACCGAATTTCTTCTATAGTTAGTATACGGTACCTCCAAAATAAAGAGAGCGGTTACGTTGTTTAACATGTTTATTTATAATTTTTGCTTTTTGAATGATTCGTGATAATTTATTTCCAGCGCTATTATTAACGATGAAACAAAAAGAAACACTATTTTAGTGCCACCTTTAAAAAGGCTTAACACACCAAACTCATTTTTTTAATCTGACGTATTTTTTTGTGTAATCGCGATCACGTTTAACTTTCTTAAATATGTCCTAAATTTTTTTAAAAAGAAAGAATTTTTAATCCGTACAACATTTGTGTTCAAAATAAAAAGATATCCGTAAAAGTTCAAAGCTGAAATACATTTTTTGAGTCTATAGTAACGACTAATTTTATTAAACACTTAAAAAAATTCAATGAAATGTTTATACTTATCCTAAAGCACAAACTAATAAAATGAAATAAAAAAATAAAAACTAGACACCACAAAGTACGTTATAAGAAACAGACTACACTAAAAGAGTTTGCATTTATGGAATAAGGCCTAAAAATAATTCAAAATTAGACAGATTATAATATATAGAAGAAACTGAAAGGAATCTTGTAGTACTATCACTAAAATAATATAAAAACACCAAAGCCGCAATATTAACTAAAAAAACACTATACGCGTCTCGATAGCTGTGCTACCATCATCAGTGGTACCGCACAGAATGTAATGAAAACA
Source organism: Aquatica leii (assembly GCA_035610365.1). Lineage (NCBI taxonomy): Eukaryota > Metazoa > Arthropoda > Insecta > Coleoptera > Lampyridae > Aquatica > Aquatica leii. Next base: position 20,822,044 of record CM069435.1, read on the forward strand.
GTCATCATGACGAAGTTGCTCTAAATACAAAAAAATTACATTGTTATTGGTAATGATAAAAAAATCTTGATAAGTAAAGAGCGGACAGTCAGGTAAATGCCTGGAGCCTGCCTATTTAGCCTTTTTGTGTAACTTTTTGTCTTTTTTGCCTTTTTAAGTAGTATTATTTTATATTGCCTTTTTACATATAAATTTTGAAAAGTTTGTGTAAACAGTGTTTTAATAGGTAGATGACAATAACGCATTACAGAATTTTACTTAAATTACGTACAATAATATAATTAACATTTTTTGCTCAAAAGGTCTTACCACGAACCTATAAATAACAACAGAGATTTTCATGTGTTTCAATGGTTTCCAGAAAACATTAAATACAAAAGCCGCTTATAAAGAAGAACTATTGTAAGAATTTATACTAGGATTATGTACAATGACAGGAAGGATTTCGGAATGACTCATATTTTAGAGGTCTATTCAGTACCTAAGTAAAGCAAACAAATATAGATAATTTTAATTCTGTCCGCTGGGATTCCTTTAATGACTGAAACACATGACTAAAATATTTTTTGTTTGTTTTAAATACCTGTTATAGTGTCACACTGTGATAGTCTATTGCTGTTGTGCTGTGAGTAAGTTTTAAAAAATGCCACCTAATAAATAATCAAAATTTGAAAATAATTACAAGTGGAGTAAATTGGACAATAATTTAACAACCGACGGGGAAAACCTTTTTTGTCAAGTTTGTTCAAAATCAGTAAATTTCTATTATCTTAATTTAAATGCTTTTAATTACTAGTATATGTATTATTTTAGATCGGTGCTACTAAAAAGTACCATGTAAAACAACAGTAGTGGTTTACATTTAAAAAATATTAAAAAAACTATGAAACAACTATTGTTAAAAAACGTTATAGAAGATCAACAGAATAAACCTGACCCATCAAAACGAACTATTGCTCTAGATTTGTGCGAAGCATTGGTGTCGGCTCAAATTCCTCTGAAAAAACTTGATAACATCAATTTTCGCAATTTCCTCGAAAAATACACCGAACAAGTTGAAGTCGAAGTTAGTGTATTGTCTCAGTGGTACTGATTTGTAAAAACAAATAATTTTAAAAACCTGAAAATTGTTGTTATAGAGAATGAAGAGAGTGTATTACATATGTAACTTTCTACAGTATACTACGTGTCCAAGATAAGAATGCACAGCATGGGGATCTTGAAAACGGTAGAAGATACAGGGTAGCTTAAATTAGAAAAAAGTTGCGTTATTTACAGTATGTTCACATGCTGGCCGCAAAAGTTCATTAATGTTTATCGTTTTCAAAATTCTCAAAAAAATGTGATTTTTTGGATTTTCGCTTCTTTTCATTTTTTTATTTATTTTAAATGATATTAAAAAACTACCGGCACTTTCTCATTGCCGCTTTTTAAGCTCTACAAAATGGCGTGTTCAAATTTTTAATCTGACGTTTCGTATCCGAGAAACCATCATCAACTTTATTTTTTTCTATGGCCACAAACAAAGAGACACCCTGTATTCGGTAGCATTATTCATTACAAATTCAACGATGTATCACACATTATGGTTTTGAAGCCAAAAAAGGGAAAAAAAGTGAGTTATAAGGTTTTTTATTTTTTAAATTAGTAGGCGCTGGTACAATAACAGAAACACAATGTCAAAAAATTATAATAATTGCTCAAATAGATTGCCATTATTTTCTAGACACAAGTATGCTCTGTCTACAGAAGAATTCAAAACATGGTCTAACATTTCTGGTGTGATTGTATTAACTGCTGCTAAAACCAATGCCAATAACTGTTCTTCATTTTCAAAAGTGGCGTCATACACTTGGTTTTTTAAATAACCCCACAGGAAAAAATCCAATGGGGTTAAGCCAGGTGATCGGACTGGCCAGGCTACTTCACTGTGAGTTCCAATGCATTTTCCAGGAAACCTCTGGGACAAATATTCCCGCACATTTCTTAAATTATGCGCTGGGGCACCATCTTGCTGAACCCAGCAGTTGTTAACTATAAGTAATGGTAATTCATCCAAGGCATTCTCGAAATCAGTCTGCAGTAGGTCGAGATATCGTTCGGAATTTAAATTGTTGTGATAGGTAAATAAAAGGTCCTATTATTCTGCCACGTAAAATGCCTACCCACAGATTAAATCCAAATCGATGTTGATGCCTTGCTTCTTTTATTAAATGAAGATTGTCTGTTGCCCAATAATGTTTGTTACGACGGTTGAAAATGCCATTGTTGGTTATCATGCTTTCATCAAACCAAATTACTTCAAAAGGAAAATTTTGATCTTCTTCACATTTTATGGTATACCATTCACAAAAACTTGCTCGCCTTCTCTCGTCACCAGGTCTAAGACCCTGGCAAATTCTAAATTTATAGGGATGAAATTTATTCTTTTGCAAAATAAACTGGGCTGTAGATCTAGCTACTCCAGTTCAATGTTCAATTAGTCTTGTCGATATTTCAAGATTTTCAACAACGGTTTGTAAAACAGTAGTCGCCTTTTCTTCGTTGGATTGTTTTTTACGAGATACAACAGGTTATTTAAATGAACCAAATTCTTTTAAATTAGATACCAAACGTCTAAAAATGGATTTTTGAGGTTGTCTTCGTTCAGGATAATTATCAGAGTACATCTGTTCGGCAGCTACACAATTTTTGCGGCACAAGATGTAACACGTCAACATATCAAATTTTTCTTCGTTTGTGAAACTTTCTCTTTCCATGGTAACACTTGTAAATAAATTAAAAGCACGAAGCAACAAACTAACGAATAAGTAACTTTAATAAGAACAAAAGTTAAAACACTTCAAATTCCCGTAAAAACAATTTACACAACACCAAATTGCGTTTTCAACAATAATGTGACAGATAAAACATAAATATTGCGATTATTCCAATGCCTACTAATTTAAAATATAAAAAACCTTATAACTCACGTTTTTCCCCTTTTTTGGCTTCAAAACCATAATGTGTGATACATCGTTGAATTTGTAATGAATAATGCTACCAAATACATGGTGTCTCTTTGTTTGTGGCCATATAAAAACATAAAGTTGATGATGGTTTCTCAGATACAAAACGTCGGATTAAAAATTTGAACATGCCATTTTGTAGAGCTTAAAAAGTGGCACTGAGAAAGTGCCGGTAGTTTTTTAATATCATTAAAAATAAATAAAAAAATGAAAAGAAACGAAAATCCAAAAAATCACATTTTTTGAGAATTTTGAAAACGATAAACAATAATGAACTTTTGCGGCCAGCATGTGAACATACTTTAAATAGCGCAACTTTTTTCTAATTTAAGCCACCCTGTATCTTCTACCGTTTTCAAGATCCCCATGCTGTGCATTCTTATCTTGGACAGGGTGTATAAAGAAATAGATTTTTTTGTTCCAAAGTCGAAATTTAAATAAAATACCTACATGTTTATTTTTAATTTCTGTATTATAACAATTAAATTCTATTGTTTATTCAATTTATTCCATTTGTAAATTGTGGGCAATTCCTCCTAGGTATTCTATTACTGTTTGGTTCTGTGGATACCCGCAAACAATGTTTAAAATTCTAGCGTCACATTCTATGTATTTTCTTCGTTTTTTACGAAGAGCATTTCCTGCAATAAATATTTCATACTCAAAATCCACACCGTTCTGAGCTTTTCAATTCAGTATTGTACTAGTAGCTTCCAACGTTTTTGTTTTTCTTTTCCTGTATTTTTTTCAGCGATGTTTGTATTCTTCTAGAGTTTTTTTTTCTAGATTCGTATGATAGATGAAATTTTTTTACGTAACAGTCGAGCATCAGCCAACTATCCGGCACCGTAACAGCCGTGTTCGAACGTACCTGGCGCCGAAACGGCTATTTATTATATTAAAAAAAATAAAAATAATTAATCGAAGAGTAGACCACTGACTAAAAATATGTACACCACTTTCTTTGTAGGTGTACTTCCTGATAATTTCGTCTACTTTCTTGTACTTCGCAAGGAACTGCTTGTACTTATTGATGTTTCCTTGTACTTCTTAGTACTTTATGATACTGCTTCAGTATCTCCTGAATACCTCAATCAAGAATTAAGTTAAGTTCATATTACTTCTTCGCCAATTTAGGTTGTTTTAATTAAATATTTGCACTTTTACAATTTTGTTTTATGCTTTACATAATTTTGGCATTTGTCACTCTCTATGGGCATATTTGGGTAACACGAGAAGATTTCACAGCAAGCAGCATAGATATTTGTAGCGCTAACTTTCATCTGTTAATTTCTAGGAATTAGCCTTGTTAAAAAACTCCCCTTAAAAGGAGAAACGTGTTAAGAGTTAAAAACAAAGCACAGGAAAATATTAGTATTGCAAACATTGATGTTAAAGCAAAAAGTATGTATAGTGAAAACACATAACGAAAAAAACAATAAAAAATAACACTTTGATGTTGCATATAATACTAATTAATACAATGCACGCCGCTTAATAGAATCACGTTAAAACTTGGGGGTTCTTGATAACAATAACCGTATGATAACAATATCCAAAATTGAGAAAAAGCAAATAAATGTTTATTGGTTAGAAAGCAGTATACACATAAAGCGTCGTACCTGATTAACAGGTTGTTAACTTAGAACGAGAATCAACACAAGCAAAAAATGTCAACATAAAAAATTTCATATAACTTTTAAAAAAATAAATCGAAAATAAATAGTTTGCTGACACCGTTAATAAAGAGAAATCAGAATTAACGTTATGATGTTTATTTCACTCTTCTAAAGACTACACATTTCTTCTCGGCAATTTGCTGACACTAAAAATAAAATTATCACCAGAATGTAGCCATATTGCCTTTTCTTCACTTTCATACGCAATAACTCGACCAAAATAACACTTTTCGTCAAAAAAGACAGCATAATATTTTTGGTATACTATACTTCTTTGGCTGTTCGGACTCAGGACTGGAATACTGTATAGGTGAAGCCATATGAAGGATTAAACTGTTCTCCACAAGGGGTACTGCCAGTAACAGTTTTTTGTCTTCTTGCTTTCTTCAGGTTTGAGTTGATGTTTAGTTCCATTCTTTTTGTTTATTATAAATCGTTGTAATGAATTGGTACTTACTCTTCTATTAATTGCGTTTAAAAGGTAACGTACATATAAATAACTTCTTAACTACCAGGATTTTATTACTTGTTTGAGCTTTAACATATGGCGAGTTTTCTGATATTTGAAAAATAATACCTGAATAGTCTTTCAGTGCTAGGTTTGATGACTTTTTTCTCACTATTTGCAGTGTTCTCTGGAGCGTCCACTGTTTCAAAGATAGTAAAAAGGTTATCCTTACTTTGTTAAGTTTCTACATAATTATGATCAATTTCGGTTTGGATTTATTAATTTGGATTTGCACCTCTTAGAGCTTTTGTAACAACTTCATATCTAATCGTTAATTTTCATTGAAAAATCAAACGTACTTTTTATTTCTGTAGTTCTGTAATTGATGGTATGAGTGCCATCTATACGATGCAATAGATCTTTAATGCTAAAGTTAATTATTACCGAGTACGTTGTAGTAATCGAACGTGCTGCTCAAAATAGCTTCTCACACGTTAGCATTTCATGTTAAAAATATCTTTAAGAGTACAATCTTTAGAATTTTTAATCGAAGCTCGCCACATCCTAAGAAAAAAGACAACATACTACATTCCATATACACGTATTTTTAACAAAAGAGATTCGCCTGGAAACTTAGACATAATATACTGCATTGATTTGAGATAGACTATGGTTTCTTCACTATCTGGTGTAGACAATAAAATGTCCATAACTTTTATTGAGCACATTTTTTCAATTGCACTGAAGTTTATGTTGTCTGGTTTAAGGTTAGATAACGGCAGACAGTGACGGTCTTTAGTTTGTGTTTTGATAAGTTCGTACAAATGGTCAGATGTAGCAGTAAAGTTACCAATAAGAATTTTGGTCCCAAATTTAAAGAACTTTGTTCTCAGTTTTGTTAAAATATGTACTCTATTCTGGATTGGTTTAGTGGCAATGCCTTCTCAGAGTCTTTTACGTCTCTTTGATCTTTTTCTAGACTACCTAGATTTGTTTCTATTAAAACTGTTTCTTCGTCTTCAGAATATAATTCTCACGTCTCTTCCATATTTTTTGATGATTCATTTACCTTCAGTGTTACATTCCGTGTTCGAATCCCACACGTGTGTGTGTGAATGCATTAGCTTGTTGTGCACTCTAAACGTAATTCTACAGTCATAATAGAACTGATGGACTTTCTAGAAGAATTACTATCTTCGATTTAAACAGTCATATTTTGCAACAAGATTTCGTTGCAAGTTCAATGGCTTTCCAGTTGAATTCGAGTCAAGTAGTAAATGCATGCTTCCACAATTTGGTGACAGCGTTATATTTGTATAACTTGTATTTTTGATATAGACCGTTCTTTTGTTGTTAATATGTAATAAGTAATTAGTTTTTGCCTCTGTCTTTTACCGATATCACTTGATACTGCAGTATATTCATATGCTTTCTAAGAAAATGCTTACCCTTTTACGAGCCATTTTATTTATACAATTGCACACTAATTGTCCTTGTTTGTTGATAGCTGCTATAAGACCGCACTGATAAAACTAGCAATTTACTTCTAACTTATTTCTTGAGTGTTCTCAAAATTACAGCATTTTTTCTGTTAAAATTATTTTTTCCACGACCTTTTCTTGTATAGATGACAATTGTGGCGAAGACAATTTTTTCTTCTTTTCTATGCGTTAAGCCTGTGACTTCCCGGATCTTCCTAATGTTTCCCGGTAGTTCCCGCTACTTCTCAGTACTTCCTAAGGATTTACCATTACTTATTGATATTTCCTCAATACTTCTCTAGTCCTGTACACAAGACTTTTTCAGTGGTTTACCCTTCGTAATTAATCTGTTAGCATACTCATTACTCGTGTTTTTAATCAGTTATCCCTAACTTTCCAAAATTTATTTTCCTTTCTTCCAAAATATGAACCGTTGACCGACATCACTCAAAATCATGAGATGAGGTCTATCAACCGAACCGGCTAAACACCAGTGTTTCCCGATGTGTTTATTTCTGGTTCTCGTTGGTTTACATCATTAGTTATAATAGACAACAATAAAAAAAAATCTGACGAATCTAATATGTATTTCTTTTGCACCAATATTGCGTAAGCCAATATAGTGATTAAATCAAAATGTTATAAGTAACTTTTTAATCAACATTGACAATAAATTACTTAAGAACTTTTAATTAGAAGTTATAGGTACTATCAGAAAGAGCCAGTCTCAAACTAAAAAAATTATAGAACTACAAAAAGTAGAAAAAATGAAAACGTATCTGTTTTTGAACTAAGCATCAAAATCAGGGGGTCTTTCACTTAGAAAATAAGTGTACAAATTGACGAGAATAAATAAGAAATAAAAGGAAATAAAAAGCAATAGATTTTAATAACAGAAATAATTCGGAAATATAAAGGAATAGAAATAAATGGTAGAAAACAAAAAGAAATAAAAAAGAAAGTACTGGTATAAAAGGGAATAATAGGCAATAACTCGGAAATCATAAAGGAATAAACTAAAAAAATACAGAAATATTGTTTAATAAATAAGCATCGCGTAGCAAAATGCGTAAAGCGTGGTCGAACCTCATTATTGTAAAAGAGTGTGACAACTTCTAAGAAGGTAAATTAGTGTAATATCAGTAGAATATAATTTCTTCTTCCGGAAAAAAACGTAAGTTTATTTTTAATGTTATATAGAGTTAAAGAAAACCGGGAAGAAAATGTTTCGGATACTGAGAAAGAGGTAAATCACGAACAATTATTGGATAAGATACTGTCCGAAGTTGACGTTAAAATCAACAGTTTTAGTTTTAGTTATAATAGCTGACTGCCTTCCTTGAAAGTTCCTTGCTTTGTGAACACGTATCTAAAATATACAATATCGATACAAACGATGGCAAAAAATGGGTGTGTTCGAATTGTAATAGTCATTTCAACACCCACTTGAATAGAACCGCAAAACAAAAATGCAAATCGGGAACCATATCATCTGAAATTTCGAAAAAACCTGAATTAAATATGCTATCTTTTATTGTTCGCAAAAAAGCAAATCCTAAGTCATCTACAACGACTTCTACCTCAACCGTCGTAAATGATCAAACAGATTTAAAAAAAACTTTACAGAATCTAGCAAGTCAACAACAAAAGATATTCATGTTGTTAAACTGGATGAAAATTTGAGTTATACTAATGCAAATAGTGATGGATCTGTCAAAGACATCAATGATTCAAAGCTTTCAAGTTCGCTCCGGCTTAAAACTGTCACCACTGAAATTGAAGGAGACCGGGTAAACCCTGTGATACAAGAGTTTTTTGGGGAGAGCAGAGTTACTAAAGAAGCTAGTAACTGTGCTAACACTAAAATACTTTTATTAAAAACGACATATAAATGGACGAGAACGGCATTTTAACGTCTACAAAATTTTGATTCGTTCCAGCTGAAATTAACGGACTTTTTTCAACTAGTGAAACAAGTAGAAAACAAAATTTTGTTAGACGACAAAATTTAGGCACAGTTTGTTCATAATAATGATCAATCACTAACCGCCAGAAATTGCAAATACGGTTTTACAACTATTGTGCAAAAAAGCATCAGAAAACAGCCATCGCGATAAAAAAAAATAGATTCGAAAATCCTATAAAATTGTTTTGTCTGTACTTATATTTGATCGGAGGACCTATTTTATATGAGACTTTACATAAAAATTTACAGAATTCAATTCCGTCGTTATCAACTTTATCACGAACATTAAGTTTGGCAACATTTTTTTGAGTGAAGATCATGCCGCAGTTTTAAAAAGAGTCGAGTATGATTCAAAAACGAATAAAATGATTCGTAACAGTTTTAGATAAAACTACCGGATTTCCAAAACAAAATCACTTTGAAGTCAACAATTTAAAGGATATAATTTTAGCCTTTTCTTAGGCAAAGTTAGCAAAAAACGTTTGTGTTTTTACGGTTTAACCATTGTTGGAAAACGCTCCTTCATTTTTACTCTCGATTTTTAGCACAGAAAATAAATTTACAAGTGACGACGTTTTGAACAGATGGAACTCAGTTATATCGAAAGCAGAACGTAATGGCATAAGAGTAAAGGGCATTGCATCAGTTAGGGATCTTAGATGTCTGAAATCTATAAAGTTATTTTCGAAACTACCAAATCAGTCCAAATTCAATGGCGATTGTCTTTATTCTCCCTATTTCGTAGTGACTTATTTATTATAATTAAAGTATCAATAATTATTTCGTTGTCACATTCAATATTGCTTTTTCCGAGGCTTTTTCAGATGGATTTTGATGTAAATAAACCATCTGTGTTCCAAGACACCATACACATCGCAACAAAAATAAAAACTCAATTTTTAAAACCAGATGTTTGTTTGCCGACGGGAAATTATAAAGTGTCTATAGGTGATACTGACCGGTTGATGCAAAATTTTTCCAAGGACAAACATTTGCTTCGCAAATCCGATCTCGATAGTAAGTAGCATGTATTTGGAATTAGGAATATAAATTTTGGTTTTTTAAGGTCACGACAAAATGAGCTTTGAGGCAGTAGATAAGCTTTTATCTAAAATGTATTGGAACATCTTAAGAAATACCTCGAATTTAAAGCAACCTATCAATGTTTAAAACTTGTTCGATTCGTTTTAGATCAGTTTTTGAAAAAAATATAACTTCAGGTAAAAGATTATATTTGATTTGTTACGTTGTACGTTCTTTTGCGGAGATGGAGGCATTGGATAAAAGAAAATAACTATATATATATACAATATAATTGTGTCGAACTTAACGCACATGCTTTGATATTAATAATTGAAAAATGTCGCACAAGTTGCACCCAATTGCTTCCATGGTTATATTCTAGTCAACCATGTGAATCCATCTTCCGATATACAAGATCTATGACAACAAGCCGATCTACAATGGTGATTTACTCAGTCAAAGATATCTTGAGAAGACTTAATCGAATTAAAGTTCTGAATGAAATCAGTAACGATTTGAAGAAGTGTTAAAACATTATTGATTTTTTTCGATTTAACATTTACCAGGACATTTAAATTTTTAAAAATTGTCAAACAAAGCATTTCAACTTTTTTCTTATAACTAAACCATGTAGTCAAGATTTTATTATTTATATTGTTATCATTATAGTCTTGTCTATAATGTTTTTTTTTATTTACAGAAAATACATTTGTCTTTCCGAGAGAGATTAAGCGACTGGGAGAAGGCTGTACAAATAATACAGCCGTTCCGTCTAGTGAACAAATTTTGAATATTTTGATAAAATCCGATATTGGTTCACACCAAGGTGCGTTTAGTTTGGGTATGAATGCGTCATCTATAGAGAGTTTGTCTCTTACTCTACCAGCTGTAGGGTCATTAGAGCAGGACAATCAGGACGGACACCGAGACGGACACATAGTTAAAAAGATGGAAAAAAACGAAATCTATTGAAAATTCAACTGAGAAAAACATTTTAGACTTTGATGCCGACTCAGATTTAACACACCAAGTTGAATTAAATTTACTTGATTTTGAAGAACTCAATTTAAAAGACTGCCCCATGGAGAAAGTAAATATAACATCTTATTTGAAAATAAAGTTTTCTGAGAAAAGTGGTCGATTATCAACCAATAGAATTTTTAGAGTGAGAGGAATGACACAGTGTGAGAGTAATTCTAACTCTACTTCGAATTTGAGAACAAAAACTAGCAAGAACAAAAAGACTAAACAAATAAATAACTCTACACGGAACAAAAAAAGCAATCGAAAACAAGATGACAATGATAGAAAAATTGGATGAAAATACACCAGGATAGAATGCGAATCTGAATATGAAAAAGAATCATCGTCGAAATCATCAGAGTCAGACATTGAAGAAAACAACAAAATATCACTAGAATTAAAACAATACTATGCTTTGTATTATGACACCAGATGGTACATTAGGAGAATTTTAAAAATAGAAACCGAAAAAAAAATTATTTTTCTATCCATATAAGCACATATTATGAAATCATATTTTTGACTATCAATTGGACCCGTACGACTCGATGAAATACTGCATTACATTACAAAATTTGTAGTAGTGACCAATCACATTTGTTTATTGAATGAATATTATTGATTAATTTAAAAAAAATTATACAATATTTAATATCCGATTTATCTCATAATCGTGTCAAGCAGGTCTTAATTCTACACTTAAGATTGTTGTCGTAGTTGTATAATTTCAGAGTTATTAAAGATGCGAAAAAAGTATGAGTTCTTGAACTGTAAGACATTCCTTAAAGATCATTTCAATAAAATAGTATAGTTGCATTTTCGGCGCATTTTAATTTAAGAGAAAATCGAAACAGGAATACAAATACTGAAAAAACAATACGGGAATAATATAAGACATATCTACGGGAATAATATAAGAAATACGGGAATAAAAACAAAAATTAAAAAATAAATTAGGAAATAGAAAAATAACTCAGGAATAAAGCTACTGATTTGGTTTATTTCCAAAAAAAGGAATAAGTGTACAAATTTTCGTGTAGTGAAAAACCCCCTGATCAAAATAATGCCATTGATAATGATAGCGGTAAACCGCACAAACTGAATTTCGTTGTTTGTGTTCCTGTCAATGTTGAATATACTAAAGAAACTACGATGCTTGTATAGTGTTTTTCGCTAGAGCGAAGTAGAGAAATTGCGTTTGACTATCAGATGCAAGAGTTTCAAATTTATTTTTCTCAACAAATGCATTTCTCTTTTAACAATCACTAACAGAAAACAGGTTAAACTTAATTACAAAGAATTGATTTCTAAAATTAGTTTTTGTTGTTTTCTTTATCGCATTTTAAAGTCAAAGTTTGAGTGTTGTATGTATTGCAGTTTAGGAATGTAACCCGACATAGAAAGTTTAAAAATGCACAAAACTATCTTCAAGGAGATACGTCGCTAAATACATTTATAATATTAACTAAAGTAAAAGCGTTGGACTTTTGAATGAATTAATCAAGTAATTAGTTCCATCCATTATAAAAAAAAAATCAAAAAAGATGTGTGGCAGTTTACCGTATAAAATATTAAAGATCTTAACCTTGACATTGACACACAAACAAAGATTTATAAATGTTCACATAAAAGTAAAATACTCTGTGGGAAACTGTACAGCTGTATTGGTTTTGTGTAATAAAAATAGTTTAAGAAAAGCCCGAGTTCTACGTTTTAACAACGTTTTAACAGGGTAAATAAGAAAATGATGGCAAAAACTTTGTTTAAATATACCCTGCTTTCCCTTATGTAGAAATCACAGAAGCCTCTATACGAAACATGTTAATAAAAATAAAATCAAAACCCCCACACGATGGTTATAAAGCGTAAAGGAATAAGACTTTGTATCTCGTAAATAAATAATATTTAACAATCACCAATAAGCATAAAAATGTGTAAGAAGGCTTTACAGTCTTAACCCTTTCGGCCTAAACCGAAATAGTATATGATTCGCTGTAATTAATAAAGACTGCAACTCTGAGATATTAGCCCACTGTGTGAAACATTCAATAAACAGAAGCGCAAAAGTACCTAACAACGTTCATTGGATAAAGCTGCTATCAATATAACAGTGTTTATATCAAACTACAGTTTCACAATGATAAATATATGTATGTTGAGCTATCTAGTTCTCCTAATATCTGCAGGTATCATTCTGTGTTGTTACTATTTTGTTGAGATGATACCTCAAAGCGCAGTGTCCTAGACTTGTATAGAGCTTTTGGTTAAACTTACAGGGTAAAAATAGACCTCTACCCCAATCTTCTCTAAGGCATAAAAACTTGTTTGATTGTGCTTCTACATTTTTCCAGTTACTTATCATTTATTCAAAAGTGATTATCTCGTGTCAATTGATAACCCGTTCAATAAAGTTTGTAAACTTTGCTATCAGCAAACTAAGCTTTACCGCCGAGTATTTCCAAATTCCAAACAAACAATATATAGACTTTTTTTAAAATGAAACGTCTTTCAATAGTCCAAAATCAGATACGTCTGCTAAATGTGGTTAATACAAAGTGTATATCAAAGCAACCAAAAGTGAAAATATAAAAATTTTCAAAAATAAAAAGACCTTAGTTTCCCTAAAGCTGCGATAGACAGAACAATCCTCAAAAATGTTATCAAAGAATCTCAGCACAATCCTAACATTAATGCTACTACTTTCGATCTACAACAGGAACTATAGACACTCAAAGTGACTACAGATTTTTGTTGCTACAAAACTAAGGTATGGTTATTTCGGAGTTCTTTCCTGCAATAAACCTAAACGAGGAAAAACATTGAGAAAACGTTTTAAACAAAATACTACGTCAACTAAAAAAAAGCTTTAGTATTAACGTAATCGTTAAATTACAACTTTTTAGAAATAGGCCAACTAATATCGTTGAAAAACTGGAGCACAGTAAGTTCCGCATAGAAAAAAGAAATCAATGTCCCTCTAGAGCAAAAATTCCAAGAAGCCTTATCCATTGAGGAATCAAAGCTCAATCACGTGCTATTATATCTGCTATACATTCCTCCTGTCCATCATGCCTTCTACTATAGTCTTACGAAAAATAACTGATTTGTTTTAGTTCAATACTGCTTTTTTTGTATTATTCATGCTAATTTTGTATTATAAATCAAAGAAACATTTTTGAGATTTTTATCAATCCAGATACCTATATATGTATACTTTCATTCTCTTCAACAGATTTTTGAAACTTTTACAAACCAATAAAAAGTTATAATAATTTTTAAAATTAGTAAAGTTAACCACGCCTTTTTTGATAAACTAAAAAAAGACCATTGTGCTCAATACGTGCTACGATGTACCAAAAAAACCATTCCTATTTTTCCTCGTTTACAGCAAAAAAAACTAAAAATATTGTGCTGAATTGTGCTTAGTACGTGCTATTTGTTCCTCAATTTCTGTTTTTCGCCATTTGTACATTTAATAAAAACAAAATCATTATTACGATAAAAGATAACACTGCGTTTTTGTTTTATAATAAAAAATGACCTCTTGCTGTTTATTGTACTCAGTAAGACTACTTTTCTTATAGAATTAAATACACAAAAATGTCCTTCAACCTTTGAACGTTCAAAACCGTCTACTTCTGAACATGCTGTGACAATTTATGACTTTTGTCCTGAATATCTCTCTAAGTACAATGGAATGTGCTACAGTCGATTGAGATTGTTCATTTTTACACACAAAAAACGACAGTTGGAAGACTTCAAACGAGTCAAGGCGGCGACCGAGATGCTTGAAAACAATACATTGCTTGTGATGTGGAGATGTAGAGAATTGGACAGATTTACCAAATAATGTTTTTTGGTTCCTGTTTAAAAAGAAATCCCTCAATTCGACTCAAGGCATTTCAGTTCTAAGTGTTTTCGAATTTAAGTACATTGATCTTTTGCTCGATCATAAACTGAGCTTCGTTAAGCACTTTTTCTTTGTAGTTGACAAGGGCAAGACTGTCTTGCACTTGTTCCACAAATATTCTCTCCGTAACTGGAACCTCCGTAGGAAAACATTAGTGACCATTTTCAACAGTGTAATCATCCCTATGCTCACATATGGCTTAGACATCTAGTACCACCGTTTACGAAATACCCACATTGTCAAGAAACTGGCATCCCTACATCCCCTATTCCTTCGTACGATCCTCGGGGCATATCGTACTATTCCTATCGATTCCTTGTGCGTTGTGGCAACATATCCCCCTCTGCATCTCCTATTTCAGAAAATATACTACTCCAAAGTTCTTGTTAGAGCTGGCACGTGCACATTCTTAGAGCAGTAAGTTTCGACCGCAGATTTTCCTTCCTTTTCGGCCATCAAGCGCCATCTCAAGACTTTGATCTTGAATGAATGGCAGCGGCAGTGAGATACATTTTGTAAAAGACATAACGCCTATTCCTTGATTCCTACTATCCTGGTCCAAATTCTTACATCGCACGGCGGGTTCCGTTGCCATCTAAAACGCATTAGCGTTGCAGATGACGACCGATGTTTGTAGTGTGGTGTTACTGATGCTCCATCACATAAGATTCTATCCTGTCGGTAGTTCGATGATGACCAGAGTACCCTAAGAATCCAAGTCAACCCGTCTCCCGATTCCCTTGAGTATATCCTTAGACTAGTGTCTGACGTCATTGTACTCATTGCATTCGCTAGAAGAGTTTATTTTTGCATGGCATTATGATTTTATTTTACAGTAAGCTACGGCAAAGTAGAGTATTTATTTAGTTATTTAACTGCACTTATTTTAGAATATTTTATTTGATTATTTTTAGTTAGCTAACATTTTCAGTTTCCTTTTAGTCCTAGCTGTCTTGACTAACTGGCCTAATACCCGTCTATTACAACATCGTAGCCTTTTCTCGCCTACTTGGTTTTCAGCCTGACACGTGAGAAGCAGATACACAGCCCATCCGATTCGTCTAACTAGGCAATCCTTTCTTCTCGTAACATACTCTAAATCGTTCTATCCTATATGTGGCGAACTTGAACCAAGCAAGTTCGAGTGTTTTGGTGGGTCCATATCCTCCACCTCATTTGTTCAGTTTACACAAGCACAAACACACTAAGCATAAACGTCTACATAATTTAATAAACGTAAAGAATAACCTATATGAATGTTTGCATCTACTGAAATGCAGCCCACAAACAAAGAGATATTAAAAACATTGCTGTAGATCCTTTTATGCCCGTTATTGAACTGATAAATAGCTGTGTATCAAAAATAGCATATAATTTTATGCATTGATGCAACTAGATCACTGATGAGGACTGTACCATTACCAAACGAAGAATTAAGTTCACACAGATGCAAAGATTGAAGAGAAAACTAGACTCGTGTTTCAAAAGATCTCATGTGGTCAAAATACGAATTGCATTAAAAATTGGTTAATTAAATACAGAATTCGACCATGCTATAATAGAGGCAGTAGTAAGGGCATTTGCATTTTCGAGTCAAATTATTATACGTTAACTGTATGGCTGCTTTGCAAAATCAAACTACTTTAGCAGGAATAGAAGATCATGTATAAGCTATGTTGAGCACAGCGTGAAATAGTGAGCTGAGTTCTGAGAATTCTGCCGATGCCACTCGAAAGTTTTTGACATCGGCAATTTAGAGGCTAACGTTAAATAAAAACAGATACAATTCGAAAAATTGCTCAAATGAGCAAGATGCTGAAATTGATGATGAAATTAAAACCGAAGAATTATCAAACACGTATACTATTAGATGGGTCACTAATTTGTACAAAACATGCAAAAATAAAATAGCTCTTAAAGAAGAAACAAGTAATGTTTTATTATCCAAAAGTTGCAAAAAGAATGTTAAAATTTGCTTCCATATTTTAAGTTGTTTTCCAAAATGATGTCAACAAGATTCGGTTACGGATCAGAAAAGTTTTTTGGTTAACGATAAGCATGCCCTTTTAAGTAAATTTGAACAACAATATATCAACAGAACGATATAAATGAAGGTAAAAAAATTAAGTCTAAAACTTGCCTCCAAAGAACAAACCGATTAAAAAGAATTTCAAATCACGACCTACACTAGAGATGATGTGACCGATGGCCGAAAAGTATTTTGTGATGATGATCTGTTCGTTTCTAATAAAGAGAAATCTGATCCAAATTAGTATTTATCAATGTAAAGTAATCAAAAGTGAAAAAAACTGGCTACAGATGAATTTGTAGACGATCTATACGAATTGAAATATGAATTAAACTGGCGTAACAACAATTTCACTAAAATTAATTTATGTCAATATTCTATTTGTGAGGATTACGAAACGGATCATTCGCAACATAATGATACGAAGGAGGCGATTAATTCGAGTAACATTGACTCTCTTCCACATATTTAATTTCTAGTATTCTGATTACCACTATTACTGAATAATGTAACTTAATCATTACTCCCAAAGTCATCGTAATAATGATTTTGTCTTCATGAAATCTGCAAATAGTGAAAAACAGAAATTGTTTTTGCTGCACATACTAAGCTCAGTACAATTATTATCGTAAAAATTGATTGTCTCTGTAAAAACTGTAAAAGAAAAAAGAAATTGTTTTAGCGGCACAAGGTAGCACATATTGAGTACAATTCAGCACAATGGAAATTTTTTAGTTTATCAAAAAGGCGGAGCTAACTATACTGACGTTAATTTCTACTAAAATATTTGCTGTATAAAAGCTTTTTTGCTTATCCCTATAAAATGTAACTTTTATTATTTAACACTTTTTACACCCGGGAGCTCCAATCGTGTTCAGTGGACTTTCGCCGATCGTTACAAATAAAAGTATTTGTGATCAATCACTAAATATGTAACAAAAGCTTTAATATTTGTATACAAAATTAATTAATGCCAACAACAACATTTGATAGGCGATGTTACAAACTAAAAAAGCATTTTGCTAATGATACACTTCCTGCGTAATTTAAAGAATAACGTGCTAGCCCCCTTTTGTTCCTACGTCAACATCATTAGACCTTTTTAAAAAGAAGCATTACACAAACACCTTTCTAATTATTTATATTCCAGGAAGGACTCTTGTAAATTAAACTGATTTTTTTAATCTATGCCAATTCAATAATACAATACGAACTCGTTACTATCAGAATCATCGACTATGGAAACGCCTAAATAATTCCATTTCTAGGAACAAATAAACACAATACTTCGTAAAGTTGCCTTATAAATTTAATTATAAACCCATGTTCGTAATTTATTTTTAAAAAATTATACAAACAAAAGCTACTAACAATTTAACAACGTAAGTAATAACTACCCACTCGCTCCATACCAGCTTCATGTAAATAAACTTTAACAGTATAAAGCACAGTAATTTATTAGGGATCGCTAAACTTCTTTAACAACAAAAAATATGAACGGTAATGTTTGTAAATTTAATGTAAATAACATTAATTTTACTTTTGTGAGATGCTCCTAGGCGCTTTAAATATACGTAGGCACTTTTATGGTAATCACAAGAGATATTCAAAAATTAACAAACGTACGTTTAGCTTTTTTAAAAGCTTATGCAACAGAAGTAATTTAAAGTACTTTGTAAATAGAATATGAAGAAACCTAAAACTGTCATGAGTACAAATTAATTCGACTTTTGATTTGGTTCTACCTCCTCAAACGTATAAATTAAGTCATAATTGTTGCTATAAACTTTACCAAAAAAACCTACGGAATATTAAGTAAATGTTTACAAAATTTAATTCAAAGTGTTACCAAAAACAAAAAGTGACCATTTGATCAAAGCTAATATTAATTTTTGAAAGCACTGCCAGAAATATGAGTGAAAATATTCCACAAACAGTATCAGAATATCATCTGCAAATAAGAGGAAATGGAGACGACCGCTGGAAGATTAGAGACTAATAATGTATATAAAAAAAAGACAGCTAGTAGAAACTAGAATAAAACGTCTAAATAATCAAAAACAAAGTAACTTTGTTGTCAGAAAAAGAATTGTATAAAATAATTGTAAACTAATAACTAGACCAAAAAATCTTTCTATTTTGAATTATCTATGTTTCGTCCTTTTTTACTTTCCTATAGAGACATTTTTATTTCATAATTTTACGTTTCAAGGTCTCCTGAATCAGAAAAATGTATTTTGGACAAAAAAAAATTTGGGTGTCTGTGTGTTACGATGTACCCACGAGAACTCTCGAACCAAAAGTCCTAGTAACTTGAAATTTGGTATGGACCTGGTTTTTCATATTCTCTTGGTTTTATCAAAATATGGGTCTGATAAAGAAACCGGAAGTGGGCGTATCCGCCATTTTTAACAATTTTTCTTATATAATTTTGTACGTATGTAAATCATTCGAATTATTTTTACAGTTTCTTATAGAGATAATTGTTTACTGTATCAATTAACCAATAAAAAAATTTGATTTTATTGCATTTTTTAAAATTTAACCAATCATCAACGGATTACAGCGATAACACCACGGGTGTGGTGTTATCGGGCAAAGCAGACATGATATATTCAAATGTCAAATTAAATGTCAGATAGTAAATTAATTCATAATAATCATACAAAGATTTTCTGAGATTTGTAACAAGAAAATTAATAAAATTCTTTTAGAAAATACACCAAAAAAACACAATTAATTTGTATTGATTAATTAAACAACATGAAAAGTAGTAAAAAATTATCTTTACCGCATACCCCTCGAGCATTGATAAATACTCAAAATTTTATAGTAGAGACTGTTTCAAGCGTGTTTCTTTAAGGTAATATTACCAAGAAACACGCTTTCAACAGTCTCTATGACAAAATTATTTCGGTATTATCAACGCTGTAGGGGTATTATAGCTGATAATTCTTCCTAACAATTTATTCAACTAAAAAAAATTCTAACGTTAACAGTATATCAGATACTTAATTTGTTATTTAAAATGAATTTACAAATATAATATAGTTTCGAATCTTGCCGGCGACGAATTTTTTTACTGATTTACTAAAGGGGTAAGTAATATCGAACCGCACAAATATAAGGGTTAGTCGATATGATCTTAATGAAATCGAGAAAAAAATTTCAAAAAAATTATAGCATGCTAGGAAATCACAATACAAACGTGTACATATCACTTCAAAATGGTTTTATGACAACATCACCTTAAAAAAATATGTAGACATTCCTTCATCATTATTTATAGGAAAGTCGTGTAGTGACCACACCAGTTTTTTTTTTCGTAATGTTAAAAAACGACTGTTGTCGTTTTGACATCAATTTTAAACCAAGCTCACACTTCACCGTGATACCGAGGTACTATGCAGACATAAACCTAAACAAATATGTTGGCAAAAAAATTCAAATAAGTTTCGAGGACTACATGTCATAGTTACTTTCAGATAAGGGTTCTGCTTAGTCTTCTACGTCCGTCGTAATTCTAAAAAACATTCAATGTTGATTACGTAACTAATAGTGTCACAGTCTCAAAAACCGAGCATATTAATCTCCTAAAAAAATCAAATTGTCGATTGAGCAAGTACTGTGCTAACTTGTCCAGTCATTGCTTGGGTGCATGTACTAAATTCTCCAACTTATGAATGCAAACCTCCTAAATTAATATTTAAAATTTCAGTTTGTATACTAATTGTGATTAGTTAAGAAATTTCCCTTCTGTCTCACAAAAAATCAGTTAAACGTTAGTTGATACGTAAAGACTATGCTGCTTAGTGCTTGGGAGTTAAGAAGGTCATTAAATTACTGCCATTCTCATTTTCTACAAAAATCTAACAACTTTATATGTTTAAAGATTAATTTTTTAAATGGCACATTGCCAAAACTGGAACATAGAAGTTGTACTTTTGCCAGTTGTGGCCAACTAAAGCTAGAACTGATGCCCAAGCTATAAGAAATGGTTTCCTGTCAGTATTTGACGCCAGCACTAATACGTCAAGGCTAAACCTCGTAGAAAACTGTCTGAAAACAGCACAAAATTGATAGGAAAAAAACTGACCCAACTTGGAAATAGAAATAAAGTTCCGAACATCATTACACGTTATAACACAGTGAAGAAAATAGATCAACTTTCGAGACTACACACCAAGGATATATACAAATTAAGGTGTATGTGCGGTAAGAGTTACATCGGCCAAACAGGAAGGAGCATTCAGTGCAGGGTTAAAGAACATCAACGAGACGGTCAACTCAGACGAACGGACAAATCTGCAGTATCTACATGAGAATGCAGATCACCGGATTGATTACGGGAACGTAAAGGTATTAGCACAAAGCAGACACTATCACCAGCAAATAATACTCGAATCACTAAAAATAATGAAAAACCCTAACAATTTCAACCGTGAAAATAGATACAGATTAAGCAACACATCGAGATCTACGCTACGTGAAGAACATGCAAGAACTCAACAGACGCCTATGAACGCAACTCAACAGACCAGAACGGACACGGATCAGCGAAGGAAAGCCGAAAGACGGTATATAACAAGGAACGCAAGACGATAATATCAGTTTTTAGAAATCTTCTGAAGAAGCTGAAAGTTTTGTGACGCGGCAACACCCCAAAAACAATGCTACAATAATTGTGATTGGTTATGAAATTTCTCTTGTCACAAACCAGGCAAATGTTAGAAATATGTAAAGACTATGCTGTTTAGTGCTGAAAGTTAATACGCTTATTACATTACATTCTCGTTTCCTACAAAAATTTAACTTTATTTGTTTAAACGTTGAAATATTAATTTTTTTAAATGGAACATGGCCAAAAGTGAAACATAAAAGTTGCCAGTTGTGGCCAACTGAAGTTAGAAGTGCCGTCAAAATTGTAAACAATAGTTTCCTGTCAGTACTTAACGCCAGGACTAATACGTTCAGGGTATCTACGGCTAAACTTCGTAGAAAACGGAAACAGACAAATCCAGATACTCAAAGGTTTTTACGAAGCACATACCAAAAACATCGATTATGAAGGAAAAATAACGAAAGATAAAGTTAAATATGGTGGACTAGGTGTGGATGTGTAAGATTTGTCCTAGATTGGTATTAAAGATAATAATTCAGAAGAAACTGGGGTACATTTGAACACGGGGCAGATTTGAATATTCAACTTTTAATCAAATATATTATAACAAAGTGTAAATCAATTTTACTGCAGGTGGCAAGCCTACCAGACCCTCATGTGTCCAGCTGTTCTACTGATTTTAGGTTACTTTCTTGGCGCCAAAGTCTCGTGAATGTTATTTCATTTGCCTACTTTAAGTGAATCAGTGCTACAGTATTGGAAAGAGGTAAGTACAAACTTATTATTGATATATCAGTATTACTTTTTATGTATTGATCTAATGAACAAGGAAAAAAATAGGTTAAGTAAAAATATTCCGCTGAGACAGATTTCAACAATGTCTCAGAGGCACATTTCAACAGCATAAAATAAATCGATATTTGTTTGTGAATAAAACAAAGCTTATTTTTTTACTTCCAAACACATATGTTAAAAAAAGACGGGAATCGTAGTATAATAAGGAAAATATAAAAACTGAAATAGAGGTAAGAGAAAAACCGCAAAAAAATGACTTTGCGGGAGGCGGCTGCAAATTACGGTATGATGGAATTGTGGTATCATCTGTTAAACATGAGTTTTATTCGAAATTTTCAAGCTAGCAAGTAATTTCAAAACAGCAAAAATCTACTTTAGTGGAAGATGCGACAGCTTTGTCAAAATTGTGCTATGGTTTAACTTCAGTGTTTATATAAACTCGCACAAGAGTCACTCCTACAATGGTAGACAATGGTCCACCAAAAAGCTTTGTTTTGGCCAATAGCTTTGAAAGTCATTGGATGACTCAGACCTTTTTTTAGATGTGCTTAAACATATCGTTTGGCATACCAAAAAGACCCGATTCTAATTATCATTGATAATCATAAGAGTCACTGCTTTCTGGAGTCAGTGGTGTATGCATTCATTTAAAGCCAAGATGAAGATACCGCAAAATGATTGGTTTTACATAATTCTGGAAAAATCATTTCCATCCGTACACTTCCCTCTTTGATCAATATTGCGTTTAATTTGGCATTTACAAAGGCAAATATTATTTCGTTATTTAATAAACCGGGCTTGTGGCTTTTAAACTGTTTAGTGGTCAGCGATCAACACTTTATGTGTTCTGCTGTAACTGATAGTGTGTCAGATGCACCATTTTCGTCCAGTGTTGTAAACAGTAATATAGCATTTGCACGTGCACCGAGTACCTCAACAGAGACTTAAGCTTAGTTTAATGCTTTTACTTCAGCATTCCAACGTTATTGAGAAACTTTAAATGTGTTTCAACAAAGGGTAGAAAGGACAGTCGCCCATTCTTATCGAAACCCTTGAAAAAGTAAGACTGGAAAAGAATGTATAGAAAGCAAAGCAAAGAAGCCAAAATCTGCAGAAGCAAAGACATAGTTAAGAAAGTGAAAAACAACATAATAAAAAGTTTCTGTGCTGACGAATCTGCAGTCAGATATAAGCTCTGAAAATGTCGCGCAGCATATGACTGAAATCCGGATTAATTAATTTAAATTTAGTGCTGGTAGAAAGTGAAGCAAAATTTTCACCCATCAACATCTACCTTAAGGTAATCTTTTTTTAAGAAAAATATCTCTCGATGCAGAACATATAAAACTTCTAAAAAGCTTAATTTTCGTGTTTCATTTTCAACGGAGATTTAATTAAAGTTGGTTATGAATTTTATCCACACGTGATTGGGAGTTCTCAATTTTCTTCTTTTTTAGTTCCTTCTTTGTTACCCTCATGATTCTGAATTACCGACGTTTTACAAATAGGGCTGCTAATTGCTTTACCCATGTTAATTTCTAAAGCACATCAACCATGTACTCAAAGGTATTTATACTTTAATTTCTGAAACGTCAAGCCAAGCGGAGTCAAATGCTGGAATAAAACCGTCGTCGTTCTACTACGTAAGTAGTTTCGTCGGAGTTTGTTACAAATAATTTTGGATTGTTCAGCAAATCAAAATTTCATGTTAATCGTAATAACGTTATTGGGAAATATCTTCCAAATCTACAATGAATTTTATCAAACTCTTATTTAAAAGTAATTATGGTTTTAATTTAATTTATATGATACTGTGTCGTTATCAAATGCGTAAGTAGCTATTATAAGTAACTAATTTTGTGTACTGATAATTAGAGGTGCAGCGACGACTAGATATTTAGTCCTAGACTTTGCTGTGATATTATGTCTCTTTTCTTCTTTGCTTCGTTATCTACTGCAGTAGTAGTCTCAAACACATCGTAATAATCTTGTTGTAACCTTCTGGTCTTGTATTCTCAACGCTCAATTGGAATTGCGCGTTGGGCCCTGACCCAGACTTTTTCCTTGTAGTTTTTTCTACTTGCGAGAGTTGGGTACTAACAACTCGAACTACGGCCATCTCTGACTAGTCAAACAGGTATCGACAATTTACTTAATTAATGTTTATTTACATCTTCATAATTGGTGCGTTACAGAAACAGACGACATTAGCGTCATAGACAAAGAACATATTAAATTAAAACTTCCTAACCCAGAGATAATTTTTGGAACTGCCAGAGCTGTATCTGCGTTGTCATTTAGTGTAGATTTTTCCTCGGATTTTTCTACTTTTACAAAGAAAACACTGTAAATTCATAATAAAACATGTATTTTTATTTTC
Organism: Aquatica leii; assembly: GCA_035610365.1. Lineage (NCBI taxonomy): Eukaryota > Metazoa > Arthropoda > Insecta > Coleoptera > Lampyridae > Aquatica > Aquatica leii. Next base: position 20,846,407 of record CM069435.1, read on the forward strand.
CTAATTAAAAATAAGTTATGACAAAATCAAAATAGCCCTGTTTTACGTTGTTCAAAGCTTCCCCGAATATTTTCAAATCTACCCCCGCGTAAAGGTACATTTGAACGAGGGTAGACTTTAAGAATTTTTTTTTTACTAATTTATTCTTTTTATTTTTTCAAAATTATAACATTTAATCCCTAATTGATGACATACATATAAACAAATATTGTTTTCGCTAAATAAAAAGTTTTACCCTAGTTTCCCCTACAGTATACAGTGGATAACACAGAAAATATTGGTTTAACTGAATGCAAATGGCAAAAAAAGAAGATTATTGTTGTGGCACTCTAAAGATGATATAATTTAGATTACCAGACCACGTCGGAAGTCAATTCTAAAGGAATGTGCGAATTACCTAAGATGTAAGAGACAGTCAACAAAATAAAGAAGAAGTGTTGTGTGGTATAATCTTCTGTATGAGATTCTGTAGCTTTTTATATTCATTCCTCTACATTGCTTTCTGTTTAAATTGTATCTGTATATGTGAGTATATGATTACTATTATAATTGATTATTTTTGATTAAGAACTGTAGACAATTTAGTTTAGTATGATTTGTTATAGGTTTTTATTTTCATAAATGAACGGTAGCTACAGATATTGATCATGACGATTTTTCTTTTTAAGGCTATAACTTAAAAAACATAATATTTTATCTGTAAATAGCTATAAACGACGGTAAACACGTTGAATTAGTTTAACGCCCGCGAAATTCAAAACCTGCTTTGAATAATTCGTCGGGATAAAACCACAACGTAAAAGGACATTGGGGGTAAGCAATGTCAATGCAATTGTGTAAACGCCACCAGAGTGAACTACTGGACGGCCGTTTCGCTCTTTTGGAGCTCATCAGCAGTAGGAGATACACTCTAATGTAGTTACTCTTGGGACTAAAAAAATCCAATGAACATAGAAACTGCTCATTAAACAAAAATCTCCCATTCAGACCTGAGCAAAATCTATCTAATACGGAATAAAAAATATCTATTTTCATACTGGTACTTGTTTTTCCTAAATTGTTTTTTCCTGCGGTGCTTGAAACAAAAGAATCCGTTAATCGCTTGTTGTTTCCTCCTGCATGCTACTATTATTTTAGGGAATACTGTCAGTTAAATAATGAACCTCGTTTTGAAACTGACTCCAAGTCTCCTTATTGCGCATTTCTCTTAGGGATTTCTCCACCGATTTGACAAGTTGAATTGATATCTGCAGGTTTAATCTAGGGTTTTGTAACTCACATGATAAACCGTAATTTTTTTATAAACTTGATTCTAAAACACAGAGTTCTGTGACAAATTCAATTTTCTCTATTTTCTCTATACCACTAGCTTCAGCACTTGTTATTTTATCTGCAGATTAAGAAGATAATGAACGTAAAGTTTCTTTAAATAGTAATTTTATTTTCTTCGGGAAAGTATACCACTAAGATCAACATGTATCAACTAATAGTTCTAAATGTAACACTGCAAGATTTTTTGATTTCTAGGCTTCCATAAAGGTTTCATAAAATTATATAAATTTTGCACGATAATAAAGGTCTACGATTTCGCCTCGGATTTCGCTTTCGGCATGGACCGACAAAAAAATGTAAAGAAATAAGCAAGTAGATCTTAACAATGACAACGAATGGGAAACTGTAATTCGAGTTATTTTGCACCCTAATATGTAGTAATATGGCAAGTTTAACGTACATTTTTTTGGTAGTAATTCCAAGAGGGTCAGCTGCCATACCCTGCCAACCCCCTAAAAGACGTAAGTTCTTAAAAAACAGATAACTGACGGAGAATGCAGATAAATTCGAAACTCTCTACGGACAAAACACAAAAATGTTTCAAATATCTTTTTTCTTTGTACCTTTTCATTTCACTGTAAAATTTTCTAACAGTTTGGTAGCAGGTACGTCTGATAAAGATTAGTGACAAGATTTGACATAAGCAAACGGCCAAATTATGAATAAGAAAATCACGTTAGTTGAGATGCATAAAGACTAGACTTGAAAGAAGTCGTAGAAGAAATAAATAAACCGAGGGTTGGTTAACTACTAGAAATCCGTGTACAATTTGCTTGAAATCCCATAAAATATTCATAAATCTTCTTAAAATCGCTTAAAATCTCTTTGGATTAAAAAAATCTTTTAAAATCCCGTAAGATCTTTAAAAATCCCATAAAATCTTTGGAAATCCGTAGAGTCTTTAGAAACTCCATAAAATCTTTGCAATATTTCATGAAATCCCATAAAATCCCCTAAAATTCGAGTTTTTCACGGTCGTCGAACAGTCCGACTGGGACTCGTTCAGACGTGTCAGGCGTCGGCCGCGCAGCACACTGCACATTAAATAGTAGTTTCCAATGGCAATAGTTGCATAATAATGTATGTTTTGTATGTTTTTCGTTGCATATTTTTTTTAATTCTTTTATTAAGGAAAAGAAAAAAGGTGTTGAAGAGTTAAGTGCGATTGAGTTTTCAACCTGTCCTTCATGTAAGTAACGGACTTTTTTCCCTTCGTCGACAAAATTAAGAAGGAGTTCATTAATATTGTACTAAGTACGCCTAAAGAGAGAAATTGTATTACGTTACTTGACCTAGACATAACAAATAGTACTGAAGTGTCTAGTTTTTTTCATGCTGTAACAAATACAAATTCTTGTGAAAACAAAGGACAAAGATATGAAGAAAATTTTAAAAAATTCTGCTCATGGCTGTATTTGACAGGAGGTCGTTTAATGTATGAAACGCTGCATTTAAATCTAAAAGACATTATTCCAAGCCCATCAACAATAAAAAAAAATGATAATAGAGGATCGGGTTGTTTAAGCACAGCTAAGATTTTCAGAATTGAATTTTTAATTAATAACAAATACCCCATGAAGGTCTAGTTAAGCGAAGATCAAACTGCCATAACAAACCGTATTCAGTAGTGTCCCAAAAATAATCAGTTGATTGAATTCACCCCAAAACTGGACAAAGATGAGATGCCAATTCTAAACAGCTTTCCATTTCAATCATTGGAACAAATTGAAACTATTTTAAAGAAGATTCCAAATCTAACTATATTAATATAATAATTGCTCAACCTTTAACAGATAAGGCATCTAGCTTTTGCGTGCTTTTACTTATGTAACCAATAATAAATTCAACAACGAAGATGTAGGCAAAAGATGGAGCAAAATTGTATACTTGGCAAATGAGATAGGTATCTGTATTGAAGGTTTTTCTACCGATGGCAATTGCCGGATGCTTAGCGTAATAAAACGACGCATTCGACTTCCAATTCCTGATTCAGAAGTTAGGTCAGATTGGTACTTTGTTAAAGATTTCAGTGATTATGAGCCTTTATGTATTCAGGACACTGTCTACATAGGTACAAAACTTAAAACTGTTTTTAAAATTATATGTTAAATCCTTCTGACAAAATGAATTTCGATTCCTTGGAAAATAGAACCCAAAAAAATTGTGGATTCCTTGTTAGCATCCGTTCCTGGCAGCAAAGCTACTGCTACATTTTTCGAATGTAATAACTTTTTTTTAAGAAATGACCACATCGTAATTTTTTAATATGTTGTTAATAATTGTTCAATCTAATTATAAACAAATTTGCAGAAAAATCAAAAATGACTATCTTTGTGAAAATTGCGTTTATTTATGCAGGAATGTAAGCGGAGCGTTGCTGCAACTTCGACGTAAAATAACTTTTTTTTAAGAAATGACCACATCGTAATTTTTTAATATGTGTTTAATTATTATTTAATCTAACCATAAATGAATTTTCAAAGAAATCAAAAATGACTATGTTTGTTTGTTTGTTTGTAAAAATCGCACTTTTACAATTACATGTTTAAATACATGTTTATTGAAATTGTTTTTATTATTTTTAATAAAAATTATTTATAAATATATTAACTCATGTTTGTAGCTTACATTTATATTATAACTTTCATTTCGAAATGTTTAAAGGCTTTATATTGGCATTAAATTCAAAACAAATTTCTATGGCTAGATCCGTGGCTAACTTCACACCGGTGCTACTAAGTAGTCAACCATGCAAAAAAACATTTAGGCTTTTGAGGTCCTTACCAGTACATTTTCAACCATTTTAAATTTGTCTATGTTTGAGGTACTTCTTCGATTTAATAAAGCTGAGCTCTTAAAGAAAATATCACAAGAATCAGGTATGTACATATCTTTTAAACACTACTTAAATAAAAATGCTTCCAAGTACACCAAAAAATTAAATGTAGAAAAGTCATAATGTAATTTTATTTCACATATTTAATATTTTGATTAAAGGATCATATAAATTTGCCAGAGAAAGTCACAGGAGATTTGGAAATAAAAACCTCCATATAATACTGTGATTCCTTCAGAGGCTGACATTAGTTCCACTCTCGGGTTAAACATTATAATGCCATTTTTTACAAGGAGAGTTGGTTTTTTGGTCGCATAATTTCTTTAGAAAACAAAATTATAATAAAATTATTAAAACAAGAACTAGATAAATATATCTGGGCAAGAGAAGAAAAATAAAGATATTCAAAAAAAGACGAAAAACATATTTTTTATGGCCCAAGAGATTTAATTGCAAACGATCCCTTTTTGTAAAGCGACAATATAAACTTAAAATGATAAAAAATTTAAGGCTCTGAAAAAAGCTTCAGCCTAATATAAGTGTTATGGATAATTTTTTTTTGCGTGTTGCTTTCTAACTCTTAATTTAATTAAATTTCTATTTTCAATGAATTACATTACTTTACAGAGATCGTTCTTCAAATAATAAATGTTTCAAATAATAATATTACCAAGGTAAAAAGTTATATAGTTATGTAAAGAGGGAATATTATGTATGCAAAAGGCCCCATTTAAAATTAGATTTACAGTTCAGTTATCTGTTAACCCAATTGCACCCCAAAACACGAAAAAACCCTTTTATTAAGGGTTATCAAACATAGGACAACCAGCTTTAAAATATAAGTCTCTTAAAATCACTTAAATTCCCGCCAAATCTCCTGTAATCTTCAAAACAATTCCTTTTAGTTCGTAAAAATATTCAAAAATCTCTAGAGATTTTTAAAAATCCCCAAAAATCCTTAAAGATTTTTAAATATCCCTGAAAATCCTTGAAGAGTTCCCAAAATCTTCAAACATATTCAAGAATCCCCAAAAATCTACAAAGATTTTCAGAGATTCCCAAAAAATCTTTAAAGATTTTCAAAAATCCTAAAAATCTAGAAAGATTTCAAATCTGTGAACACATTTTGGAGAAGTTAACCACCCCTCGAAATAAACTTAATTGTCAATTCCATATTTTAAATGTTACTACGTCTACAAAAAGAAAAAAGAACAAACAGCATTGCAGGTTGTCTGTGGTTGTAACACTTAATGATAGATTGAAAAACCATTAAACCAAAAGCAAGTTCTGTTGTGTTTTATGCATTACTGAAAAAGAATTATTTTTAATGTAAACATGAGTAAGTAAATACCTACAACTTGTGATTTTGACAGTAAAACATTTTACAACAGTTATTAAACGAAGTCAAAATACCTAACGCATTCTAGTGCAAACTCCTAATTAAATTATGTTTCCAAATATAAACTTATTTAACCCGTACTCCAAGTTCCTACCTACATTTTTATAGACTTGAGCCCCAACATATTACTTCCACATCGAAAAGCAATTAAAAACTAAATCAGTCAAGTCTCAAATACATCCGGGTAATGTCACTCCATATATCAATACATTGCCACTACTTTCCACATCCATTTTTTAATATTATGAATGTTTCGGCAGTGTGTATAATACATCGACATAAACAGAGAAATTTAAATAAGTACTAACCACTGATTTGTCAAATGTTTCCAAATAGGTATCAGATATTTGCTTCTCATACAAAGCTCTAGCCAATGATCCCCTAGGCCTGTATGAATTTAGTATCCAAGATTGAGAAACTTCGTGTTCATGACTATCAATTCCAGTATCCGAAATCCTACTCGAACTTGGTATACACACACTTTGATCACTCATTTTTAAAAATAACTTAACTAAAACATAATTTTATAATATTAAAACAATAATTCAGTTTGTTTATATTAATTTGCAGGAAACATACAGTACTACAAGCAAGAAAAGTTAGGTTATGTTATGATTAAATACCGTACAATATAAGAAAAATTGAGTTTATTTAAATGATTTACTTGTAAAAAGAAATAAAAACTGCACTGTTATTAATTTTCACTCAATCACAACATGTCTTCATTGAAAAATTTGATTAAAAAGGTATATTTTGACGTTTCAGTAAAATTCAAGTACAAGACGCCCAGTGGCGTAGATTAACTATCTTTTTAAATTCAATCAAACAGATTAGAAATTACAGCACACATAATAATAACTTAAAAATTATATGTATCATTAAAGTTTGATGTTTGTAATTACATAATTTAGATTTTTAAGTATTTATAAGTCTAAAACAAGTTAGTTTAAGCTATTTTCTCTTTTTATAAGACATAATACTATTCAGAGAATTACGTAGGATAGAATTAAATTAAATCTCTGCTTGAACGCGTTTTTAAATGTATTTTTGTTTTTAAAAGTGACTTGTATGTATTAGAATTAGTACAACTAAAGTTGTGATGTAAAGTGAAATTAGCATTTAATATAAATGTTTTCTTCAAACATATCCATAAACGTTTAAAAACATAAACTTTTTTGGATTTTGAACGACGTTCTATAGGTTCTATATTAACGCATTTTACAAAATTCCTAAAATTTACAAAATTCGCAAAATTAATCAAATTTGACGACAGTCATGTTACTATCTTCTTTAGAATACTGATGCTGAAGACATCAGATTCAGGCTTTTATATTGCGCGGTTCCGGATCATCAGTTCGGGACGTAAAATTAAAAATAAAAATATCCTTAGACGACTTGGTTTATTGTTTTTAGAAAGTACAATTTTATGATCTACAGTAAGGGAGACTGAGGAGACTATGGACACGGGGAGAGAGTGGACAGATTAAAATTTTCCATATGCAAACTTCTGAACGCAGTCCCAGCAGTCACTAGCTAACCTTTAGTGTCTATATGTAGCGTGCTGTGTTAATTGTTGATGTATTTTAAGTGAATAAAAAATCATTAATTTTTTGTTGTTTTTGGTAAGTCTGATGTAATATTTTCGCATGTTTGTATATGCTTTATCGGTCAAGAAAATAATTTATTTAAACTAATTCTCTGAAGTATAGTTTCAGAGTTCTTTGAAAGTTAGGTTATAGTTTTGTAACACGTAAATATTGGCGAGTTTAAAATTTATGGCGCTAAATTCAAAAAAAGTGCGCCGGGGGAGACATTGGACATATGTCCACACTCTCCCCGGTATTTGTATTTATTCTGTATATTTATGTTTTTATGGAATTTTAGATTAAATAATGAATTAAATATGCCGAGGTACTATAAAAAAAAGAGTGAGAGAGAATTTGACCCGGATTCGCTAAAGCAAGCCGTAACTGACGTGTTGCAAAATAACTTGAGCATCAGAGAAAGTGCTTAAAAAATCAAGTTACAAAAAGCAGACTGTGCAATTACCTGAAGAAGATAATGGTTTCGATAAAGTAAAGTTTAGCCCCAATTTCCGTAAAGCGCAAATATTTAGTGCCAATATGGAAACTGCTCTTCAGGTTTATTTATTAAAATGTTCTGCCATGTTTTATGGACTAACACTTAAGTTAGTCAGACGGCTAGAAGCCAGAAGCCACAACCCTCGCTAGAATGACGGGCTTTAATAAGACAACTGTCAGAGAGTTACAAGATAAGCTGGAAGTCGTCATTTCACACCTGAGAGAATTTTTAATTTGGACGAGGTAAAATACTTTGTTGCTAGTTAAGAAATCAAACAATTTATTTTTACCTTTACCAATCTGTTATTAGACTGGAGTTACTACCGTCCAACGAGTGCAAAAAATTGTTGGTAAAAAAGGGGAACACCAAATAGGCCAAGTTACATCAAGAGAAAAAGGTGCGCTAATCACTCATGTAGGAATTATTTGTGCTAATGGTAGTATTATTCCACCTGTATGGATTTTTCCTCGACATCGATTTGACCCTAGCAGGATGATAAAAGGCGTAACAGATAAAGGTCATTAGATTTAGTTTATCCTAGCGGCTGGATGATCTGTAAAAACTTTATCACAGTTCTAGAACACTTTGTTAAACACGTCCGATCTTCTCTAGAAAAGAAAGTGCTGTTGATTATTGATAATCATGAATCGCATTTATCTCTAGATGCGGTTGACTTTTGTAGAGCTAATGGAATTATAATTTTAACTTTTTTACCGCATACTTCAAATAAACTGCAGCCATTAGACTGCACCGTGTTCGGCCCTTTCAAGACTTTTTTCAACCAAGCGGCTGACTCCTGGATGATTTCGCATCCTGGAGAAACTATAAATATTTATGATCTTCCACTTATGTGCTTTCAATCATGAGATAGAGCAGCGACTCCTGTTAATATTAAATCTGGATTTCTGTGCACTAGAATCGTCCCATTTGATCGCAACATATTTTCGGAAGAGGACTTCCTATCTTTTGCTGTTACAGATCGCCCGTTTCCAGTTAATGAAGATCTTGCAAACATAGCTCCTGCAGTTGCAGCTATTCCTCAATGCCATAATAAGTCACCAAAAAAACGGCGAAATACGTATAATCTCGATCAGGCATCTACGTCTGTAACATCAATTTCGAAAAACGCTACCACCGATCTAACTTTAAGAAAAGTAGAAGAGGAAATAATTATATCACCGGAGAAGATAAAACTTTTTCCAAAGGCCGCTCCAAGGAAACAAAATAGCAATCGATAAAGAAAACGAGGGCGATGTATGAGCGGCACAGATACCACAGGGAAGCTGATACTAAAAGAAAAAAAGAGACTAAAAGAAAGTAGGATGTCTGGGAAGAAAAGAAAAGAAGCCAAGAAGAAAGCATTTCAAGAAATATCCACAGGTGATGAAGGTGAAGAAATTGTTTTGAATGACAACTCATTAGATGATGATGTTTGTCATGTCTCTGATGAAGAAACGTCAGTCGAATGTGTTCCCAAAGGTGGATACATTATTGCAAAAGTTTTTGGAAAATTGTCTGTCAGAAAATATGTCGCTGTTATTGACGAAAAACATTTTGACGGTTATGATGTTCGCTTTTTAAAGCGGAACAAGTTTCGTTTTTTGAATAAATCGCTAGCAGTTGTTATGTTTAATAAAGTCGTAATGGTTTTACCTGATCCCATCAAAGATTATATACCAAGATTTAAGGATATGGTCTACTTTAACATAGATCTGACCGAACATAGTTTACAATAGTGTAGTGTGAGATACTTTTCTATAGGTATCTTCATATAAATTGTATGTTACCTTATGTTACCTAACATCTTGTTTAAAACCTAATAAATATTAATGTTTCCCTGTTTCAATACTAATGTCCATAGTCTCCCTGGTATGTGTCCATTATATCCCAAGCCCGGCGAGATATTGGACAAAAATCATTCAACTTCCATTTATCGATTATAAAACTTAAAATATAAAAAATAAAGTTCTGATTTTATAAGGATATGATCTCGAATAACTAAGCTGTGATCGGTTACTTACACCAGTTTAATATCCTTATAAATAAAAAATCTGCGGTGTTATTTTTAAAATTAATAAAAAATAATAAAAGAGCATCAATCTTAAATATCCTTAAAAAAATAAAAACGAGTATCATTACATTACTAATACAAGGTCAATCAGGGTAAAAAAAACTAGGGGTAAATGAAAACATCTACGGTCGCTGGTGTCGCATTACACAAATTTCATGACTGCTGCACAGTTGTTGCGACGGTAAGTAGTATATAATTTTATGGATCGAAGTAATTTTATGACGGTTTCAGGTAGGGGCTGCAGTAAATTTCGTGTTTTGAACCGTGAACGTTAGAACAACAAACTAAAATAATTAGATGATAAGTAAATGTTGTTGTTACACTGTACAGGTTAAAAAACATAAAATAGGGGTAATTGGAAACGCGTCCCCTTTTACCCCAACTTTGAAATAACAATTAATACAGTTTCTTTTATTGTGTAGATGCCACGATCTGCAAGAAACTAGAGCGTACGTACACAGCGGAGAACCTACAAAACGCTGTTGATGACGTCGGAACAAACAACCTGAATTACAGACAAGCATCTGCTTCCTATGGTGTTCCATTTTTAATAAAATAAAAAGGCGTCAGATTCCCGACGAGAAACTAGAAAGTGGAAGAAGGTGTGAGCTAACACCTCTTGTAGAAACAAAGATCGCAAAACGTCTAAAAGAGCGGTCAAAAATAGGTTACCCATGTTCTAAAGTAGAATTGCTACAGTTGGTGCAAGATTTTGTACTCAAAAATGGAATATAAACAAGGTTTAAGGATGGAAAACCTGGACACAATTGGTATGTCAGATTTATGTGTCGCCACCCTCGACTAAGTCTCAAAAAAACCAAACATTTTTAGAAGTCTAGAAAAACTTCACTGATGTTTTACACAACTTCTACGACAAATTAGAAGATGTAGTTACTACTAATGACATTCTGCCTTGTTTTGTCTATAATGCTGATGAATCTGAGTTCAGTTCAGACCCTTCTAGAATTCGTGATACTGGGACCAAGGCTTTGAACTGAATTGGTAGTGGTTCAGGTCTGCTCACTACTGTTTTAGCGTGTGTTGCTGCAGATGGCACAGTACTGCTTTCGATGATTGTGTTTAAAAGCGCTGTTATTCAAGCGCGTTGGACATCACCCGTTACATTTCCGGCTACCGTATATGCCGCATTCCATAATGGATGAATGGAGAAACCCCAATTCTCCCACTGCTTTAAAACATCCTTTATAAGTCATATTTATGAAAAACGTGTTGATATAGACATGCCAAATACTACAGCTCTTCTTCTGTATGACGAGCACGCTAGTAATATCAGTTTGCGCATAATACAATCTGCAATAGAAGCCAACATATAGATAATCAAATTTCCTCGCTTTTCGGATATGATACAGCTTTTCGATAAATGCCTATTTGGTCCAGTCAAAAAAGCATGGGTTCGGCAGTTAGTGGAATTTGGTAAAGACAACATTGGTGTGAAAACTGGACGTTTATAAAAGCTCGATTTTGGTGAAATGTTATCATCGGCAGCAATAACAAAACACAACATTGTGTTCGGATTTAGCTCTACAGGAATCTGGCCTTAAAATCGTGCTCGGTTTCCAGAAACAGAATTTGAACCTCACCAGCTAGCAGCATACAACAGGAGAAAGGCCTTGTAGACATGACTAAAGATGGTGGAATAATACCGGAAAACAATTTTGCAGGACCATCTATCTCGCTGGTTTTTGAAAGCGGCTCAGCGGCTCAAATTGATGAAGTACCAGCAGTTCACACTGTTGAAATAAGACCAGCAACACCATTTGTTGCCGAATTATTTGCTGCAGCAATTTGTCGAAAGAAAATCTGCGTTAATGTAAAAAAAAAACCGACGCCTTACAAAAACCTCTACAGTATGACGAAGTTTTGACAACCGAACAAGTTGTCGCACGATTACAGAAAGCTGAGCAAAAGAAGACCATGACTAATTCACCCAAGAAAAACACTTAAACCAAATCTATCGCTGCAAAGACGTTGGAACAAGCCGCACAGAAGAAGACACCCACAAGTACTTCGGAACAAAGCGCAGATGAAATATCTCTTCATGATGAGTCTGATGACTCCAAATTTGTAAGCTCAAGCTCAGATGATAAAATGGACTTACCGCTATCCCGATTAGGCACGAACTAAAAAGTTAACATTGGCGATTTCATAATTGTCAAATTTGTATACAACGCCAACACTAAGATACAAAAAGAAAAACGATTTATCGGCCAGGTAGTCACTGCTGGTGAAGCAGTTTCCGCAAAATTTTTCAGGAAATCTTCAAAAGATGAACGGGCTTACATATTTCCTGAGGTGGACGAAATTCAGGATGTTGCTGCTAGCCAAATCTTAGCTACTGTTAAACCATCTAAGATAACTCGCGGACGACACTTTTTCCCCGAGGCCGCTCACTATGATTGTTCCTAAATAATTATTATTTTTAACTAATAGGATATTTATGTTTTGTAAAGTTTTAATCTGAATAACACGATTATTAAAAAAAACATTTTGTTTTAGATAGCTTTCTACTTTTAGGCAAATCAACCGTTTAACTGTAATTTTCTTAAATAAAGGAATGAACGTATCAGCAATAAATATGAAGCCAATGTTTCTGATAACTTTAGCCCACATAAGTGCACGTTGTGTACGAAAAAGAATACTGTTTCCATTTCCAAATTGTAAAAATTATTGCAGTCTGATGGCAAGACTTTTTTAAAGGCTTGTAAGTGCTCGTATTTTTGCTGCTTTATTTTTAAGTGACCTCGGTATAACTTTTCTATTTGCGAATTTACATTAACTTTAATTCGTTCAGGCAAATTACTTATTAGTCATCAAAATAATTAATTTTGGATGATATTCCTTTATTTTTTTATATTTAAGACATCTTATAACATTAATATAACTGAATTCGTCACTGTAGATTACAATAGTCTTATTTGTGGGTTCTTTTTCCAAATATTAGAAAGGTTAGCTTTAAGGACCAGAATTTTCTGTAGTTTCTTTTTAGACATTCTCTCAATCAATTATGGCTTCTTCTTTTCTTTTAATATGTTTTGTAACTAATAATAAATATATTTTTGATTTTTAGTTTTTTTTCTAAAATGTGATAAACTGAGTTCTCTAACTCTTTTTGTATCACATAAATCTTGATCACCTATACAAAGATTTTGTATAGGTGTTTTTGTTTGGAATACTGCAGTAGTGCGATTCTAATTTGGAAAGGTCTTTTAAAATTGTTTCTAAAGTGTTAATTCATATTTTAAATTCTGCAGGCATTCGCGTTTTAGGTGGTATAGATATAGCATTCCTATCTTTAAGTTTATTGTTAGCTGCTTCAACTACACAATTTGTCACCATCCGTTCATTTAAATCTAAGGTAGGTACTTAAGAGCATTTTTTTGCAAACACGTAGAGGTTTGCCGATTTTAAAAAAAAAATATTCAAGTGTCGGCAGTTTTTTTAGGGTTCTTTTTTTGTGTTATAATAACTGTAACCAGCGAAATACACACAACCAAACTAAGCGAGTTACAACATCCATTTTAAGCTTTCTTACACAGCGCAGACTGACAGGTGGTCTTAGTTTTCACTTTAGTTTTTTCTCTTCATACACATACTTTTCAATGTATTTGTTTTTTCTTAATGTTCTATACATTAAGTATCGAGTACGATTTATTTTTCTTAAACCTTACTTCTCTGAATGGTCTTCAAAGGACTTCCTATTTTGGCTTTCCAGAATACTATCATTCCTGTCTTGCATGAATACTCTTATACTATAATATATTATTTATATTCAAAAGTGTTTGATGGCAGAGTCATCTCATAGTATAATTTTACTATGTGTCTATAGTTAACTGTAAATAGTTATAAACTACGGAAAATACGTTGAATTAGTTTAACACCCGCGAAATTCAAAATCAGCTTTGAATAATTCGTCGGGATAAAACCACAACGTAAAAAAAACATTGGGGGTAAGCAATGTCAATGCAATTATGCAAACGCCACCAGAGTGAACTACTAGACAGCTGTTTCGCCCTTTTGGGGCTCATCAGTAGTAGGAGATACACTCTAATGTTGTTCCCACAATTGCATTGACGCCCCTTATAGCTTATATTTAAGTACGACGAAGTTACGATTCAAAAGTGTTTGATGGCAGAGCCATCTCATAGTATAATTTTACTATGTGTCTATAGTTAACTGTAAATAGTTATAAACGACGGAAAATACGTTGAATTAGTTTAATTTGTTAAACTAATTCAACGTATTTTCCGTCCCAAATATATAAAACGTATTCAAAAAGAACTGAAGTCAGTTTTTCGAAGTTGGAAGTTAAGAAGACAATCGGTTTAAAATAAATAAGTGATTAACGTGTGTGCTAAGATAGATAAATAAAGTACCGGTGTTAGTGAAACATAAATACGTCGCGTACATGTTGTTAACATAAACAAGTGTCAGTTTTAGATAAAATTTAAAAATGCCGACTAGTGATAGTAATACATAAATTAATTTAAGTGTTTTTTAATATCACTCCCGTAATAGAAACATTGTGTAAATAATACACAATTGTGTGTGTTTGTTTATATAATGTTCCAGTTCATTAAAGTAGTGTATTTAATAATAAAAAATAATCGAGCATTAAAACTTGTTTTATTATACTTTTTATTTGTGTTTTAATTAATGTCGGTGACACGTTTGCAAGCAGTTAAAATGGATTCAAAGTTATTTGAATTTCTCGAATCAATAAAAAATGGTCAAAAATCGATGAATAAAAATATGGAAAAAAATACTAGAAAAATTGAAGAAAATTCTAGAAATGTAAGAAAAACTGTTCAAAAATGGAATGGAGGAATATTCTATACATTTAAAATAAGAAATACAAGCAAGCATGGAAAATCAAATAAAGACCATTAAGGAACAAAAGCAAGTTAGTGTAAAAAATCAAATCAAAACTGTTCAAGAGGAAACTGAAGCAGATATGTTCAGTTTGAGAGAAGAAATATGCGAAGTTCTAGAAAACGAAAAACAATCTATGAATGAGAAAATAGAAGACAAATTAAAAGAATAAAACTGCTTGAAGAAAGAATAAGTCGAATGAACTGATGACAAAGGTAGCGTCACGACCAAAGACTTACTATTGAATCATCGAAAACAAACTACTCAGAAGTTTAAGATTGTTCCTCCAAATTTTGATAGAAAAATGCCTTGGTCAACATACTAAAAGCAGTTTGAAACCGCAGCCACAGCTCAGGTTGGAGCAACAAACAGAAAACTACGTGTTTAATAGTAGCTTTACGTGAAAAAGCGATTGAAAGTTTGCAGACTGTTCCTGACCACTTGCAAGAAAATTACGAACTCTTAATTTCACGTTTAGAAATGAAATATAGAGATCCTCATCTTCAACAAGTGTACTAAGCCGAAATAAAGAGTCGGGTTCAGAAAGCTGCGGAGAGTCCTTAAGAGTTTGAGACTGACATTGCCAGAATGACAAGGCTTGTGTATCCTACAGCACCAGATACCTTGTAACGTTTTAATGAATGCACCTCGTACATATTTACGTTATTGCAACTTTCCCATAATCAAAGGAAGGTCTTGATAGTTCATGGTCGCAAAGACGAACAATTTTCAACGCATTCTTGATACGGCGATTAGAGAGAGCGAAGAATGATATTTTAAGAACGCGAGTGCAAGCAATTTAATAATTTTGAATCCGATAAATACAGGGATCTTGTTTGGAATTCGCGGGTTTGCTATGCCAATTGATTAGGCGCGATTACAATTTAAATTTACTAGGAAACCGTTTTGGAGAACGGTAAGTTTCGGGTATGAAATAACACGATACACTGTTGTTTAAAAATTACAGGTTTTCTGGTTTAAGTATACTTTAATCTTGAATAAATTGCAAGTGCTTATTTAAGCAGGATTATAATAAGTTTGGAGAAATATTACTCAAACCTTCTGTGTGACGGTTTTGCCAAAGCTGGTGGCCAGGATAAGGGAGATAAAAGTTTCGGTAGTCCCAAAAACATTACAAAGTAAGATATAATTTGTCAGCGCAATTGTATCCATAATTGTAAGTACGCATTGTATAAGCTAAACTCGTATTAAGATCCAAAATAATTAGTTTAAGTGTAAACTATCATTTAACTTTAGTGAATAAGTTTCAAGTTTTTATAATAACTAGAGTTTCCAAAGAAAAGGATAAATAAATAAATATAAACTTGTGGCGCCCATTCTTTGACGAATGCATTATTAATTTGTTATAAGTCTTCTAAAAATTAAATGTTAATTTTGGTAAACTGAAGCGACCAATCTCATTTACCCCGACCCAGCCTTAAAAAAAAGCCTATAAATAATAATAAACAAGCTTCCGGTGCTACAACCTTCTTGGAGCAATTGGCTTTTCAAAGCTTTGTAGACGAGACAGTTAAACGTAGCAGACATTGCGGTTAACTCGACCTAAGACACTGGATAATGGTTTAGTGCATGCCTTGAAGTTTAAGCAGCAAAACAAACATCGAAACAAGACTGTGAGATACTCCGCTGTGCTGCAAAAGTACCCACGCAGACACTAGAAAGAAGACTGCGCGACAAATACTTCGTGAATGAGAAGTAACGATTTCAAACTGCGGTGAAATAAGACACGTAAGACTACATCGTACTAAACTTAAGAAGAAGACAAGCAGAGCGCTTAAAAGTTTGGAGCGAGTTGAACAAAAGAAACAAAACCTCATCTCATCTAGTCATGTACCGGAGGTTACCATTCAAATGGCATGGCCTAGGGAGCAATTGCATAGCATTTATCTTGATGGCAAGATTAATGGACGAAGTGTTCAGTTACTGGTTGACACGAGAGCGACGAAAACTATTATTCGTCCGAACATATTACGGGAAAATAAAAAGACATCACTGGTAACAGTACGACTTCGAACGGCAATGGGCAAAAGAATACCTACTCACGGAGTCACGGAGTAACCATTGGTTTGGGAAATGGAGTACTCGACCATCAAGTACTGGTAGTCGATATCAAGAAAAAGGTTTTCCTGGTAATAGACGTTATAAAAAAGTATTGGTTCGATTTGTATATAAATAATGATGTCTTGAAGAACAACAGCGAAGAAATTCCTTTTCAATCGTCAGAAAAGACAACCGTGCAAGTCTTGTTGAGTGAAGACGTGATTCTGCCTGGAAGGACTTAAACTAGAGATGGCACGCCTGGATGGAAATATCCATTCGCGTTAATGAACTAATGAAGGGCGATTGATGGAAAAGAAAGTACTGGTTGGCACAATATTAGTACTAGTGAAAAACACGTTGCCAGTAAGGATCTTGAATGTCAACTCAGATCCAGTAACGTTGAAAAAGTAGACCGTGGTAGACCAATTCACGCCGCAGTGTGTTAAATTGTGAGATGCGTAAGTTCTAGTGAAGATATGTCGACGAAAACGTGCCCACATCTATTCTTACTTCCAAATGCCAAAACCTCAGCCAAGACCAGCTGGCTAAAATTAAAATGTTGGTCCAGCAGTATCTAGATGTGTTCGCGCTAGAGAGAGCTCGCAAGCCCAACTTTGAATCAAATCATTTTTAATTATAGAAATAACCACATCCTAATTTTTTGATATGTTGTTTATTAATGCTTATTCTATACGTATGTCAATTTGCAGAAAAATTGAAATGCACGTCATTGCGAAAAAATGACTTTAATTAGGCGCACAAGCCCAACTTTAAATCGAATTATTTTTAATTATTTATAGTTGTGTTAAATTTTAATTTTTATTACATTTTTAAAAATCTCTCATTGATTTTTGTTCTTTATCATAAAATTGTCAAAATTATAAACCAAGCATACCGCGGAATTTCTTATTAAGTTTCGCAAAAAATGACGTATAACAAGTAGAGTCGTGCCATTTAAAAAAAATTATGGTTCGTTGCTGAGGGTCAGGGAGTTGAATTTACACATGTCGTTTAAGCGTCAAAAATCGTCTTCCTCAATATTAAAATTGACTTGTTTTTGCATAATTTTATTTTTGCATTTATTTAAACATAAAGCAAACTTTTAACTTTACTGAAAATATTAAAAATTGTCTATATAACTTCATGTTGTGATACTTTTGTTTAGGTTTAAACTCTCAAAAATTGTTTCTTACTGAAAGAATTAGTTTTTCTATACTTAGACTAATTGTAATATCTTTTTTGATCTATTGAAACGAAATTTGATCTTTGAATTTTTAATCTTTTATGAATGTTACATTAGGTATCTACAGTTATAAGAAATAAATTTTTTTAAAGAACTGAAAAAAATTAAAAAAACTATTCACGTATAAAACGCTTGCTGCTGTAACCAAATCTGAAAAATTATTTTACCAATCATAGATTGTTGACCTGTTGGAATACTTCAACGTAGTGTCTACATTAGTTTAAACGATACCGAACTGATTTATTACTAGTAATTAAAACAACACCAACAAAAAAATTAAAAACTGTTGCGATAGTTAAGATACAATTGTAAATTTATTATTCTAAAATTTAGTTATTGCATTTTATTAATTTGAGTTAATATTTGTTCGGTTGCATCTTGCTACTAGGCTAAAGTGTTCTACGTTTTCAGCAAAACGTCAATTTCACCACGTTTACTTTTCTGTAACTGTATAAAAGCATCGCTTTGTATTACATATAAAGATGTAGCTTTTAACAAAATGGTTACAAACAAATAGCACTGAATAACTCTATATTAAAAGCAGATTGACACCGTACTGAACTTTTAAAACAAAACGTGTTTTTTTTGTCAATTTTAAGTTGCTCATTGCAAAGTTGACGTATATAAGAGAATTAATGAAGTAAAATACGGATAGTTATTTGTATTGCGACGTTTCTGCAATTTCAGTTACATTTCAACATCATTTATAAAGACTATTACGAGCAAAACCCTAGACGAGTTTCTCATTATATATTTGTAATACCAGAGACTCGGGAGTGAACTGAAATGGAATGAAACAGAGACGTGACATAAATTGCACAGAGACTGTAAGAATCTAACACTCTCTGAAAATTGGCCGATAACGAGCAAAAAAAATGCAAACCTGTAAGCGATACCTCATACTCACGCTCTGTCTATTTTCAATTTATTTTAAAGCTCTTTATTTTCTTTATAAAACCATTCTATGTGTGCTAAAATATTTCCACTATAAACTACGTTCTCAACATACTGACGATATTCAAATCACAGTTAATTGCGCGTTACGTACAAAAAAAATTATCATTGTAGGAAAATGTTTGATGCTACATTCAAATCGGAAATATTCATTAAAATAAATCGCTAACGCTACTCTGCGCCCCCAACTCGGATTTCCAATTAAAAAACCTCATTTATACTTGAGTAGAAATTACATGATGCAATTTAAAAACTGGGAAAATCTCTTAGAGGATTTCAACCCTTAAAAGATTGTCTTCTTAAGAACGTTTTTCGATTCTAATTTAATTTACCTAATAAAGTATCACGCGCACGGATAATTTTTATGCGATTTAAGATTCGCGTGTTAAAAACGTTTCTTGAATTTAATTTCGACTGTTTTAATTGGATTTTTGTTTGCATTTAAATCTGAGATTAACTTTTGAATTACACGTTTTACATCAAGATTAAATTGTTGTTTTAATACTAATATGCAGGTGGAACGTTTCTTTCAATTGCGCTTACTAACTAAAATTGATGGATTAAAACCATGTTTAGTTACTAATTTAATTTTTCTTATTGAAATTAAAAAAACGCAGTTTCAAAATAGATTTTTAAATGTACTTCTCATTATGGCAGTTTGAAATATTTGTTTTACGCCTAATTTTTTTTTGTTATTTTGCATATTTCGTTAATTTATTTTCTACAAAAATGTTCATCAAATATGTACAATAAAGTAAAGTATTTACAAAGCTGTTTATGTATTAATGAGCTTGATTTTCTCTAACGAAAAGGAATTTATTTTTCATAGATTAGAAGGAAAAGTTTATGGTCGCTAATATTTGCTACTTTGCTTATTTCTACAGTTAATGTATATATAACTAGTCGAAAAGTATATTCTGAAATGTCACATATTAACATTAGTGTCATAATTATTAAATGTAACTAAAAGTTTTAATATCACCCAAACTGATTATAACAAACAGTCAAAAGACAGCCTCATTAAGGAAATTTTGATACAAAGCTTCAAAGGACGTTGACATTGCTATTTTAGTGATTTAAAGTAAAAATTAAATATTTCATTCAGTGTGCTCATTCAAGCGAGCTTGAGTGAGTCGTTAAATAGTCAATTTTAGTTATTCTTGAAAAAAAGTAAGATTGGTGTGTAATGTCGTTTGTACTGAAAACAATAGAATTGTTAAAGCTTTAAGAAGGATTAGAGCGATTGTTCAAAAAGACGTGTCACTTTGAGTTATTACAGTTTTGAACACGTGCATACAAATTTGTTAAGAATAATAAGTAGAAATAATTAGTAAAAAAAAGCATGTTTAACTGTACAATATTGAAAATGATTACAATAGGAGTTTGAAACAAGCCCGTACAGATCAAACAAGAATGTGCTTGTCACAAATAACAAAATGAACAGGATAGAAATTTTCAAAATTTTAGGATTGGTTTGTTAAAGTTGAGATAACTACATTAAAAATGAATAAAAAAAACACAATTTTATTTTAACGGTAACTAATGAAAAAGATAAAGCATAAATAGTAGTTTACGTAACAAGAGTCGAAAGTAAGAAATAGCATAACGAACGTTAATGCGACGCGAGGCCGCACGGCCGAGCGTTGCATGTGAGTGAGTTATGCTATGATTCTTTCGACGAGAGTAATGTACATTATTTTTTGTGTTGCCTTTTATAAATTTACATTCTTTTATGAAAAAATAAAAAAAATTAACAGAAATATAATGTTGGTACTACATTCATTACTAAATCTGTCAAATTTGACATTAACTTTAACATCGTTTTTCTTCAATTTTAACTGAATTTCAAGATTTTTAAAATGATTTTTCCACCTGTCACACACTCGTTCTAATATATTAATTGACTTTGAACACTTAATTTTATGTGGATTCCTAGTTTTCATTTTGCCACCCTAGAGTTTTTTTCGCTCATTACGCAACTACACGAACGAATATTGACGTTTGCGATGTTGGCAACACAAAATAGTAATTTACGTAACAAGGGTCAAAAGTAAGGTTTAGCGTAACGAATGTTAGTGCATGTGAGTGAGTTATGCTATAATACTTTCGACGAGAGTAACGTACATTATTTTTTGTGTTGCCTTTTGTAAGATTACATTCTTTTTTGAAAAATAAAAAAAATCACTGGAAATATAATGTTGGTACTAAATTTATTACTAAATCTGTCAAATTTGTCATTAACTTTAACATCATTTTTTTCAATTTTAACTGAATTCCAAGTTTTTTAAATGATTTTTCCATCTGTCGCATACTCGTTCTAATATAATAATTGAGTTTAAACATTTAGCTTTATGTGGATTTCTAGTTTTCCTTTTGCCACCCTAGCGCTTTTTTCGCTCATTAGGTAACTACATTAACGAACGAACATTGACGTTTGCGATGGTGACAGCACAAAAAAGTTGCTTTTGTAATGTTGAATAAGTTTAAAGGTAATAAATTCGTTGTTTTATCACAGTCTTTTATACTCGAACCGGACTATACAATTTAAATTCTTACTTGTCAATTGCCAAAAAAAAGCACTAGCGATAAAAAGCAAAAAACGATTTTTAATAAACACGAAAACGTAAAACAAATAATTATTATTTTGCCATAAGAATAAAATTTCATCAACTCGTCGCAAGACAGTCCAAAACGAGAGGTTATTCTCAATTCTTGAATTACGAAACAATTGACTTCTGTTATACAACATTGACACGGTCCAAACCCAAAAGTTCTAATAAACATTGTTTAAATAAATCCAATAATAAAAAGGTTATCAGTGAGCCAACATTAGTCCTTCTAGCTCCAACTCGTACAGATCTTGTTACGGTAGATTGTAAACTTTGTACCAGTGGAAATGCAATTATTTACCGTTAATTTAACTACCACAAAGAAAGCAGCGGCAGTTCAAAATTTTGTAGAGTAGGAATTTAGAGAATAACTATTAGGTTTCACACTGTTTTCAATGTGCCAACTGTAACTTAATTTAAAAAGACGCCAAAACGGGAAGAAAGAACTCTAGGTGCTCGTTTTCATCTGATAAACACTTAAGGTAAACAAATCGAATAACACTAATCTAACAATGAGTATATTTATTGTAACAGGAACATAAAAAAATGAAAACAGTTATCAAAAAGAAAAATACACAATAAATAGTTGTTCGCAAGCAATAACAGTATAACTAGTATTAGCGGATTCTTAAATTAGGTAACAGTTCGTCCACTTAGGTACCGAGTTTATTAACGTTGAAATTAGTGAAGTGTTAATTAGGCAAATACAAGAAAAGAGAATCGAATTACTACAAATCTACACAGTCAGGAACAAAGCGCATAATAATTTTAACAAAAAAGTCTGCATACGTTTGTTATGTTAAAAGTGTTTTGGTATGATGTTTGTACCGTATGAGATTTATCCTCGAAACGCCCACTTCCCGCTACATTAGGGGGATTACTGTCAATTCAAAAAGGTTAATAATAATAATGAATGCTTTGATTTTGTTTTACATTATTACATATTAGACTGCATTACCTTGAAATAAATTGTTAAAAATTAATTTACGTAATCGTTGCTTAAAGTAGTTTTATATATTTTTGGTGATAAGGAATTATAGGTTTTGATTATATGATAAGAAAATGATGATTTGAAATGCTCAGTATTATGTAGAAGTAGAATAAGTTTACCCTTAAATTTAATGTTAACATTATGGACATCCATGTAAAAATTAATTTTGTTGTATAAGTACGGTTGTAATTCACTTGAAATTATATTATGATATAAACAAATGCTATGTACATAGCGTCTTTTCGCCATATTCAGCCATTTGTAATCACTTAGTTTATGTGATAAATTTTCATAGTTTTTAATTGTATATATTAGCCGCAAACATGAATTCTGTAACTTCTGAATCCTGTAAATAACATATGAACGTAAACGTGTCCCATAAACTGTATCATAGTAATCAAGATGCCTTAGTATTAGAATTTACACAATGATGTTTTATTTTCCACATTTAAAACCTTCCTATTTTGAAAGATCATTTTTAGATTGCAATTTCAGACCCAGAGTTTTAACTATATCCATATAAGGTATATCCAAATCCAATTACTTAAGGTGATCTTGTAAGAATTGTAGTATCTGTGATAAGTCATAATTTATCGCTGATGCACAATTGAAATGTATAGATAATTAAAAGTAGTGGTTCCAGAATAGAGCCTTGTGAAACTGCGACATATTGGACAGAAACGAGCCATTTCAAGGCACTTTTAGAAAATCTAACAAAATTTAATAGTGCGATAAGAAGGCCATGAGTTAAAATGTCAAAGGCTTGTGTAAAGTGTAAGAGAAGCAAACATGTCACAAGACCTCTATCATAGACTGTAAGAATTTCATCCGTGACTTTCCGCAATGCTGTTGCACAGCTATAACCACGTCAAAATCTCGATTGCATAGATGGAATAATCCTGTTCTTTTTTCTAAGTGTTTTAGAATTTGGATTTCAATTACTCTCTCTAAGATTTTGGACATGGTTGGAAGTATGTTAATTAGTCCTAGATCAGCAAAACCTTTTTAAGATGTGGGATTATTAATGCTTTTCTCCATGATGAAAGGTAAGTTCTTTTCTCTATATATGAGTTTATTGTGTGCACAATGTACGGTAAAAGAAATAGTATAAACAGCTGCAGAGAAGATGTATTAATCCCGTCTACACCCGCTGCTTTGCTAGACGGTGCCAAGCGTGATTCCGTAAAACCAAATACATGTCTCTTTCTTTTCGAAGATTTCAAAATAATGCTTTTCACGTCCTCAAAATGTGCTGTTAAAGATAAAACATTTAATTGACCTATTAAGAACTTGTTATATAATGTTTGACATCAAAATTCGATGGAAGAAAAATCATCTATCCGGTGACGGTGAAATAAGTCGGACATCATCTAACGGTATGTGCGCCCAACGAGACTTTCACTTTTAGTGTTCACACGCATCAATGCGAGTATTGGGCGTAGCATTGTTACTACTTTCGTGAAAGTCTTTATTGAGGTAAGCGTTGTTTCTTATTTTTGTGATGCAATTTAATTCTTCCGTAATTGTAATTAGCGGTATATAGACATCCACACGTGTTCCATCAACGTGGAGATAGTCAAACTCGTTCATTTATTGGTAAAATTTTCTTAATGACGTCTCGTTACTTTCGTTATAGATATCGAGACTTTCAAGTATTGGATAAAATTCTAACTGTAGTGGAGCCGTCCACTTAACGAAATAGTATAATTTGGGAAAAACTCGGTGCATTTAATTTTTTTTTAATTAATTGTATGAACCAAGAGAAATTTACTTGTGATAACACCGTATGTACGGTTTTGTTTATTTTAACGAATTTTAGGAATTTTCGATAAGGGGTCACTAGCTAGTCGCATTTTTCAAAAGAAAACTGAGTTGTAAGTATTATATTTTCTTAATTTAATTCTTGTCAGGTATCAGGTTGTTGCCAGAATTATACATAAAACTTTTTAGTGTGTATTGTTAGACGGTGTGCTTTGGTTCTCTAAATTATCGAGGTTCGTATTTGTGTTATAATCTACAAATGTAAATTTATTTGCTTTTGAAATGTAAAAATTAGACCGAAAAGTTTAATTCTTTGTACGATGTGTTGCCCAACCATAGGGAATTTGCTTCAAAAATTATTGTCTGTGATATCGACTTAAGTTCTAGCGTTTGAACGCATTTATGTAAGCTTGCCTAGTTTTTCTTTTATAACCTCTTTTTATGTGATAAAATACATATACTCGTTGTTATGACATGTGTTTTTGTCATTTGTTCTTTTTCAGCTTTGGATAGATTTAAACGGTACCTTTTTTCTTAATCTTCCACCGTTTTGGCGCTTTTTTAGGTTGCTTTATAATTTAGTACCTCAGAACTCAATCACCGAATCACTTGTTAGTATCCGAATTGTTGCGTGTTAGTACATATTCATCAGCACTATATAGAAACGGTACTGAATAACTTGAATCTGTATTTTCTATGATTTTATTATCCCTGGGTAAAGTTGATTCTGCAAGATCACGACACAATGTTGTAGAACTATATTTAATTTTAAGGTAGAGTTTACAAACGATAGTTAACTAAACTGTATTACTTACGTTACGTTCATTAATTAACTGGTTACAAAGTATTCGTGATGTTGTACTTATACGTCACTTATATTTTGGCAGTTTAGACAAGGAAATGTTAGTGCATCACTTGCGTAATTTTAGTTAAGTGATAGTAAAGTGTAAGTTTTGCTTAAGTAGCGTTTATGAATGAATAAAGAAAAAATTTTAAAACTGGAATTACAATGTACAATTAGTCAACATGAGTGATTCACATTAATTACAATAACGGTCGATGTCAGTGCTGTCACTAGAATACATTTTTATGTTAAAAAATACTTTGGTATAGTTTCTCGCCATGTATAAATTTTTCCCATTGTCAAAATACGTTTACGAGGTTAATTTGCTCATTATAATATTTCCGCTCTTGTTCACATTAAGAAAACAGCACGTGTGCTAACGCAATGCCCACATTTAAGAACCTTATGAAGCATCTACGTTATTAATGTGTAGATCAATTTGGATTTCAATGTTTTGCATGTAAAAGAATTGCAGAAGTAAGAATGCATTTCTATTTATGGCGAGATGTAATTGTTTTTTTTATTCTAACAGCAAGATTGGCCAACCTCATGTGTTTGTTGCCTCAGAATATTGTTAACTATTATCTCATTAATTCTCCATTAGTTTGATAATTAAGGCATGCACGGATACTGGACTTAAATAATTAAATTATACTGGCTAAATGGAATCATATGATGTGTAATATTCGTTAAATGGGCAAATATAATACACCGTTTCAACATTTTTTGATGATGATGACTAATCCCAAAGACTTGGTGGCACACTTGTTAATTAATATTTAAAACATTCTTGAAAACTTAGCGCATTTTAGGCACATATATAAGTCGCCAGATGAAGTATTAGCAGCTTGCTTGTGATACCATTGTATATCTATTAGTTTAAGATGTTTTGGATATGCCATTAGCGCTAATCGCATCTCAGCAAAACCGTAAGTAACCTCTAAATGAATTCATAATGACATTGACTACTATTATATGTATGGCTAGACTATTAGTTGAATTTGTCGTTGGCCGTTTTTACGTATGAAACAGAACAAGAAAATAAATCTAATGCAAATATTGACACTGGCATTTTTAGTTTCAAGTCACAAAATTATTAAACGATTTTTACAAAGACCTTTATGTATTGTTTAATTTATTTGCAGTTCGATGTATCATCTGCTAAATAATTATAAAGCAACCTAAAACTAATAATTAAAGTTTTTATAACGGTAAATCTCTTTTACTAAGCGAGCGTAAAATTATTTAAAAAATAATTTATTAACAAGGATTTTTAAAACTGAATAAATAATTTAATCTTTACTATTAAAATGAATTTCATTCAACAATTGTTTTCGCCAACACGCGTGCCCACCGAGTCCCCTTCCTGGCAACGTCGCTGGAAAACCAACTTAAAATTTTTGATATATACGAAAATCGCAAAAAAAAACACATTGCAATACTATTTTTACGATTAACAACGAAGTAAGCCATGAGTATCAAAACATTCACTAATAAACGCACTTTTGTCATATATTACTAAAACTAATTGTACGTAGTACAATTATTGAACAAATATTTGCAAATAACAACATACTGGACTACTTGCTAGACGAAGCTCCGGAAGCAAAAGATACAAAATTACTATTAGTTTCAATACCCAAGTTTTGATGATTATTTATCATATTATAGTAAAACAGAACATAGGTGACAAGGAAAATAGTTTTTTTTTGTTTATCATACTAGTGATGGTGACCTCCCCCGCCCTTAAAGCAAAGTAACGTGTAGAAATTCAATGACACACTAAGCTTGATTTATATATTCTTAAGAAAATTACACCCGCTTAAGTCATTACATTATACTTTTTTTGTCTAAGTTTCTATAAACTAGACTTGTCAAAGAAACAAGTTTAGTAAAAACAGAAAGAAATAGGTGATTATCTGCCTCTTTTCTGCGCATGAATTATGATAGAAACTTCAATGGTTTCTAGCTTTAAAAAAGGTTTAGACGCGATAAGTTTTCTGTTTCACACTATACTTTTTTCTATGACAAGTTCTAGTTCATACAAACTCAGATGTAAACTTGGACGCAAAAAGTATAATGTAAAACAGACAGCAAATATCTTTTTTGACACAAAATCATTCCACTGTTAATAAGTCTTTATAAGTGTGTCAGCATTTGTTTAAAACATTTATTATAATTGCATTTCTTTGACGTTTCAACTAAAAAGAGATATTAGAAAAAAACAATTATTTAAAATGTGATCAAAAGTTAAAAGCAGTAGTCTTATATTCACAATGTTATTAACAGTTTGCTACATGGGTGTATTAAAAAATGTGTTCAAAAAATATAGCTTTAATACGTTGACCGCCAAGCATAAAAAACACGTTCGTAATTTTTTTGTTTTGTTATTTTAAATTTATTTTGTTCAAGTGTGCTGTTTTAAAGTAAGTCTAATGATATAAACGATCGAACTGTACCAGACAAGCGGTCATTTTTGACGTTGCAATTTTGTTTCTAGGCCACGTGTGTCTTTATATACACACGTAAGAATTTCTAAGTGTATTGCAGTTGCTCCATCCAGACACAATAATAAGCGTTTTTGTTTCAAATTAAACGTGAGATATCAGTTTTTAAGATAATGTGATGTATTTGTGATCAATAAACTCGAACCTTTACATAGTGACAAAAACGAACTGAATAGTCTTTGAAGATGGATTACTCCAGCGATGACTCGCAGATAAACTCCAATTTTTTCCCTAATGATATGTCTCTGTCAGAGTCTCTTGATGCATCTGACTATGGTGGAGATGAAGAGTTCACTCACGTAAAGCTGGTCGAGGGTCCACAACTGTATTTAGATAATAGAGCCAGTACTTCTGGAACAACTGTTCCAACAGTTGAAACTTTAAAAGTGAACCAGAAAGTTGCCAACATTGTTTGAAAAACTTGTAAATCAGAGCATTACCCGAAATTTGAATTCACATCTGAATATATTAGTGTATGAAGATCATATATCAAAGAATATTTGCAGCCTGAGATTATTTTGAAATGTTTTCGAGTAACGATATTGTTACTTTGATCGTCAATCAAACGAGTATATATGCTACTCAATATCTTCTAAGTACAGACGTTCCAAAACAGGCCAGAATACATGATTGAGTGCCAGAAATGATGATGAGGTTCCTAGCTCTCATGGGTTGAATAGGACTCGTGAAGCTTCCATCTCTCTCTCCATCAGGATTCTTGGCGTACCCATAAACTATATGGGATGAGATCCTTTTAGCCAGATAATGAAACAGTCCCTCCTCAAAATTCGCAATGTGAAAAACAAATTTATTCTCAATTATCAAGTGGTTTACACTTCTGGGGAAAACATTCATAAACAAAAGTCTGATACCGTGGCGTGTTCGCTTATTGTTTAGGTAATATATCCCGAATAGACGCCATAAGTATATGGAATGAAACTTTTCAAATTGTGTACAGATCGAGGATACACATAAAATCTGATAGTGTATTCTAGAAAAACAACAGATTCAGAAAGTTGTGTAGCTGAGAGGGTGGTCTTCGAGTTAGTTAATCGATCACTGGATGAGAGAAGGGTCCTATATACATACAACTGGTACACCAGTGTACATTTAAGGTACGTATTGCCTAAACAATAGAAAAACGCACTTGGTTGGCACACTTCGTCTGAATAGAAAGGACTTACCGAAAGATGCAGTGATGCGAAATTGCAAAAAGAAAAATTTGCTGCTTGTAGCAGTGCTGAAGTGGAGAGACAAAAGGATTGTGTCTGCGCTCACAACAAAGCACTCGAGTCTAGATACCATCATCACAAAAAATCCTCGAGGACAGAGAAATATCAAACCTGCGTGCATAGTAGATTATAATACGGGTAAATCCAGCATCGACCTTAGTGATAATATGGCATCATATAGGACTGCCCAGAAACGCTGCACCAAATGGTATAAGAAGCTGGTAATTAAAATTTTTTGGGGCACAAGTGTTGTAAACTTGCACTTTCTATACAATGACTACAACCGAAACAAGAAGATAAAAATTACTGAATTCCGCGAACAGATTATACGAGGAATATTACGCAAATACGCTCGTCCAAGCGATCAAATAGCTCGAGCAGTCGCCGCGGTAGTTAGTAGGAGACCCTGCTAAAAAAACAAAAGGCCGCTATGTAGAATACTATAAAGTTTATAGTCGACAGTAGTCTACGGCAAACGCATATATGCAACGCAAACTCAGAAGATTTGCTCGGTTTTTGTGCTTTTAATAACATTCACTGACTTTAGTTTATCCCTACGAAAATGTGTACTTTCCATTTAATTTTAGAACGCACCTTTATTTTAGTTTATGATCCTTCAAAAAAATGTATTGCCAATGTGCTTTTATTTTTTTAACCCTTATGCACGGAGGTGCCTTAAGTTTTTATATTTACGGACCATGGGTCCTTGGGACCCTTCATTTTTATATAGGCTTATGTAAAATGTAATAATACAAAGATTAAAATAAACAAAAAACTGTTTATTTTAAACACATTTTTTCAATAAAAATAATAGAGAACAAAATAAAAATATGTTCGACACCTAAATAAAAAAACATAAACATAGTAACACAACTTCACATATAAAAATTCTGTAAAAAAACCTATCATGAAAATATTGTTTAAAATTTTTTGTAGGCGTGTAAAACCACAAAGGCTTTTATCTAAACTTTTATGCATTTTTTAATTCTACATTGCATGCAAATAGGTTTTTTACAGTTATCACATACGGTTTGCGTTTTTCTGTCTTTTCCTGATGGGCAAACGTAGCACCTTTTTCTCTTAAAACGCTTAAAACTACTTGAACCGCATTACCATCTCTTGAATCTTCTGCCTTCTCTTCTGTTATACTCAATAGCCTTCTTATTGAGAACTGCAATTCTTGTTGATTTTTGGATTATCATATCTACATAACATTATTATAATGATAATAAATACGCTAATTTGTATTTTACCTACGCTTTATGTGAGGTTCTATCAGCTTTGTAGCTAAGACATCCACAAAATTAAACCTTAGCATTCTTGAAAAGTTTAGGTATCCCTGGTGTAAGACATACGCATTTACTGATGAAATGCCGACAAGAGCATAAAAAAAATACTCATCGGCCAACGATTAGTTCTTCTAGATGCTGAATAATTAGAACACTGTTGGTCTAATGTATCGACTCCTCCTTTTGTCAGATATTATCTCTGGTTTTCCGTTTTTGGGATTAGCGGCATCGTGGTGAAGATTAGGAACATGAGAAAAGACTGTAATTTTTTTTGTAAATCCGTATAAACTTGTTCCAACTATTCTTTTTCTATTTGGCTGAAATTCAGAAGGTATTTCTTTTTTATTCGCAGGGTTTCTACAAATGTCAATTTTTTTCTGTATAACTCATTTACGAGTTCTATCGATGAAAATCAAATATCAGCGATTACATTTCTTCCAGTATTGTGAATTGGTTTAGTCAGCCTAATTAGTGCGTGCAAAGGGACACTAAGCTTATTTTCTTCATGGGAAAGTGAATTTCCATCCGAACCCTTCCCACAGTATATGTAGCCGTTATAAAAGTAGCTGTTTTTTGCATCTGTTAGAGCCATAATTTTTAACCCGTACTTATTAGACTTATTTGGCACGTAGGCCTTGAAACTACATCTTCCTCTAAAACCAACGAGGATTTCATCCACACAAGTATTTTCACCTAGTGTATAACACTTCTGAATGTTTTCTACAAATAACTGAAAAATACGACAGGAGGCAGCTGTATGATCCTGTATTTTTCTTGTATCTCTTGTATTCATGTCGTCGAAACGTAGGCAAATTGAGATGACGAAATATCGTGTTTCCGACATTATGTGTCGGGTGAAGGCTTGACAAAATTTCTTTTGTCGGCGTTAGAGAAAGAAGACTTAAATATCAACGATTTGCGGGGTCAGAGTTACCAAAATGGGGCAAATATGCGTGGTAGGCATAATGGTCTACGGAAAAACTTTTGGATTTTAATCCGATAGCTTTCTTTGTTCCTTGTTGCAATCATACTCTAAATTTAGTCGTCAATGATGCCGCAAAATCGAATACTTTAAGCATCATTTTTTGTTCTTTAGTTCAAAAACTGTTTGTATTTTTTTCAGCTTCTACTAAACGCTGATCAATTCTGAAATCTAATTTATCTAATGTAACAAGTTTAACTTTAAAACCTTTATCGGATACTCGATGGTCTAGTAGAATAGATGCAATAATTCCTTTAAGATATCAATTTGGGGAGGTTTATGATACTCTGTTTAAACTAAGCGAAGGAAACTTTAAAAATAACGTAAAAAATTTGACTGCATCATTGGCCAAAAAATTGCATAATTTTGAGTTCATTTGCATTCTTATATTGTGGTATAATATTTTAAGTAAGGTAACATTGTTAGTAAAATTATTCGAAAACCGAACTTTGATGTTGCTCAGTGTTGTAATCATTTAAATAATTTATTTACTAATTATTTTTTAATGCTCTAGATGTAATCATAACATCATTGAATGAGAGATTCCAAATATTTTCTTCTTACTTTAATAATTTCGCGTTTTTATGGAATATTGATAAATTTTAAAATTATTCTGAAAACGATCAATTAGAATTATGTCAAGAAGTTGAAAATTTATTAAACGACAAAACTCGCAATGAACAAGACATAACTGCCGTCGAATTTGTTAAAGAATTGCAATATTTACAAAATTTTGATAAAAAAGTTATTATGTCCCCAGAAGAAGCTTTAAATTATATAACAATTAACAACCAAGTTTACCAGATGGCTTCCGAGTGAAATCTCCGATACCAGGAACAAGAGCCCTCAAGATACTGGAACGAGCAAGTTTTGCGCTTATCCGGGCACAAATCAACCACCATCGATGGAAGAAAACTTTATTACTCCAAGACGCCACACAAAGATTCGAGGAAATAAAAGAGTTCACATTGGAAGAAGATTACACACCAATATTCTGCAAAATAGACGCTGCTTGCGAGAAGGTACGACAGCTACACCATGAAACACACGACAAAAAATGGGGTAAACTTACACGAAACCAACAGAAAGCAACCGACAACCAAAAGAATGCAAGGAGAACCATAGTCAACATATCAACACATCCACTGTCTGCTACGGAAACGACTCTATTAGAAAAAAGGCTCAATTTTTTGATAACACCAAAACACGTGCCTGTACTAGATATCATTGGTGCCGGGCGTGATCCTGAGAGATACACATGGCGGTCAACGTGTTAATAAAGTTTATAATGCACTGTTTCAATATGAAACTTTTATTTACAGAGGTAAATATTTAGTATTAAAATAAAATTCTGTTTGCTGTTCCAAATCATTTAAAAATAAGAAAATATTAATCTTTTAGTTTTTGCAGATAAACTATTTGACGTTCTGGTATTGTCAATGTTTATTATTTGTCTAATTTGAATTTCTTAAATAGCATCTCGAACGGCCACGAATGATTGCCTATCGCTAACAAGCCTAGTTTACACTTTTTGTTTAGTTGACTGTACATGAAAACGTGGAAATCGGTTAGGGACAAGTCTGCTAACTGATTGATTTTTACGACATTGTGAATTTGATTACAGTTAACAACAATATAGATGAAATTATGGTAGTTGTCAGTGACTAAAAACGACCAGAGAATTTTTGATTTCACTTAGGTGTTGAGAAAGTAACTTGCTTAAAAAACATTTGAACCAGTATAGACAAAACAAAATAATCTTGACGTTCAGATGTTTATACAAAGAAATACAGTATGCGTTCGTATATAATTAAATTTTTAACAATAAGTAGGTAGAATCTTTCTGTTAATAATTAAGTATAAAATGAATAAGTAATTTGGCAAGACTTGTTTAAAAAACGATAGTCATTAAGATTCTTTTAAAAAATGCTAAAGTCAAGTGACAAAGTAATTATTACAAGGTTTTATAAATTTTAATTAAGGTTAAAATTCGGCGAACAAAAAGCGTCTACACTGTATTCATTTCGGTCTTAATTGCAAGGTAGCGTTGATTAATTTTTAATTCTCTCAATGATTACCGCTGAGCCACAACTGTTCTAATTATATGTTGTTTTAGTTTGGGATAATTGAGCATTGGAAAATTGGGCTATTAAATTTACTTTATTGGCAAAGAACCGCTTCGTTCTTTAAGTTATCCTTAAATCTTTTTAACGGATGCATAATTGATACCTTGATCCATCTCGATTACCACCTGATTCAAACTACAACAAATAAATTTTTATATAATCTTATAATTAAATCAGAAAAATCAAATATAAACTACGAGTATAATTATATTTTTCTCGGGGAAAAACTCGTGTACATTAACAAGATTAATTTCTGCACATATCAACAGATACGTTTCGTGGTCATAGATCATGTTAAGGCCGCGCAGTAATCCTCATTATTTCTAATTGTCCCCGGGTACGTGCTAACGGGTAGCATCCCTCCAGCTGTACCGAAAAGCTCGTAAGCTACAACGGCTACATCACTGTTTCAATATACGTCTGGTCTACTGGGCACATATGTATCTATACAGGGCTCTGGTAGTATATTACAATTAACCCGAGCTCCACGGCACTACTAATATTTTCCTAATTTGCCGTAGAAGAAATTTTTTAAGGCGAAACTCTTTCGGGTATAGACAAAAGCAAATAAAATCCATCTTGTAGACAAGTCAATATTAATTCTATTAAAGACGGTTAGGCATGTTTGTTCGATAAATCTAGATGAGGGTAAATCAAAGCCAACATTTCGTTAAATTAGACCCTAAAATATGGCACCGAAAACAAGTTAAATGACAATATTTGTGAGAAGGGAAGAGAAATTAAAAACGTGCTTAGATCTAAACGCACGCTTTGCCCACGTACAGACGTCAATTCTTTAGCCTGTAAAAAGATTAATAACTATGCGTCCTAAATAAGTCATAAAAACACCTTCTCAGACGTCTGAAAACACCCCCAAATTATTTCGTATTAAAATTTTTAAAATAATATATATATATTGCGGTGTGTTTATTTCTTCTGCTGCCTCATCTGTTTTAATGAAGAACGAAATGAAAAGTAATTGTAATTCCATCAAATACATCTGGTCCGCTGTACATTAGCCGGCAGTTTCACATTATAAAGCTACAAAAAAGAAAATCTCTTTCAAATTAACATTGTGCTACTGGTTTTTGTTAATGGAAGCTCGCAACTCAAAACTCATTTTCACTTCGGTTATTAATGTGCATGAGGAAGGCAGTTCTGACAGTGAATCCTATCTTGATATATATTTCTGTGAACAAATTTTAATTGAAAGAATGACTTTTCTTGCAAGTTTTTATTATACACCTTCGACGTTCTATTCTAAAATTTAAAATTAAACTCGAACAAAGAACAAATCGAAATTAAATTTTTGATTAATTACGGTCGATCTAAATTATAAAAAGCAATATTCACACTTCTCAAGATAATCATTAATTATCTATTTGTTTTTGTTGTTTTACTAACACAATTACTAATCAAAATGTTACTTCAATTAAAATCTTGTTAATTAGTTGTTAATTAATTAATAATTACTTTTTGAAACGCTCTACAATTCACACATTACAGTGTTTGCAATTTAAGTTGATTTGTACTGCTTTTTTAATTATATATTTTGTTATTGTTACTGTTTAGGTTGTGAATATTGTAAAGTTAGCACAGCACATCTGTGCAACTACTAATTGCAAAAAATTGAGTTTTATTGTTAAATTAGTTAAGACTAGATTACATTAGTTTACATTTATATGTAATAAAAAAACAATATTATTCAACGGTAGAACAAAGTAAGATACAAATTTCATACAGACAAGAAATAAGTTAAATTTTTTTTTTGAAAATCTTGCATACATTAGTACTACTCTCCTCTTCTGAAAATTTATTTGTGACATTCTACACTTACGTCAGGTATTTGTATATAGACAAATGTGTTAATCGACTCTTAGACAATATTTTTCGTGTGATAGTAATGTATAAATTATAGTAAGTTGTTTTAAATAAATTAGTCTTAAAATTTGTTACAAGTGGTGTCAGGTGTCAGGTTGCAACCTTAACGTGTAAATAAACAAAAAAGTGATTAGTACGTGCTCACGTGTTTGTTTCTAGAGTGTAATTATAATTGTTTCAGTTTGTTAAATGTGTGCATTTAAGTTAATAATAAAGAATCGGTCGTTATTAAAATACAGTGCTAAAAATTAAAATAATAAGTGAAAGAACAATGACGACAAACCAACTTTGTGATTTAAAAGTAGCGGATTTAAAAAGAGAACTAGAAGAACGTGATTTAGAAATAAGTGGTGCTAAATTGTGTTACGACATCGCGAAAATTTGGTAAAGAACGGAATAGACGTTGATTCGTATTTGTTTGAAGTTCTCGAAGTAATAGATTTTGATAGCTTTATTAGAAAAATTGATAAAAGTTCTAAAAAAATAGAAGGAGGACTGTCCAAACATTCTAAAAAGTTAGAGAAAAAATCTAGAAGTTTAAAAGAAAAAATAAAGACTATTGAAAAACAAATACATACAAATTAGTGTAGAGAACCAGACTAAAACTGTTCAAGAAGAAATGCAAAACGTAGCAAAGTAGTAGAAGACAAGCTAGAGCAAAAATTAAGAGAAAGAATACAACTGCTTAAAGAAAGAACAAATCAAATAAATTGCCACAGTGAAGGAAGCGTTAAGAGCAAAGATTTAATCATGGGCTATCAGGAAAAAACTACTAAGTTTAAATTTGTACATCAATATTTTGATGGTAAAGTTCCATGCTCAACTTAATACAAACAGTTTAAAACCGCAGTTATAGTTAATGGGCGGAGCAGGAAACAGAAAGCGACGTCTTTAATAGTGGTCTTACGTGGAGAAACGCTTGGAATTTTGCAGACTGCTTCTGAACACCTACTAAAAAATTACAAATTTTTAATTTCACGTTTGGTAATGATATATGTAGATTCTCATCTTCAACAAGTGTACCAAGCCCAAATAAAAAATCGTGTTCAGAAAACTGCAAAACTTGCGTATCTTACAGCATCAGATACTTTCTTAAAGCAATTGGCTATTTAAACCTTTTGTAGACGGCCTCCGAAACAACAAAAAGCAGCAGATTCTACGGTTAGCTCAACCT
Source organism: Aquatica leii (assembly GCA_035610365.1). Lineage (NCBI taxonomy): Eukaryota > Metazoa > Arthropoda > Insecta > Coleoptera > Lampyridae > Aquatica > Aquatica leii. The sequence continues at coordinate 20,882,671 of CM069435.1, forward strand.
AAAACATTGGATGACGATTTAACACACGCCTTAGACCTTAGAGTTTGAAGCAGCGAAACAAGCAATCTCGAAATAAGAGTACTCTTGAACTGGAAAACAAACGTCCGACGACCAACCTAGGAGTGCTTTGGGTAAAAACATTTAAGCATGCTGAGCACATTAAGACTTTTTGAGAGTAAAAAACGGTCTTCTTAAGCAATATAAATAAAATAAACTGCAGTTGGTAGTGCCAAAAAACCGAGTGTCACAGGTGTTGCAGCATCTGCACAATGACACATCAGGAAGACATTTTGGCGAGAAGAAAATGTTACGTGCAAAAATTTCATAACGTAATACCCTGTATATTGGTTGAATTAAAATTAGATTCCGGTTTTGACGCCCTCTGCCGATTTTTTTTGTTACTGTCATTTGCTGTCAAGACGTTAAGCTGACAACTACCTAAAATGGCCTGATGCCTAGAAAATTTCAAGGGCGCGAAAAATAAACTGCAGTTGGTAGTGCCAAAAAACGGAGTGTCACAGGTGTTGCAGCATCTGCACAATGATACATCAGGAGGACATTTTAGCGAGAAGAAAATGTTACGTGCAAAAATTTCATAACGTAATACTCTGTATATTAGTTGAATTAAAATTAGATTCCGGTTTTGACGCCTTCTGCCGATTTTTCTTGTTACTGTCATTGACTGTCAAAACGTTAAGCTGACAACTACCTAAAATAGCCTGTTTCGTTTAAAACTGGAAGTTTCTAACTACACCAACTGTAATAGAAATGAAATTATAAATTCATTACGTATTTAAAGTACTTTATTCGTCACAAGGTAAGCTATTTACATCCGTTTTGTTAGGATTATTTGGTAATTTCTTTCTTAATTTGATAGCCGTTTCGCCACGCTTTAACCACATGTTTCTATTTAATAAAGAACAATGGGGGATTAACATCGATAAAAACTTTCATGAGACGAGTATAACTCTGTAAGTCCTACGTTTAAAACTAAAAAACCAAAGACAAGAACTTTTGTTCGAGATCCTACTCATGCGGCAAACACCTGCAAGACCAACTTTTATTGAATCTGTACAACAGCATTCCATAATCGGGTTATGTTATGTGTACTTTGTTTTAACTGTAATTAACTTTCGCGAGTCATTGTGTTGACACGATTTTCTATTCAAATTTATTCCAGGCTCACTCAACGGGGAAAACGTTTTCTTCGAACAAGTAGGTACTGGATTGTGGGTAAGTTTATTTAATTATTTTGTCGTTGTCAGAAAAGTCATTCACGGAATTTTTGCTTATGTTAACTTCCGTAATTACAATCATTGTGTCAATACCATTGAAATAGTTTCACTAATAATTTTGTGTGTATCGCATGCTGTGTACAAACGATATTTATTACGAAATTTTCTTCGGTTGTGTGTTGCCGATACTTCTGGAATTTATGGATTGAAAATGACATAAACTCTTGTTAATAATTTGCGTTATTAAATTAAAGTTTTTATACCTGTTTAATGTTTCTTTTATGGTAACATACCTTTCTCTTTTATTGTGGTTACCCGAACATCAGAGTAACAAGGATTACGAACCTATAAATTCGTTTACAAGCTTGGACCGTCTGTCTTGATCGAGACAGAAGTGTTAATTATAAAAGATCTGGCGCATTTAATTATTATTTACTTGAACCTCCCCTATCTCCGACTGTGTGAGTTGGCCGTGCAAGGTTCGTAAGACCTATCAGCTGTGTAACAAAAACCTTAAGAAAAGTTTGAAAAAAATTCTACTGAGTGAACTGCAAAGAGGACGTCATAGAATGGTGCCCTAAGTGCACGGTTTGTAAATCAGAAAACGGTTCAGAAAAAAACGCAAAGCACCAATAAAACAATATAACGTGTGAAGTCCTTTAGAGAAAATAGCGATTGACATTAGAAGGCCGTTCCCAGATCCTGATTCTTGAGCTATATGTAATTGTCATCCAAAACAACAGGCCTAAGAGGCTCGTTTGACGTGACTTGTCGTATATGAGTAAAGACGTCAATAACGCTTCTTCGATTTTAGATGCTAAACAAACACAGGCCATTGCTTTTTATTCGACAGAATGGCGAACTAAACTTTTTAAATAATAAAAACGTTGTAGCAAAACTTGCCCTGTAGCCTTTGTTACACGAGGCTTTGATTTCATTTTTCATACCATCGCTTTGGTTTCTAAATTATCTTCAGGTAATAGTTGGTTCTTTAAAATCAATACGATTTTTCTATACGGTTTTGTATTGTTTTTTATTACCACCGTAATTTTATCATTTTTATTTGAACCCATATTCATTTTGGTAGCGATGGATTATCACACAAAATTAACGTTTTAATAAAAAAGTTGTTCTGCCGGTTCCGATAAAATTACATTCCGGCTAAGGCCGCAAGTTTAAGTCTGCACTATTTCAAAGAGATTACCGATTGTTAGAAATTAAGAAAACTAAGACGACACTTCTTCATTCTCAATCTGATAGCATGGTTAAATGGATGAATCAAACAATGGGAAAGTACTTAACCAAAGTAGTGACAGAACACCAAAGAGATTGGGATCAATACTTGCACCTTTTTCTATTAGCATACCAATCACCTGTTTACATCTCTTCGCAGGCCAAACACCGTCCTGGGTCATGCTCGGTCGCAAAATACAACTGCCATGCGACCTCCAATTGGGACGAAAACCGATTAATAAGTTGTTGAAGGAAACTACGTCAGCAAGTTAATTATGAAGCTAGACGAAATACATAAGGCGGTCCGTAAAAGCACACAAATTGCCAGCGACAGAATGAAGAACAGATGCGATGCTAATGCAAAAGTTAAGAATCAAATTAACGAAAAAACTGAAGTATGCCGTGAAGTATAGCAAAGATGCAATTTATCTCTAATCCTATTTAATCTTTATAGTAAAACCGCTTTCTTTAAAAAAAATCAATAGGAATAACCATAAATAAAAAACTATTAACAATATGAGGTATGCAGATGTCGTTGTCTTGCTAACAGGCAATCTCAAAGAAACCCAATACCTTCTAGAAAAACCAAATAAGCAAAGTAAGGCATCAAAAAAACGTTACTGAAACCAAGCAGAACAATATAAACCTGACAGTAGCAAATACCCTCATATAGATTGTGCAGACATATTGATATCTATAGTCCTCGCAATTTAATTTTCGATGCACGTCATTAACGCCAGTGACGTAGTTATTCAACTATGTTGTTGGTATTACCAAGTAAACTTACTGTTTTTGTACACTCTGTATATTACATTGCGAATTACGTTTTCATTAAAAGTTTATACATTCGTAACTGGTGTATTACGCTTACGTTTCGAGGAGATCTAAGAACCTCGTTGTTAGCAACCGCTGTAGATACAGAACTAACTGTAGAATATATGTATGTATTACAATTTAAATATTATGTAAAAGGGTACCTCTCGCGCAGCATTTACTGATATCAATGGACCATCATTATCTCGTTCAAGCTCAAAATAGTACAGTTTTGTATCAAAAATTATTATAAAAAGCAATGAGCACTTTGACGTAAAAAACACAAATAAATTTTGACAGATGCCAACAACGCTGCAACTGTAGTAAGCAAACCATCAACTTGACAAAAAAATTCCGTAAGACAATTCGGTATTTGTTTAATTTTTACTATAAATAGGGTGGTCATTAATGACGTGCTTCGAAAGTTAAATTGCGAGGACTTTAGAAACTTGAGTAGAACAATTGGGCGATCAAACAAAAGAAATAAGAACTAGTGCAGAAACAGCCAGATCAACATTTATGAAAATGAATGATAACGATGCTACGCTACTACGTAGTCTTAGTACTTCTGTATGGAGTCGAAACGGCTACTCCAGATAAAATTCATATAGACCTTTGAAATGTGGTATTACCGCAGAATGTGGACAATCCCTTAGACAAATAAGATCACCAACTCCAAAATTCTAAAAAAAATTAAAAAAAATTTTAAACACTAAAAAAACTCCAACCAGTCAGATCATGTAATGAGAAGCTCCAAATACACCCTTTTAAAATAGAAAAAAGAGAAAAAGATTAGTGTAAAAAAAGTATTGGCAGAAGACGTGTGTTCTGGCTCAAAAACTTAAGAAGCTAATTTGGTTGCGACAACAATCAATTTTTTAGAACTGTCGTGAATTAAGTTTGGGTAGCTGTGATTATAGCATAATTCCGTCAGGAGACGCACTTGAAGAAAAAGAAGATCAATTACTACACCGCTGTTTTGTATTTTAACTTTACTGACGGTAACATCTACACGACCTATTTTCTACTTCTCTTAGGTTGTTTTATTTTGTTTAGAAGCTTCCTTTATTTTTTTTTTAAACTAAACGATGTGTTTTAAATTGGGTTACTCACTTACTTGATTTTGATACAGTATTGTAAGTATTAGTTAATGTAAAATTTTACTTTCGTAATAATTTTTGAAATATTGAAATGGCGTTTTAGAGCAAACAGCGACTTAAAAAAACTTTTTTGAAACATATCTTTAACACGTGATAGAGTATGGTATTTGATTAGTATCCATTTTAAATGTCAAAACAGTTCAAAATTTATTAAAAGTTAGAGCTCAACAAAGGTATGTTTTTTTTTGAAAATATTTATATGTCGGTTAACAAAGTGAAGCAACAGATATTGCTGAACATAATTTAGATTTTGTACCGTAACGCAGCAATAACTAAAAATAAGCCAAAGGAATAAACTTTAACATACATTAATATCTACATTACATTTTCTACATGTAATTATAAAAATCGCATACAAAAAAATTACTTTCGGAAAGATCTGATAAAGGAACAAAATAGTTTGAGTTAAAAAATCCACAACGAACATTCATTAAAAAAACTAGAATTAAAAGTCCGCAACGAACATTCGGTAAAAACATAACAGTGGAGTAGTCGCAAAAATAAATATAGCTTAAGATTAAGTATAATAACAAATTGTTATTAATTGATTAATAAATTTATTAACAATTATGAGTATTTAATTTGCGAGGAATAAGATAAAGTGGTATATTAAGCTGATACCAAATCTTATCCGAAATACAGAAAAAAAACAAATAAAATGTTTTTTGGTTAAAAAACAGTAAATACATACAACGCGAATTAACAGGTTGTTAATTTAGAAGGTAAAATCATAGCATCACTACAAGCTTTTTAATTATACCTTTTTGAGGTAAAAGTGTTTCACCTTAAATAACTTGAGCAAAATTAATCAATTTTTCAGTGAGACTCACAGAAACCCTACCTTATCGTTTTATTACAGAAAACAATCCCTACATCTTCTTCTTCGACTATATAATTTAAGCAACCTTTTTTGAACTGAAATTTAATTATTTTTCTTATTTAGAGTATGTCAATACTAGAAAAAGAAGAAGAATCCGAAAAATAACTAAAAATTGTATCAAGACCAAGATTCAATCGTTGTAACATTGGAATTTGGAATAATTGAAATTATATATCCCTTTTTTTTATACGTTCAACATTACGATGAGAATTATTAAAAAATGCTTTAAAGAAAACTGTTAAACGTAAATATGAAACACGATGGAGCGCCAGAGCACAAGCGGCTAGCGTTATTGTCGACGAGTTGGAAGCATTAATAGCACTATTAGAAAAATTAGCAGAAGACAGTATTACCACAAGTGACACCAGAAGTGAAGCTACAATCTTATTGCAAAATATATGCAATTTAATTTCATAACTTTCTACTATGAAATCTTGAGGAGAATTGATCGTGTGTAACTGAGATTACAAGACCTTGAAATAAATTTTAGAAAAGCGTTCCATGATCTTAAATCGTTAGTGACTGAGCTTGCAGAAATTGGATACAAAATTTGTGAAGAGGCAATAAAAAAGGTTAAATTTCTTTGTGAATAATGGAGATACAACAATCACGTGTTTGAAAACGCCACAAAATGCCCGGAGAACTGTTTGAAGATGTTGGTCTTTCAGCAGGAAGTGACATTTCTCTCGTTTTGAAAAGCGTGCATGATCGTCTGCAGCATGAAATAAGTACACGATTAAGTGATAATCCGTACCAGTTAAAATCAAGGTCCAATTTTAAAATAGGTATTTTGAGGACAGAAAAAATGTCTTTGATCAAATTATGCTATTTAATTAAAAGTAATCAAAACCGTGGACTCAGTGATAACATGTTATACAATGTATATGTGTTTGGATTTGGACATAATTATTCTGATTCATGATCGGTGTAATTTTTTTCAATTTCAGACAGATTTTGGTTTGCCAAATGTTACGTTGCTTTTTTTCAAAAGCCATTTCTTCTAATTTCTGAAAAACTTAATATCCGACAGAGGAACATCATTTTCTGCTGCCCACTGCAAAGAAAAAGCAAAATTTTTGATAGCTTCTTCATTCTTTGTTTTAGGAACAATCTTTATGACTTGTTTGTCATCGTCTAAGTTATTCATTTCGTCTTGATCGTCTAAATTTTCTGTTTGAATTAATATTGCATCACCATCGATCCAACTGACGTCACCAGTATTATTTCAAGATTCCCTATATTTGGAGCAAAGCAGAAACTTCATCGATTTCTTTTGCTGCTGAGTGAATCCTGTTTCGTATAAGATGTAAGGAGATCAAGTCTTTTGGATAATTCTCATCATCTTGAACATTGTTGTTTGTTTTGATTATCTTGTTCCAGCATTTTTGTAATTTTGTCGATGGTACATTTTTGCAAGCATTAAGAAGCAGACACACGGCCATTTTCAACTTAAAATTTATACTTGACTAGATTCTCTTTGTTGCTGGTAAAAATTTCGGCTAGAAGGCTTTTCCGATAAAACTTTGCTAAACGAATTGCATTTAGATTCATGGGCTGAATTAAGGCAGATGTATTAATCGGAAAAAAAATTTCCAGATTGTTTCTACTCATACTGATGAGTTCCTGTTCATCGATGCATTATCAATAAGTAGGAGTGTTTTTTCTGGAAAATGTATTGTTTTAAAAACTTTTCAACTTGCGGAACAAAAGATGCATCATACCATTGTTTAAAAACAGCCCGAGTCATCTCTGCATTGGTTGTTGCATTGTAATCAACGGGTAAAACCGCATTTTTAAATGCTCTAGGATTTTTAATTTTCCCTATTACAGAACTACAGCATGTTAAAAACGTAACTCGTTTTTTGGCTAGTTTTTCTTTCTGGAAAAATTGAGTCATCAGTATTGTAAATTTGCAAGAGTTGCAAAACTAGATCTTTGATAATTTGATCTACTTTATTTATAAATGGCTGAACAGCATCTTGGTTACTAGATAATTTTTCTTCGCCAACTTTAAGTCGCCCTATTCCATCTTTTTAGAAAATTTGCAATCCAGTTTCTACTGACATTAAATTGTACCCCTGGGCTACGCTACTAACGAACCTGTAGCATTAAATAGTTTGTTGACACTGTTAATTAGAAAAAATCAAAAACAATTTTATAATGTTTAATTTACTGTTCTAATAACCAATTTCTTCTTATTAATTTGCTGACACTAAGAATAAAAATGAATACAAAATAACGTTAGCACATGATTTAGAAATTAATTTTCGAAGATAAAGTATTTACAGATGTTTAAATGATGTTACGTAGGTCAGTGAAAACACTTGAATAAATAAATAACACTGCGAAAATAAAGCTAAATATGCAAAACAACTATTTTTAGAGTACAATGGCTACATTTTTTTACTCTAAACAAGCGTATTTTGAAAATTCAACAAATAAATTTATGCAAAATAATTTATTGTTCATGTATGGAACAATCCTGACAAAAAGAAAGAGAAGAAGAAAATTGATAACATAAACCGAAACTATGAGTACTATAAACGATGTTTTTTCTATGTAGTAGTATACGTCCGGTCCGTTCTTTAATAAAGTAATAACATTAATGATAACTAATTAATTTGGAATTCTTCGTTTAAGAGGGGCATGTAAAACCACTTTAAACTATTTTTGTGGCAACGTTTCGTGCTAAAAGCGAGCACTTCATCAGGCCAACTATAATTTATTAAACTCGTAAGGCAACAACATAGTAACAACAGAATGAATTAACAGATAATTTTTAACACATAAAACTTACAGAATACAATCAAGTGGATCAATCCACCCAGTAAGGACATAGATAACTTTACAAGTTGTGTTTACTAAATAAAAAATAAAACATTAAACATAAAAAGGTCAATAATTAAAATTTGTTTAAATAACGCAGGACATACACGTTCAACAAACAATTGACAAATATTGTGTAATCAAAAGTTATGAATGTCAAGGGAAAGATAAGAATAAAAAGATAACACAGAACTGAACAACGATAAATCCAACCTATATGGTTATCTCACAATTTTGGATATTAAATTATAAACGCTACTTAAATTTTAATTTTGAAACTTTCACGGCCAAGATTTTTTAACAAATAAGAGCGTTAGAAACCGCTACCCTCAAATCAAAATGTTGGCTACGTTATATGGACGATACATTTGTAATTTGGTCTCATGGAACAGAAACACTACACAACTTTCTGGATCACATCAACCAGTTAGATTTCAACATTACATTCACCATGGAAAAGGAAAAAAACAGAAGCATTTCGTTCTTGGACGTACTGGTCACTCAAAATATGGACAACAAATTGGGACATCAAGTATATAGAAAACCGACACATACTGACAGATACCTCAACGCCGAATCACATCATCATCCAGCTCAGAAGTTAGCAGTTCTAAAAACTTTAGTACACAGGGCCAAGGCGATCAGTGAACCGAACACGTTAAAGACCTAACAAACGCCTTACTAAAAAAAACGGTTTCAGAAAAGCAGACATATATCGAGCAATTAACAAACACAGTAAAGAAAAACCAAAGAAGGAGGAACCCGTGGCAATTTCCTTCCTTCCTTACATAAAAGGCTGCACGGATAAAATAGCCAGGATACTTAGAAGGAAAAATATCAAAGTGATCTTCACTGCAACAAATAAAATATCCACCAATTTCTCAAAATCAAAAGAAACAAAAGCACCATTCGAGGAACCAGGGGTCTACCACATCCCTTGTTCGTGTGGGCTGGCTTACATAGGACAAACGGGACGCAACATAGCTTCCAGATTAAAAGAACATAAGGCGGATACAAAGAAACATAACATAAGATCTGCTGTTGCGGAACACTTTTTAGACACCGGTCACACGATAAAATTTGAAGAGGCAACAATGTTGGCTAAATCCCAAAACTTCTGGCCTAGACTATACAAAGAAGCTATTGAAATCCAGAAATACGACAATTTTAATTGGGATAATGGAATCGATCTAGAGCCAATATGGAAAAACATGTTCCGGAAAACTATTGAAACGGAACCGTCACGAACCACTGACCTAAACGGCGTAATATAAAGGCTTGTCAGGATCCTATATCTTCAGTTTTAGTTTTTTCTGAAGAAGACAGCTACATGACTGTCAAAACGTCAAATTTTTCAAAGTTTGTAAGTTTTATAAATTTTGTGAAAAGTGTTAATATGGAAAGCGGTTCAAAACCGGAAAATAATTATTTGTTAAAAAGCTACTTAAATTGTTGGTATCGTTGTTAAAATTAATTTATTATTATATATATTGATGTATAGCATTACGGAAACTAAAAGCTTTTTGAAGTTGTTTTCCACATCTAAAATTGTGGGATTGTTAAAATTAAAATAAAGCTGACTCGCCTTTTTTGTGCTACAATCATATTTACGGTTGGCCATCCGATTTTTTAGCTTCTGTTTAGTTTGACCAATATAACAAGCATTGCATCCAGTACAGTCAAGCTTATACACTACGTCGTGTTTATCTATAGTGTTAGTTCTATCTTTGGTATTACTATACAGCATGTCGTAAATGGTGTTAGTATTATACATGGTTATTTTGATGTTAGGTGTTGTTAGTATAGGAATGATTTTTTGTGTGTGTGTGACGCCGGATTTCCCATGGCAGTACCGAATTTTTGAGTATACATTTTGTCATTATAAGTAAATTAACTAGAGTCAAACAGGAATTGAATGATTTGTACAACTTCAACTAATTCTAATGTGGTGTGGCTCTTTAGCTCAACCTAATATTCATTTAGTAATTTAACTGTAAGTTCTTTAGTGTTATTGGTGAATAAAGATGTAATATCAAATGATATAATCTTAAGATCAGATGGTGCCAATGTATTCCTAGTTCTATCAATTAATTCAGTTTTTAATATTATGAATAAAAATGTATGAAATATTTTGTATTAAATTTGAAATGTATTTAGATAATTGATAGGTAGAACCTCCTATTCATGAGACAATTAGTCTTATCGGGTGTTCATCTTTATGTGTTTTTATTAAACCGTAGTACTAACCTTAATACTACCCTTTACGCTAACCTTAATACTAATATCACTTACACCAAAATCATAAACGTCCCAAATCTAACACAGAATCATTCCGATACTAACAACACCTAACATCAAAATAACCATGTATAATACTAACACCATTTACAACATGCTGTATAGTAATACCAAAGATAGAACTAACACTATAGATAAACACGACGTAGTGTATAAGCTTGACTGCACTGGATGCAATGCTTGTTATATTGGTCAAACTAAACAGAAGCTAAAAAATCGGATGACCAACCGTAAATATAATTGTAGCACAAAAAAAGACGATACAGCTTTGGCTGTACACTATATAGACAATTTCAATTTTAACAATCCCACAATTTTAGATGTGGAAAACAACTTGAAAAAGCGTTTAGTTTCCGAAATGCTATACATCAATACATATAATAATATTAATTTTAACAAGGATACCAACAATTTAAGTAGCGTTTATAATAATTTAATATCCAAAATTGCGATATAACTATATAGGTTGGATTTATCGTTGTTCAGTTCTGTGTTATCTTTTTATTTTTATCTTTCCCTTGACATTCATAAATTTTTGATTACACAATATTTGTGAATTGTTTCTTGAACGTGTATGTCCTGCGTTATTTAAAGAAATTTTAATTATTGACCCTTTTATGTTTAATGTTTTATTTATTATTTAGTAAACACAACTCGTAACGTTGCTTATGTCCTTGGTCGGTGGATTGATCCACTTGATTGTATTCTGCAAGTTTTATATGTTAAAAATTATCTGTTAATTCATTCTGTTGTTACCATGTTGTTGACTTACGAGTTTAATAAATTACAGTTGGCCTGATGAAGTGCTCGTTTTTAGCACGAAACGTTGCCTCAAAAATAGATTAAAGTGGTTTTACATGCCCCTCCTAAACGAAGAATTCCAAATTAATTAATGCATATTCAGAGGAGGAGAAAGAACCTTTACCAAATTACTGATAACATTATCTGTAATTGCAATGCACACAATGGATTTATTTTCGTATATGTAGGGTAAAAGCACCAGTAAATGAACAACACCAGTAAATAAACGACACCAGTAAGTGAACGATTCCGAACTAAATTACGATTCTTAAGCTTCTGTTATATCTCTTTTTCTCATTAAGGTCTACTATATAATATTCAATTTGCGTTTCTTTGTTTGTCGAAAGCGATATTTAGTTTAGTTTCAATGAATGAACGCCAGACCGATGTGTTTGTGAGCGGCTTTGTGGTTTGCGAGTTTCTGTAGTGAAATAATAAGAAACCATGTAAGTAAGAATAACTTTGGATAAGGATTAAAGCTTTATGATCATTGATTATTTAAATAGAATGTTACATTTTATATTATTTAACGCCTAATATAACCTACAAATATGACGTATTGGCGCGAAAATCAGAAATTTTCTTGTTCATTCACTGGACTTTGTGTTATCCCCAATGAATGAACAAATCGTTCATTCACTGGGATTTGCTGTAAAGTTGCGTACTGCAGCATTTTGGCCCTTAAAATAATTGTCTTTAAAGGCAGTTTTAAATGTTTGCAATGAAATTTTAAATAAACGCCCCTGTCCAGCTAATGAACGGCCGATTAGTTGACGTTCATTCATTGAATCAATTTGCCCTATATGTAAACGTGTAATTTTGCATGCAAAGATTAAATAAGTATCTATCTATTTATGGATCATCTTGGTCTTTTAACTCAATCAATTTCCTGACAGGAATGTAAGCGAAGGTGACAATAAGAAATATAGAAGATTTCTATATTCCGATGATTGCTTTCAAAAGGCGTTAGAAGAGATAAGGCAGAAGAAGCTTTCTATTAGTGCAGCCAGTAGAAATTATGGCATACCAAAGAGCACCCTTTTTAATAAAATAAAGAGAAAAGTTCCCTTAGTTTGCAAAATGGACCCTAGCACTATTTTAACTGCAGATGAAGAAGCTGTTTTAGAAACGTGGATCCTGTCAAAAGCAATTTTGGGATTCCCTATGCACGCAGATGAAGTAAAGGACTCCGTCTAGCGGGTGCTGAAAGCAACAGCACGAGAAAATCTATTCGTCGATGATAGACCTGGTCGGAAGTGGATAAAATTGTTTTTGCAGAGACATTCAAAAATAACCATTCGAAATACTGAGATCATATCTAAGGCACGAGCATCAGTAACCGAAGAAGCCAATCGAAATTGGTTTAAGGAGTTAAATGACTTTTTACTGGGTGAAAATTGTGCAGATATTCTAAACGACCATAGTAGAATATTTAGCGCAGATGAAACAAGACTGCAAACTTGTCCTAAAACTGGTAAAGTTATGGGCCCTAAAAATTACCGAAATTTTTATGAAATTGCAAGTGGTCCTGAAAAGGAATGAATAACTGTTTTCTGCACATTCTCCGCTTTAGGTGAATCTATCCTTCTCATGGTTGTATTTCCATACAAGCGGATTCCAAGAGATATAGCAGTAACTGTTCCAGAAGAATGGGGCATTGGTCGTTCTGATAGCGGTTGGATGATGAGTGCAACTTTTTATGAATTTATTGCAAATATTTTTTTCCGTGGCTTGTGAATAATCAAATAAAACGTCCAGTTTTATTGCTACTAGATGGTCACAAATCCCATATAAACATGGAATTATATAATTTTTGTGTCGAGAACAAAATTATATTGTACTGTCTGTTGCCGAATGCCACACACATATTACAACCATGTGATGTCTCAGTTTTTAAATCGCTGAAAGTACAATGGAAAAAGACTGTTCTCCAACATAAACAGAAAACAAACGAAGTCAATAACAAAGAATAATTTCGTTTCAATTTTCCACAAAGCTTATTGTGAATCTATAAAACCAGAAATCATTAAAAATGGATTCAGGTAGTGTGGATTATATCCATATAATGAAGATGCTGTCAATTACTACCAGTGCATTTCGACAAGAAGGCAGCAGCAATACAAAGCAGCCTCAGGCGATGAAGTTTCTATAAATATAAGTGCATCTGAATACCGAACTGCGTTAAAAGTCATTGAATACCACGTAGACAAATTTATTGACTGAATTTGAAAATGCCACAAAATCACAAACAGTTGACAATACACTATACGATTTGTGGAAGATATGTAAGGATTGCAACGGAATGGGTGAAAAAACCATACAACCATACAATAATTCTAATGACACAGGTGAATCCATTTCCCATAACGATGTCGAAAATAACTTGCGTATCAATAACGCGATGTTTTGAACAAAATTTATCTTCCGGAAGATTTGATGATGTTGCCACTGGAAATTAATGGTGTTCTCTACGAAGTTGGCGAAATAGAAAAAGAGAATGTTGCCACTGTTGAAACCACTAATAATATTTTATTTTAAAATTTAAGTCAGTGCAATGCGAATAGAAAACATCAAGAATTTAACATTGAATAGCCAATAAATATACGAACTGATTTAGTTCATTCGATATTAAACGATATTATTGATACAGTTCTCAAAAAAGTTCGTGACAAACATAATGAAAGAAACGAATCGAACGAACAATTGAATAACAATTTAAATGGCAAGAAGATAATTGTGCACAGCAATATAAAAATAAATAATTTATTGTCACAACATCTTCATTGGCCGAAGGTGGAAAAAGCAAGTACCAAACGAAAATCAAATACATCAATGCTATTCGCAATAACCTCTAAGAAATGAAAGGAATACACTGACGCAATAGAAACTGAGAAAAAGGAAAAAGAATTACAAAAAATGCAAAGAAAAATAAGCAGGGAGAAAAAACAAGAAGAAAATAACGTAAAGGAAAAAGGGAAAAGCGTAAGTAAAAAAGCACTACTACTGTTCTGTGAAATAATATAATATGGCAAAACTTTTATAATTATAGAAAGGAGAGAAACCATAGGCCATCGTGAAAAAGAATAAAATAAAGTCAACAGAAACTGTTACATCTGGGCTATCAAGAAACCAATTACTGTAGGTTCTCATGTGATAGTCAAATATAAGAAGAAATATTTTTCCAGAGTGGTTGAAACTATAGAAGATGATGAATACGGAGTTCGGGCTATGGTTCCAATACTTCCAATTGGTTCCAATTACTTTAAATGGACAAATCCAGTTGACCAAATCTGGTACAAGAAGACTTCTATAGTAATTGAAATTGAAGCACCAAAACTTATACAGCGTGATTGTTACGAATGTCCAGAAATGTGCAAGTACAATTGAGTTTTGTTTACAGAATCTACAGTTACATATACGATGTAAATTTTTTGTTTATTATTCGTCAATGACTAAAATATTTAATAAGTTCGTCGGTAATATTCGCCATTTATTTTCTTAGTTCATTCACTCGATTATAGGAATTGATTCATTGGTATTTTCTGTTCAATTACTGGTATTTTTGAAAACAAATTACATTTAAATTATTATTTACAATAAATGCTTAAAAGTATCTGAATTTTTAAATGAAATCTTATGTTTAGTTAGTATAAAAATTCCTCACGATATAATTATACTGATAATTTAAAGTTTGTAAATTGCTTAACCGTTTATTTACTGGTGCTTCTACCCTATCTAAATTATTTAGCTTTTTGAACATTAGAATTAATTTCTTTTGCTAAGCAAAATGTTACAAACGAACTTTTCATTTAGAGTTGATGAAAAATGGCACATTTTCAAGATTTTAATTTTATTAAAATTACAATAGAAGTTATCGTCTTGGTTGTAAGTGTGGCATGAAAAACTACTTGTGATTTAAAAATTTTTACAGGAATAATACTCGAATAATTTAAAGCAAAGAATTGATTCAATTATATACGTTTATTGAGTAAATAAAAGTGTAATAAAAAATAATTAAGGTTGTTGAGATAATGTATACATTTTGGTAGGTTTATGCTTGCGTGAAAAGCATAGAAAGGTACGCAAATTTGGTAGGTACAAAACGGTTGATTTAGTGTATACCTAAAGCATTCAATATTATAATATATTTAGATTAAATGGATAGATAGTATTAAAGTCACAGTATAAAACCAATATTAAAGCAATCACGATAAGTTGGGCGATGTCATACATTACTTGATTTGATTGCGAACGACCAAACAAACAACGCGCCTATATATCAAACTCGAACAATACCTGCTTGACTGTTTGCACCGCCCTTAATAATCTTAATGATCGCGGATAAAATCTGTATATAATTTTATACGTATCCGTGAATTCGCTTTAGGCCAAGACTTGTATCACCTCAAATACAATCAGCCTGTTCGCTTTTCGATTCGAATAAGATCAATTGTGTTTTGTACAAGCAAGGGTCGATTGTGGTGTGTACCATTGTGGTTAGACATAGCAGAACATCGTAAATGTCGACTCGACTTTTCAATTTTTCCGACACTACTTATTTGACGAACTGTAGTTACAAAGTTAAGGCTATAATTATAATCTCGAACCCGATGTAATAATTATTCTATAGTTCTTGATCTTATATGTAGTTCTGTAGCATAATTTTCTACAATTATGGACTCGTACAGGGACTCTCAAAATGTGAAAATTACTCATCTTACAATTATCGCCACACAGTCACGCATTCTTCACTTTCACTGTACACACAATCGCGCTCGTTATAACAACAAACCAAAATAAAACCATCTCGAAACGCCGAAGCAAGTGCATCCGTTTTAAATACGGTGTTTTAAAAACCATAAATTTGGCATTTAAAGAAATAAAACTGGTTTAAGATGATACTGATCACCGCCTACGGATTTGAAAACAATGCCAACTTGAATAATGTAAAGAATTATATTGTTCTTCAATGAGCAAATTAAACCAAACGTTAAACTTTAATTAAAATTGTATAATATTAAACTTATTTAGCCACACAGTGTACTAATAACCACTAAAAACAACAGCAATGCAAAAAAAGATGTTTATCTATTGCAATGAATTTTTTTGAGAGACGGTTATCAGCAATTTTTTAACGTCCCAACGTTAAACACAGATCAGGACTAAAAATTCTTATTTTCCTAAACGATAGCCTTAAAAAAACCATTTTTGACTCCTTAATTAATCTGGAATTTGATTTACTATCTTTATGCTGTGGTTTTATTTTATTTTATTATTTTGGTATATATCGCAGAACAATAAAAATTTTTATTTATTATTAAAGATTCTGACTGACAAAAATATCAACAAATACAATTTCTATTCTAGTCGCACTTGATTTATACGGAGTACTAATACGAGGAAAATGTACTAGTACCAATTTGTTAGTCGGATAGAGTATTACAAAAATATAATACACATCAGTTATTATTTGGTCATATACTACGATTCATTCTAACGAAATTATTTCAAGTAAGAACAAAACGGAGAATAAACAAAAAAACTTATCCATTGAAGCGAAGACAAATATACTGTAATAAAAATATTTATTGATATATCAAGACAGACATTCTTTATAAAGTAAGTAAAATAATTCAAGAACAAATAATTTTTTTGGAGATTTAAACGCTTTCTTTTATGCTTAAATAGATTATTAAACCTAAAAACTATTTTTTTTATTTATTTTTACTTCAAAAACAAATTTACTTTTGTAGCGGTATTATTTTAGTGTCATTTTAGACAACTTGAATAAAACGTTGCACAATAAATATAAGATTATCTTCAAAAATAATTGTTAACTTAAAAGAATTCGTACACGCTATGCATACATTTATCGTTCACTTTCAAAACTTTTCCGGCTTGTCCCATTTGACGCGCACGCTCTACGATTACATTTGAATGTTACACACTCATCTTTTGATTTTCGGTAACCGTCTCGGAAGGAAACCAAGAAAATTGATTGTGTAATGAAGTGACGTTTCATAACGTTCATGGAGATGCCGACTTCGATGTAAAGATGGAAGATTGGAGAGAGTAACAGGAACGCTATCGGTCACTTGGGTTTGTTTCGAATGATTTCTTTCCTCCCCGTCTGCAACATAACGATTAATATTTGAGGCAAGATCAGAGCTTACCGCAGTAAACTTTTTCGGTTTTCCTCGTGAGCGGATAGAGCTGATGGGAGTTTCCGTCGTTCCTTTAGTATACGGCTTGAGAGCCGATACATGATAATTGCCAAGGGGCATATGAGGCACCTGGTAAGAGGTAAGCGAGTTTCGCTTAGTAATCAAATACGGTCCGTCGCGTCTAGGAGCGAGCTTGGGCGTAAACTGCTTGGCTGAGTTGCTCAATTGGTGTACATCGACAAGGACCAAATCACCGAGGTTGTACGGAGTAACTTCACGTCTAGCTTTATCAGTATGTTTCTTTGCAGCATCCTGTTTTAGTTCATGAGTTTCTCCGGCACGCCTTAACACTTGATCTATGTTTTTCAAGTATTGGGTGATCTTAGGTACAAAATTTTTGTTTTTGATAATAGCACGTATCTCATGATGCACTTCGTATGGTGTTCGCGGTTCTCTTCCAAAAGCGAGAAATGCCGGTGAACACCCTGTGCTACCGTATTCATTGAAAACCTTACTGCAGTCAAAACTTCTTTCCATCGGGTATAATCTTCACCACACATGATCCTCAATTCGGTTTTTAAATCTTTGTTGCGTCTTTCTTCAGGATTTGCTGAAGAATGGTAGACAGGAATCAAATTTTGTCGAAAACGCATTAAGTTACTATTTGCATCATTTTACCAACGAATTGAGGTCCATTGTCACTGATGACTCGACGTGGTGTTCCATACCGTAAAACTACTTCGTCGACAAAACATTTTGCACATTTTTATGCAGTGGCGGTAGTCAATACAAACAGCTGCATCCATTTAGTAACGGTATCTTCAACTACGAACACCCATTTCTTGCCAGTGGGGGCTTCGGGAAGTGACGCAAACAAATAAATTGCAAGCGTCTCAAAGCGCTGATTGGAGATTCGACGCAATGTCCGCTGGTAAATAAGTCAAGATGTTCGCGCAAGACTTCCTCAATCTTAGATTTTGAGACAACTAATTGAGCAGATTCGGAGTCAACATCAGGCTCATAACGATACAGCACACCAGATAGTATGAGATAACCACGATCAGTCCATCGAGTATAATCAATTAGATTCGAGTTGTCTGATTCAAAGGTATCTATAATGTTTTTGATGTCTGAATTGTCATTTTGTTCCTCCCTAAGATTTCTTGCAGATTCTTGTAGCAAGAGCGTAATTGTTACAGTGCTAACTGAAACACTTCGTTGTATATCAGCGTCCAAATGCGGTCGTGAAAGACAGTCGGCTATGACGTTAGTTTTTCCAGATATATAATCTATTTGTAGATCGTAGCTTTGTAACACCAAGACCCACCGCGTCAAGCGACCACTTAAAAATCGCAATGAAATTAGTCATTTGAGAGGTTGATGATCAGTTTTAATAATAACTTGTGATCATTCTATATAACCTCAAAAGTTTGTTACAGCATACACCAAACTTAAAGCTTCACATTCTGTATAACAGTAATTGACATCAGCAGAAGTGAGAAGACGACTGATATACTCCACAGGCCTTTCATATGCACCCTCCCTCTGGAGTAGACATGCTCCAAAAGCGTATGAACTTGCATCACATTTGATGACATAAAGCAGATTTGAATCTGCTTGCTTTAAAATTGGAGGAGGCGATAATGCATGTTTTAACTTAGTAAATGCGGTTTCTTCAGCATCTCAACACTTAAATTTTGCTGTTTTGCGAGTCAGTAAACTATGTGGTTTTGAAATGTCGACGAATGTTTAATAAAGCGCCAAAACTAGCTACACGTTTGTAAGAACGAGATGACATGCTTGACAATAGTAGGTCGTGGCATATCTACTATTGCGCGAGTTTGTATTCCACCTGGCGTGATTAAATATCCAAGATAATAAACCAAATCACACGCGAACGTACACTTTGAACGATTTACACATCGTTTAAAAAAAATAAGTCTCAAATACTTTTTGTAAGTCTCTTAAATGTTCATCAAATGAAGGTGATAGAACAATCAAGTCATAGATATATGCTAATACCGTAAGACCAGTTAGTCCAGCGCGAAACTTGTTGATCAATCTTTGAAAAGTCGCAGGAGCATTGCGTAAATCAAAGGGCAAGCAGCGAAATCAAAAAATGCCAAAAAGAGTAATAAATCCTGTTTTATCACGATCTCCAAGTTTGACAGGTTCCTGGTGATAACCAGACTGAAGGTAGTCAATCCTAGGCAACGGATATTTATCAGGCACCGTGAGGGAATTTAAGCGACGATAGTCGATACACATTCTTACTTTTTCAGGTATGTTTTTTAGGAACCAGCACCACTAGAAAAGCGTAAGCAGTCACATTCTTCAACGCTATTAGAAGCAAGGGGTTTATCAATTTTTTTTTCAAAAGTTCACTTTTCTTAGTGCTTAGCGTATAAAAAGGCACTCCTATCGGAGTGACATTGACAAGACGAATTGCATGTTCAATGTCAGAAGTAGGTCCATGTACATTTTCGAAAACATTTTTATAGTCAATCAACTATTTTTTTAGGCGTTGTTTTTAGTCGGCACTTAATGAAACTGCTTCGTTTTCGCGAAGTGAGGTAGTTACATCAATAAAATCTCTATTTGTATTAGAAATAGCAGTAGCGAGTACGGAACAAGGTAGAGAATAAAAGGCATACTTTGTATAAACATCATCTTCGAACCACCATTGCTTTTTTGGAATGTTTAGCACAACATTGGCATTGGTAAGGAATTCTATACCCAGAAGTGTCTTGCTTTCTAGGTGAGAAGATACAGCCATAAAACTAGTTGAAACAATTCTTCCTTTTAAAAGAACGTCGCATTGAATTGTTTGAACAACAACTTCTCTGGGGACGCCATTAGCAAATGTCAATGTTACTTTGTCCGGAACAAACAAAAAATTATTGTTTTTTTAATAGTGTACAACTTATATCCAGCAATACTACATTTTGCTCCGGTATCAACACAAGCTAAGCCTTCAAGGTCAGCAATATGAAACATGGGACGATTAGCATCCCAATGAACTTGTAGCAGGAGACTTAACAAAGCTAGTGCTAGGTTGGCATTGAGGAAATTGAAATCTTACGTGTCCTGATTTACCACATCCAAGTTTGTTAACACAAAGCGAAGAATGATTTTCAGAAATGGATTTTTGTGAGCGTGCTACTGAAGTGGCAAATTTTCTCAACCGTCTTTGACATGATCATAGTGATGACAATATGTGAATTTAGATCTGAGTTTTAAATACTTGTCAGTAGCAAGCAAATTATTTTTGGTAAGTAAACATTATGTTTACTAACATTAGAATGTCTTCCGGGAGTCTTCTACGGAGTTTAGAATCTGGCTTGGTCCACAAGTTGATTACCTAACTCGGTAGTGGTTCTTTGTTAGATTTTCGTTTGCTTTTATAGGTTATCGTTTTCTTTTTTACCTTTTCAGAGTTTAGGCTATGGCTTGTTTCACAAGTGGATAACCTAACTTTTGAGAAGTTCTTAGTTAGATTTCGATTGCTTGTTTGAGTTTTGAGATTTATCTCACACCCTGATGAAGCCCCTTACGAAAGTGGGTGAAACGTTGGCAGCTTCGGTTGCAACTATGTCACGGTCCAAACCCGGAAGACATTTTAATGTTAGTATAGATTCCGGCCGTGGAAGCCTTCGCTATTACATAAACATTATGTTTGCCTATAAAATTTTGTTCAACAGATCGAGCTTTGTCAACAAGAGTAGAAAAATCAGTAATTCCTTCTTTTGGTGACAGCGTTATAACTCTAGAGTTCAAAAGACCATAAATCATATTCAATTTATGAACTTCGTGTAATTCAGGGTATAAAATCTTAAGCTTTCGCGGTTGTTATGTTTATCATTATAAACGACTTTCGCCTTACACCGCGTCGTAGTTAAACACCCAGACTTAGGCTTGGTCCTAGTTTCTTCTTGAGAGTCAAAACAAGAAGTAGAACTTTGCCGTATTGTCGTTTGTGAACCCAAACCAACTGACGTATCGCAAGACATAACAGCTTGCATCTTCAGAGTGGTAAATGTCACTGAAAGAATAATGTAAAAGACGATATTTATACTAATAGCGATTAGCGTGATTAACGAACCTTATCTTTCCGTTACCGCTTGACTGACTTTGTTATTACTTGAAGTAAGTGTATGTGTCCTTTCCAAGAAGGTATATCTATGTCTTAGAGGATATAATACTGGTAGCCAAAATTTGCTGAGTCTTAAACCGTTTTTTCGGTTCATATTACATGGATGTTTTAAATTTCCACAGCTTCGCGGATTAGTCTGAGAAAGTAAAAAGGAGTTCTAACCAACACTTTAGTTTGGCGTGTGTCAATGGTTCCACACGTGTTCTGCCACTGCTGATTTGGTAACTTTGCGTTGTTTGCAGTCAGCTATATGTTCTTTTACTCTAACTTCAATAGAGCGCCCGGTCTGTCCTATATAACTTGATCCACAGGAATAAGGAATTTTGTAAACTAGCTCGGTTACCAGTATTATATCCTCTAAGACAAAGATATACATTCTTGGAATGGACACATACACTTACTCCAAGTAATAACAAAGTCAGTCAAGCGGTAACGGAAAGATAAGGTTCGTTAATCACGCTAATCGCTATTGGTATAAATATCGTCATTTACACTTTTTCTTTCAGTGAGATTTACCACTCTGAAGATGCAAGCTGTAATGTCTTGCGAAACGTCAGTTTGTTTGGGTTCACGAACGACAATACGGCAAAGGCCAAATTCTATTTTTTGTTTTGGCTTTAAAAAAGAGACTAGGGCCAAGCTTAAGTCTGAGTGTTTAACTATGACGCGGTCTAAGCCGAAAGTCGCTTACAATTCAGGGTAGACAAGGAAGCGCAACAAGAGTGAGGAAGTATTGGCAACGAAAATATCCGTTGGTTGCTTATCACCTTGTTCTTTAGAAAACAGCTCTCGAAGTATTTGGTAAAGCGATTTGTTATAACCGAAAGCATGACGCAACGACTTTAAAGCTTCATCCCAAGACGCGACAGTAGCTTTTGTACCATGCCACCAAGTTGCAGCATGACCATCAAGTAGCATTGACAATCTTTTAATTGCATTTTCATCTGTAATACTTAGACAATCTTTGTACACTGTGATAGCATCTATAAATGCATCACAACCTTCCGTTTTGTTACCGGAATATTTAGAAAAGTTTCCAGAATTTTGCTGAACCGTTAAATCATATGAATTAGTACTTTGGATAGACGCACTAATATTTGCAATGAGCGTTTGTAATTGTTCGTCATTCATATTAATTGAATTTTCCGTATCAGATTCAATTTTTATATAAGTTGGATTATCGTCAGGCGGACGGATGGTACGTATCCGTAAGTTATGCCACATAAACAATCTTTGTAATATACTAAGTAAGTAAAATTAGTCTGTAGCGTTTGAATTTCAGTTCGATAGTTTTAGATACAGACAAATGGTTACGATTTCAGAGAATGATTAGCGCAATATTTAAGCATTCAATGAAATAAATCAGCTGTTTTTAAGTTTATATACGCGAATTTGAAAACAACTACGTTACATTTAATTACTGCACAAAATTATAAAAAGTGTTTACACTAAATGTCATTGACCAGATAATCAATTTCCCACGAAACGACATCTTCAAATAAGATGAAGTTGTACTTACAATAAGTTTCTTCTGAAGATTTTTTCTGCACCACCGAAGCTTTCCAAATTCTGTTATGGGTTTCTGATACCGTTTGCACCATTTGCCACTTTTAAAATTGCGTTGAAACAGCCCTACGTTGGGCGCCATTAGATGTAGCGGTATTATTTTAGTGTAATTTTAGACGGTTTGAATAAAACTGATAACTAAACATTTACAGCCACTTAATTAGAATTTTATTGAAAACTAACGTTGCACAATAAATATAAGATTATCTTTAATAATAATCGTTAGCTTAAAAGAATCCTACACGTTCTGCATATATTTATCGTTCCCTTTCAAATATTGTTTTTCCTTGGTGTCCCATTCGACGCGTACGCTCTACTATTACAATTAAATGTTACAGTTTTATTTTAGTTTTAAAATAAGATTAGCAACTACAGTCTCAAATTTTAAGTTTAAGTAATGGTCATTTTCTATCTACAAAAACCTATAAAAAAATCTCTTGTGTGTTAATACTTTCAACTACCGAATCTATATTTTATATTCTACTCATCATTTACATTTTTACGTTTGTCAAAAAACATAGTCATACTGTTTCTTAGAATTGTGCTAATTTAAATAAAATATATTTGTTTTTTAGATGTTCTAGGCTGTTTTTTCTAGATTAACAAAAACTCGTATTTTTGTTTAAAATAGCAAAAAAAATTTTTGTCTTGATTAACAATAAAGAATCAAATTTTTGAGTATCGAATAACTTATTAATACGATTCAAAATGTATTTAAAATCAAGCTTACTAGCTTTGTTTGAAAGAAAAACATTTTCCTTTATATGTTGAGAAAAACGCTATACATATGTTAAAAAAATGCATTGTATGTAATACTTGATAACGAACAAAAGAAAACGATTAGAGTGTGAGAAACGTGAAGTTTTACATAGATAAATGTTTTGAGATTTACGACACCAAATACAACTTTTAATTACAGATACTTTTTTGCCGTTTAAAAATAATTTATTTAAAAAATTCGTTCTGAATGAGTTCATTTGTCTCATGGTTGCACGGTTTGCTATTCTCATAAGATGCTTTACCATAACAAAGCAAATTATATTTAACGCATGGAATAGAATTGGCAATAATAAAAAAAATATATAAAAAGGAACCTTACAATAGTGAACAAAATGTTAATAACTTGTATTTTATCGTACTTAATATCAATTTCAATTGTAGAATCGGTTTCACATTATATTAAAACGTAAGTTACGGAAATAATAATATTTATATTCAACAAATTTTAAAATCTGTCGCAATAAAACAATTTGTTAAAAATAGTAACACTATTAACAAATTATAATATTTAGAAAATAAGTCTGCATCAAAAAAAATTGATTGTTTTTTGTAATTTTCACGAATTGAAATTAGAAAACGAATCAAAGAGTTAATAAAATTGATGATACTATCTATATTTACGAATAGAATTTAAAAAAGATGTAATCTTAACAATCCTATAATTGAAGTGAAATTACAGCATAAATACAAACGAAAAATGTCAGAATAAAAGTTTTAATAAAAGATGTTAAAAAAACAATATTTTGGGTCCAATATATGAAAAATTACAAACGTATTATATAGAGAATTTTTTTAACTAGTTTGCTGACACCGAGAATAAAAATACATACACGGTACTAGTGTTGACTTAAACTGAACTGTACATTTCTTTTACGTAGTTATATCTGACGTTTAAAATAAAGGTGCATGTACCTACAAATGAAATGTTAAACCGAGCACGAAAAAAATTTGCAAAAAAAGTACAGATCTGGTATGGTATAGGTAATAATTGAAAATTAAAAACAATATAAAAAAAATAAAGTAGAATCAGATTTTGTTGTCTTAAAATTATAAAAAATTGGAATTGTTCTCCGTTGGCCAAAACACAAACATTTAGGCGCCGCCGAAAAATGACTAAAAACTTAATAGATTGCAAGTTGCCTAATTTTGGAGCCATTTCTGTCTGTATAAAAAAGTTTTATAATGGATAAACCACGTTAAAATTTGAAGTGATAAATCATCAAACTCTTGTGCAACTCTGCTTGTAAAAACGTTAAGTAGTTCAGATAAAATGAACCGTTTTAAATATTAACTGATAAACACAACTAAAAGTTTGTTTATTAACTTTTACAAAAGTTTTCTTCACTTCAAATATACGTATTGCAAAAATTCGGACTTTGCGTGTAAAACAACTTCTTCTTCCCCAGCCTAGGTCGTCCACTGCTGGACATAGGCCTCCCTCAAACCCTTCCATTTGTTTCTGTCCTGTGCGATCTGGATTCAATTTCCTGCAACTCTTTTTACAACATCGGCCCATCTTGTTGGTGGTCTACCTCTGCTTCTGAATGCGTCTTGCCTGAGTCTCCATTCAATCATTCGTCTTGTCCATCTCTCATCTTTCAGTTTTGCCACGTGTCCCGCCCAGTTCCACTTCAGCTCAGTTATCCTTAACACAGCATCCTTTACCTTTGTTCGCTGCCTAATTGTGGTGTTTAGTATTTTGTCTCTAAGTGTTATTCTTAGCATTGACCTTTCCATTGCTGTTTGTGTTACTCTTATTTTTTTTATGTATTTCTTGGTCAATCTTAGTGTTTCAGCCCCATAAGTGAGAACAGGGAGTATGCACTGATCGAACGTTTTCCTCTTCAGGCATATTGGGATATCTGATTTAAAGATGTTGCTGAGCTTACCGTAGTCTGCCCATGTTAAATTGATTCTCCTCTTCATTTCGTGGGTTTGATTATCTCTCCTAATGGTTAACTCGTATCCCAGGTATTTGTATGAGTATACTTGTTAGATTTTTATATCATCTGCCGAAATGTTATCGCTCAGGACCAGGTTTGTCATATATTTTGTCTTTTTATAGTTTATATCAAGCTCGACTTCCTTTGAGGCAGCTTTGATTTCTTGTAGCATTTTATTTGCTTCGTCTATCTTATCTGTGATTAGGACTAGATCATCGGCAAATCTTAGATGATTTAGTAGTTCACCATTTATGTTAATTCCACACTGTTCCCAATCAAGGTTTTTGTACATATATTCTAAAAATGTCGTAAATAATTTAGGGGATATGACATCTCCCTGTCTTACCCTTTTTCCTATTTGAAATGTGTTGGTGTCTTTGTGACTGATGCGGTTGCGTGGTTATATATGTATTTTAGTAAACTCGTGTATCTGGAGTTGTTGCTGATTTATCGAATCAAATGCCTTTTCATAATGTACAAATATCAGCATAAGAGGCTTGTTATATTCTACGCATTTTTCAATTAGTAGTTTAAGTACTGTTAGGTGATCATTCGTACTAAACCCTGCTCTAAATCCAGCCTGTTCTCTTGGTTGGTATAGGTCAACTTTTACACTTATACGTTTTGATAGTATTCTCGTTAAGAGCTTATACATGTGTTGCAGCAAGTTAATAGGTCTGTAGTTGGTCAGATTTGTAGCGTCTCCTTTTTTATGTATCAGAGTGATGATGGCCTTGTCCCATCGAGTGGGTGTTTTTTGCTCTATGAGACATTCGTTAAATAGAGATTTTAAGGTTTTTAGGACAGCTAGTCCGCCTTCCTTGATCGCCTCAATAACTATTCCATCGTCTCCTGGTGATCTGTTATTTTTCATCTCTGCAATTGCTGCTTTTATTTCTTCCAGACTAATTTCAGGTATATCTTCCAATCCCTGGTTTCTGATATATTTTGTCTTCTACTTCTGCAGAATTTTCATTTTTGTATAGTTTGCGATAGAAGTTTTCTGTAATTTTTACAATATCAGATTTGTTTGAAATTGTATTTCCATTTTCATCTTTTAGTTTCATTATACTTTTTGTTCCAATATTTATTTGACGTTTCAGAACTTTCAGTTTTTTATTTTGTTCGATTGTTTTGATGATTTTTGTAGTGTTATACTTTTGAATATCTTTTCTAACTTCTTTTAATATTTCCTTATTGATTTTTCTGAATTCCTTTGAGTTTTTGTCTCCCATTTCTCTCTTTTCTGTTATTAGGGATTTTGTGTTGGCACTTACTAGTGCGTAGGTTTCTTTTGCTACAGTATTTCTGAGTTGCTTCCTTTAGTTTTTTTACAATAACGTCGTTTTTTTCTTCGATGCTATCTTCATCTTTTATCTGATTTAGTCGTTCTTCTATCATGTCTGTGTATTCTTGCCGGTTTTCGACATTTGTCCATTTTCCATTATTACCTTTACCTTTAGCTTGCTTTTTTACAAGGTTATCTCTTTCGTGTTTTAGATTGATATTTATAGGAGTTCTCACAAGGCGGCAATCGCTTCCAATGAAAAATTTGTTCAGAACTTTAACGTTTTTTATAATTTGTCGTTTATTTGAGATTATTAAGTCTACTTCGTTCTTGGGGATGCCATCTGGACTCTTCCAGGTTCATTTTCTGTTTTCGTTCTTTTTAAAGAAACTGTTCATTATAAAAATGTTGTTTTGCAGACAGAATCCTAATAGAGTTCTACCTCTCTCATTCCGTTTTCCTCCTCCTATTGCTCCATTGATGTTTCCATTTCGTCCTCTTTTTGTCCTATCATTGCGTTGAAGTCTCCTATGAGGAGGGTATAATGTGTTGGGGTATTTTCGTTTGCTTTTGTGATATCATCATAGAAGGTGTCTACTCTTCGTCAGATCCTTGCGATGTAGGTGCGTAGGCTTGTATTATTTTGATGTATCTGTTGTTCAGTATATAACTCTTGAGCTTATACTTCCTATATCTATTATGTTCTTTGCATGCCTTTTGTGTATTATAAACCGAACTCCTCTTAATAGGGCTTCCTTTTCTCCTTTGTAGTAAAGTATGTTACCTGATGTGAAGTTTATATGGCCTTCATGTTTCCTTCTTAATTCACTTATTCCTACTACGCCCCATTTTATATGCTCTAGTTCTTCTTCTAATTGTGCTAGTTTTTCTTCGGATGAGAGTGTTTGTGTATTGTAGGTAGCAATGTTTAAACGTCGTGTTTTTTGTCCAGATCTGTGTCTTGAGTATATTTGCGAATTTTTGCCTCTCCCAGAATCCATGAGGCTGACCCTCGCTGTGAGGGTGTGGGATTTTGGTTTATCCATGCCCACCTGGGGTATATTTCCGTATGTTTTGTAATTCGCCATTTGGGTGTGGGGTATAGGATTTAAAACACAAAAAAAGTCAACCTGTTAATTTCTGGAATATGGCTTGCAGAAGTTGTATAATTTTTACCAACAATATTCTGTTGTGTATGTGTTGAATAAACAGTAAAAAGTCAACAAAGAAACATAAGTAAATTTGTTATCAAAAAAAAAATTCAAATTTGAAACTTGAAACTTGGAGATCAAGTCAAAACATGTAATTCGCATTAGGTGCGCAAAAGATGCAAAGAAAATGTTGCGGTTTACGGATAAGAAAAACTTCACTTCTGGTATCTCTCTAATATGGTGGGATCAAAAAAATCACACAACCGAATGTTGCTTCTGTTCAGAAAATGTGAAAGAATTTAATACAAATAGGCTTCTTAAGACGAATCTAGTTCAGATTTTTCTGTTGTCAAAAAACCTTTACTTTTTTCTAAGAGTGAACTCAAAAACTTAGTAAAAAACTTAAGTCTTTTAAAAGATGCAGCCGAATTACTAGAAACAAGGTTAAAAAGCAAAAATTATCATATAGGACCTCATCTTTGTGGTATAGGCATCGAGAGAAAAAATTTAGTCAATTTTTCTTAAAAAAAATCTGATTTATTGTAATGACGTTCATAAAATTATGAAATGTTTTGAAATTAAAAATGATTTATCAGAATAGCGCGTAATTTCTCTAAAACTTGCCTCAAAATAGTCTAACATAATAGAAATGTATTTTCATCTCTTTCTATGGGACACTCGATTTTTTTGGAGGAAAGTAGTAATGGTTTGGCTACGAGTTTTAAAAAAAATTAAATATCAAGAGCATCAATGAATGTTTTGTGAAAATTTCAAAATACTAACTGTATTGTTGGGTCAGCAGAAAGATTATTCAAAATATTCTTGCTTTCTTTGTTAATAGGATAGTAAAGCCAGACAGCTGAACTAGACAAAAACTGACTGGCCTCCTCAAGAGTTTTTAATCCTTGACGAAAAAAACGTCATCAATACGACCTTGGTTCCGCCAGAAAAGTCTTATTAACACCTCTCCATATTAAATTGAGGCGTATAAAACTGTTTGTCAAATCATTGGCAAGAATTAAAAATTATTTCAGATATCTGTGTTCCAAATTTTTAAAACTGTTTGAAACTAAGTTAAAGGAAGATTTAGCACTGGCTTTGCAATAAGAAAATTTCTAACATGCTGGTATCATATGAAGTTCAAGAATACAAGATGATTCGAAAGGTTTATTTCGTACACTTTCATACTGACTACTTTTCTGAAAACTTAGAAACATATAGTAAAAAACAGAGTGAAACATTCCACCAGTATTTCTGTGATTTTGAAGAATGTTACCAAGGAAAATTGGATGTTAATGTTAATACTACTGTTGGATGCTCAACGAGAAACTAAAGAACAAAACCAGAAACGAGTTCGGAGAAACATCAGAGAGAAAAAAAAATTGCAGAAAATGTGAAAGAATTTAATACAAGAAATGAAAACGGAATAATTTACCCTCACCTTGACTCAGCTATTCGTCCCATGAATCTTAAAATACCAGTTTCACTACCACCTTCTAATTTAGATTAAATCTTCAGTGAGCCGAAAAACTCAGACGCATTGGCTTCTCAAAACGAATCTAGTTCAGATTTTTCTGTTGTCAAAAATCATTACTTTTTTCTAAGATTGAACTCAAAAACTTAGTAAAAACTTAAGTCTTTTAAAAGATGCAGCCGAATTACTAGAAATAAAGTTAAAAAATCAAAAATTATCATATGGGACTTCATTTCTGTGGTACAAGCATTGAGAGAAAAAAATTAGTCAGGTTTTCTTCAAAAAAAATCTCATTTATTATAATGATGTTTATAAAATCATGAAATGCTTTGAAATTAAATATGATTTATCAGAATAGCGCGTAACTCCTCTAAAACTAGCCTCATAACAGTCTGACATAATAGAAGATAGCAACAATGGTTTGGCTACAAGTTTTAAAAAAATTCAATATCAACAGCATCAATGAATGTTTTGTGAAGATTTCAAAATACTAACTGTATTATTGGGTCAGCAGAGAGATTATTCAAAATATTCTTGCTTTCTTTGTTTATAGGATAGTAAAACCAGAAAGCTGCACTAGACAAAAAGTGACTGGCCTCCTCAAGAGTTTTTAACCCTCGACGAAAAAAACGTCATCAATACGATCTTGGTTCCGCCAGAACAGTGTTATTAAACACCTCTCCATATTAAATTGAGGCGTATAAAACAATTTGTCAAGTCACTGGCAAGAAATAAAAATTGTTTCAGATATCTGTGCTCCAAGTTTTGAAAACTGTCTGAAAGTAAGTTAAAGAAAGATTTAGCACTGGCTTTGCCATAAGAAAACTTCTAACTGATTTTTTTTAGAAACAATAAAAGAAACTTAGAAACTTATAGTAAAGAACAGAGTGAAACATTCCACCAGTATTTCTGTGAATTTGAAGAATGTTACCAAGGAAAATAGGATATCAATGTTACTGGCGGATGCTTAACGAGAAATCAAAGAACAAGACTAGAAACGAGTTCGGAGAAACATCAGAGAGAAAAAAATTGCAGACTTGTCCCATTTGTTTGTGACGTTGCCGACCTTTTTTTAA
Source organism: Aquatica leii (assembly GCA_035610365.1). Lineage (NCBI taxonomy): Eukaryota > Metazoa > Arthropoda > Insecta > Coleoptera > Lampyridae > Aquatica > Aquatica leii. The sequence goes on from CM069435.1 coordinate 20,913,512, forward strand.
ATTGTTTGGTATAATTAGATTTTTGTCGAATATCCACATTTAACGCTATGTAGGTTTTCAAAGTAAACATACAATTAAGGTTGCTATAGTCTTGAACTTTTTTGGTAAAACACACAGTATGTGTTATATTAAATCAAAACAAATACTTTTTTTTATTAAAACACTAACAAAACTCTTTAAATTTTAACTTGTAAATTGCATTTCTGCATTGTACATTTTTTGTATTTCCCTAAATTTTTGTAAAGAACGATAATTGTTGTATTAAAATTAGAATAAAAACCTATTTACAAAATTAAATAAAACATGATTTTTCTTGAAACATTGAAGTAAACTACAGCTCAGAAAAAAAAAAATAGAATGTGGTTGTTTATTTCCTTAAACGTTTTATTTTATTTTTATTAAAAAAATACAATAATAAAGAAATGAAACATACTAAATGTGATTTCTATAACATGAGTATTTTACACCATGTAATATAAAAAACTACGATACTGTAAAATGAATACATATTTTGCATAAGTATGAAATTGATTATAGTGCTAAGAAAAATAGCTGCAGCTAAAGTGTAGAATTTAAAAAAACTTGTTTTTCATATGTTTTATAGCGCCTATTATACTACGACGCCGTTTAACAAATTTAAATAAACATTAATATAATGAGCGTAGTTTACAAGAAATCGTTAAATAGAGTATTAAAACTTTATTTTTGACATCTTTAAGAACGTCGTTTTGACTTGAACGTTAATAATGTTTACTAAATCCCAATACAAATAAATAATAATAATGATCATCATCATTGGAGTAATTTTTTTTATCGAAGTACAAGTAGTATTGTAAATAAATTTCGTACAAAAATCAAATATACATATCTATTTTGTAAAGCGGTCTCAAGATGTTTCGCGATTGCCAATAAACACATCTACAAACAGCTGAAATACAAACACTGATAGTAAGACAACAAAGCATGAGACAGATTCACTAGTACAATAAGATGAATTTCTCTTTTATCTAACAACTAAAAACTTTTTGTACATCTTCTTGTAACTATAAAAAAGTACATTTATGAAGAAATAAATATTGCTGGATAGACCCCTCGATGCATAAAGTTAATCACAACCCGGAAGTGACTTATAAACTCTTGATCTTGAACTCTACCAAGCGTAAAGTCATGCCTAGACTATCAAGCAGCTTGATCAAAGAGTTCAATCAATCGATTATTTTTACGATTCGAACAATGGTGTCCCACGCGGATTTGCCATTAAAACCAAAAACTAAAAGCGGAAACGACGTTGTCTAGAGAATGATACAAATTAAGACATCGCTTCATTAATGAGCATTCACTTAACTTCTTACGCATTTTTAACGCCAAAGATTATAAAAACTTCATTAGAATGGATCTTGATTTTTTATTGCAATTGGTACGTCCCAACATTAAAACAAATGATAGTAATTAGCGTGAAGCGATCTTTGCAACCCAAAGACTTTCAATCACATTGAAGTACTAGCTTTTGCCATGAATTTGGAAGACCTGAAACTCTTGTGCGCTATAGCTCCTTACAGCCTGGAACTTATCATAATGGAAACTAGCTCAACAATTATGGAAGCATTGAAAGACAACATTTAGGTATGTATATATTTTAAATGTATGCACTCTTATATAACTGAAAAGTCGTAGAAAATTTCACATTTCCGCTATCCGAAGTTTTTGAAGTTGGAGAAGAGTCAGTTTGACGAGAATTGTAAATTGGATATGCTGAGTTGGGATAGCATTGCAAATTGAGACTTGGATGGTTTACAAAACACGAATGAGATAATGATGAGGAAGATGATAAAAGTAACAATGTGGGTACATTTCAAAACGCAATCCTTCCTTTGTCAATTTTCTTTGGTTTCAAAGTAACTTCTTTAATTTTATTGCCCGGCTTTTAGCTAGTATGTCCTCTTCTGTTTCAGGTCGCTTAAAATCCTAAGTTGCTAATTCGATTAGTTGCTCCGTAGATTCTGGCTGATCTTTTTTTTTTGTAGACGGGCTGGATTAGGGCTAGGTAGTGCAGCTTTGCTGAAAAGAGACACTACACTTTGTGAGGCAAATTGTGACTGTACGTCACTCAGACAGTGGTTAACAAATTGTGTCAGGAGCGGTAATGGCAAGCACGTATCACTCCAAAAGTCTGTTTACTCCAGTTCTTGCTGCGACAATTGCAAATGTTGTTGTAGTATTGTGTTTGTGGCTATTCTTAATTATTAATTTATGGTGGTAAATGTGGTAGCAAATAGTCGAGTCTCGGATGGCGGAATGAGGAAGAACACGTTGTTTTATCAGAAATTGTCTAAGAACCAATGCCTGATTCTCGTGAGTTACCAAGTATTGATAAAAAAAATTTGTAAAAGTTCGTTGGTGATGAAACTTTCCAATTACTGATTCATTTTATGAAGCCCTACAACAGGGCTCTTTTGACATACAAAAAAAAATTGAATTACAGATTGTCCCAATCAAAAGAAATCATTGAAAATGTTTTTGTAATATTAACCATGCTGCCATTTACACAACTATTTGTGCATTAGAACCAGAGCCAGTTATTTGCAACTTAATCACAATGATATTGAAAAACTTTATACCGGTGCTGCAGAACTTGGATCATGAACACAAGACACTTAACTGATGGCATCACTTCAAAAAACAAAAAGCAACTCAGCAAGTGAAGGATAACTTTTGTAAAACACTTTTAAGTCAGTTCCATGCGTACCTGAAGAGACTCGACGCCAAAATATCTATGACCGATGATGGACGTTGAAGACACTCAATTAACTTTAAAGTTTGCGCAAGTGAATCTTTGCAATTCACGTGTTGCGACTTACAAAGCAATGAGTTTCTCCTCCGACAATAATATCAACATACTACTGACCCAAGAGCTATACGTGTTTAGCTCAGATTCAGAATACCAGATCGCTGGTGCGGCTGTACCCTTTAGCAGGATTGCCGCATCCTCTTCTATGTGAAATTACTCGGTTATTGTTTTCAACAGTTCGAAGTCCGTTGGAGTGATAACACTCAGTCATTTAATAAATGACTGCAATGCAGTAACCATGATCACGGTTGGTAATCGTCGGTGCTTATTGGCCACCGAGTGAGTATGTTTGTATTAATTACCAACACCTAAACAAAATTCTTAATAAACTAAGAAACATTCATATCATCATTTAAGGTAACTTCAACTCAAAATCGCCGCTTTGGCACTCCCCGGTGACTGAAAAACGAGGGCGATGTGTGAAAAACCTTGTGGGTGAACGTAACCTCTGTGTTGTCAATTCCCTCTTATTTTCCACGTGGTGCATTATGCCACGATCCCAAATCTGTAGACGCCATCATTGAAAAGTTGACCAGGATGATGCTAGATTCTTGCTAACGTAGCTTAAACAGCATAAGCATAAGATCTAGAGCCGGAGCACCGTGGTGGAATCGTAAGTTAGACAGGTTAAAGCGAGCAGTGCGTTTTTTGCAAAAACACCACCAAAAGGCCTCTGCAGATGTAAAAAATCAATGGCTTACCTCGTATAAGGCCACTTCACCGATACAAACTGGTAGTAAAGTATAACTCCTAGAAAAGTTTTGTGTCGATTCAGCCGCGTTCCAATGTTAAAGACGGCGACAGATACATCATCTAAGAACAAGACACGGTCAAAATAATAGTTTCCACATTATTTCCAGACGAAGATCCCTCGACGGACAACGTTTATGATGCCCAAATCAAATCTCGATCTTTTTTGCAAAGCAATTCCCGACAGGACTGAGTGGTCACCTCTTTAGCCGCAGTGGCTAGAAAAATTCCTAAGAATAAAGCTTCTGGACGGAATACACTGTAATGTTTGGCGTTGTTTTAGATTCTCTCTCATCTACGATTGTTGATCTGTTCAACTCTTGCATAAAAATTGGTTATTTTCCTACCAGCTGGAAAACTGGTAAACTGATAACTATTCCCGAACTTGCAAAGAAGGATCTTGTCAATCCTAACTTGTATCGTCCAATAACTTTGTTATCAAAACTAGGTAAACTCTTCGAAAGGACACTTCTTAAAAAAATACACGACGACATTCCGCCAAACATCTTATTCTATCCTAGTCAATATAACTTTGTTGCTGGTAAAACTACGACTGACGCCGTCCGTCGATTAATGATTATTATACAATCGAACGTTTCCAAATACAGGCTAGTTATTTTCATAGACATTATTGGAGCGTTCAAGAACGTATGGTGGCCCTCTATAATCAAAGTTCTCGTCGTTAAGAGAGTACCTGCCGACGGTACGTGCGTCATTCGTAGCTATTTGTCGAATAGATCGATAACATATTCTGCAAACGTTTTACGTTCAATTTTCACCAAACGACTGACGAAGGGTTGTCCACAAGACTCGTTTTTTGGACCGATCTTGTGGAATCTGGTTGTTAATAATCTCTTAGATTGTTTGCTTGTTCGGACGACATCACCGTCACAGTGTCCACAAATTCCCGTCGAGACTTTGAGGCAAAATCTAACTCGTGCCTAAATATTGTGACTAGCTGGGCTGGCAGCAATAAACTAAATACTTCTGCAGACAAGACTAAGTACATGGTTTTTGGCTGCACGCTAAAAGGAGATGTTTCACTGCGCCTCCACGATACTCCTGTCTATAGGGTTTTCGAATTCAAGTACCTCGGTTTATTGCTCGACGACAAACTAAGTTTTGTAAAACAGTGCGCTTTCGTGGTTGACAAGTGCAAGAGCGTTTTGCACTTGTTCTACAAATACTCACGCTTGAAATGGAATCTTAACATAAAACATCTTGCAAATATTTTTGACAATGCAGTCGTTTCCATGTTCACTTATGGCTTAAATATTTAGTACCACAGATTTCGACATACCCACGTAGTCAGAAAACTGGCCTCGCTCTAATATCTTGTTCTTCAGTACTATCCTTAGCGCGTATCGCACCGTTCCCGTAGATACCCTCTGCGTTATATCTAAACATTCTCCTCTACATCTCCTTTTGCAGGAAATTTACTGCATCAAATTCTTCGCAAGGTTGGTTCGTGTAACTTCCTTGACCAAAACGTTTTTAACAACGATTTTCTGTCCTTTTCAGCAGCCAAACGTCACTTAAAAGTCTTGATCTTGGGTGAATGGCAGCGGCTATGGGACACTTCCTATAAAAGTCGTAACGCCTACTCTCTCATCCCGGTCAAAATGCTTTACGTCTCAAGACGAGAAGTAATGCAAATCCTGTCTTTATACGGCGGATTGCGTTGTCATCTAAAACTTATTAGTGTTTTGGATGACGACAGCTGTGTCGTCGTGTGGCGTTCCTGACAATCCGGCACATCGGATTCTCGCTTATCGCAAATTCGAAGATGATCGGAGTGCCCTGTAATCCACTATCAATTTCTATCCCAATTTCTCTCAAGCCATCCTCAAATTGGTGCTTGATGTAAACCTTTATAAACGTTTCACACGTAAAGACGAGAACCTACAGTAAAAGAATGTTAATTTACTTTCTAACGTGTTTGCATAGTTTTAGTTTTATTTTTTTTACAAGTATGCGATGACAAAGTAAGTATTTACTTTTTTTTAATAACTGCATGTTTTTAATTTAGAGTCATTTATTTTATTTCAATTAGTTTGAATAACACGTTTCAGTTTATTTTCATCATCACTACTTGACTAACTTTGCCTCTCTTACTTCCTTGTCAAAGTCTTTTTGCCACCCATTTGGTTTTATGCTTTAGAAGCGTAGATAAGCTGTAAGGTAGATGTAGGTGTAGGCTGAACCGCGTGCTCTCAAAGCATGTACCCGTTACCTAGCCCATCCAACTGAGTCTCACTAGACGTTCTTGTTATATTGACAGATTTTCCTAAACTTAACTTATTCTTCTTGTGGCAAACTTGTACCAACCATCTCCTTTTCCTCAGTTCCAACGCAAAACAAGTGCTTGAATAATTAGTGTCATCGAAACTTAGGTTTAGTAGTAATACATGATTTGCATAGGCAGCTAAGAGTTTACGGTCGTATGCATTATAGTGTTGTTGATGTGCTTGAGATCGCTCTGAAGCACTGGAAGATTTGGACTGCATCTGTTAGTCCAAACCTCATATAATTAAATTCATAAAAACAAAAAGGTTTCGTGTTGGCAGTATTGGGTACGTCTTCCGTGTTTATTAAAATCTAATGAAATAGCTTGATTCGATCGATGGTTGGGAATATTGTTTTATTGCTTAAAAGTTCTGTAAAATTTTCTATGTGAAAAGCGGGGTATTTATCAGGCACCGTTCTAGCATTTAGTCGACAATAGTCTCCACAAGGCCTCCAGTGCATGCTGTTCTTTTTTTTTGCCTTAGATGAACCTACTTTTTGAAGGGTTGATGATTCCAAAAGCAAGTAAGTGCTTAAATTATTCTTTAGCTAGTTTAAGTTTTTCCGGTGTTGTTACTGAAAAACCAGGTGTTGTTTTGATGGTTGCTGTTTGTTATAGTTTTTATCAGGCCACAACACAATAAGGCGCTTGTATGGCTGTTATTTTAAGCTTGTGTTGTTGTCGATAAGTTGACGACGCCGGGCACCTGTGTACAATCCATAAAAACTGATAAACTCGATACCAATTATCGATTTCTGAACATAAGCTATGATGAATGATCAACGGAAATCACGATTTAAACCGAAGTTTAAATTTATTGTTTTAAGCACATATGTAGGTATCATTGTACCATTTGCGACATACAGATTATACTTAGTTTTAACTAAAGAAGTTTGTACAAAGTAACGTGGGAAAACATTCACTTCTGCACCTGTATCAATTAGAAATTGTTTTTTCGAGAAATTTACTATACATATAACCAAAGTTTTTTTTAAGTTCACTTATTGTTTTTGTAAACTCAGTAATTTGTTTCAGATCGAAAAAAATTATCGTCGTTACCAAACTCACATTGAGTTAATGTCTTGTTTTTTCCATGACAGCGCCCAAAAGAAATGTTTCCATTGCATTGCTATCGGTTGAATAGCTAGTGATTTTCCGGATATGGTTTGCCATGTTTGCTAGATTTTCTAAGGACTGGTGTGGTTGCGTTGCTAAAAGTACTGGGACTGGTGTTGGCAAACGGTTTGTCCAGATAGTGCACGTTATAGAATTTGGAACGGTTGTTACCGCCAAACTCTGAAAGTGTCGTAAAAATTGAGATGGTGATCGGTTACCAATTTTTTTATGTTTTAAGAGTTGCTTAATCCTCCAGTTTTAGGAAATAAACATTCTTTTCATTAACTCATCTTTTAATTTTTGGTACTTCCTTTCTGCTGGAGTGTTGGAATTGATGCCTTCTACTTCTGCAATATGACGGTCTTCCAAAACCGATACCGCCGCCCAAAATTTGGTGGTATCGTTTTTATTTATGTTTTTGATTTCAAAATATACATCCAATTGAATAAACCAGATTTGTGCTTTATTGGCTCTGAAGGGTGGAAAGTTGATATTTATTCTGTCTATTTGAACTTGCGGAGCTTGTGATTGTTTTTCCACACTATCATGTGGCGGATGATTTAGGTTTATAAATCAAGAAATAACTAACATACTCTTATCGGGGTCTCTTATTTTTAGGTTGTCTGTTAGTTTATTCCCACAATTTTAACTACAAAGCTAAATTAATATCCAGAATCTAAATTGTTAAGTTGCTTTCTTGAGGTCGGATAAGTAAAAATAGTGGCCTTGTTGACGCCGTTGTTTTTATATTCCTTCTCTCGCAGTTGCTGCCAACTTAATACGGGTTACCACAACATCTTCACAGGTTAACCATTTGCAGGTCTAACAATCTGGCAAGGTGTAGCAATGCTAAAAACATTTCTTTCGCGTTTTGCTGTTAAAAAAAGATGATCTTTATATGGCATATTATGCATCACTAATCAGTGTTGAAGTTCTACATGATTAACAGCATCTAAACTATTAAAATGCAATTTTTGTTGTGTTACAGAATAGTATTAATTACTTTAATTTCTCTTAACACCGTACCACAAGAAATCAACTCAAAGCTCCAATGAATTGTTGAGATCAAATTCTAATGTTTGGTGGATTTAAGCAAGGGTCAATGTGCATATTGAAACATTGAACGGAATGTGATGTAAACACAGGAAGAATGTAATTCTTCTAATAGTAAAACTTTTTATTGATTTAATGTTTATACACGCAATCTTTAACTTATTAAAATGTATTATTCTAAAATTATGATTACATTCTATCATCTAACGTCTTTCTTTTACAAAAAAGTTGTATTTTTCCCTTCCAAAATTACAGAGTTGATTTTCTTTATTTATACATACTTTTAATTTGTAGAAAATTAATTTAATGTATTTGCAAATGAAATCAACGACGTTGAAGGAGTAATAAAATGCCTTGAAAAACACCCACGTTTATAATTAACTTCGAAATGCGTGTTTTTTTCCTAAAATTTATGACAAATATAATTTTATATAATTTTTTTGATGTAATCAAACTTTTAATTTTTTTGTAATTTAATAAATTAATTTTCTTTTAGAAACCTCGTCGTGTAGATTCTAGGACGTTAAAAAGTATAACGTCGCACATCTGTGTAAAAAAATGAGTTTAATCCGATTTTTTTTTGTAAAATCGGGTAGATAATTAAGGTGTTTAACCAACGGAAATTGGAAATTATAAATTAAATACTTGAATTTTAAAGATTATAAACAATACAGACGCAAACGGTATGAACATGTAGGTTTAATACAGTAATTATGTTGTAATTATTGTCAGGAAATAGTTAATAATAGTTTTTGAGAAGAAATTTTTAAAACAAGAACTGTCGACCTTGCTTAGCAATCAGTACGTGTTTATTTATTATATATCGGTTATTTGTAGATAACTTTATTTCGTCCCCTTTACGTAGTTTAATTTCAAATGTCTAAAGCTGAAATTGTAATTTATTGTGCGACGTTCTCTTTGATTTAAGACACATTAGTAAACATATTATATTTGCCAGGTAATATATTAATGGTGTTTATTAAAAAAAGAAATGGTAAGTAGACGATATCCTTCTTAAGCGACAAGAGGGCCTTAAGTAGTTTACGTTGGTTGGTACCACTGAAGAGCCTAGGGTCAGATCCCGTCTCACGAACATACACAATTACATCAAGTCGTGGGTGTATAATCGCTTCTCCTAGAAGATACTCACAATATTTATTCTCTCCTTCCAGCGGATTGTTCGAAAAAGAGAGACGATTTGCGTATAGGTCGCAACTAAATAATACCATATAGCACTGAATATAATAGGGAAATTAGCATACACTTTAACACAGCTGCTCTTCACAGTATTGTTAACAAACAAACTAATACACATAGTGAAAATCTGAAAGGATCACTGACATAAGTGTACATTATTTAATAATTATTTTGATAAATCAAAATAACGAATAGTGTGGTACTTACTGTTAAAAATAATGTTCTTTAATTATACTTTATTACTTGCGCTTTATAACCAAAGGCCGTTGAATGAATATTTATTCGTTTAATTACGAAACTATAACTTAAAATCTAGATTTTTACCACACGACTTGGTGTAAGTATAAATTTTCTAATAATCCCTCAAATGGGGCATAGTCAGACGGTTAGGTCGGTTCGTTGGAAAGACGCCACAAAATGAGATAATTACACCGGCTATTTAATTGCGGCCAAAATTAGTTGGTAATAACTGGTGCTTTAGTTCGATGGATAAGAATACTAAGGAAATATTTTACGCTGCGCCAGCCTTGATTTGCACGGATTTAAACCTTAACAACATGTCCGAAGACCCACAATTAGGATCTACAATTATTGTGTGTGTCTAAATTTTAAAATTAACTTGAAACACAAAGTAAACTCTTTTAAGAAAATCGACGACTAAGTAGATATCGCAGGGCTTTAATTTAGGTTAACCAAATATTAATTTTTTTCTTGTCTTTATACATTAATTCAAATATAATACTCTAGAATCACGCAATGCAACAAATCTACAAATATCTGAGTGTTTTTTCGATCAAACTTTTGTTTCGAAAAAAATAGTAAAATACCCAAATTTAAAAGAATTTAAGCAAAATTTTATGTTTCCGTTTGCGGAATTAAAACAATTAAATATTCATTAGTCAAACATTGTTTGTATAAAAACGTAGAGTTTCAGAAAAACAGTTAATAAATAAATCAATTATTTACGAACGCACTTTCAGTGGAAAAAAATCGTAAAGATTAGGTTAACGATACAAACACATACAGCTGTTGTAAAATAAGAAATTTTAAACAATAAGTAGTTTAATAAAATAATTAAGAAAAATATGGAAAAAAATCCGTTTTGTAGTTACCAATAACCGAACCTCTACATAAAATCATAATATATTTAAAAAAATGCAAAAATAGTAATCATTTTGTAGTTTCTTATCTAGAAAATTTTAACAGCATTGTTTAGTATATAATTTATTTTCATTTTCTTGATCATAAATACGTAATTTTAATTTTTCGTTTTCTTGGATTTTAGATAATAAACTTTAATACTATTTAGACCAAACCGTTATGTTTAAAAAAAATTTTTTTATTAAATCCCTAAAACCCGAGAAATTAATTTGTCATTATACGTTGTAGATATCACGATTTTTACCGTACGTATGAAGCCACTTCAATAATTTTACTTTGTAAATTAAAACGATTTATTTATTTTTACAATTCGTAATATGTCTGACTTTTTTATATATTTTTTTTATCGATTGCCAGGCTATCCAATAATATTTTTTACATCTGTTCAAACATAAAATTTAACATAGTCTTTTAAACACTTGTTTTACAACACCATAACACTCCCCCCATAGTTTAATCTTTAAGTTTTTGTGGAAATTTTACTTTTCTTCCTGATCTCGTTTTGATAGTTTGTTCGTTATTTAAACTTGTTTCAGCTTTCGAGTAAGAGTTTGGAGTAGTACTCTGAACGTTTTTAGTTGAAACTAATGTATTGGGTTCTCCTAAGTTTTCCATTTGCGTTTTAACTTCCTCAGCCAACAGGAAAGCAGGCTTTACTTTGTCTATGGATACTGTTTGTTTACCCCTAGGTAGTTGTAAAACATAATATTTGTCTTGTGTTTATTATGACAGGTTACGGTCGATCTTTGATTTAGTTTTTTTATGTAAAAAAATCCTTGGCTTAGCATGATGTTCCTGTTCGGTTGATCTGAGATTTTTTATAGTTTCTTCAATTTTAAAAACAAAGTTGTCACATCATCCGTGCTGGAAGTCTCGATGAAAAATTCGCCAGGCAATATTATAACTAATCCATATAAAGTTTTAGCCGTTGTAACATCGTGATCTGGTAGTATATATATACGCAAACATAATAAAACGATGGGTAGCTTGTTAATCAAATCTCCCATCAAATGACATTTAATCGCCGTCTTCAGGCTACGGTGAAACCGTTTGCAGCTGGATGATAGGCCGTTGTTTTTATATGATGGATTCCAAGTAACTTTGTCATTTCCTTACAGAGTGTTGAATCGAAATGTTATCCTCTGTCGGTGGTGATTCTACTAGATGACCCAAATCTAGCTATCCAAGTGGTGATAATAGCTTGAGCCATTGTTTCCGCCGTAAGATCTCTAACGGGTGTTGCTTTCAGCCATTTCGAAAAACGGCCTATCATCGTCACTACATAGCGAAAGTCTTGTGATGATGATAAGGGTCCAATAATGTTTATGTTTACATGTTCGAAACGATGTTCGGTTCTATTCTCGTAATTTAGAACCTTACTCTTAGTATGTCTCCACACCTTACACTTCTGACAGGCTATACAACATTGAGTCCATAATTGACAGTCCTTTTTGAAACCAGGCCACACGTAGCGTTTCGATACCATTTTTGCTGTAGCTTTCTTTCCAGTATGAGATAAGTCGTGAATTGACGTAAATATATTTTTTCTATAACATTTAGGTATATATGGTCTAATTTTGTTGTTGTTGACATCACAAACTATAACTTCTTCTTCTACTTGGATTTCCTGCAAGTTTAAAGAACACTTATTTGATTTTTTTAGATGAATTAATTCTTCATCCGTTTTTTGTGCGTTGGCGATTTTATTCAATGAAATTGTACTTGTTGTATCAATTTTACATAATTTTTTTAAATAATCTGCTGCCACGTTGTCAGTACCGGCCGTATGTCGAATGTCCAAATGTCGAAACTGCCGTGGAGATAAATTTTGAGAATTTTTTGTAAAAGCAAATATTAGCGGTATGTGATCCGTACGTACTGTAAAGTTTGTTCCCTCTAATGTGTGTCGAAAATATTCAATGGCTGCATATATAGCAAATAATTCTCTGTCATACGTGCTATATTTGTTCGGTAGCACTAAGTTTTTTAGAGAAAAAGAGCAATGGTTCAAGAATACAGTTATTAATGTGATGTAACGCTGCACCTATTGACAACTCCGATGCGTCTACTTGAAGCGTAAATGATAAATTAGTTGACGGATGCTGTAAAGATGTTGCGTTGGCCAACTTATCCTTAACCTGTGCAAACACGTTGGTTACTTCTTTGTTCCAATTAATTTTGGTACGGCCTTTTCTTTTTGAGATACGTTTTAATAAATCGTATAACGGACCTTGTACTGCTACTAAATTGGAAATACAAACTTAATTTGTGCTTAGTTGCGAGTAAAGGTATATCTAGAATAGATTTAACTTTTTCGGGTATAGGACGTATAGCTTCTTCTGACACTAAAAATCCGAGGAAAGGAACTTCCATAGCTTCAAAAATGCATTTGCTAAAATTGATGTTGATACCAAATTTATTTAATCGTGAAAAAAGTTGTTGAATATGATTTTGATGTTCTTCAATCGATTTAAATACTATCAAGATGTCATCAATATAACAAGAACAAAAATCAAAATCTTCGGTTATTTTATGCATGAATCTTTGAAATGATTGGGCTGCGTTTATTAATCCAAATTATAGTGTTGTAAATTCAAATAATCCGAATGGAATCGTTATTGCTGTTTTATGGATATTTTTTTTATCAACCGGAATATGATGGTATGTCTTAATCAGATTAACCCTTTCAGTACGGATGACCGATATATCTGCCACATACAAATTTGGTACATAGACGGCTGAACTATATATGTGACATCGAGTTATTCATGCTCCATGAACTAATGTTATATATTTCAGACAAATTTACAAAATCGATTTGCCGCACAGACGACCGACCAAAATATCGGTCGAATATAATCCGTGCCATACCGACGAACGGCCGATATATCTGCCGACGGCGGATATACACGACAGTCGTTGACGTAGCACGGTCAGTGGGTAGCCAGCGCAACTAGTGGTTAGTATCGTTTAAAATGTCGACAGAGAAACAGCCCGGGGCCTTCAAAAAAGCGTGTTAGGGTGGAGAGTGATTTTAACAATAGTTATTGCGGATTGGATGAACGTGAGGTTTGCCATATCAATGGTTTGCTTGAAAACAATGATATATTCGGCTCTGATAGTGATAAAGAGCCGTTTATTGATAGCGGGAGCGAATATCTACCAAGTAAAAATGATATAAGCCATCAGGAAAATGACGAAACTGAGGTAAATGAAATAAGCTTCGAAGACAGAGATGTGCCAGTGCCAGATGTTGAGATTAACGACGATAATCTTGACGCCGACGTAACAAACTATAGAGACCTAATTATTACATGGACAAAAGACGACTTTGTGCCAAAAGTACATGCATTTGATGACAGTAATAGTGGAGTGACAAACGAACATCTGACTGAAGATTCACTGGAGATTGAATTTTTCTTAGATTTTTTCACTGAAGATATTGTTCGGTGTATAGTAGTAGAAACTAACCGATATGCAATACAACAAAATGAGAAGAAGTGGAAACAATTATTAGACGGAGAATTTTTTACTTTCATGGCATTGACATTGACTATGCTAATGTCCAAAAATAAAAAATTGGAAATAAAAGAAAATTGGTCAATAGGTCCATTACTATACACCCCAGCTTTCAGTAAGTACATGGAAAGAGACAGATATTTACAAATCCTCAGAAATCTTCATTTTGCAAATAATGACGAGGCAGAACCTAATAACCGTCTGCACAAGGTCCAGTATGTACTACAAGAAATCAAACGAAGATTCAAATCAGAGTTCTATCCATTTCAAAATTTGGTGATTGATGAGAGCATGGTACTGTTCAAGGGTAGGCTCAGCTTCAAACAGTACATAAAGACCAAACGTCATCGTTTCGGCATAAAGCTGTATGTTCTATGTCATTGTGAGAGTGGTATTGTGTTGGATTTCATTGTGTATATTGGCAAAGACACCTACGTTGAACAAGAAAATATAACTGGCCTGGGAGCCTCGGGGAATATTGTGGCTATACTTATAGAGCCGTATCTAAACAAAGGCCATTCGCTATACACTGACAACTTTTATAGTAGTCCAATACTGTCACACTATTTATTTTAAAGAATGACCAATTCGTGTGGGACAGTTAGGTCTAATAGGCTCCATATGCCCAAATTTGAAGGAAAACTCAAAAAAGGAGAAACTGCTTCGAGAAGCTCAGATATTTGTTTAGTGACGAAATGGAAAGATAGAAGGGATTTCACGATGATCATCACTATGCACGAAAACAAATACGTAACTTTGGACGAGATCGACCGTGCAACAAACGAGAGTGCCAAGAAACCATTGTGTGTAGTTGACTATAATGAGAAAATGGGTGCCGTGGATTGATCGGACATGACGATGAGTAGCATCGACAGCCTGCGTAAATCTATCAAATGGTATAAGAAATTGTTTGTGCACACCCTGGATATCTGTGTACTGAATGCCCATGGTATGTTCTCTACAAAACATTCTACGAAATATCCACTTGCGAAGTTTTAAATGAACCTTATACTTCAACTTTTGGATGGTATTATAACTATTTCAGATATGGACATGTAAATAAACCCACATCTATGTCTGCTGCAACTTCAAGATTGACTGAATGGCACTTTCCATTCTTTGTACCTGCGACTGAGAAGTCCAAAAATGCTTCAAGAAGGTGCACTGTCTGTTCCCAGACAAAACTACGACAAAAGAAGAGAAGCACTTCTAGATACATGTGCAAAGAATGTAACGTAGGGTTATGCGTGTTTCCATGTTTCCAAGAATTTCACACTAAAGTGATATTTTGAGTATTTTCAATTAATTAGTACTTAGCTTTGATGCAATATTAGCTTGAGTTGTTATTTTTAGGCATCGATATGCAATATCTGTTAATTTTCGTTGACTTCAATAAAGTTCTATTTCATTTTCGTCAAAAAAATTTTTTATTTTGTGCTAAATACTAGGTGGCCGATATATATGACACTCGTCCATCCGGCATGCAAAAAACTGCCGTCCACACAGCAAAACAAGTAAAAATGCAGCCGTTCTGAAAGGGTTAATTTTGGTAAATACTTTTTTGTTGTCTGTGTGTTAAAGTCTTGTATATTTGGTACAGAATATCTATCTGGAACAATTATAGCATTTAAAGCTCTATAATCACCGCAAGGGCGCCAGCTATTATTTTTTTGGGACCACGTGTAGCGTACTAGCACAATTACTGCTAGATGGTCTGCAGATACCCAATTCGATCATAAATTGGAATTCTTTTTTTGCAATTTCCAATTTTTCTTTGGACAGTCGCCGTGGTTTTGTCATGACCGGTTGTCCCTTGGTTACAATACGATGTGTTACGTCATGATTAATGTTTTTAAAGTTGGGTTTCTCATGTACCTAATAAATTAGGATACAACTTTATAATTTTTTTGTATTTGTATAACGGATCCACAGTTTGTACTGACCGAATAGACGTTTTTTCTAGTTTAACTTCTGTGCTTAATGAAGTTTGATTATCAATTAATCGCTTATTTCTAATATACGACAAAATATTAAAATAATATAGAAAATCAGCTCCCAAAATTGGGCATTCTACATCAGCAGTCATAAAATTCCAAGTAAATTTTTTTCGTAATTTGAGATTTGAATAGTTTTTGTTCCGTATGTTTTAATGATAGACGAATTAACAGCATATAAATCCCTTTTGGAGATATTTTTGCGTTCATCTTTTGTGGGTGGTATAACTAAAATATCTGCTCCAGAACCTATAAGAAATCGGTTACCGGTTTCACAAGTTATGAATAAACGGTGCGATTTATCTATCCCGTCGCAGTTCACAGTCTGCGACGGGTTTATTCATTTCTCTGGTGAGAACTTTGTGTTTTATAATCACAAGATAAAGAACATTTAGACGCATGATCCTTATATTTGAAATGATACAAGCAGATCGGATGTTTTTTTTTATAATCTGTACGTTTGGAGACAGTTATAGAACGATTTCTTGGCACGTTTCTAGACTTATCGCGCTGTATGTCCGATAACTTAAATACTGAAGCTACTAACTGTGGCATTTGATTCTATAAGTTCGTCAATTTATCATCTTCATTAATCCGAGGCTTTGTCGTTGATGAACTCGAGACAAAAGAGTAAGTTGAAGCCATAGATTCATTTATTTTATCAGCCATTAATGCCACTGAATCCAAATTATTTTTACTGGTTTCTAAAATTAAACGTATACTAGTTGGTAGTCTTTGAAAAAATATTGTGCGAAGAAAATCTTCAAATACTTCATCTGGCGAAGTAAACCAGAAGGTTTTTTCGTCCCCAAGCTCAATTTCTGTTAATAATTTTTTTTCTTTACGCTCTTCTGAATCTTCAAATTCCGCTATTAGTTTCTGTTTTAAAACTGTGTATTGATTTTCTCTTGGAAAGTTATCAATAAAATCAGATATTAATTTTATTCTACTATTTCTGTATCTAAAGAACCAAGAATATAATGACATTTTGTTTCTTCACTAGTAATTTTAAACTTAAAAAACTGCGATTCTATCTGAAAAAAACAAATTTTAACGTTTTTTCTCCTTAAAAGAGGAATCTTAATAACAACTAGCTACATTAATGTGATTATCTCCAATTTCTTCATTATTAACTTTTTCTTCATTCGTAGTCACATTGAATGTAATGTACTCATCGGTTGACAGGCTAATATTTCAAAATTAATTTTTTATTTTACCGTTCGGTATTACCATTTATGGATATCACGATTTTTCTCCTACGTATTAACGTTCGGATTACCAAGCAATTTTTGAGGCGCCGATTACCAAGTGGGGTCAGATTTGACCCCAACTTTTTTTTCTTATTTTGTAAAGAAAAATCGATTAATTTGTATAGGTAAACTTTATTAATATTTTAAATTAACATTATATTTCATATAAACTTATAAAAATAAAATGTAAACATAAATATTGTAGTTTTTTTCTGGCAATGTCCTCAAGTATGACCCCAACGACAATATTTTTTTTACGTCGCAAAACAAATAACAATTGAAAAATTTGTTATATATTATTAAAAATTGTTGAAAGAAACTCAGCTACAAAAATATTAAGACAGTTGTAAAAAAAAACTTAAGAAAAGGCAACAAAAACAACACGTGTGGGATCAAAAAAGACCCCAATGGTAATCGGAAGGTTAAGCCCCTTAAATAATTTCGCTTTGTAAATTAGAACGATTTATTTATTTTTACAATACGTAGTATGTCTGACTTTTTTACATACTTGTTTTATCGATTGCCAGGCAACTTAATAATAATTTTTACATCTGTTCAAACAAAATTTAAATAATATTTAACATGGTCTTTTAAACACTTGTTTTACAACACCATAAATCAATAAATATTATTTTAATTTATAAACAACAAATGCAGATTTTTACTAGAATGATGCATTAGTAAGAATTCGTGAAAGAGATTTTCAAAAAGGTTTGGCACTAACGTTTGGCTTGGAGTATTCGGGGGTTATGTACAAAAACTACACTTTTATCAAGAGAATCTTACCTTCTGTCTTTGCAGATCAGAAATGTTACATATTTCCAACTTGTAAGGCTTCAGTATACTTTTTTTTATTTTGCGATTTTTTTTAATAACAGTTTTTTTTATCAATCAGACGAAGACCCACATATACGCTGAACAGGACCATCTTGTTCTATGTTGATCTGCTCGTGTGCTACATAGAGCGCATCTTCTTGACGCGAAATGGAGTGGCATATAAGTTGGACGATGTCATCTTTTTTCTAGCGAAACATTTAGAATGAATTGACTAACTGGTAATTCATCATTAAGTCTACTTCACTAGCTAGTTGCTAAAGCAGTCCCAACGATGCCGGTTACAACAAAAAGATGAAAATCTTTTAGACTAGTGCCCTTTTCCTCACATCTTGTAGTGTATATGATGAATAAACTGACAAGAGAAATATCAAAAAAGTGCCATCAAAATTGGTGATACCATTTCTTACTTTGCCCTTTGATCTGCTATGAAATTTTCTCGTAACTTAAAGGCAGGCGACTAACTCAATTTGATTCTGCAAGCGGATCGGTGTGCTAATTCTACACTAAATTAAAAAGGCGCCAAAACAAAAGAATACAACCCAATACAGACCTTGTTTAAATCTTTCGATTACTGAAAGGGACAAATTGACAAAGCACAAATTCTAACAATATAATTATTTCCAATGAGAGAGAATAAGCACTGAAATAAAAAAAAAACTTAGACCAATAACAAATTAAATAACAAAATTAGATTCGTCAAATAATATCACAGTTATAATATCGATGGAAGCCCTATCAATTAGGCAACACACCTTACTACTAATTATATTCAATTACCAACAAAAATTCTAAGTGATTGATTTTAATCAAGGTTAACTAGTAATCAAACAATTACTTCTTTTACCCTGTAGTCGCAAAACGAATCGATAATCGACAATTATAATACTGAATTGCAAAACAAGGTAAAAGCACAAACACTTACCCAACCAAAAAATTCTTCGTCATTCTTGCAATGTTGTATCCTTTATCTTGTAATTTTTTTTGCTAAATATTTGGCATTGGCAAGAACTTGCTTTTGGTAGCTAACAAACTCTTCCGTTTTTTGCTTGTTTGAAAGCTGTCGCAATTCCAGCAATTGAGTTATTGTGCAGCCCTCCATGCAATCCAGGAAACATCGCATGGTTTATTTTAGCTTTAAAATCATACATGATCTTCTCATCCTTTTCATTAACCGAACGAACTTCTTTTCTAAAAAAAATTATGACGGCTCTAGGACCTCCTAAACTTTTATGCGTAGTTGTCATAACCACATCGCTATATTCAAACATTAAGAATGGCACCTACAGTTATGCGTCAAGAAATATGAGCCATATTTATCTGAATCTTTTGTAATCTCAAACTCTCGAGTAACAACTAATCCTAGTAATAATTAATTTAGGTCTAAACGATTTAACCAAACCAGCTAGTTGATTGTAGTCGATTAAACCAGTTATAAAATCAACCTTATAAGCCATCGATTCAAAAAACATGGCAGTGGCGAAAATCTTTTTCCTTTGTGTAGCAAAACCATGAGTGAGATGACACCCGTCAGCCAGATCCAACCCCATAATGCAACTGTGAGTTCCTATTAAACCAGTGTACACTGCTAAATTTTCTGGAAAACCAAAGTACAATTGTACATTCACACCCCATTCTTCTGGATTTAGGTTGTAATCTACGACCGCACGTTTCTGTGCTAAAAGTTTGTTTTTATCAATGTATTCATTTATACAATACTATGTTTACCCAGAAAATCCATCGAAATATTTGTTATGCAGGTAAGAATTAAGACACAGAACCACTGACAAAGAAGCAAAATTCTTGGAAGCAATCAACTCTAGTCCTGACAATTGTCGCTTCTTTTCCTTATGCATAACATCAAAAGGCTCCGGATCCGAGTCCCAAAGAGTGGCATTCATTAATTTAGAATTTCCGCTCATAGTGAAGGCACTCTGATAAACGGTTTGTAGATTAAGCCGTTTTAAATTAAACTCAGCAGTATAGTAACAATGCCAGTAGTAACGTTCGCTATTTCCTTTTTATTTGATTTACGAACAAAATATGCGTGGTACATAAGCTTATGTAGGACATTTCTATATTATGCTCAATTTAGCCTTGACTGCGTTAAAATAATTCGAAAAATTTAAACGGATAATACATAAAGTTAAAGATGAGTCAAAGTTTGCGACTGAAAGTAAACTTGAACCAATGTGATCTACGTTAGGATTACATATAATAACTGTTTTGCTTAAAGGTGACGGTTAACTAATAAGATTGATACAATTACAAAAAAAAATAAGATTATACAATACTATTAAGTAGTACCAAGCAGTTGACATGATTAATTAACGAATGCACTACAGTTACAAAATACGTTATGATAAGGAAGGTGCACGAAACTGTTTGACTAATATATAAGTAATTAAAATTATACGATCCTGAGGATTCAAACTAAGGTGTAAGTCATATCTCGTTACATCGGATTTATTAGAGAAAGTGGCTTGCACAGGTTACCTATCTACAACGGCCATGTATCGGAATAAAATAGGACTCCCTCGGAAATCGCTGCAACGTCAAGTAATCCACAAAATCGCTTATTCGCTCAATACTTGAATAAGTGTTTCACAGCACATTCAATTAAACAGACTAACTCTGATACGACGTATCAACGATTTCAATAAAGCCGTTACTTGCTGTATCGCCTTTAACCCCACCCGTAACGTAAATTGACCGTCAGTAGTGGCGTATAAACAGTGCAGCTGTTAATTTTTAAAAAATACAAAATAACGACATGTAACAGATCTTATAAATCATCTGTATCATCTATAAAACCCATATTTGCATTATAATCTTTTACAATATTTGGGAATAAAATGGTTTCCTTTTCCTTCTCTTTTTTCTTGCGCTCAACCATTTCCATTTTATAGATACAGTAGTCGGTTACCCTCTAATAGTTTTTGCTGTGCTGTAATTCTTTATCTGTTTTCATATTCATCGGAAATCCCAACCGTTTAACCTTAAATGTGCCACATGAATATATTTTTTCAGATTTCTACTGTCTCAACAGCCGCAAAAAGTAAAATAAACCTCAACTTATCTCTGTCTTATCACCAACTTTTCTAGTGTAAAGCGACCTTTGAAAGGAGTCGTAGACGCGTTCAAAGGTTTGTAAAATGTAGCAAAGGTTTTGAACAATGCTGACAGCAACGGTCGAATTTTGTAGTTTGTCACAGCTAGGTTCCTCTCGTTTAAGCTGCAAGAAGTTACTATTGAAATATATGTTTCCTAGCAACTGATCAAACCTAGTTCTTGACAAAAAATTTGAAGTATATTTATGTCTTAACTCTAATTTAGTCGACCAGAAATTTCGGTAACTTGGCAAAGCTCCCATAAGTATATTTATTGCAAAAAACGTTTTTAGTGCCATTTTGTGTGGCACACAAATTAGAATAAAATTCGTTCAAATAAGGTATCAAAAATCAACGAACAAAACACTGGAGGTGTTTTGTTTGTTGATTTTGGAAGTTCAATCTCGTCAGGAATACTTATGACTTCAACTTTTTGAACAAAACCTCCCGATGCAATGTAAATAATCACATCTGTCTTTCAAACCAATTTATTCACAGTGAGTTTTTTGCAAGTTTTAAGAGTGGGAGGTTATCATCGTTGTCATCGTCATCAGATATTTAGTTTTGGTTAAAAATATTATGTATTTGCACGTTATCAGGCTCAAAATGTAAATCAGGTAGACTAGGTAGACAGAAAGACTATATTTGATCAAAAATCTTTTTTACCATCTATCCAAAACTGCACGAAGGAAACTACAAACTCAAATGTAAACCACAACATGTTATGCTAGTTCGACATTATGAATGTGTGGTTTCACATCAACACCACAAGGCCTAAAAGAATTAAAATTATATCGGTTTTTAATTTTCTGTAAAATTCTGTAAATAACCCATTATCTTGTAACGTCCCGTTAGAGTTCATTACATTTAAAATTCAATTTTGCATTCGTTTATTTTCTGCAACTAATATTGCACTTAAATTTATTCAGTTTGGCAACATTGCGTCGTATTTCGAATCGACCCGAGTAATCGATTTTGTTTGCACTTCCGTGGGAGCCATCTTTAGGCTTTCATGTAAGTGGTGCGAGGAAGACAAATTTCCTTAAATATGGCGTAAAAACGCATACAAATTAATTTTTATTCATTCCAACTAATTGCTGTGATTTTACAATGTTACGCAATACATTTATACAAAGGAATTAATTTTAAGGCCGTTGCATCTAAAGCAACAATGTTTTGGTCTTGTTTTTTTATTTACTGGATTTTCCGTTATTGGAGTTTATTATTTACTGGATTGTATTTATTGGATTTATATTTTGGTTTTATGCCTGCTGTTGTGCTTTCAAATCTACATTCGTTTGATTCGTTATAATATGCTGGAAGAATCTTATCACTTCAACAAAGAATGTGCTAAAAATAGAAGATATCAGATAAGGTCATATCATATATGGTGAGTCACCTGGAATTTATGCTACTACTTATTACATTTTAAATTCAAGTTAATTAAATTGTGTTATCAAAAACTTTTTGGAATACATACTCCGTAACAAATTAAACGTTTATTACCTTTGAATTGATATCGATTAATATTTAGTTATAAGATTTTATGCTTTTTATATATCACCAATTTAAAGGTGGTTGGCGCCCAAATATTGTTTTAATCCAAATATTGTTTTAATCCTAATATTGTTTTAATTCAAATAATGTTTATTTTTCTTTAATGTAAATAGTTAGTGTATTATGTTATATTTGCAAATAAATTAAAGGAATTCACGCCTGTATATTGTACTTTCATGTAGGCTCACACCCAGAGGTCTGTGTTCTGACTGCTGCCGTGGTAAAATAAGTATTTTTGCTTTCAATAAATGTATTTTTATATTTTGAACGTATTATTGTTTTTATTGTATGTTTTTTATTTTGTTATTACAATCTTTACAAAATATGTGCAATGGGGCAATTAAAATCTTGTATAAATCGTAAAAAACTTAACGCCCATTCATCTTGACGATACTAATACCTCACCACGCCACTACCAACAACTAAAAAATCTATTTATTCTCAATTTGTGATTTTTGTGCAATCTGTTATAAGTTTCTATGTAGATTAGCATGCATGGTCGTAATAGAACATACCACGAACTTCAAAAGTTATAAAAGTTTGTTTACTCATACAAGAATAAAACATGGAATGTCCGTTAAAAACAAGGATAGTCCACGTAGATTACGTACTACTTACAGTGATATTTGACAGTGCAGATATTTTGGTGTAAAGGTAAATATGCATTAGTGTGTGATATTTATTGTTATTTTAATAAAATATATAAACATGGATAAAAATAATACTTGTGGCGGTATATCTGGGACCACAAAAAAGAGAAACATTAGCTACTCACAAGAAAAGATCAGCATGTAACTGCAAAAGATTAAAATATTTTGAAGTTGTGAGAAAGTTCAGCGTGTTTTAAAGCTTCCATTGCAATTCACAGTACGAGTCGCGGACAAATTGAATATGTTTTAAAATCTTTGTGCAACGTCTAAGAAATTTCCAGATGAGGTATACCAATAGGTGCATCAGCACATTAAATCCTTCAGAAGCAAAAGGTCGCGCAACAGTTTAAAAAATTCAACTAAGAGATATTTACCAGAAGCGTTGAATATTATAAAAAATGTTTTACATGTACAACTTAAATTACCCAATGTTAAGGTATGCTACGAATTCTATAACTCACGTACTGATACTTGCAGCGTACGTGACAAGTTTCAAGCAAACCGTGGTCGTTTACAAAAGACACCAAAAACCCAAGTATTTTACGATAAAATGAAAAAAAGCAAAAAAAAAGCTCAAAACAATACGAATTTTTCGCCCAATGTACCAGCCAAGGATTGTGCTATCTTAGAAAACATTTCTGTATGGAATGGCACAAAAATATAAGATTGAAGAGCCAATGTATAAGCACGGAATCTCTCGATGACTGGTATGAAGTAATACAAATTTCTAGAGCACAACTTTATTCAATCGTTGTTGTTTCAGTAAACCAACACATAATCAAGAACTGGAGCAGATTTCTTACAGACACAGTTTCCAAAAAATGTCACAGACAAACGCAATCTATAAAAGAAATTTTTTTTATTAAGAATCATTTTAGATCAGTGCACTACAGATCTACATATAACGGTCACTGTGAGACTACACTAAATGACTGTTTCAAAGAAAAAAGATAATGCAAAAAGTACTTCACCAAAATATGCTATCCTGGCCGAAGAGGAATTTAAGTTGAATTGTAACAAGTCTACCGTAACCGACAGTAGTACGACCGATTTGTCGATGTCGGTAGACCTAGATACAGCAACCAGCAAAAAGGTTGCACTAGATCAAAGAAAGCGTTCTGTAACAAAAAAATTAGTTGACAAACTAATGCTTTCGTTAATGAAGTAACGACGTACAGTCAGACGGTTTTAAAAAATATAAAAATAATTGCGTTAAAAATCAAGAAAGCCAACAAATTTCTTCTACTTAGATTTTCTTTGATTTTAGAGCGTGTCCACGCAAGAGTTAAGACAAGATTTTTAAACATCTGTTGTTGTAAAAAACGTGTAGAACAGTTGAATAAAAAATTATTTGAAACCAAGCAAAATACAATTTTAAAAAATGTCAATTAATACAATTCCGCCATCATAAGCGAAACCTTATCTATTAATGTTAATATTTGATGATAACATGAAACCATGCGTAAATAATTGATTTAATTAATATTGTTTTTGATGTAGGTTTTCGTTTTGATATGATTTATGATATTTTTTGCTACAAGTTCTCTATAGGGTCAGACGATTGTGGTGGTTAGTTCATCCTGCCAACTTTATTGACTGTCATTCATGATTTCACTGCTCTATGGCAAGGAGCATTATCGTCTTGGAAAATTTGTTCGCCAAACACTACGTTGTATTGTGTGCTGGAGAACCATGTATATACCGTTGTTTATCATTTGAGAGACGACATGTAATCAACCAATTCTTTTAGCAGACATGCATCCCTATACCATGACGGACGTTTGATGTTTAAATGTTAAAATTGCACACACAGAAATTTTTTTTCCAGGAAACTTTACATACGCATTTCCAGCATAGTGAAATTTAATTCATCAACTAAATATAATTTTGTGTATGTCCAATTTTTGTGTTTTTTAGCACAGTAGTATTTTGTTTTTTAAAAACCAAAGTTCTTCGTTGTGCTCTATGTCATCTTAGTCCGAAACAAAGCATTCTTTTCATGACAGTAGAAGTGCTCAAGCTTACACCTGTAGCTTCAGATCACATTTTTGTTAATTGAATCGGATTCAGCTATCTATGTGCCAGATTTGCTGTTCTAAGTACTGCATCACCTTGAATTGAAGTTGTCTTTGTCGTCCACGACACGGTTTGTCTTTGGCGTACTTTTTAATAACCCTAACAACAAAGATTGATTACAGTTGACTTTTACCGTTATTTTACGACTGGAAGATGCAGAAAAAACCATTCGAAACCGTTTTTCGTCCGACAATTATGTTCATATCTTCTCAAATGGCATTTTGTAATTTTGACAAAATTCAAAGAAAGGCTAAATAGGTAAAATAATTGTTGTGCACAAGATCTTAGTATAACAAAAACAAATAGTATCAAACCAAAATAAACGCGTTTTCAAAAAAATTGCAAGAAAAAACCTACTTTAAAGCAATACTTATCTACGTTTGGTAACTATATATGCTAAAATTCTTGATCTTTTTTTGCATAATAATAAATCTCCTGGCATAGTTGATTGGGCAAAATTTCTTGTTTTTTTATGTAACAAAAAAATAACTGTTCTACCATAATAACTACATATTTAAAAATTTTAATTGAATATAACACTTCCAAGTATCTACATCATGGTCCAAAAAAATCAAGTCAAATCCTAGTCCCCGGCAGAACTTTAAAGTTCAGGGGGTTCTTAGAATCTCGGGTCGATCATGAAAATAGCGACATGGAATGTACGAACATTATATGAAGTAGCCAAATTTCAAAATACATTACAAGGAATCAACAGATTAAAAATCCAAATACTATGATAAGTGAACATAGATGGATTGGAACCAGACAATGCAAAATAAAAAATGGGGAAGTTGTATATTATTCAGGAAACAGCAAAAACTAACACGAACACCGTGTAGCAATAATAGTCAGTAAGCAGGTCAGTAAATCCCTCAAAACCTTCATGCTTCTACAACTAAAAGCTAGCCCATCTAACATCAATCTGATACAAGTATACGCTTCTACCGCAGAAAAGAGTGATGAATTAATAGAAGAATTCTAAATAAGAGAAGTTATGATATTAACTAAACAACATGACGTAAATATCACTATGGAGAACTTCAACGCCAAAATAGAAAAAACTTATCTAGGAGCGGATGTGGGATCTGACCATAACCCAGTATTAGTCTCATAAGTCACATCCTAAAAGTCTTCTTCAGAATAATACGCGAAAGAATACACAAAAAATGCAAAGTCCATAATTTAGTTTCAGACAAGAATATGGCACAATAGAAACACTCTGTTGTATTCAAATATTGGGAGAAAAATATCTTGATATGAATGTGGAACTCTGCGCTTGTTTCATAGATATTGAGAAAGCGTTTAACAAGGTACAACAGAATTAACAACGTTTTTTACGCAAAATTATAAAAGTGATCCTACAAGAGAGGATACAAAGAAAACGTAGTGTGGGTAAAAAAAGAAATGGTTGAAGAATTTAAGAGACTGGTTCCACTGTAGCACAAAATTTCTATTCAGAACAGCCGCCGACAAGTTCAAGATAACCCTTATATTAGCCAACCTCCAACGAGAAGAGAAGCGATGAAGAATAAGAAGAAGAAGAAACAATTCTATCTATCTAATTCATAGTCACTTTAAACTATGGCATTGTACTGCGATCACATTTCATTTATGGTACCACCTTTATTTATAAGTATAAATGTTTGTCAATGCAATTGTGAAAGTACCTTAAGGTGTATTTTCAACTGCTGATGAGCCCTAAAAGGATAAACGACCGTGCACTGGTTCACTTTGGTGGCATTTTCACAATTGCTTATTTCAATGTCCTTTACGCAATGGTTTTAACTCACGGTTTTATTCAAAACAAATTTGAATTACTCTGGTAAACGTCAACTTACAACGTTTCCACCGCTGTACCTATTTACAGTGAATTAAAAAATTACATAGTGAAATCATGTAGTCTATGATTAAACAATTTCCAATATCATAAGATTTTTGATTTTATCGGTAAAAAAAGTACTTTTCAATGCTGTTCTGATCATTCTGTCAACTTTTAGAAAAATTAATTTTTTACAACTATAGAAGAGTAATTTTTATTGAACTGTATTTTGACTACGCTCAAAAAGTAGAAAACTAATTTTATAGTATTGATACATTGCTAAAATATCTGTACACTCTCTTAAGTAGTAAGTATAAGTGATAATAATTTTTTTATTATAATAAAAATAGATTATACGTTAACTACTATTGCCGAATAGAAACCAAAACAAAAACTATAAGTACTTCGCGACGTACAAAAAATAAAAACCAAATAATAGTTTATCGCTTCTATCGCAATGCTTCATCATCGCTATCCGCCTTCATCTAATTTTTTACGTCCTTATATGTAATAGATACAATACGCCAACAAAAAGCAGTAGAAAAATTCTTTGCCTTTTTTGTACGTCATATTATACATTTTTGATGCTTTAATTATTATTTAATTACAAAAAAAAGTTAAAAGAGATTCTGTGGTTTTTTGTCTCTGGAATAATTATTATACCTGTAAATTAAACAGAAAAAAAAGCGCCTAATCATGATTGGTATTTATAACGATTTTTAATTAAAAGCTACGCGTAAATATCCAACCGATTTATGAATCTTCACAGGAAAAAAAATATTAATAACATGCTCCGTTTTAGTCAAAAATAATATTATTTAAGAAAGCAATTATCTCTACTCGTGCGCACATAATTTGATTGCATTGTTATAATCAAAATACTTTTCATACTTCTTTATATTAAACGCTTCTTGTTTTATACAACGATGATGACGATGATTGTGCATTAAACTAAATTAAATCGAACAGCCGGATTCTAATACTTATGTGTTTTGAGATTCAAAATGTTTAGCACTTTTCTTTTTCAATTTTTTTTCTACTGCAGAAAATTATCGACATTTACAAATATTATAAATTTGTCCCAGCTTTTTTCTTTTAACCAATTAGCTTCACATCGCAGTTTTTCAAAGAAATTCATCTTCTGATCTGATTTCAAAGAATGTTATTAAATTAATGTGCTCCATATATAAAAGAAGAATCGAAATAATTGGTGGAAAATTATATAATAAAACGTAACGAGCGCAACCTTGATAATAATTTCAATCGAAAACCATTATTGCTTTTAATATAGAAATAACGAAGCCAAAACAATTATTTGATACGTATGTCAAAATTGTGACAATGATAGACGTGTTTGGAATTATCTCGTTCGATAATAGAGTTGATCTAGTCGAAGCTTGAGTCCGCACCTGGTCGCTCGCACGTTTATTTTAATTTATTATTTTTCGAATATTTGACAAAAATAATTATCTTGAATAAATTATAAAGGCTTCCTTTAATATCAAGAATCTATTAAGTTTATGGTATTTCAATTTCTGTTATTGATTAATGACATTCTGTTCGACTATGTATTTTTCTTTCCAGACGTAAATAGGTTTAGCTTGTATATTAATCAACACAAAATTCAATACAAAAAAATTAATTGAATGTATGTATTATATATTAGTAGAGGTTTTATTTAACTGCCCAATGCAGTTCTCAACAGGTAAAATCAAATTTGATCAACTTTAAGATAATTGCAAACCCAAAAGCAGTAATAAAATCAATCAAAAATTGTTTATAAAATTATAACAGTAACACAAATAACACAACACAAAAATAATTATTAAAATAAAATACAAAAGTGTTTAAGGCACTATCACTATAATGGTATTTACTGTCCGCAATTTTTGTTTATCTACACTGATATTTATTTTCACTTGATACACTTGTATTTATTTTAGCACGCGCTTTATTTATTTAAACCGACGGTCTTTGTAACACTTCCTCCGACTTGATTCGAAAACTCACTCCAACTTTTTTCAAATACTTTTTATATTCTTTCGTTATCTGGACTAGAGTATTCCGTGTTATTCGACCAGCGTTTCGAAGTTTTTAATTATTTTGGAAACGCATCAATATAAGTAGAGCTGGATGTCTAACGATTATCTACGACCATGTGCGGTAACTCTGACATTTCAGTATTTGTATGTGAGTGTTTTAGCTTCTCTTGATATTAGTTTAGGCTCAAACAAATTAACCGTCTAAACGGTTACAGCTAAAAAAATACTTTTCTTTCTCCAGATGATACGTAAATACATCCAAAAAAACAATATAAATTCTTATAGTAAAGAAACGCTGTAGATGGCGCTATATAACGATCGCTGAAAAATTAGAGAAGTAGGTAAAGCTTTCAACGTTCCGGGATCAACACGTAAAAAAACTATTACGAAATGAATCTAAGACTCACCGTCTTGGTCCAAAACAATATTCTACAGTGAAGTTGAAACGAAATTAAAACAATATCTTTTGTCCATTTTTCCCCGGTCATAGCCACCACAAGACTTCTGATGCTATCAACCTTTTTTTTCTAGTCCTTCCTATGGGTAGTTTAGGCAGAACAATTTGCTCCAAACGTTTTCTAGGTTTCAACAAGCTTTGGTATTTTTTGGTTTCATCCTCATTACGATACAATGTCTCAGTTTTGACAAGCACTTGGTTGGTAACACTCTTAAAAAAAATTTTGTTTGCAGCGCTTATTTCTGTTCTTTTTTAAATATTAATGTCTATTAGATTCCACTCAACACCAAGCCTTCTCACATCTCTAACAGCAGAGTACATTTCCTAGTAAGTTTCGGGTTGTTTTATAATAGTTTTTGCTCTTATGAGCTTTTCTACCCTTCCAAACACTCTGTGCGCGAGCAAATAAGAGTGCCCTCGTACTGGAAAGATAATATTAATCTCGGTTATGGTTTTGGGTGCAAACTTGTAGAGCCAAATGAGAATGATGTTCCATCCAACTATAAAAGATGAGACTTGCTGAAGTGTTTTCAACAATACAAAAAATATAGAGAGCAAGCTGTTGAGCGTAAAACGTCTCTTGTATTGGCACTTTGGGTAAAACCTGCACTTGTAGGTCAAAACAAAACGTCAAAGCATTTGTAGGAGTTTTATTCGTGAGTTTGTAAAATTGTTTGGCTCTAACTTTATGCACTTTAAGTTCCATCTTTAATCGCCTTTTGTCACTTTCTGCTTCGGCAATATTAATTTGGTTTTGCGTTCGAATGCAATACCCACACACATCAGCAGCTGGGGTGCCGAATCCAATATTAAAATCGTTGTTGAATATTGTTGAGAAGTATTTGTAATGAACCTGTGACTGTTCATTCGCTTTTTCTTTTACTTTTACAACTTTGTTATACTGTATTCCGACGATAGATAAATTCGGCGCAATTTTTCCCGCCCATAATGGCTTTCTTTTCCCTTCAACATAAAAATAAAATTTTTAACAGCTAACGACTTTTTTTGTCTGTCTTTCTGTCTCCCCCCTGTTCTCTCTTATAAGATTTCCTGTATGTAGTTTTTTAGCAATGCTGTTGAGCCTCCGTAGAGTTATATTAAACATGGACATAAAAAGTTTTTGACATATCTTAAGTCGTTCGTTGCGAACACGTACCTATTGTGCATGACACATTTTGGAGACTCACAGTATATTTTACGGCAAATTTATGATGGCATCCTGGAGTTTTGCGACATCTTTTGCGATCGGGTTTGTGCACGTTCATCATCTTAGCAATTAAATGGTCCTGGGCAATTTTATCTAGATTTAAAAAAAATATTTTTCGAAGTTGTAGCATGTCCTCACGTGTGACATGGTTACAGAGAAAAGTTTTGCTTTTGTGATTACACACCAAGTCGAATCCTTCTAAAAGGACGTCATGATTGAAATACCTTTTGTGTTAAAATAATGTAGATGAAGCAAGTACGAAAAAAATATAACCTCACCTTATCTGCTTTTTTTCTTTGTCGCGTGTGTAAGTTTTGCTTCCTTTTGCAAGAACCACAATCCACATCGCCGACAATATGTTCGCCTTCAATAATCTCCATTATTATCAAGATTATTGCACACTTTAATACCACCATAAACGTTAACAACAGCACGTGCTGCTCGCCAATGACAAACAAACTGCATTTAGTCCGCAACTGATAGACAAAGCGCAATGTGTTTGGAAATGCATGTGGGACTAAATACAGTTTGAATGTGCAGCTAACTTTCAGTGGCTTTTTAACATAGGACAACATGCGATTTGAACGTCCAGCAACCGTTCCTTAGAAAGAGAATTGTATAAACAACACAACGCCACCTACATCTCAAATCTTGAAAAAAACGGAATAACTGCATTTTGAAAGTCTGCTCCTCAAATGTTATTCACAATAAAATTTCTAATATTAATAATATTCTAATATTATTCTTCTTCTCTAACCGTTCTCGATCCTCTGGATATAGGATTCTCTCAAATCTTTACAGGCATCCCTATTCATTGCAACCTGATACCAGATTAGTCCTGCTGTACGTTTGATGTCATCGTACCATCGTTGTTGGGGTCTTCCTATGCTTCTTTTTTCTCCCCAAGGTAGTTTGGATTTAAAAATGTGTCGCATTTTCCCGTAAGCTGCCCATTCCAATCGTATTCTTCGGTTTATCTCAAGCTGCTGATTTATTTTACCCATCGTTATTTCTTGTCCTAGATATATATATAGGAGTTAACTTTTTCAATGTTATGAGTTTCTATGCTTATTGTGTCTCTATCAGTAGGCTCGTTTGTCATGAACAACGTTTTTGATATGATTATTTCTAATCCAACCGTTTTTGCTTCTTTGTTTAATTCTGTAAACATTATTTGTAAATCTATGTCATTCTTGGCGAATATCACAATATCGTCGGCGAATCTAAAGTTGTTGAGGTTTTCTCCTAATATATTAATACCTCTATTTTCCCAGTGTAGTTCCTTGAATACGTCTTCAAGAACCAGAGTAAATAACTTCGGTGATATTCATGTATTCTCAATTGAATTTTTGATACACTTTGGATTTTCTTAATGACATTGATATATCTTTGGTCTATTCTTGCATTTCTCATAGCTCTTTCTACTGCTCAAAATTCGACGATGTCAAACGTTTTTCAAAAGTCAATAAATGCTAGCCACACTTTGATGTTATATTCAGTTACTTCTCATTCAATATTCTAATCGTATGAATGTGTTCTACAGTGCTGTAGCTCTGCATATACATACACAACAAAACAAACTGCGTTTTTAATATACACTAATGTTGCTGAACTGCTCTCTTTCTTTTTTTTTTGTGCAAGCTTCAATGGTTTATAATCGGTAAAAACAGTGGATTACGATACTCCAACCTAAGACAAAAATACTTGATGCCTGAGTAAGCGGTTACGCTAATTGTTAAATTTAGCTGAGAAGAAACCAAGCAGTTGTCACATATTTTTGAATGTCTGCTGTTAAACTCCTTCAATTGCTTTATCAGAAACGTCCACCATAAACGCCAAAGTTACATTAAACTCTAGGTAAGCAAATGCCGTTACATCTGCTAACTGCTGTTTGCTAGCTTCAAAAGTATCGTCTGACTATTAAATTTTTTTAAATTTTTCTTGATTCTTTTTAAATATTCGATTAGTAGAGCTTGATGATCTGCAGTGTGTGGGAGAAACTTTTGACAAAAATTTCAAGGAATTGCCACAGTTCTTTTACATTCTACGGTGAGGTAAAGCATAGAATTGCCTTAACCTTTTTAAAGCAGGTTTTATTCCTTCGTTGTTAATAATCCCGAATAATTATTTTTTTTAAAGAAACGAACATTTTCCAATGTTTACTACTGAACCATATTCTATTAGCCACTCAAATAGCTGTTTGAAATGTTGCATATGTTTCATCCCGTTATGTGAAGCTGTAATGAAAAAGTTGCATTTATTTTATTTAGTAATTTGCAACCAAGAATTTCGAATTTGAATTACATTTTGAGATTTGTCGTTATAGACAACTCACATTACATTTCTTTATTTCGATTTTGTTTAACCCTATATATCTTAATGTCTCATGGTACTTGGTTTTTTGGATTTAGTAAAATTGGTCATACTGGTTTACCACCACGAATAACGTAAGTTGGTGGGAGATTTTGACGCTAAAATAAGTCCGTTCTTGCTTATGACGTTCTTTTCTATTTTGAAACCACAAATAAAACCACGAAAGGTTATATAAATTTGTTTCTTATCAAGCACATGTGTTTGAAACTAGTCGTTAGGTGAGAATATATTCTGTAAATTCAACGTTTATTAAAATTCGTCTTTTAGATAAACTCACTCAAGAATTTATCTGCATGACGGCTATTCACAAACATATTTTCCTTTTGGTAGGTTTTACAAAATGGCAACTTAACGATTTTAATCATTTTTTCTTTTAGTGGTTTTTTCCTTTCCTTTCCACCCGGATACCAGCGTAGTCACCTACCTGACACCTACAAAGCACAGGTCAGATTCTTCCGTCTATTTACTAACAAAAATAAAATCACGCTGTACCGTGGCCTGCGTAAGCACTACCTTTGATTAATAGTATCCTAATTTATTTGTTTCTATTATTTCTACATGTTATACGGTTGTTAAAAAAGACAAAAATCATTCCATAATTAATAATTAAGCTGATTAAACTTGTATGTAAGAATTTAGGTAAAGCATTGCATTTCGATGATTCACTTTGTGATACAAGGAAATTAAATATGAAATCCAAATTGATTATTACAAGCTTGCACTATCAACGTTTACCTGCTAACACGCGTCGAGTCAGTTTTTGTATTTCCATAACTACAGATAATTTAATTTAGAGGCCTTTACTAAAATTTAATATAACCTCACTTCATTTTGTTATTTCTTTAAAATCAGTGACGTACTGTCGATAATCACTTTTTTGAACTTATAACCGTACAGTGGCATGCACTTCTATGGAGTTTAGAATCTGGCTTGGTTCACAAGTTGATTACTCTGTAGTGGTTCTTTGTTAGATTTTGCGATGTCTTCACATCAGTTGGTGTAGGATAGTTGTTCACGACACGCAATTTCTTCGTACCTGGCTGTATACCTAAATTATATATCTCAAATCCCAAATATTTAATATTACCCATAAAGAAATAACATTTGGAAAGTTTCACTGTAAGATTAGCATTGCGCAATACTTTAAAGACTAATTCTAGTTTCTCTAGACCCTATTGCACACTCCTGGACGGGATAATAATATCGTCCAAATACGCCATTGCTATGTCGTACCGTAGTTTACCTAACACGTTGTTTATAAGCCTTTGGAAAACAGATGCGGCATTACACAGTCCAAACAGCATACGCGTGAATTGATAATGTCCATCCGGCGTTATAAACGCGGTCTTTTCCTTCGCACTTCCTTCAAGAGGTACCTGATAATACCCACTAGTTAAATCTAACGTGCAAAAACAACAATTATCCTTCAAGAATTCCACTTGATCTTCAATCAGTGGTAAAGGATAATGATCCTTTACAGTTATTTTGTTTACACCATGATAGTTAATACAAAGTCTCACATCACCAGTTTTCTTCTTAACAAGTAACACAGGACTTGCGAATGGAGATGTCGTATCTTCCACTATACCTGACGATTTTAGTTCATCTACAATGTTTCTTACTTGCTCCAGCTCACTAAAAGATAGTCGATAAGGTCTATAATACACAGCCATATCACTATTTAATTTAATTTCCATCAAGAGTTTATTAACACCGACTTGACGCATATTTTTCGCCATTAAGTCCCGATAATTATTTAACAATGTCATTAACATACCTTTATCCTCACCTTGTAACTCGATATTTACCTTTTCTTCGGTAATTTCTTCTTTATTAACTTCTCTGGATACATGCGCCTCGTTACTACTATCTTGAAATACTTCGGCGCGTGTTATGTTTGTATCTTGATTCATACGAACGTCTTCTTCCAAAATATTAAGGATTGGCAGCACACATTTCACTTCGTTATCGGTTCTAACTACACGCCGTGGAATTGTTGTTCCTTCTCGCGGATACTACCCTCAATGCACACATCGTAGCTAGTAAAATCACTACTTACACTTATATGTCCCAAATAGTTACTAGAAATAACCACACCCTCGTTTGTTATTAACCTTGTTTTCATCTCTTCACAATTAGAGTTCAGCATTTCACTGTCGACGCTGTGAATTGAGAGTTTATTACTTTCACTCAAGGCCGGACTGGCCCAGGAGACTGGGAGGGCTTCCCCCCCGGGGCCAACAGCATCCTCACCGGCTACAGGATCCAATGGGTTTCCAACCGATTACTCGCGTTAGACTTAGAGACAGTAAAAAACGAGTTTAGCAAACCTCAAAAAATAATTTTAAAAATATTTCCAAACCATCCGAGTATCATCCTGCTCTGCATTACATTTACACAGACTGCAGCGCTTGCACCTCTGCTTGCATAGACTAAAATTATCGCGGTCTCGTTACTTGCAAAAACCACTAAAGTGTTATGTTTAGTGCCATCCAAAGGGTTAAAGTAACGCGTCTCGATCCGTGTAATATTAGTTGAAAAGAATACAAGTAGGTTTCAATTTTCGTTGATCCATACCATATTTCATAAACAGTTTTATGAGTCATTGCGCGGCTGTTTGTGCACGTTTTAGCCGAGACGGTAGCTTTCTGGACTTTGTACTTAGTAATTGAGTTGAGTGACCTTCTAGCCTACTCATACATCAATTGAAACTACAAGATTAGAAAGTGTTTAGTGTAAATTTCGATATTCTCTGGCAATTTTATTTGAAGATCTAATCGGATCGTCGGTAAGTTTTAACATCCAGTTGTCACTTTTAGTCACTTAAATACTACCGTACGTACCTAAATTGCTGGTATACCGTAGAATACACAGTTTATAAAGTATACACGAAATAAAGTTTAGTTTAAATACTAAAAAAATTGCTTTCCTTGTTGGAACCGTTTTGCAGTAGTAGTACGTTGATAGAACGATAGAAGCAATGAATTTTAGCAGCAGCAACCAGTATAATTACAAATAAGCACCCCTCCGGCCTCCGGTCCTCATTGCGTATTAGGGTAGTACTGTGTAGTGTATACCCAATTTGGAAATATCGTTTTACTTACAGGCTCAGAGCAGTTGAAATAAGCGACACGGTATCTAATCCGAAACGGCAATATAAGTCTGGAACACTAAAGCGTGGTGAGAAGAGGAAACGTGAATTCGAAAAAAAAGCTGCTGATCCAAAACAGAGGAAACTGTTTGACAAACAAGTATCCTCTAAATGCAGCCTGATGTAGCTGGAATAACAGCGTTGATATCTGAAGCGACGTCCTACTGACGCTGAATCTGAAAAACAGTGTAATGAAGATGTATCGCCAGGAGCAACAACCTCCGCAACTTCAAGTCCAAATCCAAAATCATTCAGCCCAAACACAAACCAAGACGCCGACGGTGAACCCCCTTCAGTTCATAAATCTCAACCCTAACGAGAGGTATCTGATGCTAAGAAATCACTATCAGAAGATATCAACGAAGCACATTCTCGTCATTCAGATCTTTGGAAATTTATTCCACCACACTATCACGCCGACTGCAATGAGAAACTAGCCTTCATGAAACACCATCCTATTCAGCCAAGTGACATAGATACAGACCTTCCATTTAAAAACCTATCAGCGCACATTACCTGATATGTCAACTGAACCTCGTAAATGGCTATCATATTGCTCTGAAACACAGAAGGTATATTGTGCTATTTGTATGTCATTTTCTTCAGAATTTACGGACAGAGAAATCTCTTCCTCTTTTATTAAAGGAATGGAAGTGAACTTGAAGCATCTATATAGAAAACTTGTAAAACACAAGAGTTCAGCCGCTCAATGCTGCAAGAGCATATCTGCACGTAAGCTCAAAAAAAGACATTGAAACATTGATAAACATGGAAATGGTAACAAAACGGAAAAGTGACATCCAAGTCAGACGACATATATTGCACCGCCTAATTGACATCGTTTTGTTTATTGGCAAACAGTGCTCGACTGAACAACAAGCAAATAAATCATGGAAACTTCTTAGAGTTAGTCTTACTTTTAGCTAATTATGATGAAGTCCTAAAAAATCATGTTGATCACGCCATTAAAAATAGCCATGACCGAAACGCGAAAGGAAGAGGTGCTTTTTTGACCTTTCGCTCAAAGTCTTTTATCAATAAGCTCATCAAATATATGGCCATTCAAATTTAGCTGGACATTGCCAATGAGGTTCGCCAAGCAATGATATTTAGTATAGAAGTTGATTCAACTCAGGATATTGCAGTTATGAATCAGCTGGCACTATTTGTGAGATATGTAGTGAATGGGCGCGTACGTATGCGGTTGCTGAGAATGATTGTAGCTAAAAAAACAACAGGAGAAACACTCTATCTGCAGATCAAATCGGAACTGGATAAGTTTAAATTGACCACTAAGCAGATAGTCGGATGTTCCTTTGATGGCGCAGCAAATATGAGTGAGCAGTATAACGGTGCTCAAGCTCAACTAAAGAAGAACAGTCCGTCACTAGTTTATGTACATTGTTATGCACATGCTCTCAACTTGGTGATGACAAACTCCACAGAAAGTTGTAAGTCTACAAAAGATTTTCTTGGTCTGCACGGCAGTCTTCATTTCTGAATCTCATAAAAGGATGCTTGTGTGGACAACGATTAATAAAGAGTCAGGTAAGGGTCATCAACTACTACATTGGCTACAGAAAGTAAATGCAACTCGTTGGTGGAGTAAAGATAAGATATTGATGATTTCATTCAAATCAAAGCGACCCACCTTGACAACTGGGGAATCTCAGACAAAAGCTTTCGAATTCGGAGTTTTTAATGTTATCATCGATACTGCACAACAACAAATTCAAAGGCGCTTCATATGCAATGATGAACTAATGAATGACATCGCTTTGCTTGACCCCAGAAATTTCGCGAAAGTCAAAACCTTGGAAATGAGCCGCGATGAATTTGTCTTGAGAAAACTGTCTGAACTCAGTAACATCAACAGTGACAAACTTTTCCGAGAGTTACGTCAATTCTCAATTTATTATGAAGCTTACAATACAAAGCAGAAAACGCCATTAGCAACCGCAGCTACTTCCGCCCTATTATCCAGCGACCATGAGGAGAAAGATCAGATGGCTGTTTTACATAAAGTCGCTGAACAAGATGAAATGATTGAAGAATTGGAACATTGCGACGCAAAGGAGAAATGTAAACATTGTCTAGTTTGCGCGGTAGAAATATTGCAGGAGTTAAATGCACATGGCGAATTCTATACGACTTTGTACATAGTCTACAAGTTTGTTTTAACTTTATCGTGTACTCAAGTATCTTGTGAGCGAGTTTTTTCAGTGTTGAAAATAATCAAGAATCGTTTGAGATCTTCTTTGGGATAAGAATTATTGGAGGATTTTGTTTTGTTTTATGTAGAAAGAGATTTTCAATTTGATTACGAAAAAATCATAGATGATGTAGCATCTAGTTCTGCGGAACTAACTAGACTTCTAAAATTGTAACATGTAACAAGTTACATTACTTTCCACTTGTACACACAGTATAATTATAATGTAATCAAACAGTTTTGTCTTGGTTCATTTTTTGTTTTAACAAAAAGTAAAAACAATATCGAAGTTAGGCCTATGTGTAAAGTCCAAATGGGTTTGTTTTTCCCGAGAGAAGGGCGTAGTGCGGGGACCATTCAGATTTTGTCCCCACCGGGGCCAACAGGTAGCCAGTCGGGCCCTGCTTTTACTCGTAATTACGATATGTGGTTGCTCTGTATATGGATGTCCTACAATCAAAGCAACTTGCTAGGAATTTTTGGGTACTACATGTATTTTCACCTTTGCACATATGTTATCAATCGATAAATTAACAGTAAATAACCCCAAAGGTTTCACTTGCCCGTTACTATATCCGATTAATAGTTCAGTGTCCATTTCATAAAATGAAAACCCGTTATCCCCTACAACATCTGCACGCAACTACTTTCCAAATATATGTAACACTGCATTGACTTAGTATTAATCAACGGTTCTTTAAAATATCTGGAATGTGTATCGTTTTGTGAAATAACTGGCACAGTACTATTGTTCGGTCGAGTATTTTCGCTAGTACTATCGACTCTGGGAGAAGACGTTGACGAAACACCTGGTTTATTTTGTTTTGAAGGACAATCTTTGGCAAAATGTCTATTGACACCGCACTTAAGGCATTTTCTAACCTTACTATCTCGGTTATTTGTATGACTAATATTTGTGACCTTATTATTTTGGTTTTGATTTTGTTTCCTTTCAAATGGTTTGAATTTATTGCCACCTTCCTTCACTATTTAAGCCATCCACCATCCATTCAATTTTTTCGCGTTCTTTCATTCAACATTTATTGCAGCTCGCCAATTTTTCAAAATAATACTCAACAACATCTTGTTGATAACTCCATTTATAATTTTTAGCACTTCTACGTAAATTAACTTCGCCTTCATCACAAACAAAAGTTTCTTGTAGTAATTATTTCCATTCATTCCAACTTTTATGTTGTGTACTTACACTGTTTTTCCATTTTGCAGCTACACCTTCGAGTTTCGATAAAGCATAATGCTTTAACGCAATTTCATTCCATAAATACATACATCTCACCATATTCTTCCATTTTTTCAATCCAATCTTCAATTGAAATTTCATTTTTCACTGGGTTAAATGATGGTAGAACCGGTTGAATACTGGAAGAATGCCTTGGCACATCACCGCTATCGTTAATGCTGTCATTTACACTTTGGTTAGGAAACGACATTGTTGCACGTATTATCTAAATCAATCACCCGATTTATATAACACAAAATCTTAGTTACTTGACAATACTCCACTCACAAAATGAACATCCAAAACAAAAATGCAAAAATCAACAAACCGCGCTAACATCCGATGAAGAAATACGTTATTTACGTGTTAATTATGATGCAAAATTTTGACCACGCAATTTCACACCATCTTCGTATAATGCGTTTTTCGAGTACAATCCCACTTCTGAAAAACTATTTTTTTTTCATCAAAACATTTATTACATATTATACACACGATTCTCATACGCGGCCATATTCACTGCTCGCCCTCCATTTTCGCCGCGGTAAATTTAAAATATATAAAAATCATAACACATATATGCAAGTTTACTGAAAAAAAAAATTACAGAAAAACGTGTATTTAAAAAATCATGGGTTGTGATAATAATTTTAATGGCTAAAATGCTACTTTATGATATAAGAATAAGCTCGGGTATAATTCAAGAATACCAATATATACCTCTAATGAATTTTTAAATGGATAACGAGAATCGTGCAAACCCGTGATTGTATTTAACGTTTATTCAAAAATTAGTTAAATAAACGACACGCTGCATTGATTGGATTGCATAAATTTCTTCGAAATTATTAATGTCACCGATTATAATTCACCTATCCCGACATCAATTTATATTTTAATTAAATTTATGATTAGTTGTGCGCGCTTTACGTACGATTTTTGGGACATAAATGCATCACGCAACAGCAAAGACGACTCCTACGCATAATACACAACAATTAACGTTCGAACAAATATTTGAAATATTATTATCACCGGTGTAAATGAACCTGCCCGTCTGAAGGCTATAATTGGAAATCCAGTATTTATTATGCATTACCATACCCGTCCAGTTCGCTTACATCGTTAATTAACACCCCAATAATTAACATCAGGACGAAGATTTGAATGGACGAACGTTTCGAAATAACATAGTCTTATTTATGGTTCATTCATTATTTGTTTACTTACTAATTGCCGCTCGCCGAAGTAACCGAATGTGTCTGCGGAGACTTATATTTTGTTAAATGTGTTTTACGAGCCTAGGGGCGGAATAGGGTGTAGACATTTAAAAACTACAGATTGCGCAGAATGGACATCCTTAAAAACCATAATATATACATCAAAGGCTAAATATTTACGCGCTGATATTAATTATGATCGTTAAATCAAAACGTGTGCTGATAAAACTTGATGATACAATTATTTTCTTGTTTATAGTTTTGAAACATCTTGTTAATCATTTGCAGTTAGCGTTATTACAAGAAAGCGTAGTTGCTTCTTTTTAATCATGGTTTATAATGAAATTCTAAAACTTACCCATGTTGTCTGGTGGAAAATTCTTCAAAGAAAACTTCTCAAGTTTCTGCAATTAAAAATGTCTAATTATAAATCTATTTAATTAATAGATTAATAAACATTTATGTACATAAGGGTCAGTATACGCCAATAGTCTACAAGTAATTAAAAAACATTTCATATAAAAAAGACTACTACTACGACGTATTTACACATCGTATATTTCATCTCAAATTCGAAATAGAACTATTTTTATGATCTCAGAGAATTATGATAACTAAAACACATTCAACATATTTTTACAAAATTTTATTAAGAGTCATTCAAAAAATTAAAAATGTTTCAATTTATACCAATAAAGATTCTACCATTAACGCTTACATAGAATTCTTGTAGTTAATCCAAGAAATCTAAAGAAAAAATTGTAATATTTATCTATCGATAAATGCCAAAAGATAATTAGTTTTTTTCTAAATTGTCATGCAGTTCAAGAAACTTATCAATGTTAATAAATATTAATTTCTTTAAGTTAATTTGAGCAAATTAAAAGTTAAGTAAAACTACTGTAAAGCTTCTAAACAGCTGATCTTTACAACTCTTTTATAACACTACATATTACCATTTAATTAGAAAAAAGCTACCACTAAATACCAACGTTTGTAAACGTAACCTAAAATATTTAATTTACAAACTAAATTCGTTTTACTCTATACGTACCGTTAAAACTAATGTAATAGCAGCTACACGATCATGAACAAGTTTGTTGTCAAATTTTATAATTGTGGTCTTTTAGGTTTTGCTTTCATAATTCATTATTTAATACGATAATAGTATTAAACAATGTACGTACAGGTCAGACCTGTACGGAAATGACTTTGACCTGTGCGGAATTAAAATTGGTCAAACACAATGCACAATGTTGCCTAATTGCAAATAAACATACAACGTATCGTATTGTCTGTTAGTCGTAGAAAAAAGCATTTATGACATCTGCACTAACACATTTTTTACCATTTGTCACATTCATCTATATCAGTACAACCTAACATAAAAACTGGCAAGTAAGAACACTGATCGTATTCTTTTGTAGCCGTTGTTTTGTAGGTAAAAAAACGATTTGGCTATTCAGTTTTTTGACAATGGTACCACAAAAAACTGTGCATACTACTAGACGCAGTGGGATTCCTTGAGAGTGCAAGACGACACTTTGGCGTAACAAAAACGTTAGGAAAAGTACGAAAAAGATTCTATTGAATAAAAGTAACGATTGATATTAAAGAACCGTTTCCAGAATATAATTCGGAAAAGAAATACATCTTGCTGGCGATAGATTATTTTACAAAATAGGCGAAGGTTTACGCCATACCCAATCAAGAAACAGCTACAGTCAGACACATTTTAGTGAAAAAGTTTTTCTGCAGGTTTAAAGTTCCGTTAAAATTACATTCCGACCAAAACCGCAACTTCGAGTCTGCTCTGTTTTAAAATGTTTGCCGACTGCTGGGAGTTAAGAAAACTTGTTTCCAACCCTTTTCTGCAATGTTAGTAACAACCACGTCACCTCGATTAGCTACGCTGTGGGTTAGTGGGCGTAGTTCAGAAACTCTAATATAATAATAAAGATAAAAAACACCTAGGCGCCACTCCACGTACTAATAAAAATCTTTGGCATGGAGAGACCAACAGTACATCTAGCAAAAAACAATGTAACGTAAATATACTATATTTTATAACGATAACGATAACATGTAGTATACTAATATATTTAACAGTAATTATAACGATTTAAAGAATTTACTAGGAAACAAGATAATGACCGTTAGAGCTTTTTGTTTTAATAGTAAAAAAATGATTAGTAATCACCGCAACGTCGAGCTTGATCGATCAACTAACTTACGTACAGTCGTGACACATTACAAATTAATAATTGTAATTAATAACACCGCTTAAAGAAAGGAAAATATGCAAAAACTTACCCCAGCAAAGTTTCTTAGACAAATTCTTAATACTGTGAACTCAAGTAACAAAGGCTGAAGATATAAAATTGCAAATTACAAATAAGAAAGTGGTTTTTCATTACGATATTTGTACATTAGTTTGCTTCAGGCTCGAGGCAGTAACCGCCATATAGAATTTCACTAAATAAGCGTCTGGAGGTTATTGGATTATCTCTATGGACCACAAAAAGTAGAATTTTTTCTATTAACAACTGTTGAAAAAAAGCCGTTTCAAACCCTAGCGGACTTGCTAAAAGCAATTTTGTAACCTTGAAGCAACATGGCTGACAAATTTTACATGCAACCGCTGATATAATCTAATAAATCGATTAATTCTGCTAGAAGATGTCCCAATCCTATTACAGCATTATTGCTAAAACGTCCAGGGAATAACCAACAATGAAATTTAAACATAAAGAAGAATTACTTAAAATTTAGCGGGAAACGTTATGAATAATAAAACGTTCGCAGCAAAAACCAAGCAAAAATTTCTTTCGTTCGCGCTTTCCCTTTGTAACTGCCAATTTCAATTACGCAGTAGCAACAGTGCAGTCGAAAAACCAGTGACGGAGAGAATTTTACTTTGAATGATTATTTATAGCAAATAAGTAAATAACAACATGTAACAAACTAAGACGACACTTCTCTATTCTCAATCTGGTAGCATAAATTGAACGGATGAATAGAACAATAGAAAAGTACTTAGCCAAAGTAGTGTCCGAACACCAAAGAGAATGATATCAGTACTGGCATCTCTTGCTAATAGCATACCGATCATCTGTTCACAAAAGCACAGGCCAAACACTATCCTGTGTCATGCTGGGTCGCAAAGTACGCCTGCCTTGCGACTTCTAATTTGGACGAAAACCGAAAGAAAAAAATGCTGGAAAAGACTACGTTAGCAAGTTGATGAAGAAATTAGATGAAGTACATGAGGGATTCAAAAAAACACGCAAATTTCCAGCAATAGAATGACGTCAAAGCACAAAACAGTGATTTTTAACCGGGCGACATGGTATGTATATATAATCCCCAAAAATGAACTGGATTGTCGCTGAAGCTGCAGAAGCAATAAGAGGATTCTTATAAAGTTTTGCGGCGTTTTAATGAGGTTGTATACCGTATCCAAAAACCACCTAAAAGCCAAAAA
This sequence comes from Aquatica leii, assembly GCA_035610365.1. Taxonomy (NCBI): domain Eukaryota; kingdom Metazoa; phylum Arthropoda; class Insecta; order Coleoptera; family Lampyridae; genus Aquatica; species Aquatica leii. The sequence goes on from CM069435.1 coordinate 20,958,119, forward strand.
TGGTCCACATCGATATTCTAGTTTCGTTTGCTGGCGATAACAACGTTACGAACCCGAATAATAACAAACAAAATTAGGAATGGACTTTGATAAGTTTAGAAGCATGTATGGGAGTTCTGGAAAAGGTTTGGAGTTACAACCGAAGTTCAACAAGACCTGTTCCAAACACGGAAGTAATACTCTATTGCACATTGCGTAAATAAAGATCTTGAGATGTCTAGAGAGATTGAAGTAGTATTTAAAAAGAAGTTTGGACGGCTAGATGAACTACGAAGACAGCAACAGGCGGTTGATAAAGTCTTAAAACTACGTGATGACCAACGCTTTATTTTCTATGTGGCCACTAAGAAGTACTCACGGGCAAAACCAATATGCGAGAATTTATGGCGGGAATTACATAATCTTAAAAAAATAGAATTCGTTAAGCAATTGGCAGTACTCAAGCTTGGTTGCGCCTTGGATCAACTAAATTAGAGAACAATTTAAAATACGATAAAAACCATCTTCTAAAGAACAAGCGTTGGTTTGCAGTCACCATCCAAGTAGAACATTGGGTCAGAAGAATTCTTTCAAAGCAATAGCCGAAAGAGATAGAATGTTCTAGTAGAAGATCAATGAGGTTATAAAAAGGTAACCGTTGAAACTTACAAGTTAATTTTAAATCGTAAAAAAATTAGTCGATCTAAATAAATGAGTTAACGCGTGTGCCAGTAAAAATAAATAGTGTAAATAAATAAAAGTGAAAGTTATCCGCAGAAATTGTTTATGAATACCTATCACGTCTTATATACATTACTTGTAAGTTGTTTTTCTTAATTATAGTTACCTGTACATTTTATTAATGTTAGTTAATTGATTAAAATTTGTTATATTTATAATAATCACATCTAAATTACGTGTAAATTACCTTAAATAAATTAGTTTTAAAATTTGTTATAATATAAAAAAAACTGTGGGTTTTATAAAATTTAGCAAAAATGAAAGAATCTAAGTTTAGGAAAAACAACCTCTTTTACACAGTTGCAAAAACAGTTTGTTATAACACGTTTTTGTAAGCATTGAAAACTCAACATTTTATCGTATGGTAGAATAATAAAAAGCTTCAGGAAGATCTCAAAATTGTGATGATCATGCTACGATCCTTCAAATAATTGACAAAGCGAACCAAAACAAAATTTTAAAAATATGTTACAAGTTTTTGGTATTTTACGAACCTGCACGGCCAACTCACAATAGTCGGGGAGAGGGGAGGTTCACAGAGAATACAGAAAATATGCTTAAGGGCGCCAGAGCGGATCCAAAGTAACTTTTCTATCTTGCTCAGGACAGAAACGGTTCACACTTGTAACACGATGTTAGGTTCGTAATCCTTATACTCGGCTGTGCGAGTAGCCAACGTTTGTTATTAGATAACGACAATCCGAAGAGAAAGGTATGTTGTCATAAAAGAACAAGTAACCACAATAACAACTTTAATTTAGCATCGTTGATGATTATCACAGGTATATCGAATTCTCATTACAGAAATGCCAGTAGTATCGGCAACACACAGTACATAAGTAAATTACGTCGACATGAATAGCGAAGAATAGTTTATAGTAAATATCATTGGTATACAGCATGCGGGATACACGAAATAATGATAATAATTACGGCATTAATATTAAACTATCATAATAATTATTGGTAGTACACAGCATACGTAACACAAAATAAGCAAAAATTACTATCTAAATGGTAATCCAATAACGTTAGTAAATACGGAATTAATATTCGCAACAGTTTCGTGAGTGACCTTTCTGACAACGAATAAGATACATAAAACACTTACCACTAACACAGGAACTTCCGCTCGTACGAAGAAAGCGTTTTCCCCGGCAAGCAATCCTGTAAACAATTTGAGTCGCAAATCGTGTCAAACCAATGCCTCACGAAATCAAGATCTACAAAAATCGTTACTTAATGTTAAAGAAAGTACATATAATATAACCCGGTTGTCGAATGCTGTTGTACACCTTGTCTGCGGTTTAATTAGTTTTAACCGTAGGCCTTATAGATAGTTATAATCGTCTTATCAAAGTATTTGTCGATGTTAATCCCTCATAATTCGGTATCGACTAGAACCAGGGGCCAGATTGTGGTGGAACGGCCGGTGACGATTCGAATACTTTACGATCGTAATGAAGTTAAAATTTTCCCTTGTAAATTTTAAATTACGACCAGAATACCCATATTTAGGAGATAGCACATGGCGCCTGCGTAGATTAAATTAGTTAATTAAGAAACGATTTTTAATTCACGCAGACATAGGTTATAACCTGAACGATGTCAAAGTCAAAATGCCGGTATCTCACCGGATATAGCCTACTCAATACGAAGAGACCAACAAACCCGATAGATGGCGTCGAGAAATATAGAAGTAACTTTTAATTAAACCAATATACAGGGTAACGCATTATTTAAATTTATGCACGTAACAAATAGTACATATATTCTTTTACCAAAATAAAATCTTTAGCATAAAAAGAATTACTAACGCTTTAAAAAAGAAGGTTTATTTACCAGATTTTTTTTGCTCATCGTTATATATTCTTCTAAAACCACAGATAGTATATATTGAAACGTTCGAGAAGTTATTCTCAACTTCGAGAGTCTTCGCGACATTTTTGTACATTTCCAGAACGTATACCGAAATATATGGAACATTCGAGATGGATTTCCAAAATGTATATATGCGGCACAAACAAATCAGAGGTCAGTTATTTCCAGTAATTCGAAGACGGCAGTGTTAAGAAAATTATTGAAGTTTAAATTAATAGGTGATTAACGCGTGTGAGATAAATTACCTGGTACGTGACTTTAACGTAAACAATAAGTGTTAAACAAGTGTGTGAAGTTATCCGCGGACTTTATCTTATCTTCGTGTCAGTGATACCGCTATATATAAATTAGTGTATGTGTTTTTATTAAATATCCTTAGATCTAATTAGTTTGGTTAATAATAACAAACGTGTACATATATTTAGTATTATAAATTAGTTTTAATGAAAATCGTAACAATATGTTTATTTTAGAATAATCATGTTCCATCATAAAAAAAATCAGTAATAACGGCCATTAAGACACCATGGTTTTTTGCAACAAGAGAGCGACTCTTATTTTACATTGGTCCCTATTAAGAATAATTTATCTGTAATTCAAAATTTGATAATTTGCGTTACTTTGTTATATAATTTACGTTAATATACATGTTCTGTATTTTACTCTAATTAATTAACAGCACTATAGCAATTTAATCACAATCAAAACTACCACAAAAAACAATTTACCCATAATTTGTTACTAAAATATCTATGCCTACTAAAATTTATCACCTGAAATTGTATGGTTATTTGTTTGGTGACTTAACTGTGTAAATAGGTCTTTTCTAACGTTTTTTTTTAAATAAAGTAGTTTTAAAATGTAGCCAAATAATTAGTGTATTTTGAATGTGTGTTCAAGATAAAAAGCACAAAAAATGTAAATAGTAAAACTTCGATTCTTTTAGTACTACAAAATCGTGGTTGCCCATACTTTTAAAGTGGAAAAAAAATTTCCTTTTTAAAACAAATTATCATACTGAAACTTAGATCAATTTTAATCATCACCGTTTTAATTAGTTAAAGTTGGCACAATTCATGTCCCAAAATAGTAATAAATTGTTTTATAAATTAGTGTTTAAAGGTATATTTATTAATGTTTACTATCAATTTATTTTTAATAGATAATAAAATTGTAGACATTGCAAAAAAATTATTTATTTTAAATCGTAAGAAAAGTTAAGCATTTAATTGTTGTTACAGAATAAAGTTACATAACTGTTAACTACAATTGTTTAATTATGTTGTTTAGTGATTTACCAAATTAAAGTAATTGCGTAATACATTCATTTTAACTCAACGTTATTATCACTTATTTTTATAGAGACTCAAGGATCTAACTTACTATATATAACATTTGAAATTGCTATAAACGATTTTCGTAACAACAGTTTTATTAAGAATCCTACGTACAAAATTTGACCGATTCGCGTAACGTTTTCAATGCTGGTATATTTGTGATTTTTTAAATGCTTCTGTTCGACAAGAGAAGTTAATCAAGATGTTTGTAGCTTAAGCGAGTTAATTTCAGTAGTTCACTTCAAGGCGTAGATGTTTAGTCTGCTATGAACGCTATTAAAAATAATGTAATAAAAAATTTTCTTAAAATGTATTTAAGTTTAATGTTCGCGTTTCCATTAAAGAAAAAACTAATTCGATCTGGCCGGTATGTGTCGATAATATTTTCATTATCTTGAGTCAACAATTTTATACCACCAATAAAACCAACATAAACGAGCTATAAACAAGGTTAAAAAAAAGTAATTTTCTGTACAACAATGTAAATCACATATAACACCTTAAGTTGAATAAGAAACCGATTTCTTAATATATGTTAACCGATAAAACAGCACTGATCAATCGTCGGTCAACACGCGATGTTTGTAGGAAAGCGGGTGCTGTAAGGTCGCTGCAAGGGTAATGACAGGGTATACTAATTTGTCAGTATAATTGGTGTGTTGGCGGTCGGCCAGGTCTCGAAGGCGGGTTTTAATTGTCATCGCGGCGGCCGCGTTAATTGCTTAGGCCCAAGCAGGTAACTTAGCGTTCTTCGACACTGTGCTACCACCAAACCTCTATTACTCAAAAATCATTCAACTTCTGTCTGTACCATTCCATTCCGCGTTTCACCCTATTGCACACAAATGCGTTTGAAATTTTCTTCCACAAGATTACTTTCTTTTTACCCTACTCAAATAGTTCTTTTGTTTTGGTTTTAATTAATATTTACGATACTAGTGTTTTAAGAATTGAATTTCAGATTTAATGGGCACCATAAAGCATATTAAACTTTCAACATTACTTTAGAAATAGTCGTCTCATAACGCACTTTTATTAAAATTCATATTGTTTAAAGATGACTACGTTTAAGTAAAACATATTTAACAATTTATTCGTTAATTATTTTTAAAAATACACAATATTTAATAATATCTATTTATGTTAAAACATCTAGAAAAAATTGTTGAGGGGATTCATAGTTATTGCTAGTTTAATTTATTAAAATTATTATTGTGTCAACCAATATAAATTAATTATTTTTTATATTCATATTAACATGTTTCGAAGCTTATTAACTATTTAAGCTCATCTTCAGAATGTTCTACAAAATATATATATTCAACTAAAAATATAAGATTAAAAAAATTAACTAACAATTTTTTGAAAAATGTTAAAATTTGAAAGTCAAAATTATTTAACTAGATAAATCAAAAAATATGTAAGTTTTACAAATAATGTTATAAACTAAAATAATGTAATTTAGAAACAATTCAAGAAAAAAATGTGTTTTAAATCAAACTTTTATTTAAATTATTATTATTAAAATTATTATAAGAAAAAAGATTTCGGAGAGATAGTTGATTAGAAAAAGAAATTTTAAAATCGTTATTTTTACTTAGTTTTTATATAAAAATTAAGGAAATCTGGTATATAAGAGATAGAAACAAATTTATTAGTAGCATTTGCTAAAATTATTGTTAAACTTGTGTAAGACTTAATACAATATTTATATGTGTTTGTGATAAACATTGTAAATAATCTCTAAAGGCAAATGATTAGTATAAGCTAAATAAAAAATAATATCTAATTCATTTTTATAATTTTCAATTGATAAAGGAGTAGTAAGTCTATTGAAGAAATAATGTAATGCAGCTAATTTATGAGAAATATGGCGATTTGAGTCAAATGGTATTAAGTGGTTAGTAATGGTAGGTTTTCTATAAATCTCATATGCGAAAGTATTATTTTTATTTAAAGAAATTATTATGTCAAGAAACGGTAACTTATTATTTATCAAATATTCAACGGTAAATTCTATTCTGTTATGAGCATTGGTAAAAAAATTAAAAAAACATTTAATTTCATCATTAGAACCATTAAAAATACAAACAAATGTCAACATATCTTTTCCAAAATAATATTTTTTGTAAGAAAATTGGGTGTTTAGAAATATGTGTGTTTTTTTAAATTTCATAAAAATACTTTAAACCAATGTCAATTTTACACAACATGAACTAGAACTAATAAACAAAGGTTTTCACTTTCACTACCATTAAATGATATTTTTTTAACAATTTTAAAGTTTGTATTGAGTTTATTTTACAATCGTTTCCTAATTTTGATTTTTCCAATCCTGATACATATTTCTAAAATTCAAGTTTTTTTAAACAAAATTATATTAATTTCAATCATATACATTTAATTAAATCTATTAAACAGAAAATTATTGATAACAACATAATTATTATTAAAGCAGATAAAAGGAAATTGTAGAGTAACTTTAATTTTGAAAAATTAATCCTTCTTTACTTTCTTATTTACAAAAAATTCATAAACCCAAATTCCTTATTAGACTAGTTTAAATTTTATTAATTCACGTACTTATAAAATTAACAAATTTTTAAGTAAAATTTTTAATTTTGAAATTAGTTTTATTTCTACTTTCTCAATAAAAAACACTAATGAACTAATATATTCTTTAAATAATTTAATTTTTCCATCTAATACAAGTTTAAATCTTTTTTTTTATGTTAAAACTCTTGATCGGTACCCTAGTAGCACACAAAGTTGGAACCATATAGTTCCGATCTGTTTCCGATATTTGAATATTGGTCAATATTGGCCATTTAAAACTCATCTTGTTAGAATATTAGCAACCAGTTATTACCCAATGTAGTAAAACTATGTAAAATAGACGTTGAATTTATATAGATAACCAATATTGAATGCCACGTAAAATTAAATTAGATATAATATTGACAACCCGTCGTTTTTAAATATTGTAAAGCAACATAGAACCTACATTAAATTTATTTAGGTAGAGTCATATGGATTGTGTGTGTAAAAACGATCTTGATAAAATATTTACAAACAAATATTGTCTTATATTGTTAAAAAAAAACTTGATTACTATACTATATACTATACATACTTATTAATGACTATTATTAGATCGAATCTTTAGTCAATATTCTTAATGTGTTGAATTTAGCGTATTTTGAATATTTGGTGCTTAAAAGGGTCGCATCAATTATGCTTAGGTACATTTTAATTATATTGCTAAAATTAATGAAAAAAATTATTTTTTTGATAAATACTGTTTAAAAGTGGTTTATAATCATCATAATAGTTAAGCGATTTATTACTTGTTGAAGCGTTTTAAATTCTTTTAAAACCATAGCTAGCTAGCTACATTTTTAAATAAATCTATTTTTACAAAGATTTACAAAAGTTTACCTGCTAGGTAACGGTAAGTATTTGTCTCTAAGTAAATAAAGATTAAATAACTGCATAAATGCAATGTGTAGAAACATCGAATCTAAGACAATTAAAGATATTGTAGAATATTAAATAGTAATCTGTCAACATTCTGCTCAAAATAATTTTTTGTTACGACTTATTATTTAGGTAGATGTGAAATATGTATATACATATGACATAGTCCACAAAATTTTACAATAAAATGTTTAAAACGTTGTATAATTATAATTTATAATGCAACCAAATAAAAGTAAATGTTTACATAGTTGTAATTTTTTGATTAAATACCTAAAACATTGGATTTTTTGCGTTTTACTTTTGTAGGTCGACAACTTTTTTTCGCAGTTTTATTGATCCCTTGTAAATAGTTTCATTGTATTTTCATACCCTTCGTCTAATATAGTGATGACGTCAAAATTGTCTGGGAAATTTAAAATTTTGGACAACTCACATTTTGACGTCGAGAAATTGACCCTTAACGCCACGTTGTTAAGGTTTATAATAAAAAAGTGTAAGTTTGCTTCATATTTCTGGAGTTATTATAACGAAATGAGTGGCAAGGGGTCTTGAAATGTTAACCTCGAAGTTTCTATTTGTGTGTTAGAAAGAAATTTCAATGTAAAAAGACACACAATTCTTTTAATTTCGTATTTACGATAAGAATGCAAACCACAAAAATTCAACTTAGTTACGCCATACGTCGCTTTATTATGATTTTGTATTCGCAGTGCTTTCTGGACTACATAACCTCCAATATTACTTAATTCTCAACTTGCTCTCGTTCCTTTGTTCATTATCGTATTTCCTAATTTACCTTTTATTAATATTCGTTTCATTGTTAATTGTTTTATACTAATTTATTAGATTAATAGTAGTAAACAAAGCGACGTATGGCGTAACTAAGTTGAATTTTTGTGGTTTGCATCCTTATCGTAAATACGAAATTAAAAGAATTGTGTGTCCTTTTACATTGAAATTTCAAACACACAAATAGAAGCTTCGTGGTTAACATTTCAAGACCCCTTGCCACTTATTTCGTTATAATAACTTCACATATATGAAGCAAACTTACACCTTTTTATTATAAACCTTAACAACGTGGCGATAAGGATCAATTTCTCGACGTTAAAACGCGAGTTGTCCAAAATTTTAAATTTCCCAGACAATTTTGACGTTACACTAATAGGGTCTATACGCACTTCTCTTTATGCCACTAAGTTGTGTTTGCAGCAGTTACTTTAGATTTAACGTAAGTAAACTTTTTTATTATAACATTAAATCTCATTTTTAATTGTATAATTTGCCATGATTTTAATTTGGATTTACTCAAGTTTAGATAAAAACATTTTTTAGTTTGAAATAAAATTTAACTCTATAAATAACATTATAATAATGCTAATCCATTAAATTCGTTGTCTTAAAATAAACAAATCTCAGTACCTACTTAATACATTGAGTTTTAATAACTAAATTATTACAGAAATTTTAAATATTGCTTCTACTCAAGAGCAAATTATCAGTTTCAAGCTATTGTATGTAATAAAGTGCCGATTGAAATCAAGATGTTGAAGATTTTTAGAAAAAAATTTTGATTTTATTTTATAGCGATACGAAAAAAAACTCCAGGCGATAGTAATAGCGAAGACTTTCACGACCGGAATCTATACTAAGATAAGAGTGTCTTCCGGACCATGTCATTGTTGTAACCGAAGTTGCCAACGTTTCGCCCACTTTCGCAAGAGGCTTCACCAGGGCGTGAGATAAATCGCAAAACTCAAACAAGCAACCGAAATCTAACTAAGAACTTCTCAAAAATTAGGTTATCCACTTGTGAAACAAGCCATAATCTAAACTCTGAAAAGGTAAGAAACTTCGGTTACAACAACACGTTCCAAACTCGGAAGACATTCTCATCTTAGTCCAGGCGATAGCTTCATACTCAAATTTTAGAAGAAAGAATAAATTCTCATTTTGTAGTTCAATGAAAATTTACGAAATTGTTTTGGGTAAGCTGTAAGTATACTTCAAAATTAATATATTTCATATTCCTTTTTGTTAAAGTTGCAGTTGAACGCCGATTCCATTAAGTGCAAGACACAAATATTCGAAAATCTTATCACTGAAAAAAAATTATTATAACACTTTAGTTAGTTTTATGTATTATTGTTTTTTGTATGATAATTAATGATTTACTGTTGATTTAATTAACTATAATTTTTGTTTCTTATTTTTATCAAATTCATTGCTGAAAATAATAATTTTAATACATGTAAAAAATTGTCAATATTTTTTGTAGGCAATAATGAATATATACGTCACTAAATTATTATAAAATTTATTACTAACAACTAATCTATTTAATATAAAATAAAGATTATTTTTGAATCTAGAACAATTGTTGGTGATCAATGTAGGACAAATACAGGTTGCCAATAAAGAATAGAAGCTGGTTTTCAATGTAAAACTAATACACGTCACCAATGTAGAATAGATGTCGGTTACCAATGCAAAACTAATATAGGTTATCAATGTACAATAGTTGTCAATTTTCAATTGTTACATGCCAAAGTTAACACAAAGTCACTGCCTGAAATGAGGTAACATAAACGGTGTTGTGCCACTAGCTCAATGGAGAAGGGGTGGGTTATATTTAAAAGTTTCGTGATTGAATTGGATTGACTTGACGAAAACACAAAATCGAGAAGTAATAATGTCAAAATCAAAGGGCACCAGGAAGGAGTAAAGCTTAATGGACCTCTGGCCCTTGCCAACCACAAGTCCGCTTCTGGAGGATACACCCTAAACGGACTTACCTTGATAGAGTGTATCTCACTAAAATCTGTAATAAACTAATAAAGTTACACACGCGGAGGCCGACGGAATTAAAAGCTCTTTACATTTAACAATTTAACATTTATTCGAACACAAAAAAAACAAAATGAATAAAATAATAAAATAATTGAATTGAAATTAACAAAATTAATCACACAAAACAGTAACAAAAGGTACGTGAATGAACGTTTGATCAAAACAAAATTAAAGTTATTGGGATAAATACACAAACAAAATATTAAAAAAAAATACAGAATTTAAAGAAATGAAACAACACAATTCAATACATCTTAATTCATCTAAAAATCACGGCCGTGTGCGCGTCGAAATTACTCAAATATAAAATGAAATAAACTTACAAAACTAATATATATAATTTGAATCGATAATTCGGTTTCGTATAATAATTCTTAAACTTGGGATTATAACAGTGCCGTTAAATACGGACATTAATTAGTTACATTAACGTTAACTTCGAGACACTTGTAATTAATTTCTTAAAATTCAAAGCTTTTAACACTTAAATCACGTAAATAATATCTTCACGATTAAATAAATGGTGCAACATAAATACCTTGTATTCGTCGTAACTGCAGGAACGAACTTGTGATTAGTCCGAAGTGGCCAGGTGAAAGGTACCCCCAAACAATTTCTATGCCGGCGGAAGAATTTCCTTTTAACACTTAAATAAAATCCGCACAAATGCGAAGACTGGACGTAGCACAACCCAACGATTGCATATCCAACTTGAAACGTGAGTTTTAATTTTGGAAACCATGAAATCTATATAAACCGTAAATTACGAACTTTGGAAAATCAAACTTTTCCACCACTACACTTAATTTTCACGGTTCCAATTTTCCGCGGTAAGGCATAACGATAGGGTAAAAAGTACCCTTACCACTCACTACCACACGGTATCCGGTATTTCTTAATTGCGACCAACGATTGATTGATCCCCAAAAACCAAACTTTACCATTTTTTAAAACTTCGTCTTCCCACCTAATTTCCTCAACTTGCGCGGTAACATTTTTGTAAAAGATAGAACATTAAACAAACAAACTTAACAAAGATGACAACTATAATTAGCCGCGTGCATCTCGACACGTAGACCTTGACAAAAATATTTCCCATCAAAATGCTTAGCTCGCGTATTTGCAGGTGGCTCATGATAGCGCTTAATCAAATAGAACTCAGCCTAAACAAAGTGTAATTAACAAGAAAAATGGATCAACTTACATTCCAAAAAGGAAGTCGTAAATTATATAGAATTGTTATTTTACTGAGATAATTAAGTAAAATACTAAATCAAAATCAAAACCACGGAACTTTATGCATTCAAAAGAAAATACCAGTAATGGTTGAAAACAACTTGAAATACCAATCAACTAAAATCACACGCAATACAAATAACGAGCAAAACGTTTTTGATGCTAACACCGTATCAAACGACGAAAACAAAACCAAAAAAAAACGAAAACTCAGACAGCAGAATCGATTTACGGGGTCTGACATAAAAGATCCACTGCTAAATTCCAAACGCAGGTCACACAATTTAAAATAGATGTTGGCTTACAATGTGTTACCTAGATAGGTCACCAACGTAGCAAACACATTGGTCACCAAACTAAAACCAATATTGGTTACTAATGTAGATTGTTGCCAATGTATATACTATATATAAAACTGTTACATTTTAATGTTGCACCAATATTGATAGCCTATCTCAATCCAATCTGGTTGTTCTACTAGGGATACTTATAATTTCTAATCTTCTTTCACTTTCTGATTTTCATGACTTTATAACGAATGATTTATTAAATACTACTAAATTTTGTTTAAATAACGTATTCTTCCAATTCAATAATGAATTTTTTAAACAAATTTTAGGTCTTTCAATGGGCTCCCTTTATCACCTATTTTAGCTTAAAAAAAATTAACCCATTTAGAAAGCACATATATTTCTAATTTTCTTACAAAAAATATTATTTTGATAGATATGTTGACGACACTTTTTTGATTTTTAATGGTTCTAATGATGGAATTAAATTTTTTTTAGATTTTTTTAATAACATTCATAGTAGAATAGAATTTACCGTTGAATATTCGATAAATAATAAGTTATCGTTTCTTGTCGTATTAATTTCTTTAAATAAAAGTAATACTAACCACTTAATGCCGTTTGACTCAAACACCATATTTCTCATAAATAAAAATGAATTAGACATTATTTTTTATGTACCTTATACTAATCATTTTCCTTTAGAAATTATTTAAAACGTTTATCACAAACACTTATATAAATATTGTATTAAATCTTACACAAGTTTAACACTAATTTTAGCAAATACTATTAATAATTTTTTTCTATTCCTTATATACCAGATTTCCTTAATTTTTATAAAAAATTAAGTAAAAATAACGATTTAAAATTTTTTTTTTCTAATCAATTATCTATCCGGAATCTTTTTTCTTATAATAATTTTAATAATAATAATAATAATAATTTAACCCTCTATGGGGCAACAGTTTGTTCGTTAAAAAATAAAAAAAATTCTTTTGGTTTTGGGTTTGTTACTATGAGTATTGAGTAGTGCAACTATTTGATTTTTTTTATTTGTATCTCGTTTTGAAAAAAATACGTTGTGTACTAAAACATACACCGTCCCACTAATGAATTCAAAATTTCAATACCCATTATTGGTAAAAGTATTTTTCAATATACAAAAACAGAGAATTCATAAAAAACAAGACGGTAAACGTAAAAAATGGTTTTATTTATTAAAATACAAAAAAATATTACATTCTTTGGAAGCATAACAAATTCATATCTTGTTACAAAAACTAAATCTAATTGTGGAATAGATAAAAACAATTTCGGTTTGGAACAAGACATAGGTAGCATTTACATTTGTTACATGGTACCTTCGTGATTTTTTGACACTTGTTTTTGCAGCATCCTGTTTTAGTGTCGTATTCGGGCAATGGTCGGTCTTATCTGTTCTGCAGTCGACGTTTGGTTTCTGGGATGTACGGGCTCGGGCTTTCTTTTTTGGCTGTTTTTCATTTGAAAGGCGACCTCTTTTATTTATTTTTTCAGCCCAACATAAGAATTCGTCAATGTCTATCTTGAAATCGTATACGGACAGTTGATTATTTTTGGGTACACCACAATCATTGCATGCTCTCCTATACAATAACCAACTAATTACCACGCACGTGTCCATTAGGTAAAAGAAGAAACACAAATAATATTTTTTTGACCTTATTTTCGTCCTATACAAGGCTAGCAGAAAATCTATTAAGTCAACGCCACCCATAAACTTGTAATATATAACCATACTGGAACATTTGACATCAATTTCTTTTTTATTCGTTCTGTCATAACGTTTGATAGAAGTTTCTGAATAGGCGCCTGTAAAAGTGCTTAGTTGATTTACGAGTCTATTATTTAACCACTTCACCATTCTTAAAACAGTTCCTCTAAATGATGCCACTCTTTCTTCAAAAGCTCCTCTTCCGGATTGTTTTAGGATCTTGTCCAAAGGCATGCCATTTCACGGTACGCAATTTGGCCGAAAAGTATCCAAACTATTGATACTTTTACGCGCTAATTCGATTTGCAAAGCGGGACCGCAAAACCAGTTGTCATAAAATAAAAGAAAATTTTGATTTTCAGGAATCCGTTCAGCAAGCCTTAGAACAACGTTTGAACTGGTACTTATATCTGGTAGATGATCAAGTTGATGTACTAGACCTGAATATACCTTAAAGTCGTAAACGATACCGCTTTCACCAGCCAGGCAAAATATTTTGTATCCCCATTTCTTGGGTTTCTTTGAATTATACTGCTTTAGGCCACTTCTTCCTTTGTAAGAAACAACTTGTTCGTCTATAGAGAGGTGTTGCTCAAGTGGAATTGTTTTCAAATTCTTTCTAATGCTTCAATAAGTTCTCTTATTTTAAAAAAACGATCTGGTGGATCAATAGCCAATTTTGAGTTATCAGCAAAGTGTAGATATTTTTTTATTTGTTTCCATCTAAGCAAAGGCAATACGTCTCTAACTCGAGGTATACCACATTTTACGCCCCAGTACCTTCGCGTACCAGGTACTCTAATCAGTGACATATAAAAAAAGATGACTAAAAATTGTTCTCGTTCCTTCATATCAGTGTGAAAGTTAGAAAATACATCGGTTTGGATTGCGTACGAATTAGTTTCACCTACATTTTTTTCTAAAAGTGATTCATCGACTAGTCTGCAAAAATAGGATAATAGTGACTCTACTTGGTCTTCTGGGGGTATATAACCATTCCACGGTGGTGTTTGGCAAGGATTTTTTTCCCGATTTCTTCCAATTTAGATAAATTATGTCTTTGGTCTTAGTTTTAGGAGCTTTTGCTAGATCCACATTGGCTCCTACAGGTTGTTCCCTGCCCTCATCACTTTCGTTGTTTTCATCATCACTGTAATCATTACTTCTCACTGATTCTGTAAAATTTATGTTTCAAAATTAGGTAAACAGCGGAATACATTCAAAAGTACCTGCTTGTGTATTCAGTCCACTGGTATTATTGTCATTGTTTGATTTATTATTACGCTTCTTAGAAATGGTAGTTGTACTTGTGGACGGAAAAACTTCTGAAGAATACAAACTATAGTGATCCTCTCCATCATTATCGAAATTATCATCAGATTCAGAAGAATCTATTATCAAATTTGAAGAAACCAAGGCAAACATTGTAAAAACTTACCTGGAAATACATCTGGTATGTAGGTCTTGTCTGCAATACTATCGTCTTCACTAAAATCTTAATCACTTTGTTCTGGCGGTAAAACCGTTTTCACACTTTTGCTTTTTCCATAGAACGTTTTGGGATCCATTGCTTACTATTATTACAGAGATGTGCAATGTATATTTGAAGATACAGGTACAAAATGGCCAATTGCAATGTCAGTTATTATAATTTACAGTTTGTAAATGCATATACATATACTTACATAGATAATGAAGATGAATTTTATTTTTATATCAACTTCTTATCAACAAAACACTATTAGACACACGTCCAAATAACACCTTTAGAAACATAACATAAACGCACATCATAAACTCACATGTGGCGATTAGGACTCAAATTAATATTTTTCAAGTGCGCAAACAGAAAGTGTTAACGACTCAAACTTCATATAGTTCAACGTAAAAATTATTGAAAATTTGTATATCCTATTTATTATACACTATAACATAGAGGGTTAAATAAAAGTGGATTTTACAAATTAATTTGTTCTTGTAAAAAATTTTATATTGGTATAACACAAAACTCTTTTCAAACTAGACTTAATGAACATCTTAGATATTTAAAAAATCGATCAAAATATATTAATAATCCAAATTATGTTAAATCTACATTTGCACAACATGTTTTAGATAATAATCATTCTCTTATTTTTTTTATATTGTTTCATCCTTTTAATAACATTAACAACAAACAAATTTTAGAATTGTTAGAATTAATTTATTTTAAAACATCATATAAAATTTTTTTGTTAAACGATCAAACTAATTCAGTTTATGATTTAAAACTTAAATTTTCCTAGAATTGTTTCTAAATTACATTATCCTAGTTTATAACATTATTATTTGTAAAACTTAGGTTTTTTTTTTAAATTATCTAGTTAGATAATTTTGACTTTCAAGTTTTGACATTTTTCAAAAAGTTGTAAGTTAATTTTTTAAATCTGATATTTTTAGTTGTATATTTATATTTGTTGTAGAACATTCCGAAGATGAGTTTAAATAGTTAATAAGCTTTAAAACATTTCAATGTAGATATATCAATGTTGATTGATTTATATTGGTTGACCCAATAATAATTTTAATATAGAAAAAAGTAATCGCATATCTGCATATAACTGACATCCAAAATCTGTATATAATTATTATTATATATTATTATATTAAGTTTTAATTACTGTTTCTAACTTAGCTTGAACAAACTCTTTACATGCTATGAAGCTCAGTTAATAGTAGCAACACCAAACATTATACTTCTTAAGGCAGACAGTGTATCTTTTGAAGCATCACGGTTATTATGTAAATGATATTTAAGAAACCACAAATTAGTAAGAAATCAGTAAAATCAGTAATAAAAAAATGTGTTGGGTTTAACCACTAATTATATCGTATCATTCAATAAAGTGAAATCTAAACGTGAAAAAAAATTATATCCTAGATTTATCAATAACGTCTTAAGCTGCGTCTCAATAAATGCCTACGTAGTATGTTAATTATCAACAAAATAAAGTTATTGGATGACACTTCACGATAAATGTAGTTATTTTATTTTACGAAAAGCGTAAAATAACAGTTTATAGTAACGCGCGTCTAATTTATGACACAAATTCTTTGGCCGTTTATTATTCACAAATATTTTAAAATTGCGTTGGCAGATTTTTTTAGATAAGTTGAACAATCAGTTTTACTTATTAAATTAAAAGTTACTTTCAAAGATAATTTTATGTAAATTTAGATTCATAATCTGTGTGTAACTGTAATAACTTCGGTTATTAAAGAAAAGTCAATTAGTATAAATTTAACAAGTGTAATAAACAAATATATTTGATTGTTTTAAATACACTAATCCTTAGATTTGGGAATGTTTGTAAATGAAAATTTTTATTTAATGGTTAAAGAACATTAATATTTAGTTATAATAAAAAAAATTGAAGTTTTAACAAATGAATTCATCACTTAACTTAATACTTTTAGTACATTGTTGCCACTTATGATGTTTAGGTCAAGTTTAAGTAAAACTTTGTAGTGATGCATACCTAGACACCAAAAATATTACTAAAAAAGCAATTAAAAAAAAAATAAGTACAGTTGTAGCGCATAGAGTAAAATGATATTCCTGCAATTATTTATAACTTGACAACATTGTTTTCTTTTACTTTACTTTTAGATATGTTTGGCATCAGTGTAATGTAAAGAACAATGTTGCACAATGTTTGTATTTAAAAGTAAACAACGTGTTTCCTCTGCTAGCTAGCAACTTCAGGTATTGGGGTTGCATCAGATTATAACGCTTGGACGTTTTACTATTCGATAGAGTTAGCCATGTGCAAAAGGTACCGTTATGTCGACTGAAGAAGCATTCGGAGCTACGGCGGGGTCCATGCCAGATCCGATGGTAATAGAAAACATGGTGGAAGGTGCAGCGAGGGGTGTGCTATCGCGTTTAACCGTGAAAGATTTAATTGAGTCGGTGGTGCATGCGACTAGAATTTCAGAAGTGTCTTCTGTCAGGGTTGGGCATTTATCGGCACTTATTTCATGGTTTAGTGGAGGATTAAATGAAGACGTTCATCATTGGTATGAGATACTATTGATGTCAATCTTCTTCTTCTTTGTAACCTGCTTAAATCCATTTTTGGACATAGGTCTTCTTTAATTCCTTCCAACGTTTCCGATGTTGTGCTATTTGAATACAATTTAGTCCACTCGTTTTCTTGAGATTATCGTACCATCGCATTGGTTGTCTTGCTCTTCCTCGTTTATGTTGGTATAGTCTCAATTCTATGATCCTGCGATTCCATCTGTTTTTATCGAGTTTGGTCACATGTTCGGCGTAGTTCTATTTTAGTTGTGCTATTTTGATGCCTACATCTGTTGTTTTCGTTATCGCCCTTAATTTTTTGTTTCTTACTCTTTCCATTCTCGTAATGTTTAGCATGGCTCTTTTTATTGCTCTTTGAGCTATTCTGATCTTTTCTATGTTGTGTTTTGTCGATGTCTAATTTTCTGTTTCGTATGTTATTGCCGGCAACACACATTGCTCAAACACATTTGTTTTCGGGTATTGCGCAATTTTGTTATTTCTTAAGATAAACGATAACTTTCCGAATGCCACCCATCCCATTCTAATTCTCCTCTTGATCTCTTTTTTTTTCGTTGTTTCTGCTTAACTCAATTCTCTATCCAAGATATATATTCATTTACTCTCTCTATTCTGATTCCTTCTACTTTTATTTCAATCTCTGAGCCTGGATAAATTATTTTTGTTTTAGTTAGATTCATTTTCAATCCTACTTTTAGTGATTTAGGTCTTCAATCATTTGTTTTAGGTCTTCTATGTTGTCTGCCAATAGAACGGTGTTGTCAGCGTATCTCAAGTTAGTCAGTCGTTCTCCATTGATGTTTATTTCATTTCTGGTTCAGTTCATGTTTTTAAATATGTTTTCCATTGCTAGTGTGAGAAGCTTTGGCAAGAGTGTATCTCCTTGTCTCACTCCTCTTCCGAGAGACAGACTTAGTTTTTTCATGTAGGATATAGGTTGCTGTGGCTTCTTCGTTTAGTTGTTTTATGAGTTCTATGTATCTTTGATCAATTATGCTGTTTTGTAGTGCCTTATAGACTGCCCAGTGTTCAATGCTGTCGAAAGCCTTTAGGTAGTCTATGAATGCCATGTACAGCGGAAATTGGTATTCATTAGATTTTTCTATTAATATTTTAATTGTTAGTAGGTGGTCTCTGGTACTATATTTTTTTCTGAAGCCAGCCTGTTTATGGGGTTGGTATTCCTCAAGCTTTCTTGTCAACCTTGCAGTAGTTATTATTTTTGTTAGCAGTTTATATGTATGGGACAGCATAGTGATAGGTCGGTAATTCTGAAGATTCGTATTTTCTTCTTTTTTATATATCAATATTACATTTGCGTTCTTCTATGATTTCGGTATTTCAGCATCTTTCAGGTAGGTGTTTAGTAGCAATGTTATTTTCATTAGTAGGTTTTCAACCCCTTCCCTTATCATATCTGCTGTTATCTTGTCGTCACTTGTGGCCTTATTAGACTTCATGTGTTTCAGGGCTTCCTGGACTTCTCCTATAATTATATCAGGTTGTTCCTCTGATCCCACATTTTCAATTTTTCTTTCTTCTTTCTTTTCCTTTTTATTCTCTTGATGGTACTTCATTCCTTTATTTTTCTTGTTCATATATTATCTTTTTTCTTATCCCTCTTCTAATTTCTTTGTTAAGTTCCTTAAATTCTGTTGTTCTTTTATTTACTTTTGCTAATATTCTTTGTTTATCCATTAATATGAGTATTTTGTTGTTTATATTTCTTTGTGGCTTTTATAGGGTATTTTTTTGTAGTTCTTCTGCAGCCATGCCAATTGATATGGTTATTTTCTTGTTTATCTTTTTTAAGGTGTTGTAGTCGTCTTGGTCGATTGTGTTTAAATTCTTATTAATCTTTTCTTGGAATCTTTCCCGGTTTTCTTGTATTTCTTCTGCAGTTAGTGTTTTTGTATGCTTTACCATTATAATCCTTCTTTCTAGCTTCTTGTCTATAGCAAGTGTAGCTCTCACTAGTCTATGATCACTACCGGTGTTAAACGAGTTTAATACCGTGTTTACCAGTTTTTGGTCGGTGAGTATGTAGTCTATTTCGTTTTTTACTTCTCCGTTTCGGGATATTCAAGCCTATTTTCTATTTGGTCTTTCCTTGAAAAAGGTGTTCATTTCGTATAATTTATATTCACTCATGTAGTTTAATAATCTCTCTCCTCTCTCGTTTCTTTCGCTTAATCCAAATGGGCCTACATATTATTCGTCAGGTTCTTGTTTCTTACCTAATTTGGCATTAAAGTCCCCCATAACAACGTTCCACTTTGTTTTGTCTGTTTCCATAGCCATCTTAAGCTGTTCATAGAATAACTATATACTCTTCCAAGCAATTTGAAGTGAGAGCATATACTTGCGTAATTTTTATTCTTATCTTATTATTTATTTTTATAATTATATACGCTACTCTTTCGAAAATCGCTTTGAAGGTCTTAATATGAGTGGTCCATTTTTTGTGTATGATAAATCCAATACCTCTCGTTGTTCCATCCTTACCACATTTGTATATGAATGTGTTTTTGGATTCTAGATTTATCCAGTTTTCTCCTTCTCTTCTTATTTCACATAACCCGATGATGTCCCAGTTAATTTTGCTTAGTTCTTCTTTTAGTTCTATGAGTTTGTCATTACTTCTGAGTGTCCTTGTGTTGTAAGTTGCTAATTTTATTTTTACTAAATTCGTTGGGTTAGGTGGATTAACTTTACCAATCGAAGTCTTGCCCTCCCCAGAATCCTTAGGGCATCTTGACGTATCAGGTTGAGATTGTGAGACTTGTACTCTACTCCCCTGGAGTATTTCTGTTGTAAACTTCAACATTTCATGTATAGACACGATTCCCTCCAGTTATAGAAGGCGGAAGGGAATCAAGAGCTCACGAAGGCAGGGTCGCTAACACCTAAAATAAGTCTATCTTTTACCGTGATCGTAAAAGCGTACCTATCCGTTACCTAAATGTCAATCTTAAAGCATTGAAATTGATACTAATTGGAAAATTGAAAAAGAATGCGTTGTTATGGTTCCACAGTAAACCAAGCTATGCATGTTTATCATATATCAAGTTAAAAAACGAAATGATGGCTCGTGTGTGTTTTCGCGCAAGGAAGATAGACTAACGTTAATGCATAAGTTTGAAGCCAGACGTTGGAGACGAGGTAAAGAGTTTGCTCTTTACTTTCAAGATAAAGTCATACTTGCTAATAAATTTACTTTCGTGAGGATGGTATCATTCCATACCTCATTGATGGTTTTGATAATGTACAGCTTCAAACACAGGCAAAGATAAAGAAGTTCAGTTCATTAAATGATGTGCTACAAGTTATGAACTCAATTTCAAATTTGGAAAGGGCTGGAGTTCCAGGTAGTGATCGGAATATCATTAGGACTAGTATGACGCGTCATACCTATAGTTTTGACTGAGAGAAAGAACGGTTCTATACGACTTTGTATTGATTACCGTGATTTGAATAAGGTTACACTAAAGAATTTTCTGATTCCATCTATAGATGATCATTTAGATATCTTAAAAAGTAAGAAGTATTTCAGTAAATTAGACTTGAAGGACGCTTTCTATATTAGGTTGAACAAAAAGTCACTTGTCCTCGGAGTCTCAAGTAACTAACACCAATTTCTCAAAGTAATTTGGGGTCAAGTGGTCGAAGTACTTTGTGTGATGGTCTATTAAACTTGGATGCACACCGGCAATATGAATATTAAAAGTTATTTGGAAGCTTGACGCATTTGGTTTACAACGTTGTTTGACTTAAGAGTAACTTATCTGTGATATCATCTTATATCTACTTATTCCTTTCATGCACATTTAGCAATTTTAGAAGACGTTACGGATATGACATTAGCTAATTGCATATGTCTGAACAAACGTGAGTAGACATCTTTTAATTTGTATTGGTGTCGTACGACCTACGTATAGATGTTGCCACGACTAATACATGCAAATTTTACTTGTACAATTACGGGTTAAATTTAATATACGTGCGTTTTGCTTCTAATTGCAAACGCACTAGATTCGCATCAAATCAAAGTTTTATACTTTGCTTACTTATTATTGTATTCTTTCATATTGTAATACAATAATTATATGTACGAAGATTTAAACGGTTAATGGTTTTCCAACCGTTCTGTTTTTTTTTGTTATTACTTTACGATCTTCTCGCCGAAGTGTATTGAGATAGCCGCCTGTCTTAACTCGAATGTTACTAGCGTCCTTTTAAAAGGACGATAATTAAATGTTTCTACAATTTGGTACTATTTTTGAACTAGAGATAGTATAGTATAGTATTGTTAACCTTTTTGTTCCTAATTATAGGTGACACATACATTTACAATTTACAAAACAATTATTATTAAAAGTAATAAACATTTTGAGCTCTAATAAATCTTCGTAATGTCTGGGATAAGTTATAGGTAAATCTACGTAACAAGTTGCCACAATTAAGACTGCGCCAAGATACGTTAGCGCCGGGGCATCAAGTAAAAGTTGTCGTTTATATTTATTACATAGTTCGCATATATGTATTTTCAAAAGAAAAATAAAAATATACAAAACAAATAACATCATATGATTATCTAATACTGAATAAGTCAGAAAAATATTTTATTTATAAGTAAAGAAAAGTTTATTATAAAAAATTATATAGTGTTACGTCCTTTATTTATTAAAAACTAATTTATTTATAACGATTAAAACTACGTTTACTTAATCTAGAAATATGTACACATTTAAATTAACCGAACTAATAAAATCTAATAATAAAAACACGTACACTATAATTTATGTATAACCGTTGTATAACGCTATCACTAACACGAGATAAGATAAGGTCCTCGGATATCACATTTGTTTACACTAATTATCACATACACGATTATTCTCGATTTATTTATGTAGACACACGTGCGAACGATTTATTTTCACTTGATAATCTTCTTAATACAGCTGCATTCGCGTTTCGACAATAACTGACCTACGATTTCCATCTTCGGCTTTTATAGACATCGGCGAATCCTTCTCGATCGTTCCTCACTTTTCGCTATATCTTCTAGAAACTACATAACAGTTCTAGAAGGCTCTTGCATTTGCAAGTAATTTCTCGGACGTTTCACTGCCCCCTTCTTAGGACTGTTCTGTCCCAGAACAGGAGACTGGATGCGACACCGGTAAAAGGGATCGTGGCGATAGCGGCAGCTTCCTCCATTTCGGCAACTTCCTTGACCATAAAAGTAACAGTCAATGGACTTTTCCTGACCCAATACTCTCCTCGGTTGGTAACTACAGACCAACACTTGAATGCCTGTTCCTCGGAAGACGACCTCCAACATGTTTCGAACTGTCCTCCAATTCAGTTGGTCTAAGCCACAACCAAGCTTGGGTACTGCCAATTTCTTAACATGATGGAACTCCATTTGTCTCTTGAGACTCCATAATGTTCGCCACAGATCTTTGTATAACGGCTTGACACGTGAGTATTTCTTGGTGACCAGATAGAAAACGAAGCGTCCGTCACCACGTAGTCCTAAAACCTTTCCGACTGCCGGTTGCTGTCTTCGTAATTCATCTAGCTGTCCAAACTTCTTCTTAAACACGACTGCAACCCCTTTGGACATGTCAAGCTCCTCGCTCACGCAATGTGCGATGGCGTAATCTTTTTGTGTCTGGAACAGGTCTTGTTGTTCCTCGGTGGTAACTCCGAACCTAGCTTTTCCAGAACCTCCGTATAAGTTCATAAACTTTTCGAACTCCATTTCTTCGATTGGATTCCTGGTTCTGCTACTTATTACTCTGGTTCGGACCTGAACTTGCGGATTGTGGTTATCGCCAGCAAACGGGGCTAGACGATCGACGTGGACCACTTTTGGCTTGCCTCTGGGCGGTTTTCGGATGCGGTATATAACGTCGTTAATACGCTGCACGACTTCATAGGGCCCTCCCATTGCCTTTGCAGCTTCGGCGACAAACCACGTCTCCTTTGAGGGTTATACAACCAAACCATATCGCCAGGTTGAAACCCACCATTTTGCGCCTTGACGTCATATCTTGTTTTCATCCTGTCGCTGGCAATTTGTGTGTTTTTACGAACCTCTTCATGTACTTCGTCTAGCCTCTTTGCCAGCTTGCTGACGTAATCTTCTCCAGCGACTTCTTCTTCCGGTCTTCGTCCAAATTGAAGATCGCATGGTAATCTTATCTCACGTCCGAGCATGACACAGGATGGTGTTTGGCCTGTGCTTTCGTGAACGGATGATCGGTACGCCAATAAAAAGAGGTGCAAGTACTGATCCCAGTCTCTTTGGTGTTCGGACACTACCTTGGCTAAGTACTTGCCCATTGTTCGATTCATCCGTTCAACCATGCCATCAGACTGAGGATGGAGAGGCGTTGTCCTAGTCTTTTTAATTCCTAACAGTCGGCAAACTTCTTGAAACAGCCCAGACTCAAAATTGCGGCCTTGATCGGAGTGTAATTCCAACGGAACTCCAAACCGGCAGAAAAACTCCTTTACTAATACGTCTGCGACTGTAGCTGCTTCCTGATTGGGTATGGCGTAAGCCTCCGTCCATTTCGTGAAATAATCCATCGCCACCAAGATGTATTTATTTCCCGAATCGGATTCTGGGAACGGCCCTGCGATGTCAATCGCTACTCTTTCCAAAGGGCTTCCTACGTTGTATTGTTTGATGGGTGCTTTGCGCTTTCTCGCTGGACCATTTCCTGAAGCGCAGACTATGCATTTACGGCACCATTTCATGACGTCCTCTTTGCAGTTCATCCAGTAGAATCGTTCTCGCACTTTACCCAACGTCTTCTTAATGCCAAAGTGTCCTCCTGATGTCCCATCGTGGAGATGCTTCAACACTTCTGTCACCCTGCTCTTTGGCACTACCAGCTGTAGTCTGTTTCCCGTGCCCACGGCACTTTCTAGGGATCGCTTAAGAAGACCGTCTTCTACTATCAAGGAGTCCCACTGCGCCCAGTACGCTTTGATATTTCTGCCCAAAGCACTCACTTCTTCCCAGGTTGGTCGTCGGCCGCTTTTATTTCCAGTCGAGGAGTTGTCTTATTTCAGGATCGTCTTCTTGTTCGCCACGTAACTGCTCAGGTTCCCACTCATCATCAACCATAGCAGTTCTCCGGACGCATTCGACTTTTTCTTCCAGTCGCGAACTATGGCTGCAGTCCGCCGGACATGGTCTTCTAGACAAGGCATCAGCGTTCCGATGACTGCTTCCGGCACGGTGTTCTGTGTCGTAGTCATACTCTTGCAGTCTCTCGATCCATCTTGCCACTTGTCCTTCTGGGTTACGGAACTGCAGTAGCCATTTTAAAGCGGCGTGGTCTGTTCTCAGTAAAAATTTTCGTCCATACAAATACTTGTAGAAATGTTCGATGGACTTAACGACTGCTAACAGCTCCCTCCTAGTCACGCAATAATTCTTTTCTGGCCTAGACAAAACCTTGCTAAAGTACGCGATAACCTTTTCTTGTCCATCTTGAACCTGCGAAAGGACCGCGCCTATGGCCAGATTGCTTGCGTCGGTATCCAAAACAAACTTTCCATCTTCTCTTGGATAACTCAAAATCGGCGAAGTGACTAGGGCCTGTTTTAGTTTATTAAAAGAATTTTCGCAGTCTTCATTTCATCTAAATTCTGCTTTTTCTTCGGTTAGTTTTGTCAATGGTTTGGCAATATTGGCAAATCCGGGGACAAATCTTCTATAATAAGTGCACAACCCAAGGAAACTTCGGACCTGATGTTTGTCGATCGGTCTTGGCCATGCTTGCACTGCTCGGATTTTGTCTGAGTCAGCCCTTACTCCATCTCTAGATACGACGTGGCCAAGGTATTGGACTTCCTTCTTAAATACGTGGCACTTCTTTGGGCTCAGTTTGAGGTTAGCCCCACGTAATCTCTGGAACACTTCCTTCAAGTTGTTCAAGTGCTCTTCAAACGACCTTCCAACCACGATCACGTCGTCCAGGTAAACCAAACACGTCTTCCAAGACAATCCGCGCAAGATGGTCTCCATCAAACGCTCGAACGTTGCAGGAGCGTTACACAGGCCGAAGGGCAATACGGTGAACTGCCACAAACCAGTTCCAATCGTAAAAGCTGTTTTTTCACGATCCTTGGGTTCTAATTCTACCTGCCAGTATCCACTCTTTAAATCTAACGTAGAAAACCACTGGGATCCTGACAGGGTGTCTAGCGTATCGTCAATTCTGGGTAAAGGGTAGCTGTCCTTTTTGGTCACGTCGTTTAGCTGCCTGTAGTCTACGCAAAACCTCGTTGATCCATCCTTCTTCTTCACGAGTACCACTGGGGATGCCCATGGACTACTTGAAGGTTCAATCACGCCTTCTCTCTCCATATCCGTAATCATTTGTTCGGCTTCTTCTCTTTTCGCCAAAGGAAGTCTGCGTGGATGTTGTCGTATCGGCCGAGCGTCCCCGGTATTAATTTTATGTTTCACCACGTTAGTTCTTCCTTTGGAGCCACTCTCCAGCGCGAACACATCTTGGTACTCTTGGATCAACACTTTAACTTTAGCCAGCTGGTCTTGGCTGAGGTTTTCGCATTTGGTGGTAAGAATGTCCAATAGATGTTGTGGACACTTCTTCGGCGACGTATCTTCGTTCGACTTCATGCATCTCACAATTTGTGATACTGGCGTGCATTGGCCTACCACGGTCTTCTTTTTCAGCGTTACAGGATCTGAGTTGATGTTTAAGATCCTTACTGGCATCGTGTTCTTTACTCGTACTAAGGTTCTGCCAACGAGTAGTCCCTTTTCAACTAAGCCGCCTTCCATTGGTTCAATCGCGCGTATGTAGCCTTCCCGGAGATTTCCATCCAGGCGTGCCATCACCACACTTTCCGTCCTTGCAGGCAGAATCACGTCTTCACTCAACAAGACTCGCACGGCTGCCTTCTCTGACGAATGAAAAGGAATTTCTTCATTGTCGATCTTCAGGACATCGTTCTTCATATCCAAATGGAACCCATACTTCTTTATCACGTCCATTCCCAGGATAACTTCTTCCGTGATGTCGGCTACCAGTACTTGGTGGTCGAGTACTCCATTTCCCAAACCAATGGTTACTTTGACTTGTCCGTGAGTAGGTATTTCGTCGCCCGTCGCTGTTCGAAGTCGTGCTGTTACTGGTGATGTCTTCTCGTTTTCCAATAAGATGTCAGGACGAATGATGGTCTTTGTCGCTCCCGTGTCAACCAGTAACTGGACGCTTCTCCCATTGATCTTGCCATCAAGATAAATGCTATGCAATTGCTTTCTAGGCGATGCCATTTGGATTGTAATCTCCGGAGTTTGACTAGATGAGATTACTTTTTGTTTCTTTCGCTCGCCTCGTTCCAAATTTTCGAGCGCTCTTATAGTCCTCTTCTTAGGTTTGGTACGATGCCGTCGTACATGGCTTATTTCGTCGCAGTTCAAAGCTGTCACTCCTCTTTCCCGAAGTATTCGTCGCGCTATCTCCTCGATGCTTTCCAGTGTCTGCGCGGGTACTTCTGTAGCACAGCAGAGTCTTTTACCATCTCGTTGCGATGCTTGTTTTGCTGCTTCAAACTCCAAAGCATGCACCAAAGCGTCATCCAATGTCTTCGGTCGAGCTAACCGGAGAGTCTGCTGTGTTTCGCTGTCTCGGAGGCCGTCTACAAAAGTTTGAATAGCCAATTGCTCCAAGAAGGTATCTGGCGCTGTAGGATACGCAAGCCGTGTTAGTCTGGCGATGTCAGCCTCAAACTCTTGAAGACTTTCGGCAGCTTTTTGAACCCGACTTTTAATTTGAGCTTGATAGACTTGTTGAAGATGGGCATCTCCATATCTCATTTCTAATCGTGATATTAAAAGTTCGTAATTTTCTTGTAGGTGGTCAGGAACAGTTTGTAAAATTCCAAGCGCTTCTCCACGTAAGGACACTATTAAAGACGTCGCTTTCTGCTTGTTGCTCCAACCATTAGCAGTAGCTGCGGCTTCAAACTGCTTGTAGTAGGTTGACTATGGAACTTTACCATCAAAATTCGGTGGTACAACTTTGAACTTGTGAGTGTTTTCTTCTCGATGGTCCATTATTAAATCTTCACTCGTGACGCTTCCTTCACCGTGACAATTCATTTGGATCATTCTCTCTTCAAGCAGTTGTATTCTTTCTCTCAATTTTTTTTCTAGCTTTTGTTCTAATTTGTTTTCTACTTCTTCTATTTTGTCATTCACAGATTCGCAAATTTCTGCTTTTAAGTTTAACAAGTCTGCTTGTGTTTCCTCTTGAACAATTTTAATTTGATTTTCTATGTTCGTTCGTATTTCTTCTTTTAAACTTCTAGAATTTTCCAACAACTTTTTTTCCATTTTTCTAGAATTTTCTTCCATTTTCTGAGAATGTTCGGAGAGTTTTTCTTCCATTTTTCTTGAATTTTCTTCCATTTTTCTGGAATTGTCCGACAGTTTTTCTTCAATTTTCTGTGAATTTTCGCCCATTTTTCTATTCAGCGATTCAAGAATTTCAAGTATTTTTGAATCCATTTTAACTGCTTGCAAACGCGTTACCGTTAAATATAACACGAATATAAAGTTTTTAAATACACTACTTTTTAAAATGCAGTTTTTGTATAACACAAAATTTAATAACTATCCACTTATTAATATTAAACCACGAAAACGAATTTAAATAATATCGCGATAACGCACTTGTTAAAAGAAAAAGTTTAATAAACACTATATTAACTTTATAAATAAACACGCTTATCGCGAATCTTAACAGATATTTACGCAATGAATGTTTTTATTACGGAAGCGATGTTAGATTGCGAACTCCACACCTTACACCAAATGTTGCGAATTTATTTATTAAAAACTAATTTATTTAAACGATTAAAACTACGTTTACTTATTATAGAAATATGTACACTTTTAAAATTAACCGAACTTATAAAATCTAATAACAAAAACACTTACACTATAATTTATGTATAACCGTTGTATAACACGATAACTAACACGAGATAAGATAAGGTCCTCGGATTTCACACTTGTTTACACTAATAATCATATACACACGCGTGCTAACGATACGTATTTATTTCAACTTGATTATCTTCTTAATACAGCTGCATTCGCGTTTCGACAATAACTGACCTACGATTTCCATCTTCGGCTTTTATAGACATCGGCGAATCCTTCTCGATCGTTCCTCACTTTTCGCTATATCTTCTAGAAACTAGATAACAGTTCTAGAAGGCTCTTGCATTTGCAAGTAATTTCTCGGACGTTTCAATAGTAAATGTTACATAAAATTTTACTTTTCTTGCATTTTTGAGCGCGAATTTATTAATTCAATTTGATGTGTCCAAATCTGCAGCTATTTTATTTTTAATACTCATTAAAATCAGGTTTGTTAATCGTTCTTGTGACAGTAAATCTTAAACAATTTTTTATTAACTTAAACTTCTTTCGCCAAAATAACTAAATTACATTTTTACAAAAATAAACTGGACCATACATTTTGTATGATATAATTTTCTTTATAAGAGATTTAACTATATTTGTTATATTAGCATCCCTAAATAAATGACAAAAATCCAAGATTCGAAAAAAATGCTTATTGGTTAGAAATATATAAATACTTATAGTTTTTTTCTGATTAATCTAGAAGGTAGAATTATAACATCAATACAAGCAAAAATAGCCAAAATAAAACATTAAAAAAAAATTAAATTTTGAGTCAAAGAAACCGAAAATTACGAACCTGTTGCATTAAATAGTCTTCTAAATTTGTTGACGCCGTAAATAAAAAGAAACCAAAAATATATTATAATGTTTAATCCAGTTCTAAAGACTACACATTTTTTCTGAGTAATTTGCTGACATCAACATAAATACAAAATAACGTTAACACATAAAACGTAATTAAAATAAGCTTTATTTCTAAAAACTGCACATTCTTTCATAGTACCTACACTAAAAATACAAAGTAATGTATTTACTGATGTTTAAATGTTACGTATGTCAGTCAAAATACATAGGCTGTAGTAATGAATCTTAATATGCAAAGCAGTTTTTGATTATTCTAATTATTAGTACATCGTTAATTTTTATTTGCACAGCGGCATTCCGCTGACTTTATTTTGGTAACATATCGTATTGTTGTAAAATGTTCTTCTTTTTACATGCACCAAATAAACTTTGATTAAAAAATTTATGCAAAATCGGTTATTGTTAAATTTAGAAACAAGCCTGAGAAGAAAATTGATAAGATAAACCAAAATCATAATTCTTATAAACGATGTTTTTCTGTATAGTAGCGTATGTTCTTAATTCTTTAATAAAGCAATAAAATTCCCCGACTGATAACATTATCTGTGATTTCAATAAGCGGTGTGCACCGTATTTGAAGAAATCACGCTTGCAAAGTAATATATGATAATATCTAAACACTAACAAAGTTACAAATGACATATTTTTGTATGTAAATAAGTACATGTAGCAGATGCTCGGTAATCCGGCACTTTTTGCCTATACCGTTGCTGGAACTGCCGGATTATTGGCATTGTTTTCCTCTGCTCTACGGATACTGATATCTATAGCTTGTAGAGCATCTTTAGTTTTCACCGAGTTTTTTCTGAGACTAAAAAAGGTCACTTCTACATCATCTTCTTGTTCAAAGCATCAACACCTTTTATTCTTTCTTTATCCGTAGGATAAGAATCTGAGGTTTCTGTAAACTATTCCTCAATATCCTGTTCTGTCAACAAGTCATCTTCTGTATTCCATTTATATTCTTGTTCATGATTTGAGTTTAGCAAAAGCCACAGTTTTTTCCATAACGATTGAATTATTTTTTTAGATACTTTATGCCACGCTTTAGTTACGTTAATTACCGCATCTTTTAAGTCCATGTTCTTTAGTGTTTTAGTAACATCGTTTTCCCAGACTACATTATTCAACAAAAGTTTTTTTGTATTATATTTGATCATCTGTATTATAATCCGATTCATAGGTTAAAGTAAAAGTGTGCAACTAAGTGGCAAGCAAAGAGTTTGAATCTGATCATCTCTTGACGACAACTTATCATTTGGTCCATGTGCAGGTGCATTATCCAACAATAAAAAACTTTACGTGAAAGACTCTTGCTTTTCAGAAAGCTAAAAATTGCAAGCACAGAATTAGTGTGAAATCAGTCTATAAATAACTCTTTTGTTACCCATGCCTTGTTTTGATTCTTATCAGCATGTGGCAGATTAACATTTTTGAATGCTCTGGGGTTTTTTGCTTTTTCGATAAACATTAATTTGAGCTTATGAGTGCCACTACTATTCGCGCATGGCATAATAGTCACCCTGTTTTTGACTTTTTTCTGCCTGGAGCCTTTGACTTGTTTTTGTTGACATAAGTTTTGTTAGATAAATTTTTCCAAAAATGGCCATTTTCGTCAGCGTTATAAAATTGATCTGGAGTTAGATTCAGGTTGTCCACTTTTTTTCAAACTCCTCGACGAATGGAGCAACAGCCCCAGTGACAGTCAACAAACATATTCCATTCCCTTATTTAAATTTTTGGAACCACTCCTCACTTGCTTTGAAATTGTCATTCTTATATATTTTCTCATAAAAACTTACAGCTTTATATCCTCTGTGAGAAGTTAGTAACAGTTTCGTTTCTAAAGAAACCATCTATACAACGCATTCTCTATGAGGGTACTTTCTGAACTTAAAAGTTTTCCGTGACTCTTGAAATTAATAGAATTTCTAACAATGATTCTATAAATTGTCTAAATGAAATGTTAAATTTAAATCCCTCAATTCTTCTCAGTTCAAAATTATAGTTTTATTCTTTTCATTTTTCTATTCTTTTGATATTTTTCTATTTTCTTTATTTAAATTAATTTTTTAAATATAGTCGACTGTATTAAATTGTCAAATACGTTTAATTGACATTAATTCATAATTTGATAACTATTTTATTCGATTAGTATTCTTTATTTATATTTCAATGTTTTAATTTTAGTTTTTAGTTATATATACTGACGATGCGAAACATGTATATTTTCGTAAAATAAAATAGTAAAAAAATACAAAATACTGTGGAGAAGACTTTAAGAATAATAAAATATTATTTTAAACAAGGCTCTACTTAGAGCAATGAACTACTTCACCAATATTTTTTAAGGGGATTCATTGTTATTGGTCAATTTTTAAATTATTCAAATTACCAGTCCACCAACAATAAATTCGTTAACTTTCAAAATGTATATTTTACATATATTTCGAGTTTTAAAATAATGAAGCTCATCTTCAGAAAAGTCTACAAAAAATATTTACAACTTATAAAAAGTTAAGATTACAAAAAAATTTTTAACTTACATTTTTTGAAAAATGTCAAATATGAAAATGTCTTACTAGCTAATTAAAAAATCTAAGTTTTACAAAATGTTAAATGTAAATTATTTTAAAAAAGGAAGCTGGTGCAATTTAGAAACAAATATAAGAAAAATTAAGTTTAAAATCATAATTGGTTTGATCGTTCAACAAAAAAAATTATTTGATATAAATCAACTCTAGTAATTCAAGAATTTGTTTGTTATTGATGTTATTAAAAGGATGAAACAATTTGTAAGAAAAAAGAGCATGGCGATTATCCAAAACGTGCAAATGTAGATTTTACCGAATTTGGATTAAAAAATAGTTCAAAATACATTAATAGTATACATTCTAATTTTTGAAAATTGTAATAAACTTCGTTTATTATATTACGTAGGTAATATTGTGTTTGTTTTCAACACCTTCCGATAATTGCAAGATTTGCGATATCTGTGAATTTTTTAATACTGTTTTTTTGTAACTTTTCATTAAAAAAGTTTTTTTATGCAGATGACTGTGCCCTCTCTCTAAGGAAACCTGGTGTTGACATTTTAAATTTATAAGTATTTTTTAAAATAAACAAAATGTAATTTCTTAAACGCAATTGGTTAAAGTTTAATGAACAATGTTTAGTAGCTTTTAACGAATATAAAATTAGTCTTAAACCGTTAAATTCTATATGTTGATCAATCGTAAATATTCCAAAAGCTGTAAGAAAAATTACGTGTATTAAAAACACAAAAGACGATTTGAATGATTTTTAACTATTTCGATCTTAAACTAATTGTTTAAAGAAAATTGATGTAGAAGCCGAAATGTAGAAAACTTAAAGCATATATATGTCAATAAAAAACAAAAAAGTATTTGTAAAAGCTTGTAAATACGTTTAAATTTCTACATTAATCTACATTTTATAAAAGAAAGCAAAAGTGTGAATTGTTGCAACAAATTAGAGTTGAAGCATTCCGTCTTCAACAATAATTGCCAAACGCAATAATTTAATTACATATCATCATGGTTTAGAATTATTTGATGCATTTTATACCATAATAAAAGTCAAAAAAAAATTTGCGTTAATGCATTTGTACTCAGTAGTAACGTTCTTTTACCCAACACATTCCTTAAAGATCAGTAGTTTCTTAAATACTCTTAGGTTTCTAATGTGTACTGATTCCAAAAGCTCATGTAAGTTAAAATGATCGATTTTAATACAACACAATCATTTGTACAGTAATTGTCATAAGGGGTTTAGATTAAAAATATTTTTTTTATAACTTTGTCTTTTGAAGCAATTAACGAACTTTAATTAAATTCATTTAAGCTTAAAAAAATTTAAAAATGTCTTTTTTACATAACTTCCAATACGTTTGCAAAGAGTTAGTAAAAGTGAAGTAAAATGACATAAAAGTGTAAAAGTGAGAAAAAAAACTTCTACTTAAACCTTCAAGCTTTCTACATTGGCGATTGCACTTTCGTGTACATTTTCTATCTTTCAGCAATTTTCCGGTAATGCCGTTTTAATATTAAACAATTTTAAAAATTCTACATTTGCTATAAAGTTTAATTTAAATAAGTCTTTTAAGTGAGATACAAATCTAATCAATAATTTCTTTAAAGATACGAAAAGGGGATGAGCGTCAGCTCTGACGTCTGAAACTTATTCAAACGCTACTCGCTTTATTAAATATTCTTTTAATTTAATTTTTTACTGGTAGATGACTTATTAACAAACTCGGATTAAAAACCGAGATAACATTGAAGATTTAAATTAAAATTGGAAAAGGAAGATGTAGTTTTCGTAGTTTGTTAAGTTACCTTGTTAGAGATAGGAGGCATCTTCAGACGCTGTTTATTCTTAGAGTAAATTTAAAAAATCGATCGGTCCCCTTGTCATGTATGCCATTAGCGAAGCCGCCTCCACCCCCGTTGCCTTGGCAACGGGAGAGCGACCACTTTGCAGTTATAATGATGTCATTTACACTTGCCGCCCGCCCCTTTCTTATTTCACCCGCATGTGTGTCGCACCACTTCAGGCGAGTTTATACCCATTTTTTTCGCGCTTTAAATTACCAATCTTTTATATTTAAAAGTAATAATATAATTGAGTCGTCTTAAAAGACGTGCTTAGTAATTATTTTGAATAAGAGTTAGCGCTTTTAAATTATGATAAATTTGATTCGGTCGTGTCATTACCACAGGTAATTTGATTGATAATTTGCGGTCTGGCTGACAATGCAATGGGTTGTCTTGCGAAGCCTTGAAAACAAATCTGTAATTGTACGAATGCAGACTTTAATCAAAACGTGTTGCATTCTTTATGCGCTTTTCATAAATGCTCTATAAACTGGAACACGACGAGCGAGTTACCCTTTCGGCTTAGAGTTTTCTCGCTATATTTCTTTCCAAAGTTCTTTTAGGTTGAAATAAATTACAAAAACTTATGGTTTTTTATAGAATAGTACTAGCTATTAATTAATTACAAACAAATTTTACAATTTCTTTACTTTTTTCAAACACTTTCTTAAAACTGTTTAGGTATATTTTGGTTGTAACCAAATTTTTGAATCCACTATTGTTTAATGTCACTCTCGGTTTAAAAAACTATATTTTTTACGATACTATATAGTTTAAAAATTTATCAAGTAGTTCTGTAACACAGTTTCACAGCACGACTTTATAGAAATCTTTGGGCAAGTTTTTAAACTTTTATGTTTTCTTTATCAGTTTTAAACTATTTTTTTTTATTCTTAAAGAAAACTTAATAAAACATTTATAAATAACGTATGCTTTCAATTGAAGCATGCGGAAGTATAGCGTTCTCGAAACGCGTCCAGTGAATTCAGTCTGGGCCATTCCCATTTAGTTGAGAAAATTTGTTAGTCCATATTTCAATTTTAAAATGACATAAACTAGAAATTATCAATGTTAAAAAAGCATCGCTAGCTAAACTATCTATAAATTATCAAATCAAATACAAGGATGTTTGAAAACATCAATGTTCCAACATACAATAAAATTTAAAATGACAGTGAACGTAATAAAACATAACAAAAGAATCGAATTTAAAATAATGACAAGGAAACTAAAACTCAAATAAATGTTGCGTTCAGAAATTAATTAACTAAACGCGATCGTCACTTGTTTACAATTTTTTGTTTTACATATAATCTTATCAAGATATTACGAAAGAATCGATAGACATCGATAATCCTTAACATTGTTACAAGCTTTAGGTGTTTTACGAATCTGCACGGCCAACTCTCAATAGTCGGAGAGAGAGGGGGTTCATAGATACATAAAGATAATTAAGGGCGCCAGAGCTTATCCCAAAAGCGACGTCTGTCCGCTCACAACAGAATGGTAGCACTTGTAACACGATTTTAGGTTCGTAATTCCTCTACTCAACTATTCAAGTAGTCAAAAGTAATTAGTTGGTAACGATAGCCACAGGAGACAGGTATGTTGTCATAAAAAAAATAACTAACCACAATAACAATTTTAATGTAGAACCGCTGATGATGATCACAGAATATATAAGATTTCTTCATACAGAAATGCTAGTAGCATAGGCAACACACTATACATAAATAAACTACAGTAAAAGTATATATCGAAGAATAGTGTGGAGTAAATATCGTTTACATAATTACAATTAGTAATATGGCTTTCACACTAAATTATCACAATTATTAAGGGGAGTATACAGCACACGTAGTATACGCGAATTTCTAATTAAATGATATCACAATTACGGTAATCAGTTCGGAAATACTATTAGTGACAGTTCCGCGAGTAACCTCGTTGACAACGAAAGAGAAAACATATAAAAACACTTACCAGCAATACAGGAATTTCCGCAGGTGCAAAGGAAGTACTTCCCCCGACACACACCCTGTAAATAATTTGAATCGCACTTCGTGTCAACCTAATATCTCACGAAATCCAAATCTACAAAGTCATTACTTAAATTTAAAAAGTATACATATTACACAACCCGAAAATCGGATGCTGATATACCCCTTTTCGTTGGTTTAATTAGTTATAACCATAAGCTGTCTGAAGAAGAAATTAGTATCGTCCATCCAAATCTTTGTCAAGGTTCATTCACTCGTACATAGATATCGAATACTGTCGCAATCTCTGACCGGGAAACTCCACCAGACCCCCAATTTCGCAGCGAGAAATCGCCTTACGCTGATGTTCGTATACGGCAACGTGTTCACGTATTTAGTGGTCGTTGGCGATAGCCATTTTTCGATAACGTACCAGATGTTAAATGAATGAATGTAAAATAAAATGGCTGTTAAAAGGAAAACAGAATTACGATCGAGATTGTTACTAAAACGACAATCGCTTACCCTGTAACGCGTTGAAGCAATCAGATCCTTTTTTAATTAGAATTCGTTTTCTAGATGATAAGATAAAACATGGCTATATCATGCGTACAGACCATTTTATAACATGCCCGTGTGACGACTTTCCATAAAATAATCCCTCCGAGAAACGAACGTTAGAGGGCGTAAACCCGAACCTACTTTTAAGTTGAAAATACATAGGCGTGCGCCAAGGAAATTTCGTCTGTAGCCACATAGGCGTGCATAAAGAAAATTCGACCGTAACAACATAACCTAATCTCTTTATAAATAGTAAAACGTTCTCAAAGGTATTGTCAAATTCGAGATAACCCAAGGAGGAACATTCTCAACACAAATAACAGAAATATATAATAAGTATTTAAAGGAAACCGAAGTCAGTTTTTGAATTTAGTCGGCAGAAACGTAGAAGACTTTGTCGGTTTAAATAAATAACTGATTAACGTGTGTGCTAAGATAAATATATAAAGTGCACGTGCTAATGAAAAATAAATACGACGTTGTAAGTGTACGTGTTTTTAATATAATCAGAACTTTTTCGCGGAGTGATATAAATTATTGCAAGTAAATCTTTTAAATATTGTTAGATTTAATTAGTTACGTGTAGTTCTAATCTTGTAAATATTTCGTTTAAAAATAAATTAAATTTAAAAATTGTTACACTGGTACCAGGTGTGGGGTGATTGAAAACCTTTGATAAAGCATTGATATTGTGTAAATAAACAGCTGTTTAGTTCGCGATTCGCGTGTGTTTATCTATAGAATGTAATTATAGTTGTTTCAGTTCGTTAAAAAAGTGCATTAAGAATAAAAAATTGCCCGTTATTAAAATTTAGTGCTATTTTTTTTATAGTTATAATTAATGCCGTTAACGCGTTTACACGTTAAAATGGATGCGAAACTATTTGAATTTCTTAAATCAATAAAAAATGAACAAGAATGAATAAAGATATGGAAGACATTTCTAGAAAAACGGAAAAAAATTGGTGAAAATTCTCAGAAAATAGATGAAATGCATACTAGTATTAGAAGTGAAATAAAAACTATAGAACAACAAATACAGATTACTGTAGAAAACCAAAGTAAAATT
The DNA here is from genome assembly GCA_035610365.1 of Aquatica leii. NCBI lineage: Eukaryota > Metazoa > Arthropoda > Insecta > Coleoptera > Lampyridae > Aquatica > Aquatica leii. The sequence continues at coordinate 20,995,616 of CM069435.1, forward strand.
GTTCAAGAAGTACTCACATGCGAAGCCGTTATACAAAAATCTGTGGCAAACATTATGGAATCTCAAGAGAGAAATGAAGTTACACAATATTAAGAAATTGGCAGTACCAAAGCTTGGTTGTGGCTTAGATCAACTGAAATAGAGGACAGTTCGAAATATGTTAGAGGTCGGCTTCCAAAAAACAGACGTTCAAGTGTTGGTCTGCAGTTACCATGCAAGTTGAATTAATTGTCAACTTTGAGACAATAACCAAAGTATGTGGAACATTTTCGACACGGGTAACAGAAATATATAAAAAGTATTCAAAAGAAGCCGAGGTCAGTTTTCGAATTGAGGAAGAAACGTTGAGAAGATTTTGTCGGTTGAAATAAATAAGTGAAATACGTGTGTGCTATGAGGCTTGTTCAATTGAAACCTATTTTTGGTCAGGTTAGCTTTAGAAACAATTGTAATCACTCAACTGACGTTTTGCAATATTAAATGGTAATGCAATAAAAATGGTAATGACTTTCTTTCGTCAATAATTGCTGGCGACGAATCTTGGTGTCATTATTTTGAACCATTCAGTAAGCTGTCATCGATGCAATAAAAACACTTACATTATCCGCCACCAAAAGAGTTTAAAGTTTAACCATCTGCAGGCAGGGTCATGTTAACATTTTTTTTTTCGAACATGAAGAAACTTTGTTCATAGAGTTTACAGAACCTAGAGTGCATATCAACGCAAACCTGTATAATAAAACTTTAAGCAAGCTCCATCAAGCAATAACACAAAAACGTCCAGGAAAGCTCTCACGTCATTCTGCTGCACGACAATGCTCGATCTCAAGTTGCCAAAGTAGTGAAAGAAATGGACGGGATTAAAGCATCTACCCTATAGTCCGAATTTATTTATTTTTACATTTTTGGGCCACTGAAAAAAACCTTTAAAAATAATCGTTTTCAGTTCAACGAAGAAGTACAAAATACCGTAAAAGGATTTTTCGAGCAGCAGCCAAATGAATTTTTTTAAGCAAGGTATGCATCGATTGGTAAAACAATGAGATATGTACCTTAATTGTAGTGGAAATTATTTGTAAATATATTTGCCAAGAATTTTTTCTGGACTAAAGATGGATATCAATTGAACAAACCTCGTAAAATAAATAAATTAAGTGCACGTCCTAGTAAAAAATAAATACGACGTTGTAAGTGTACGTGTTTTTAATATAAACAGAATTTATCCGCGGACATAATTTTTTTTTTTTTTTATATAAAATATAACCTCTACTTACGATTTGGTGAAAGGCGCAGTTCGATCACAACACTATCACACCAAAAATTCTTGATTTAAGTGAATATTTAATTCAGATTGTATAATAATCAGAATCAGATGCAAATTTTTTTGTAAATAAACAATGTAATTGGGAACGAAATTGTTTCTCATGTGACTGCGTCATTATTATTGCGGTTGTCAGCGAGTGTTTTCATCGCTTATGGCAGATGGCGCGGTCACTGGTACACAGCTGATCGTTAAAAAAATTTTTTTTCTCGCGGTCGCAGATATGTAACTAATGCAAAAAATAGATAAAAACCATCCTTGATGCGGATTTTATATCATGTTAAAATTTCAACTCAATCGGTGCAGAACTTTTTGAGTTTTTGAAGCGTACACAAACCAACATAACATTTTTATATATATAGATGTAAGTGTTTTTCTTAAATATCGTTAGATTTAATTAGTTACGTGTAGCTCTAATCGTGTAGATATTTTGTTTAAAAATAAATTAGAATTAAAAATCGTTACAAAACAGTCACAATGAGCTTTAGATCAGTGCATTTTAACGAAAGGTCCATAGATCTCTTAGAGCCCGCGACGCTATTGGTAGGGATTTGCAACGTTTCTAGATAGATTCGGTAAACGGGTGGTGACGGCTTGGTGGCAATTTTGACCATTCAATCATAAGTACTTTCCTTCTATTTAATTTCACGTCGTCGTTAAGATTGAAAAGGTTTACAAATAAAAATTGTTTTTGTTATAAATGTTTTAAATCGTTTTTTGCTACAAAACTGCGTGCAGGTAAAATTGAAAAGTAAAAGTATTCTTTCTCTACCATGATGTCAAATACTTTGTAGACCAATTCAAACTAGGTACAATTAATTCATGATAGTTGAAGAAGAATTTGACGTTGACCAGTTGTCGCTAACTGTAAAGTTTCCTGCTATGTAGTTTACTAATGTTATACTTTCAGCATTATTTACTGTGTTTAATTTTGCAACTGGATTAAGTTTTTATCTACGGTTTTTTAGATTAAGCTTTCAGCAATACTAATCATGTTCAGTCTTCTGTTACTTTGAGTGTGCTTAAGATGATTATTAATATTTTATTTTCAGTCGAGTATAATTATTTAACCTTCAGCTTATACTGCATTTGTGTATTATTGTATACGTTGACTTTAACCGAACAAGGAACCCTGATCATTGTTCGTTCAGGGCCAGTGTTGGCTAATTTAAATCGGCGAATGTAATCTTGCACTAATCGGAAGTGTCGGGAGTATATTACTAAAGTTGCAATTATTAGTACCTGTTCTGCTAAAGAATTCTAACTCTAAGAGTAAGTCTTACGTTATTATAATAATTTAAACGATCACGTCTCGCTAGTCAAGAACTTGGTTTTTGCGACTGTATGTAATTATTAATCTTTGACCGACTTTGCGTTATGTAACTAAATTTTTCTATTGATTTGACTAGAGTTTACTGAATTTTTATCTATTGAAAAATATACAACTAATTTGTTACGTTCCTCGTTGTCAGTTGTTTGCTTTTCTCTTCTACCTAATTTCTGCGACAGTGGGTTCTTATGTACCCTTAATGTTTCTGGGCTAAAGATTGTACCGCTACGCTACAAAATTTTATCAAATAATGCTTTGTAACTAACAAAATTACATAGAAATTTGGTAACAAAACACAAACAGTATGAGATTAAACCTGTGGAATTTTTTCAAAGGAAGTTTAGTAACTTCAAACAAAGTATCAATGCAACAATTCATACTGTTTTAAGTTCAATTAATGAGAACGCTGTTGAAGCAATCATGTTTTTTGCTTGTCACAAAAGCTATAAAATTTTGATTGGAAAAAATCTCATATTACCAGCAGTTAAAAAAATTGTAAAAGCGATGTTCACCAAAAAGCGTTGCAACTAGATAAATCAACATATATTGCCCAAAGCAAAGACAATGTATGTGAAGTTATTGTTTTGCAAATCATTACTTACACGAGCAACTTCAAATACTATTTTTGAGCTACTAGATAGCTTTATGAAAGAAAACAATATTGATTGGCAAAAATGTGTTGGCGTAAGCACTAACGTAGCTCAAATTATAATAGGTCAACTTAATGTTGTTCAATAATTGAATGTAAGCTTTAACGGCTGGTATCCTTTGAAATGTTTTCCGGGTATTGCCATTTTGTTTTGTTAAAACTTTCCTTGCTAGCGCGTCAGTTAGTCGTAGAATCTTTGTTAGTCAATTTCATAGATTGCCAATGTTCTCTGCCCATAGCCAATTTTTTTTTGTGGGTGTTGGTGTGATGTAGCATGTAGATATATGTCTGTGTGAGTTTTTTCCTGTATACGGTGTGACATAGCAGATATTCTGCGAGTAACTGACGCACTGACAAGAAATGAATCTAAAAAAATCAGAAGTACAAGTACCACAAAAAAGAACAAACCACAACCAACGCCAGCTAAATTTGCTTACCTACTCTACGTTGCTGAAGTAACTGATAGATTGAAAAAATACCGGACAAGAGGCACATTAATTTGTATCTATAAATAAATACCGACTACCCAAACTACGAACCAAGAGAATTTACGAACTTCAGTGTAGTTGTGGAAAGTCATATATAGGACAAAATAGACAGTACAGACTAAAAGAATATTTAAGAGACCCACAATCGAGACATATTAAGAAATCAACAGTCACAGAACGCTTACCTCAAAAAGGAGGAGATGCTATTAACTCTGACAACGTTAAAATACTTGCAAAAAACAAACATTATTATCAAGGAATAGTAAAAGAGTCGCTGGTTTTTCTGCTTTTGTTGGGACTAAATCAAAGTACCGCAATAGCAGTAGCGGCTTTTCCATTAGGTCATTTGGTTAATGAGTCTCCAAAAAAATATTTTTTTTTAAATTCAGGTAGGGGAGACTTGACACATTTTCAAATTTTTATTTTTTTAGTATGCCTTTCCAATGGAAGAAAAAAACCAACAGAGTTCCAGTTTCATCTAATCAAATACAAAGAGCAGTGAAAAAAGTGGTGACTGGTGGGAAGCTCAGAACCACTGCAACCAACTATACTGTGAACAAGATGACACTTCAAAGGTACGTAGTTACGTTTCGAAAAAGGAGGAGGCTACAGTAGGAGACTTTTTTGAGCTACTGAGAGATGTGTTAAATAGACACGAATTTAGTCCAAATGCAATTTATAACTACAATAAAACTGGGGTTCAGACAGTATATAAACCAAACAAGATATTATGTCATAGAGGACAAAAACAAGTTTCTAAGGCTACTTCTGGAGAACGTAGACATCCAATAAATGCTGCAGGTAAATCAGTTCCTCTAGTTTTTTTCCTTAGTACAAGAGCAAGACTACATAACGAGAGGAGCTCCCCCAGGGTCTAAAGCTATTACACATGTAAGTGACTGGATGACATCAGAAAATTTTGAAAAATATTTGCTGCATTTTATAAAACTCGTTAATTGCAGCAAAGACAATAAAATTCTTTTGATTTTGGACAATCATATTAGCCACATTTCACAAACAGTGCTGCAAGGAAAATGGAATTATAATGCTTACGATTTCTTCACACACCAGCCACCGCTTACAGCTTTTAGACGTCTCTGTATATGGTCCGTTCAAAACTTACTTCAATCAGGCTTGTGACAACTTTATGGTCAACTATCCAGGGTAAACTATCACATTGCAGGACATAGCTGAACTAGTTGGAAAAGCTTACAAAAACTAGTACACCCGTTTGATGCGCATATCTTTACTGATATTTATTTTTTAAGTGTAAGCGTAACATACAGACCACTGCCCAAGAGAGAGAATCCATATTATATTGAGCTACAAGCAGAATCTGTTACAGAAACACCAGAGCCATCAGACAGCAACATATTTCAGGAATCCTTGCAACGAACACTAGAAACAGAAGATTCAAATACTTTCGAAGACATAAGACCTCTACCTAAGGCGCCACCTCAAAAAAATCACAGCCGCGGAAGGAAAGCTATCACAAGTGCTCACAAATACACCAAACATGATGGAAATTGAAGAGGACTTTACTAGAAGAGAAACAAAACGTAATTATAGAGTTAACTCAGCCAAAAGAAATGTATTAATTGACAACGCAAACGATACATACAAAAAACAAAAATCAGTGAAAAGAATGACGCCAAAAACTTTTGAAGATTAATCTCAATCTAATTCAGAAAACTTTATAGTTACTACATCTGAAGAACCTACTAACATTGAATATCAGATTGAAAATGAACAAGAAGACTTCTCCTAGGGCCTCATTAATGTGAATGATTATGTACTGGCTGCGTTTAGGATAAGTTCTCAATATAGAAAAAACCGCAGAGGAAGGTCGGGTAAATTTCATGCGATGTAAAAGGAAGAAGCTACCATACCATTTCATTTATCCAGATGTAACGGATAAATCTTATGTGCCATTGACAGATGTCATAAAATTACCAACGCCTTGTTTTGTTGGTGGAACAGCAAGAACCGAACGAATATTATCTTTTTCTGTTAAATTTACCAATTATAAAAATGTAAATTAACTATAATTTTTCATTATTTAGTTTTAATTTTTAAAGCTTACAATAGGTATATGTAGATATTATTCAATGTATTAACCCTCCAATCCTATGTATCAGTTCTCCCATACTAATGGAGACATGATATATTTGCAATGTTTTTTAAAAAGGCGAGAAAAAGCTGGTTAAATGCAAAACTCTTAAATGTTGTTTTTTGAGGGCCTCAAAAAAGGAATAACCTTTTTGTATATGAAACTTCACACTTGTTGGAAGAATACACTAAGTATAAAATACAGTTCAGCGTTACATGTATCAAACTTATCTACTTTCCCCTAATTATTTTGTGGAAAAACGCTCATGCACGTTGATTAGTAATTTAGTTGCGGATTTTAAAATTTTAAAATTATCTTGAAAAAAACAAAAAATCCTAAATTTGTTTTTGGCTATTTAAACAATTATTTTTTATCGGATGAAAATCAAAAAAACGCTTTATTAAGGCACGTTTTAAAGTTCTTTACATTGGTCAAATTTTGCGTAAAACGTTTCGCTCCGGAGAAACCACCATCTGGTTTATTTTCTCTTAAGGCAGCTATGTTGTATTTTTACATATTTAGAAAACACGCATGTTTCTGATTAAATGGATATAACATATGATTTATTTTACTTTAAGACAAGGCCTATAAATAAACATTTCGTATAATTAAAACCAACTAGCAACAACAGAAATATAACAGAACACAACAAAAAACCAACATGGTAACTATAAGTGTTCAAAATGTTTGCCGTGAGTTTCTAGGCAAGATATATACCTTGCTCACACTACGAACTACTTGCCCTGCAATTCTTCTATGTCGTTGCATGAATTTATGTTATGGTATATTTTGTATAAAATAAAAACTCTCATAAGAAAAAATTTATTGGTGTCATATCGGAAGATTTGAAAGGCCTTTCACCATGTGAAGCCAAAAATTCGGTGCTTAAATCTGTCCGTTAATTATCCAGTAACAATCATGCCATGACGGAAGGGTGCTTTACCTTGATTTGTTGCAGTTTTTTAGTTCCCAGAGAGAGAGTCGCAGGCTTTGTGATGCAAAATTATAAATTAAATCTAAAAAGGCGCCAAAACGATGAAAAACTAAATTAGGGAGATATCGTTTAACTCTACCCGTAACTGGAAAAAAAAACAAACAACACGATAGAAGTGATAACACAAAATATATATTTATTTTATCACAGACAATAGTTCCAAAGAGGACGAAAAAGGTACATAAGTATAATTACGTAAATTTTCCAAACGCTAATACATGGGTCGGACAAAATATAAGTTACGCCCTATACACGTAAACTGACCTAGTCGGTCTAACTTTTGCATTTGAAGAAGGAATGACTTTAAATTTGTAAACTTAAAATCGCAAAAGTATATAAAAGGATATCGAAAACTTAGAGTCAACGTGCACTGCATACGACTTTGTGACGCACAAAATGATCTTATAATTAATTGTGTTAACCTAACATGTACGTACGGTCAACAACCGACATGACCAGCAAAATACTAATCGTAAAACTAGAAATTGTAATACTTACAGTTAAACTTTATCCATTAGGGGATTAGCTAAGTCCGTACCTGTATTACCTAAAACATACTATTAAATCTAACACAAAACGTACATACTGCGTTAACACAAGTAAATTTTGTTTTTAAACCATACAATTATTTAAGATAACGAATGCGCAGCGTTTCCCCTCAACTTACTGTAGTAATTAATGTTAGCAGTTCTTCCCAAAAGAAATCGCAATCTTAAAGGTTTCCAACCCCTTTACGGTGTGAATAGTTATAGTAACGTGACGCCATGGAAATTTTTCCACATATATGCTATCTGTTTGTTATCTTCACCGATAAAGAAAGCGTGTGGGAGGTATGGAAATTTACCCAAAAAGACTTTCGCTTAGATAGACACAAAATTAATTTGCATATTCACGTGGAATCGCGTGAAATAACTTAATGCTGAAGCCTTGTTGGTCCTAGAAATACCACTAAACAAAGGTTGTCTGTGTTGCACCAAACATTACCGGAATATGAATAAATGCGCGCTTATAAAAATTTGGCAATCGCCAACGAAAGGTGGGCGTATTGAGGACAATTTTTATACTCGAAAAATTCTAACCTACCAACTTTTTAACATAACATGATGTTGGACCCCATCAACCACACCATACATTACACTCCTTGGCTTCTATGGGGAGCGTGAATGTGCGGATTTTCTCAGCTCAGTAATGCACACTATTGCGATTGAAGTAACCGTTGCTGACAAAGTATAATTCGTGGGTTCAGAGAAACTTATTGTGGAAATTCTCGTCTTCATGAATTTTTTATAAATACCAGTTACAGAATGCTCGTCTCCTTGGATAATCAGCAGGTCACAAAACATGTCATATCTTTTATTTCCTGTAAAACTTGGCACGATGCAGCTGGAAACCAACTGAAAATTTATTTAATGTTTCAATTTGAAAATTATAATATTTTATTTTTATTATCCATGATTTATGGCATGCTAGATTTCTTTAAACATAATATTCTGGAGAGTGATTATCCTAATATTTATTTACATGCTTTGTTAAAACAAATCATATGTTCCTTTAAATTAATCAGAAAAATGTGTGTTTTCTAAATATGTAAAAATACATCATGGCTGCCATAAATAAAATGAACCTGATGGAGTTTTCTTCAATTTTAAATTAAATTTTAAAAAGCTTCAAATGATTTTGGTTTTTTCATCTAATAACAAATAACCGTTTAAAGAATCATAAACAAATTTTTTTTTTTAAATAATTTAGAAACAATTACTCACATTTTAAATTTCAACACCGAACACCTAGTACAGTTTGTAGTGTACATATATAAATTCTAATATTTTTATTTAATTTTTTATATAATATCATATAATATTTGTTTGTTGCAATACTTACTTTAGTTCAGTAAAATGTTGTGTAGTTGTCTTATTGTATTAACTCCAATTCCATAGTATATTAAAATTGTAAGTAAGTGTGCTGTAATAATTAACTTTATTTTTGTATAACAACTTACCTCAATTAGCTTCTATTTCTCATTATCCAATAGTGCGCTTGTATGCTGAGTGACGTAGTTTTTATTTAAATGTAATGAAACCAAGTCAAAATTAGTTAAACTAACATTTGAGAAATAGATTGAAACTTATTCTCATCTTTAGAACATATACCAAAAATGTTTATGCACAAAATACAATAAATTTGTGAACTATAAAATAGAAAAAGCCGTACGCAAGAAACTAATCTAAGATTTGACAAAAAAGCATTTAAATAATAGTTTTGTTTGCAGATCGAGCCCAGGGGCAATGTTTTTGTTGAGCTGGAACGCCGTAATACCTAAACGCACAAAATTTGTATGAATTTTTTTAGTCGACAATAATTTAATATAAACAATTATGAATAATTACGTGTATTTTATTATGTTGGCATTAGAGGTACCTACTTACAGAATTACAATCACTGCAATTTGACAAATTTAAAATTTTTATTTGCTGACTATTTACCGATTACGATTTTCTTGAATAACTACTTAGTAATAAAACAAATCAAACGCTTAAATGTCGCACTTTAAAATGTATAATATAAAATCGTCGGTAAATTGACAGCTGTCAACAGCGCACTGTAATCATAATTCATGTAGTACATTTATATCATTAAACATAATGTATAGTAACATTTATTTATATAAAGTTTAGTATTATATAATTAACATACTTTTTAGATGTTTTTTAAAGTCTAAAATTTAGTGCTCATTTTACCGCACTCTAGAGGATTTTACAAAACTTATTAAACATTACTTGATCATAAAACAAACTTTTGACATTATTAGAAAAAGGAAAGCTTTCTACAATAGATTTGTTATAATATGCTATTGCTCAAATGTATTTAAGTTTAAAACATCAGCTAGGGATTACTAGTACCAACGATACGTGCAAAGTTTTTACAAGAAAAGTTAGAAAACAGTATCAGAAATAATATTACTTAAAGATATCTTATCAACAAATGTAAACATATGCAGAAACAAAATAAAGACAAGAGAAATAAAACAAAAGCTCATTACTATTAACAAAACTTACTTGCTCGTTAAACAAATTTTTGTTTGTTAATGAAATAATAATTATTTATATTTATCGTATTCAAATAATTTTATTTCTATTTAAATTGCCAAAAAATATTGTGACAAAGTATGTTTTATAGAATTTCCACAATTCTACATTAAATAACAAACTTCATGTTCTAAATAAATACATTTTTGAACTAGGTTGGTGCAGTGCCGGATTTAAACATTTTTTGGCCTACGCATAAGAAAATTTTGTTCAAAAATGAAACTTACGATTTTGTTTACTACTACAAATGTATTCGCAATAATGCCTTTCTTTCATAGTATTATTTATATGCTATCAGATACTAAATATATTAACATAGAATATGTAAAACGTCGACCAGCATTAACAACAGCCATCTTCACTTGAACTTATCACAAAAATATTCAACACAATCTACCGTAACGGCGTGCAAAGATATAAACGCCGCATGCTTCATTGACTACAGAAAAGTTTTCAACTGCATGCCACATCAAAAGCCAATGGAAGTCCTCAAATCAGCTGGGATCCATACACGAAGTATAAAAATCATAAGCGAACTATACTGGCATCAATTAACAATAAAAGACATACATTAGAAACGCTATCGATAAGACGCAGCGTGCGATAAAGATGTGTCCTGTTCACTCCGTGGTTTAATCTTTACTCCGAAGTTGTGTTCAATAAAGCTCTTCATAATATAAATGTAAGCATAAACATCAATAGTAAAATCCGGTGCTATTCGGTAATATTCTCTAAGATATTTAGGCTCACTTGTTAACCAACAAACAAAACAGTACTGGCAAACAACAACCATGGACTCTGCACCGTAGATTACTACGGTGCTCCAACTCTCGATGCAAACACAAAAAAGCAAATACATTCATTTGAGGTACGCATACAGTCAAATGCTCCGTGTCTCCTGGGTAGAGCATAGAACCAATCAAATCCTAGAACAAATGGAAAAGAATAGAAAACTCTTCCTGGCAATCAAGAAGAGGAAACTTTAATAGCTAGGTCATATAGTTCGAGACGTGCGTTATAAGATTCTTCACCTGATAATTGAAAGAAAAATCGAAGAAAAAAGATTAGTCGACCATAGACAGAACTCATGGTTAAAAGATTTGCGCCGTTGGTTTCGCCAAACATTAACAAAGATTTTTAGAGCGGCAGTATCCTGCGCTATAATAGCCAATTGGATCACCAAAGTTCGCAGGGAAATGGCGTACTAGGAAAAAAAATAAGAAAAACATTTTTTGTAGGTTTTTAAAAATAAATAAACTAATTGTTATTGTACGTTTAGATTCTTTGAAAGCGTCTGGCTACTCAAATCGTACGTAAGAATGAGTGGATCTTCTAAAGTAAAAATATTTCAGTTCAATTACCAATAACAACGTGTGTTGTGTAAGCGACTAGTGAGTGCATTCTTAGCGTTTTTTTTAATGGTGTTATGATTTTTTTAAATTTTACGGCAATCTTGTTTTTGTAAAATTGAGTGCAAAAGCAAAAAAACAGTTTGCGCCAATTAAAATTAAATTAAAAGTTTTAAAAAGACTAGACAACGGAGAAACATTAAAAATATTTGCCGCTGAGTATATTGTTAGTAAAGTGACTGTAAAAGATTGGCACCATAATAGAGACAAAATTTTAAACAGAGAGAACAAGTGGTATGAAATTAGACAGCTAGAAATATATGACAAAAAAATTTCTGCTGACTAACGTTTTTAAACAATCGTTACAGAAGAAAATATAACAAGGGATCAGCTGTATGATTGTGATAAAACGGGCCTAAATTCTAAGATGCTACCATCGAAGACTGGTTTTACAGGAAGAAAAGTCTGTCGCAGGCCACAACAAACCTAAAGTAAGGGTGACCGTTCTTGCAGCGTCAAATACAACTGGAGATAACTTAAAACTCGTGGCGATTAAAAAATATAACAAAGTCTGCTTTACCAGTGACTTACACTAACCAAAACTCAGCGGGAAAGGATAAAAGCATATAGAAAAAGTGGTTTTGTGAAGACTTTGCCATTGAGACAAAAATACTTAAAGAAGAACAGTTTACCCATAAAGGCCATGCTAATTCTTGACAAACAGCCATAAGTAATCACTAATCAGTAACAAAGAAGAATTAACATGTGTTGGAATTCAAACAGATTTTTCCTCCCAACGTGACGAAGTTAATTCACGTTATGGATCAAGAAGTTTTAGAATGCATGAAAAAAAAGTACAGTCGTCGTTTATTACAGTGTGTTCTGAATTCGCTACACAGCGAAAGAACAACATGTTATTTCTTTCAAAAACAACAATAGAAGACGTAATCTATTGAATAGTAGAATCTTGGAAAACATGAAATTAGAATAAAATTTTCCACGAAGAATTTGACATTACCAGAATTTATTAGAAAGGTCTTTGGTTGTGAGAATACAAATGTGAATAAAGTCCCGGAATTGTTAAACAACGATGACAGGTGGTGGGAAGTGACCGACCGTTCTAAACGAAATTGGTTAGGACAACGGCACCAGACTGTACAAGTGATGACACACACGGAGAGATGGCAGATGAAGCGCTGCGTTATGACGAGTAACAAGTCAAAACAACACCGACTGACACGATGCTACTAAGTTAAGTTAATGTGTAATATTTACTTTACTGTAAATTAAATTTTGTCTATTTTTCGTGTAGTCTAAGTTTTTAATAATCCGAGCTACAGTCAGCCCCAACTAATTATTTACACGTAATTTAAACCAAGTCGCCTGATTAAAACTCACTGTTTTACGCTTTGATCTCATATCTGATCTTTACTAAATAAAACTCGCACGGCTGCCTTCTCTGACAAATGAAAAAGAATTTCTTCTCCATCAGTCTTAAAAACATCGTTCTTCATATCCAAATGGAACCCATACTTTTTTATAACGTCCATTCCCAGGATAACTTATTCCGTGATTTTGGCTACCAGTACTTGATGGTCGAGTACTCCATTTCCTAAACCAATGGTTACTTTTAATTTGTCCGTGAGCAAGTATTTCTTTGCTCGTCGCCGTTCGAAGTCGTACTTTTACTGGTGATGTCTTCTTATGTTCCAATAACATGTCAAGACAAATGATGGTCTTTGTCGCTCCCGTGTTAACCAGTAACTGAACACTTTGTTTATTGATCTTGCCATCGAGATAAATGCTGTGCAATTGCTCTATAGACGATGCCATTTCAATGTAATCTTCGGGGCATAAATAGATAAGATTAATTTTTGTTTCTTTTGATTAACTCGTTTCAAGCTTTTAAACGCTCTTCTTATCCTTTTCTAAAGCTTCGTACAGTGTCGTCGTACGTAGCTTATTTTATCGCAGTTTGAAGTCGTCAATGCCATCGAAATAAATGCTGTGCAATTGCTCTATAGACGATGCCATTTGAATGGCAATCTTCGGGACATAAATAGATAAAGTTAATTTTTGTTTCTTTTAGTCAACTTTTTTTAAGCTTTTTGACGCTCTTCCTGTCCACTTCTAAAATGTCGTTGTACGTGGCTTATTTCACCGCAGTTTGAAGTCGTCACTCTCCTTTTTCGAAGCATTCGTCGCACTATTTTCTTTATACTTTCTTGTGCCTGCGCGGGAACTTCTGCAACACATCGGAGCTTATGACTGCCGACGTCTCTTTTGCTGGTTTAAACTCCAAGGCATAGGTTAAAGCGTCATCTGTTTTAGATCGAGCTAACCGTAGAATCTGCTACGTTTCCAAGAAAGTATCTGATGGTGTAGAATACGCAAGCCGTGTTAATCTAGCGATGTCAGTCTGTTACTTGTCGTTATTTACGTATTTGGTATAAATAACAACTCGTAATAAAACTCACGCCTACACTAGTTTTTCGACGGCACTGTCGCCGATAAGGAATAAAATTGACAGTTTCGATGTAAGCAATCTTACTCATTCAGTATTTGACTATCGCTGCAATCGTTCGATTGTAGTGATTTCGTAAGTAATTCTTCTTTCTATTCGCGGTCATGATTTTTTAACAAATAAATATTTTCGGGTTTTGAACCGCGTTCCATATTTACATTTTTCATTAAATTCATAAAACTTAAAAAGCTTACAATCTTTGAAAAATTTACAATATTTGACGTTGCGACAGTCTGAAGAAGACAGCGACATAACTGCCGAAACGTCAAATATTGTAAATTTTTTAAAGTTTATAAGCTTTCTAAGTTTTATGAATTTTGTGAAAAGTGTAAATATGGAACGCAGTTCAAAACCCGAAAATATTTATTTGTTAAAAAATTCTTCTCTCTATTTAAATTTCATAGTTGGTTATTACCTTTACGGTTTAGCAATGATAGGATTAGAATATTCTGGCAGAATTAAGCAAATTAGTAGTTATGTCAGCAATTTTAAGATGGTGTTAACATGTGGTTCATTGCTATTAAATATAATTTTAGCAAGTCTACTAGGTTTGAAACGGCTTTTTCTCAACAGTTATTTAAAGAGGACATTCTGTTACGTGCTGTCTATGAAGATAATACTCAAATAAACTCCATACGCTTATTTTGCGAAATTTTCTGTATGACGAAGTATCGTATTGGAAAACTACTTTCGTATTTGTAGTTTGTAATTTTATACCTTCAGCCTTCAGCGTGTTAATTGAATTCATTGTATTAGTAATTTTTTTTCTCCAATTTGTAACAGTCAAGAATTAGTAGTAATAATTTCACCGCAGCTTGAAGTCGTCATTTCTCTTTCTCGAAAGATTCGTCGCACTGTTTCTCGTGTCTGCGCGGAAACTTCTGTTGCACAACGGAACTTATGACTGCCTCGGTGCGACGTCTCTTTTGCTGCTTTAAACTCCAAGGCCGTCTACAAAGGTTTGAATAGCCAATTGCTCCAAGAAAGTATCTGGTGCTGTAAAATAGGCCGTGTTAATCTAGCGATGTCTGTCTGTTACATGTCGTTATTTACGTATTTGGTATAAATAATAACTCGTAATAAAACTCACGCCTACACTAGTCTTTCGACGGTTCTGTCGCCGATAGGGATTAAAATTGACAGTTTTAATGTAAGGAATCTTACTTGCTTATTCTGTATTTGACTATTGCTGCAATCGTTAGATTGTTTATAACGCTTTCCGCAAAATCGTAAGTAATTCTTCTTTATCTTTAAATTTCAAAGTTGGTTATCTGGTAATAGTATTAGAATATTAAGGCAGAAATAAGCAAATTAGTAAATATTTCAGCGATTGCACATACATTTTAAGATGGTGTTAACATTTGGTTCATTACTATTAAATTTTATTTTAGCAAGTTTAATAGGGTTGAGACGGCTCTTTCTCAACAGTTATTTAGAAAGGTAATTTTGCTTCGTGCTGTCTATGTATATAATACTCAAATAAACTCCATACGCTTAATTTTTGGGAAATTTTCTATATGACAAAGTATCGTATTGGAAAACTACTTTCGTATTTGTAGTTTGTAATTTTATATCTTCAGTCTTTAGCGTGTTAATCGAATTCATTGCATTAGTAATTTTTTTCTCCAATTTGTAACAGTCAAGAATTTAATCATAGATCACATTAAAACGTTTATTTTCAGTCGTACTGTGGTCTTACGCTGACCTAACATCCGTCTAGTTTCCTTGATCGATTTGTTTGTAATTAAGGCCAGATTAGGCATATCACGATGTATGCAAGTTTGCCTACTACGCTAATTGTCATCTATAATTACATGAAGGGTAGTGAAGGCTTTTCTACTCGATTTCAATGAACTTTGGTGTTGGTAAGTCTTTGAATTTTTCTTATTTGACTATCGCTGCAATCGTTAGATTGCTTATAACGTTTTCCGCAAAATCGTAAGTAATTCTTCTTTATATTTAAATTTCATAGTTGCCCTTTAACGTTTTAGCAATAATGTGGTAATAGGATTGGAATATTCTGTCAGAATTAAGCAAATTAGTAGTTAAGTCAGCGATTGCAGGGACATTTTAAGATGGTGTCAACATGTGGTTCATTACCATTAAATTTTATTTTAGCAAGTCTAATAAGGTTGAGACGGCTCTTTCGTAACAGTTACTTAAAGAAGAAATTCTGCTTCGTGCTGCCTATGAAGATAATACTCAAATAAACTTTATACGCTTATTTTGGAAAATTTTCTATATGACAAAGTATCGTAATGGAAAACTACTTTCGTATTTGTAGTTTGTAATTTTATATCTTCAGCTTTCAGCGTGTTAAATAAATCCATTGTATTAGTAATTTTTTTCTCCAATTTGTAACAGTCAAGAATTTGATCACCTAACACCCGTCAAGTTTCGTTGATCGATTTGTTTGTGAACAAAGTGTTACGTGCAAAATTTTCATAACGTAATACCCTGTATATCCAATTAAAATTAGATTCCGGTTTTGATACCCTCAGCCGATCTTTTTGGTTACTGGCATGTTGCGGAATTCATTTTGAAGCTGTCAACTACTTAAGACGGTCGGTGTCGTGAATTGACCTAATCCAAAAGATTTTAAGTACATCCACTGTGATGGACCGGAAATTATAAGTTGATTACGAATTTATCGTAATTTATTCGGCACAGGGTAAGATATTTGCATCCGGTTTGTTAGGATTCTTTTGTAATTTCTTTATTAATTTGATAGCCGTTTCGTCACGCTTTGACCACATGTTCGATTTAATAAAAGAACAATGAAGAATTAATACTATTGATAAATACCGTCACAGAACGCTTAAGATTCTGGAAGGCATATTATCCACAACGAAAACGAAGAACCAGCATTGCCTGAGATGTTATTTCTTATACACCAGTCGATTGCGATACCCACCTTTTCGTAATCGCACATAACAGCATTGGATACAACGGGTTTTTATATCTTATTTCCTTTATTATTATAAACAATTTTGTAGCTTCCTATCTTCATGAGTTATTGTGTTGACACGATTTGCTATTCAATATCTATTCCAGTCTCACTGACCGGGGAAAACGTGTTCTTTGCGCAAGTAGGAACTGGATTGTGGGTAAGTCTTTTTAATTATTTTTTCGCTGTCACAAAAGTCACTCACGGAACTTTTGTTTATGTTAATTTCCGTAATTACGATTATTGTTGCAATACCATTAAGGTAATTTCATTACTCATTTTGTGTGTATCGCATGCTGTGTACAAACGATATTTATTACGAAATTTTTTTCGCTATTCGCGTCGACTTAACCTATGCATTGTGTGTTGCCGATACTTCTGGCATTTATGAATTGGGAATTAGATATACTCTTGTTAATATTCTACGTTACTAAATTAAAGTTTTTATACCTGTTAATCTTGCTTTCATAGTAACATACCTTTCTCTTTTAATTGTGGTTACCCGAACACCAGAGTAACAATAATTACGAACCTAAAAATTCGTTACAAGTTTGGACCGTCTGTCTTGATCGAGGCAGAAGTGTTAATTATAAATGATCTGGCGCCCTTAATTATTATTCACTTAAACATCCCCTATCTCCGACTGTGTGAGTTGGCCGTGCAAGGTTTGTAAGACCTAAAACTTGTAACAAAAGCCAGATTAGGCATATCCGGTCGTACGCAAGCCTGCCTGCTACGCTAATTATCAACTATAATTACATGAAGGGTAGTGAAGGCTTTCCTACTCGATTTCAAGGAACTTCGGTGTTGGTAAGTTTTTGAATTTTTCTTTCCTAGAGCGGTGTTGTTATTTAAATCTGCCAATTTGTAACGTCTCACGACTGTATGTAAGTAATTATGGATTTGGTACAGTTTAAAGTTTTAGTGATTACTAATCATTTTTGCTATTAAAACCAAAAGCTCTAACAAAAATAGGCGTTTGTTCATTATCCTGTTTACTATTCATTGCTTTAAATTGTTAAAATTACTGTTAAGAAAAAATTTGTAATGTATAGAAAAGTGACCACTTGTTTATTATCTTGTCTGCTAGTAGCTTCTTTAAATTTTTATCACTGCTGTTTCTCAACTGCGCTCATTCATCGACATTGTAGCTAACCGTGGTGACGTGGTTGTTACCAATGAGGTTCATTGCAGAAAAAGATTGGTAACAAGTCTCAATATCTTAAAAGCTTTTTGCAGTTTTCTAATCCTATTTATTTAGACTTGGTGTACCTGTTAAAGATGAACATCTCCATATCTTATTTCTAACGTTAAATTAAGAGTTTGTAATTTCTTTGAAAGTGGTCAAAAACAGTCTGCAAAGCGTTTCTCCAGGTAAGGCCATTATTAAAAACGTTGCTTTTTGCTTGTTGCTCTAATTATTAGCTACAGCTGCGGTTTCAAACTGATTGTGGTAAGTTGACCATAGAACTTTTTTCTCAAATTTTGGGGATACAACCCTAAACTTGTGAGTAGTTTCTTTTTGATAATACATTAATAACTCTTCGCTCGTGACGCTTGCTTCACCGTGACAATTAATTTGATTTGTACTCTTGTTACGCCCTGAGCAAATTTTCCTAAATCCGGTACTGTTTCAATTATTTAAGTTATACGTGTGGGAATCTGCTGTTGTTACTAATCTCACGCTTTATTATGTTACATTTTAAAGTCGATAATTTGTAATTTATGATTAATTAAGAGCGTATTATTTTCGCTTAATACGATTAAATGCTGCTTTTCTACAAGTCCTTATAAATATTTTTGTTTAAAATATCATTTACTCGAGCGTTCTCACGAGTTTGCTGACGAATTTATTTTGTTATCTTCTGAGGTCATTATAACCTTAGGTACTTCGTTTCCTTCTTTAATCAGTTCCTGACAAACTCTTGTTGAGATCACTTCAAAAATTTACTGTATCTTGCAAGTACTAACGTTTACTTAAACACGGTGATTTTACCGGATATTACGTTGAAACCTTCCTAACTTTTAGTATATCTACGGAACCTGTTTCTTTCCTAAAATTACTAAAAATCGCATATTTACGGCTATAAGTTACTTTAAATTTTAAAAGTGTACTTAGTTTTCTTAACGCTGGATTATTATACCCAGGTGAAGTACTTAGTTTTTTCTTTATTTAGTTAATCTGACTTCGCTTCTCTCCCTTCCTCTTTATAGCGGTTTTTCTTCCGACCAAATTGTTCTAATTCATATAAACGTTTCCTCCAACGGATTGTTTACTCCACGTGTGAAAGTTCCTTCAACTACCAAAATACTCCGTTCATCTGTAAACTCTACTAACGCTACGCTGAGAAGTCAACTTTGATTGCACCTACTGACGCTAAGTGAAAAAAAAACAACCGTTAACCTTCGTTTTTATTGTGAATTAATTCATATTTGTGCAAATCTCAAAGATTTGATTTTCTACATTGAACTTTTAATCAAAATTATCCTACTTGCTTAATTAATTTTAGAAATTCAAGACCTTTTCTTTATACTTTAAAATTTTACAATTTTTTTTGCTATTTAAAATTCACTTTTGTTATTTAAACTTTGGTTTAATTTACTTAATTTAATTTCTCTTTGTTTCTATAAGAAGTTGTTATCTGATTTACCCTGAATTTTTTTTTGTTGACTTATAACGTAATTGTAACTGACCTATTAACCTACATAAATTTGGTCACGCATCCCTTGATCTACGAGATAGTAAACTTGAACCTAACTCTAATTCTCGGCTGTTATTTGCCGACGGCCAATTGTTTGTTTTAAATTTTTTATTTAAGGAAACTTCGACTGGAAATACCGTGCACGGAGTTTCATCAGCGAAGTAATAAGGTAAGATTTATTTTTTTGTATTTCAAATTTGTAATTACTGTCTTGTCGAATAACGATTGCTGCCCCCAATTAAATTTTTTTTTGTTGTTTGTTTTGCGAACCTAACGTAATTAAATTAGTTTTACTACTTTTGTTTTAACACAAGGTAATTTAGATCCTGTATTTTTGTAATATTTGAAATCCATTATCGATTGTTTTACTCAACTTTACGCATATTTTGTTTGCATAATTCAAAATTGAATATTTTATTGATTATTTTGTAAATTGCTATTTATTCTAAATTCATTATATTTACATCAAATTTACTGATTGCTATTTATTGCTTAACCTTCCCCGTTTTTTTTCTTTTCAGCAACCCTTCGCTACTACTAGAGCCCTGTTAAACTTTTACAATTTACTTAACAGGACCGCAACTAAACAATTGTGTGGCGCCCATTTCTAACAATTTCTAATCACTATTTGACTAATTTTATCTACCACGACATCTTTGATTTAAATATTCCCCTCACAATTTCTAACCCACCCCATTTTGCCTACAAGAACCGAGCTACTGCGGCCATCGCTCCATTTAAATTTAGTTACCCATAATTCTTACCGTAACATTCTCTTTAAGCAAACTTATTCTATGTTCTAATTTGTTTTCTACTGTTACTATTTTGTCGTTCATAGATTCGAATACTTCTTGTCTTAAATTTAACATAATCTGTTTAAGTTTCTTCTTGATGAACCATTTTAATTTGGTGTTCTACACTAGTCTGTATTTGTTCCTTGATGATTTTCATTTGACTCTCAATTCTACTCCGTATTTTTTCCATTTTCTGAAAAGTTTTTCTATGTTTATTGTTTGCATTCCAGTTACTACTACTAAATGTAACTAAGTTTTACTACAACTAACGCGAACACTAATAGAATGTATTGCTAACAATATTTAAGAAAACAACTTACATGTGATTTTTATCACTCGATATTTATAAGTATTCTCGGCAGATAAGTCGCACTTTATTTGTCTAAACTGGTATTTATTTTCACTGGCACGCGCGTTAGCTCATTTCTTTAGACCGACGATTCTTTCGACTTTTGACTAGATTAAACCCTGCTTCTTTCGGAGCTTTTATGTATTTACGTTATCTATTTTGAGAACATTTCATCTCTTCTAGTTTCTAAATATTTCAGGAACGTTTTATTAGAGTAAACATTATTAAAAAATATTTGCAATTTATAATAAAAATGGTAAAATTACCAAAAAATCTGAACAAAGACGTAGTTGTACTTTTTAGTATAGGAACAATCCTTAGAAATATAGTACAAAATCATATTTGTGTAATTTGAAGATGTGACCGAAGAAAGAACCTACAATGAACTAAGAAATAATGCTAAGAGGAAAGAAGTTATCGTCTATACGCAACATCTTCGTAGAAGGTGTAGTTAACGAGAAGGTTTATTTATTGTGGTTGGTCTGGAGGGTTACCTAATATGCAATGACGTGATGCTTAATAGTGACATAAATACCGACAAAGGCGCAGCTGAGATCGTCTGCGTACGCGCGTTGTAGAAATTTAAGTAAATTAAAAATATATTAAACAATTTATGTTAGTTAAATACTTTTGCTGTGACGAAAAATACCCGATTAGGAACAATCAAAATTGCAGATACTCGCAAATTTTCTAACAAAGAATATCGGACCAAAACGAACAATTTACGATACGCATTAATAAACATCTCTCAATGCAAGAAATGAATTTATAATAAAACCTCAACGACTAATTTATAGTTTTTTTCCGTAATAATAATTCTTACATTGCATAAAATTAAAATAAAAATTAGTTGTATAATAATTAACCATTAATTATACAGCCATACGACCTCTAGGCTCGCAATAATAATTGCCAAGATAATGCAGCTTTTAGTAACCTAATAATATTCTACATAAAATCGTGACAAAGCCTCAAGTAACAAATTAATGAAATTATGAATTATGAAAATGATCGCCGCCGTCAATACAAGCGCTCTTTTAAATTTTCCACCTTCCTCTGAATTCCACACAGGCTTTACTTCACGGGCCAACTTCAACTACACTGTTTACTAAAAGCCCCTGAAATTTAATTTTCCTCAAAATTATCTACTTAGAATTTTATTCTCGTTATACCTGTTAAGATGTTAAATTTATAGCCGATAAATTAATAACATTTTATTAAAATTCGCACCGAAATAAGTAAGCGACAGATTATTTAAGTGTGAGATGAATGCGTGCCTTAAATCAGGGTTGATTGGTACCGAACAGCGCAATTTAACAGTGTATGTTAAGAATGTTAGCAGTGTCTAATTACTACTAATCAATAGCTAAGTCCGTCTCATGGCACGACCGATCAAATTATAACTCTGCTGTAAAATGACCGTTGGCTAAAATAACCATAACCTTAGTAAACAGTGCGTTTACACTTCCATTATTATTTATCGCAAAAAGGAAAAAATCAAATCAACCGTAATGTGTTTAGCGAGTCACGATTATCATCACATTCTCTTTTTTTATAAAGATTTATTGTTTTATAGCCTAACTAGCTAAAGAAAGTACTTTTCTCATCACGTTGTTGTTTCTAGATTAAGAAAAAATATGAGTCGCAGTTTTTAAATCTTCTCCTATTATCAATATTAATACAGTTAAACGTTTAACTGATTGAAAGAAGAAACTGAAGATTTTGGCTAATACGTTTATTGTTAACAAAGACTTTCACAAATTATTTATTTATCTTGTTAATTCAGCCGTACGTGCCTACAAGCACTTTGCTTTTATAAATAATATACATAACAAATAATTAGTTTTATATAGACTTTAACGCGTGGGCAAAAGGTTATTTTTGTTCTATAATAAAAAAATTGCGAAAAACGTAATTTATATTTATTGGTAAAATATTTGCTTACTAAATGAATTCGTTTTTATATTTAACATATTAAATTTGTCAAAAATTGATGTTGTTTGTGGAGAACATGGTACAAATGTATTTCTTCAATTTCCTTAAATAAATTTTTACACAGCCAACAGTGATAAAGTTGATTAAAATAATATTTTTTCTAAGTTTAATTCTGTAAAATTGTTGTTTTAAAATTATTTTGTAAAACTTAATGTTTAAGTAAGCCACAGACTAATTAAAAACTAATTGTTGTAGATTAAGTTTGCTCGTAAAATTCTGTTTTATTTATAAAAATTATATAAAATTTAATAAGTAGTATTGTTAAAACAAAATTTAACATTTTTTTAATTAAAAACAAGAGTTCTCAAGTTTCTTATTATTTTTAAAAAAAAAATTAATATCAAAATGTTTTAATCACATCTGTGACGTTAAAAACTTTTATTACAACGACATTTGCATTAGATAATTTAGAGAAGGATTTGACAACGCGTCGTTTTAAAAAATAGATTATATGTTCAAACTTTTAGCTTGTAAATATACGCATTCGTGTATGTTTGTTAAACGTTTAAAATAAAATGAAGGATTATGTTTAAATAAATGCAAATTTCTGTAAATGGTTTATATATTTACATATTTTATAAACAGGTGTTTTATATTTTTTATATTAGTTTCTACATAATATTCAAACTATGTTCATAAATATGTAATGTCATATTTAAATTTGTTGAACTAGTAAATGGTCATAGGCATTCATTAAAGTCTGATCGCAATTTATAGTATCGTCTATTTTTAATTTGTCTTACTAGAATAATATTAAAAATCAAGGGTTTATTTCAAAAACACCACATGCCAAAAAATGCCAGTTTTGAGATAGCCACGGCATCTTGTAGAAAATACCCGTCTTTACATATTGTGTTAAATCTGTTACCTAGTTACATCTTTCAACATATTTTTTAGTTTCCAACACTTCTTCCAAAATTACTTATGCATTACACTGTATACAGGTAACAGCATCTCCTATTACTTTTTACAAAAATGATTATGCAACACCTTAAGTTAATTATTTAACCCAAGTGCGACACCAAGTAATTGCCTTAACTTAATAAATCTGCTATGAACCAACACCTTTGTGAAGACATCAGCAACTTGATCTTCACCACTTACATGTTTAATATCTATTTCATCAGAAAAAAAATGTTGCTCTAATAAAGTAAAACTTAATGTCTATATGTTTCAAGCGTTTATGAAACTCCGGATTTTTTACAAGCTTAATTGCACTGGCATTGTCGATTGATAGAGTTGGTGTTGATGGCAGCCCAGATATTTCATAAAGAAGACGCTTGATCCAATGATTTCTTTTACAGCTTTGCATGCAGTTATGTATTCGGCTTCCATTGTCGACAAGGCTATACATTTCCGTTTTAGACTGTGGCAACTTATTGTAGCACCATGAAGCTTACATACCATTCCACTTCTTGACTTTCGTGTAGTAACGTCTCTAGCAAAATCAGCATCGCTGTAAGCCTCCAACATGTCATTTTGTAATCTTTGAGAAAAGTCAGTTCATACTCAATTGTTCCTTGCTTCTCGGTTAGCACACCATACAGGAAAGCAGTTTTCACGTCCAACTGCTTCAGATACATATTCTTGGCCACAACTATACCAAAAATAATCCTTATTGTGTCAAAACGTACAACTAAACGTTTTGTCATAGTCGAATCCTAGTTTCTGCAAGTATCCTTTTGCCACTAACATAGCGTTGAATCTTTGTACGGATCCATGAGGATTATATTTTAGTCGCAAAACCCATCTGTTATACATGACCTTTTGATTTGATGGCAAGTCAACTACTTCCCAAGTATCGTTTTCATAAAACAATTTCATTTCCTCTTCTATCGCCTTCTGGAACTCTTCAGCTTCAGAAGTCCTTATCGCTTCTATGCAGGAGGTTGAACTTTCACTTTCTGCAATACAAACATAATCTTTCAAGTATGCTGGTTTTCTGTCACGTTTGTTTCTTGCATTTGAGGTTCCGTCGAATGCTAAGACATCTTCCAACTACTTCCCAAGTATCGTTTTCATATAACGATTTCATTTCCTCTTCCATCGCCTTCTGCCACTCTTCAGCTTTAGAAGTCTTCATCGCTTCTATGCAGGAGGTTGAACTTTCACTTTCTGCAATACAAACATAATCTTTCAAGTATTCTGGTTTTCTGTCACGTTTGTTTCTTGCATTTGAGGTTCCGTCGAATGCTAAGACATCTTCCTCTAAAACTGAAGCATTGTTGTTAGTTTGATGTGCATCTTCTTTCGTAAGACTAAAACCTGGTTTTTCAAGTTCAACTTCATGACTTTCTTTTTATAACGGCACTGTCCATTTCCTTTGTAATTTCTCCTTACATCCTTGCTTAGGATTACCTTTCGATCAGCTTTAACCCATACTCTGTAACCGTCCTTTTCTACACAGTAACCAACAAACTTCGCTGCAAAACTTTTTTTATCCCTTTTTCTTTGGGGATATGTACGAAACAGTCAGTGCCAAAAATTTTCATATGATACCGGTTCCATTGAGTGTATACGCAACTGTATTAACTGCTTCAGCCCACAGATTTATTGGTAATGTTTTAGAATGTATCATCGATCTGCAACGCCATTCTGTTCATGGGTGTATGGCATACTAATTCTAAAATTAATTCCATTAGACTCAAAATGTCTTTCAAATTCAAATTCTACTTCACTTTTAGTTTTAATAAAAAACAGTAGGCGGAATTTTTAATAATCGTTCTTTAAACACAAAAAGTATCTTGCATCTGTAAGCGACTCTTCTTGCATAGGTCCACAGAAATTAGCACGAATTTGTTCACCAGCTATATGTGGCTTATTTTCACGTATATCAAAGCTTTTTCGTTGTTGATTCCCATACGCACAAACATTACAGAATGCTTCTTCTAGTTCAACAATTATTTCTTGTCTTTCTAACACTGTCCTTACATGTTTTTTGTTTTGATTGCATAGCTTTTCATGTCATAATTGTAGACTATCTCTATGTGTGTGTGAATCACGAATCACGAATAGTGTTATCAGTCGGCTAATGTTATCACTAAAGAGCGGACAGTCAAGCAAATGCCTGGAGCCTGCCTAATTTGCCATTTTGTGTAACTTTTTGTCTTTTTTGCCTTTTAAAGAGTATTATTTTATATTGCCTTTTTACATATAAATTTTGAAAAGTTTGTGTAAACAGTTTTTTAATAGGTAGATGACAATAACGCATTACAGAATTTTACTTAAATTACGTACAATAATATAATTAACATTTTTTGCTCAAAAGGTCTTACCACGAACCTATAAATAACAACAGCGATTTTCATGTTTTGTTAAACAATGGTTTCCAAAAAACATTAAATACAAAAGCCGCTTATAGAGAAGAACTATTGTAAGAATTTATACTAGAATTATGTACAATGACAGGCTTAACAGAACACTATTTACAAAACCGGAAGGATTTCGGAATGAATCATAAAAATTATAAAAGTCTATTCAGTACCTAAGTAAAGCAAACAAATATAGATAATTTTAATTCTGTCCGGTGGGATTCCTTTAATGACTGAAACACATGACTAAAATATTCTTTGTTTGTTATAAATACTTGCGATATTGTCACACTGTGATAATCTATTGCTGTTGTGCTGTGAGTAAGTTTTAAAAAATACCACCCAATAAACCATCAAAATTTGAAAATTATTACAAGTAGAGTAAATTGGACAATAATTTAACAACCGTCGGGGAAAACCGTTTTTGTCAAGTTTGTTCAAAATCAGTAAGTTTGTATTAATTTAATTTAAATGCTTTTAATTACTAGTATATGTTTTATTTTAGGTCGGTGCTACTAAAAAGTACCACGTAAAACAACACTTGGGTAGTGGTTTTCATTTAAAAAATAAGGAGAACTTTTTCTTTTTTTACGCCATTGGGATACAAAAGTCCTACAAGCATAAAATTATATAATTGTAATTAATAGGTTTTATTATATTAATCAATCATTAAAAAAAAACTTACGTAAACAATCATCGAAAAAATTTGCAACTGTTTTGTGATTGGTCTGTGGAATTTCTTTAGCAAAATGTGTTAACAATTCAACAACGTTTCGCATTGCTAAAATAGTGTTTTTATCAGAATTTGAACATGCTGAATTACATGGGTTCTGCGACGCTATTGTGTGCTAAAAGCCGCGTAGTACCTCTTAAACCTGTTACTTTACCACAACTTGAATTTTTGGCAGGTACGCTATTAGCCGATTTTGTGTCAAAGATATACAATATTTTATCTTCCAATTTTTCTAAAATTTATCTTTGATCAGATTAAAAAATTGTTTTAGGGTGAATCAATTCCACACCTAACAAATATTAAGTGTTTATTGCAAATCGAATCGTTTCTATTTTAGAAACTACTTGTGCTTCTAACTGGCATCACGCTAGCAATGAAAATAATCATGCCGATTTAATTTCACACGGTGTTTCTATAAAAGACCTATCTGAGAACAAATTCTGGTTTAATGGGCCTTGATTTCTTCATTCGTTACATTTTTACCTTTTTGAGGTAATAATCGATCAGAATATTTTACTAGAGCAAAAATCCGTTCAAGTTACTCTTACATGCAATTTTGTCAAGCAAACTGTTTAAAATATTCTTCTTCTTTCCAAAAATTACAAAGAGTTGTCGTTTATGTTCTTCGATTCTTAAAAAACTGTTCTGTAACATCATCTGAAAGAAACGTTGGTTCTCTAACTGTATCTGAATTGTCATTGTCGTTTAATAAATTGATCAAACTGTGTCAATTTTTGCGTTTTTCTAATGAGATTGAACTACTTCCTCATAATTCTTGTAAAAAAATAACAAATTACTATCTTAAATCTTTGAATTTATTTTTAGACGATCAGGACATTATACGAGTACGTGGTAGAATACGGCATACTAATTTTTCTTATAGTAAGATACACCCAATGTTACTTCCAAAAGGTCACATCTTTACTTTTGTGTCACTATCATAAAAAATTTTAAGATTGCGGCTTTAACCAGTTGTTGTCGGTAGTCCATGATAAATTTTAGCCAATTTCTGGTCATTCCCATTGTAAAAAAATTCTTCAAAGCTGTCCTAACTTAGCATCAACTGTTATGGATGATCTTGCATCTGCGTAATTTGCTATTTACAAACGGCATTTCTACAACACCGGGGTAGATTTTGCTGGTCCTGTTTTAACAAAAGATCGCTATATGCAAAATGCAAAATTCATAAAGGCATATATTGTTCTTTTCGTTTGTATGACGTAAAGCCATACATCTGGATTTGGTTTATCTACGCCAACTTTTATTGAAGTTTTTAAGAGATTCATTTCCAAACGTAGAAAACCGTCAATTATGTTTAGCGATAAAGTTACAATACAACATTTTTCAAACTGAAGAAGTGCAAACGAATTTAAACAAATACTTAGTTAATAAAATGATTCAAAAAATTCATTCCCCCGAGTTCTCCGCATTTTGGAGAATTGTGTGAATTGAATATAAAACAAACAAAATTAAACTCTCACTTTATCATTTCCTAATTGGAGATTCGTTTGAAACTTTCCCAGAGAAATCCTTAGAATCAGTCATGTAAAATTGATTAAATTTATTCCAACGAAGAAAACAACGTTTCCAACATTTTTGGAACCGGTGGTTCAGAGAAATTTTAGCTAAATTTCAACGATGCACGAAATGGCAACATGTTTCAGACCAAGTAGGTTCCTTAGGTTCCGAATGCTGCACCTTTTCATAGGGCAACCGCACGAGTAGTTCAGCTGCACCCAGGAGAAGATGTTATAGTGCGGGTAGTTACAATACGCACGTCTAAGGATGCTATATTAGGGATGAGCGATGTTTATCGATGTTGCTAAAACATCGATGTTTTAACATCGATAACGAATAATGCAAAATATCGGGGCATCGATGAGCAAATAATCGACTAAATAAAAAAAATATTATATTAGTAAAACAAACCAACAAACGTATCACTTACAAACAGATTGAGATAGTTAATTTCTGGACGCATAGTGCTAATACTAGAATATATAAAACAAACGATGGGAACGTGATCCAAACATAAATAAAAACATACTTCAATTAATAATATGGAAAATTTATCTTTGAGATGTTTTATGTCTGTACTATGTATTTGTTACTTGAGTGGTTAAGTGTGAATTTTTTAATATTTTAAAGTGATTTCTTTAGTAGAAAACCTCGAAGTAGGTAGATAAGTAATTAAAAGTTTTCCGTAATATGACATGTGAAATTATAACAAATGTTTGCTTGTTTTAGTTGAAAGTTATGTATGTTGAAAAAGGCTGGATGTTTGACTATAGATTAACTAAGCTGACGGCGACATTCCAAATTACACTTTAACGCTCTAGTACCTACCGAGTTTATTTTTCTGGACTAGACTTGTTTTTGTGTCTGCATAAAATACAGAATAGTTTTAACTGCTTATAATAAAGTAAAAAAATAATTTGATGCCTTCTTCTGTTTTTTATTCAATTAAGTGGGTTTAATATTTATTAATGTATAAAACCTAACAGTAGTTCTCTTTGTTTTGCAAGGTTATTACGATGCCACCAAAAAGGAGTATTTTGAAAAAATCGATAATTCATCATCAAAATGCCGCACATGCTCGAGAATTTTGAAAACTTGTGGAAATACGACAAATTTAAAATTACCCATCAAAAAAATTCACGATTATCTGTTGAAGAAAAAGAATTTATTAGAAACGCATACAGAACCTCTTGTTGAAGCTTCCACAAGCTCTGCATCATTGGAAATAGCTGATTTAACTGAAAGTATTAGCGAATCTAATTGTAGTTTGGTTAAAAGCCATAGTAGTTCTGTTTCAGCAAGTCAAAGGTTATTTCAACCACCATTAAATTCAAGTTTTAGAAGTATTACTGAATTTTCCGGAAATGGTGTTAAAGGTATTCAATTATCTAACGCAATCTTGTATATGATTTGTAAAGCTGCACAGCCATTCCAAATTGTTGAGAATGAAGGTTTTTTAAACTTGGTGAAAGTAGCTGCTTCTTTATACAAAGTACCTTCAAGGTTTTATTTCAAGAGAATGCTTGAGAGTAGATTTAAAGTAACTCAAAATTATTTTAAAGACAAGATTAAAACACTGAATAATTTCACTCTTACGACTGATATTTGGACTGACACAATGCAAACCAAAAGTTTTCTTGGAGTTACTATCCATTTTCCAGATGGCGACAAAATGGAATCAGCCACTCTTGGTGTTTATGAATTATCAGAATCTCATACCGGCGAATACATTGCAAATATGCTATTACAGACTTGTGAAGAATGGGAAATAGAAACTAATAAAGTACTGGGAGTGGTGACTAATGCTGGAGCCAATATGGTTAAAGCAGCTGGTAAAGAATGCCATATACTATGTTTTGCCCACAAGCTGAATTTAGTAGCTAAAAAATCAGTTGAAAAACCCAACCAATTACACGATTTGATTGCCTCTGTAAAAAAATTGTAACGTGGTTCAAGCAGTCTGTGGTAGCAAGCGATGAATTAAGAAAAGAATCAAATTTAAAACTTATCCAAGACGTGCCCACTCGTTGGAACTCAACATTTTATATGATAGAAAGATTTTTGAAGATGCGTCCAGTTATTAATAAAATTATAAATTGTCACGCTAGTGCACCTCCAATGGTAACTGCCTAAGACATAGAATATATGACTGAGGTTTGTGATATTCTACGCCCGATTGAATTTGCAACTCGTGAAGTATGTGGTGAAAAGTATGTTACTAGCAGTAAGGTTATTCCTCTGACCCGAATGTTGACCATAAAAATATCTGCCTTTCAACCTAAACAGGTCATTGGAGAGAATCTGAAACAAAATATAATAACCGAAATTAAAAAGCGCTTGTTGCCCTTAGAATTTGTAAACATTCTAGCTGTGTCTACAGTATTAGACCCGAGATTTAAAACCATTCATTTCCAGGATTCTGAAGCATGTTCAACAGCTATTAAAAATGTCAATGATATGCTTATAACTGCAGAAGCGCATGCCATTCAGGATTAAAAACATTTAGATGATTATACGCTACAAGAAGACCACCCAACAGCGAAATTTAATCTGTGGAGCGATCATTACAAACTGGTACAAGAAAAAAATAGTCTAACTACTCAAAGCGAAACGGGTGATAACATGCCTCTAGAGTTGTTCTACTACCTTAAGAACCCGTCGATGGATTTAAACCAGGAACCACTGCAAGTGTGGAACAATGTTATTGGCACTACTTACCCAAAGCTAAAAAAAATTGCACTTAAGTATTTAAGCTGCATAGCAACGTAATCAGAAAGATTATTTTCTAAAGCTGCGTTTGCTCTTTCACAACAGCGCGATGTTTTGATTTTGATAATAATCGGTTATCGATGTTTAGCTACCGATGTCAACAGCGATGCTAACATCGATGTTTTTTTTAACATCGATCATCCCTATGCTATATTAAAACGTGCTATTAACAAATTAAATTTAATTCCGATGTGTGTTTTCGATCGTCAAAATTAAGTTGCTATTGTGTATATATTTAAATTTAATTAAGGTTTTGTTGTATTTATCTTACATTATATTTTACACTGTATTTTCTTTTTGAAATTTAACATTTCAAAGGGGACGGCATGGTTACGCCACTGATTTATTTTATTTCAAATTTCTATTGAGCGCAGTTCCGCAGGTTTTTAATTTTGATAATTTTTTTAAGTAAAAACAGCTGTACAAGTACAGATTAATAAAGTTGCATTATTCTACAATTTAATGTGGCATAAGATTGAAAATTTAAAGTGAAATTTAACCAGTAGATATTTGATCCTCTTAACCCTAAACAACTTTTCTAGTTTTTTTAAAGTTTTTTTAGTAAACTCAATTAATATTAGACAACAATATCTGTTAGATGAAGGTGCTGGATTTTCCCAAATTATTGGTTCATTTAGTATCAACTAACTTTAACGGAATTAAAGAAGCAATAAAAAAATTGCGTCTGAAATAAATGTGTTTTTACTCTGTCTGTCCCGTTAATCCATCACACCTCTATTTTACGAATATCATTTGTATAACATCTCATATATATATAGAATCAATTTTCAGGATTTTTTTACCGTGTAATTTAGAAGATCTAGAAGTGTGAGTAGTGCGCTGATTTTGCAATTAGAAATTTTGTAAAATGTCTAAATCTAAAGTTGTAGTTGAAAGTCATATGATATTAAAAGCTTGTAATCGGAGATCAAACAAGACCCTGGGCTTCTCATTTTTGTTGCACTGCACTCCGACTTAATCCAATAGTTACACAATAAGCAAAATTGCTCTTGCTGTTCTTATGATTTGGCCGTAGCAGAAAGATTGTTACTCGGGTTGCTACTTCTGCATGACAAACATACGGGTACTGCAAGAAGAACAAGTCAAAAATTGTATATCCGGATTGTCAGTCTGCTCTAAAGCGTGTGGTGCATAGTACAGATTACCCAGTACCAATTCCTTCTTCTTACAATAACAATTCTACATAGTTAATAGCAGTATCCTTGATAACCTTTACACGTACGTACATAACTAGTTTTCCTGACGTGCCAGAGCAAATCTAATTGCAGTTCTTCTATTTAACGCATATGAATTACTATAAGAAACGTATTATCAATCCAGTAACAAGAAAAACATTATATTTTGTTATGTATAATTATATTACACACACCAGTATTAATGGTAATAAGATGCTAATGTAACTTACATTTTTTATATACGTTTTAAAATGACAAATATAAATCAATATGTGGATTATTTTTAGGTTTTATTTACGTGACTGACTAACGTATTTGAGATTCACATCAACTTTTTAATTTTTAGTTTATTAATTCCAATTTTCGACTCAAGGTCACAGTTCACGACATAATGAAACGTCTCTACATACCTACTATTATTCATGCGTAGTAAATTCATACTATGAGATGGTTCTCTCATCATATTTCACTCATGTTATACTACCTTCAAAGCTTTATACAATAATTCTCAATTTAAGAGTCATGTAAGTAGATATACTTGTTTTTCTGTTTCAAATCCAGAGTAATTTTGAATCCCGATTAAACGTAAATCAAGAGTGAGTTTTGTGATTTAGTCTTCTCTCTCTACTTTTTGTTAAATAACGACATTATTAACGTATGCGTCTATGATATACAGTAAAGAAGTACATATTTACATTTAAAAACGTCAATGAAGTAAATAAGATGAGATAATCAGACTATAATCATAACATTGCATTGCGATCACCGTTTTATACGCAATGTAGACAATATCGTTGATCTTTCGTACATTTTTACGCGTTTTTATTATAACGATATTTTGTTTTGATTATTTACTAAGATTCAAAATTTCTATACGCGTATTATTTCAAACGTCTTCATATAAGAAGCATACATAAAAGATACATTACATATAAGTTTTTGACTTTAAATGCTAATCCGCCAATAAAACGTTTTACAATTTACATCGTTTTAGTATTTTCATAACCCTGAAGAGATTATAAATTCAATAATTCTTCGAGAGTGTAACTAAATCTAATTTATAAACCAAACTAAAAATATAAAGACAAAAATGCATATTTAAATTTGGTTTAATCAGTGTAAAATAGTTCTATTTGCACACTCAAAACATTTCAAGCAAGTAGGTTACGAACAGAATATAAGAAAAGTTAATGCGTATGCTAAAATACTACGGGATTGTATAATGTAGTACATACTATGACATGGAAGATTTTTCAAAAGATAACTAAAGTAAAATAGTATAAGAAAGGTTTTTAATTATCTTATCCGAGTCGAAGTTTAACTTATTTATTTAAATTACTAGGTTATAAAAAAGCTTTTGTTACAATACTTTAATGTGGTTTAGTACACTGAACATGTAATGATTGAAATTAAATCTGCATAAAAGTTATAGATTAAAAACGAAAAACTTGCAATAATGAAAGCTTTGATTAATTGTTTAGCAGTGTTTTAAAAAGATTCTTTGAAAAAAAGAAAATTAAAAAAAACTACTTTTAACTTGTTTATTATAGTAATTGTTAAAAAGAAAAAAATGCATATAGAAACATCCACTCCAAAAAACCAACAATAATTGTAATTTTATGTCATTCCGATAGTTTTTAAAAATTCAGATGTATATTAAACTGCTTTCCGCGTTATTCTAGGTAGGTATCACTGATAAATAATTTTGAAAACATTTAATTATAACAATATCAAGTGTTTAAGAGGTTCTTAAAGATATGCAAAAACATTAAGTTTTCATTTAAGCTTACTACTTAAAACTACAAAAAAAATAGTGACATGAGTAAATTTTGCTTTACTATTGTAAAATAAACAGTAAAAAAGCTTCTGAAGACAACAGTAAATTGCTACAAATTGAGTTTTTGTTTACATAAATAACGGTGACAGTAAAAACTGTTTGTTCAAAACTTCTGTTCTAATTTTATTTTTTAGTGTTTTACACAAAAAAATCTTTCCTTTTTTCGAACTATTTTGCACACATCAACAAACTTTTTGTTTTTTACAAGGTTAGAGGTTCTTTGACGTTATTTTACTAAAATTTTTTTTCGTACCGTTCTTTAATAATTTTTCTCTATTTCGACATGAGAATTAGGGCTTCTTAAAATCCATGTAAGAATAAGCAAATTCTTACACAAATTTTAGTTATGTTAGTTTTTTCAAAGTTGGTATCTCTGCATCATAAGTTGACGTTACATGAAAAAGAAATCAAAATTATTGGAATTTTTGAAATTCAAATTTTGATGCCAAGATAAAATAAACACGTTTTATTAATTCAAATTTATTTATTTATAAAGGTATAAAGAGATAATTTCGTATGATTTTAGGTTAACACATAAATTTCAATACGTCAAAGTGTAAGTGTTGCCAATTCAATAAAATAATAGTTTCCCAATGTTGTTTTTAAATTAAAATTATACGAAAAATATTAATTGTTGTATCGAAATAGAGAAAATAGTATAAAATACACGTCATAGAATACGTTTCAATCACTCGACCGCTTCATAAACTCGCCGCTGCGCGGCTCATGTATTAAAACTCGGTCTCGTGATTGAAGCGCGTTCATTCTGTAACTAGTGTTTTAATATACTATTCCATTAGTAAATAAAAAATGTTTACATTAAATTTTGAACATACCTCTATGTGAGATTTGACAAGTGCTTTTTACGAAACGTCAAACGTCTATGTAATTTCTGAAACTGTTCAACCCTAATCAAAATTCCAAGTCTAAATGCCGGTTGCACAAAACAAATCAAAAATGTAGCAAGTGATTATTTTTGAAATTGATTGTTACATCACCAATAAGCTTGCTTTGATTGGCTATGTAGCAATTGTTTTAAGAAATAATCAGTTCTTACATTTTTGATTTGCTTTATGCAACCCGCCGTAAGTGTTTTTTTGCATATTTAAGCAATTTTAATCTGATAGTTTGTGAATTAGAATCAGTTGACTCAAATTGTAGAAAACTTATGTTGTGTGTCAACTACTTTTAACATTAACCCCACCGTTTCAACCACTTGTGACAGCAGTAAAAATACTGAACTAGATAAGCTCACTCTCGATTGTTAAAAGCAACTCTTAGATCAGAAGGTGAAAAAAAAACATAAACCAAAGTGAAACTGAATAGAGATAATTTCTTCAGCTTGATTTTTTGGCAACTATGTCAACTGTTTTTGTTTGATAATTTTTCTGCGATAACAAAATTTTATCTCTTAGTTTTTTGTATAGAAACCGGTTTATCAGAGTTGACTAATACATATATTTTTAGTTATTGTGCCTCCATCTACTAGTGCTAAGTTTAACAAAATGCCTCGAGTTGGAAAACGTTAAAATTATCACCATGTTAGCGACCTTGGCTGAAGTATAATTGTTGCTTATCGAGATGTTGGTTTATCCTATCGCACAGTGGACAGAAAAGGGTATAGGAACACGAAGAAGACCGATCAAGCTTACCACAGAACGTCAAGATAAAAGCTTTAAATAACTGGCTCTACAAGACAGTTTTGCTATTACGTGTCAAATCGCTAACCAATAGTTTGGAGAAGAAAGTAGATCTGTTACTATGCGTACACTATTGCCGCATTTAAGCCTTTGGATTTTTTTCATACACGTGATATTGGGTTTTCTGGTGAAAAGCATGTACATACATAAGACTGTTGGAGTAATGGTTTGGAAGGCTATTGCCTATGATATCCAATTTCTACTTGTTTTTATTTGGGGCAGTATTACAGCTACCCGTTATGTTGGTGATGTCTTAGAAACCGCTCTGCTACTTTATCTAGATCGACGTCTACTCGTCCTTTTTCAGCAAGACAACGCACGTTCCCATATTGCTCGTTGAAGTATAAACTTCATTTAAAAAACAGGCGTTAATGTTTTACCATAAGCAATCCGATCTGATGGGGAAGAGAGTATCGTCTTCTACAGACTCTGACACGGTTAATTCACGAAATTCACGATTGTACTACGGGTCGCTAAACACATTATTATTTTTTTCGGATTACATGTTAATAAAATTTCTTGCACTTGTTATTGTTTCATTCTTGATGTAAGATTACCACATTGTCAGAAAATTAAGTTACAAAAATTATTGCTTCTGAGTGTAACACTTCTAATGTCACTGAGTATATTTAGAAAATGTAAGTAACTACAAAAAGATCAATTAATGATGCTCTGTATTTAAAAAAAAGAAATTGAAGGTTTTTGTCTGTACAAAAAATGAAAAAAGTAAGTTTTGCATTTAATAACACAAATATTACTATTAAAAAGCATTTTAGTGTGTTTGCAATCAGAAAAAGAACAAGAACAACTTATGTAAAATGAATTTTAGACTTAACAATATTCTATCAAGTTTATGTGAAGTTTTAAGCAATTAATAGATTTGGTATTGTAGATTACCTTACTTAAGCGACAATAATGTATCAAATTTAGCAAAAAATAATCTTGTTGAAAATCTAGAAAAATTTAAGTGTGTGTAGTTTACGCGTGCTTGAAGTAAAATTTCTTTGTAGTTTGTGCTAGATATTACTGAAAAGATTAAACTTAATTTAAAATAAAAATCATTTCAGGTTGTTAATTTATTTTTAATTTTTATTTATTGATAAAAGAGTCTGGGGCCATTTTAAATTAGAAAATGTAAGACAACCCAAATGATTAATACGTTGGTTGCATAAGCTGTAGTCAAAAAAATGTTTTCGTATAACGCATGAACAATCTTGATCACTGTACAAATATCTCGTTTTAATGTAATCATTAATCACAATTATGATAACTACAGTTAGTACTATTTTTTAACAAATGAAAAGTGAAAACGTACTCATTTTAGTACAAAATACAAAACATTGTACATAT
This sequence comes from Aquatica leii, assembly GCA_035610365.1. Taxonomy (NCBI): domain Eukaryota; kingdom Metazoa; phylum Arthropoda; class Insecta; order Coleoptera; family Lampyridae; genus Aquatica; species Aquatica leii. The sequence continues at coordinate 21,032,668 of CM069435.1, forward strand.
TTATCTCTTAGTTATTAACTGACATACAATATGACCGAGAACAATATTCGATTAATCATTTGTTTCCTAAAAATTCACTTTATTTAGTTTCCCGCTCATCTTCATCTGCATCACCATTATTCACTGTAAACGTCTAAGTTTCTACAACTTTATCCAAAAATTCACAAAATATGTAACATATGATTACATTACTTTTCTCAATCTTCATTTGTTGAAACAAAAACTACAGTTCTGCTGTTGCAGCAGCAAGTTCAGAATTGCTTTTAATTAGATATAGCCATTAACAACCTACTTGTTGATTATCGAAAAAATCAATGACATTAAAAACAATGCTCTGCTTTCCATGAGTTAAAACGGTAATACAAAAAGTTATTTTAATTAATGATTACTGGTTTTGTACTATAAATACAATAAACGAACTATTTTGTGTTGTAAATTAAATAGAAACAATTTTAAACTAAAAACATTTGCTAAATGTTGTAAAAGTAAACTATAATGGATTTGTAACACACTTTTCTATTATACTATAATAGATTGTTCTGAAAGAACAGTTTTGTACAAAAACAAGACAAAAATTCAAATATAAAAGCAAAAAATGATATAAAAATCTAAGCTGACAACGAAAATAGAAACCAAAATGTCAACAAAATAAATGTGCTTTAACGAACCGCGATACATGATCGACACACTTTCTTCTTTAAATTAGATCGCATATTTTCCGAGGTTTTTGTAAGCTTGGTAGCATAGTAGTTATTGTTTTAAATAGCAGAAACCACGTGAGCAAGTTAATTTCGTCAGGAAACAATCTGAGTTACTTCCAAGTCACAATTAAAAAAATTTGACTTCAAAAATTGTAAACTATAAAATGATAATGATGATTATTTTCTGTTCTTTCTTGACGATTATACACAAATTGCAGTCGTTTATCTCCTCAGTAAAAAAATTGAGATGACAAAATATTTTAAAAAAATATGAAACAATATAACAATTGTTGCGTCTAAAATTTCTTGTTTGTGTTGTACATACAGTAGCAGATCCAGAGAAATATGAAGTGGGGGGGGGGGCAAAAGATAAAACTAAAATATATCATCTAATAGGGTTGGCGTGGGACTTGATAGGTTGATATGGAATGGGTTTTTATCCGATGCCCAAGATAAAAAAAACATTTTAAAAATGGTGAGATTTTAAGTACCCTAATCGCTTTTGTCATAAAGTTTATTTGTACTAAATTGTAATAGTTTCTATTAAAAAAATTCTAATTTCTAGTTGCATATTTGTTATTTACATACATACGAACACTGCTTAATTATGAAACTATACGATACCTGTACCATACAAAACATTTACAGTTCGGATATTATGCGATTATATAATAGACAAATAATTTTACATTATAAACGTAAATGAAGGCGCCGAACATGTTTTGCACAAAAAGTTTGAACAACTTCGTCAGCACTAACTGAGATGTCTCGTTCTATATTTAACATTGCAAGCCCGTTCAGTCTTTTGTTTTCCCTTTTTGACGAGAGATAAGCTTTTATTCTTTTTAGAGTAGAAAAGGATCTTTTAAGCTGTCGCCAAAGTTTGTGGCCTTATTGCCAAAAGCTTGAGAAGTTTTTAGATGTTGGGCAACAGCTCCGCTTTTTCATATGCTAAAGCAAATGTTGTTGGCTTAGAAGTGTTCTTCTCAACGTTTGCCCATATGTTTGTCCATATCTTTAGCTCCCCTTTCAATTCTGATAAGCACAAATCACTGTTGTAATCTTTTGACATGATCTATACAAACTCTTCGGTATCCATTTTTTCGCGCTTACTAAGCACAAGCCATGACAATTTTGTGGTTTTAGACATTAATTTTTCGTTGAATCGATCTCTAAACTCTGCTAAAAGAAAATCTAGAAAAGGTATCCAAATCGTTTTTCTGTAATATTCCTCCGGCGACTGAGGAATTCTAATTTCAACGTTTAGATAATATGCTAAGGCTTCACTTTGCTCAAAACATTTTCTGAACTCGATATCCGTGTTACAGCGTAAGTTTTCTGATTCACTGATAACAGCTTTTATTAAATCAGCAGCTTGAGCAAAATTCAAGGTATTTTCTTGAAGTTGTCTTGATAACGGTAGTGTCAAACCAAATACAGCTTCCATCGCTGCTACACTAACAATGAATTCACAGGAACGTATGGCATATTAAAAAAAAATGCAATAGTGCTACCCGCTGAATTGCCCACTTTTTCGAAAAACGTAAAATCGTAAAATTTTTATAAATTGAGTAATTGCGTCGTATCTTTCCACCCAACGAGTTTCCCACAGTCGTTTCATTTTATAAAGACTTTTAAAATCGACATCTGTAGAAGTAATGCTTTCAAAAATAGCTATTCTTTCGGGAGATTCTCTAACGCAGTTGACTATACTGCCAATAGTTCCCATGGTGTTACTCGAAATTTAAAAGCTTTGATCAGCACAAGATTTAGACGATGACACAATATTCATAATGAACCGATGGCTACATTTTTAAAATGTGCGCTTGAACCCCTTTGGTAACCCAACTCACGTTGGCTGCACCATCATATGCTTGACCTCGGCAGTTTACCATATTGAGACCTAAATTTTCTATTTTTTTTAGTATCACAAACGCTAAATTTTCCTCTGTCCGACAAAAAACTTCAATAAACTTTAGAAATCTTTGTTGTACAATGTTTTTTTCATTATTAAAATATCTTAAACATAAAGTCATTTGTTTTGAAATACTAGAGTCTGTCGTTTCGTCGGCGATTATTGTAAAATACTGAGATTTCTTTACCTCATCGATAATTTTCTTACTTACTGTTGTGTAACAACATTCTATAATATCATTTTGTGTGGTTTTGGTTATAATGTAGCGGTCCTAGCTGTGTTTTGCAAGTGATTTTTTAGAACTTCGTCACCAGCATCTACTCTGAATTTTAACAGTGCACGAAAGTTTCCTTCTTGTTCATTGCTAATGTTATCATGCTGATTATGAGTAAATAATTCGCCATCGTCTCTGTGTCCGCGAAGAGCAATATTTTGACGTCCACAAAGTATTACTGTTTTGATTATAGATACTAGTTTTTTCTTATTTTTTTCAATAACTTTTTTTCTATTATCGTCAATTTATTCAATTACGCTAGACATTTTTCCTTCAACAAAATCAAGAAAATTTTTCATGTCTGACAAACTTTTTCGATGGCACGCATTTTCTTGGTGACTTCTTAAGACCTCTGTAGCTTTTTTATAGTTTTTCATCGGTTCAGTGACCAGTTCTATGCCGCCAACTACTTTTTTACTAAAAAGTACAAAGGTTTTGCAAAACCCTCCATTTTTCTTTGCACTAAAAGCAAGCCACTTATATTGATCGAGCCACTTTGCCTGGAATCCTACTTTACTATTTTGATCTATCGGAAATATGTATTTATTGCCAGAAACCCATATATTTTTTATCCATTCGTAACGTTCAAGGTCTGATCGTATTTCTATATCACAAAGATGGGCTATGACCCAAACGTTTACTATCTTTGTGGTAGCTTCTGTGGTAGTTACCGTATATTCACTAGAAAAAAACTTATGGAATATTCAGGCATGGAAAAGGCTGCGAGTACACTGTCTGTTGAAGCAGAGACTGTGATGTGCCTGCAGCTGAAGTTTCACTACGGATTCTTTTAGCAGGCAAAACAAAAGAGTCTAATGTCTTTTTTTTTCATTATTTAAATTTGTTCAAAAGTTGTTAACCTTAACATCAACAAAATACAACAAGAGGTGGCAAATTTTATCTTATTTTGTCTTAAAAACTCGTCACATAAAATAGCTACTTCGGTATTTAGAAACAATTTTATAAGTATTTTTTTTATAAGCGATTTATATCAGAGAGGGGTCGTGGCCCGCCGGCCCCACCCCCTGGATCCGCCACTGTGTACATAATATGTAATGGCATGGAATATAGTATTTAAAATACGTTTGTCATGTTTTGCAAACAAGAACTAATTCAATTCAAACTTTGAATTAAATGGCAAGGCAGAAAGGCTGAAGAAGACACTACTTGGTAAGGCTCGGACTATGATGTTAGAATCGATTTTCAACGAGAACATGCGAGGTGAAGCAATATTGTGGCCACGTATAATCTGTGACATTGAAATTGCAATACCAAGAAAGGGTGGGAATTTTGTGACAAGAAGGTTTAGCTACTCAAACGTAGTAAATAATTAAAATTAAAAAAAAAGGAACAATTATTATTTAATTAACAATTATTAGTTAATTATGTGTTGGTCCCCCTCTATTCACTTCACGTCAAGCAACTTGCAATTTATGTTGGAGAGCTTTCTGTATCCATGGAAGAAATACTAAGTGCTTCAGTCTTCTACCCATATTGTCCCAAACGTATTCAATGGGCGAAAGATCGGAAGATCTGGGTCTTGCTATGTAGGGACGGACATTATCTTACTAGAAAAGTAGGTCTTCTAACTGCTGAAGAAATGCAAGAATATGGGGATTTATCACCTTGTTAGCACATCGTCGGCTACCATAATCTCCATCCACAGTGTGGTACACATACATGCCGCTCAACAGAAAATTGAACATTGCGCCGTTCTGTACGTTTTCGTCTGACTTTCATACGGCTATCATGCTTCCCCAAACAGAATCGGGATTCATCACTAAAGAATACTTTATGCCATTCCAGATTCCAGTAGAGTCGCAACCTACACAGTAGTAGCACAAGATGTGACCGATAGGATTGCAATCCAAAACTTCTCATTTGACGGTAAACCGTTCGAAAGGATGCAAGACAGCTTTTGTTACTTTGGCGATTGATCTGCTACTGGAAAATAGGTTTCTTATTACCATAAGTCTAAGATGGCGGTCCTGCACTTAACTTGTTTGCTTCCGTCCCCAAACCTCTTGCCTACGACAATTCTGATCTTTCCCAGTCCATATTTGATAACAACGCATAATAGTGGTTTGGTTCTAGATAAAACGATTTGCAATTTTCCTGTACGAAAAATTTCCTTTACGTAAGCCAACAATTCCACCTTAATTTTTAACGCTGTCGCGCTCTAGCATAACCACACTCTCAAAACCAGAAGAGATAACAATATTAAAATTAATCAAAACTTGCACGAAATATACAAACGATAATGAAGTAGTAGAAACAAAAGAATATGCCATTATGACTTGATCTAATTAAATAAAATTTTAATAATTTACTGTCTCTGATGTGAGTAACTTTTCCTCCTGCCAAGTTTGATCACAAAATTCCAACCCATTCTTGGTGTTGGAATTTCAATGTCACATAGTATATTTAACTAAACTAAACTAACTAAAGTATCAAAAAATGTAATATTATTGTAGCAAGAAATGTAGTGTTTGATGAAGCAAAACCTATAAAAAAACTTCAAAGAAAAGGAACATTATTCTAAAATGAAAATTATGCCCAAAAATAATCGAACACAAGCTCCTATAAATAAAAAAAAATGAACACTATGCTACCAGAAAAAAATGAATCAGAACACCATACAAGTGAAGAAGTAGCAAGATAAGAAGATAGAAGAATTTTTAAAAAGCATCACAAGCCGAAATTCACCTATTTGGTTTAAGAATTTTATAGTATTGAAGCCTGTATCGACAAAGTTCCAAAAATCTCAATGATGCTACAAACAGATCTGATTATACGTTTTTGGAAACAAACAGTTGAAAATGAATTAAAGTCTATAAATAAGAATAAGACGTGGGATTTGCTGCAAAGACCAAAAATTGTAAAAATGTGTTTTTCGTATAAAGAAAAATTAATAAAAATTACAGAATTTATGAAAAAACATTGATTTTAATCATGAACTATAAAAATACGTACTCACAGCAAATGGTTGTGACATCAGCCTTCTTATATGGCACCATTAAAGAAAATCGGAAAATGATCCGTGTCTTTACTGAACAAACAGAAATTCAACTCCACTTGACAACGTTATTATTGTGAGTTATGCAAAAGATAAAATTTAATAATTAGAAAAGCAGCTGGCATGAGCATTCAAAATGCAAGATCTAGGTTTAAGCTTTTTTCTAGGAATCAAGTTTAGCTTTACTAAAGATCGACGACAACGGGGTTCCTGTAATCTTATTTAAATTATATGAAGTATCAAAAAGCAAACGAATGTTACTATTTCATGAACTGAATCCAAATACGTTGCCTTAACTGAAGGCGCCAGAGACGATCTTTAAGAACAATCAATCGTGTATAAAACTGACAAAACGGAGAGATCACAAAAAATTAAAACAAAAAAACTGATTCAAAAGTGTTTGATGGCAGAGCCATCTCATAGTATAATTTTACTATGTGTCTAAAGTTAAATGTAAATAGCTATAAACGACGGTAAACGTCTTCCGGGTTTGGACCGTGTCAATGTTGTAACCGAAGTTGCCAACGTTTCGCCCACTTTCGTAAGGGGCTTCATCAGAGCGTGAGAGAAATCGAAGAACTCAAGCAAGCAATCGAAATCTAACTAAACACTTCTCAAAAGTTAGGTAATCAACTTGTAAACCAAGCCAGATTCTAAACTCAGAAAAGGTAAGAAAGAAAACGATAAACTCGAAAAAGCAAACGAAAATCTAACAAAGAACCACTACAGAGTTAGGTAATCAACTTGTGAACCAAGCCAGATTCTAAACTCCATAGAAGTGACTTAAAAAGAAATAGTCTCCGTATATAAACCCAAAAACATTCGTTATGTAGGAAATGCTGCATTTGAACTTCTTACAATGACGATAGTTTTAGATTGTTTTGTATAACGCACATAAGCTTCTGACAAACGCGTTTTTGTATTCTGTGCAATGTTTATAAAATAACGAAAGCACTATACAAGTTTAGGTTTCAGAGATTGATAAGTTTTGTTTTATTATAATATAATGTTTAAGTTGTGGTTTTTTATTTTTGTCACCATGCATAAAAAGTAGAACATGGTGGATTTTGATTTTCACGGTCGGTTAAAATTTTATACAAATAAATCTTCATTACGCAGGAGCGAATTTAATTTAAACCAAAACAATTCAACAACCTCAACTAAGAAATATATTTTTTAAATAGAATATTTTAATATCTTTATGTACTTGAAAATTTATGATTTGAAAAAGTGTTCTAATCTTGAGCGCGATTGTTAGTGCATAGTGATAATAAAGAAAATAGCAAATAATTGACAAAATGTTTATTTTATAAGTTTTTAATCAAAAACATATTAAAACCACATTTTAATATCAGTTATCAGTGCAATCACTACTCCAATAACGACCACCAAACTAAAAATGTGTACCATATTTTAACATTAAAACGCGTTAAATCCTTACACAAGAATGCGATAAAAAACAGTACTAAATTTATAAGTAGTTATAAATGATTATTATTATTATTTTATTGCTTTGTCTTTAATATAAAAGATTTTTTTTGAAAATTTTATTTCATTTATATATCATTAAAATTAAGAATTTATAAAATTCAAAGTAATATCAAATAAGGTTCGTTGTTATAGTAGTCAATACAAAGAATTTTAGAAAATGTTTTAAAAGTTTTAGTTATTTATTTTTCGGTCTCGAGACCCTTCCGGATAGTCATAGAAAAAGTTATGTATGCAACACGTGCGTAAAGCGCTTTAATATGTACCACTCGTGCAATAGACGAGCTTACGTTCGCCCGTTTTCCCAACTTTCACGTTCGACACCATAAAGGTGTACTTTACGCACTAGTTGCACGTAGCTATTTCTGTTCCTTTTTTATTCCATCAACGCTTGTCTATATAATCTTAAAAACCAATTTTCAAACGATAATTAAAAATTCAGCCGAGTATTTAAAATAATAGTGAAAATTAATACCTAACCAATAAATTCTAAAATTGATAGTTTTCTTTTTCTTTAATTTTAAGGCTTAGAAAGTAGACATTTAAAATATTTATAAAATTACATGTCTTTTGTAAAGGGTTACCGTAATTATATCTTTATGACTTACGTAAGTTTCCAATTAACTTTCTCTTTGTTACAATATTGTAAAATTTACATTAAATGTGCTTGTTTTTGTTTGGACAAGGAAAATAATTATAAAATTTACAAAAAACTGTAGGTAACTATTACAACGCACAAGATTTGTTTATCACGCTAATATAACATCACTACTGGTACATAATAAATATTTTTTAATTACAGTAAATATTTAAAAAGATTCAAGATTTAGATGCAGCATGATCACATCCGATATTGCAAGTGTAATTAAACTTACACATTTATTAATGTTAAACAATTTTATTCCACACATTCACAACACAATTATTTTAGTTCCGTTAACAAAAATGATTTTCTATAAGCAATAATATGTTATTTATGTTGAATTTTAAACACAAATTAGAATTTTAAAATAAAGAAAAACCTCCTCTTCATTATTCTTGAATTAATATAAAAAGAATATTTTTTGAGAAAACATTAAACCAATAAAAGTATTGATTTTTGGCAAAGGTAAAATGAGCAGAATTATTCCAGTTTGTAAGAAATAACGAAATTTTTTATACTTTATGATAATAGAATTAATAATACTTGATTTTAAATATTTGTAAATTGCGGTGATCGCGTACACACTAAAAAAATAAATTTAAATTTTAGATTGCCAGCCTTAGTTTAAAATCTAAATTGCAAAAAGTAAAGAATCCAAACGTTTAGTTCTGATTCTTTGAACTAGATTTGCATTCCTACCTTTTACATGAAATTATACAATTTATTATATAACTGTAATTGTAGAGATTAGTTTTATTTTTAATTTTTTAATAAATAAAAATAGCCAAATTAACAAATAAAACAGTGATCATTACATTAAAATTAAGTGCTAAATAATATTAGGAAAATTTAGAGAAACATTAATTCATTAAACAAAAATTTTTACAAAAGAAATGGTCCTTCAAGTACAGAGCGAATGAGAAATTTATAATTCTTTATAATTCTTACATTTTTTAAACGTTTCATATTTAAATGCTACAGAATTTTTTTTGTGATCATTACTATAAAATTAAGTGTTAAATAATATTAGGAAAATTTAGAAAAACATTAATTGTTTAAACAAAAATTTTTACAAAAGAAATAGTCCTCCAAGTATAGAGCGAATGAGAAATTTATTATTCTTTTAAAATCCTTACATTTTTAAAGGTTTCATATTTAAATGCTTCAGAATTTTTTTGAAGTTAAACTTCTTGAGCAAAGGTAAATTTAAAATTTTGTTGCACCACAACGATAAAGAAGGCAGCACAGTCGCAACAAACTATATTTTTTTATTTACATTTCTGACGTTAATATTGACATGAGCTATTCTAACCTTAAATTTCGTTGTGATTATACATGTGTTTATGAAACGTTGTTTAAATTTATTTAAAATTTATAATTAATGTAATTGATGAGGGAAACATAAATTAGCAAAAACGTTTCACTTCTTCCGTGTGCTTATGTCAGTGAAACTCACCCCTTTAATTGTTTTTAAATTTTACTGTTCCAATTAAAACCATTTAAATTGAATAATAATGTAATGTAATTTGTTATTTCTGATATCAAATTGTTCTAGCTGTATTGAATGTTTTTGTTTATGTTTGGATAGTACCAATAAAATCAAGAAAATACAGATGCAATATTATTTTCGTAACAAAATCTCTCCATACAGTCGATCACAATAATTAGTTTAGAAGAAAATTCTCCCAAATTTGAAAAGGTGATATATAAAGAACGATTCAATTTTGTACATACATAATAGAGATTCACCAAGTCAAGTCACTTGACTTGAAACGTAAAAGCTTCGCTTTGAGGTTGAAAGTCAAGCTTGTTAAAAATAAAAGCTTGGCATGGGTTGATGTTTGTAAATACAGACTTGGTTTGGTTTTCAAGCGTTTTCAAGCTTTATCAACCTTTCAAGCTTTTTAAAACTTTTTCTTGCTCTTTCCGTAAAAGTAGTTTACGGCCTTGAAACACAGCTCACTGTCACAGTATAAATAATTATCCAACTGCTAGCATACATCATACCTCCTCATACCTTCGAACTGAAGTGAAAGGACAACGGTTCTATACGTACGAGTACTAAAAATATTAATAAATAAACCCAAAGTCACACGTACATTAACTTAATTATCTAATTATTAATCTGGTAATAAGAAATACACAATAATGCGTTATCACTTGAATTCTAATTGATCCACAGTTATAAGGTAGTCTAGTATAAATCGTGGTTCTGTTGAACGACTACCAAATTAAAAAAAGGGTTTCAGGTGGCGTTAAATAAAAATTTTCTCTATAAAGGTTTGCTTTAAAGTAGCCCATTTTTGAGATACAGCGCATGCCGCTTAATAGAATCGCGTTAGCAGTATAGTAGGGCCGGTTCTGAATCACTCGGGTAAGATCGTTGCTATCGTATCGTTTCGGGTATGCTCGACTTGCATTCGGATTTCGTAAATCGAGGTAGATCGTATTGGTGGTGGGGGAATCGTAAAGCATCATAGGAGTCGTTTCGTTGAGAATAACAAAAAACGTTGCAATATAAGATGTATAAATTCTAAATTCAATTTCATTAAAACGGATTTCTGCAACTTGCTTAATTTCTGTTTTGATTTCTTCAACTAACGCTGTTTGCTGAAATGATTTGTGTAAATTGCCTACGATAAACTTTATTTTGGGGTATAAATTTTACATTCAGATAATATTACTTTTAAGAGCTTGAAAACTTGGTAAAAGCTTGAAATCTTGACCTGTCAAAACTTGGCTTGGCTAATTTTGAATTTGCATGACTTTTTAAAAACTTTGCTTGATGTTTCAAAAGCTTTTGAAAACCAAGCGAAGTCTGTGAATCACTAATACATAACGGTTCTTGCGTAGAAGAAACCAGAAAGAAAAACACTCAAAGACTTTAGTGGTGCTCCTAAAACTTTTAAACACAGGTTTACCAAAATGCAAAATTTTATTAAAATGAGATTTTTAAAGATAATTTAAAACACTTAGGCCCAATTGTATAAATCATTGTTAACTTTGACGATGTAGTTAACCAAATGATAATGATCAAAAGCGACGACTAACTCAGTTGTTCCAGCGATTGAGTCGTAAGTTTCGTGGTGTTAAATTATAGAATAAATTAAAAAACGCGCCAAAGCGATGAAAGACTAGAATAGCAGACACCGTTAAATCTACCCGCAGCTGAAATAGAACAAATGACAAGACAGAAGTGGTACCACAGAGTATACTTATTTTATCACAGACAGCGTTTACGTTAGAAGTAATTAAGTATATTTATATAAATTTTATCAAACGCTAGCATCACATAGATTGGTATCACAGACAAAATTTAAACTACACCTTCGACTGGGCAACACGTCATACAGCAAAGTGACATAGTCGGCTTAACTTTTACATTCAGAACGGGAATGACTTTACATTCGAAAATTAAAATACGAAAATCAAAAATTTGGAGAATCAAAGCGCACCGTATAATAATATGCAACACAACAAAACGATTTTATAATTAATTGACGTCTAAATTCTATTGTATTTACGTTCACTTAAGGTTTACCTGCTGCCGTAGCTGTAAATTCGACATGAACTACCTGATTTGGTTTGTTGGCAAATTCTAAAGATTATATTTATAATAAGTAAAGAACCAAATACTTGTGTTATTTTTTTTTACAATTAATTAACTGTCTTGAAAAATACAGTTTTGGTGTATGAATTCGTAAAAGTACAAAAATGGTAAAAAAATTAAGAAAATCACAAGAACTAACGCCTAACCTCAAAAAACAAATGTCATACAGTTTAAATATTGAATAATTCAAAATACTTAATAACAACTTTTATGTTTTCTTCTTGCATTAAAATTTACAAATAAGTAAATTGTAAAAAAATTAGATTTTACATAAAACTGTAAGAAAAAACAAACGCGTAGATTACATTTGTTATAAATTTTATTACAGAAAAAACTGTGAAAAAACATACAAATTTTACGTATGACGTGTATTTTTGCGCAATGACGTCATTATTAGTTTTTTTAATGGCCCACTTCACTTTTTTTTTAATTGGTACAACTAAATTAAATAATGGCGTACCTTAGATAACAATTTTTTGAAGAAAATAACTTCAAAAAATAAAAATGTAACCAAAAACTAAAGAAAGCCATAAAATTACTCTTCTTTACTATTTAGGATGAATGGTCTTATAAAATAATTTTAATTTTAAATTTAAACAATTAAAACTTGTTCGTGCAAGTTTGAAAACATTATCCTGTCTTTCTCACTTTTAACAAATGAAACAAAAACAAAAAGTTTCTCGTAAATTGAGCTTTTAAAAACACCACTTAAGTATTTTAGTGAGAGTGTAAAGGAAGTATTCAGAAAATTATTTAAAAGCAAGTTTTTTTGCCGTATTAAGAAATGACACGTTTAACTGAGCGGGAAAAAATAAAAACTTTAGTAATGGTTGACGATAAGCTAAGAACACATGAGAAAGCATGTAGATTATTCAACCAAAAACATCCAGATGGACTGCCTATTGTAAAGCCTACAGTAAGTAAATTGGTTGCCAGATTTACTGAAACAGGACCTATCCAATATTTGCCTAGGCGAGGTTGACTTCGAGTAAACACAGACACCAGGTTAAATGCGTTTCTTGAAATAGAAGAAAATCCTCACTATTCTACATCACACTGACCACTCGTTTGTAGTGAAGTTGTTTAAGAAAGAGAAATATCATCCTTACAAAGTTCAATTGATTCACAAATTTAACAATGATGATCTAAACCGCCGTTTGCAATTTTGCAAAGAATTAATGTTATGCTGCGTTAAAGACCCCGAATTATTGTATAATACGCTTTTTTCTGGCAAAATCTTTTTGTTTTGTTTAAATGAGATAGCACATAGTCAAAATTGCAGGTATTGGTCAAAGAAAAACTCTCACAGTCAAAACCAAGAGAAAGTAAGTGTTTGGATGAGAACAATCCAACGGCGTGTGATACGGCCTTACTTTCTTGAAGAAAACTTTACAACATTACGTTATTTGGAATTCTTAGGGTTTAATTTACTGCCAGCTCTGACAGCAATGTTTCTAAATTTCAATTTTTCAGGACATTTCTTTTAGTTCTGAATTGAGATGTGAACTTAGTGTAGTGACAAACGGCTCTAAGGAATCAATGCGCTAAATAGAAGCGCTTTTACTGGACAGTCCGGAGTGCAGAAAAAGATTGTTTCTTTGAGTGCTGATGGTATTCCCCGTCCAATTGATGTGTATCTAACAGGTGATTCAGTTAATGGTAACAAAGACTAACCGCTATGCAGACCAGTACAAAAACTCAAGCAAATAAAGCGTTCCAGCAGAATGCACAAATGCAAAGCAGTCAATGGAAACGACATGAAAAAATTTATTGGCATTATTTTATTTATGGAATAAAATATCCAAGAATCGAATATTTTTAGGAAAAAAATGCCATGTATTACCACCCCTTTTTGCTTAAAATTAATATGTCCTATAACAGATTTTTGCTTATACTGGCACTTCACAGACAACTCTCATCATAGAGATGAAACTTTCAAAATTCAGCATCTGATAAACTTAATCATAGCTAACATTTGAAAAATATATAAACCCCGAAATACCGTAGTTGTTGACAAGACTATGATTCCTTTTAGATAACGCCTACAATTTCGACAATATAATCTTTCTAAAAGTCATAGCTATAGGGTAAAAATCTACAAGTTATACTCAACAGAAGGATTTATTTATTCTTACAAAATCTATTGTGGACAAGACTCTCAAATTATTATTAAAAATTAAGAAAATGAGAGTCAATTGCCAAACAAAACTGTGACAAGGTAACCGTAATAAAATAGCATAAATCCGTGACGTACTCATGCTTTCAACTTGCCATGAAGACCAAAAAAAGTTTGTGTGAAAAGATCGGCAAGGCAATGACATAGAAAAACCTAAAGTTATATTGGACTACAATGCAGAAAAACAAGGAATTGAAGTTCTAGACCAATTTTGTAGGTACTACTCCATTGTACGAAAATCAGTAATTTGGTATAAAAAATGAAATTGAGTTAACATGTAGTGCTACCGTAGTAAATAATAGTTTTATACTGTGTAACCAAATCAGCCAACAAAAGTTGACGCTGCTGATGTTTATTGAACAATTGGTGGAATCATTAATTTCATCAGAACATGAAGTGGTTGCGTCAGGTACGCAAACTCTGGAGCACATTTTATATCAAAAATTTTCAGAAAAGAGAATAAGAAAATTGTTTGCAGAAAGTGCTCAGAGTGGTGAAAGAACAAAACTTGTAGACACGTAATGCTCCAAGTGCAATAAAGCGTTCTGATTGCAGTGTTTTCAAAATCTTCACAAATACAATTATTTCTGGGACAAGATACACTAGATTTTAAATAATATGCACCACATAGAAAGAGTAGACGTGGAGGGCTAAAATTTTGTATGTGAAATTGTTACATATAGACAAAAAATTATTAAAATTTAGAATGAAAAGGTTGATGTATTCAAAAAATATACATGGTGTTATCAATGTCTCCACGATTCTTTTACTTCTATTTCTAAACCCTTATTGTAGTTTTTCAGATTTTTTTAGATCTTGTTATCAGTTGTCATTGTTTGTAAGTGTCAGAATGCCACGAGTTTGCAGACGAGATAACTTTCAACAATTAACGCCTTTTGAGAGAGGGCGAATTATTGGTATGCAGGAAACTGTATTGGGATAACGTAAAATCGCCAGAACATTAGGACGTACTCATTCAACAATATTAAGAACACGTCAAGGATGGTAGGAGGAACAGTTGCAAATACGACGTAGAGGTAGAGGTACTGGACGACCCAGAGTCACGCATGAACGAGAAAATCGTCTGGGAACCATCGCGTTTAGTTGGAATAAACTGGATACGAGCAGTTGGTCGCAGAGTCTCTATGAGTACTGTTTATCCCCGAATTTTTTTTATTGCAATCATATCGACCAAACTCTCATATTCTTCTAACACCTCACCACCAAGAAGTCAAACTTCAATAGTGCCAAGCCAGACAACATTGGCTACATGAATAGAACAACATTATTTTTTCTGATGAGTCTAAGTTCTGTTTATGGCACTCGGACGGGCGTACACGTGTGCGAAGACCTAGAGGACAACGCTACGATTTACAGTTTGTACAACAAAGACATACTGGTTTAGCACCTGGTGTAATGGTTTGGGATGGCATTTATTGGGGAAGCCGTTCTCCTTTAACATTTATCAAACGCTCATTAAATGCTCGACGTTACATTGACAACGTCTTAAAACCAGTTTTTCTACCTCTTCTTCAAGAATGTCCAGGAGCTATCTTCCAACAAGGTAAGCGCATGTAACAGTAATGACACTCAGAGTTTTTAAAGAGAATGATGTAAATTTGCTACCGTGACCTGCTAGATCGCCTGATTTATCGCCAATAGAACATGTCTGAGACATGATGGACAGAAGACTGCGTCATCTAGCTCACCCTTCAATTACCATAAAAGAATTACAACAGCTTCAAATAGCTTGGGATGAGATACACCAGGATGCAATAAATTACCTTATTTTTAGCATTCTTAGAAGAGTAACTTCTTGCATACAACCACGTGGTGATGTTACACTTTATTGACATTTTTTTCAATAAAACGTTGTGTTGCTTCTTCCAAATTGTAATCATTTATTTGTTTATATATAACAGTTTTACATACCAAATTTCAGCCCTCCACGTCTACTCCTTCTATGTGGTGCATTTGATTTGAAACCCAGTGTATTTACCGTTTTTTGAAAAAGATTTGCGTTTTTTTGTTAAATAAACAATTAACAAAATATATTCAAAATGATGATTGGTTTCTGAGACCTTCATAAATTATACATGTCGTTCAAAATAGCTTGCTGAGTACGTAAGTTTATCCTCAACGTCACATTGTGTTTTCAATGCACACCAGCAAACGTTTATTTTACAATCGAATAAAGAATTTTTCTAGTGCATTAAATTATATGTGCAACATGGGCGTGTGATCTTTATCGCCTGATAAAACACATGTGCTCCATGGACAGTCAACGTGTTATATAACACAATTATGCATTTTGTTCTTTACTTTATCACGACTTTGTATACGTGTTATGTTAAAAGTGTTTTGGTATGATGTTTGTACCGTACAAAATTTATTCCCAAAACGCCCACTTCCCAATGCATTGAGAGCGATAATAATAATAATAATAATAATAATAATGTTTATTGACCTTAACAAAATACATTTTGCGCGGTCAATAGGATGCAATCAGCAAAGCTGATTTTCATTGCATCCCATTTTACATATAGATTTGTTTGCTACAATAATTTATTTTTTACTTTTAACTTAAAATTATATAATGAGCTTGTGTTCAATATTGAGTAATACTTATTGAACAGAAATGCGCCTAAGTATTGAAAGGAACCTTTGAATTTTTCACAGTGGTGCTTAGGGATGCGCGCGGTTCGTTTTCTTTGCCCATGTTCACATTTTATAAAGTCGATGGTACAATATAAGTAGGCTGGTGTTTTTGACATAAGAATTTTATATAGAATTGTCAGAAATAACATTATATATCTATCACTTATTCTAAGTATTTTGAGTTTATTATAATATGGGGTAACATGATTATGCTTAGGTATAAAAAAAGAAAACCTGAGACAGTTGTTTTGAACAACTTGCAACTTGTTTTTAAACTCATTTGTCAAGTGACCGTAGTATGTTATTAATCCATACTCAATTGAGCTGAGGACTAAACTGCATGTTAAGTTATATTTTATATGTGCAGGTAAGTAATTTTTAAATTCGTATAAAAGTTTTAATTTGCCATAGCTCAATCGACATTTTGATATTACATGCTCAGCAAAAATAAGGTCTTGATCAATTATGATTCCCAATTAACCGACTCCGAAAATGTTAACTCCTGTCTCTCTATGATGATACTGGATCTAATGGTATCATAAAATTTTTTCTAACCGATGCTTTGCCGATACAAAGAACTTTGGTCTTTTCTCCGTTTACAGTTAAACCGTTTTCATCTGACATTGTGATCATTATTTGAAGATTGTCGTTTATTTCCTCAATAGCTTCGTTGAAATTCGAAACCGATGAGTGCATATATAATTGCGTATTATCAGCATACATACTAATTTTGCAATTTTTTGTAAGTATTTTGTCAAATTCTGCGGTGTATATAATAAACAAAAGTGGCTCTATAATACTGCCTTGCGGTACGCCATTGTCGTTAGGTATTATGTCGGAACATATTGATTTATTCTTCAACGAAAGTTTTACAAATTGCTTTCTATTCTGCAAGTATGATTCTAGCCAGGCTAAGGCTTGATTTGAAAATCCGTAATAGTGTAGTTTTGCAACAAGTAAGGGTCTATTTAAAACAACGAAAGCTTTCGAGTAATCAAGTGCAGCAAATATAGTAACTTCATTATTATCCCAAGCGTTTGTAAAGTCGTTGATAATTTTTAGAATATTGGTATTTGTACTGTCCCTGGGTCTGAAGCCGGACTGGAAAAAGGGTAGAATGTTGTTTTTTTCAACAAAATCTGAAATTTGCTTGTAAATCCACTTTTCAAGGACTTTGCTTACAACTGGTAAAATAGATATCGGCCTTAATAAACTATAGTCATCTGCTTGATTAACTTTAGGAAGCGGTATAATACACGCAGTTTTCCACTTGTCTGGAAATGTACTTGTATCAATAGAGAAATTTATTATATGTGTGATAATATCTGCACATAATTGGCCAGCTAATTTCAACATAACGATACTAATGTTATCGTTCCCTACAGCACTGGATTTGAAAGAGTTAATTATTTTATTTACTTCCGTACTAGACATGTGCTTGAATTTTAACTTTTCTGTAATGTTATCGTAGCTGTTTTTATAATAGTAGTCAATTTTATTATATGGAATGTTTTTAAAGGGAAGTGCTTTAACAAAGTGGTTGTTTATCTTATTAGGATCAGTAATATTTAATGATATGGTTTTTTGAGTTCGTTTGTTTAAAGAAACACCACAATTTTGTTGTTTTTTATTTCATTAATTTGATGATTGAAGAAGACTTTCCTTTCGTGTTTTATTGCCGTAGTTACAAAATTTCGCATTTTCTTATAGGCTGCGAGATCAGCCTGCAGTCTGAAATTTTTGTATTTATTATGAATTTCGTTTCTTTCTTTAATCATAATTTGAATAACTGGTGTTATGTACGGGGGCCTCCGGTTTTTTAGGGTAAACAGGTATGCGAAAACTTTGTTGAAAAAATGAATTTTATCGTCTATTTGAGGCATGGTTATTGGTCACTATATCATACCATGGGAGATTATTGACGTCTTCCATAAAAGCATTCCGGTTAAAATACCGAAATGATCTGCATGTAATTTGCCTGTCTTGGGAGGTTATGTGAGATATATCAAGAGTAAACGACGTTAACATATGATTACTTATGTTAACGTCTTCACAAACGACATTCGAGCTTGCCAAATTATCTGACACACAGATAATATCTAGTAGTGACTTAGATGTGTTACTGATTCTCGTAGGTTCCTTCACTAATTGCTTAATGGCAAATACTGAAAAAATGTTCTCCAATTTAAGTGCGTCATTATTATTGTTCAGAAGGTTCACGTTCAAGTCGCCCATAATAATAAGTCTATCCACCTGAGGAGCAACGTAAGCCAAAACGTTTTCAAAGTCTTGAAACCATTTACAACATAAATCTGGTGGCCGATAAATCACACCAATACCATAAGTTATTTTCTTGATGCTTACTTTGATGAAAAGATGTTCCAGTTTAGTCGCGCTGGTGTATTCAATTATCATGACCTTATACCTGAGGTTGCATGAAATGTACATTGCCAAACCGCCTCCCCTGGTTGTACGATCTTCTCGAACTAAATTGAAGTTAGTTACAGCCAGCAAATTATCAAGAACTTTGGGATCTAACCAGGTTTCTGAGATGCCAAAATGCTAAAATTATTAGTTGCTAATAAAGAGGACACTTCGCTAAAGGATGATGATAGGGACCTTATATTGATATGCCCTACTCTGAAATCTGACCCCGAGATATGTAAACTATTATCTATTTGGGAACAGTGTTCATCACATGTTAGTTTAATTGAGTCATGTACTAGTTTTTTGAATTGAGATTATTACTAGGCTTATGTTTTATTACATCAATTCCGAACACATTTTGTTTTAATGTGTTAAGCATTTGTGTGTATGCAGTGCAATTATTGCGATCCCACGCCGCATGATTGAAGTTACATTCAATTTTTTCACATTATTGTAGTAAACACAATTTGAGCATTTATATTTGTGTACGTCCTTTACTTTACAGTCGCGTACACCATGGAGTTCTGCACAGAGTGGACAAACAGGGGAATTTTTGCGTGGACAGTTTGCCGACGAGTGGTTGAATCCGTTGCACGTAAAACATCTTTTAAGTTCCATACCATCATAGATTGAGCATCCGTCAAAGCCAATTAAAATATGTCCAGCCTGAAGCAGTTTATTGTACAGTACCGCATCAGTATTTACAATGACTTGAAATATTTTGCAGTTTTTCTTCACCGGCGAAACAGACAAAATATCACATTTTGTGTCTTCTGAAAAGTATTCACTATTTTGTAATTTCAAGTACTGCATAATGACTTCAGGATCTAGTTCTTCTGTTAAGCCAACAATGCGTAACTTAATAGGAGTTGGATTGAGCTGCTTTAGTTGATAATTCTCAGAGAGATTTTCTTCGGCTTCTTTTAGTAACTTAGCCGATTGTTTGCTGTCTGCACAGCTGACAACTATTCCGCCTTTTTTGGTCGTCTTGACTTGTTTAACTTCGATTTTCGAGGCAATTAAGTTAACCTTGCTGAGAACATCGGATTTGGTTGTGTCAGAATCTTGTTTGTCATCTTTGGGTTTTATCAGAACTTTTGTTTGGGCAGCTGCAGCAGCGATATTTGCATAGGAGCGTTTACTATTAGAAAGATCCACCTTGTTAGCAGTTGCGGTAAATTCATTCATTTTATTGGCAATAGCTCCGAGAGCCTCTTCTTTTAAAACGCTTAAAGTTGATGTTAAATCAGAAATAAGTAACGACTTCATCTCATTGAGTTTAAGATTAACTTCATTTATTAATGCCTCAGAAAAACATTGAAATTGCTGATTGCGATCAACAAAGTCAGTGCGTACGCAGTCTTTACAACGCCATGTAAGACCGGGATGATTTTTGAGATAGTTCACCAGTTCAACAGGTAATGCAGCACAGGAAAAATGATACGGTTTATTGCAAGGCCCTGAACAATGAAGACCTGGTGTTCTTAATGTAAATTTTTCAGCACACTTGAAACACAGAGGCGGCATTTTTACATGCAAACAGAGTAGCACGTTGACCACTAACTGGACTAATGTTTTTGCAGGAATCACTCTGATTATTTATTAGTTAAGAATTAGATTAAATTAAAAATAAAAGTATGTACAAAATATATTCTTCAGCGTATGGTGTGTTGCTTATTCGAAGTTTTGATGTGGGTTTTGTTGTCACTTATTTATTTATCACTTCATGCAATATTGTTAATGTTTGACCTTAAAGATATCAGTCAGTTAGAAATTTTACTCACTATTTGCGATATTTGTTTTCACTTTGCTGTTATCTCCTACTCCTCTGTCCATTACACCATTCTGTCCCTTTTTATGTTGACCACCGCATGCTTCGTGCTTCAGTTGTTTACGTCGTATAAATTAAAAATTAAAATACACCACAATTATTATGCAAAACAACAAAATATCACGGAGCACAAACAAACTTCTTAACGGTTGTAATCGGCTTGCTGTCAATTCGTTAATGTTTGACATCGAAATATCAATGGGAGAAAACTTTTGCTTTTCCGGTGACTGTGGTCCGTTTCGCATATATGTATATTCTAACGAAAGTGCCCAGCGATGTTTTCACTTCTAATTCTTCACACTCATCCATGATATAAATAGGTGTAGTAGTAGCGGTTTCTGGATACCCACAGGTGGAAATATCAAAACCCGTTTCGTGTATTGGGAAAATTCCTATGATATCACCCCACGTTGCTTGGGGATGTCAAAACTTTTGCTAAACTAAGATAATTCTAAACGTATTGGAAAGCCCACTTACCGAAAGAACATAATTAATTTAGGGAAAGCTTGGCGCATTCAGTTATCGTATGAATCAAATGAGATTTACTTGTGATAACACCGTATGTACGTGTTTGTTATACTTCAGCAAATTTTAGGAAATGCTGGCAATATGCTGCTAGCTAGTTGCATTCTTCAAAAGAAAATTATAAATCTTTGTTTTTGTGCAACTTATTATATTATCGCTATTATTGACACAATAAATTTTTACTCAAAACGTTTTTTGAAATGGTAAACTAATTTTTAATTTTCTTTATGAACATATACATTTTTGAAACTAAGATTTTTTCTTTATCATATGGTATCATCTCAAAATGGCGAGCATATAAAAAACAAAAGTTGATATCGATATAAAATAAAGTAATAATAATAACAAAAATTTATTGTCATCATCTGAAAGAACAGAAAAAGTTCGCTTAAGAAAATATTGTCAATTTTTATACATCTCACCAAATAACGATTTTAAAGCTAAAAATCAAAAACACCAATTTTGTTATTTTCCGCCATACTTTAGAAACTTTATAGAGGTAGTAAAGTTTGTTTTTTGAATCTATTTAGGTATAACGCAAGATCCCTGTACTTTTAACACGCAATTTGATACAGCCTGTATATAGAACTGCAAAACAAACGTCAAATTTTTCTCACTTGAAATAATAAATTATAATCAAATTGAACTTCATAAATAAAAATCAAAAAAAATTATACTATAAACCGAATAAACTTGCGTATGACTACTAACATTAGAATGTCTTCCGGGTTTGGACCGTGTCATAGTTGCAACCGGAGCTGCCAACGTTTCGCCCACTTTCGTAAGGGGCTTCATCAGGGCGTGAGATAAATCGCAAAACTCAAACAAGCAATCGAAATCTAACTAAGAACTTCTCAAAGGTTAGGTTATCCACTTGTAAAACAAGCCATAACCTAAACTATGAAAAGGTAAGAAAGAAAACGATAACCTGAAAAAGCAAACGAAAATCTAACAAAGAAACACTACCGAGTTAGGTAATCAACTTGTGAACCAAGCCAGATTCTAAACTCCGTAGAAGTGACTTAAGAAGAAATGGTCTCCGTATTTAAAGGAAAAGGATCGTCACGGATGATTAAGCTCGACCCTGATTGGGTTACGGTGGCTAGGGGCGTGTTTTTGATAAATGACTAATAACCGGGAACCAAAGATAGTACAAAACCATGATCGCGATTGAAGTTATTGGGGTGTTTGATGATTTCTATGCTTTCTCGGAATTTCCTGTTGAAAAAGAATGGAGATTTGGCAATCAACGAAACATTATCAAAATCTATCTTGTGACCTGTAGTAAAATGATGTTCAGCGACCGCAGACTTGGAAGTATACCTTTTCCTTATACAACGATCATGTTCTGAAATGCGAGTAATGACGGAACGACCGGTTTCGCCAATGTAGACTAAACCACAAGAACAGGGAATTTGGTATACACCTTGAGATGAAAGTGTAGGAAATTTGTCTTTGGGAGAAGGAAGAATCTGAGAGATTTTGCCTGTCGAGTTGAATATGGGTTTAATACCATTCTTACGAAGGAGTTTCCCTATTTGATCTGTAACCTTGTGAATGTAGGGTAAAAAGGCCAATTTCGGGTTGGATTCAGGAGTAGAAATGTCCTTAGGTAATCGAGTACGTGGATGTAAACGACGATTAATAACTCTATGAATATCTCGCTTTACATAACCATTGTTCACTAAGGTTCTAGTAAGATGACGGAGTTCTGAGTCTAGATTCTCAGGTTGACAAATAGAAAAGGCACGATGGACCAAAGATTCAATAACAGAACGTTTCTGTGCAGGATGATGATGAGACGAAGCATGAAGGTATCTGTCCGTATGGGTGGGTTTGCGATAAACAGAATGGCCTAGAAGTCCGTCGGGCTTACGAGTCACAAGAACGTCAAGAAATGGAAGAGAACCGTTACTTTCGATCTCCATAGTAAATTTGATATCTGAGTGTTGATTGTTAAGATGATCAAGAAACTTAGACAATTCAAGATGACCATGAGACCAAACAATAAACGTGTCGTCAACATATCTAAACCACACTCTAGGTTTTAATATTGATGATTCCAAAGCAAACTGTTACAACGGATTCCATAAAAATGTTAGCTACAACAGGTGATAGAGGAGAACCCATAGCAGCACCAGAAACTTGTTCGTAAAACTTATTATCAAATTGGAAGTAAGTAGAGGATAGACACTTTTCAATAAGAGGAACCAAACTCAAGTCCTTGCCATGTTGAGACAGAATCTGTTTGATGATAATAAGCGAATCCTTAATAGGAACTTTAGTAAAAAGTGAAGTAACATCAAAGCTCACGAGAAGATCTTGGGGTTCAAGTTTTATAGTTTCTAGACGTTGAATAAAATGCTGAGAGTTGAGGATGTGAGAAGAGGTTTTACCTGTAAACTCGCAAAGAATGTTGGACAAGAACTTGGCTAGCTTGTAAGTAGGAGATTGGATGGTACTAACGATAGGTCGAAAAGGAATACCTTGTTTGTGAATTTTGGGAAGTCCGTATAGACGA
Source organism: Aquatica leii (assembly GCA_035610365.1). Lineage (NCBI taxonomy): Eukaryota > Metazoa > Arthropoda > Insecta > Coleoptera > Lampyridae > Aquatica > Aquatica leii. The sequence goes on from CM069435.1 coordinate 21,056,453, forward strand.
GGTGGTTTAGAATCTGATGGGGTAAGTCGACGTTTAGTTTCAGGAGGTAGATTGGAAGATTTGATGATTTGGCTAACCTCGCGTTCAATCCTCGAAGTGGGGTTATGGGTTAGAAGAGCGTAAGTTTCCTCAGACAAAATAGAATTGATTTTCGTAACATAATCAATTTGATTCAAAACTACAGTGGCGTTGCCTTTGTCGGCTGGAAGAACAATAATATCAGGGTTCTTACGAAGACTTTTTAGAGCTGACTCTTCCGACTTAGAAATGTTGGATTTAGGAATTTTAGATGATTCAAGGATTTTGCCAGTGTTAATACGAATGGGATCTGAGATGTGGCGAGGAAGATGTCTTATAGAAGACTCAACAGCACATAGAATATCTTCTTTAGGAATACGTTTGGGAGCAACCGCAAAATTCAAACCCTTAGAGAGCACCGATTCCTGTTCTGAAGTGAGAACCAAACTAGATAAATTGACAACCGTCTTTACTGAGTTAGTAGTAGAAGAAACTTTACGATTCTTGGATTCCAATAATTGAAACTTTTTGAGATGACCTTCAGTGGTTAGTCGTAGAGTGGTATCAGACTGCTGGTAAGTAATGTTGTCAAAGAATTTCCAATCATACGGGGATAGAGTGTTGGCCAACTCAAGATGAAGATAAAAGAGTTGTTTCGAAATGGTGTCTAACTCTCGCCTAGTTTGCTTAATCCGTTCGCGTATCAACGCTAGACTAGCACGGTGTAGGATGTTTTTAGAAGAACGTGTCTGAATGTGGAACTTAATTTTGAGGAATCAAGTTGATTACCTAACTCGGTAGTGTTTCTTTGTTAGATTTTCGTTTGCTTTTTCAGGTTATCGTTTTCTTTCTTACCTTTTCATAGTTTAGGTTATGGCTTGTTTTACAAGTGGATAACCTAACCTTTGAGAAGTTCTTAGTTAGATTTCGATTGCTTGTTTGAGTTTTGCGATTTATCTCACGCCCTGATGAAGCCCCTTACGAAAGTGGGCGAAACGTTGGCAGCTCCGGTTGCAACTATGACACGGTCCAAACCCGGAAGACATTCTAATGTTAGTATAGATTCCAGCCGTGGAAGCCTTCGCTATTACATTGCGTATGACTATTAATTAAATAATTAACCAAGTTTTAATGAGTAAAAAAAGTTGCTTATCTAAAATCTTATCTAAAAACCATTTGTTTTAAATAAAAATATACGTTTTTAATCGTATAAAAAACAACAATAACCTCATACAGTAAATGCCCTAAAAATTCATTTAGTTCATTCAATTGCAAAGCTTAACGACTAAACTTATAAATAATAAACTTGTTTGTTGACTTTGTTGATTAAATTATTATTTTTACGATAAAACACAACCAAAATTACTAGTAACGGTAAAAACCTATGAAAAGAAACAAAAGAAACGTCAATTATAAATTTATGTCATCAAGTTAGAAACATAGAAAAACAAAAAGATAAAACTTAGTAGGAAAAAATTAAGAATTGATTTCAATTTTCGAGATGATTTGATCAAAGCAATAAATTATAGAAAAGAAATAAAAATCTGTTAACTTTTTGTTATTACATCAAAATAATAAAAAAAAGTTTCGCATCCATCAATGGTTAAACATCAATTAAATATTTCGAACAATCGATGATATGAAATTTAAGTTAAAACTTCTTGATGACCGGTTGATGTTACGGTGTAATTCTAACATAAAGGTTGGTAATCGAAATAATATGCTTTGACAGTCTTTGACGCCTACAACGTCATTAATGTCAAATACTACTAAATATTCGTATACACTTTCGTGTTAGCTTAGCACTTAGCTCCAGCTTTATTTTATGCGAGCAAATGACAAATTGCTCTGTTTTATGTACCTTTAACAAATTGCAATGATGTTTAAGTTTATTGTAATTTAACACTCGATCGCAAATAACACATTTATATTTGCCTTATTTTATAGCTTCTAATTTTCCATCGCGGTAATAATCTTTATTTTTAATTATGTTCTGCAGACGCTTTATTATTAACTTTTATATTTAAATAAGTTGGTATATGCGAGGTACATTACATAAATTAAAACCGTAGTTAGTTTTAAATTAAGTGCAAACATTTGTTAGTTTAACACCACATTTCATGTAAATAAAAATGTAACTGTAAATGTAATCAATTCATAAAAATACCTCAAAAATGCTTGTACAAAACAAAGAATTTTATAAAATATGTAGAATTTAAAAAAAATTTTCTTTTAACATTAACTTACAAATGAATACTAATTTTAAGTAATGAAATAAAATGCAATTAACGCTTATCAGAAATAATGATAAAATTTATAATAGTAAAGATTACACGGCTATTAGAAATAATTACAATAAAGTTTTTATATTGACTTAATGAAACAAAAAACGCGAATATTGGTGTATTATGTGTCGTCTAAAGTAAGCTTATTGTTGTAGCTTAGATTTTACGTCTTTCACATTAAGTTAATAAACCCAAATCGCTAGTTTAATACAAAAATATATAACAATTTGTTAGATTTAAATTCTCTCAGCTCAATTTTATAAACACGATAGAGTGTAAAATTAAAAAAAGACACTTAAAAATGTAACTATCATATTAGAAAGTCATAAAACAATCATTTATATTGCAGAGACAATACAAAACTGAGTTAGAAATGTATCAAAAAGCAAAAAAACAGTTTCAATATAGAAACAATAAAAACAAAGCAGTATTAGGTACTTATTTAGTAAACAGAGTACTGCAAAAATTAGAAATAAACTAAAAATTATTTATACTCAACGTCTACAAACTAATTATTTTTTATAGGTTTTTTCAGATTTTTTGCATTTTAATTTTCTCTTTTTAGTATTTGAGTTGTTTTCGTGGTTTTTTTGTGTTAATGTACTCAGAATCTCTGATAACTAACAATTGATAACAAAAAAGAAAAAATAAAAAACAAAACGTGGTATACTTCAATTGCCGAACAGATGGAAATAAGTCTCTTCTACTAAAAAATTCGAAATAAAAATTTATGCTAAATTTCAGTCTGATGTAGTCTGGTATAGTGTTAGTCGCCTCCTTGTGGTGCACTCTAAATAGCATCTGGACTAAGTCTTCTAGCACAGATGTGCGCTAAATGACTGACAAGGGCCTACATTCCACCTTGTGGTATTAAAACATTGGCTACTGCTTCAAGAAATAGATGTTTAATCACTTATATTTTAAATGTTGTATTTTTTCTAGCAACTTTCTTTTTTATTGGTGTCCATATTAATTCAATGGGATTCAACTCCCAGTAATGTGCTGGCAATCGTAGCTTAACGTGTTTATTAGCTCTTGCCATTTTATTCAACGCATAGTTTGTTACTGAAATTTTTTTTTGACAAGTGCTAAAAGTTATGCTTTAACGATGTCTTCCTCAAATTCAATAAATTTACGCGTCAACCAGTCTTGTATATTAGCTTTTTTAGTTTCAAAAGTTGGATTTTTCTGATTCTGTTATGGCATAAAGAATCATGTCACACTTCTTCTAAGATACAACATAACACCGGCTCAAACGAGTTTTCAAATACCTCAGAATTTATTTCTTTATAGTAATCGACATTTTTTTTTAATTCAGAAATAAGCAAACCATTTTTAACAAATCTTGTATATGATTTTAAATATAGCACAATTAATTGTTTGCTTTTAACAGACGGATTTTTAAGTCGAATAGATAATCTAGAAAGCTTGCCGTGTTGTTGTAAATTATTGTATCTCTAAGTTTTTGTAGTAACATGACCGGCGTTAACCCAAGTTTCGTCTAAATAAAATATTTTCTTGATTTCTTATTTTTTTTAAATTTTAAGTAGGAATCGTTTTTTGCACGCTATGATATCATTTTTTTAAGTAGCATACTGTTTCGATATTTTTCTGTACGTATAAAATAACGTATATTACAAACATAATACACTTTTGTTTGTTTAACTAATTTAAACCCAATTTCTTTCAATAATGTTTGTAATGTAGTTACCTTAAAGTTTGGTCATTTATTATCTTTGTTAATAGAACTTTCTGTACTGTTGGTAGTTCGTTACTGCACAATAGGTCTAAAGGAACTTTTTGTTCTATCAGTAACATTATCTAATAGTGGCTTTGAGAATGTAGTAGGTGATCTGTGTTATATATAGATACAGAAACATCTATGTAAATAAGTGAAGTTACTATAGATTTTCACATAAATAATATATCGGTACGTTATCTGCTGCTATAGCTATAAATTTACTATGATCTGTTTTCAAACTATTTGATTGACTTTGTTCGCAAGTTCTATAAATATTTTGAATGGTTTTTTTATCAGATACTGGTAAATGCTTCAATTTACGGTTTTTTATTGGCAAAAAATATATAATAATGTATTAAATAACCTATAAAAATGTGGTAACAATAAAAATGCCAATAATCGTCGTAGAGCATCAGGTATTTGCATACTACATAAACATGTTTTTAAATTTCCGACTAAATCAAATAAAAAGTTTACTTTTTAAGAAAATACAATATCTAGTTAGTTTTGATAGAGCTTATCAGAAATAGTCGTTGTTAGACACCTCTACCGATAGAAACCAGTTCAATTTTATGATTTTGGAAAACGTTCACTAACATTCTATAAAAAGATACTTCTAAAGTCAATGATCTAGCCAGAGTCTATACTAAAATGAAAACGTTTTATGAGTTTGAAACGTGTCAATGTTGTAACTAAAATTTCTACGTTTTGTCCACTTTTGTAAAAAAAATGGATAAACTTATAAGCAAACAAAAATTTAAAAAAATGGATTGTCAATTCTAAACCACAAAAAAATAAAAAAGAAATCAGCAAATGGTTATCTAGCAAAAAAAAATTCTAAGGTACCTCAACTTAACCAAATTATAAACTTTATTGAAGTGATTTGAGAAGAAGTAGTTTTGAATGTAAAAAAAACTGGTGTAGTCACCACACGACTTTACTATAAGGAATTATAAAGGAATGTCTACATATTTTTTTTAGGTTATATTGTCATAAAACCATTTTAAAGTTCTCTTTACGATTTGAAATTTTTTTCTAAAAAAAAATCGTCGTACGCAGGATTGGAACCTATATATGAAATTTACTTTAAATTATAAATCAAATATCTAATAAACTGTTAACTTTAGAAAAAGTTTGTATTTGAATACATTGTTAGGAAGAATTAAATTGTAAAAACAATTCGAATAATTTACATACGTACAAAATTATATAAGAAACACTGCTAAAAATAGCGCATACACCTACTTCCAGTTTCTTTATCACCATCCGGCTCGAAGGACCAAATGTTAAGCACGATGATGGTTCGTACTTAAAGGTGGACACCTGCCCAGGTAATCAGTATCTGAACGATACCAGATTCTAAGACAGGTGTCAGTGATCAAGCCCATCTTTTGATAGAATCGAGAGAATATGAGAAGCCAGCTCCATACTAAATTTCAAGTTACTAGGACTTTTAGTTCGAGACGTATCGTGGGTACATTGCACACTGACACACACACACACAAACAACCAAATTTTGTTTGTCAAAAATACATTTTTCTAGTTCAGGAGATCTTGAAACGTAAAATTATGAAATAAAAATTTTTTGAAAAAAAAATTGCGATCGCTATATTAGAAAAGTAAAAAACATTTTTGACGGATGGTTAAACACAACTCTGATTGAATTATGTCTATCCTCTACTTACTTCCAATTTGATAATAAGTTTTACGAACAAGTTTCTGGTGCTGCTATGGGTTCTCCTCTATCACCAGTTGTAGCTAACATTTTTATGGAATCCTTTGAAACGGTTGCTTTGGAATCATCAATATTAAAACCTAAAGTGTGGTTTAGATATGTTGACGACACGTTTATTGTTTGGTCTCATGGTCATCTTGAATTGTCTAAGTTTCTTGATCATCTTAATAATCAACACTTAGATATCAAATTTACAATGGAAATCGAAAGTAATGGTTCTCTTCCATTTCTTGACGTTCTTGTGACTCGTAAGCCCGACGGACTTCTGGGCCATTCTGTTTATCGCAAACCCACCCATACGGACAGATACCTTCATGCTTTGTCTCATCATCATCCTGCACAGAAACGTTCTGTCATTGAATCTTTGGTCCATCGTGCCTTTTCTATTTGTCAACCTGAGAATCTAGACTCAGAACTCCGTCATCTTACTAGAACCTTAGTAAACAATGGTTATGTCAAGCGAGATATTCATAGAGTTATTAATCGTCGTTTACATCCACGTACTCGATTACCTAAGGACATTTCTACTCCCAAATCCAACCCGAAATTGGCCTTTTTACCCTACATTCACAAGGTTACAGATCAAATAGGGAAACTCCTTCGTAAGAATGGTATTAAACCCATATTCAACTCGACAGGCAAAATCTCTCAGATTCTTCCTTCTCCCAAAGACAAATTTCCTACACTTTCATCTCAAGGTGTATACCAAATTCCCTGTTCTTGTGGTTTAGTCTACATTGGTGAAACCGATCGTTCCGTCATTACTCGCATTTCAGAACATGATCGTTGTATAAGGAAAAGGTATACTTCCAAGTCAGCGGTCGCTGAACATCATTTTACTACAGGTCACAAGATAGATTTTGATAATGTTTCGTTGATTGCCAAATCTCCATTCTTTTTCAACAGGAAATTCCGAGAAAGCATAGAAATCATCAAACACCCCAATAACTTCAATCGCGATCATGGTTTCGAACTATCCCCTCTTTGGTTCCCGGTTATTAGTCATTTAACAAAAACACGCCCCCTAGCAACCGTAACCCAATCAGGGTCGAGCTTAATCATCCGTGACGATCCTGTTCCTTTAAATACGGAGACTATTTCTTCTTAAGTCACTTCTACCTAGTTTAGAGTCTGGCTTGGTTCACAAGTTGATTACCTAACTCGGTAGTGGTTCTTTGTTAGATTTTCGTTTGCTTTTTCAGGTTATCGTTTTCTTTCTTTCCTTTTCATAGTTTAGGTTATGGCTTGTTTTACAAGTGGATAACCTAACTTTTGAGAAGTTCTTAGTTAGATTTCGATTGCTTGTTTGAGTTTTGCGATTTATCTCACGCCCTGATGAAGCCCCTTACGAAAGTGGGCGAAACGTTGGCAGCTTCGGTTGCAACTATGACACGGTCCAAACCCGGAAGACATTCTAATGTTAGTATAAAACAGATAAAATTAAAAATCGTAGCCACGATAAAAGTTATTGGGATGATAATGAACTTTTTAACTTATTCATATTTGTGGTTATATCCTTTAAACCATAGTAAAATAATTTTAATTCAGTTAACGGCTGTGTCGTATTTTTTTAAACCACAAGAACGCGTTATATTGTATAGATATTTTATTTGTTTATGTCTTAAAAATTAATGTAATGTAATGTAAACCATAAAAACCGTAATGTTTGGCGTATGTGTTGTTTGTTGACTACCATGGAAAGTTCATTTGAGTAAAAATAAAAGTAAAAAATTGTTTACAGATACTGGTAACGTGATTTCTTACTTGTCACGTTGTTTGCGTAAACGCTTTGATTAGTAACTTCATTAATAAATTTTCTTTTCTTTATAAAATTGTAACCCTTTGCAAATTTAAATCGCATTGTTCACTTTATGCTACATTTTTGGGCCCACGAAAGTTGTATGCAATATTCTGATTTTAGCGTAAAGTATTGCTCGAATCTCATCGACTAGATCTAGCCGTAGGTACTTTGCATGTAAGTATCCAATTTTGGTTTAGTCGAATTTAAAGCAGCATTGTTTTGTAAGTAATAATAAGCTTTATAGTAAAATTTAGGTTTCCACAGATTGTATACGTATTACAATTTTTTATTTTGTATAATTCCCGTGTTGTCGTTATCATGCAAGCTGAGCTTTTGTCACACGTCGCAGTAGACATCTGCTGATTGATTGCACCTAGAAATCTTGCTTTTAAAGACCGGTCGCCGATTGATAAAACTGGTTTACAAATTTCCGGTAAAGGAAAACTAGAATCTCGATTAATATTAAAAATTTTATTTATTATTTCAATAGATTCACTAATTTTTGGTTGATATTAATTAGAAACATTAGCCAAAATCTTAGTGTTTTTAAACAAAATGTAATGACACATTTGTAGCATGTACTCCGCTATTGCTGATTTAAAATATTGTTTAAGACGATTGCATTTTTGATGTTATTTAATACGAATGCCTATGCTTCTACTCGTTTCTCCAATGTATGCACGTCCACAAGAACAAAGAATGCTATAAACGCAGTCAGACTGGAAAGGAATAACGTTTTTTACAGTATTTAAGAGTTTACCCATTTTAGAAAGAGTGGAAAACTGGCTACCAACTTTTTACTGCAGTGGGCTCCGTTAGAAACAACCACATCACCACGGCTAGCTACAATGTCGGTGAGTGGGCTTGGTTAAGAAACTGAAATAAAAATAGAAAAATACCTAGACGCCACTGTTCATACTAACCAAGATCTTTAGCTTGGAGACACCAAAAGTACGTCTGAACCCACTACAACGCGAACATTCACCGCATCTTTGAACTTGATCAAACCACTAATTACTTACATACAGTCGTGACATGTTACGAATTGACAATTATAAATAATAACACCACTTAAGAAATGAAAAGTTTAAAAACTTACCAACACCAAAGTTTCTTGAACTCAACTAGTACAACGGTGACTACCCCTTATGTAGTAATAGTTGACTATTAGCGTAGTAGTCAAACTTGCGTACGCTTTATATGGCTTTGATCACAAACAAATCGATCAACCAAACTTGATGGGTGTTAGGTCAGCATACACACTACAGCCATATTACCTAGCGTTAACAAAGTTTTAAATATTATCTTCATAGACAATAAAAAACAGAATTGCCTCTATAAATAACTGTTGAGAGAGAGCCGTCTCAACCCTGCCAGACTTGCTAAAAAGAGTTTAATAGTTATAAACTACATGTTGACACCATCTTAAAATGTATCTGCAATCGCTGATATAAACTACTTACTCGCTTAATTTTGACAGAAATATCGCAACTATAACTTAAAAAGAATAACTAACGATAAAATTTAAATATAAAGAAGCAACAAAAATCAAGTACAAAATTTCGAGTAAAATTCCTTACATCGAAACTGTCAATTTCAATCCTAATCGGCGATAGTGCCGTCGAGAAGCCAGTGAAGGCGTAAATTTTATTACGAATTATTATTTATAGCCTACATGTAACAAACCGATTAATAATGTGTTTAGATATCATTTTTTCCGATACGATCCTTTGGCATAACGTAACTTTTTCTGTTATAAATGTTTGCAAGTAACACCTTGATTTGATAATTTAACTCTTTTTGAATACTTTGGGATTGACTTAGAGAAACAGCTTTGTGCACTAAAGAATTCCCTACTACTAATTTCTGAGAAAGGTGATGGAGATTTAAATTGAAATATCTATCTGTAAGGGTGATAACAAATCATCTTTATTTCGAGTAACTAAAACGTCCAAAAATAATAAAAACAGTGTCTTCTTAATTCCATAGTAAAACGAATCTTTTGATAAATGACAAAGGTGTTTTAGTTGTTGCTGGTAATGGGAATTAATGAACTCTTCCTCTATATACATTTTATTTACAGTACAACGATTTGAACGAAGCCAGGCGAAGCGAAGGAAAAGATGTCTTTTCCGCCAGCGCACTGCTTCTTATATAATTACCCCTACTTAATGCGGAGCATATTTTTGCTGCCTTATTTGTAAGGCGGGAACATTCAAACGAAGGTATCCCTACAAGTACCCCCTTGCCAGTGATTAATTACAATAAATTGTTATAATTAAATATAAACTATGAATATATATACATATGAAATAATAGATACTTAAACTAGGAAAAGAAACGAAAGATTAAACACGTAATTATTAGGTAGTTCATTTGACTATTTCTAGTTCACATATAACACGTATAATCTGACACATAACCATGAAAACTGCTTTAAGACACTTAATTTTTTTTGAATAATTACTACGTTGTGTACCAAGTTATCGACTCCAAATCTTGATACTTCGATGGGAATCTTACTTCCCTACCTGATCTTGTGGTAGCTGTAGACTGTTCTGTTTCCTGTGTTTTACCTTTTTGAACTGTTCTGTTAGGTCGAGTTGTAGGAATAACCAAGTTGTCCTCCAGATGGGTCTTACTTAAATTTTTGTTGGCATCTGCATTGTCTGCAGTGGCAACGAAAACTGGTTTTATTCTATCCATCGATATAACTTCTTGTTTGCTACCGATTTCAATGGTTATTGTTTTAGATGTTCGGGATATTACTCGGAACGGGCCTTTGTACGGTGACTGAAGTGGCTTTCGGACGGCGTCATCCCTAACAAATACATGGGAGCAGTTGCTAAGTTCCTTGAAAATGAATGGTTTTTGGTTATTATGGTGTTTGGGACTTATTGGTTTTATCTTCGCAAAATGCTTGCGGAGTTTGATGATGCATTCTGAAGCGTTGTCATCTTGGACAGGTTCAAAAAATTCGCCGGGTAGTTTTAGGTTTTGTCCATATACTAGTTCGGCTGAAGTTGCCTGTAGGTCTTCTTTAATTGCTGACCGTATACCAAGTAAGACGAGTGGTAAACTCTCAACCCACGGGTCATTAGCTTGGCATTTAATAGATGCCTTCAGTTGTCTATGCAATCGTTCAACTATTCCATTGCTCTGTGGATGGTACGCAGTAGTTCTGATATGTTTTGTACCAGTAAGCTTAACTAACGATGAAAATAAAGTTGAGTCAAATTGCCGACCTCTTTCTGTGGTTATGCGTAAAGACACTTCAAATCTTGCAATCCAGTGAAAATAAAATGCAAAAGCAACTGTCTCTGCTGTAGCTTCGGGAATGGGAATAACCTCTGGCCATCTTGTGAATCGATCTATACATGTTAAACAATATATGTTGCCTTTTGAAGGAGGCAGTGGACCGATTATATCTATGTGAACGTGTTCAAACCTTTGTGATGGTGGAACGACATTGTGCAGTGGTGTGGTAACATGTCTGGTGATTTTATTTCTTTGGCAAGGAATACACTGACGACACCGTTTCCTACAATCTATGTTGACTGCTAGCCATACAAACCTTGAAGTGACTAACTTTCTTGTAGCTTTTATTCCTGGGTGCGATAGGTTGTGTAAACTATTGAACACTTGGAATCTCAGCTGTTGTGGAACACATGGTCGAATTTTGTTAGTGGATACATCACAGAAAATATGAACGTCATATTCAGGGAAGAATATTTTTTTGATTTCTAGACCTGACGATGACTGTAACTGTTTAAGTTCTAGATCGGTTTCTTGCAATTTACTTAGTTCGAAGCAGTTAATAGAGGCCAATGTTGTGGTGCTGTTAATTCGTGACAGCGTGTCTGCCGGTACATTATCTACTCCAGCAACGTGTTGAATATCCGTTGTGAATTGGGCGATATAATCCAAATGTCGGAATTGTCGTGGTGTACATTTTTCAAGTTTCTGGTTTAACGCAAATGTTAAAGGTTTGTGATCGGTAAATAAGGTGAACTGTCTGCCTTCTACTGCATGCTTAAAGTACTTAATAGCACAGTATGCTGCTAGGAGTTCTCGATCATATGCTGAGTATTTCTGTTGCGTACTGTTGAATTTCTTTGAAAAAAATGCCAGTGGTTGCCACTGATCATTTTGTCGTTGTTGTAAAACTCCACCCATTGCATTATTAGATGCATCAACCATGATGGAAAGTGATGCCGTTGGGGAAAGATATGCTAACATTGCTGCGTTTGCCAGAGCATTCTTGATGTTATTGAAGGCATTGCTTGCTTCATTGTTCCATTCAATAAGTGTTTTGCTGTTTGCTTTACTACCACCCCCAAGGAACTGATTCAAAGGTGCCTGAATTGATGCTGCTCCTGGAATGAAACGTCTGTAATAGTTTACCATTCCGAGGAACCTTCTTAGATCCTTAATTGTCTTTGGTTTGTCGGAGTTGATTAATGCTTCAACTCTGGTTGTGGGTGGTGCACATCCGTTGCTATTGATGGAATAACCCAAAAAGGTTACTTGTGTTTGGCCAAATATGCATTTGCTAGCATTAATGCATATGCCATATTCGTCCAGGCGTTGAAAAAGGGTACGAAGGTGTATAATGTGCTCTTCTTGTGTTTCTGATGCTACCAATATATCATCAACATAACTGTAACAGAAGTCTAAGTAGCTTGTGACTTCGTCAATGAAACGCTGAAAAGTTTGTGCAGCATTACGTAACCCAAAGGGCATTTGAAGGAATTCGTAGAGACCAAATGGTGTTGTAACTGCTGTTTTCACTACATCATCAGGGTGTACTGGTATTTGATTAAATGCCTTGACCAAGTCAATTGTAGAAAATACCGTTTTGCCCCAAAGCAGGTGTGTGAAGTCTTCAATGTGTGGGATTGGGTAGCAGTCATGAATTGTTCTTGCATTGATCGATCTATAATCTCCACATGGACGAAATTCGCCATTCTTTTTGGGTGCCAGATGGATAGGTGAGGACCAGTTACTTTTAGATGATTGTATTATGCCTTGTTGCAGCATCAGTTTAAATTCTTGTTTCGCAATGACAAGCCGGGCTGGTGCTAATCTTCGTGGTCGATTAGTTACTGGTGGACCAGGTGTAGTATCTATGTGGTGCACTGTAGAATGCTTCACTTTTTTGGGTATTAATGCACAAACGTTTTTAAGGGAGGGGAATTCACTTAACATTTTATGATACTCATTGTCACTAATAATTGTTTTAATGGTCACTGTTTCGCATTGCACTAGTTTACCCGGGGATGTCAAAAATGTAGAATTGTCTATGAGTCTCTTATTCCTAATGTTTACTAATAAACTAAAATGATTTAAAAAGTCTGACCCGATTATTGGTTTGTCGATATCAGCTATTATAAAACGCCACAAAAAGGATCTTCTTAGCTTTAAGTTTAGTTCTAATGTTACAAATCCGTAAGTTTGTATTTTTGTATGGTTTGCAGCAAATAACGAAAAATCACTTTTTGTAACACTTGATTTTATTAGGTTTCTGGGATATGCACTAATATCGGCACCAGTATCTATGAGGTATTTGATTTTAGTATGTTCTTCCATTACAAACAAGCGGCATGGTGTTGCAGGTGGAAGACTCGTAGCCGCTAGTATTGTCTTCCTTCCTAGTTTTCCTGTTTATGGAAGTTGCATGGTTCTACACACTTTCTTGCTTTTGATTTAAACTTGTAGTGATACCAACATAATCCTGAAGTAGACTGATATTGCTTCGATCTGGAATTGGATCGGCGTCGATAACGAGACCTGCTGTTTGAGCGCTCCCTGTTGCTCAATTTTGTGAGTTCTGCTACTTGCTGAGTAAGAGCTTCTATTTTAGCTTCCAGTTGTGTTTGTGTAGCCCCTGTAGATGTTGGAACTGACACTACAGCCTGAAAACTTGTGTTCATCGTGCTAAAAATTGTAGCGGCTAGGACAGGCTTTATCATCGAGACTCTTTTCAATTGCAGCTGCCGCGAGGATCGCTTGTATACTGTGGGGTAGACGTCCACGCCACAAACTTTGTAAAAGCTTCTCGCTAACATCGTTTCCCGCTAATTTTTTTAGGTGACGCATGAATTGTGAAGGCGTTCTATCCCCAATTGCCTCATGTTCTAATAGCTTTCGAATGTTTTGTTCTTGCGATATTGATAGCCTCGCAATTAATTCAGTTTTCAATTTATCATACGTCTGCTGTGCGGGTGGTGCTAGCAAAATGTCTTTTATTTCTTGAATATATTCGTTTTCGAGGTTAGCGATCGTGTAATTAAATTTAGTGGTGTCGCTCGTAATGTTATTGATTTTAAATTGCGTTTCTAGTTGTATGAACCATAACGCCGGCTCCTCTCGCCAAAATTTGGGAATTTTAAACGTGGTCGCCATTTTGCTGATTTGCAGGTCGCCATCACCAGATTGTAAATCGTCGTTAATAGCGTTACTTGTAGCCATTATTTCGCGAAACACTTAACTTAAATAATTAACACTAATTACTTACTAATATCTAAAACGTGGTATTTATCGGGGTCTTTTTTCTCAAAATCTTCCATAAATATATTAGAAACAACCGGTGAAAGCGGTAAAACCATGGCGTTTGTGAGTAAAACTTTTCTCAAAAAGTAAAAGTATCCTAAATGGTAAATTAAACTTGTTTGTAAAATCAAGTCTGTATGCTACTGTCCTAAATCGTGAATAAATAAAGAGAATTAATACACATTGCAGCAGTAATCGAATAACTACGCATCTGAATTGGGCTTTCGTAAATAATTTTTTTTTCTATAAACCATTATTCTGTTGTATTGAACAGCATAGTCAAACCTGCTTTGGATAATATCTGGTGTGCTACGCCTTTCTGTCACAAAACAAACTCGTTTTACGGAGTAGTGAAATTCTTTTGCCGCGCTGACAATGGTCGATAAGCTCACCTCTAGTTGTGGAATTTTGCTCTAATTTGTTTTTTATTTGTTTTAGTGTCAAAGTACAATCTTCATCAATTTAACTGCAGATTTCTTCTTGCTCTTTTTGATTCAATTTATTGGGTCAATGCTCAACACTTCTTTTATTCACTTTGTTATTTTGTACGTTTTGTAAACAAAGTAAAGTTGTCCTATCTGGATTATTAAAGCACGTACCTCGTTCGAGATTTTGGTCTTTAGCCTTCTTTAGCAGTCATTCTTAATAACAATGTGAAATAGGTTTGACAAATACGAAAATAGATTTAATAAAAGAGGAAACAAAATTGTGAAATAGTTTTGAGAAATAGTTAAATATATTTGACAAAAGAAAAACACAAAAAAAAGTAATACAAGTTTTTATAAACATTTGTGTAATATAGAAAAAATAAAAACTTGCGAAGAGAAATATTCAATTTAAAATCAAATATAAAATAAATATAATATAAAACTTAAATTCTCACAAGTAATTTTTACGAAAATCAGATGCAATAAAACGTTTAAGTTAGAATCCGATCAAAAAATCTTATATTTTAGTCTGCTTTAACAGACGGTTGTAACATAATGTAAATACTAAATAAAAAGTGATAACAATAAAGTTAGGCTACTTAAAGAAAAGCGAGGCAATAGATACAGTAAATTGTAATAGTTTGTCTATGTACTATAAAGGCACATGTTAAATAGGAACCTTCAAGAAAATGAATAAAGTCGGTCTATAAAGTTCTAGAATAAAGAAATGCTAAAATGGTCAATGTCAAAAGACAAAAATTAATGGTTTTGGTATAAATATGTTTAAATTAAGTAATTGTAATTAATCTCTAGGTGTGTATTTCATTAATGAAATCAAGAAGCAAAATAAAATTTTCTCCATTTTTTGACAATTTTTCTTAGTCTTTAACATGTACATACACTACATAAAAAGTATCAAAATAAAAACAAGGTTCAAACTATACTCTAAAAGTTAAACTACGTACCTATATCATTGTGTTTAAAATGCGGATGTATCGAAGTTATTATTTTAACACCTATAAACACTACTAGACGATAAGATAAATACAACTACCTAAAAAAACCAAACTTTTCTATGAGTTTGAACGATATAAACTAGTTTCGAGTATTTAGAGTTATCTATAATATCCTCTACAACCAAACTATTATCGCGCATTGACATAAATGCTTAAACGTGGTCTATTAAAATATCGAATCATAACAATTTATTAAATCAACACCGTTTTAAGCCCGTAGGTGTACATATCTAAAAAGTAAAACGTGTGTCGCTTGAAGCTTATCTATTGCCTATTTTATTTTAATTTCTATAGTACATCACGAAGTTGTGTTAACAGGTTTTGTGGTATACCAAAATATCTACAAGTCATAATATCTTATATAAGTTGAAAATATCACTTCATATCACGTTTCGTTTTCAAATCGAAAATCGGTTACTTATATCTTTAACTTTCAATATTTATTACGGACATTATTTTATAATAGTTGTCATTTTTTAAACATTTGACACGTGATGCGAGTTTCGAATTAAATCAATATTTTGTTTAGGTGTTTTTAAAAGGAATTCCAATTTTTACTTTTAAATCCAAAAGTTTTTGTTAATGATGATTGCTATTATTTTTTCTCACAAGAGCAAAGAAACTATTTTATTCGAGTGGTTTTAGGTGTATGTGTAGCATTTAGTCTTTTGTTTTTGAAAAATGATTTTTTTTGATTTTACAGAATAATTTAAAATGTTAGTTTCGTTTTATCTATAAGTATTTAAACAAACTAAATTTTTTTGTTATAAAAACCAACTCAAAAAAAATATACGAACAAATTTACGCTTACAAAAATTTTTATTTGTTCAAAATTTGAATTTGTTTTAATTTTTGAATTAACTAACACAAAAATCACGTTTATGGGTTAATAAACTTTTGAAATATTTGTGCTGTACTTCTTAAACCGAAACTTATTATTGTATACTAAAATAATACAAAAGCTGTAGTAGTGCTGTTTTCGTGTCATAAAGCTTAATTAGAAACTAATAATACATCCTATCTGCTGAGGGTATCTTTGTTACGTTAAACCGTTACAATAGTTACAAATATAATAATTTTCTCTTTAAAACTACCCCTGTTTAGCGAGCTGCTTTTGCGCATGTCTCGATTACCCAAAATGTGTAACTAAAAATGGGTTGCGTTCAACATGCCGCTCTCTTGAATGTTTCCAATCTTTCAGATGAGTTTGTTTTATCTATACAAACAATTTTCTATAAAACCTAAATGCTCTTGATATAACTTAGAGACTATTTAATGTTACACACAGTACGTTCCAAAAAAGCTCCGCCCCGCTCCTAATAGTATATTTATCGATGGTGGTCTGTAAAAATTGCTTTAAATTTTGATTTTACAGTGACATTTGTCATTTTATTAATAGAAATAATATTTTGATTAATTCCTGTGATGAGATTGAATGCAAAATACGCATTTAATTTGGGATTGATTTTAATTGCAAACGGCATTTACAAAGCGTGGCCACTGTTGGTCTTGTTACGGTTTTGGTACGTATTGGTTATGAAGAACCTTGATCAAATTGTAATAACTCTAACAATTTACATTTCTGTTTTAAAAATTAGGGAGATCGCTTAATCTTGGAATATCGGAAGTAAAGTAATTTTCCCATTCGCGTGTAGTAAAATAATCTAATTTTGCAACGATTACGTGTATGACAAAACATCCCAATGTTTGATAGGTAAGTTTAAACTGCCTAATACTTTTAAATTTAACATAACTTTATTTATTAATTGCCGCATAGTACTTGGATTGTCCATTGTTACGGTTGGTAAGTTGAATAAAGCATTTACCTGAGTTTTGATGATGAATTTTTTATTATAATATTTTTTTGTGAGTAAATCCCATGCTATTACACAATTATCAGAAGTTGTCGCTAAAGATTTTACCATCTGACCTGGATCACATTTTAAACGTGATGAATTAAACCTTTACGTGTTTCGTAAAATGATAGCCATTAATGATAAGAACCGTTAAAAGAAAGTAGATTTATTGATAGAAGTATTATTAGTTTGTTGTGTCTTTGAGGTATATTTGTAACTAATTTTAAATGTTCTTTCGTTAATGCAAAGAACTTAAAGTGATCGTTTTCAAAACGTTCTTTCTTGAAAATTACGTGTTGATTCATTAAGGTGACTACCTGTTTCGAGCAAATAAATATCTATTTGAACTTGTAAAATATTGAATTCATCTAATTCATCTAAATTTATCTATTGGCATTTTTAATTTTACCGTTTTGTAACTATCATTAATTTTTAAAAATGAGCAGAATCGCGGTAACTAAGCTTTTAGTAATGCACGCTTTGCTTTTAAAGATTTTATATCGACTATTTTGTTGAGATGTATGCGGTTTTAACGGGAATTGTGAAAAGAAAACTTTCACAAATTTTAACTTTTTTGTCTTTTGTTTCATAAAAATACCTCAAAACAACAAAAAATGGTTCTTTCCTACTTAAATCGGGTGTGCAGCAAAAAATCGATGCATGGTATTTGGCTCCTTTAATTCTATTTAGTATTACTTCTTTTACTTTGTCTCCCATCAGAGTCAGTCATTCATTTTGTATGTTTTTGCCCAAGTATGACAGCCACTTTTTTTTCCATGTGTTAATGCTCTAGGTAAATGTTCATTCATTACAGCATAAAATCATTAGTTCAACAAACCCTAAAAAATGTTCATTGTCCTTTTCGTACAAGATTTTAATTGTCCCTTGGCAAGCCATTTGTTGCTGGGCAAGAAGTTGAGTTATCGCAAGAAATCGTTTAAGAACATTTTGTCACCGTTCTTTTTCTTGGGCAATCATTTTCTGGTTTGATTATGAATCAACTGTTTTATCCGTGTTTAGTCTTTTTTTGGCTTTCACCCACCTTTCATAGAACTTTAGGTAATTAGGGGAAATTTTATGACGTGTTAGTATCATTCTAATTTGCCTCCAGTCACAGTTTCTACTTTGATTTAATAAAATTTTGGCCATTTGGAACCACCCGATAGTAAAATACGATCAAACATGACCTCTTTGTTCCATCTTTGAGATATCGAAAACGGCTCTTGAGCTATAGTACAATCACAATCGTTTGGGTTAAGCTATGTATGCCATGTAGAAGAATCTTTTAATGGAAATGAAACTATAACATCCGCTGAGTTGCGGCCACCATTTTCTTGCTCTTCTAATGAATGAATTACAGTTACAGGTTCTTGACCTTGGCAATTTTATAAATATCTCGTGTCAGTTTCTAAACTATCTCTACACTCTGGTAGTTGTAGTTCTTTTCTCTTAGAGTGTGCATCTTAGAGTGTGCATCTTTTCGTGCAATAAATGTGTTTTCCAACAAGACCGAGTTTGTTAAGATTCGTGTAGTCGTTTAAGAGTTACATCTGTTTATTTTAAAAAAAACATTGAATTGCCCCCACCACTTTATTTTAATAGATATGTCAAAAAGTGTTAAACAAAAATTACTCAAATAAACCTTAGCTTAAAAAACATATTGAAACGTCGGCAAAATTATTGTCAAGTTTGAGAACGTTCACGAACTTATTATCAAACTCCAGAACAATTTTCGGGATAGATAACGGAAATATATATAAAAACAATGCAAAAACAGCATAAGAGTTATTCGAAGTTGGCAGTGTTAAGAAGATGTTTAAATAAATAAGTGATTAACGCGTGTATTCAAAATAAATATAACGGAGTGTAAGCGTACGTGACTTTAATGTAAACAAGTGTCAGTTTTAAGATAAACAAAAGTTATCCGCGGACATTTTCGAGTGATTGTAATACATAAATTGGCGTAAGGGTTTTTTTTAAATATCGTTAGATTTAATTAGTTCGCGTAGTTATAAAGATATTAAATTAAGTTTAAAATACGTTGCATAGGTGATACAGGTGTGCGGTATTGAGGCCCGTTGAAATCAAACAAATAAAATTGTTTAGTTTTTTTTTATTTAGTGCGCGATTCGCGTGTTTGTTTATACCGTGTAATTCTAGCTGTTTTTTAGTTTGTTAAAGTAGCGCATTTAAATTTTTTATTCGTGTTATATAACTTATGCCGGTATCTCGTTATCAAACCAAAATTGATGCAAAGCTATTTGAATTTTTCGAATCAATAAAAAATGGCCAAGAATCGATGAATAAAAAAATAAAAGAATAGTTTCACAAAAATTCGCAAAAAATAAAAGAAAATTCTAGTAGTTTAAAAGAAAAAATACGAACGAGCAAAAGAGCAAAATAAAATTGTTCAAGAGAAAACCTAAGCAGATATGGTAAACTTAAAAGTAAAAATTCGCGAATCTGTGGATGACAAAATACAAGCAATAGGGGACAAATTAGAAGACCGAATCAAACTACTTGAAGAACGAATAAACCGAATGAATTGTCACGGCGAAGGAAGCCTCACGAGCAAAGACTTAATTAATAATGGACCATCGAGAAGAAACCACTCATAAGTTTAAAGTTGTACCTCCAAATTTTGGTGGTCAAGTTTAATGATCAACCTACTACAAGCAGTTTGAAGCCTCAGCTAGAATTAATGATTAGAGCAACAAGCAAAAAACGACGTCTTTAATATTGGGGTTGCGTAGTGAAGCGCTTGGAATTTTGCAGACTGTACCTGACCACCTACAAGAAAATTACGAACTTTTAATTTTACGTTTAGAAATGGGATCTGGAGATGCTCATCTTTAAAAAGTGTACCAAGCTTAAATTAAAAGTTGGGTTCAGAAAGCTGTCAAAAGTCTTTAAGAATTTGAGGCTGACATCGCCAGATTAACACGGGTTGCGTATCCTACAGATATTCAAACCTTTGCAGACGGCCTGCGAGACTGCGAAATGCAGCATGCTCTCCGGTTAGCTAGACCAAAGACGTTAGATGATGATGCTTTGTAGTTTGAAGCAGCAAAACAAGCATCACAACGAAACGGTCATACACTCCGCTGTGTTGCAGAAGTACTCGCACAAAAACTAAAAAGCATCGAGGAGATAGCGCGATGAATACTTTGGGAAAGAGGAGTGATGACTTTAAGCTGCGGTGAAATAGGCCATGTACGACAACATCGTACTAAACCCAAAAAAAAGACAAGAAGAGCGCTCGAAAGTTTGGAACGAGTTGACCAAAAGGGACAAAAGTTAACCTCATCTAGTCATGTTCCCGAGATTGTCATTTAAATGGCATCGTACCGGGTGCAGTGTGACTCTTTGATAGTAGCAAAGCACCGATGAAACAGTACAACGTAGGAAGTCCGTTAGAAAGAGTAGCGATTGATATCGCAGGGCCGTTCCCAGAATCTGATTTGGAAGCTGCAGAGGTAATAGGAGGGCCCTTATAAAGTCGTGCAGCGTATTGATGACGTCATATATCTAATCCAAAAACTACCTACAAGCAAGTCAAAAGTGGTCCACATCGATCGTCGATAAGTTTATGAGCATATACGGAGGTTTTGGAGTACAACCGAGGAACAACAAGATCTGTTCCAAACACAAAAAAATACGCCATCGCACATTGCATGACATGTCCAGAAGGGATGCAGTCGTATTTAAAAAAAAGTTTGGACAGCTATATGAACTACAAAGCAAACTATGTAGTGACTGACCTTTCGTTTTCTATCTGGTCACCAAGAAATACTCACGTACAAAACCGTAATACGAAAATCTGTGGCGAGCATTAAAGAGTCTCAAGAAAGAAATGGAGTCAAGTGTTGGTCTGTAGGTACCAACCAAGGAGAATACCGGGTCAGGAAAAGTCCATTGACTGCTACTTTTATGGTCAAGGAAGTTACCGAATTGGAGAGAGCTGTCGCTATTGCCACGATCCTTTCTACCGGTGTCACATCCAGTTTCCTGTTCTGGGACAGAACAATCTTAAGGGGGGACAGTGAAACGTTCGCGAAATTATTGTCAAGTTCGAGAACATTCACGAACTTATCAAACTCCAAAAGGTTTACCGAAGGATGTAGACAATTCTCGGGATAGATAACGGAAATATAAAAAAACGGTGCAAAACGTTCACGAACTTATTATCAAACTCCAGCAGGTTTAACAAAGGATGTAAACAATTTTCAGGATAGATAACGGAAATATATAAAAGCAGTGCAAAAAGAGTATAGGAGTTATTCGAAGTTGGCAGTATTAAGAAAATGTTTAAATAAATAAGTGATTAACGCGTGTGTTCAAAATAAATATAACGGAGTATAAACGTACGTGAGTTTAATGTAAACAAGTGTCAGTTTTAAGATAAACAAAAGTTATCCGCGGACATTTTCGAGTGATTGTAATACATAAACTGGCGTAAGGGTTTTTTTTTAAATATCGTTAGATTTAATTAGTTCGCGTAGTTATAAAGATGTAAATATTTTGTGTATAAATAAATTAGATTTAAAATTCGTTGCATTGGTGATACAGGTGTGCGATATTGAGGCCCGTTGAAATCAAATAAATAAAATTGTTTAGTATTTTTTAGTTTAGTGCGCGATTCGCGTGTTTGTTTATACCGTGTAATTCTAGCTGTTTTTTTAGTTTGTTAAAGTAATGTATTTAAATTTTTTATTTGTGTTATATAACTTATGCCGGTATCTCGTTATCAAACCAAAATTGATGCAAAGCTATTTGAATTTTTTGAATCAATAAAAAATGGCCAAGAATCGATGAATAAAAAAATAAAAGAATAGTTTCACAAAAATTCGCAGAAAATAAAAGAAAATTCTAGTAGTTTAAAAGAAAAAATACGAACGCGCAAAAAAAACCAAATCAAAATTGTTCAAGAGAAAACCTAAGCAGATATATTAAACTTAAAAGTAAAAATTCGCGAATCTGTGAATGAGAAAATACAAACAATAGAGGCCAAATTAGAAGACCGAATCAAACTGCTTGAAGAACGAATAAACCGAATGAATTGTTACGGCAAAGAAAGCGCCACGAGCGAAGACTTAATAATGGACCATCGGGAAGAAACCACTCATAAGTTTAAAGTGGTACCTCCAAATTTTGATGGTCAAGTTTAATGATCAACCTACTACAAGCAGTTTGAAACCGCAGCTACAATTAATAATTAGAGCAACAAGTAGAAAGCGACGTCTTAATATTGGCTTCACGTGGTGAAACGCTTGGAATTTTGCAAACTGTTCCTGACCACCTACAAAAAAATTACGAACTCTTAATTTTACGTTTAGAAATGAAATATGGACATGCTCATCTTCAACAAGTGTACCAAGCTTAAATTAAAAGTCGAGTTCAGAAAGCTGCCAAAAGTCTTTAAGAATTTGAGGCTGACATCGCCAGATTGACACGGGCTGCGTATCCTACAGCTATTCAAACTTTTGCAGACGGCCTGCGAGACAGCGAAATGCAGCATACTCTCCGGTTAGCTCGACCAAAGACGTTGGATGACGCTTTAACCCATGTTTTGTAGTTTGAAGCAGCAAAGCAAGCAACACAACGAGACGGTCATACACTCCGCTGTGTTGCAGAAGTACCCGCACAAAAACTAAAAAGCATCGAGGAGATAGCGCGACGAATACTTTGGGAAAGAGGAGTGACGACTTTGAACTACAATGAAATAGGTAACGTACGACGACATCGTACGAAACCCAAAAAGAAAACAAGAAGAGCGCTCGAAAGTTTGGAACGAGTTGACCAAAAGAGACAAAAGTTAACCTCATCTAGTCATGTTCCGGAGATTGTCATTCAAATGACATCGTACCAGGCGCAGTGTGACTTTTTGATAGTAGCAAAGCACCTATGAAACAGTACAACGTAGAAAGCCCGTTAGAAAGATTTGCGATTGACATCGCAGGGCCGTTCCCAGAATCTGATTAAGAAGCTGCAGAGGTAATGGGAGGGCCCTTATGAAGTCGTGCAGCGTATTGATGACGTCATATATCTCATCAAAAAACTACCTACAAGCAAGCCAAAAGTGGTCCACATCGATCGTCGATAAGTTTATGAGCATATACGGAGGTTTTGGAGTACAACCGACGAACAACAAGATCTGTTCCAAACACGAAAAGATTACGCCATCGCACATTGCATGACATGTCCAGAAGGGTTTAAAAAAATTTTGGACAGCTATATAAACCACGAAGCAAACTATGTGGTGACCGACTCTTCGTTTTCTATCTGGTCACCAAGAAGTACTCACGTACAAAACCGTAATACGAAAATCTGTGGCGAGCATTAAGGAATCTCAAGAGAGAAATGGAGTCAAGTGTTGGTCTGTAGGTACCCACCAAGGAGAATACCGGGTCAGGAAAAGTCCATTGACTGCTACTTTTTATGGTCAAGGAAGTTACCGAATTGGAGAGGGCTGTCGCTATTGCCACGATCCTTTCTACCGGTGTCACATCCAGTTTCCTGTTCTGGGGCAGAACAATCTTAAGTGGGGGACAGTGAAATGTTCGTGAAATTATTGTCAAGTTCAAGAACATTCACGAACTTATCAAACTCCAAAAGGTTTACCGAAGGATGTAGACAATTCTCGGGATAGATAACGGAAATATATAAAAACAGTGAAAAGAAAGCATAGGAGTTATTTGAAGTCGGCAGTGTTAAGAAGATGTTTAAATAAATAAGTGATAAACGCGTGTGTTCGAGATAAATACAACGGAGTATAAACGCACGTGACTTTATTGTAAACAAGTGTTAGTTTTAAGATAAACAGAAGTTATCCGTGGACATTATTTCTTGAGTAACTGTAATACATATGTATATTATTATACATTATTTTATATAAAATAAACAATTCGTTATGCTGTTAAAATTTTTTAAATAATTATCTTCATACTATCACTTTGAGTTATTATAACCCGAATCAGCACTAGTGTATAGTACTTCTGAGGAGAACAGCAGGATTAAATTTATTTCTGAAACCGAAAATCTATATCTAACATTTGTGTTTCAGTTATATATACAATTATTTCTAGCATATAAGTTTTGTCATATTTGTCTGTTCACAGCATTGTCTGCATAAAATGATTTTGAACTAAGCTATACATAAAATAAAATTATTTTTAGTACTAATTTTTAATGCCGAAGTACAATGTTAAAGCACCGAAAAAATTAAATTAAAAAAAGAAGTTATCATTTATTAGATCCAATAATTTTTGTTATTAAGCTGTTCCAAAAGCACAATTTTTTTTAGGTTTTTTAACGTTAATATCTTTTTTTTTTAACTTTCGAAAGTGATAACTTAAATATAAACGAAAAACCGACTTAATTTTTATATAATAACAATAATACCTATGTCACAAAAATATAAAGGTATCCATCAATTTTTTTGCTCAACTACAAAACTAATTTTAAAAAGAATTCGTTATTATTTTTCACCATTAATCTTCGAATTAATACTAAAAGTCAAAGTTTAAAAGTTATAAATTCCTGTACTGCGTGTACAAATCGTGAAAACTTTGTAACTAGTTTGATCTTGGATGTGCAAGAAGTTAATAAAAGTTTAAAATAGTGATTCTTTTAGATATTAAAATGTATAACTTTTTTAACCTATTAAGTTTGTTATTAAAAATACTTTTTCGTTAATAGCAAACGACTGTTATAAAATGTATTTGTTCAATTGGTAAAGGCATCTTAGTTCAGGTTTTACATCCATGAGCATTTATAGTAATTACAATGCACGCGTAGAATTCCGAAATAAACGAACATAATTATGGTTAAGTTTTTATTGAATCTTGATCGATCGATGATTGATCTATAGATATACGAGATGGTATTCTTTACATAGATCACGTTTTGAACAACATTTCAGTTAAAACGCGTTATTAACAGGTCAGAGTTGTAAATGTTTTATAAATCGTGTAGTTATTTTTTTTCTTTGGCAAATTAGAACGGCGTAATTAAAGATTTAGATCGAATTATGAAAATTTTTTCCCATCGTGGTTTTTAATATTCTTTTCTGGTATAGACGTCCTCGTTACTACGACTTTAATATGCAACACGCTATTATTTTACAAAATCGCTATTCCTACTTGCATTCCACGTGTGCTCGTGACAGCCGACGAAACGTCATTAGCTAAATTGAAAGCTGCATCTTACGAAGACAGTAGACCAGGTGTATAAATGTAGTCTCATACGTGCCTCTATGAGTTTAAAACGACTGAGTTGATGTCGTGTTTGAATAGCACTCCAGTATGTAGATATAAGGAAAAAGCTAGTTTTGAGTTCAAAATGGGTTGGAATCGATAAAGGACGGCAGAATTGGAAATAGTCTTGCCTTTAGTATCAGCAGCTTTTATCATTATCAATTACTTTTAATGGAAAATTCGAAAGACCTCGCAAATTTATTTTCAAGGCAATTTTCTAAACCAATTAGCATTTATGAATATCACACATATTCTTAATTGGTTGATGAATTTATTAAGTGAGCAATAAAAATATAAACGTAGTTAATTAAATTTAAGCCACTTTAAAGACATTTAACTTGTGCTTATTTTAAAGCGCCAATTAAAATAAGTATTAAAATAGGTTTTATATTAACGAATTTAAAGTAATTGCTTTTTATGCGTCCGTTTGAGACTTTTACGATAAATAAATGTTGATCCATTTATTATTTTGCTACGTTTGAATGTTACGCGCGATTTCCTCGTAATATAAAAGACAAAACAATTAATAATAAGTTTGCATTGCAGTTTCTGAACAAAATTTCATTGCAGTTAAAATAAAAAAAATACCATAAATTATCACCAACGAAGGTTGTTTTCTTAAATAGATTTATGAAAAGTTTTTTACTTTTGTCTATCATTAATATTCTTATAATACATTGATCAAATTGTGCACGGTTTAGCTTCTGTTACAAATAGAACCATTTAAAAAAATGGATTAGTAAGCGACTAATACAGTGCACGCCGCTTATTGGAATCACGGAGGACGAACAATAATTTGTTCTGCATGCATTTTTTAGCTAAATTTTTACAATGCGCTTATTTATAGTGAAAAACGTAATTCTTGTACCCTAAAAATACTTGTTTTTCATATTTAGCTTATTTTTTGCAGATTTTAACTGACCTACGTAACATCTGTAACTGAGGTATCTACGATTTATTTTGTATTTTCAGTGTACGTGTAGTTTTTAGAATAACAACGTAATTCTTACGTGATAACATTATTTTTGAATAAGTAGTAGAATATTAACTCCAGTTAATTGTTCATTTATTCACTATTTTAATTATTTGACTTTTTTAGAAATATTTTAACAATTTATTCATGTTAATTTATATTGTGTAATTAGTTGTCATGTTGTTTGGAGTTAAGGACGATTCCACTCTAACCTTTTTGTTGGCCTGAAGAAGTGCACGCATGATTGCACGAAACGTCGCCATATAAAAAATCTTAAGTGGTTTAATTTGCCCCTCCTAGTGAAGAATATTCTACACCTTACTCATTAATCTATATATATAAAAATGTTATGTTGGTTTGTGTACGCTTCAAAAACTCAAAAAGTTCTGCACCGATTGAGTTGAAATTTTAACATGATATAAAATCCGCATCAAGGATGGTTTTTATATATTTTTTGCATCAGTCACATATCTGCGACCGCGAGAAAATAATTTTTTTAAACGATCAGCTGTGTATCAGTGACCGCGCCATCTGCCATAAGCGATGAAAACACTCGCTGACAACCATGACAACCAAAATAATAATGACGCAGTCACATGAGAAATAATTTCGTTCCTAATTACATTGTTTATTTACAAAAAAATTTGCATCTGATTCTGATTATTATACAATCTGAATTAAATATTCACTTAAATCAAGAATTTTTATTAGTGTTGTGATCGAACTGCGCCTTTCACCAAATCGTAAGTAGAGGTTATATTTTATATCAAAAATTGACAGTAAAAATATTATTAACTGACAGGCAAAATAAAAGGACTTATTATAATTCAAGTGGATTTCTAACAGAAGTGAGTGGTTATATCTTTTTTATTACATCTAACACGTGGACGTAATTATATTATTTATTTTGGATTAACCTCACTTTTAATGTATATAATTATAATTACATTAAAACTAGCAATTATTAATTAATACGAATGTCAATATAGTAAACATCAATTAATTTCAATAATAAAATCAAATAAGATAACAATTAAATGTAAAACAGTTCACAGTTAGAAAATGAAAACATAAAGACGTGCATTTTTTATTACATTTTTTATAATTTTCTTATATTTTTCGTTTTTAATAATTTATTCATTCATTTTGAATTCGAAAAAATCTTTGTTTTGTTTCTCATTTCTCAACCATTTAATCACAATGTGCCACTGCGAAGCGTGGCAGGGTACAGCTATCTATAATATAAAAATGAATCGCAAAATGTGTTGGTAAGCGCATAACTCAACAAGGCCTGGACCAATTTGACAATTTTTTTTAAAATGTTCGTTGGAGTTCAAGGATGGTTTTTACGGCGAGAAAAATTCAAATAATTGCCGGAAAAACTTTTAAAACAGCCATTTTATTTTTCCGATAAAAAAATTTTATAAATAAAACATAGTCAATTTTAACATGCTATTGTATACAGTTCATATTACATTTCTTTTGTTTTACTATCGGCACGCGAAATAAAATGCATCAGTTTTCACGTCATTAAATCAGTCAAATACAAACCGCATTAAAAAAAAGTTTTAATATCCTTATTTTATAGACATAAAACATTGGTACGGCTTGAAGGACTTCAAGTCAAATCAAATAAAGAAAAAAACAAACTGTCAATGTCAATTTACGGTTGTACATTGTGTTGTTTTTCTTGGATTTTCTGTAACCTTATATACTGAGTTTGCAAAACAGAAGTATGTTTTTAATACTCTTATGAAAGTAACAAATGATGAAACTGGCGGGATTTACTTCTTAGATGCACCTGGTGGTACAGGAAAAACTTTTTTGATTTCTATATTATTAGCAACAATTCGCTCACAAAATAAAATTGCACTTGCACTCGCTTTGTCGGGAATTGCAGCAACTTTGCTTGAAGGTGGTCGAACAGTCCATTCAGCACTAAAATTGCCATTAAATATGCAAAGCAATGAAACTCCAACCTGCAACATTTCGAAGAACTCTGCAATGGCAAAGGTTTTGCAGCAATGTAAAATTATTGTTTAGGCGAATCGAGGATATATAAATCAGTTGATTCGGCTACTAACGAAGATGATGTAGTCAACTATCCACCGGAATTTTTAAACTTGCTGGACTTGCCAGGATTGCCACCTCACAATCTTCAATGAAAGGTTGGATCGGTTGTTATAATGTTGCGAAATATCAACCAACCGCGTCTTTGCAACAGAACACGGTTAGCGATAAAAAAATTACTAAACAATGTGATAGAAGCAACTATACTCAAAGAAAAGTATAAAGGAGAAAATGTTCTCATACCGCGCATCCCAATCATTCCGACTGATGTGCCATTTCAGTTTAAATGACTACAGTTTCCAGTGCGGCTTGCTTTTGCTATGACCATAAACAAGTCCCAGGGGCAATCATTAAGTGTTGGTGGTATTAATCTGGAAAACCCATGTTTCTCACATGGTCAATTGTATGTTGCATGTTCCCGTGTTGGAAAACCATCAGATTTGTTTGTCTATGCGCCAGGTAATCACCAGGGTGACGGTTCTGTTCAGAAGAATTTTTTACCCCGACTATAAAATACGTAGGAACAAAAAATTGCAATATTAAAAATCTTTTTGACAGTACGAAGTCTGTCGGGTCCGCTAGTTACATATAAAAGGATAACGTAACCTACAGTACTTGATTATTTTTGAACTTTCTTTGTTAACGGTGTATTTGATGCAACACGTTCGTAATTTGCGATTAATTTGGCTCAAAATTTTTGATTTTTTTAAATGTTTTATTAGAACATTCATTTTGATATTCTTTGCTTGTATTGGTGCTATAATTTCATTATCTAAATTAATAAGTTGTTAATCAGATACACACTGCATGTACTTTCTGCTTTCTAATCAATAAACATTTTTTAATTACCGGATATAGTTATCATTTGGTTATTGTTATCAATAAATATATAAATACGTACAGAAAAACAAATTTAGAGTTTTCGAAAGTTCATTTCGATTCATCTAATTTTGTATCATTTAGGCCTGGTGAATTCAAATCCGAGTGCCATTTTCCCAAGGATACTAAATGAATAGGATTGCTCGATCGCTCCATTTATTCTGCCGAGATCATGTGACGCGCTGACGTCACGCGTAGACCTCGCTCTCGATACTTCTATTACAATCTGTACTAAGATGCACGTTAAAATGCTTCTAAATATTTTATTTGAATAAATTTGACAACTTTTGATTTAATAAGCAATGGCAATAGTATTCATAATCCAAATATTTTTTTATTAATTAGTTTTGTTGATTTTTTTATGATTTATAATTTTTTAAAGGTAAAAAATTACATTTAAACGTAATCAAGCTGAAATTAATCTGCTGTTTAAATTATTTTCACTTGAACGAAAAAAAACTTTAACAAAAAATTAATCTCGTTTGCTGTTTGATGCATTCATTTTTAAATTGAACTATAGAAAAATTGCTATATATTTTATAATTTACGGACAAAATAAAATGTGCTATTAACGGTTAAATAAATGTATTCAAATTAAAGTTTGATAAAATAAATAAAAAATAACAACACTACAAATTTATTTTAAAATTTTATTTAATTTTCTTCGTTTTATTCTTTTTTTATGGGTTTCTTGAGCTTCTTTTTTCACTAAGCTTTATATTTTAATAGTTCATTCTGATAATGGTAATGTTTTCTTTTTTCTTAATTTTAATTCTCAATTTTTTACAACTTGTCGGTGTTTTTTAAAGAATCACCGTGGAACTGTTCGTAGTAGTGATTGTTTTTTTACTTTTTTATGCCATGTTTTTACTAAATTGATGTTAATCAATTCTTTTTAAAAAAGCTTAATTTATTTTGTAAATCTCGTTCATATAGCTCGCCTCTGTAAAATGAGTAGAACAAATTAAGCTAGCGTAATCCATTAATTTTTAATCGTAAGGGACACTAAATCGGTGCCTTTTGGGAATTTGTGGTATGTTTTTATTTTTCGTTGGAATCAGGTTGTTATCGCAACCAAATACAGCGCACCTTCTAATATAATGTAAATAAGTTTAAACTTTAAATTAAGCCTGATAATAATTAGAAATTCTTACAAGCAACTTGTAGGCACGTATTTGAACGAATAAAATACCAATATATGTAATAATTGTTATAAAAAAAATCGCAAAACCGTTGTATTTAAAGTGTATTTAAACATTATTTTTAAGCAGCGAGCCGATATGTGGTCTACGGCTGACGTCACGCGTGAAGATTTACTGTAGTGGGGAGAATATGAATCGAGCAATCCTATTCAATTAGTATCTTTGCATTTTCCTTTATTGCGTAAAGTTTTTTTATCAATGTTAAAAATAAATTAATAAAGAAACTGGGTCAAATTAAACACTGCTTTTATTCATACAGGAACAAAAACAAATGACCTTCATTGCAACATTCCGCCCGTGTTCCATTTGTTCCATGTATTAGTGAAACCTCTCACATTGCTCTTCACTTACAGTCCTAAGATTTTTTTCATAAATTTATGTAACATGTTTTTTACAATTTCTTTTAGTTGGGATATTGTTTTCCAAAAAACTTTCTGTCACATTAGCAAATAAAACCGATGCATCTATTTTAGTTTTGGTCATGATATTCACAAATTCTTGATCTATCATTAGTTTTCTTATTTGAGAACCTAGAAAAACTCCTTGCTTTAATTTCTCTTCTAAAATAGTAGGAAATTTTTCACAAAAGTATTTAAAACAGTCTCCATCTTTTATTTAAAACTTTAATGTTCTGTTTCATTAATTCAAGTTTAATAAGTAGCGGAGGTAACTGATTTTTCGTGAATCGACAAGACATTTTTTGATCTGGGAGTTAAACTAATTTTGTTTGAACAATCCTTTTTTTCCTAATGTTGCTGTCTTTTGACTTCCCCCACTCACACAAAAAACGTCAGTACTTTGTATACCCTGATTGCTGACTTAGAACATTTTTCTGTAAAATAACAGCTGCATGACTTCTTTTGAATGAATTAATAAAAAGCCTCTAGTCCTCGAAATTGTATGTGACCCCAAGTTTGTTTATTAGATTGGATATGTTGGTGTAATAAAATTGTTACGGTCGAAATTTTCTTTACGTACGCCTATGTATTCCGACGTGAAAGTAGCTTACGGTTTGGACGCCCCCTACCGATCTTTTACTCGTGACTGTCATTTACGACGAATTCTTCAACTTGAAAACTGCATAAAATGGCCGGTGAATTGGCGATTGAAATCTTCTAAACTTATCCACCGTAATGGGGACCAATTTATAAGTGTATTACGCTTATAATACATTTGAGTCGTCACCGGGTAAGATAATAACTGTCATTTATTAAAACTCTGTTATAATTTCTCGTAATTTGATAGCCGTTCCGCCACGTGTGGGCAGGTGTTCCTAGTCGTTAATTATTAATGAAGAATTAATTTCGAATAATAATTTCGTCGGATAAATATACTCTGAGGCATACGACATATGGCCAAAAATCTAATGTACCGAAGTTAACTAAAAATTGTCGAGATTCTACTCAGGCGGCAGATACCTGCGTAACCACCGTTTTTGTCGGGGTATAACAGCACACGACGACCGGGTTCGGCCTTGTGTATTTGTGTTAAATATAACTAATCATTTTGTAGATTTCACTTTCGTGAGAAATTAGTTTGACACGACTTGCTATTTCAGGGTGTTTACAGGATATCTTGCCGAGGAAAGTACTTTCTTCGCACAAGGGAAAGTTCCTGTGTTTTTGGTAAGTGAGTTTATGTATCTTATTCGTTGTCAAAAAGGGTCACTCACGAAACTGTTGCTAATAATAATTCCGTAACGATTAACGTAAGAGTATTACCATTTAGGTAATAAGTTTGCTTGCTCTGTGTTACGTCTGCTGTGTACTACCCATAATTACTAGGATAATTTAATGTTAATGCCATAATTGTTATCACTGTTTTATTGTCAGTAATGCCATATTACTAATTTTTTTTGTGGATTCCGCATATTGTATACAAACGATATTTACTACGAACTATTCTTCGCTAATTATTTTATTGTACTTTATTGATGTGATGTGTGCTGCCGATACTACAGGCATTTAGGTAGAAAATTTGATGTACTCCTTAATCAAAGTGTACGCTAATTATTAATGCAAATCGTTACTCATTGTAGAATTTAAGGTTGGCGCATAAACAAACTGTGATAGGTATTAATTCTACCTGGAAAATATTAAAACTCATATCTTCTATTATTATTCCAACGTTAAACCATTAAATCGATTATACTTGTTAATCTTTCTTTTTATCTTCCCTGCTCCTGTGATTATCGTTACCTACTAATTACTTTTGGCTACTCGAACAGCCGAGTATAAGGATTACAAACCTAACATCGTGTTACAAGTTTGGACCGTCTATCTTGAGCGGGACAGAAGTGACTTTGGACAAGCTCTGGCGCCCTTAATTATATTTTTTATATTCTCTGTGAACCCCCCCTCTCACCGACTATTGTGAGTTGGCCGTGCAGGTTCGTAAAATACCAAAAGCTTGTAACAAAATAGTAAACCATTTTGTTTAAAATAGTCTATGTACTCGGACTCGCGCTTCATAAAATACGACTTTTCGACTAGTAAGTTTCTACTTCAAAATCTGAATGTCGATATTTCGGAAAGATCCTTGACAAGACCTAAGTCTCTAACTAATCGTTATGTTTGGCTTTGGAAAATAACTGCGGTTGCTTAAAAATGCTCAAAATTTGACTGGTTTCTGATGTATTGGCACATCTGGACCATGCAGTACTGGCCTAACTGCAGACATTAGGTTTAAATAAACATTTTTTTTTAATTTTTTATGTTACATCCACGTAAATTACACATCCAAAAATAAATGTCATCACGATGGATTGATGGCTTTTGTCATATAATTTCTATTCCAAAGATTAGGTATCTCCTTGTTTCATTTCTCCAATGTCTTAAACTCTTTTTACACATCTTACAAACAACATGTGGTGTTTTGTTTTGTTCGCCAACCTTTACTATAAAATACGTGTAGTATTAATAGCAGTGTAATTTTACGTTTACATTTGTTAACCACAAAAGAACCACACTCATAGCAAAAAGTATCTGGGTTATTTTGACATAGTCTTGACATTTTAAACACAAATTTAACTTCCAATAGTTTACTAAGTTCACTAAGCAACAACTGTCTACAGCCTACTCAAACAGACGATATATGCACTTTTTACACAAAGACGTCTATTTTCCGACGGTCTGATTGCAAACTTGGAAATCTCAACATTTCTTTTCCATTTTCGGCAATTCTCTGGTAAGATTTTATTTATTTGTACTCTTACTGTCGTAGCAATTTTTAGTCAATACTTATTCGCAAGTATTTTAAAACAACAAACATGACACCTCGCTAATTTATTAAAAAAATATGTGTGATGGATACAAAAAAATGTTGATTTTTTATTACTTTAGCCGTCACAACTCAAAAAAAAAAGAACAAAACCAAATTACAACTTTTTCGTTGGTCTGTGTAAGTAATTGTACAAATTAAAATATCTAAAGTTGTTTGATGTTTTTTAACATTATTCAATAGTTTAAATACGTTGTTACGTTAAATATATAGGTAATAAAATATACAAAAAACACTAAACTATGACAAAAATTTAACTGCTATAAATATTTTACTCTCTACGGGCGATTGAACTAAAACTTCTTTTACTTTTGCGACAGATATTATTGAAAAGATTAAACTTAAATTAAAATATATATAATTTCAGGTTGTAGATTTTTCTTTTATTTCTATTTATTGATAAAACAGTAGAATGTTCCTGGGTCTCTGCCATTTTAAATTAACCGAACATTGTTTTATTTTATATTAATGATGTTTTATATTCTATATAAAATCCGTTTATACCACTCCCACTTTTTAAAAAAAATTTACTCATCAATTAAATTAATTAAAAATAGTTTTTTTTCAAAACAACGCTTTATAAATACGTGGATAATCCCAACAAAATTAGAAGTTAGAATAGCTCATGTCAATGTAAAAGTCAGAAAAGTAAATAAAAAAACGCTTATTTACTGTTTTTAAACAGCGAAAACCACGTGAGTTGTAACGTGAGCATTACTTCACCCTGAAAAAAAAATCTGAGTTACTACCAAGTTGCGCCTAAAAAAAGTTTGATTTCAAAAATCCGGGATAAAAGACCAGCATAAGCACGTTCGGGCTCTAAAGTGTATACTAGAGATTCATTTAAGAAAATCTTGATATGAATAATTCAATAACTGTAAGTAATATCCTTGTTTATATACATTATAGTTAGACAATGACTGCGCTAACATTGAAAACATTAATTTGGATGCAAAACGCTAGTAGTCTTGGATGCAAACACAAAGTTTGACATATTTGGCGCTGCTTTTGTTAATATTACAGCTTTCTAAGTTACAGATCAGTATATTCCTTTACAGTAATCTATGAAGATGCAGTTTCAGAGATTTGGAAAAGAAGCACGTTCTTTTAATTACATATAAAATAGCCTTGAAAGATATATATATGCACGATAACACTTATGTTATGAAATTCGGTCTACGTAAACAACTGGTATTCCGAAAAACATAATTATTCCTCTAATAGAAGACAATTTTATAATTAAATGTGCAGTTTCTAATTTGTATATATTCGTTTATACAGTGTGTATATTTTAATGATTGTCCGGTGTTTGAATTTGCCGCTTGTTGAAAAAATTAAGGAAGTTGGCAATAGCATTTAGACACCATTGGCGTTCCACAACATTTTGGAAGAGTTTTATGAAACATAACCTGCTTTATTTATCTCCAATATTAATTTGTGATTCAAATCAATTTAAGTTTTTCAGTTATGCATATTTGAAGTTACTAATTACACACATGCAAATGTATTAATTTAAATAATTTAAATTTATTATTTAAATTAATTTAAATTTAATAAACTCAATTGGATAAGAACATATTTGTCATCTAATTTAGAAACCACACACATAATTTTAATTAATTTCTAAAGATGTGGCTGAATTGATGTTAAATTATAATTTAGAAATAAATGTAGGTACCTAATCATTTATAACGATTGTTCAAAATGATGTCCATTTGAATTTAAACACAAGTTCACCCTTTTTTTAATATTGTCAAAAACATATTATGTAACACTTCTTGTGTAACACTGTTCACAGCTTCTGTAATTGCATTTTCCAGTTCTTCAAGATCGTGTAAACGCTCTGCATGCACCTTGTTTTTTAAAAATCCAAACATAAAAAAGTCAAGTGATGTTAAGTCTGGTGATCGTGGAGGCCATCTGTTTTGACTAATTAATCTATCACCAAAGAACTGCCTTAAATGATTTAGAGTGATTTTTCTACAAAAACGTGAGGATTTTGTGCTGACCATATTCGGTTGTTCTGCGAGTTTACATATCCACTGTGATGGAACCAGGCTTCGTCAGTAAAGAAAGTTAAGTCTAGCACATCGTCATTGTTTAAGACTTCATTAAACTATTGACAATATTGAATTCGACGAGAAAAATCAGGAGGTAGTAATTCCTGAACCACTCTCACTTTGTATGGGTGTAAATGCAGTACTTTCTGGCAAGCTTTTTGACATGAGGAAACAGACAAATTTGTTTGTTGCGACAATTGTCTTAAGGACTTCTGTGGGCTAACATCCATTCGATGACGTATATCTTCAACCACTTTGTCTGTGAGGACAGAAGGCCGGCCTGTAGATTTTCCTTTGGCAACGGTACCAGTAGTACGGAACCTTTCCACTATGCGACTAACATGTTTTACAAAAGATTTATATCGAAATTCTTCTTGAAACTGTTTGTGGCAACTTTGATAATGAAACGTTCGAGAAGTTATTTGCAAATGCAAGAGCCTTCTAGAAGCTGTTATCCATCTTCTAGAAGATATACCGAAAAATAGGGAACACTCGAGAAGGATTTCCTTATGCGTATATATACCGACGAAACAAATCGTAGGTCAGTTATTTCCGTAATGCAATTCAAGTTGAAATAAATAAGTCGTTAGCACGTGTGTCTAGATAAATATACCGAGAATAATCTTGTACGTGATTTAAGTGTAAACAAGTGTGTGAAGATATCCGCGGACTTTATCTTATCTTAATTAGTGTAAGTGTTTTTATTAAATATTATTAAATTTCATTAGTTCGGTTAATTTACAAGTGTACGTATTTCTAGTATAAGTAAAACATATTTTTAGTCGTTTTAAATAAATTAGTAATTAATAATAAAATTCGTAACAATAAGAATAATTCTACGTTCCTTGTTCATTGCGAGTTCCGCTACGAAAGTAAGCCTCAATAATAAGCATGTTATGTTGGTGATTCAATACCATTTTCAATAACCTAAGGGCATATTTTGTATTTTTATGTAGGAAAATTAATTTTACTTACCACAAAAAGAATATGCAGGAACAAAATGGCAACGAAAAAAACAGTTTGGTAAGATATACTAACAAAAATATCAAAATAAATCGCAATTTAAACGAGGACACCACTGAACGGTAAGTAAAACGCCAAATTGAGAAATGAACTGTCAACGAACCAATATTGTTTGATTATAGTTACTAGAATGACGACGCGGCAAATTCAAACACCGGAAAATCATTAAAATACGCACTGTAGTATTCGAGCGATCAAAACAATAAAATAAACTACCAAATTTACAAACTTTGTACTCAAATTTGATATAAATAATATTAAAGTTAACTAGTTAATGAATACACATGCTGATAAAAAAATTATAAAAGTTAATTTGGGTGGGCAGGCATGTTTAACTAAAGATGGTCCTTTTATGTCAATAAACAGAAACATGTAGAATATTTCTGTTTATTGACATAATAAAAACACATCTGGGATCTGGTATATTATAAGTAATGCTGGTATCATTTCTGGCCGAATTCCTGCGTTTTTAACTATACAGTGCACGCTGCTTAATAGAATCACGTTGGGACTTGAGGTTTTTGATAACAATAATTGAATGTTAACAATATACGAAATTCACAAAAAATGCTTATTTGTTAGAAAGCAGTAAATACATACAGCGTGTATGTGATTAACAAGTTGTTAATTTAGAAGGTGAAATCAAAGCGTATATACAAGCAAAAAAATTTTTATAAAACGTTTAAAAAAACCAGCATTTTGAGCCAACGGATCTGATGCATTAAACAGTTTGTTGACACCGTTAACAAAACGAAATCAAAAAACAACGTTATGATGCTTCATTCACTATTCTAAGAACTACACAATTCTTCTCAGAAATTTGCTGACACTAAAAATAAATCAGTCAAATTATTTTAATAAATAAATAACACTGCAAAAATAAGATAAATATGCAAAACAACCTTTTTTTAGAGTACAATGATAAAATTTTTGAAGTGAAACTTTTTTATCGGCGTTGGAAAAAAATTTACCGTCATATTTTACGCGTCACATTTTTTACCGTCAAATTTTTTTCGGTTACACGTAACATTATTCCGTTACGCGCCATCTTTTTTTTTCTGAAACGTAATAGTGACGTTATAAATAATATAAATATTAAAGTGATCAACAAAATCAAAGTCTTTATTTTAATTCTAATTCCAGTGGATTTTTAACAAAAGTAAGTAATTATATCTATTTTTCTAATACTTGGGTGGAATTTTTTATTATAAAATTCTAAAATATTTTTAAATAAATACAAATTGTACAAGGTGTTCAAAGGTAGTAAAATAAATAAAAAGTTCGCCCCCGGGTGGGCTCGAACCACCAACCTTTCGGTTAACAGCCGAACGCGGTAGCCGATTGCGCCAAGGAGGCACATACTCTAGGTCACAAAACGGATGGTTATAAGGTACACGGTCAAAACGTTGCTATAAGATACGATCAATTGTTGTTGTAATACTCCACAAATTCTACAAAATCATCAAATATCAGCCTTCGTGGCGCAATCGGTTATTTGTATTCATGTCTATGATAATTTGTATTCATGTCTATGATAATAAAATCCTTTTGTTTAAACTTTATCTAATTTAACTTTATTTAACCAATTTCTGAAAAGTTGCATGTAGATCATTTTGCGAAAAATAAGGCCATAAAGAAGTTTCACTTCTTACATGTGTACACTAGTACACGCCCTTTAATTTTTTACTTTAAACAACCGTATTGTGAAAATTTAGCTCAAAAATGCATACAAAATAAGTTATTGATCATGTATAGAAATAAACCTAATAATAAATTGATAACATAAACCTAAATTATGATTACTATAAGAGGCGTTTTTTCTATGTAGTAGCATTCGTCCGGATTGTTACTTTAGTAAAGTGATAACATTACCCGATTGAAAAAATAAATAGATTTAAAACTAGTGATACTTATATACACTTAAAGTTTTCGTAACCAAATCTTAGCTGTAATACTCCAAACTGGACATTCATATATTAAGATTGGTCGTAGGCTACACTTATAGATTACATGGTGCACTCTATGCGCTGGTGAGATATTCTGTTAATTAACGGATATAGTAGTGAAAATATCGCATAGCATTAGCTTATCTTCTTATTCACATGAATTCCCTATCCAAGTCGGGTGTTCAAATAAACCTCTAGGTATTTAATTACCTTATCTCTTGCGTTCATTCTATTATAAGTTGATTGATTGTTACGCTTGGAAGACCTAGAATTCTTTTCAAAGTGAAGACTTTTTTTCACCTAGTTTTTCGTTGGAATGATTTTAATTTTTCATTTGTTATACCATGTGCTGTCTGGAGATTTTTATTTTGCGTAATTACTGCTGGGTCATCAGCAAACATTGCTACGGTGACACCATTTGTGGTTTGTAGATCATGTGCGTAAATGTTAAAAAGAGTTGGTCCTAATATACTCCCCTGTGGTTAATAGTTCTTTTAGTAGATAGGCTTGCCTGTACCCGAACTGTAAATACTCTGAGGTGATAATGTCAATGAGATGTTGTGATGATTCTAATTTTATCATTTTATATCAAAGTCCTTCATGCTACATCCTGTCAAATGTATTTTGAAGGTCGATGAAGCAAACATCTGTATATTTCGTTTTTGAAATCTTTTTGAACGCCATCCTGTGGTAAAAATACCAGAACCAGCAGACAGCTGTTTTGTTTTTTAGGAACTTGTCAGCGCTAGGATACACCAATGTGTTTCCACAACTATTCCGACAGAAATGTTTCTGGAACGCCATCCTGTGGTAAAAATACCACGTAACTATAATTGTCAATATATCATTGACTTTCGCTGTCATTAAATTTAGACAAATTTTCTACCTTCCGTACTAATTTATAGTTTTCTATATATTATACGTGGTATTTGCACTGTTCTATTGTTTCTGTAATTCTCACAAGTCGAGTGTTTTTTCAAAAGCCAAATTGATATTTTGGTATGATATTCTTCTCTTCCAGAATTATATTTAGTCGTATATAAATAATTTTCGCCAAAAGTTTTGATAGATAACTGTCTGGTTTATGTTTCCATTCCTTTGAAAAATAGCCAAGTAGAAAGCAAGCATTAAATATTGTTGCTAGGAACGCTGGTGTCTTTATTGTAAGTTGTTTCAATATTGAGTTTGTAATCAAATCCGGTCCCGCTGATTTTTTTATTGGAACTTTTGTTTAATTTCTGACGGCGACCTAGATAAGAACTCTTTTTGTACCTATCTTTTATAGTTATTAATAGTTTCGTTCACTTCTTGTTGATGTTCTTGAGCTATGTTTGTGTCATTTAGTGTAAAGGATTGTTCAAAATTAAAAGCTAATAGGTTGTCTTTTTCATCATTGGTGACATGTAGGACGTTGTCTGTTAGTGGATAAATTATCTTTGGTTGCCGTATTAGTTTTTTGGTGACCTGCCACATTGTTGCATCTCGAGGTTGTAGTTCCTCAATGTATTTGTTATACATATTAAGTTTATATTCGCCTAGTTTCATTATAACTTGTTGCATTAGTTGAATGACAAGCTTTTTTATATGTAATCTGCGCGTTCTTCGCCACTCACGTCTTGTTTTGTTCTTAAGTTTGAATAGGCTTAGAATTTCTACTGGTGTTTAGGGATATCGTCGTGCTTCGTTATTATTTGGTTTACTGCGGATTGTATGCTAGTTCTCACTATTTCCGTATATTGTTGTACGGCTTTATCTATATAATTTGTTGTTTGTATGGGGAATGGGTTTTCAATATAAAAAATATCCCAGTCAACTTTGTCTTCAATTAATTTGGGTATCAACGGTATTGGTTGCGCCACATTGAAAAATAAGACGATCAATGGTAAATGATCAGAACCAAGCTCATTTAGCACAGTTTGATAAATTGGTTTGTTAAAGTTTTTGAACGTGACTATGTCTAATACATCTGGTTTATAATCCGCCAGTGACATCGTTTTTTAGTATTTTTTTATTTGTTTGCTTATATGCAGCGCGAAGTGTAATTTGGGCATTGTTTTGTAGACTTAGTTTAATAGAAACTGTTTCTAGGTTTTCGAGTTCTAAATTTATCAAAGGATAATGATCTAATTTACGCTGGATCATAATTGCTGCGCGTCCTGCTGCAGTTGGAGTATCTCTGATTTATATATTTCATATCCTGGTACTTTTTAATACCGTCAGCGTTCCAGTTAAAGACAGTTAAATTACTGATTCTGTGTTTCTTAATTATGTCCATTGAGAAATTAATGTTGTAAAAATAAGATGTAACTTTGTCTAGGTGTGGTATTATTAAGTCAACTATTTGTAATAATTGTAGTTACAAAATATGGCGTTTTTTGCTTATTTGTATAGTTTAGTCTGCTTAA
The DNA here is from genome assembly GCA_035610365.1 of Aquatica leii. Lineage (NCBI taxonomy): Eukaryota > Metazoa > Arthropoda > Insecta > Coleoptera > Lampyridae > Aquatica > Aquatica leii. Next base: position 21,097,977 of record CM069435.1, read on the forward strand.
GTTAGTTTGGGAGTCTATGAAAAGATTTATCATAATCATTATGCCGAGTTTGTTGATAATTATTCTGATTAGTATTGGGTTCGGTTAGGTTTGTGGGTATGGTTAGGTTTTGTTTGAAAGTGGCGAATTAGTTTTAGATAATAACTGCACAAAGTTGGAGGGGTGATACTATCCGCAGTTTACGCACTGTGATGGTTTGACTGTTTTGGGCATTAGGTATAGTGGTGGCTGTCTGTGCATTTCACACATCTGGGTTCCATTTTCGTTTAGATTCAACTTTAATTATGCTGTACTGTATTTTATGTAAATTAAGAATTTGTTTTGCTTTATCCGTGTTACTAAATCATCCGCACATAAGGGTACTGACTTTTGTCTCTATTGTAAATGCGTACTACTTTTATGGCTAATTTAACTCTTTTAGTTATTCTTCATTTTTTGTAATCGATACCGGAAGGGATCCAATGATGACTGATGGTTTTCTCAGGGTTTTTAAACGTGCGGTAGTTAAGATTGTTGTCTGTGTAAAATTTAGTCACTTTTGTATAGTCATCGATCGTATTTAGATTTATTTAAATTTTATCATCATTTGAGAGATAATTTTTATTGCTGTGAGGAGTTTAGTGGGTTCAAAATAATATTTGTTATTAGTTAAAACTGGAGGTGATATGTTTTTGTTCTTTTACTCATTGTTACGTGGTTGTTGGTCACAGCTGGGGTCCGCTTTTGTTTGCAGTATTATCTTTATCCTCTAATTTCCAAACGATAACAATATTTAAAGATTGGTACAGGTATAAGTAAAAATATATAATAGTTTGTTATAAATTTTGGTTTTTAACCTCAGAGGTAGTTTGGATTTAAAAATGTGTCGCAAATAGCCGTAAGCTGCCCATCCCAATCGTATTCTTCGGTTTATCTCGAGCTCCTGATTTATTTTACCCATCGTTATTTCTTGTCCTAGATATATATAAGAGTTAACTTTTTCAATGTTTTAAGTTTCTGTGCTTATTGTGTCTCTATCAGTAGACTCGTTTGTCGTGAACTTTGTTTTTGATATGTTCATTTATAATCCAACCGTTTTTGCTTCTTTGTGTAATTCTGTAAGCATTATTTGTAAATCTATGTCATTATTCGCGAATATCACAATATCGTCGGCGAATCTTAAGTTATTGAGGTTTTCTCCTGATATATTGATACCTCTATTTTCCCAGTGTACTTTCTTGAATACGTCTTCAAGAACCAGAGTAAATAACTGATATTATATCCCCTTGTCTTACGCCTCTATTAATGATCAATTTGTTAGTATCTTCATGCATTCTCAATTTAATTTTTTATACACCTTGGATTTTCTTAATGACATTGATTTCTCATAGCTCTTTCTATTGTCCAAAGTTAGACGGTGTCAAACGCTTTTCGAAAGTCAATAAATGCTAGCCACACTTTGATGTTATATTCAGTTACCTTCCCATTCAATATTCTGATCGTATGAATATGTCCGGCAGTGCTGTAGCTCTTTCTAAAGCCTGCTTGTTCTTTGGGCTGATAGTCGTCAAATTTTTTTCTCTAGACGGTTTGTTATTATTTTCATAAACAGTTTATATACTTGGGATAGGAGGCTTATGGGTCTATAGCGGACCACAAAACCAACGAATGGATAAGGAACACCACAAAGGTTCAAGATATAACACAAAGACTATGTACCCTCAAATGGAACTGGGCTAGTCATATAGCAAGAAACAGCAGTAATAACTGGAGTGGAAAAATGACTAGATGGAGACCTTGGGGAGAAAAAAATCATAAGAAGACCTCAACAACGATGGTACGATGACATCAAACGTACAGCAGGACTTATTTGGTATCAGGTTGCACTGAATAGTGATGCTTGGAAAGATTTGAGAAAGTCCTATATCCAGAGGATTGAGAACGGCTTGTTACACTCTAAAACGATGGTTTAGAGAAGGTAACAATGGGATGGTGGTTTGCCAGCTAACTTAGTCGAGAAGGGGCGGGTCGAATTATTTGTCTCTCACTTACCTTTTTGCCGAGTTTACTTAAATCAGGAAGAGTTGTTAAGGGCGCCACCGAATTTTTAGTCACTGTGAAATGTTCGCCAAAACCGGAAATTCGAACACTCCGTAGATGAAAACAGGCTATTCAGAGAAAGTCAAATATGAGATAATTCGTATATTAAAATTTAAAGCGAGTAAGATGGTTAATAAAATCATTCAAATCAATCTTTACATTTAAAATTCGCACAGGGAATCAGCCGCAGAGCGCTTGGTCATACGTACGACTCGCCGCAAACGATAAATGCCGCTACTCGAGAACTACCTTAACTTAATTCACAACTAAAGCATGCATACAACAAAACATCAAACGAAATAATAAATCAAGACTGCGAACCGAGTCAGAGGGGTCTAAAGTTTGATAATCAAGACATAATTGAATTCCTAAGACTCTATTCTTATCGATTCGCCCGTCTTGACTTTAATCAACAATTTAAATCAACCAAAAACAAAATCAAATAAAAGTACGCGTCGAAAATAACTGGTGTCCGTGATGTTCCTCTAACGATCGAATTGGAGGCAAGTTCTTCAGTTGAAGAGGTGATAAGTTGTTAAAGGTACTTACAGGTATGCCTGCAGTTTGACAGCTACTAATCCTTAGTTTACAACAAAACTCAACACTTTATTGTCAGAATCGATTCACTTAACTCCGTCAAAGACGTTACACGCGTTCAGCATCGGTAAAACGCGTCGATACAGTACCATTAGCCGGGAAAACTTTATAAAGTCCGCAGTAGCGACTATTTTCTCAATTGGGAGAACAACCGGCAACTTTCCCGGAACTAATTATTACAATCGTCAATTCTTTAGATGTTCCGCTTGTTCGTTCAATTACCCACACTTTAACATTCTTCGTTTACCGAACTTTTCACCTCAAGGTCTTATTCTTGCCTCAATCGTTTGATTTTAACCAATTTTCGTAGTTCACCTTTATTTAATTAAACACACACAAGTGCGGTTCTAATTTGCCACTTAAATTAGAATGTTTCAGTAACGTAATGTTCATCACCTGTATTTATGATGCGTCGCCGAAAACTCGGTGTTAATTACCCGCATAAAACACTTGACTTCTTGAACCGAACTTAAATCAACTGTTTGTTTTACAAATTTCAATTATACAAAATTTCTGATTGGATTCGAAATTATATTAATTGACCTTTTTTTTCGAGGGCCAAAAAGGAACTTAACTTTCCTCTGGAAAGAATGAAGCTTAAATAGCCCCTTCTCAAAAACAAAATCTCCAATCAAAACCCTTACATTAATTACATCATACTTTAAGACAAAGAACTTAACATAAATTAGGTACGTGACAATTCTTATCCGAATCTTCCCACGCAACAGCTAAATCAGCACTTGCTTCTGATTATGAAATATAACAAGAATGATAGCTCAGCAAGTCCATGGGAACAGAGTAATAAACGCGTTCAGAAACATAAATCTTACTCTAATCTAAACTTAAAATATACAAAGAGACATCTGAACAAAGAATAATTCTAAGTAAAATAATTTTTAACATGAACCAAATCTCAAGTTTCAAAAATTTAATGGGTTTAAGGCACGTACACAGACATCCGTCGCCAAAAGATATTCAATTACCAGATAATAAATAATTTTAAATGAATGTCAATAAATACAATGGAAACTTTTTAAAATGTTACCAAAAAATACGCAATTCGAAAATACAAAGAAGTTTAATGAACGATGGAAATGCTAAACACACCCGTAATTACAACATAATAATAAAAAAAAAAATATGGATAAAAATTCTCAGCCCCAAAAACCACCGGGACGGTGACACCCCCCTTACAAGAAGAGTGATTTCCCAAATTACTCTAACCAAAAAAAAATAAAAGCGATAGACTACAAAAAAAAAGGTACCGTAAGCCAAAAGGAATCGGTAGATTTTGGACGAAATGCAAGGCTCGACACGATGCACCGGACATGAGTAGAGAAGAGGGCACGCCATGTTTCACGGTATCCACATGTTGTAAAATCCCACAACTAACCCACGACCGACACAAAGCAACCTTACCTGAGATAGCAAAACGCCAAAACCACCGACACAAACATCTGACCAACGGCGCAAAACGAAAAATAAAAAATAATAATAAAAAAGTTATTCTTGGGAGGGATCGAGCTTCAAATCCTTTGCGTTCCACACACCTCTTGAAGTGCCAGAAGCATCAGATAATTCATAAGTTTGGTACGACACCTTGCGTCGAATTAGAAAAGGACCCACAAATTTGGGTGCTAACTTAGCGGTAAAATGACGGGAAGCATCGGAGAGGACATAGTTCCTCCTCCAAACGGTATCTCCAATTTCAAAAGGAGCGGCACGACGACGCAAGTCATAATATTTTTTTGATCGTATATAAGCGGCCTCTAATCGCTTTTTAATATCACGGTAGACATCGTTAAAAACATTGCTCCTAGGAGCCAAGTGAGTTCGATCGCTGAATGTAATGTCATTAAGTTCGGCATTGTCGGATGTAGGACCAAAACGGGAGCCGTCAAGACATATTTCTTGACCAAAGTTAGTAAAATATGGTGTCAGGCCGGTTACCTCATGCACGGCAGTTCGGATAGCACAAGCCACTTTGGCTAGGTACTTATCCCAATCACGATGATTATCCCCTACGTATGAGGCTAACATGGTTTTCATTACCCTATTTACTCTTTCGGAAGGGTTGGCCTGGGGATGATAATGCGCATTGAAAATTATTCGCGAATTGTATTGGGCTACCATTTTAGTAAACTCACGACTACGGAATTGAGTCCCATTGTCACATAAGATATATTGAGGAGCTCCAAACATTAGAATGACATCCTCTTCTAAACGTTTAGTCACTGCCGCAGCAGTAGCGTTACGTAACGGGAAGAACAAGACAAACTTTGAGAAACAATCCGCCACTACCAATACATACGAATATCCACTCTTTGATCGTGGCAAGGGTCCGACTATATCCGTAGCAATCATTTGCCAGGGTTTTTCTACGACTGGATGACGTGACATCAATCCAGCAGGGCGTTGTTGCTCGGGCTTATGAGCAATACACGTATGACATTTCCTTACGTAGCGACCAACGTCGACTTTCATCTTCGGCCAATAATAAAGCCGAGAGATTCTCTCATAAGTTTTGAAAATGCCCAAATGACCTGAAGTGGGCTCGTCATGAAATTTATGTAATAAGGCTGAACGTTCCGCTTTAGGAACTACCTCCCTCCAGTTATCTGACTCGCTAGATAAGTCTGGATAGTCTACCGAGACGTGTTTAAATAATTTACCGTTATTTATTTTCCAATTCGGGAAAGCTTGTGGGTCGCGTTCAATTGATTTCATAAGTTTATTTAGCCATTTGTCGGGTTCACTGACCGCAGAATTCCTTACCGTCATTGCATTCAGCACGGGTACGGCACGAGACAAAGTATCGGGAACGACATGGTCTTTACCTTTCCGGTGAACTATATCAAAACTATACTGCTGCATACGTACAGCCCAACGCGCTAAACGTCCGGTAGGGTCCTTTAAGTTGTGTAACCATACTAAAGAGGCATGGTCCGTAATAACCGTAAAATGGGTTCCCTCTAAATAAGGTCGTAACTTTTCGATGGCCCAAAGTACCGCGAGACATTCTTTCTCTGTGGTGGAAAATTTTCTTTCATTTCGTGTCAAAGACCTACTACTATAACAAATAACCCGTTCTTCATTGTCTATATTCTGCGTTAGTACGGCCGCAATGCCAAAGTCAGAAGCGTCGGCCTGTACGGTGAATGGTAAATCGAAATTTGGACAAGATAAAATAGGTGCTGAAACTAAACATTTCTTAATAATTTCAAAAGCTTCTACACATTGAGGAGTCCAAACAAACCTTGCTGATTTCTTTAACAAATTAGTCAAAGGTGCTATAATTGATGAAAATTCCGGTATGAACCGTCTATACCATGAAGCCATTCCAATCAGACGCCTGACCTCTGATACCGTGGTAGGCGTTGGGATGTTAATGATTGCTTCAACCTTTCGGGGTCTACCGATAAACCGTTGGAATCTACGACATACCCGAGATATTTCAATTCAGATTGACAAAGACGGCACTTATCAAAGCTTAAGGTCAAATTCGCTTCCTTGAATCTTTTCAAAACTTCAGCCAACACCTCAATGTGTTTTTCGAAAGTTGGAGTACATATAATAGTATCATCCAAATAAACAAAGACATAGGGCTCTAATTCGGGTCCAAGAATTTTATCAATGAGTCGCTGCCATGAAGCCGGAGCATTAGCCAAACCAAAAGGTAACCTTTTAAACTGGAACAAACCTCTATTGGGAACTGTAAACGCGGTATATTGTTTTGAGTCTTGACTTAACGGAATTTGCCAATACGCAGATTTGATATCCAAAGAAGAAATAAATTTAGCATCACGTAATTGGTCTAAAATGGTTGAAACATAAGGTAAAGGGTAAGCGTCCCTTTCAGTTACTTTATTTAACTTTCGGAAATCCACGCAGAATCTATGCGTGCCATCTTTTTTTTTGACTAATAAAATAGGACTCGACCACGCACTACTAGATTTCTCGACCACATCCAACTTTAACATTTTGTCCAGCTCGGCGTCAATTTGTTTTTGCATATAAGGAGAAACTCTATAATACCGTTGCTTAATTGGGGAGGCGGTAGTTTTAATTTCATGTTCGATCAAATTAGTATAACCCAACGTCGCTTTTGATTCCGAAAAATAAGGATCAATCACCGAATGTAATTTAGAATTTTGTTCAGCTGTTAAGTCCGCGCGTGACACGACAGCTGGTTTTGGGTCATTGACTGCGTCAGCGGTGGCGATCGACGCAAACTTCCACTGACCTTTCCGTAAGTCTGGAACGAACCCAGATTGTTTCCAATAATCAACTCCAAGAATTAAGGTGTTCGATATCTCCGGTACTACAAGGACGTTAACTAAAGTCATTTTGCCCTTCATCACAATAGGCAAGTCAACGGAACCGATAGATTCAATAGTTTCACCGTTAGCTACAGTACATTTAATTTTGTCTTTGTTATTTAAACGAACGCCTAATTTGTTTAAACGACGCCAGGTTTTATCGCCGATGATCGTTCGCGTAGCACCGCTATCCATAAGGCCGAGTACGTTATTACCGAAAATTTGAACGTTAATGAATGGACGCTGATCTTCCTCAGATGCATCAAAAACATAGTCTAAAATAATTTTGGTTTTCTTAAAATTGGTTTCACGTTCACTAAATGCGGAATTATAAAATATTGCCGACTGTACTTGATTAGCGGAACGGACCACTCGTCGGTCTTTTAATCCGTTCTTTGGAAGTTTTTTGAACAATTTGGACACGTACGTACGGTAGCGTTACGATGACCACAACGATAACAATATTGAGTTGACCTAGGTCGGTCACAATCTCGTGCCAAATGTTGTTTACTTTGGCAATTCCAACATGATCTATTGGGAACACGATTAAAAACAGGCCGATCACGCGTCTCGTTATTAATTTTTGGTGTCTCAATTTTTCTTTCCGCGACTGGCGCATCCGGGATACCTAAGGCCGCAATGTCGCTTTCCAAATCGTATTTTCGTCTAACCGGAGGAGTAAAATTTTCAATAGACTCTAAACTGTTTTCTATTAAACGTCCTAATTCAATTAATTCATTAATAGAGTTAATTTGGGTTAAACTTAATCGCGATTGGTAAATAGGTCTAATATTTTTACGTAAAATTTTTAACTGTGCGTCTTCCGATAATTTAGTTTCTAAACGATTAAACATTCCTTTCATAATTGCTACGAAAATTCCGATCGGTTCTTTCTCGGATTGGGTTCGTTTTTGAATTTGTTCTAATAATTTATCATCAAAGTCGACAGGCTGAAACTGTAATTTTAAAAGGCGAACCAATTCAGACCATGAATTAACCTCATTCTTAACCGAGCGCACGTAAATTAATGCGTGATCCTGGAATAAATCTAAACATTCGGCAAACAGCTGATCATTACCAACATTACGAGAAATTTGGTATTCGGAAACTTTTTCTAAGAAGGAGTTCAAAGACAGTGAGCCACTATTACCCTTATATTTTATATCCCATTTCCAACAAGGGGTCGATTTCGAATGATTAGTTGACACTGGAGACACCGTAGTACTTGCAACCTGGCAAATATTATTCACATTAGAGGTGGAAGGAGTACTTTCGATATTTAATTTGACATCAATAGGTTCTTCCGGTGGATCAGAAGTATTTTCCACCGCGACCACTTGACGATCTAAGAGTTCATAACGGGAAATAAGAACGACTAATTCCTGAAGTAATTTTTCTTTCACTTCAGAATCATCACCTTTTTTTGGTATGGCGTTATTAATTCTATTTAAAGCATGCTTAAATTTTGTTTCGATAATAGAAGAAGTTTTTGATGAAGGACTGGTAACCAATTCGGTAATTAATGCGTCAATTTCGGATATAACTAAAGTAATTGCAGCTTTATCGGTAACAAAATCAAAAGAATAAGGAGGACGGATTGGAGATTTCCCCGTTGCTTCCTCTGCTAAAAATGTTTTTAACCAAGCACGTAATGCAGTAACTCCTAAGGTGGTATCTCCACCCCTAATTGAAACCTCATATTTTAATTCGTCATGTGATAATCTGGCGATATTTAACTTATACATTGTAGATAATTAAACGTGAACGAACCTTTATAAATTAAAGTGTAAAAGAAAAGTGTTGACTCAATCGGATTCCCGATGTAAAAGAATATCTCAATTAGCACGCGACAAATAATAAAAACTGACCTTTGTGATCCGGTCAATGACTCGCCGATAACGATACATAAATAAACATCAAATAAGCTTGTGGAAAGAAATACCGACTTCCACTCGGAAACAACAATTGATCTAAAGACAACAAATCGAACACAATTTTTCTTAACACACCTAAAACGCTGAACAGAATTCAATCTAACAAATAATCGACTAATAGGTAAAAACAAATTTATGAAACGTCAAAATTAGGTATTTTCTTAACACAGTGAGAGACAATTGGGCTCCACGTTGGCCGCGCCAATCTGTTACACTCTAAAACGATGGTTTAGAGAAGGTAACAATGGGATGGTGGTTTGCCAGCTAACTTAGTCGAGAAGGGCGGGTCGAATTATTTGTCTCTCACTTACCTTTTTGCCGAGTTTACTTAAATCAGGAAGAGTTGTTAAGGGCGCCACCGAATTTTTAGTCACTGTGAAATGTTCGCCAAAACCGGAAATTCGAACACTCCGTAGATGAAAACAGGCTATTCAGAGAAAGTCAAATATGAGATAATTCGTATATTAAAATTTAAAGCGAGTAAGATGGTTAATAAAATCATTCAAATCAATCTTTACATTTAAAATTCGCACAGGGAATCAGCCGCAGAGCGCTTGGTCATACGTACGACTCGCCGCAAACGATAAATGCCGCTACTCGAGAACTACCTTAACTTAATTCACAACTAAAGCATGCATACAACAAAACATCAAACGAAATAATAAATCAAGACTGCGAACCGAGTCAGAGGGGTCTAAAGTTTGATAATCAAGACATAATTGAATTCTAAGACTCTATTCTTATCGATTCGCCCGTCTTGACTTTAATCAACAATTTAAATCAACCAAAAACAAAATCAAATAAAAGTACGCGTCGAAAATAACTGGTGTCCGTGATGTTCCTCTAACGATCGAATTGGAGGCAAGTTCTTCAGTTGAAGAGGTGATAAGTTGTTAAAGGTACTTACAGGTATGCCTGCAGTTTGACAGCTACTAATCCTTAGTTTACAACAAAAACTCAACACTTTATTGTCAGAATCGATTCACTTAACTCCGTCAAAGACGTTACACGCGTTCAGCATCGGTAAAACGCGTCGATACAGTACCATTAGCCGGGAAAACTTTATAAAGTCCGCAGTAGCGACTATTTTCTCAATTGGGAGAACAACCGGCAACTTTCCCGGAACTAATTATTACAATCGTCAATTCTTTAGATGTTCCGCTTGTTCGTTCAATTACCCACACTTTAACATTCTTCGTTTACCGAACTTTTCACCTCAAGGTCTTATTCTTGCCTCAATCGTTTGATTTTAACCAATTTTCGTAGTTCACCTTTATTTAATTAAACACACACAAGTGCGGTTCTAATTTGCCACTTAAATTAGAATGTTTCAGTAACGTAATGTTCATCACCTGTATTTATGATGCGTCGCCGAAAACTCGGTGTTAATTACCCGCATAAAACACTTGACTTCTTGAACCGAACTTAAATCAACTGTTTGTTTTACAAATTTCAATTATACAAAATTTCTGATTGGATTCGAAATTATATTAATTGACCTTTTTTTTCGAGGGCCAAAAAGGAACTTAACTTTCCTCTGGAAAGAATGAAGCTTAAATAGCCCCTTCTCAAAAACAAAATCTCCAATCAAAAACCTTACATTAATTACATCATACTTTAAGACAAAGAACTTAACATAAATTAGGTACGTGACAATTCTTATCCGAATCTTCCCACGCAACAGCTAAATCAGCACTTGCTTCTGATTATGAAATATAACAAGAATGATAGCTCAGCAAGTCCATGGGAACAGAGTAATAAACGCGTTCAGAAACATAAATCTTACTCTAATCTAAACTTAAAATATACAAAGAGACATCTGAACAAAGAATAATTCTAAGTAAAATAATTTTTAACATGAACCAAATCTCAAGTTTCAAAAATTTAATGGGTTTAAGGCACGTACACAGACATCCGTCGCCAAAAGATATTCAATTACCAGATAATAAATAATTTTAAATGAATGTCAATAAATACAATGGAAACTTTTAAAATGTTACCAAAAAATACGCAATTCGAAAATACAAAGAAGTTTAATGAACGATGGAAATGCTAAACACACCCGTAATTACAACATAATAATAAAAAAAAAAAATATATGGATAAAAATTCTCAGCCCCAAAAACCACCGGGACGGTGACAGGCTAGAGAAGAAGAGAAGAAGATAAACAAAAATATAAAACATAAAAACCAATAAAAAATCGTGTAGAATTGGTAAACGACATCATACTCTACCAATCTAAACAAATAAAAGACCAACAAAAATGAAATAAAAACCTGCTTAAACATAAAAGAGATAATTTTACTAAAACTGATTACAATTTTTTCACACTCATTGTCCTCTACTGAAACTATTGTTTTGTGAAAAGGTTTGAACTTTGTATTTGCTCTAAAGTAACTTCCAATAGAAGAAATTGTATCAGCTGTAGATGCTGCTATTCAACCAGTTCCCCATCTTTTTTCAAAGGAAATTTGTTTTGAAACTTTTTTCGTTATTCAAAACATCCCTAAAGTAATATTCGAAAATCGGAATTTTTTGTACTAAAATCGCTTAAGCAAGATAAGTTTATAGTCGTTCTTAAATCTGACAAAGAGAAGGCCACTGTTATTACAAATCGATCAGATTATGATAACAAAATCTACAATTCTAGACGGTTCGTATAAAGAAGTTTCTAAAGATTCTTTATCATATATGGGAAGAGCACTATTCAAACTTATAAAAGCGTCTTCAATTAATGAAGGCAGTAAAAAATTTTTTTACCAAAAGATTCTAAAACTCCTCGATTTTACAGATTACCTAAAATTCATAAGTCTAATACTCCATTTGACTTATTGTGAACGCCAAAAATTCACCTATGTTTAAAATTTCTGAATATTTTTTTTTAGTCTATTAAAACCTTTAGCAGGGAAGATTGAGTCATTTACAGTCAATTCGTTGGGTTTCGTTCAGAATCATACATAATTTTCGTTTGCAACCGATTGGCATTCTGGTTTTATTAAATCTTTATTCAGCGAAAACAATATTTCAAGCGACATAGCACCTATCATGGACAAATGTTTGACGTCTATATCTACCTTTCGAGAATTTACTCACAAATATAATAGTAATAATAATATAATATATTTATGGAAGATTTTGAGAAGAAAACTTTATCTACAAATGAAGATTGTTTATTATCACACTCAGTTTATTAAAAACCTACCTATACAAGAAGATATTTAAATGGATTATCTCACCATCGCCCTTTTCAGGAATTATCAGTACCGAATTCTTTACTGTACAGAGCTGTTACACTAAGTCAACCCAAAAATCTTCAAAAAGAGTTAAATCATTTAACCAAAGTGTTAGTCGCAAACAATTACAGTAGAAAAAGTATTCAACAATCTATTGCATCTTGGAGTTTGAGTAGAAAAAATAAAAGATTCTACTCAAACTCTAAGAGGTTATGGGCCCAGGAAACGCGACATAAAAAAACCGTATGAGCGTGTTTAATCATCGCTATTTTTAATAAAAAAATGGCGGAATGATTATAGAAAAATTGAAAGGTCGTGAAAACTACAGTGACTGGAAGTTCCACTTTAGCACTGTTTTTCGGCGCAAACAACGACAAGCACGGTTAAACCTGTTGTGAAGGTACGTCATGAAGAAAACGCATTGTCAAAAATAATACTTTATCAGGACCAATCGACATATCCACATGTTATGCAAGCAAAAACAGCTAGTGAATCATGGAATGCGCTTGAAAAGGCATTTGAAGACAAAGGTTTACATCGTAGGTTGCGTTTATTACGAAGTTTATGTTCAATTAAACTTGAAAACTTTAATAATATGAAGCAGTATGTTAATGAAATTATGGCTCTTGCACAGCAACTTATATCGATTGGTAAACCCATTGATGATGACTTTCTTGGTGTTGTAATGTTACAAGGACTCACTGAAGACTATGAACCCATGGTAATGGCACTTGAAAATTCAGGAGTAGAAATCACTTCAGATTTTATCAAAACTAAACTCCTGACAGTCTGACACGGTCTAGAACTTAGCCGATTGAACGCCGCCGTTTAGACGCGAGGACATTTGAACGCCAGACATTTGGACGCAAGGACTTTTGAACGCAGATTTGAAAAATAATAGAATTTTTGCTCCTCATAGAAAAAAAATTTCCATTTCTGTCACAACAACATGGTGTAATTGAATCTACGTTTTAAGTAAAGTTTATTATTTATTAATTATTCCCTAATTATCTTACAGATGAAAACTTTACTGTCCATAATCGTCTAGGAATTTTTTTGTTTCTCCCTTTCTCCTCATTATTGGTAATGATCACATTATTACCTATTGTCATATAGGTACCTACAACAATCAGCATCATGAGTATAGGAGTACGTCTTTATATAAACCAAAAACCAGTAATTCGCTCACTTCATTCAACAATTAAACTTTGTAAAGTTGTTTTATTGTGATTCTTCTGATTTTGCATTGTTTAACTGCATTATAGAGATTCTCAGTAAGAAAGGTAAACGAAAATTTCATAACGATGGATTTGTATATGTGTTCAATCGCATAAGTGCCTGTGGTGAAAAGAGTTTTTGGAGGTGTGATCAAAGGTCGATTGATGGAGAACAACGTTGCAAGGCCCGTATCCATACAGTAAATGATACCGTTGTTACGTGTTTAAAGAAACATTGTAATGAAAGTTCTGCAGCTCGCGTTGAAGCCTAAATTGTAAAGACTGCAATAAAAGGAAGAGCAGAAGACACAATGGAGCAAACTAGCCAAGTAATTAATAATTGTGTAGTTGGATTATCGCAAAGTGCACAAGCTGAATTAGCCAATCGTGATGCTTTGAAGAAAATAGTGAGACGAAAACGGAACCAAATGAATGTTGCACCACTAACGGCCGAAGAATTAGTAATTCCAAAAGAATATAAAACCTACGTGGCGAATAACATACGGGAAAATTTTCTTTTAAGCGATAGACCAACACCTATCAAATTACTCTTGGTTTCTTGGAGATACATTTCGCTTCGTGCGCTTCTGTTACAGTTTTGGTTGTCGGTATTCTTAAGATTCTGGAAAACCTCTGTCTCTTCTGTATTTGTGGTAATCTGATGAGATTACACGGGGTTGGGTTTCTTGGAATTGGGTTGGTTTTGGATTTAAGGGTTCTATCATTGGCGTATGTCTAAATATCTGCCTTCATTTTAGCTTTTGTTTTGTTATCCCTGCTCCACGCTTTTATCTTGCTGGGGGGGAATTCTGTTACGTGCAAAATTTTTATAATGCACTACCCTGTATATTGGTTTAATTAAAAATTACTTTTCTGTTTCTCGACGCCATCTATCGGGCTCGTTGGTCTCTTCGTATTGAGTAGACGATATCCGGTGAGATACGGGCATTTTGACTTTAACATCGTTCACGATATAACCTATGTCTGCGTGAATTAAAAATCGTTTTCATAAAACATCCACGTGTTGGGACACGATGGGTAATAAAAGTATTCTTCTTTAACTAATTTAATCCACGCAGGGTAAGTGGCTTTTGTTCTTTTTTTGATTGAGGGTAATTTTTATGTCTTTTCGTTAGCGCCATGTGCTACCTCCTAAGTATGGGTGTTCTTGTCGTAATTTAAAATCTACAAGGAAAAATTATAATCGGAAGCTGTAGAGCTAAGAACGTTGCGATACAAGGGCAGAATTTCGATGCGGAGGCAATTAATACCAGTAATTAATATCACCTTGTTCGGAAGAGCCTAAGTACCGGATACGATTGAATTTCTCTTTGGAGGCAATAAATTAATACCATCGTAGACGAAAAGACATTGTAACACCATACGATAAGTTTCGGTTCTATTACTTTCTTTTAAATGTTTCTTTTACTTGTTGTAGTTTGTGAGTCGCCAGGTAGACACGATTATTTTCAGGAAGTTTAATTACAGGAAGCCAGTAGGAAAACGTTTTCTGAAGGTAACCCTGAACTTGGTAAGTACATTTTTTTCTTTTAATTATTCGCTGTCGCTACGGTGCTACTCATGACTAACTATATTTACTAATCGTACGTTCGAATTGGTTTGTTTCTTATTATTGTTACTAAATTAGTTCAAGTAAATTACTATCGCATGCTGATTACGTCAACGGTCAATTATCATTATTAATGTAATTTACTTATGAAGATTTTTAGTACCTGCTTATATTTGTACTCGGACTAAAATTATTCTTTGTCATACTATTCAATTGTTATTGATTCAAATTTTATTCTATTTATCCTTATAGAGTAATTAAAGTGCAATTGTTGTTAACGATTTAGTTTCTTTCTTCGTTTCCTCCAGCTTTACGAACCTTAAAAATTTTGTACAAGCTCCTGTGCTGATCTAGCAGGAGCTATTTCTGCAAAGAACAAAAGATCTGGCGCCCTTTAAAATAAAGTTACTTGAACCTCCCCTCTCTCCGACAGGTATGCTTTCAAACCTACAGTGAGTTGGCCGTGCAGGTTCGTAAATTATTAGAAGCTTGTAGCAGTTCGTTTAAAAAAATTTCTTAAAGAACGTGGCATTAAACATGAACTCACTGTATCATACAGTCCCCAACAAAATGGTGTGACTGAGCGGTACAACCGTACTATATTTGAAAAAGTTGGATCAATGCTTGTTGAGTCAAATTGCGAGACCGAAGCTGCAAACACTGCGGTTTATCTTATAAATCGTTCACCAACTAAAAAGTTGCGATATGAACCTTCCGAAGAAAAATGGAATGGGTCTAAGATTGATTTAGGACATCTGCATGTATTTGGGTGTAGGGCACATACCTGATTAAAACGAAGAAAGCTTAATAAAAAAAGTAAAGAGTTCATTTTTGTTGGTTATTTGGACACTAGTGTTGGTTATAGACATTTAGATCCAGACAATCATAAAATGAAAATAGCACGAGATGCAATATTTTTAGAAGATAATTTTGACACAGTAAGGTCAAAACCTACTACGTCAACTGTACCGTATCTGTTTGAACACAAACGTGATTCTGTGAATTTGGATACTTCTTCAGTAACAAGTGAACAAAATAATTCAGAAAAAAATAGTGACATTGTAAAAAATCAAAAGTGATGAACCGTAACCGTTAATAGTAACCATTACTGTAAAATAACTAGAACTGCTATAACCGTTACTACTAAATAACCACTTAGCTCATCACAAAACCGTCTCAACTTTATAAGCTCAACAACAAAATATATACTGAAACGCTTAATATAATTTATTTTTAAATACGTAATTTGTAAAAAAATGTTGTAAAACAGATCTTTCTATATTATCTTTAACAATACTACATATATCATGTTGTTTAAAATATTCACATTTTTTTTATTTAAAAAATGTTACGGCTAACACGAAAACTGAATCTTGTAGAAAAAGAATAGATACTAAACATCAATATTGATAAAGTCAATAAATTTGCGACATGTACTTTACGGCGATATCCCAAAAAGAATCGATTTAAGGTGAGACAAAATCAAACTTAAGTTAAAAAACATAATTCATACGTGCACGAATAATAATCTGTTAAATTTTTTTTACCCCAACAATAAACGAATTTTTACGAACCAACTTGTATGGCTTTTAAAGTATCGACATTTTAAAATTTATGAAGATAGAAGAATATAAATAACAATACTCAGCTTTAGTGGAACATTGTGCAGCTTAAAAAATATAAATTTTAACGGCTAAAACCGTAAATTGTAGTTTCATAAAAAAAATTAACATATTTATTAAAAGTTCGTAGTTAAAAGATTTTAATGCGTTTAGTTAAAATTATACATAACACCCACAATACTATTTTAAACGAACATGTTTATGCTATTAATATTTTTAAATTATCATTTACTTCCTACTTAAAACTTATTGATATTTTATTTATTTCGTCATGGTTATAGTTCGTTATGTAACACGCTATAAAAATATATAAACTTAAGGTAGACCAAAAAATAGATAAAAGAGAATTGCCAATAAAAAGATAATTATAATTAGTATAAACATCAAATAACTTTAATTTATTGAAGGAACTAGTTTTTTTTAATCAGCTCGTCGTAGTCAATAACAGACACTTACATGCAACGTTAAGAAACGACCGACGTTTAATGATGTAGACACGGAAACAAAAAAACTAAAAATCAAATAATAGACTACATGCAAAAAATGCTACAAATTATTAATAAAATTAAGAAGCAATAAACTGTTAGAACATTAATTTAAATAAAAAAATATAACACGTGGAAAAAACTGCAAAAAGATGAACAAAACTATGGAATCTAAAATCAAACTACCACAAAATTAAAATTGAGAATTTACTAAAAAGTTATTATATTTACAATTATCGATAACATTTACAATTCATTTTTTTTCTTGTTTGCATAACAAGATTAATATTTATTAAAACACAATTTGGTTTGTTTGCAAATTCAATTTTGGTACCAGTGGCGGCTTCTCCACCAGGTTATTTGGTCAACGACCCTCCAAAAAATACTAAAAAATGTTTTGTTATAATGTAACGATTCATTTTGTTTATTCTAAAGGAAATAAATAAATTAACTTTAAATTTAAATAAATGCGTTTTTGAAGTTTTAGTATTGACTCCCCTTGCAGCATTGACCACCAGCCGCCACTGCTTAGTACTATAGCCGTTCTTATATAAGAAATACTATATGGTTTAGGTTTAGGATACATATAAATCACAAATACCATTTTTAACACTTAATTATATTTAATATTTACACAGTATTTTATTATTTTAGTCTACAAGGATACATTTCACATTCTAAAGTTCTACACCGCTAACGACAGTTTTTACAATGTTGTCAGCTTGTTAAAAAGTTTATTGCATTCAACGTTGCCACAGTGCTCCCTCTGCAATGATAACGCTCAGAAAATAAGAAGAAAAACAAACTTGCCGTCCTGACCTTCTAATTCGAACTGGCGGTGAATCGTTAGAACCATTTTTACGTGCGAAATTTTCATAACGTAAATACCCTGTATATCGAATTAAAATTAGATTCCGGTTTTGACACCCTCTGCCGATCTTTCTGGTTACTGACCTGTTGCGGAATTCATTTTGAAGCTGTCAACTACTTAAGACGGTCTGTGTCGTTGTGAATTGACCTGATCCAAAGTTTTATTAGTACATCCACTGTGATGGACAGGAAATTATAAGTTAATTACGAATTTAACGTAATTTATTCGGCACAGGGTAAGATATTTGCATCCGGTTTGTTAGGATTCTTTTGTAATTTCTTTATTAATTTGATAGCCGTTCCGCCACGCTTTGACCACATGTTCGATTTAATAAAAGAACAATTAAGAATTAATACTATTGATTAATACCGTCACTAAACGCTTAAGATTCTGGAAGGCATATTATCCACAATGAAAACAAAGTCTTGACCAGCATTTGCCTTTGAGATGTTATTTCTTATACGCCAGTCGATTGCGATACCCACCTTTTCGTAATCGCAAATAACAGCATTCGATACAACGGGTTTTTATATCTTATTTTCTTTATTATTAACGATTTTGTAGCTTCCTATCTTCGTGAGTTATTGTGTTGACACTATTTGCTATTCAATATCTATTCTAGGCTCACTTACCGGGGAAAACGTTTTCTTCGCTCAACTAGGTACTGGATTGTGGGTGTGTTTATTTAATTATTTTTTCGCTGTCAGAAAAGTCACTCACGAAACTTTTCTTTATGTTAATTTCCGTAATTACGATTATTGTTGCAATACCATTAAGGTAATTTTATTAATCATTGTGTGTGTATCGCATGCTGTGTACAAACGACATGTATTACGAAATTTTCTTCGCTATTCACTTCGACTCAACTTATGCATTGTGTGTTGCCGATACTTCTGGCATTTATGGATTGAGAATTAGATATACTCTTGTTAATGTTCTACGTTGCTAAATTAAAGTTTTTATACTTGTTAATCTTTCTTTTACGGTAACATACCTTTCTCTTTTAATTGTGGTTACCCGAACAACAGAGTAACAAGAACTACGAACCTAAAAATTCGATACAAGCTTGGACCGTCTGTCTTGATCGAGGCAGAAGTGTTAATTATAAATAATCTGGCGGCCTTAATTATTATTCACTTAAACTTCCCCTATCTCCGACTGTCCGAGTTGGCCGTGCATGGTTCGTAAGACCTAAAGCTTGTAACACCATGCTGAATTATTGGTTTAGCAGGCTTTACAAGAGGCTGAAAAACATGTTGTTGTGTCGTTACCTCTTTGTCATGTAAAAAAAACGGGTTTCAGTCTATCAATTGACACAGTTTGCCACAAGAATTTAGTATTGTAAAGTATTTTTTTTCTCGACTGAAGACTTTAAACGGATTATCATACGTTGATTGTAGTGTTTTTCGGATACCATCGCTTCGTACGCAAACATGGAAACACACTTTTAATTCCGCACGTCAGCTCCGCTGCTATGGTATTAAACTCTGGTACTACATACGACTGAAGTACCATTAAAACTGAGGGCGCGCTTTCCTACCCAGTCATCGGTCAGTTGTTTTAAGACACGGTACCATTCCTATCTCTATCTTCCCATTCCCTTGGAGGTGATAAGCAGTGGTGCTATTGTAACAAATACAAAGTTGCTTTGTTAACGCTTTAAATAACTGACATTGGAATTGCCGACCTCTGTCTGTTGTTATTATGGATGGTACTCCAAAACGAGCGATTCAAGTTGACAGTAAAGTTTATGCTATTGTTTTCACCAAAATGTCGTTGATGTGTGCCTTGTTACTTTAACCCGTTGGCAAGGGATACAAGACCCCATCAAATTACATCTTTATTAAAAGAAGACTACACATATTTTTGCGCACCAGATCTATTGACTCTTTGCTCCCTGGGTATGCTTAAGTCATGAGTGACTAAAATACAGGTCGTCGTAATTATTGCGGAACATACAGTCTGAGGTTTCCTGTAGATGTGTCATAAACCAGTTTCTGGTTATCTTCTAGAATTATGGTTTGGAGCCTTTTAATGCAGTAGTTCAAGATCTTTAGATTGTAGATTAGCCATTTGGTGAAGTGACATGCTGAAAGGTGCTTTTAGTGCACAGATACGGAAAGCACATCGGGAACTATGTTTCCCTTGCCAACCTCGTGTCTTACTGATGTTGCAAATTTCCAAATAAAATCAAGATCTCTGAGTTGGCGTGGGAAACTTTCTCAGGCCGTTGTTGAAAAACGAACGTCAATGGCTTGTGGTCCGTGTATATAGTAAAACTACGACTTTTTAGCATATACCGGAAATGCTTTATTGCAGAGTAGGACGCGAGAAGAACTCTGTCGTAACTGCTATAACCCGTTTGGCAAAGCGTTAATATTTTAGAGAAAAAGACATGTACTTCATTTTTGATCTGGTTTAGTGTTACTACACAGTAACGAGTCAGATGAGTGAGCGAGTAGTGAAGTACTTCGAATACCGGAAAAGTATATGTAGTTCATTTCACTAATCTTTTATCACTTTTCTTAGAATTCTTGGTAAAGAAGAATAATTTTGCTTGTGTTTTAGCCGAATCGGAAAGTGATCGCCGATAAAAATATGTTATACCCAAAAATCTCCTTTACGGGGCTACAGTGTTTGGTTGTGAAAACTGCAGTGTAGTTTGTACCTTTTTCGGGTAAGGGCTTGATTAAGTAGCCTAGCAACGATACTTTTGAAGTATCAAGTGCACACTTTGAAGGGTTGATATTAACATGGGCCTCACTTAATATTTTAAAAACTAATGTCAAATGTGATTTGCGCTCTTTTTTATTTGTTGACGCTATCAACAGGTCGTCCATATACGCAAATGTAAATAACATGCCTTGTAAAATCGCGCGAATATGCCGTTGAAAATATTGAGCGACCTTACATAATGGATGTCTAAAAAATTCAAATAAGCCAAATGGAGTGATGCCGACTGTTTTCGTCATGTCTTTAGAAACTACAAGAATGTGATGCAAAGCCCGAATTAAATCAATTTTAGAAAACTGCAGCAAGATAGTAGTTAAAATCTTGCAGATGAGGTATAGGTAATTGCATTTAAACCGCGATAATCGCCGCATGAACGTCAAGAAGAGGAGCAAAGTTAACATCACATATATGTTTCATTTAGCACTAGTGGAGAGAGTACAGTCAATAAATAAAAAATCAAGACGCTACATGCATATGAATAGAAAGATTTAGTTGTTTAAATGAAGTTACGCGAGTTTGGTATAAACAACAAAATTTTTTATTCGGACGCAGTGTTTCGATTTTTTATTTATTGACTGTACCAATCTAATGCCAAAAAGTTATAAAAACGGTTTTATAAATACGGGGATGTTGAAACAGCGAGAATAGATGGATAAAGTCGGAATCTTTCAATTGTCATATAGAATATCAAAAGCTATGAGCATTGGATGTTGTTGGTTTTTTAACTTATCAGCAAGTTTGTAAAATTGTTAGATCAGAAACTTTAATTCAATGTAGACTTGCATAAGACCTAGTCATAGTGACGGTATAGAGTATTTTTGAAAAAAAAGAGCGGTTCCATCTTACGCAATCAATGTTCTATATTAAATGTTGCATCAACAAACGGTCTATAGGTCCAATTTAAATCTAATGTAAACTATCGAATTTAAACAAATTTACGTTTCTTTTTCTGAAATTCGTCCATAGTTTTTAGGTTACACATTTTTTTTTAAATAGAAAAGAACTGAAAGCTGAAGTCTTTCACTTATTTGCAAACTGAATCCACAATAAAAAAAGACAACGGCAGCTCTGGTATCGGAGAGTGGCTTGAGTAAGCAACTAATACAAATCAGCCTGTCTTAAATTTGCAAATTATAACCGGTTAAAAGGCATCAGAACAAGAAGAACTAACGTACTACTACGAAAGAATCACAGCGAAAGCTTTAAACCACCGCCGAGATAGCACAGACAAAAAAATTAAAAAGCAGAAGAGAAAGAAAACATGTCTTATGCTATTACTCCAAATCTTGCTGATTCATCATATTTTTCTTTGTTTTTCTTATGTGATTTTTTTTTGTTCTATTCTATACAAAATCTTTTAGTTTTTCATTGCTGCAAAGTCAAGTTTTTTCTTGTTTGCGTTTTTGGTGAGGTTTAAAACTGTGCACTTCAGGAGCTTTGCGCAGAAGAGCGCGAATAACTGGGTGATTTATTTAACTTCAGACGAAGAATCGTGAAAGAAGTGAATTGTCAAACTAAACTCATGACAAACTTAGTTTTCAACAAAAAAATAATAATAAATAATATAAGTGTAGTAAGTGTACGTGCACTCTTAGAAATTCTGAGTCACGATATTCATTAGGTAATCGACAATAAAACATGATAATTGGACAGGCTTGGGCAGCATTTGGAAATACGCACAATGTCCTAATATCAGACATTGTCATAGAGTAGAAATAGAACTCAAATACAAACTACACAAAGAGTTCGACTTTTTTCTAAGAAGCAGGGTTTCCAATACTATTGTGGGGAAAGGATTGCACTAATGGACGCTATCGAAAGAATTGTAAACTTTAAATAGAGTTGGAAGGGTTACTTAGTCAAAATAAAGAACGATTATGTGGTCTGGCGGATTTCATAATAGAGGACTATCGTTCACTTGATGGTGCAGCACAGAACGGAGAAGAGTGGAAATCACTACAGGCAGGTATCCTGGTGCGCTCTTGTCTCACAGAGTCGTCAACGCCCTTTGCGACAATTATCAAATACCAGTATGTAGTATCACTCTATTACGAACATCTCGATACATATACCTATAAAAGTCTATCAATGCCGCACCAGAGCTACACACAGCCCTCCCCCATCTACGGAAATTTAAAATTGAGTAAACAATTCGGATTCGGCAAATAAGTGGTTGGTGTTTGTCAAATATATGTGTTCGTCTTAAAATTTTGTAGATTAGAGCTAAACAAAATTAATGACAGCACTATTTTTTCGACAATTAGTCAGATCGTTGATCTCACTAGTTTTATGTTGCAAAGGTAGAAACTTTGACCAGTCGTCCTGTTTAAGTGACTGACGAAGAAGAAAAACGCGCTCCACGAGAAAAAAACGACACTTAAGACCTAACCTATCTCGCAGCAATGTAACAACAAAATTTTAGAAAAATTGAATGTTTCCAAGCAGACTGATGCTCAACAAAGCGCAAAATGTGTTTACACAGAAATAATAATTGTTTGCAGTTTTTCAAAGTTAATACCTTCTAATGATTACTTCCAAACGAAAAATTTTGACTATCTAGAAGCATGGAAAATTATTGAATCGTCTCTTCTAAAGCTAAAAGCTCTTCGAAAGAAGTTTGGTCAAACTGTACTCGCATTTTTATTTCAATAACTACGCAAAAACTTGAAATCTCCAACTGGCAGTTTCTTTATGAAATTTCTTACAAGTCATGTGAAGAGGACTGGTCCAGCAATTTTTAGGTGGACGATATATTCATAAATTTATTGTTTGTTGGAATTCTAACTTGACCGCTATTAGTTTTGCTGGCGAAAGAAACACGTCGTGTGTTCTGGTCGTGACAGGTGGTCCAGTCGTGACAATTGAATGATATATGAGATGTAACAAAGGATATTTTTTCTCGTAATAAGTTTGGATACAGTGTGAGTATCTTTGTTGCGAAGCTACAAAATGTACTGTTGTGCCATTGAAAGGGGATTAAGAAAGTCTGCGTCAATGATGAGCGTACTAGCTTTGGCAAGAGTGAACGGCCATTTATACTGTCTTCTCATGTTTAACTCGACACTTAGTAGTCACTCACAAAAAGTTTTTATAGTTGCACCGTTTGCAGCAAATAGTTTACGTTAACTCACAGCAGATCGTTCTTTATGAGTAGACGGAATGCAAGTAATGTCAGCATCAGAGTCGACAAAAAATCAGATTCCAGTTTCTCTATCGGTTATAAATAAACAACTTCATTTGAAGCCACTGAGAGGATTTGGTCTACTAGTTTTCCGTATTTAAAGTAAATTAGCATGGGGCCGTACATTTTGTGGCTCGTTGTTGGAAACGGCAATGGTATCAACATACTTTCTGCTGACGACGTTGAGGAGATTTGGATCTTCTTCTATAGACGCGTCGGCCCGAGTTTAAACGATACCACAACGAAGATAGAGCCATAGTTAGTTCTTAAAGCTGATTCTCAAGACGACTAAAGCGGTCACACTCTGAGTCGTTAATTTTGTCTATGTTGCATATAATATAGTATTTCACTCATAGTATATATCTTTTGAGCACTGCCTTAATAAATTTTGCGGTTACTTAACATATTCACTATTTAATCAAATCCTTGTTCATCACACACATATCGTGCACGTCTAATTTAAAATCTTGATTCTATTCACAATTGATAGGAACAACACCTTATTAAAATCGTTTCTTTGTCTACATTAAGCGATTAAAGTCGGGGTCACCACAAAAACCATTTTTAACACTAAACGATACTTAATCTTTACACAATATTTTATTGTTTTAGTCTACAGGGATACACTTCACATTTTAATGTTCTACACTGCTAACGAAAATTTTCACGTAAAATATGCCTTGCCGGTTTGTTAAAAAAATTATTGCGTTCAACGTTGCCAGAGAAACATTATACTATTTTTTGTTTTTTTTATATTGCCCAAGGTCGTTTATTAATTATGTTAGTTTTTAGTTTGTAATAATTAAATATTAAAGTTACAAACGGTGTTTCAAATTCTCGAAAAAGAAATTTTAAAGTTTTTGTTTGCTTAGCAAAACCGCTGGAGTATTTTACTTAGTTTAAAAACATCTTTATTTAGTTGAGAGTTTAAGGATTACTTTAAGGGCATGGGGTAATCGTCCCTATTGCTTCCCCATTGAAGTGATTGAACATTGTGATGGGGATATGTTTTGTGGATGGCATTGACTAGCGTATGTACAAACAATAATTGTATTGCTGCAGTAGACGTGAAGTTCGTTTAAGTACTACAATTGTAATTTTAAAATGCTTTTCGTATTTTGCTTACTGGTCATAACTCACGCACATTTGAACAGATGCAAAATGCGTTTTTATTTATCCCTTAAACTAACTTCAAACAGACGTTACTAGAAGTTTCAAAATTTGATAATATATTTTTCTCTTCCTTATATAGGCCCTACTTCATTTCAATTTCATAATCTATTAAAACATGTTGGGATTAATATTTCTTTTTCGTCAAAAAATAATAGTAAGTTTTTATCAGTCAATACTAAATTAGATAAATCCGGTGTTTATAAATTAAAATGTGGTGATTGCAACGCATTCTATATAGGACAAACAGGTCGCAAGTTTTTATTAAAAATAATAACATTTTATTTAAATCATCAATTGCTAATCATATATTAAATTATCATCTAGAATCATTCTAAAAAAGATTTTGAAATTTTACACATTTATAATAAA
Source organism: Aquatica leii (assembly GCA_035610365.1). Classification (NCBI taxonomy): domain Eukaryota; kingdom Metazoa; phylum Arthropoda; class Insecta; order Coleoptera; family Lampyridae; genus Aquatica; species Aquatica leii. The sequence continues at coordinate 21,123,361 of CM069435.1, forward strand.
GGTTTGAAACTAATTTTTTTAGAAATAAAAGAAATAATTAAAAATTACAATTTAAATCGTGATTTATCCCTTAACGAAGTTAACTTTCATAATAATTTACTTTTTCTAAATTAGTTTTTGTTTGATTATTTCCAGTATTATGTTATTTTATTGTAACCTAGGAATTTCTATTATTAGGCTAATGTTTAATTTTTAAATTTGTCAAACTTCAAATATTTAATCATATTTAATTTGAATAATAAATGTTGGTAAGTTTATTTATTTTTATAACTTTTTGATTTTATTTTAATTTATATTATTTTTCAGATTTCTATAATTATTATTTTTTGAAGTTTAAGATTCGATATTTGAAGTTTGATTTTTCAAGTTTATGTTTAAAATAAGATTTGATTTTATATTTTTAATTTTATAGTATACGCCTGAAGAAGAGCCTAAGTCAAAACATGTTTATTAAAATAAAAAATTAAAAATAATGGGAAGCTTTTGAGATTTAAAAAAAATAAAATAAAATAATATAATAAAAACCCATTTAGGGTTATTGAAAAGAATTAAAGAAAAAGAAGTTAATAGTTCCTTGATTTACTTACTAAACGATTTGCACTGTATGTTTATGAATAACTTGGTTAACTTAAAAGCAATGCAAAGACAATTTAAATTGTCGAAAGTTGTACTTAACTATTTACATATAGAAACTTTAATAGTTATAAGCTGTAAACTAAGATTTTGTTAAAAACCAGCTACCATTGCACTTACGATAGAATTTTATCAAAACACCGTTAGATAAATTTACCGCCGAAGTCGACTGTAATCTAAGGTAAATCGCTCATTCACCTCCTACCAATTGTAGCAACACCTGAATACTGGAATAAAGCTTACAATGCACTTAAGCATAAGCGGTTTATAAATCCTTTCTATTTGGAGTGAGAAATGGCATCAACTAACAGATTATTTAAGTTACTCCAAATAATGCCAATGTAAATAAGTATATCCAAAAAATACAGACTCAGAAACAAAAAATGCACTAAAAAGAAATGCCAACTCGAACTCAGAACTGTTGAAATATTTTAGTTTGGAAGATGTCATAGAAGCTCAGATACGAAAAGCTACATTTTTTTATAAAATTTCTAAAATATTGCAACTCAAAATCTTTCCAGTGGTTAACAATTTTTTTAAATTATCTATTAAAATCAGACTTCTAATCCTATTAAAAAAATCAAACATTGTTCCAATAATTGCAGATGTATTGCCATATCAGAATGATTTTACTATTATAACGGACAAATTTAAACGAGAGGTAAAAATGTAGTGTGCTCAATTTTGTTCTAAATAACTATTTTTTTAATACCTTTTTTACGCAATGTCTATTATTTTTTTAATTATTAAATTGTGCAAGTTATGCATAAATGTTTACGCCTTGCGCATTAATAGCATGAGCTGTCAATTGTGATGTCTGATGTGTTAGCTGTCTTGTGAGTGTTGAGTGCTAACTTTCATCTTCATTAAATAGAAATTAATCATAGCGCAATGAAATGTTTGATATACTAAATTGTGTGCGAGTTATACAAAATTAAGGTAAAAACATTAAATTATAACATCGTTTTTGTAGAAGTAGCCCAAGATAATCATTCCAGGTTCCAGGGAGTACATGGCCGTTGTTTAAACGTCTGGCGCATGTCATTTTTACGCAACTTGTGTGGTAAGCAGTTTTTTTGTAATAAACCTACTGATTGATAAAGTTGACATTAACGTTATATCGTTGTCCAGTATGCATTATTTAAGCTCACTGAAATATGCAAAACGTCACGTCACGTATCCAATGTCAACAAATTAGAATCGTTCAGCAACTGCAATCAAAATGTGAATTAACTGAAATGAGATGCTGAGAACAGTATCTATTTGGTTATCTTACTGACAAAAATGTTTCTCAGCAAAAAATTATTGATAGGACTTTAGTCGTGTGTAAAAATATTTATCACATTCTGAAACAGAATCAGATAACTAGAAGAAATAATAACAGCATATGAATATGTTCTGCGATTTAATTTCAAAGTAGGTCAGCATTTTTTAAATTTATGCTCTAATTTTAAACAAAATTAAGATAGGTACTTTTTAATTACAATGCGTTACTAAAAAGAGAAAACTTTATGGCAATGTTTGTGAAACGTTTGTGGCTTGAGATGGTGTCTTCTAAAACGCAGGTTGAGGCTGCTTGACAGTTAAAACATTTGCACTAATTTTTGGTTTTTTAAAATATAGTATTTTAAAAAATTGTGCTCTCTTATGAGATATAACTTAATTGTTTATTAAACAGCAATGATAATTAACTAAATGCAAGATATTCCACCTATACGCTACTTCCAACATCGCATCCTCTCCACTACCACTATATTCTAAACCACATTTATATATTTTTCCCAAATTGCATCTGTATATGACACAAGTTCATCATATTCTTCTCTATACTGTTGCATGTTACAAGCGAATTTATAAAAATGAAAGAAAACGAGGAACTAATTGGATCCCTCGCCTACGGGTTCTTCTTCAAATTAACACATGCCTATTAGATGAACTTAATTTTAACGATTCTTCTTTCTTTATTCCAAATTCAAGCAGTTCTGCATGTTTTTTCTTTGTTGGATCTTCTAGAAAAGCCAATCTAAAATTTTGCCTTGAACCCACCTTGTGACAAACTTGTCTTTTAAAATATCATCCAAATTTGTGCCAAAAACACAATTAACAGCAAACTTCTTCACTCTTGTATACCATTCAATTACAAATTCACCAACTTCTTGTTGCGCATTGTAAAAATTTCTTCTATCGTTAAATGTCAAAATTGTTTTGGAATATTGACTCATAAGTAGACTACACAATTTGTCGTAGACCTTTGTATCTGGTGTCAGTGAGGACATTTGTTTGGCGCAACTTTTCCTTCCGATTCTTTAGCAATTTTTTATAGCAACCCATACTCGACGTCTTTTGGAACGACCTACATCCTATAGTTTATGCTGCTCATTTGCAACTTCTTCTATTTTTTCTGTCTGTTTTTAGTAATTCATCAATTAAATTTTCTCTGAACTCAGTAACTGATTTGATTTATTTGCTTTTAACTGGTCGGATATATCAATATATGAATGAAATGTATTATACTTGAATATATTTGTCGGTCGTATCTTTCCATTTTGATTGATAATCCCAACTTTTAGCTATTTGCCTACGACTCGTTTTGGGTTGAATCTTCGATTGGATATCCAGTTCCAATCAGATGTGTAAAAAAAATAATTATCTGTGCGCAAAGTACTCTCTTTATCCAACAGATTTTCCACCAGATCCATTACACATTTGAAGACACACTAACTCGCGATTTTCCTTAATATACTTGAAAATTATATGTATATCTTTCTTTCAAACATAGTTTGAATAATTTAATTCCAAATTTATGGTTTTATTGGATATAAATGGACGGAAACACAGACGTCTTTAAAAAGGTACCAGAGTTTCATCAATACACAGGCCCTCAGACGGTGTAATTGGATGTTGAAACGATACTTTTAACTTATGTATAAAGGGCTTTAGTTTGTACAATCTATCTTCCGTCATGTCCTCGTTGTCACTGAATTGTAGACAGTTGAGTAACAGTTGAAACCGATTTCTCGATATTATGGTTGATATATGTTTGGTATATATCTTATTTTTCTGCCAGTATGCGTTAATTCATGGAAAAGTTCATAAACCCATTAACATTACGATTGCAATCAATTTTTCCACACCTGTTGCACTTATAGGTGTTCATTTTTGTATACGTGCTGTAGAGTGCACTTTTTTGTATGCACTGTTCATCATTTTTGAGTATATTTACATGACAATCAAACCTATTATTTCATCATGTACAAACATTTTATAAAAAGCATAAGGGGTTTTATCACAAAATTCATATAATCGGACAAGAAAGTCAGAATTCGGCTTACTCAATGGACTATCGTAAATATTTTTCAGTTGCTTCAAACTCAACATTTTCAGTTTGGTTTGCAACTTCGATTATATCATCGAAATCAATGTTTCTAATATTACTTCTTATTTCTTCAATTGTTTCTTTAATCAAATGAAGTTTCTGGATGTCACTCGCACTTATCTATGCTTGCACTAACACTGAATCCTGGCATATTAGAGGCAACTGAAGTTGATGATAAGGCGTCAAGTACAATTCTTCTTGTCTTTTTGAGTGAGTGTTTCACACTCCGATTCGGAGACGAACGATTATATACGTCTGACGTTGCATCATTTTCAAAGTAATCTACACTTCATTTCAGAAAGGAATTCTGCCTATAGAATTTTTAAATGTTTTTGACCTGCTTCGAATGACATTTTTATAAGACACAGTGTAAGTTGCGACTAAAATCGAATCACATAAATACGCTTGTTGCAAATGAATTTTCTGCAGGTCTGAACTTGCATTTATGTTGACGCATCGAATTAGAGAAACCTGAATGGTGGGTACACGGAGAGTGAATTTAATCATTACAATTTCATATTTGAAGCATTTGCTTTTTTTCTAAAATTGATCCTCGTTCAAATAAAATTAAACCTACATGTTCTAAAACTTAAAGTAAATTTCTTATTGCAATACAAACATGTTTGTATTAAGTCATTCATAATTATAATGATACAAGGAAAACGTTTTTGTTAAAATTGATCAAATTCAACCAATTCTTATAAGAAATCATATCAGCGATTAAAGTACGTAATAAATTACTACGAAACCACAAGTAAGCATATCAAGTAAGCATTTATGTTGTCACTATTGGTTCCACGCTGGTCTAAAATAAGGTATCAGCAATTTAATTTAAGTTAAGGTTTGCAATATGTGCTAAACTTTTTGCTAAAGCTGTGGCAAAGATAAATTAACGTGTACCGTGACTCCGACAATTTTTTTGTTTGGAACTATACGACATGGATCCATCATTTTATAGCAAGTTGCTTGCAGAATATAATCTATAACTCACTACATCAATTAGTGAATAATTGGAAACTATCAGAAACTTACAAGTAAGTATTTACTCTGATTTTGAATATTGTTCACTTTCGTTATATATTAGAATTATGTCGCAAAGCTTACACATTTTTTGGCATGTATGACTTAGTTTTTTGCAATGAAATGTAATTATCGTGCATTTGCATTTTTTTAGAGAAAGAAATTGACGTTACATCCCTTGTGTGCCTAACGGAAAATGATTTGGACATATTTGAGGAAGGTGAATTTGGGTTGATGGTAAAGTTTAGAAGTAAACTACCTAGTTGGAAAATGCTTTGACAGAAAAAAATTAATTTCCAAAAGTTACAAGAAGACTATTTAACTCGGATGGTGTAGATTCTAATAATATTCTAAGTGGGTAACATCCAACGGTAACATATTAATAATGTTGATGCGTGTAGATATTGGTGTCAAGGACAGTGTTATTTGGATCGGTAATATTAGCAATAAGTATAAATTTTAATGTAATCAAGGAATAAATTATAAATTGCAGTGATGATAGAAATACAACACATTAATATTGAATTTAGCAAATAAATACGTTTAAACTATGCGTATATTTACTAAAATCATTCATACCCTGAAACTTAAATTAATACAAAGTATTATTACTATTAAACCTATTTATGATAAAACGAAACAATCAACAGAGATCAGAAAAAGCAGTACTTGTCATAACTATGGTTTTTCTTTACAGTCACATTAAGTAACTTTTGAATGATAAAAGAAAACGCGTTTTCTTAAATTAATATTGAAACGTTCTCAAGTTCAAGAGCCTTTACGAAGTTGTTATCTATTTTCCTGAACGTTTCTTGAAAGATATGGAACGTTCGCGAAGGATTTCCAAAATGTGTATAAATGCGGTTCAAACAAATCAGCAGTCAGTTATTCCAGTAATTCGAAGACGGACTTTATCTTATCTTCGTTTCAAGTGATAGTGCAATATAAATTAGTGTAAGTGTTTTTTTTATTGAATATCCTTAGATTTAATTAGTTCTGTTAGTTATAAACGTGTACATATTTTTTTTAGTATAAATAAATGAGTTTTAATAATAAACTTTACATTGGTGATAGGTGCGTGGTATCGAATCAGTAAACAATTGTTTAGCTCACGATTTTAGTGTAAATATCATTAAGTAGTTTAATATCGCTCCCGTAATAAAAACATTGATTGCGTAAATAACTATTTAGTTCGGGATACGCGTATTTATTTATAAAGTGTAATCATAGTTATTTCAGTTCGTTAAAGTAGTGTATTTAAAATTTTTATGCCGGTGACGCGTTTGCAAGCAGTTAAAATGAATTCAAAAATATTTGAAATTCTCGAATCGATGAATAGAAAAATGAGCAAAAAATCTCAGAAAATTGAAGAAAAACTATCCAAACATTCTTAGAAGATGGAAGAAAAGTTTCACGAAAATTTCCAGAAATTGGAGGAAAATTCTAAAAATTTAAAAGAAGAAATACGAACGAGCATTGAAAATCAAATAAAAAATATTGAGAACCAAATACAAGTTAGTATAAAAAACCAAATTAAAATGATTCAAGAGGAAACCCAAGCATATATGTTAAATTTAAAAGAAGAAATTTGCGAATCTGTGAATGACAAAATAGAAGCAATAGAGGACATATTAGAAGACAGAATGAAACTGCTTGAAGAAAAAATAAAACAAATGAATTGCCATGGATGCGTCACGAGTGAAGATTTAATAATGGACCACCGGGAAAAAGTCACTCACAAGTTTAAAGTTGTACCGCCAAACTTTGATAGTAAAGTTCCATAGTCAACCTACTACATGCAGTTTGAAGCCGCAGCTACAGCTAATGGTTGGAACAACAAGCAGAAAGCGACGTCTTCAATAGTGTCCTTACGTGGAGAAGCGCTTGGAATTTTACAAACTGTTTCTGACCACCTACAAGAAAATTACGAAGTTTTAGTTTCACGTCAAATTAAAAGTCGGGTTCAAAAAGCTACCGAAAGTCTTCAGGAGTTTGAGGCTGACATTGCCAGACTAACCCGGCTTGCGTATCCTACAGCGCCAGATACCTTCTTGGAGCAGTTGGTTATTTAAACCTTTGTAGACGGCCTCCGAAACAACGAAACGCAGCAGACTCTCCGGTTAGCTCGACCAAAGACAGTGGATGACGCTTCGGTGCATGCAAAACAAGCATCGCAACGAGACGGTCATAAACTTTACTGTGTTGCAGAAGTACCCGCGCAGACACTGGAAAGCATCGAAGAGATAGCGCGATGAATACTTCGGGAAAGAGAAGTGACGACTTTGAACTGCAGTGAAATAGGCCATGTACGACGGCATCGTACTAAACCTAAGAAAAAGGCAAGAAGAACGCTCAAAAATTTGGAACGAAATGACCAACAGAGACAAAAGGTAATCTCGTCTAGTTAGGCTCCGGAGATTACAATTCAAAAGATATCGCCGATGGAGCAATTGCATAGCATTTATCTCGATGGCAAGATCAATGGAAGAAGTGTTCAGTTACTGGTTGACACGGGAGCGACAAAGACCATCATTCGTCCTGACATGTTGGAAAACGAGAAGACATCACAGGTAACAGTGCAACTTCGAACGGCGACGGGCGAAAAAATACCTACTCACGGATAAGTCAAAGTAACCATTGGTTTGGTAAATGGAGTACTCGACCATTAAGTACTGGTAGCCGACATCACGGTAGAAGTTATCCTGGGAATAGACATGATAAAGAAGTATGGGTTCCATTTGTACATGAAGAACGATGTCCTGAAGATCGACAATGAAGAAATTCCTTTTCATTCGTCAGAGAAGGCAGCCGTGCGAGTCTTATTGAGTGAAGACGTGACTCTGCCTGCAAGGACTGAAAGTGTGATGATGGCACGCTTGGATGGAAATCTTTGGGAAGGCTACATACGCGCGATTAAACCAATGGAGGTCGGTTTTGTTGAAAAGGGACTACTCGTTTGCAAAACTTTAGTACGAGTAAAAAACACGATGCCAGTAAGGATCTTAAACATCAACTCAGATCCTGTAACGTTGATAAAGAAGACCGTGGTAGGAAAATGCACGCCAGTATTTCAAATTGTAAGATGCGTGAAGTCTAACGAAGACACGTCGCTGAAGAAGTGTCCACAACATCTATTGGACATTCTTACCACCAAATGCCAAAGATGTGTTCGCGCTGGAGAGTGGTTCCAAAGGAAGAACTAACGTTGTGAAACATAAAATTAATACCGGAGACGCTCGGGTGATACGACAACATCCACGCAAACTTCCTTTAGCAAAAAGAGAAGAATCCGGATAGATAATTACGGATATGGAAAGGGAAGGCGTGATTGAACCTTCAAGCAGCCTATAGGCATGCACAGTGGTACTCGTAAAGAAGAAGGGTGGATCAATGAGGTTTTGCGTAGACTACAGACAGCTAAACAACGTGACCAAGAAGGACAGTTACCCTTTACCCAGAATTGACGATACGTTAGACACCGTGAGATCCCAGTGGTTTTCCACGTTATATTTAAATAGTGGTTACTGGCAGGTAGAATTGGAACCCAAAGATCGTGAAAAAACATCTTTTACGTTTGGAACTAATTTGTGGCAGTTTACTGTAATGCCTTTCGGTCTGTGTAACGCTCCTGCATCATTCGAGCGTTTGATGGAGACCATCTTGCTCGGATCGTCTTTGAAGACGTGCTTGGTTTACCTGGACGACTTGATCGTGGTTGGAAGGTCGTTTGAAGAACACTTGAACAACTTGAAGGAAGTGTTCCAGCGACTACGTGGGGCTAACCTCAAACTGAGCCCAAAGAAGGGCCACGTATTTAAGAAGGAAATGCAATACATTGGCCAAATTGTATCTAGAGATGGAGTAAAAGCTGACCCAGACAAAATTCGAGCAGTGCAAGCATGGCCAAGACCAATCGACAAACATCATTTGTACCCGGATTTGCCAATATACCTTTGACAAAATTGACGGAAGAAACAATAGAATTTAGATGGAATGAAGACTGCGAAAATTATTTCACCAAGAAATACTAAAGTACCAAGCGTTTATACGAAAATCTTTGGCGGACATTATGGAATCTCAAGAGAAGTTCCAACATGTTAAGAAATTGGCAGTACCCAAGCTTGGTTGTGGCTTAGATCAACTGAATTGGAGGATAGTTCGAAATATGTTGGAGGTCGTCTTCCGAGGAACAGGCGTTCAAGTGTTGATCTGTAGTTACCAACCAAGAACAATATCGGGTCAGGAAAAGTCCATTGACTGTTACTTTTCTACCGGTGTCGCATCCAGTCTCCTGTTCTGCGACAGAACAGTCCTAAGAAGGAGGCAGTGAAACGTTCTCAAGTTTAAGAACCTTCTCAAAGTTTTTATCTATTTTCCAGAACGTTTCCCAAAAGATATGGAACACTCGCAAAGTATTTCCAAAATGTGTATAAATGCGGTTCAAACAAATCAGCAGTCGGTTATTCCAGTAAATCGAAGAGGGCAGTGTTAAGTAGATTACTGAAGTTTAAATAAATAAGTGATTAACGCGTGTTATAAATAAATCTACGAAGTACGTGACTGTAACGTAAACAATAAGTGTTAAACAAGTGTGTGAAGTTATCCGCGGACTTTATTATATCTTTGTTTCAAGTGATAGTGCGATATAAATTAGTGTAAGCGTTTTTTTTCATTGAATATCCTTAGATTTAATTAGTTCGGTTAGTTATAAACGTGTACATATTTTTTTTTAGTATAAATAAATTAGTTTTAATAAAAAAAAATTTACAATATATTATAAAATCTATACAATTCTTTTTCAAAATATTTGTTCTAATAAAATGAAAGTTTTATTTAAGCGTACATCGGCTTGACTCAAAACCAATAGCCTGTTTGCATGAAATATAGCAGTTTTTGCTTTATTACAGTAAACTTTTCTCTCCGTGTAGCCACAGGCTACCAATGGAACCAATGTGAAACGCAGTGCATAAGAATATAATTTTTTTGTTAAATGACCAATAGAACTCATTTTTTTAATACATAGTGGCACTCAACGTGTTAAGCCACAGTGGATTTTAAAATTTAAAAGATATGTCTTCGTAACTGCACCGCGAGAAGCCTACTTTATTTATCTTCTCCTATAGCTTTATCTTTTACCTTTTTCTTTTCTACTTTGGAATCTTCTTTCTGTACGCATTCAATTTTATTTTTCACACTGTTATTTGTAATTTTTTTTGTGCCAAACATCACTTAGGCAGTACATTGAATTTCTTTATCGTATAAGTATTTCGGTAATTTTGTCTTTGTAAACTTTGTTTTTACCTTGTCCACAAACATTCTATTCATGTACTCATCGATGCCATTTTGTTATGGACAATATGGTAATGTATTTGTATATACATGTTTTTAATTATATAAATTTCCCATTATTATCTAAAGCTAAACTTTCTGTTTGACTGTTGCTTTACGATTAATTTGAGATATTCTATAATGTTTTGTTTAGTTGCACTGTTAGTTTTAAACAATCTCAAACTGTGATGTGTGAATAGTTTTTTCGTTAGAGTAAGTTTTGTAAGAATACTTTTTCTTTTGAACGACACTGCCATTTCATCTGTTGTCTTTGCATTCTTCACAATGTCTAAATATTTATCACTGATACACTAATCTCGCCTTTGCATGTTTTAATGCAAATTCTGCTCTCTGTTTCACATCATAATTTCTGAAAAATTTTTTGTTTTTTTTTCTTCTAATATCGCTGTGATGAATATTCAATTGTAATAACTATTTCTTGTTAATTGCGCTAACACCTTTTACTATAAAATGTACGGCTTTATGTAATTTTTCTTTTTTATAACTTCTTACCAGCTCTAATGTAAAATTTAAATTTGAAATATATCTAAAAAATTACAGAAGTTCAACAAGTATCAATACGTTTATGGTCATTTATTGCTTTGTCACAGGGAAAATTCTAAAAAGTTTCAAGCACAAATTTGTAAAAGAAACAGAAAGTTTCTAAAACGTACCTAACAATTTTATATTGTAAATAATACACAATTCTAGCGACATAGGACAATTTATAATTTTCTTAGATTTAATAGAAAAACAAAGACCATAGAATAAAATCTTTTCAAATTTTTTCTAAGAATCGAAGTAAACCCGTTGATTCATGCAATCATTTGCATATGCCTGACTGTTTCTTGAATGATTTGGTTTCTTTTAGTTCGTAAAACTTTTTTAGGTAAACGATGGAACTAGTTTAAAGTACGATATGTTGAAAGTGATTTCTGCTCTAATGATAAAATAATAAGTGTCAATTATTACTATTATAATTTAGAAATTTTGAAATGATTGATTTAAGATTAAGTCGATGTGTTTACAAACACTACAACTGTTTTTTACTCATAACATAGCGATGATAAGACTAAAACAAATTTGTAATTTGTAGGCGACACCAAAAAGTCAATGTTTTAGAAAACAGTTTTTAGAATTACGTAATTTTGTTTTTAATCAAAAATAAAACTTTTATAGGCTTATGGACAACGGAACAGTACGAGCGACTGGGTAAGTGCAAGTGATAACGTGTATAGTTAAATACGATAGTAAGTTTATAGAACACTGGTTACAATTATTTGTGAATTCTTTAAAAACATTATATAACGTATAATTTGATTCGGAATTTGAATGCAGCAAGAATTGATTGCAAAAAACTTTACGCAGAATAATTACTACATGTAGATGTAGGTACAGCATTATACATATACTGTTAATTAACAAAGCTTTTTATTGCTAAAAATCTATACGTATTTTTAATTTTCGATTTTAATTTCATTTAATGTTTGCTCTACTTCAAAACTAATAACAATAATTCAATTTATATTAATTTATTTGCAAACAAAATTGAAATAAAATAACTATAGTAAACGTGCGAAGTTTATTCCTCGAGTTGAAAATTGCACTGGTTTCAGTGAGCTTTCAGGTGAAATGCGCAATAAAAATTTCAGCTTCAAGTACACATAAATATTTAGTTGAATATAAAAAAATGTTGAAAAATACGCATAGTGTTCTTTCCGTTTTGTCAATTTCGCTTGATTTTTTATCTGTTTACAATAAATATCGTGTAAAGGTGAGTTTGTTTAGGGGTTCCCCTGTACTACTTCCTGTATAAGTTCCAACATATCGATGGTATCAGTATTCCGTATATGGGATCTTTACATAACGACTTCGATTGAGTATATCGCGGCTCCTGGGAGACTCTTTTCAATTTTCAATATTTCCCTACGAGCTCTTGATGTTTTATTCATTGCACTCAGCGCCATCTTGAGAGACTCAATCAGACAATCTTATTGGAATGCATGCATATACAGCCGCATCCGGATCGCTCAAAAAAGCTTCTTACACCGACATCAGAAACATTTGGGAGAAAATGGATTTTTTAACTTTGTCGTTGTAATATAAATTTACACCAAAATGCGTCTTTACATAAACAAAGTTTCTTTACACGTAAGAGAACAAAATTATAAATCCATTACACAGAAAATTTTCAATTCAACATCTAGCGATTGACTCACGATTGAAATTATTATAAATCAAAGAAATGAACTTTAAGAAGATTATGTAGCAATTTTCTAATGGAAGAAGGCGTGCATTAAATGAAGATTGAAAAATAACACATTTGCAAATTACAGTAATTTTATATTTTTACGATTAAACCATTACGAGAACTTGACAATTCAACTTCTCATATTTAAAATCGTGTTAAAACGAAATTCTTTTGATTAATATAATTAGGAAAACCGCGCATATATGAATAAATATTAGAAAAGTGTATTTTCTTTTTAATGTTGAGAAGAACGTACTCTGAAATTTATGCATGATTGCACACGGCTTTCGGCGGTATCCATTAGGATATTAAAACTGAATACAAAGTTATACTTTGAAATTTTTTTACAGATTTTTGTACAGCATTTCACTTTGTAAATGCTGTAGATAATTAATGTAGTACTTATTTAAAAACTCATATCATGTTTTTTTAACTTCAGTGATTTGTAACTAATTTACAGTAATTATTAATGTTACACTTTCCAATTATTCTTAAGATAAAAGAAAGATGCATGTTAAACCACATAGGTACACTTAAGTTTGGTTTTTTAATAAAACTTTTGTAACCGATAGCAAACATTCTACAGTTATTTAAACGTAGCTGCCTAAAACTTTTAGTTTTCAAACGAAGCACAAACACGTAACGTAACTTAAATGTTTTTTTAATAGTTTACAATTCTAATTTATATAACTTCAAAACAGTTAAATCTGCACAAGCATGTTTGCATTTTATAAAATAACGTAAAATGTTTATTTTCCTTTTCAACTTTCTAAATTCTTGCAGGTCATTTATTATAAGTAAATACATTCCTTATCAATATAAAAATGCTGTAATTATTTACTCTTAAAAATCGAGAGTGCTATGACTTTGTAGATATTTTTTCATAATTTTACGTAAAAATGTCTACAAAAAACATATTTCACTGTAGTTTTAGAATAGGTGGTTATGGAATTATAAAACATTTAAAAAATCGCATGTTTTCATTTATTTTGAAATATTTGAAAACATTTAAAGTATGTGTCAAATGTCAAACTGGTATCTAATTTATCTTGAAATTCTGCCCAAGTTTGCTAGTTCAAACGACTCTCTAACTTCTATAACAGCAAAGTTACCTATATAACACAGATAGATTATTGTCAGCCTGTATATGTACTGCATGATTTTTAATTTTGAAATCAAAATTGAGGATGATCTTTTAGGCGTCAGAAATAAAGAACCGTTATTTTTTATTATATTTTTATTGTTGAGTATGTGTGTTTTCAATAATAAATGTAAAAATGTAACGCCCTCATTTTAAAAATCAGTAATGGCACAAAATATTTAATAATAGGTAATTGCAGTTTTTTGTGATGTTCACTTGAATCCTGTTCCACTTAAATTGTTGGTTTAAAGTTATTCAAATTTTATTCGGTATAGAAAAAAATGCCAACATTTGAAAATTAAAAAAAATTGACATTGATTGTGCAGAAAAAAATAAAATATCTGCATATAGGCCCTATGTTTTTTATTATGCGTCAGTTAGTCTTGTTCTGTTTTTTTTACCAATCGTGATTTATAAGAAGAAATGTTCAACCGAAATTTATTGCAAAAAATAACCTCATGGATAATAATAAATAATTTGAATAATTTTAGTGTCGTTCAGATCTATAAAACTAGTTTCCAAATATCCGGCAAAGGAAAAAATTTGGATTAATATTAAAAAAACTTTTTCTTAATAATAATTAGACGCATTAGCCAGAATCTTAGTGTTTTCAAACAAATTTTGATTATTTGTTTCAAACATGTGTTCCGTTATTTGGAAGATTGTTTAAAACGATTACATCGTTTATGTTTTTAATACACTTTTGCCGTTTCTCTAATATATGTACGACCACAAGAACAAGAAATGGTATAAACGCCGTTGAAATAAAAAGTAATAACGTCTTTAACCTGATTTAAGAATTGGCTAAATCTAACGTTATGTTTTGACAAAAACTTTCCTATACGATCTGTAACACCTTTGACGTTTGTTTGGTTAAACAAAATTTTGAAATAGATCGGGTAATACTTTTCTACTAGTTACATGATTTAATTCTTTTTGAAGATTTTGGAGTTGACTTAAAGAAACATCTCTGTGTAGTAAAAAATTTACTACCGATAGTTTCTTTTATAAACTAAGTGTGCTAATGAACCATTTCCATTTCGGGAAACTAAAACATTCAAAATAGTTTCCAATTTCATTGTGAAACGAATATTTTGATGAGTAAAGTTTAAATGGCATAAAGCACGGGAAGAGCATGCTGTTAAACGACATAAGTGTCATCAAGGTATATGTACCAACATTTGGTTTTTAAACGAAATGTAGATAAAACGATGAAAACGAAGAATCCATGGCGGATCCAAACCGGAATGATCCAGAATGAACAATTGTAATACGAGTAGGATGTTCTCAAAGTAACCAACAATCCAAATTTGAACCGTATTTTGAAAAAAAGAAAAAATTCAGAAATACCTTTAAAGCGATGTTGTATATCCGCATAACAAGAACGAGAGTAATATAAGTTACTAACAACAATTTTAATATTTATTCAGAAAAGAAAACAAGAAATTTTTAACAAAACATTCATAGAAAGGTTAGTTAAATTAGAAAATATTATCAGCAATAAAATTAAGCATCAGTCATAGCTAACGATCTTAGAATTCTTTAATGGAACGCTAACGGACTCATGCAACATAAGCAACAGTTATTAGTAATATTAGAAACTCGAGATGTTGAAATAGCCGTAATGTCAGAGACACACTGAACGAACGTAGTATATATTACAATGAAAGGCTATAAAATTTATCACGACTTACATCCACAAAATACAGATAGAGGAAGAGCAGCAGCTATGTTAGTCAACTTATTATGAAAAACAAAAGTACGAAGCAGGGGAAATACAAGCCGCCAGTATATGCATAAAAACACAAAACCATCTGGTTACACTGGCAGCGGTATGATCTAAAAAAAGATGATTACAAAAAATTCTTGCAAACTTTAGGTGAGAGATTTATTATAGGAGCAGCCTTCAATGCCAAAAACACGCACTGGTGGTCGAGATTAACGACAAGCAATCATAAAACTTAATGGTAGTTGGCATTCAACTGGTAAACCTACGTACTGGCTGATGTACACGACAAAAACCGCAGATCTACTGGATTTTTTTATTTCAAAAAAAGTATTAACAAATTTCATACAAATCCAAAGATGTGATGACGTAATGTCGGATCATGCACCTCTTTTGTTGGCATTAACGGAAAATATAGTAACTAATCCAACATTAACCAATACGTTAACAGACTGAGGAGGGTTTAAATTAGAGCTTAGTGAAAAAATATTACTAAACTTACCAATCCAAACAAAAGAAAAATTAGAAAATAAAGCTAAGAAATTTATGTTAGATATTCAAAAGACAGCATGGAATATCACCCCAGAAATAAGTAGAAAGACGACAAGGAACAATCATCAAAAAGAAATCATTGATCTAATGAAAGAAAAATGAGGAGAAAGAAAAATGTGGCAGAGATCAAAAACAAGGGAAAACAAGAATAGACTGAATGCTTTTACATTACAACTCAAAAAAAATCAAAAACTTAAGAATGAAGAACTAACTAGATATTTTAAATAAATAACTGAAGATCAAAGTACCGAATACTCGCTCTGGAAAGTCACGACGAGATGGGTCTTGGGCAAAAACTAACAAACAAAAGTTGGATACACTTGCAGCTTACTTAGAAGAACCCATAACAAGAATGGCAAATATACCGCTAATCTCCCCCAAGGAAATATCTAAAGAAATCAGAATAAATATTCACACACAAACGACTCCGAACAACTACCACAAAAAGGTATTCTAAAACTTCATAAATGCAGCATTCAGACTACAACATGTTACAGCTGTGTGGAAAACAGCTGAAGTAATTATGATACTTAAACCGGGAAAACCTATTAACGACGTAAGCTCATATAAGCCAATATCATTGTTACCGATAATATCAAAACTGTTTGAAAAACTATTTCTAATTCGAAGAAAAACGATAATTGAGGATCAATAGCTCATTGCCCCAGATCAATTTGAGTTTTATAGTAAATACTTTACGGTAGATCAAATACATCGTATTATAGACATGATCGAAAAATCTCTTGAGGAAAAGAAAATATGCTCAGTAATATTTTTAAATATTTCTAAGGCCTTCGATAAAGTCTGACATGTTGACTTGCTAATGAAATTAAAAAATATTTTCGTATCCAATATGCCCAGTTCTTGGACTCATACCTAACAGATCGAACCTTCAAAATTAAGCAAGAAAATGAATTGTCCGAAATTAAACTAATAAAACCAAGTGTCCCACAGGGTAGTATCCTTGGACCAGAGTTATTGTTGTACAAATGCGATATTCCGGATAAAGAGAATATCACATTAGTTACATTTACGGATGACACCGCAGTACCAGCTATAGCAGATAGTGTAGAAGAAACTACGGCCAATCTCTAAAGCGCAACTAATGAAATAAACAGATGGATAAAAATGTAGCGTATAAAACAAAGAAAAATCTGCTCATGTAAATCTTACGAATAGAAGAATAAACAATCTTCCAATAAATTTAAAAATAACAAAATTCCTCATCAAAGCACAGCTAAATACCTAGGTTTAAATCTAGACGCAAAATTAGAATGGAAAGCACATGTTAAAAAAATCAGCTGAACTAAAAATAAAATATAAAAGCATGTATCGGTGTATAGGAAGGAATTCCCAGTTATCGATTAGAAATAAAGTGCTAAGCTACAAGCAAGTGATACTACCAGTATGGACTTACGGTATGCAGCTGTGGGGTTGTACAAAAAAAGCAACTATTTTTGCATTCAGAAATTCTAAAATAGAGTGTTACGAAACATGGTAAATCATCTTTGGTACGTACGAGATAAGAATCTGCATCAGGAAGTCCAGGTGGACATGGTCAACGATGTGATCAGAAAATTTGCCAGAAGCCATAAGGAACAGCTTCATAAACACCGAAATCAAGAAGCTTTACAAATACTTATTAATCAAGATCTTCTCCGTAAGCCCAAAAGAACAAAATCTTTTAAAATTGTGTAGTGTAAAGTGTATCATGATAATGAAAAGCAGAGTATAGTGCAAGTGCAGCCATGACAGAGAAATGTGCAATGTTTCTCAGAAGCTAGGATGGATCGATGGAAACATCTAGGGTAACAAGATTTAGATTTAGTAAATTAAGACATAAACAAAATGCTAGTTATTCTTATAGACTAGTTGCATTGCAATAAAAAAAATAATATTTAATAAATAAACTTTACAATATTTTCAAAAAGGTATTTACATATTCGCATAGCGAATCCAAATATTTTTTTTATTTACTAAAACAATCACTACATAATTATATAACTCTTAGAAGAGTAAAAATAACCGAACAAGACTAACCTACACGAACAATCTTCCTTTTTTCTTATTTTTCTATCGTTTTTATATCCTTGAGAGTTTTAGACTAAATTTCTTCTGATTTGTTCACAAATTTTTTCATCTCATCCGGTCTAGTGCTAGTAATTTTAATTTCTGCTTTGTATTTCTCTCTACTTTTTCGTATTTCTTCTATAATTTGCATAAACCTTTTTATAGATAGGTCTTTCTATTTTTTTTGTCTACTCTACTCATTTCTACTATCTTCTTCGCCGATTTTATGTTATGTTATGGGCCATTTGTTTTATTTCTTTGTGTCGTTTTCTATTCATTTTTTATCTTATAGTGGCTACGTTTTATATACTCGCGTATGTAAGAACTAGTATTAGCACAGTCTCTCTTGTTTATTTCTCGTTTTTCAAAAATTGTTTATTTTAACGCGCAATAGATTTTATTGTTCTTAACTGTCATAAATTTTAATTTTTCGCTATTGTAAACCGTCTTTGACAGTTTTGGCACACTTGTCAACATAAACGTCAAATTATTTTTGAAAGATTTTGAGACTTTGTAGCCCTCCTAGTCTCTGTTCGAGCAATGAAATGTTGTATTTAACTCGTTCCTGTCTAAATTGAACGCTTTTTTTCCCTCGAGGACTTTTTAAACCCTCGTCCAATTTACACAGGAACTCGATAAATAAACTACTATTTACACTTTGATTTATTCTTTTGTTTAGATGCCCATCTATCTTTTCATCTTCTTTTATTACGTTTTCTAAACATTCGTATTCAGTTACATTTTCTAGTTTTTCTTCTTTTGTGTATATTTCGCTATTTCCTTCTTTGTTTTTGTTATTTATGATCAGTGTTTTACATTTCTTTATACTAATTTTCATTTCTAGTTTTTTGATTTCTTCGTTCTATATTTTTTGTGGTTATCTAGTATTAGCACTTTATCGGTGAATTTTTATTGGTATTAGATTATTTTACCCTATCACTCTCTCGTTTTGTTTGGTTCTTGGACTAGTATTTTTTAACCATTTGTTTACGGTTACTATGCAGGGTAGCGGGCTTAAACTATCTTCTTGTTTTATTCCTTCCTCTATCTTGAAATTGTTCGATTCCTCTCCATGTAGTGTAACTATTCCATATACTGTTTCATATATATTTTTTATCACTTTTACTAATTTAATTGGTACTTTTAGTAGTTTTGAGCAATCCTACATTATATTTCTCTGTATTGGTCGATAAATGTAACAACATTTTTTTTTCTTTCTTCTTATACTTCTTAAAATGTGTAAATTATCATGTATTTGCCTTCCTGTCCTAAAAACTACCTGTTCTTTTTCCAAAGAAGAAGAACAAGCGTAGAAATCAAAGTTCTAAGTGATTTCTAATTTACATTTCTTACTCCTTAATTATTATTAAAAACACGCTGACGCATATTTATGAAATTACAAAATGACATTACTTCAGACGTGTTCTGGTCAGAAATGAAAAAACATAAATAGAAAGTTATTTTTTTACCAAAATAAAAAGACATGTAGCACATCCCAGTTGATGATTTAATCTGTAAAGGCATTGCCCGTACTTTGAGTCTGCACATGCAACAAGTACAAATCGATTAAGTATTTTATACTAATAGAATTTGTCATTAATTAATTCAAGAACAAAAAATTACTGACAGCTGGTTTCTACTAACGTAAGAACGTTGCTCTGCGGTAGCCTGAAAATTTTTTGTTGAATAGAGTGATAAACTTTAATTGAACATAAGTAGACTTATTTTTTTAAAGTTAAATTACGTACGTTGTACAATCAATTTAAATTTTCCTTTAGCTGTAAGTTGAATATGGATGAAACAGGTTTGGCGTTAAAGGAAAATTTGTTATGGAAAAAGTAAGAGCAGTTTGTAACAGCAAACGTATGAAAGAACGCTTTCTGGTTCTGAACCAGGTGTTATTAATTTTATTTACATTGTTTATGGTGTGGCTAAAGCATTTAAAAAGAAACTGGTATGGTCATCACACGACTTTCCTATAAGGAATGATGAAGGAATGTTTACATGCTACGTTGTCATAAAACCACTTTGAAGTGATGTACATACGTTTGTACTGATTTCCTAGCATGCTATAATTTTTTTGAAATTTTTCTCTTCGATTTCCTTAAGATATAAGCGAAATATGGCAAATTGAACTTATGTTATTATATCGACAAACCGCTATATTTGTGCGCCTCGATATTCCTTTCCCCTTTAGTAAATCAGTAAAAAATATTATTTTTAACGTATCTTGCTTTCCTTTTAAGATATAGAATTTTTTTCTAAAAAAAATCGTGGCAGGCAGGATTCGAACCTACATTATATTTGTGAATTCGTTTTAAAATATAAATGAAATATCTAATAAACTGTTAATGTTAGAATTTTTTTATTTGAATAAATTGTTAGGAAGCATTATCTCTATAAGAAACTGTAAAAATTATTCGAATAATTTATATACGTACAAAACTCTGTTAAAATGGTGGATACACCCACTTCGGCTTTTTTGATTAGTCCCATATTTTGATAGAACCGAGACAATATGAAAAGTCAGCTCCATACCAAATTTAAAGTTACTAGGACTTTTGGTTCGAGAATTATCGTGGGTACATCGTTACACACACAGACACCCAAAAATTTTTGTCAAAAATATATTTTTATGATTCAGGAGACATTGAAACATAAGATTATGCAAAAAAAATTTTTTTTAAATAACAACCACAGCTTCCATCAATCTTTAAAGGTGATCAATTTTTGCTGTGAAAACTATTTATATTTTTTTCTTATCATATCATGCAGGCTTTTTACACAAACGTATATTAAGATCTCTAACATAGAATATTCTGGTATATTACCATTCAATCCAGAGATTTTCCAAGATGAAAACTTTCTGTCAGCTGAAGTCACTGACAGGCCATTGAAAATAGTTTCAGATTTTAATTGCAGACAATATTGACTCTAGCTGATCTCACTCCTCTTCCAAAAATAAAATCTAAGCAAACAAGAAAATCAAAAATCTAAACTTTTGCCGAGTTCATCAATTAAAAAACGAATGGAAAAAAAAAGAAAACATTTGTGCAGTGCATATTAAAAAACGTATTGACAAAAAGCTTTTAAATCTTAATTAAAAAAGACAGAAAACTCAGAAACAAACATAATTTGTCCAAGATGACAATATGAGGTTCCTTCAACTGAGAGCTGAGTAGACTGTGACGTTTATAAAGACTAGTGGCACGAAAACTGCAAATCTTATAGCAGTAGACGTTTTATTTGTAACCATCATAAATAAATAGTTTTTAGTTTATAAAGTCAATATCTTCTTCAAAAAAGTGGTTTGTTTTTAGTTTAATTCGTTGAATATGGACTATAAAAAAATGCATTTTTATTTCTGAATACTTACAGAGAAAAACCGTGTTCACTTTTTTTAAATTTACATAATAGAATGAAATTTCTTAAAGATCTTTACACTATGTCAAATATTGTTATACCACTTTAATGCTTTTTTCAAAAACAAAGGGAAATTACCAAAAAAAATATGGTCGATAGAAAAAAAACCATTTCGATATTTAAAATTAGTGTCAAAAATACTATAACAATCAGCTATTATCATTCTTATAACAAAAAAATCGACATTTTGTTGTCTAGTGTAATTTGCATTCAAAAGTTAAAATATGTTATCAATTTTTGTCTTATTTGTGTTTGTGATAATTTAAATTTTTCATTCGATGGATTTGTTTTTAACAATATTTGTAATTCAAGTTTATGTGTTATGTTAAAAGATTCCATTTCTTTGATTGGGTTAAAAAATTATTTTTATAGTGTCGAAATGATCCCTAGGTCTGCGCCCAAGTCGTCCACTTGCAGCATCGGCTCACATCGAAACCAACGCCATTTTATATATTTCATTTAATAGAATTATTTGTGATTAAAAAATACTTTAAACGTTCTATAAATTAATTACTAGACTTAATAGCAATCAACACCAAACGTTACAGATACAAAATCAAATTGTTTTTGTTAATACGGGTCACTATACAATAAGCAATCGCTTACCTTTTTACGACAAAGAAGGAATCCCCAACCTTGGAAGTGATCCTGTGACGCACGCCTTGAGAGTCCCACACAATTTTACGCGATCATTTACTAATTAATTATTTTTAACAGTGCGAAATTACCTCGAACAATCGGATGCAACGCGGAAGTTAAAAAACTTATCTACGAATGAGCCAGCAATTGTTTCATTTAGAATTACGTCAAATCAGGTTATTGAAAATGAGATGGCTTTGCAACGCCAACTAAACAAACCGTGTATTCGTTATTGATATACACAGAAAAACTAAAATAAAGTTATGGGAACTTAATACAAATTTTGTTATACAATATGGGTCAACATAAACAATTTTCATGATCGTAATTAAATTTGAGATTTTCCCTTTCGTTGGTTTGTCTAGTATCAGATCTTTGAAGAAATTGTAATTTTTTCTCTAGTGTTAAATTATTGGTTTATCACGCCTTACATCCACAAAATACATCTAAAGGAACAGCTATTGTAGTCAAAAATAGTATGACTTGATATGAGAAACAAAAGTACGAAACAGAGGCAATTATACAAGTCGCTAGCATATGCATAAAAACACAAAACCATCTGGTTACAGTGACAGCGACTTTAGGTTTGCACTAGATGTCAAGATTAACGACAAATTAAAGCAAAACCCTATATGACGCATTAATAAAAGTAATGGCATTCAACTGGTAAGCCTGCGTACTGGCTGACGGATACGACAAAAATTCCAGATCTACTAAATTTTTCTATTTTAAGAAAGGTACCAACAAATTTCATACAAATCCAAGACTTCGATGACCTAATGTCTGATCATTTGCCTGTTTTGTTGAGATTAACGAAACATATAGTGACTAAAGAAGTTAATCCTAGTTTAAGTAATGTGTTAACAGACTGAGGAAACTTTAAATTAGAGCTTAGTGAAAAAATATTACTAAACGTACCAATCCAAACAAAAAAACTAGAACATAAAACAAATAAATGTATGTAAGATATTCAAGACAGCATGGAATAATACTCCATGAATAAGTAGAAAGACGACAAGGAACAATCATCAAAAAAAAAATCATTGATCTAATAAAAGAAAAGAGATGAACAAGAAAGATGCGGCAGAAATCAAGAACAAGGGAAAACAAGAATAGATTAAATGCTTTTACATTACAACTCCAAAGAAAAATTTAAAAACTTAAGAAAGAAGAACTAAATAGACATCTTAAAGAAATAACTGAAGATCAGAGTACCAAATACTCACTCTGGAAAGTCACTAAAACAATCAACGAGCCAATAAAGCACATCCCACCGATACGCAAAAAAGATGGGTCTTGGGCAGGAACTAACAAACAAAAAGTGGATACACTTGCAGCATACCTAGAAGATATATTTAAACCACATGCAGAAGAAATCCAAGTGCAATCGTAAAAAGAACCCATAACAAAAGTAGCAAATATATCGATAATATTCCCAAAGAAGTATCTAAAGAAATCAAAATAAGCATTCACCTAAAAAGGGCTCCGGGATTTTACCTGATTAGTGGAATAATATTAAAACAACTACCACAGAAAGATATTGTGAAACTTACACACTTGATGAATGAAGCATTCTAACTACAGAATGTCCCAGTTGTGCGGAAAACAGCTGAAGTTATTGTAATACTTAAAGCGGGGAAATCTATTAACGACGTAAGTTCATTTAAGCCAATATCATTGTTATCCATAATATCAAAGCTGTTTGAAAAGCAATTTCTAAATCGAATAAACAAGATAATTGAGGATCAACAACTCATTCCCCCACATCAATTTGGGTTTCGTAGTAAATACTCTACGGTAGATCAAATACATCGTATTATAGACATGATCGAAAAATCCCTTGCGAAAAAGAAAATATGCTCAGCAATATTTTTAGATATTTCTAAGGCTTTCGATAAAGTGTGGCATGCTGGCTTACTTTTCTATCCAATATGTCCAGCTCTTGGACTCATACCTAACAGATCAAACCTTCAAAATTAAGCAGAAAAGTGAATTAGTTACATTTGTGGATGACACCGAAGTACTAGCTATAGGAGATAGTGTAGAAGAAAACTACGGCTAACCTCTAAGGTGCAACCAAAGAAATAAACATATGGATAAAATTGTAGCGTATAAAAACCAACGAAGACAAATCTGCTCATGTAAATTTTACGAATAGAAAAATAAAAAAAAATCCAATAAAGTTGAACAACATCAAAATTACTCATCAAAGCACAGCTAAATACTTAGTCTTAACTTTAGACGCAACTAAATGGATAGTACATGTTAAAAAAACTGAACTAAAATATAAAAGCATGTATCGGCTTATAGGAAAGAATTCCCAGTTATCTATTACAAATAAAGTGCTAATCTAGAAACAAGTGATACGACCAGTATGGACTTACGGTATCCAGCTGTGGGGTTGTACAAAAAAAACAATTATTCTTGCATCCAGAAATTCTAAAATAGAGTGTTACGAAATATGGTGAATGCTACTTGGTACGTGCGAGACAAGGATCTGCATCGGGAACTCCATGTGGAGATTGTCGACGACGTAATCAGAAAATTTGCCAGAAGCCACGAGGAAGGTCTCCATGAACACACAAACCAAGAAGCTATACAGCTTCTAATTCTAATGTTCACTAAAACAATCGCTTCACGATTATGTAACTCTTAGAAAAGTAAAAATAACAGAACAAGACTGACCTCCATGAACAAGCGTCTTCTTGATTTTATATCCTTTTTATATGTTTTTTATATCCTAAAAGTAAATTTCTTTTAGTTTGTTAACCCATTTTTTCCATCACATCTGGTGTAGTGCTAATAATTTTAACTTCTGCTTTAATTATCCCTCTGCTTTTTCCTATTTTCTATTTCTTCTATACTTTGCATTCAGCTCTTTCTACGTTTTCTATTCTTCTTTTATCTATTCTAATCATTTCTACTATCTTCTTCACCAATCTATTCATTTGTATTATCTCAACTGCTTTCTTTCTATTTTGTTGTTCTGGTTTCTTGTTGCGTCATTTGTTTTATTTCTTCGTTTCGTTTTCTATTAATTTTTGTTTTTCGCGCTATCTTTCTGAGAAACTTAATTTCTGTCGTATTTATTTTTACTTCTTGTTTATACTACGTTTTATATACTCAATTATGTAAGAACTGGTATTAGGAGTCTGTCTTGTTTATTTTTCATTTTCCAAAAATTGTCTGATTTAACGCGTAATTGATTATTACACTTTGTTTTATCCTGTTGTTTTGATGCTATCTTCTCATCTTCCTTTATTATGTTTTCAAAACATTTGTATTTATTTACATTTTTCTTAATTTGTGTATCTTTCTCTATTTTCTTCTTTGTTGTTGTTATTTATGATCATTGTTTTATATTTCTATATATTAATTTTCATTCTTAGTTTTTCGATTTCTTCGCTATATATTTTTGTCTGCTTGATCCTTTGTGGTTATCTGCTATTAGAACTATATCAGTCAATGTTTATTAGTGTTAGATTATTATACTCTATCACCGTCTCGTTTTGTTTGATTCTTGTTCAGGTATTTTTTAACAATCTGTTTTCCGATTCCTCTCCATTTAGTGTAGGTATTCCATATATTGTTTTGTATATACTT